>OZ035882.1:140347003-141719402 GCA_964034835.1 Muscina levida
TTTCCGGTTTCGGTTTTGTATACTCTAGACTCAATGCTACTTCGGTTTTGTTTTTATAACCACTATTAACAGTGACGAATGCAGCTTACTATCATACGCCACGGGGTGTAAATAATTAATAATACTAATACGCTCTAGTAGTTTCTTAAAAGCACTAACAGAAAACTAACGTTAAGAACAGCAATCGACAGATGGAAGAATAAAACGCAGTACACAATTTATCAGCTCATTGAATTGGGACTCAATTTTGAGAATTGCACATGAAAGTAACCCCAATAATAAGCACTTCTGCATCATTCGTTTTGTCAAGTTGGCTGCATAAATACGTTAATGGCGATACGATTTTTTTTGCTCAAGGGGGTTTTTTTGTGTTTTAAAAATGCTAATTAACCCATTTTTTACCATTCACCTGTAGGTTTAAGGGCATGAGCTCAGTTTTCTGACCTTATTTTGGGATAAGTGCAGTTAGCGTTGCCTTTACAGAGAACGAAAACGTGATGGCCATTAAATCAGTAATGCAGCCAACTTGACAAAACGAATGATGCAGAAATTCTTCTTTTCCGGGCTACTTTCACGTGCAATTCTCAGAATTTAGTCCCAAAGTCATGTGTTGTACTGCGTAAGGAAAGCCAGAAAGACATGACCTAAATATAATCCGAAAGGTACATTGAACGTAATAAATCTCGAAAGAGACCAGATGAGGAAAATTAGTACGTACCTAAAGGGAAATAGACCCATAGGTAGATACGCGAACATAATGGGATTCGCAATGAAAGTGAGTTTATCTACTGCGGGCACAGCAACAGTGAACCAACTACCTATTATGTCGTAGGTATCCTGCTAAAACATCTCAAGTCCACTTTTTTGTGCTATGGACTTAATGATGCAAAAGTGTCCCAGAAGTCATAGTCTATACCCTGTAAGTTATTGTATCCAAACGCAGGTGGCCATAAACTTGAAATCATTGATAACTCAGAAACACTAGAAGTGGAAACTATTTTCAATAGAGTCCCAAAAGTCAACCGGTTTAAAGGATATGACAAATACCCAATGGGTTACATAATAGTTCGTTAAGAACCTAAGTTATCCTTTTCTTTAAGGAATGAATGCAGGCAAACCAACTAACCGAAGTATTTTGTGGTGCAATAAAAGTACTATTTGTGTACAATAAAAGTACCCATTTTTGTACAATAAAGGTACTTTTTGGTGTAAAAGTAATTGTTGGCACAATAAAATTACTTTTTAGTACTTTTGTAAACTTAAAGTACCTTTAGGGGTACAATAAAAGTACCCGTCGTATATACAAGTACTTGTTGGTACAATTAAAGTACTCTTTCTTACAACTTAAGGCCTTCTTGTACAATAAAAGTACTTTTCAGTACAATAAAAGTAACTTTTAGTACAATAAAGTACTCTTTCTTACAAAAATGTTGCTTTCAGTATAACAAAAGTACTTCTTAGTACAACAAAAGTACTTTTCAACACAATAAATATACTTTTAAGTACAATAAAAGTGTTCTATCTTTCAAAAAAAGTACTTTTTAGTAAAATAAATAGAGTAATTTATTTTGCGCATTCCATGGCAACCCCCGCAACAACCGTGCTAGGATAAGAAAAGCGGTGCTCAGACGAATCCTGGTACGATGAAGAATGCCGCATAGTGTCAGAGGAACTGGATGCTGCTTATAGGGCAACGCTACAGCCAATTTTAACCCGTGCTGTTAGGGAACGGCATAAGGAGAAAGCAAAACAGGCAAGAAAGCTATTTAAGCAAAAAAAAAAACCTCAGATGAAGGAATGGGAGAATGAGGATATAAAGCGATACAGGGATAGAGATGAGGCCCGAAAATTTTACAAGAAAGTAAGAGCAAATGGATACGGTAATGGCCTCCCCACATGTAAGGACAATGATGGAAATCTGGTCACGGATACGCAGAGTGTGCTGCACATATGGAGAGAACACTTTCGGCAACTGCTGGTTCCAGAGCGCAGCGCACGTGAAATTATCACGCCAATTGTCGACGACGGCTTAGATTGCCCACCACCAAGTCAAGCCGAGGTAAGATAAGCAATATGGCGGCTGAAAAACAACATAGCAGCCGGTGCCGACGGTCTGCCCGCACAGCTCTTCAAGTCCGGCGGCGTGGAGCTGATAACGAGCATGCACCAGCTCCTGAGCACGGTTTGGCTTAACGAGTGCATGCCCGACGATTGGAATGTAAGCGTATTATGTCCTGTGCTGAACAAAGGTGATCCAAGTGTGTGCTCCAACTACCGCGGGATCAGCCTTTTACCCATCGCATATAAGGTAATGTCGAGTGTGCTATGTGAAAGACTAAAGCCAGTGTTATGCAACCTGATCGGGCATTATCAGTGTGGCTTTAGACCTGGAAAATCAACAACTGATCAGACTGATCACACTTCGGCAAATTCTGAATAAGACCCAAGAGAAGCAGATCGGCACATACCATCTTTCGTCGACTATAAAACTGCCTTCGACAACCCGATACGGCAGAAATTACTCGAAGCCATGGCTGAGTTTGGTATTCCAGCGAAGCTGATACGTCTTTGCGGAATGACGCTGACTGACACGAAGTCTTCAGTAAAGTTTGGCAAGGACCTTACCTTATTCTATACCAGACGAGGCCTAAAACACGGCGACGGCGTATCGTGCGATCTCTTCAACATTGTGATGGAGATGAGACTGAGAAAAGCTGCAGTAAACACGAGTGGCGCTATAGTCATCAAAAGCCACATGCTACTCGCGTACGCTGATGACGTAGACATCATCGGTCGAAAACTGCATGATGTGACTGCAGCCTTCTCCGGTATACAGAAGGAATCCGCGAAAATGGGCCTAACGGTGAACGAGGACAAAACGAAGTTATTAGTTTCAACGAACAAAGAATCTACTCGTTTGGGAAACTGCGCGAACGTTGACAACTAAAATTTCGAGGTGGTAGGTGATTTTGTCTATCTAGGCTCCGCCATCAACAAAATATATAATGTCAGCCTAGAAATCCGGAGAAGAATCCTGCTTGCAAATAAATGCTACTACGGACTAAGCAAGCGATTCAATGACAGAGCCCTCTCTCGACGAACAAAACTCCAGCTATACCAGATACTGGTTCTTCCTGTCTTAATGTATGACTCAGAATCCTGGGTTATGACACAAGCGGATTCTGGCGGTGTTCGGGAGAAAAATACTCCTTAAAATATATGGGCCCATCATCGTTAACGGAGAGTATCGGCGTCATATGAATCATGAGCTGTACGAGCTGTACACTCACATTGACGTGGTCAGACGCATTAAGGTGCAATGGTTGCGTTGGCTAGGTTATGTTGTACGCATGGACGAAAATGCTCCAGCTCGAAAAGTCTTCGACAATGAACTCGATGGACGGCGCAGAAGAGGGCGACCAAAACTCCGTTGAAAAGACCAGGTTACTGAGAACCTTACAGAACTCGGTGTGACTAACTAGAGAAAAAGCGCAGAAGATCGAGGCGCTTATAATATTTTTCTACGTGCGGTATATAATCCACTGAGATTGCATAGAAGTACCAGATAAATAAGTAAGTAACAGTAATTATTAGTACAATAAAAGTGTCTATCGTACATAAAAGTACTTGTTTGTACAACAAAAGTACAATTTGGTACAATGAAGGTACCTATTGGTACAACATAGGTACATTTTAGTACAATTAAAGTACTTCTTGAGTACAATAGTAGTTATTTTTAGTACAATAAAAGTACTTTTTAGTATAATTAAAGTACATTTTAGTAAAAGTACTGTGTTTAAAGTACAGTATCTTAAAACATAAGTACTTTTGAGTACAATAATAATACTCATCCTTACAATAAAAGTACCCTTCGCACAATAAAAGTACTTTGGAGTGCAATAAAAGCACTTTTCCTTACAACCAAAATACTTTTAAGCCCAATAAAAGTACTCTTCCTTTCAACAGAAGTACTTTTGGTACAATAAAATTATCCTTCGAATATATAAGTACTTTTTCTCAAAACAAAAGTACTTTTTAGTACAAAAAATTTACTCTATCTTACAACAAAAGTACTTTTTAGTACAACAAAAGTATTTTTAGTACAATAAGGGTACTATTAAGTACCATAAAAGTACTTTTTAGTACAACAAAAATACTCTTTCTTACAACATAAGTACTTTTAAGTACAATAAAAATACTGTTGAGTGCAATTGAAGTCCCTTCTTTACATCGAAAGCACTTTTTAGTACAATACAAGTACTTCTTGATGCAATACAAGTACTTTGCCCTTTATTCTTCCGTACAACAGAAGTACTTTTTAGTAAAATAAAAGTACTTTTTGGTACAATAAAATTACCCTTCGTACATAAAAGTACTCTTTATTATAACAAAAGTACTTTTTGTACAATAAAAGTACAAAAAGTTTACTCTTTCATACAACAAAAGTTTTTAGTACAACAAAAATACTTTTTAGTACACGGGTACTATTTAGTACAACAAAAGTACTCTTTATTACAATAAAAGTACTTTTTAGTACAATAAAGTACTTTTTAGTACAATAAAAGTACTTTTTGGTACATTAAAATTTTTGTTTAGTGCAATAAAAGTACTTTTTAGTACAATCAAAGTACTTTTTCTTACAACATAATTACTCTTTAGTACAATAAAAGTACTTTTTGGGTACATTATAAGTTGTTATTAGTACGATAAAAGTACTTCAATTGCAATAAAATTACTTTTGAGGTTCAATACAAGTACTTTTTGGTACAATAAAAGTACTTTAAGGTACAATAAAAGTACTTTTTGGTCCAAAAACACGGTGAATATAACATTTGGGAACAATGAAATAAAGAACGTACTTTTTGGTACAGCAAAAGTAACTGTGGTAAAATAGAAAAAAGTTCGAAACAATAAAAATTTATTTTTGTGCAAAAAAACGATTTTGGTACAAAAACGTACTTTGTGCTAAAAATAAAAGTACTTTTTCGTACATTAAAAGTACTTTTTGATTAAATAAAACTAATGGCGGTTGCCAATTAATCTAACCTAATCTAACTGGGAAGTTGCTGTCGACAATACCGAGGAGGCCGCTAATTAAAGAAATATTAATGACTGAGACTAGAATTGAACCATGATCTCGTGCATGATAGTCTCGATAGTCTAACTATCATGCTACGGCCGACGCTTTATGATGTCCTTGATTATGTAACTTGTAAGTGAGTAGAATTCCCGATGACATCTTAACAGGTGTTTGGTGCAATGCTCTGCACTTCCTTGCGAATGTGTTCCTTTAGTTTCTTAAGAGATAACTTTATCAAAGAAAATAGTCCACTGGGATTAATCAGAGCTACGGGGTGGTCAGAAAATGTCACCTCTATTCTGGTTATATATGGTTGCCTAAAAAAAATTTCGAATAGTCCACACAATGACCCGTTGGAGGTGTGATATGTTGCCCCATCTTGCTGCAACCAGTATCTTTGATTCAAACCCTGTAGTTGAGGAGCAAAAAAGTTTTGTAAGAAAGCAATAGGTAAGGTTGGTAGAGGTTAATTGGCAGCCTCTCTCTCGTCCATTTTATAATCAACTGAATCGTAGGAACTTAATTTCTGAGCCACATCAGCGCAAATTTATGGACATAACAATTATCGTTCTGAACAGAATTTCCTCTTTGATCTTCATAAAATTCGCGTCAGCTAAACGCTCGTTGTGTTCCGCTGTATGATATGATGGCACTGAATTCCAATTGGTTGCTCTTACACTTTGTATTACCACCGCCCCATGCCGCTGTTGCTGCTCATTGCAGCTACCGATTCAATTGTATACAAACTTTTGGCTCATCCTGTTTTTAATTGGTTTTAGACAGCAAACTTCCATGCAGCTGTTGCTGCTCATTGCAGCTACCGATTAAATTGTATACAAACTTTTGGCCCATCCTGTTTTTTATTTGGTTTTAAACAGCAAACTTCCGAGTAGTCGAGTTATTCAGCATGTCTAGTTAAACTTACTCCAAATGATGATGTTTGAAGTCGTCGTTAAACTGTAGGTCCCGTTGGATGAGTCTATAAATATAAGTGTGTTTACTTACACAAATGCAACAAGCTCTCCCATATCTCTTTTATGGTATGCTAAGGATATTAATAAGTAAGTAAAGTAAGTAGGTAATAATTTTAGCAACCTTATTTTTTAGATGATTGTTGTAAAGTTGTTATGTTAATAGTTTATTTTTTAATTTTTCACAAAAAATTTCTTGACATTTTTATTTTTCAATTTATATATTTTCTGTTTTGTTTTATTTTTGTTGTTGTCCGAAATTTATGTTGCTTGTTCCCGCCATTGTCGTATAGTTTATTGTTGCATTTTTGGTTTGTGTGGCATGATGAAGAAGCATGTTCTATGTCACTTATCACTTGATACTTGTTATTGTAACGAATTATTTGTGGTGGCTCAATTTTTTGTTTTTATTCTTTTTGCGTCACATGCAAATATTCTTCGCTATTTTTTACAGCCCCTACGCTTTGATGGCAACTGCGGTGGCAACATGAGTTGATCGTGAGATATGGTACGAAAAAATATAGGGGAGTGGAAATTTTGGTAAGTGGGCCATATTCTAAGCCTGATATCTAACCAAAATCTTAACATACAACTTTTTCAGCTCATTGACTTGGATCTTAATTTTCAGAATTGCTAGTAAAAGTTCTTATTTTTGGGGCTACTTTCGCGTGCCATTCTCAGAATTGAGTCCCAAAACCCTGTGCTGTACTGTGCTATATAACATTTAAATGCTATCCTTATACAATATGTATCAGATATATGTATCAGATCATGTTCCCAGTCCTTATTTACCCCAAAACCCTTTTAAAAGCCACCCAACATCAGCTCTATATACTGCCCCCCTCCCACAAAAAAGTCTCACTTATCGTCTCAAAGTGCTACCCCTACCGCCCAACCTCCCCACCTTACGTTCTACCATTGAGATTTCTTTCTCCTGTGACACATTAGAATTTTATGAAAGGATTCAAATTAGATGTGACAAGCCGCCAACGATGTGTAGGGTATTGAAAATGAAGCAGCTTCAGAGATGTCATTTCAAATTTAAGTTTAATGTGCCGTGTATACACACAGTCGCAATGCGACGACGACTATGACGACCGACGTGTCGGCTGCTGAATTTGATTTTGATTCTGGTGATTTCTGGTTAGTTTACTAAGCGAACGAGTAAACGAACGAACGAACGTAGGTGTTAAAAAGAATTTATGAATTATATTTTTATAATATGAATGTACGTATGTACATCATCTATCTGTAAGTACGTACGTACTGTATCCATCTGTGTACATTTAAACATTTATACATTGTCTGCATGTTAGACATACGAGCTGCACAGAAAGCGCACTGTACAGTGAGCGGATAAAGTAGGTGTTAACCTACTAGAGAAGGCAAAGCAAAATGCAAAGGGAAAATAAGAAAATTCATTATTAAAGTAAAGATATTGAAGAAATATTGTCCAAAAGGGAAATTATTTCCATATGATGAAACTCAAAGTATCATAAAATTGAGACAAAATAAATAATTTCCAACAAATTTCCAATAAGGGATATTAATTTAGTTAGCCAAATTTAGCAGACAACTTACAAAAAAAAAATTTTTAAATTTAAGTCAAATGCCAAAAATTTCCCAAAAAGAAAATTGTTGAAACTTGTACTTTTCATTATATAGTTAATTTATTAATATTATTACTACAAAAGAATTATAAAATTTTCGAAAAAATTATCCTGAGCGAAAATTTTTTTAAATTTGGACTACGAAATTTTTTCACAATTATGAATTTTAGCATATTTTTTCAAATTTTGATTTTATAGCTCTATAAGTGTTGCAAAAAGAAAAAAATATGTAACAAATAATTTTACCAAATAAAAATATCTAGATTTAAACATTTTTCAATAGTTGATATCTACATTTCTGATTTTTTAGCTGTCATAGATGTGCAAAATTGACGAAAAATTAAAATGTTCCAAGAGGAATTTACAACAGTGAATTTCATTAAATATATAATTAATTAATTTTTTTAGCTAGAAAGAATTCTAAAATTGAAGAAAAATAAAAATTTTCGTCAACGTAAAATTTTTAAATAAAATTTCCCAAAAGGGAATAAGAGATATTATTTTAGATAGCCAAATTTAGCAGACAGTTTTTAAAAAAAAATTTAAGAGAAAATAAATATATGCCAAAAATTTCCCAAAAAGGAAATTGTTGAAACTTGTACTTTTCATTAGATATTTAATTTATTCATATTATTACTACAAAATAATTATAAAATTTTCGAAAAAATTATCCTGAGCTAAAATTTTTTAAATTTGGAATTTAAATTCCCACTGGAAAAATTTTTACAATAATGAATTAAAGCAAATTTTTTCAAATTTTGATTTTATAGCTCTATAAGTGTTGCTCAAAGAAAAAATGTATAACAAATTATTTTAAAAGAAAAATATCTAGAAATGAAAATTTTTCAATAGTAAATATCTACATTTCTGATTTTTTGCAAAATTGAGGAAAAATTAAAATGTTCCAAGAGGAATTCACAACAGTGAATGTCATTAAATGTATAATTATTAATTTTTTTAGCTACAAAGAATTCTAAAATTGAAGACAAATAAAAATTTTCGTCAACGTACAATTTTTAAATAAAATTTCCCAAAAGGGATATTTTTTAAAACAATGAATTTGATTAGGTGTGTTATTAATTACTTCTATTAAGCTACAAGAAATTCTAAAATTGGAGAAAATTAAAAATGGTATATTTTTTAAAATTTTGAATAAAATTTCCCATAAGGGAAATTTTTCAAAACAACGAATTTTATTAAATCTATAATATATTAATTTTTTTAGCTACAAGGAATTCTAAAATTCTAAAAAGTTCTAAAATTAGTGAAAATTAAAAATTACCCAAAAGGTATATTTTTAAAATTTTTTAAAAAAAAATTCCCAAAAGAGAAATTTTTCTAAACAATGCATTTTATTAAATATAGAATTTATTAATTTTTTTTAGCTACTAGGAATTCTAAAATTGGAGAAATTTAAAAATTTGGCAAAAGGTATATTTTTTTAAATTTTGAAAAAAAATTTCCCAAAAGGAAAATTTTTCAAAACATCAAATTTTATTTAATGTATAATTTATTAATTTGTTAGCTGCAAGGAACTCTAAAAATGGAGAAAAATAAAAATTTCCCTGAAGGTATATTTTTTGAAATAATTAAATAAAATTTCAAAATGGGAATTGTTCAAAACAGCGAATTTCATTAAATGTAGAATTTATTAGTTTTTTAGCTTTCAAAAATTATGAAATTTGAGAAAATTAATAATTTTGCTTAAGGTACATTTTTTAAAACAAGGAACTCTAAAATTGGAGTAAAGTTAAAAATTTAAAATTTTTTTTTTAAATTTTTAAATAAAATTTCCCAAAAGGGAAAATTTTCAAAACAGCGAATTTCATGTAATGTATAATTTATAAATTTTTTAGGAACTCTAAAACTGGAGGAAAATTTTCCTGAAGGTATATTTTTTTAAATTTTTAAATAAAATTTCACAAAAGGGAAAATTTTCAAAACGACGAATTTAAAAAAATGTATAATTTATTAATTGGAGAAAAATAAAAGTTTCCCTAAAGGTATATTTTTTAAAATTTTTCAATTCACAAAAGGAAAATTTTTCACAACAACGAATTTTATTAAATCTATAATTTATTAATTTTTTTTCGATGCAAGGAACTCTAAAATTGAAGGAAAGTTAAAAATTCCCTATATATATATTTTTTTTTTAAATTTTTATACAAAATTTCCTAAAAGGGAAAATTTTCAAAACAACGAATTTCATTAAATGTATATTTTATTAATTTTTTTTAACTGCAAGGAATTTTAAATGAGAGAAAAATAAAAATTTCCCTTAAGGTACATTTTTTAAAAATTTTATATAAACTTTCCCAAAATAGAAATTTTTCAAAACGACGAATTTCAATAAATGTATGTTTTATTACTCTTTCAGCTATATGGAATTCTAAAATTGAAGAAAAATAAAAATTTCCCTGAACTCTTTTAAAGGAATACCCCCTTAAGAAATTTTTTAAAAAATAAATAATATCATCCAATGGTTAAAATTTTAATTTCTGAATTTATATTTTTCCCAAATTTTGAATAAACTTTCTCAAAAGGGAAATTTGTCAAAACAACTAATTTCATTAAATGTATAATTTATTAATTTTTTAACTGCAAGGAACTCTAAAACTGGAGAAAATAATAATTTCCCTTAAGGTATATTTTTTAAAAATTTTAAATAAACTTTCCCAAAATGAAAATTTTTCAAAACTACGAATTTCATTAATTGTATGTTTTATTACTCTTTCAGCTATATGGAATTCTAAAATTGAAGAAAAATAAAAATTTCCCTGAACTCTTTTAAAGGAATACCCCCTTAAGAAATTTTTTAAAAAATAAATAATATCATCCAATGGTTAAAATTTTAATTTCTGAATTTATATTTTTCCCAAATTTTGAATAAACTTTCTCAAAAGGGAAATTTGTCAAAACAACTAATTTCATTAAATGTATAATTTATTAATTTTTTAACTGCAAGGAACTCTAAAACTGGAGAAAATAATAATTTCCCTGAAGGTATATTTTTTAAAATTTTTAAATAAAATTTCCCAAAAGGGAAATTTTTCAAAACGACGAATTTCATTTAATGTGTGTTTTATTACTCTTTCAGCTACATGGAATTCTAAAATTAAAGAAAAAAATAAAAATTTCCTGAACACTTTTAAAAAAATACCCCACTGGGAAATATTTTTAAAAATAAATAATTTCGTCCAATGGTTAAAATGTTAATTTCATAGCCGTTATAGACTGGCATAAGTGGGGTAGAATAAAAATTTCCCTGAAGTTATATTTTTCCCAAATTTTCAAATAAAACTCCCGATAGGAAAATTTGAATGAATTTTAGCAAAAATAAAAAATTTTGCTGTTATAGCTAAAAGAGAACTGCAAACTTTGAGGCAATTACAAATTACCCCAAAGGAAAACTTATTTAAAGTTTAAATGACTACATTTTCGCTTCCATAATTATTATTTTCATTAAAGGGAAATGTTTCAAAAGATTGTATTAAAGCATGTCTTGAAATTTTTGACGTCTAAAAGAAATTGTGAATAGAGGAAAAATTAAAAAAAATTCCATCTGGGAAATTTTGCAAAACTTCGATTTTAGAAGTTATTTATGCTAAATACAAATATGCCATTAGAGACATTTTTAAAATTATGAAGATCAGCAATAACTTTATATTTTATACCAGTTAATCGAAAAAAATTATAAAGTTTGAGGGAAAATAGAATTAATGAAATTTTAAGAAACAATAAAATTGACGAAATATTATTGTATTTTCCAATATAAGCGATAAGAGTATCGCAATATTGATCAAAACCTAAATTTAATTGCAAAATTAAGGCAAAATAAAAATTTCCCAAAAATTTTCCAAAAGGGAAATTTGTAAAAATAGTGAAATATGGACAACAATTTCTTGAGGTAGAAGATTTTACAAATGTTAAATGTATCAGCCATTCCCCCAAAGGGAAATTTGTAAAAATAGTGCAAATTGCAAGGAAATTCCAATAAAAATATATTCCTTGAAGGGAAATTTTAAAAAATTGGTAAATTAAATAGATATTTCATTTTAGTTAACCTTAGGAATTTAAAGAATATGAGGAAATTATATACAAATTGTAACCAAAAATAAAAATTTCCATAAAGGAATATTTGTAAAAAGAGTTTTAATTGTCGGGAAATTTCCCTAAATGGAAATTCCTTAAAAGAATTTTTTTAAATTGTTAACTTTTGGCAGACATTAAAAATAACCGCTAAAGAGAAATTTTTTAAAACAGTGAAACTTAGCCAACTAATTTGGGACAAAATGAATATTTACCAAAAAATTTCCCAAAAAAAAAAAAATCCCAAAAAATTTCCCCAAAGGGAAAGTTGTAAAAATAATGAAATTTTAAAGTAAATTCTCTCCTTGAGAAAATCTTTGAGGAGGAATTATCTTTAAAAATTCGTTAGTTCAGCAGACGATGGATTTCATACGGGTGTACCAAAGGTAATTACAAATTTTAAAGGAAGTATAAATATCCCTAGGGCATATTTTTTTAAAATTGTGAAATTTGGCCAATGGAATTGGAATTGAGTAGAATTGTTGACCGTTAAATTTAAAATTAAATTTAAATTTCCCAAAAAAATTTTCTAAAAGGAAATTTATAAAACTAATGTATTTTGTATTAAAATTTTGCTGGGTGGAAATTCCTTGAAGTTGTTTCTCAAAAATTTTTAAAATTAACAGTCATTTGATTGTAAACTGAGGTTTAATATCCTCAGGGAAATTTTAAAAACTCCCTATAGTAACATTTAAAATACTGATAAATTAGGTAATATTTAAATTGCCTGCATTAAAGCAATAAAAAATTTGCCAAATTAAATAAAGAATTTCCTTAAAGGGAAATCTATAGAAATATTAAAGTCCCCCTGAATAAGAAAAAGAATGTATTTGTCAAAAAATTTCCCTAGTTATTAGTTAACCTGAAAAGATTACAAAATATATGGGAAGTTACAAATATCCCTTAAGGGGATAAATTACAAAATTTAAGGGAAATTAAAAAATCCCTGAGGTAAAATTTTTTAAAATTGAGAAATTTATACAACATTTAATTGCTGACTAAAAAGCAATTAGAAATGTGCTGAAATAACGAAAAATAATAGTTTCTCTAAAAATTTCCTTAATGGGAAATTTGTAAAAGTAGTAAAATTTAAAAGATATTCCAGCGAAGGGCAAATATCCAGATGAGGGTATTCTTCTAAAAATTGTTTAATTTAGCAGATAAGATTACAAAATTTAAGGAATATTAAAAATTTCCCTTATGGGACATTTTTTAAAATTGAGAAATTTATCCAGCATTTAAAGTATTTATTATAAAGCAATAAGAAATTTGCTGAAATATAAAAATTTCCCCAATGGGAAATTTCTAAAAACAGTTAAAGTTAAAAAGATATTCCACCGTGGGGCAAATTTTCTGATGTGGATTCTTATAAAAATTGTTTAATGTAACATATATTTGACTTTACTGTAGTTAACCTGAGAAAATTGCATAATTTAAGGGAAATTACAAATATTCCTTAAGGGAAATTGTTCAAAATGGTGAAATTTAACTAACATTTAAATTTGCCGACTATAAAGCGATAAGTAGCTGAAGTAACGAAAAATATAAATTTCCCTAAAAATTTCCTCAGTGGGAAATTCCACCGGTGTAAATTCCTAAAGTGGATTTTTATTAAAGTTATTTAATTTCGCAGATATTAGATTTTACTCTAGTTAACCTGCAAAAAATTACAAAATTTGAGGGAAATTAAAAATATACTTAAGGAAATTTTTTTTCAAAATAGTGGAAATTATCATATTTTAAAATTTCTGACTGTATAGCGTTAATAGATATCCTAAATTAAGGCAAAAAAAAAAAAATTTCCCAAAAAATTCCATAAAGGGATATTTTAAATATAGTGAAATTTAGTGCTGATTAGTTGTTGTGTTAGCTATTCAACGTGTTGTAAGTATCTAATTTAGTAAAAAAGGTATAATTTTCATCAGTCTTAATTAAATATTAATAGCTTTTCTTTACTTTCGTGTCCTCTGTACATCAGTTCATTGCAGTTACATTCACAACAGAAGACAGATTTTTTTTTTCGCTGGTCTATGGCTAAAAAGCTGTGTCGATGTCACTACAATTACAAGATGATCTTTTCAGCGTGAGTGTTGTTTTTTTTTGTTGTCGTTGTTCTTCATCATCTTTGCAGTTCAGTTTGAGATGAGACGAGTTGAGATGGATCTGCATTGTGGGATGGTTTCTGCTTCTGATGGTTTGTTTTTATTGTTATTATTAGCTGCATTAGCTTTATTTCATCTATAGAGTTCTATAGAGATTTTTGTTACAAAAATAAACTAATCACATATACTCAAA
The DNA here is from genome assembly GCA_964034835.1 of Muscina levida. Taxonomy (NCBI): domain Eukaryota; kingdom Metazoa; phylum Arthropoda; class Insecta; order Diptera; family Muscidae; genus Muscina; species Muscina levida. Next base: position 140,361,049 of record OZ035882.1, read on the forward strand.
CTATTTGTAGCGGTTAACGATGATCATCTTGATCAACGCCACCACCACTACCACCACCACCATCATCTTCTCATGATGTGTTGTGGTGTGACTGCATATGATACCGTGATGATATGTACTAATGATGACGCCGTCTCCGATGATGATGATGATGACGTCTTCGGTTATGTTATTTGGCGATTATTGAAGACATCCTGTAGTCAGCCGTCAGCAGTCGGCTACAAGTATTCGACTAAATTCTGATATGTTTATATGGTCATCCATTCATCCATCCACTTAACGATCTATGCAGTATTTGAGTATCATTCCTATAAACCAACGACCGTTGGTTCATCATAATTCATTATTATTTTTTATTAGTTGTTGCTGTCGCACTAAGTGGATACGTTTGTTTGGTTCTGTGTCTATTGTTTTTGTCATACGACCCCCTCCTTTCGCCACTGTGCAGCCCCTGGGCTTGCTCCCCCTTTTGCCATTGTGCCCCAGAGATCTATTAAAATATTTTTCACTTTTTTTTATTGTTTTTTACTATCGTTGTCGTTGTTGTTTTTGTTGTTATTTCTAATAATATATACGATATAATTTATGTCTGAGTGATGTATGACATTTGGAATGTGTTTGGATTTACTAAAAATGAGACTACATCAGGCAGGCGGGCAATTTTTTTCTTAATCAAAGTGATTTTTCTTTGTTAAGAATGTTTTTACATTAATTTGAGCTAAACAAATGGGTCAAAAGTTTATTGGAAATGACATTATGGTCATTAAGAGATTAATTTATGAAGTTTGCTAATTGAACGTAAGGATTTTGATATGATAAATCATAAACGGTAGCTAGGATGCAAATTTTGAATAAATAAGTGAAGACATATGGAGGTCGAAGGCTGAAAAATACACTGATTGCATACCTGAGTTGATTCGACAGGAATTTATTTTATATATACAGCTGTGAAAATATTTCAAAATGAGACAATTTAAAAATTTCCCTGAAGGGAAATTTTTCACAACTATAAATTTAAGCAAATATTTTAATTGTCAATTAAATAGCTTTCAAAGATTGACATTAATAAGGCAAAATAAAAATTTCCCATTAAATTTTCGTAAAGGGAAATTTTTTTTAAACGTAAAAATTTAATCAGAAAATAAAAATTTTTGCAAATATTAACATTGTTTGTTATGTAGCGTTAAGAAAAGTTCAACATTGAGACAATATAAAAATATCCCAAAAGGGAAATTTTTCTTAACTATGAATTTAAGCAAATATTTTAATTCTCGAAGTAATAGCTATAAAAGTATTGCAAAATTGGAACAAAATAAAAATTTCCCATCAAATTCTTGAAAAGGGAAATTTTTTGAAGTCTTAAAATTTTAGCAGTAAATATGAAATTTGGCAAATATTATATTTTTTTGTTATATAGCGATAAAAAAAGTTAAAAATCGAGACAAAACAAAAATATCCCAAAAGGAAAATTTTTCTTAACTATGAATTTGAGCTAATATTTAAATTCTCGAAGTACTTACTGTAAAAGTATTGCAAAATTGAGGCTAATTAAGAATATTCCGTTAAATTCCCGAAAAGGGAAATTTTTTTGAACCTTAAAATTTTTGCAAAAAATAAGATATTTAGCAAATTTTAACAGTTTTTATTATATAGCGATAAGAAAAGTACAAGATCGAAGCAAAAAAAAAATATCTCAAAAGGGAAATTTTTTAAAACTGTAAATTTAAGCAAATATTAAAAATTCTTATTTAACAGCTATAAAAGTATTGCAAATCTAAGTCAAAAAAAAAATTTCCCATTAAATTTTCGAAAAGTCAAATTTTTTCAGTGTAAAATTTTTTGCAGAAAATACGAAATTTTTGCAAATGTTAACGTATTTTATAAGATAGCGATAGAAATGTTTAAAATTGAGGCATAATTAAAAAAATCTGGAAAGGGAAATTTTTCAAAACTATGATTTTCAACAAATATTTATATTATCGCTTTAATAGCTATAAATGAAATGACTTATTGAGACAAAATAAAAATTTCCCGAAAAAATTTCCTAAAGGGAAACTTTTCAGTATTAAAATTTTATTAAAAAATTTTGCTATTTTGGAAATTTTTACATTTTTGTTTACACAGCGATAAGAGAAGTTCTAAAGTGTTTTAGATATAAGATAGCGACAAGAAAAGTTAAAAATTAAGGCAAAATAAAAATGTCCCTAAAGGGAAATTTTTCAAAACTATGATTTTCTGCAAATATTTAAAATTTCTATTTCTAATTCTAGGAAAGATTTGCAAAATTGAGGTATATTAAAAATATCCCAATAATTTAAGGAAAAGGGATTTTTTTTTAATGTTAAACTTTTAGCAGAAATTAAGAAATTTGGCAAATGCTAACGTGTTTTATAAGATAGCCATAAGAGAAGTTCAAAATTGAGACAAAATAAAAATATCCCAAAAGGGAAATTTTTTATTTTAATATTCTTTTTCATAAATCTTTAAGAATTAAGGGACATTTGGGACAGAAAGGGACATTTTTTATGTTAATTTTTTGGCAAAAAATAAGAAATATTGCAAATACTAACGCGGTAAAAAAGCCCAAATTGAGGAAAAATAGAAATATCCCAAAGGGGAAATTTTTCAAAACTATGATTTCCAACAAAACATTTAAAACATAGTTTTAGTTGCTATAAGAGAAACGCGATATAAGGACAAAATAAAAATTTCCCAAAAAAAAATTCCCTTAAGGGAAATTTTTCAATATTAAAATTTTATAAAAAATTAAGCTATGTATATAATTTTAAAATTTTTTATTATGCAGCGAAAAGAGAAGTTTAAAATTGAGACGAAATAAAAATATCCCAAAAGGGAAATTTTTCAAAACTATAATTTTTAAAAAATGTTAAAATTTCCGATTTATAAGCCATAAGAGAAATGGAAAATTGAGACAAAATAAAAATTTCCCAAAAAATGCTCTTGAAGGGAAGTTTTTTGGAATATTCTATTCTACTAAACAAATTATTATAAAATGTTAAGGAAAATAAAAATAACCATAAGAAAACCCTATAATAAGGTCAACACTTTTTTCTAAAAAATATTCCCTCGTGCTGTATCAAATATCAATCTGATTATCTCACAGCCTATTGGCTTTAACCCCCAAATCTACTGAAGTAGCTATACGCGAGCACTAATACCTTATTGACCTCATATGTAAATATATCTCACCAACCACAACAGACCACAGGGGGATAAAACACCTTCAAACGCCTTGAGGGTATGGAAATACCAAAAGACACACATATATTGGCAGTTAGCTGCGTACCCACACTAATACAGATATAAAACAATGAATGTGTGTGCCACTACAATGAAATGTTAAAATGGCCATTAATTACTCCCTGTTGTTATAAGTAGAAACCTATAAAAGCCATAAATTAAATACCCTCGAAATGTGACTACCAACAGCCAAAGGACATACAAATGCACACACACACATTGACAACTAGGTATTAACACATATATAAACTATATACATACAAATGTGTTTTTTTTACCAATAGTGGTCAAAAGTACGATATTCGTAAACGTAATAATGTAATAAATATTCAAATTAACGTAACTTTTTTCGGAAAAAAGAAGGCATTTTCATGACCAGGTGAAAATGTACACACACGCACACACATGAATACATGGATTTGGCCATTGTTGCCTTAGTCCATCCACATTTATGCCTCCCCTCCACTCTCTGTACAAACAAAACGTTCGCCGGCATAAAGAAAAAAAACCATACTTGACATTTTACAGTTGTTGATGTATGATGTTGACGTTGACGACGTTGAACACTGTGAACTTCTACAGGCGAGACGTCAAAAAAAACGGTCAAAAAGTCACCAACCAGCCAACAGCAAATGTTTCATATAAAACGCGTGCATTAACACTAATAAAATTCACTTAATGTTGGGCTATATATCAGGCAAGTGAACACAACAACAACAACAAAATATCATTCAACAACTCAATAGACTGTTTTGGGAGGCGATTGGTAATGAAAGCCCAAATGACATAAGGCACAGTGGGGTGAATGGATGGTTAAAAGAAGCTAGTGCACTTTTTCACACTTTTTGATTGTTGATAATCAAAACATTTTTGAAATGTATTGAATATCCTTGAAAGGTCCTGGAAATTTCACAAAATTGCTGTATGATATTAAATTATGCTAAAAGAGATGACAATTAGAACTTTTGGACAATTTTCTAAGGACATTAGAAAGGAGCTATGATCCTTAAAACATCATACACAAAAAATGTTTAAGGGAAATATTTAAATTTTGGGAAAAGTTCACACTTTTAGAATTACATTCGTTAGCCACAATCACAATCTCAAAATATCAAGGCTATTGAAAGGACAACAAAATGTGAAATAACTTAAAAAGATGCATTTTGAAAATATGACCAGCTAAATTTTACGGCTGAGTAAATATTTTTGTGCTGTTTCAAGGACCTCAACCCTTTTTCATGTCCTTCAAGGGTTTTTCGTAATGTCAGACGTACATGGCGATAAGACTCATTATAAAATCTGCCCAAACTTTTATAAAAAGATTATCGAATTTAAGGATCCGTGGATCCTTTAAAATAGGTATCATTAAAAAATTTTCCATAACATAAGATCTTCATCGTGGATTCAATATTTGCATGAGCTAAAGCAAACTTTCCCTAAATCTTAGCAACAAGTTGTTAATCTTTACATTTATATGGAGTCTAGACTTGGGATCCTTTAATGTCCTTAAAATGATTTTGTATAATTGTACTAAAAGTACAAGTTTTTTTTATTGTATCAAAAAGTATACTAATTGTACCAAATATTACTTTTATTATACCAAATAGTACTAGCAATGTACCAAATAGTACTAGCATTGTACCAAAAAGTACGTTTGTTGTACTAAAATGTACTTTAAGTGACTATAATTGTACTAAGAAGAGCATTTGTTGCAACCAAAAATTACTTTTATTTTATCAACTAGATTCTTTTGTACTAAAAAGTATTTTAATTGTACCAAAAAGTACTTTTGTTGTACCCAAATAGTACCTTTTCTGCGTTATAAAGTACATTTGTTGTACCAACATGTACTGTCATAGTGCCGGCACAATTTTACTGGGCACTATAACTTTTATTGTACTAAAAAGTACCTCTATTATACCAAAATGTATTTTTCTGCACCCGAAAAGTACTTTTGTTGTACTCAAAAAGAACATTTATTGTACCCAAAAAGTACGTTTATTTTGCCAACAAGCGATTATTGTACAAAAAAGTACTCTTATTGTACCAAAAAGTAAATTTATTTTTATCAAAAAGGCCTTTTACCGAACCAAAACATACTTTTTTTCTTACCTAGTACTTTGAAAGTACTTTATTGTACCAAAAAGTACTATAAAGTATTTCGGTTCTATAAAAGTACATTTTCGTACAGCAAAAGTACTTTACATTATATTAAAGGTACTTTTTGGTACATCAAAAGTACTTTTTAGTACAAAAATCTCTTGCAAAAAATTTACTTCTTGGTACAACAAAATAATTTATAATACATTTTAGTTCAACAAAAAAAGTTTTTGGTACAATGACTTTTATTGTACTAAAAAGTACATTTAGTGCAACAAAAAAGTACTTTTTTTTATCAACATGAGGTTTTTGTACCGAAAAGTACTTTTGTTATACAAAACGGACCTTTACTGTATTAAACAATTCTTTTTAGTACCCCAAGTACTTTCGTAGTGACGAAATGCACTTTTATTGTAAAAGTACTTTTCTTGTACCAAAAAGTACTTTAAAGGAATTAGTTGTTGCGAAAATTACCTTAATTGTACCCGAAAATTAACTTTGGTGTAACAAAAAGTACTTTATATTACTTTTATTTTATCAACAAGAGATTTTTGTACCAAAATGACTTTTATTGTACTAAAAAGTACATTTAGTGCAACAAAAAAGTACTTTTTTTTTATCAACAAGAGGTTTTTGTACCGAAAAGTACTTTTGTTATACAAAACGGACCTTTACTGTATTAAACAATTCTTTTTAGTACCCCAAGTACTTTCGTAGTGACGAAATGCACTTTTATTGTAAAAGTACTTTTCTTGTACCAAAAAGTACTTTAAAGGAATTAGTTGTTGCGAAAATTACCTTAATTGTACCCGAAAATTAACTTTGGTGTAACAAAAAGTACTTTATATTACTTTTATTTTATCAACAAGAGATTTTTGTACCAAAATGTACTTTTGTGTAGTGACAAAATTCACTTTTATTGTACACAGAAAGTACTTTTATTGTACCAAAAAGTGCTTTAAGGACTTTATAGTACCAAAAAGTACATTTATTGTAGTTACTGTACCCAAAAAGTTCATGATTGTTTTTCAAAAATTTCTTTTACTGTACCAAAATATACTTTATTGCTCCAGGAAGCACTTTAATTGTACCCAAGATGCAATTTTATTGCATCAAAAAGTACTTTAAAGAACTTTTTTTTAATAAACAGAGATTTTGGACCAAAAAGTATTTGTATTGTACCATAAAGAACTTTTAATATATAAAAATTACTTTTATTGCATCAACAAAAACTTAAAAGTACTTTTATGCCATTGTCTTCGCATTGTTCCCCAAACATCGGAATGGTAGGTCGCGCGATTTTTTTAAAAATAATTTTTGACTGCGGCGCTTCTAAGCCCAACATATCCATTTCCACTCTAATTTTCAAAAAAAAATATTTTTTCCGCGATATAATATTATTTTTAAAAAACTCACGCGATTTTTTTAAAAATAACGTATCCATTTTTACTCTAATTTACAAAAAAAAAAAAAAAATATTTTTCCAACTTACATTTACCCTTACCCTCAGTAAAACAAATAATTTTCTATTATATTGATATTATTACTCGATTTCTAAAGTGAGCGGAGTGGCACATTTGTATGGGAGGTACGAGAAGGGGTGTGGTTAGGCTTCCAGATTTATTCTCCATTACTTTATCCTGTTATAGCTTTACTAATTACAGAATTTGGGCACGATTGCCTTGGGTGTACTGATATTATTAGTACATCCCTAAAGTGGGCGGAAAGGTACATTTGTATGGGAGGTACCATAAGGGGCGTCGCTAGACTTCCAATTTTTTCTCCAAAACTTTGTCCTGTTATAATATAACAAAATACAGAATTTGGGCACGATTTTTTCTCCAAAACTTTGTCCTGTTATAATATAACAAAATACAGAATTTGGGCACGATCGTGTCTAGTGTATTGATATTATTACCCTATTTCTAAAGTGGGCGGAGTGGTACATTTGTATGGGAGGTACCAGAAGGGGCGTGTCTAGACTTCCAGATTTTTTTTAAACTGCTTAAACTTTACCAAATACAGAATTTGGGCACGATCGCGTTAGGTCTTTTAATAATATTAATCGATTTCTAAAGTGGGCGGTACCAGATGTGTATGGGAGGTACCAGATGGGGCGTGAATAGACTTCCAATTTTTTTCTCCAAAACTTTATCCTGTTATACCTTTACTAAAAATAGAATTTGGGTACGATCACGTTTAATTTATTGATATTATTTCTCCATCTCTATAGTGGGCGGAAAGGTAGATTTGTATGGGAGGTACCAGAAGGGGCGTGGCTAGGCTTTCAAAATTTTTTCCAAAACTTTATCCTGTTATAGCTTTACTAAATAAAGAATTTGGGGACGATCCCGTAGGGTGTATTGATATTATTACTCGAATTCTAAAGTGGGCGCAATGATGTATTTGTATGGGAGGTACCAGAAGGGGCGGGGCCATGTAGCCCATTTGCAATACCGTAAGTAGTTTTGAGAAAATATTAACTCGTGCAAAATTTCAAGACATTTGGTTGCGTCTTTCGAAAGTTATCGTGCGAACCAGCCGGACAGCCACCAGACAGACAGACAGACAGACAGACAGACAGACAGACAGACAGACAGACAGACAGACAGACAGACAGACAGACAGACAGACAGACAGACAGACAGACAGATAGACAGACAGACAGACAGACAGACAGACATACAGACAGACAGACGGACATGGCTCAAATGACTTAAAAAGTCATGAATCGAATTTGGTTCTAAGAAACCTAGGGTCTTAAGTGACTCCTTCTATGTGTTACACTTTTGGGTCGTATCAAATGATATATACCCTCATCCCTAAGGGTGATGGTATAAAAAAGTATATGGGCATATTTTTAATATATCTATCCGTTGCCGAGACATCAGGCTTTAAAACCCCTTTTTGCCATTAAATATAACAAAAACTAATGAATCTAGATTGTGATCTCTGTTTTCATCTGAATACACACTGTATTTACTTACTAGTGACACCAAAACCATTACCATCCAATGTCCCGTTGTACCAAATATCTCGATATCTATAAGAGATATGGTAAGTCCAATCATATACTTTTATAGGTCTTCACTTCACCTATTTAACGGCATTTGATATATTGTGACCACTGTGAGGTGGAGCTCGATGTCCAACTCCGCTACTACAATCTTTTTTTTAACAAAATTTCCAAAAATACCATATAAAGAACACCCTTATGTACCTGATTTAAGGAAATTCAAATTCAAAGATTATGCTATTCAGAATAAATTAGTACGATTTTGTAATTTTTAAATTTAAAATAAAAATTTAAAACTATTTTAGAGAAAAATGTACTTCTAATATTTAAATTTTTCGCTGTAGTAGATAATATTCTTGAGAAAAAAATAAATAGGTGACCGACGAAAAAAACCAGTACAGAAATTTCAGTCAGTTAAACTGACTGATAAATACCATCACCCAATATAATATATTGTTTAAGTCTTGAGTTATTGAAAATAATCGATTTGTAATTAAAACCAGTTAGAAAGTTTCAGTCGGGCAACCCGACTTACATTTACCCTTACCCTCAGTAAAACAAATAATTTTCTATTTTATTGATATTATTACTCGATTTCGAAATTGGGCGGAGTGGTACATTTATATGGGAGGTACGTGAAGGGGTGTGTTTAGGCTCCAGATTTATTCTCCATAACTTTATCCTGTTATAGCTTTACTAAATACAGAATTTGCGCACGATTGCGTTGGGTGTACTGATATTATTACTACATCCCAAAAGTGGGCGGAAAGGTACATTTGTATGGGAGGTACCATAAGGGGCGTGTCTAGACTTCCAATTTTTTCTCCAAAACTTTGTCCTGTTATAATATAACAAAATACAGAATTTGGGCACGATCGTGTCGAGTGTTTTGATATTATTACCCTATTTCTAAAGTGGGCGGAGTGGTACATTTGTATGGGAGGTACCAGAAGAGGCGTGTCTAGACTTCCAGATTTTTTCTCCAAAACTGTATCCTGCTTAAACATTACCAAATACAGAATTTGGGCACGATCGCGTTAGGTCTTTTAATAATATTAATCGATTTCTAAAGTGGGCGGTACCAGATGTGTATGGGAGGTACCAGATAGGGCGTGAATAGACTTCCAATTTTTTTCTCCAAAACTTTATCCTGTTATAGCTTTACTAAAAATATAATTTGGGTAAGATCACGTTTAATTTATTGATATTATTTCTCCATCTCTATAGTGGGCGGAAAGGTAGATTTGTATGGGAGGTACCAGAAGGGGCGTGGCTAGGCTTTCAAAATTTTTTCCAAAACTTTATCCTGTTATAGCTTTACTAAATAAAGAATTTGGGGACGATCCCGTAGGGTGTATTGATATTATTACTCGAATTCTAAAGTGGGCGAAATGATGTATTTGTATGGGAGGTACCAGAAGGGGCGGGGCCATGTAGCCCATTTGCAATACCGTAAGTAGTTTTGAGAAAATAATAACTCGTGCAAAATTTCAAAACATTTGGTTGCGTCTTTCGAAAGTTATCGTGCGAACCAGCCGGACAGCCACCAGACAGACAGACAGACAGACAGACAGACAGACATGGCTCAAACGACTTAAAAATTCATGAATCGAATTTGGTTCAAAGAAACCTAGGGTCTAAAGTCACTCCTTCTCTGAGTTACACTTTTGGGTGGTATCAAATGATATATACCCTCATCCCTAAGGGTGATGGTATAATAATAATAAAAGTTTTCCCTTATAGTACTTATATTTGATCTAAAAGGATAAAGGAACCAAAAAGTTTTTTTTTTTTAAATCATATTTAAATTAAGATTTCTACCTTAATTCTGATTTTTTCCTCTTTTTTCTGCTCTCCTCTCTATTGTTTCCCAAACACTGTGCCCTTTGTGGCAGCACCGATTCTTTGGCATTCGTTTTTTTTTGTAGTTTCCTGTTAACTTTGTGTAATACTTATGCTAATCAAATGACACCCAATGGCATAGTAAAAGTCAAAATCAACAAACACATTGACACACAAAAAAGAAAAAACCCCCGTATGTACTACTGCCACTACTAATACTAATAGCCTACAATGAATTTATAACATTGACTTTTGTTATAGGTTTTGCCAGGACCTTTAACCGTTGACTGATTGTCAAACATTTTCAAGGTTTTCGATATGGTTTCCGACCACAAGTTCATGTCGTTTTGGTTGTATAGAATGGAAAGGCGTTTCTGCTTTTGTTCTCCTTAGCTTAGAAAATCGAACTGAAATTACATTAAGTTTATAGGTGGGGTATTGCGTTGTCCTTACCAAATGGCTATGTATGTTCATACGTTTATATACATATTTGGTATTTGCTATAAACAAATGGCATTTATGGCTTTTAATATAACTCTATATATACATTACATGTTACCTTTTTGATTATTGGTTAATATTGTCGGTTGTGAAAACGTACGTAAGTTTAAGCGAAAGTGAAATAAAATATTTGTGGGGAGGGTAGGTTTTGTTTTTTAGTGTTGGTCATTTATTATGCCATTCATTAGCATATCACTGTTACGTGTATTACGAGCAAGGTATTAAAAATATCTTGGCATTTATGGGATCTTTGCTGGTTTTTTGACGCTTTGCCTATGATATTGTATTGTTTGTGGAAATGTTATTGATTAGGATAAGGGTTGCTTTAATTCTTCGTTGATGGTCAAATGTTAATGGCTGGTGAGCAAACATAAAAATTCCATAGAGAAATAAGGTTAAGAGCCATTTTTAAGGACATTTTGTTATGGGTTACTACTCGAGGGGAACATTAGTTACATAGATGGCAATGAGGAGACTTACAGGGAGTAGTACACAAATTTCAAACAGACCAATACTGATGCAGATTGTGAGGAAAATTATAGTATGTCTACACAGTACAACACATGATGTTGGGACTTAATTGTGAAAACTGCACATGAAAGTAGCCCCAAAAAGAAGAATTTCTGCATCATTCGCTTTGTCAAGTTACATGCTATACTAATTTAATATAGATTTGAAGTTGGCAAGTATCGTACAGGGAAGTTTGTCACGTTTTAGGCTCTCTTGTTATATTGTTATATGGTGGCGCATGATTATCATAAGTAATATTTCACGTAAATCATACGCCACGGAGGACAACAGTTTTATTGTAACTGCTACAAAATAAACCCAGTTTAAAATCATTTGTTGATTGGAAAAGTGAAACTGTTGCTTATGTATGGAAACGTTATATGAACTGATTAAAGGAATTGTAATTCTTAATTAAATTTGTTATTGTAAATTCTTTATTAGCTTAATTCATCTAAATTGGATTAGTGGTTCTCGAGTTATGTCGAACAAATGATTCAAAACGTGACAAATTCCCCTATACGATACTTACTATAATCGATATTAAATTATTATGGCATGTAACTTGACAAACGAAATGATGCAGAACATCTGCTTTTGGGCGATACTTTCACGTGCAGTCCTCAGAATTGAGTCCCAAATCAATGAGCTGAACAATTCTGTAATGTGGAATTGCCACCAACAGTAGCAGGTCTATTGCCACCAATGTTTGAACTAAAAAGATATCTGTGAATACAGTAATATTGCAGGACGTTTACCACAAAGAATGTATGGAAAAAAACACAGTACACAATTTTTCAGATAATTGATTCGGGACTCCTTTTTGAGAATTGCCCCTGAAACTAGCCCCAAAAATAAGCTCTTCTGCATCATTAGTTTTGTCAAGTTGGCTGCATTTTCTCGGTATACCATACGGAATATCTCTTTAGTGTTTGAAGCAAAGTTGTTGATATTGAATAGGAGAAAAATCTGTAAGAAAGTTTCAGACGGGTAAACCGACTTACATATACCCTCACCATCAGTAAAACATAAAATTTTCTTATACATTAATATTATATAAAGTGGGTCGGAGTAGTAGATGTGAGGTAGCAGTTTTACACCGAAACTTTATCCTTTTACGCTTTACTAAATACAGAAATTGGCCACGATCTCGTTAGGTGTATTGATATTTTTACTCGATTTCTAAAGTGGTTGGAGTGGAACGTTTGTATTGGAGGTATCGAAGGGGGCGTGGCTAGACTTCTAGATTTTTTGATCCAAAACTTTATCCTGCTTTAGCTTGGGGCACGATTGCGTTGGGTGTAATAATAATATGTATGTTTGTATGGGAGGTACCAGAAGGGGCGTGGATAGACTACTAGTTTTTCTCCAAAAGTTTATCCTGATTTACCTTTACTAAATACAGAATTTGGCCACGATCGAAGGGGGCGTGGCTAGACTTCTAGATTTTTTGCTCCAAAACTTTATTCTGCTTTAGCTTTGGGCACGATCGCGTTGGGTGTATTAATAATATTATTCGATTTCTAAATTGGGCGGAATTGTATGTTTGTATGGAAGGTACCAGAAGGGGCGTGGCTAGACTTGCAGATTTTTTTCTCCAAAACTTTATCCTGTTATAACTTACCAAAATACGGAATTTAGACAAGATCGCGTTGGGTATATTGATATTATTACTCGATTTCTAAAGTGGGCTGAGTGGTACATTTGTATGGGAGGTACCAGAAGGGGCGTGGCTAGACGTGCAGATTTTTTTCTCCAAAACTTTATCCTAATTACAAAATGTTAGCACGATTGTGTGGGTTGTTATTAATATTAATCGATTTCTAAAGTGGGCGGTACCAGATGGATATAGGAGGTACCAGATAGGCCGTGGGTAGAATTCCAGCTTTCATTTCCAAAACTTTATTCCGCTATAGTTTTACTAAATACAGAATTTGGGGCCGATCGCTTTGTGTGTATTAGTATTATAACTCGATTTCGAAAGCGGGCGGAGTGTTATGAAAGGTAATGGAATGGAAATGGAAGGTAACAGAAGTGGCGTAGCTAGATTTCGAGTTATTTCTCCAAAGATTTTCCCTGATATAGATATACTACATAAAGAATTTGGGCACGATCGTGTTGGGTTTATTGATAGTATTACTCGATTTCGAAAGTGGACGAAATGATATATTTGTATGGGGGTACCAGAAGGGGAGTGGTCATGTAGCCCATCTGCAATACCGTAAGTAGTTTTAGGGAAATATTACTTACTTACTTACTTAGCCGGTACTTCTATTCAATCCCAGTGGATTATATACCGCACGTAGAAAAATATAATAAGCGCCTCGATCTTCTGCGCTTCTTCTCCAGTTAGTCACACCGAATTCTGTAAGGTTCTCAGTAACCTGGTCTTTCTAACGGAGTTTTTGTCGCCCTCTTCTGCGCCGTCCATCGAGTTCATTGCCAAAGACTTTTCGAGCTGGAGCATTTTTGTCCATGCGTACAACATGACCTAGCCAACGCAACCATTGCACCTTAATGCATCTGACCACGTCAATGTCAGTGTACAGCTGGTAAAGCTCATGATTCATACGACGCCGATACTCTCCGTTAACGATGATGAGCCCATATATTTTACGGAGTATTTTTCTCCCGAACACCGCCAGAACCGATTCATCCGCTTGTGTCATAACCCAGGATTCTGAGTCATACATTAAGACAGGTAGAACCAGTATCTGGTATAGCTGGAGTTTTGTTCGTCGAGAGAGGGCTCTGTTATTGAATCGCTTGCTTAGTCCGTAGTAGCATTTATTTCCAAGCAGGATTCTTCTCCGGATTTCTAGGCTGACATTATTTGCTTTGTTGATGGCGGAGCCTAGGTAGACAAAATTATCTAACACCTCGAAATTATAGTTGTCAACGTTCACGCAGTTTCCCAAACGAGTAGATTCTTTGTTTGTTGAAACTAATAACTTCGTTTTTTCCTCGTTCACCGTTAGACCCATTTTTGCTAATTCCTTCTGTATACCTGAGTAGGCTGCAGTCACATCCCGCTGTTTTCGACCGATAATGTCGACGTCATCAGCGTACGCGAGTAGCATGTGTTTTTTAAGAGAAATATTTACTCGTGCAAAGTTTCGTAAGATTTGTGTGCGTCTTTCGAAAATTATCGTGCGAACCACATACAGACGGACATGGCTCAACCGACTTTAAAACTCATGAATCGAATTTATTCCAAAGAAACTTAGGATCTAACGTGACTCCTTCTATGTGATACACTTTTGGGTCGTATCAAATGATATGTACCCTCCTATCCGTAAAGTGAGGGTATAAAATAAAGACGCTTGTGTGATAAGTTGTTATTGACAGGTTCTCTTGCGTCTGTGTTTGTTATAAGCTGCTAAACTAGCCATCGTATTATGGTAAACTTGTACCAGGAAGTTCTCATAGTACTTAGTAGAGTTTATAGAGTTCTGTTTAAAATATATGAGGTCTGACACGTGATTTATTTTTTATACCACTAATTCGTAAGGATGATGCTATATTTCATATAATGTATAATGATGTTGTATTTTCTTAATGATATTGAACAAGTAATGCGAAGCAAATATTTCAGATATGATCTAAAACGCTTGCTATTTATCTAAATGCTACATAACATACAAAAAACATTCGCTTGAGGGACCAATTGTTATGGACAGCTTCACTTGCGTCTGTGTGTGTGTTATAAGCTCTTGAAATAGTCCATGTATTATGATGAACTATTGACAGGAAGTTGTTTAAGTATTTGGTAGGGTTTATAGGTCTATGTTTATAATATACGAGATCTGGCACGCACCTGATTTATTTTGTATACCAACAATCCGCCGGTATGATGTTATATTTCATATAAGCTATAGTATATATAGGATGATGATGCATTTTCTTAATACTATGAAACAAGTAATGTGAAAAAATATTTCAGATTTGGTGTTAAACGCTGTCTATTTATCTGAATGCAACATAACATACAAAAAACAGCTGCTTGAGTGGCCAATTGTTATGAACAACATATGTGCGTCGTCTGTGTGTTTCTTATAAGCTCCTAAACTAGTCAACGTATTATGATAAACTTGTGACAGGAAGTTTTCTAAGTATTTAATAGAGTTTATAGGGTTGTGTTTAAAACATACGAGGTCTGGCACGTGATTTATTTTTAATACTAACAATCCGTCGGGATGATGGTATATTTTATATAAACTATAGTATATATAGGATGATGCTGTATTTTCTTAACAATATGAAACAAGTAATGCGAAAAAAATATTTAAGATTTAATCTTAAATGCTTGCTATTTATCTAAATGCAACATAATATACAAAAAACAGCTGCTTGAGTGGACAATTGTTATGAACAACGTCTGTGCGTCTGTGTGTTTCTTATAAGCTCCTAAACTAGCCCACGTATTATGATAAACTTTTGACAGGAAGTTTTCTAAGTATTTAATAGAGTTTATAGAGTTGTATTTAAAATATACGATGTCTGACACGTGATTTATTTTTAATACTAACAATCCGTCGGGATGATGGTATATTTTATATAAACTATAGTATATATATCGGATGACAGTGTATTATTTAAATAATATGAAAGATGTAATGCAAAACAAATATTTCAGATATGGTCCTAAACTCTTGCTATTATCTAAATGCAACATTAAATACAAAAAAACAGCTGCTTGAGTGGCCAATTTTTATAAACAACTTCACTTGCGTCTGTGTGTTTGTTATAAGCTCCTAAACTAGTCAACGTATTATGATGAACTTGTGATAGGAAGTTCCCTAAGCATTTAGTAGAGTTTTTAGATTTATGTTTAAAATATATGAGGTCTGGCAAGTGATTTATTTTTCATACCAGCAATCCGTCGTGAAGATGCGTACTATATGTACAATGAAACAAGTAGTCGACGTAATACAAAACTATTTGTCTGACATTGTTTTATTGGTTTATTGTCATCGATAAAGAAACGAAAATGTCTTCAGACCATTCCATCTTGTGTCATTTAACATGTTGCCTTTTTTTTTTTGTTCCTTCATCTAACATATTCATATGTCTATAAATTTTTTATTATGAATTGTTATTAGCACACGTATTATACATCTCAACCTCTATCCATCTTTCTCTTTCGTACCCTCCAACACTGACGCGTATTTTTTATGTCATCAAAATGATTAACATCAGACAGTTCATCAACATTCAATAATAACATAACATTTGACGTAAAAGTTACGCGACCAACAAAGAAAGTTCAAGGGTGGCAGCAGGCAATGGGGTGGTTGGTTGCTGGATTGTTAGTCAGCTTTTTTACTTTGAATTTGACAACATTATAATATTTCCCCCCGGTCGGCTTGCACAATGTTTTAAGGTGAAAAATGTTAAAATTTCGATAGGTTGACAGATGACATATCAACAGCCAACAACAAAGGCAATAACATGATAATAAAAAAAAAACGAAAACGAAGCAGGGACTGTCATTTGAATACGACCATGTGCGTGTGTGTGTATGTGTGCTGGGGATATGTACGTATGGGCTATATGTAGTACAACTCGCTAGTTGTACTATATGATAGATATGTTACGATATGATGAAGTCAACTTACGGGTGTTTACATCAGCCAGACATTCAATTTGATATCGCCATACGCATTCGTTTGACAGAGTTTTCAAATCGCGTGTAGTTAACGAATTAACGTATACTTTTTGTTTGGTAAACTTCAGTTACGGAATTGCCACAGTTAACTTTGTAGGTTTATCGTTTTTAGGTTTTTATATGTGAGCACTATGGGGGGAGGGTATTAATGCTTATGGTTAATTAATAATGCTAATAATTAATTGTATAGGGAATATGATAAATATTCAAATCTATAGTGAGGGAAGTAAATACGAAGAAAAACAATAAAGAAAAAATAGAAAAACAAACAATATTTTTTTTTTTCAGAAAAACGAAACTACTAATATGTCCTGCCGAAAGTCATATGGAATACTCGAAGGATGAGTAATCAGTTCACTTTGTACGTGCACCATCACACAAAGAATCTCAGAATTCTAAAATAAAAACATATTCTTAAAATTTAGGAATAGTTTCACATTTAAGTAACTAAATATTGACATAAAAAATAACATGGATATTAAAAGTAGCCAAAGTCCTTGATATGCTTTACAAGAATCTTTCACTTTTCCATACAAATGAAAAATGATTAGGAGATTTTGGGAAAACATAGCACTTTATAATAAAACATGTTATCCGCTTTGATAGCATAAAACGATAGAAACATTTGCAAGGACATTGAAAGGAGCTGCATTTCTTAAAACAGCAAAAAATTGGTAGTGCCCTAAAAATAGTAAAGAAAAGTGCTATTGGCCATGAAAAAATTCGTATTTTCGATAGACAATATTGATTTCGTGTTAGTTACCCACAAATATTTGAAGACTGTGAAGGGAGGTCCTTTAAATAGCCGAAAAGTTCAGACAAACAGATAAAGAAATTAGTATAAATGTCAATTTTACCCTCTAAAATTTGAAGGTATGTTAACCACCATATAACTATTTAATAAAGAAAAATTTTTAAGGACATTGAAACAGGACCAAAATCCTTGAAATCCTTTATAAAATACAATTTTTGAAATTTTTTTTTATATGTTTTAGGTGAACCCCCCAAACTTTTATATTAAAGGACATTACTCAATATGATAGTCCGATATTTTGAAATTTTTTAAGGGATTTGAATAGGATCCTATATTCTGGAAAAGGGAAAAAAGAGTACGTTTAATGAAAAATCAGATTTTTTTGTAAAATTAAGGGTAATGTAATGCACTTTTATTTTTGCTTTTGTTACTTTTCATGATAGTCTGAAATTATGGAAGTTTTTTTAAGGATATTAAAAGGATCCTATGTCCTTGAAATAGTTTGAAAGACTTGACCGTCAAAATGAACCGACATATTTGTAACACAATTTATAGACTTACGGGGATATGTAAAATTTTTTTTATTTCTTTCTTATGGAAAAAAATTGTAAGGACATTAAAAAGGACTAAGGTTACTGTAAAAAATTCAATTCTATAAAAATAACAAATTATACAATCGCCGCATTTCTATTTGAGTATCTTCGTCACCAGGACTAACCGAAATTATGGATAAAAGTGTAAGAACATTAAAAAGGACCAAAGTCCTAGAAATAAAATATTGAAATTCTCTAAAAAAATAACAAATTATACAAAAGCTCCATTTCTATTTGAGTAACTTAGTCACAATGGCAAATTAAAATTATGCAAAAAAAAGTGTAAGGACATTGAAAAGGACTAAGGTCCTAGGAAAATAAAATTGCAATCCCCTTAAAATTAACAAAATAATACTATTGCTATTTACTCTTCATGATAATCTGAAATTATGGAAGTTGTTTGAAGGATTTTAAAATGACCCTATGTCCTTGAAATAGTTTAAAAGACTAGACCGCAAAAATGAACCGACATATTTGTAACATAGTTTGTAGACTTATAGGGGATATGTACAATTTGTTTATATGAGTATCATAGTCACCAGGTTATTCGTCCAGGGAAGAAGTGCAAGGACTTTAAAAAGGACCAAGGTCCTAGGAAAATTAAATTCCAATCCTCTTAAAAATAACAAAATTATACAAAAGCTCCATTTCTATTTGAGTATCTTAGTCACCAGGATTAACCGAAATTATCGATACTAGCGTAAGGACTTTCAAAAGGACCAAGGTCCTAGAAATGAAAAATTGGAATTCTATCAAAAATAGCAAATTTTACAATAGCTCATTACTCTTCATAAAAGTCTGAAATTATGGAAATTGTTTTAACGATTTTGCAAGGACCCTATGTCCTTGAAATAGTTTGAAGGACTAGACCGTCAAAATGAACCGACATATTTGTAACACAATTTGTAGACTTTCGGAGATATGTAAAATTTTTCTAGGTGAGTAGCTTAGTCACCAGGACTAAATGAAATTATGGAAAAATGGGCAAGGGCATTAAAAAGGACTAAGGACTCCGAAACAAATTGCAATTCTATAAAAAATAACAAATTATACAAAAGCTCCATTTCTATTTGAGTATCTTAGTCATTGGGACAACCTGAAATTATTGAAAAAAGTGTAAGGACAAAAAAAAAGGACTAAGGTCCTAGAAATACATATTTGCAATCTAAGCAAAAATTACAAATTTTGCAATAGCTTTTTCGTCATCCATGATAGTCTGAAATTATGGATTTTTTTTAAGGATTTTGAAAGGACCCTATGTTCTTGAAATAATTTAAAAGATTGACAGCCAAAATAAACCGACGTATTTTTAACACAATTTGTAGACTTAAGGTATATGTAACATTTTTCTATTAGAGTATTTTAGTCACCAGGACTAACCGAAATTATGGATAAAAGTGTAAGGACATTAAAAAGGACCAAGGTCCCCGAAATGAAATTCTCTAAAAAAAATAAGAAATTATACAAAGGCTCCATTTCTATTTGAGTAACTTACTCACAATGGCAAATTAAATTTATGCAAAAAAAGTGTAAGGACATTGAAAAGGACTAAGGTCTTAGGAAAATAAAATTGCAATCCCCTTAAAATTAACAAAATTATACTGTTGCTATTTACTCTTCATGATAATCTGAAATTATGGAAATTGTTTGAAGGATTTTTAAATGACCCTATGTCCTTGAAATAGTTTAAAAGACTAGACCGCAAAAATGAACCGACATATTTGTAACATAGTTTGTAGACTTATAGGGGATATATAAAATTTGTTTATATGAGTATCATAGTCATCAGGTTATTCGTCCAGGGAAGAAGTGCAAGGACTTTAAAAAGGACCAAGGTCCTAGGAAAATTAAATTCCAATCCTCTTAAAAATAACAAAATTATACAAAAGCTGCATTTCTATTTAAGTATCTTAGTCACCAGGATTAACCGTATTTACCGATAATAGCGTAAGGACTTTAAAAAGGACTAAAGTCCTGGAAATGGAAAATAAAAAAAATTTACAAATTCTGCAATAGCTCATTGCTCTTTTTGATAGCCTGAAATTATGGATTTTTTTTTTGAGGAATTGGGGAGGACCTTATGTCCTTGAAATCGTTTAAAAGACTGACAGCCAAAATGAACCGTTATTTGTAATACAATTTGTAGACTAAAGAGGATATGTAACAT
The DNA here is from genome assembly GCA_964034835.1 of Muscina levida. Classification (NCBI taxonomy): domain Eukaryota; kingdom Metazoa; phylum Arthropoda; class Insecta; order Diptera; family Muscidae; genus Muscina; species Muscina levida. The sequence continues at coordinate 140,381,458 of OZ035882.1, forward strand.
TTTCCTATTCAAAGATCTTAGTTACCAGGACTAACGGAAATTATGGAAAAAAGTGTAAGAACATTAAAAAGGGCCAAGGTCTCCGAAAAATATTGCAAAAATAACAAATTATACAAAAGCTCCATTTCTATTTAAGTATATGGGTCACCAGGACTAACAAATGTGCAAAGACATTGAAAAGAATCAAGTTTCTAGAAAGAACAAATTGCATTCCTTAAATTTGTAGACTTATAGGGGATACGTAATATTTTTTTTATAAGTGTATCTTAGTCAGCAGGATTTTAGTTTGGAAAAAGTGCAAGGACATTTAAAAGAATGAAGGTCCTAAAAAAAATCCTCTACAAAATAACAAATTATACAACTGTTTGTTACTCTTCTTGATGGTCAAAAATTATGATTTTTTTTTACTGATTTTAGACCGTCGAAATGAATTGACAAATTTGAAGACTTAAGAGAAAATTTAAAGTTTTTCCATTTGAGTATCTTAGTCAACATGACAAATGGAAATTATGTACAAAAAAAGTCCTAGGTCCTTTATTGAAAAGGAACAAGGTCCTTAAGAAAAAATCTCTAAAATAGTTAAAATATTTTATAATTATTTGCTAAACTTTGGATAAATTTTACACATTTATCAATTTGTTTAGTGTATAGAAACAAAACACCAAATTTGCTATTGAGATAAGAATGTTTTTTTTATTGTTTTCGTAAGTTAGCCGCTATGGTAATCTAAATTTAATGATAAATTTCTAATGACATCTAAATAGGACTACATCCTTGAAACGTTAAATTTAAAGAAAAATGTTGGCTGCCAAGATTCCTTATGCTCAAGTGCATTCACAGTCCGTAAATATTTTTCCATAATTTCGGATTATTAATGCAGTTAAAGTTATTAAATACAAAATCGAAAACTTTCTTCAAAATTTTTAAAAAAAATTTTTTGATTTGCCATTCTTTCATTATACTAAGAAATTGGGCAAAGCTTTTGAAAATGTTCTCAAAATGGGCAAACTAGTGCTTATACTTAGAGAGTATTTTGGCAAAGTTTTTTGATAATCGGTTGAACGTTGTAGCAGCCTAGATCTAACACACAGACACACATATTCTTCTATATATTACACTAATGTAGTTGCAGACATTGTTGTAGCTACAATGTCAGGCAGGATTTCCATTTTTTAGCCTTTCACCTTTTAATTGTGACTTATTTCAAAAGAATTGGTTATTACTAGGTGGTCCTCACTATTCTGTATATGGTTATGTTTATACTACAACTTGAATGCCTGAATCGTATGGTAAGAAATTAAAATACGTATTATAATTTGGCTATTCTATAAACAGTACCACTTGTTCTGTTAAAGATCTGTTAAAGTTATTTTGCAATAGCTGGAACTTTATAGAAGTCTATGGACAGCACACAGACAAGAATTATGTTGACTGAAAATCTATCATTCAGTTTAAAGCATTATTGTTGTAGTAAAGCGGCCAATAGTTAATTTTAATTGTTTTTTTAGTTTCTTATGTTTTTTTATCCCTCTTTTATTATATTACTTCTTTATTAATCTGTTCTACATAGTTCCTCACCTTTTGTATTGTTCTTCTCCTAGGGACTAGTGAAACTAATTCTATTTCTCTCTTAAATCACAATACGATAATGTCTACACTGCTATAAGATACGGCTTTTTCTAGAAACCATTGCACTTATTAAGGCAAAAATCTGGTAGAGTTTGCCTGCAATCGGTGGTATGCTATAGAAGCCTATGTACAACACACAGACGATTATCCTTATTTGATAAACAAAGATGGGGTTGACACTAATGGAGTTTCAAATTTAATTTCTATAGTTGTTCTCCGGACATTATATTTTGTATAATTATATCTGAGTTATTTTGTAGTTTTCCACGTCAGTGTATTAAACCTATTCTACTTTTTCTTGTTGAGCCAATCGCATCAGTCAAGTCTAGGAACCTTTCGCAAAAAATTAAGACCGACTCTGCCTCTCTCTGTTTGTAATATATATAATGATAGACATTTGTTATTAAAGAATTGTGTTTTCAGAAAATACTTATATTAAACTTTATTTTTATTTTTACATAAATTTTATTTCATATTTCCGATGATGTATTACCAACCGGATGTGGGCCGAAAATTTTTATTTTTTAATGTTTTTTAGTTTTGTATCTAATTAGTCATGTTACGATTTTGAATGTCTCAAAAACATAACGGCTATATATAAAATCAAACATTTTCCCAAAATATTGTTTTAATTACATACAAATATATATTTTTGCAAATTTTGATGTGTTGTGTAGTAATTAATAAGCCGCAGAAGACACAACAAAGCTCTACATTTAGTTAATGTTGGCAGTTTAACGAAATTTAAATCTGGTTACAATAAATCTTTTTTTTTTGGGGTAAAGTGCTAATGGTGGCGATGTCTTTGTCTAATGATGGCGGTAGTGTGCCCGAGCTGGTGTTCTAAATGATTTTTTCTGTTACAATAATTTTTCTATTTCTGTTGTTTTTCTATTGTTTTGTTATTTTTTCCATTTCTTACCGGATGTGGTTGAATATTTCTACTGTTGTTGTGTAAAAGTTGGCGTTAAATCTAACTCTCTGCCCAAGTATCTGTGTGTAGTAGTTGTCCCAAGTATCTGTGTGTTGTAGTTGTAGGCTTGCTGCATTTGCCTTGGTGTATAGCTTAAGGTATTACTCTACTTTTTCTTAAATTTAACCACAATTCAAGTGTGAATTTCAACAATTTTGTATTATTTTCAGGTTGTTTTTCCATTTTGCTATCCATAGCTTTGTATGATACTTCTTTCTATTACTTGTTGTGTGTGTGTGTGTTTGCTGTTTCTACTGTTTCTGCTTTATTATTTTCTTAACAAATTTTATTTATTTTTACTTTCTTCTCATTGTTTGTAGGGTTTTGGTTTACGACTTTTCACTTGTCTTTACATAGAAAAGTAGTCTAATGTTGCACAGTGGGCCAAGAGGTTGCTGAATAATTAAGTAGTTGGATTATCTCATAAGTGAAATAGAAAAATATAATAGATTGAAAACATTGAAATTCAAAAAATGTGTATAAAGTCTTGGCATATATATTATAGAATAACGATTTTTGTCAAACCCAACATTATTTGTTCAAATATTGTATGTGTCTGTGTGTCTCGAATGTTTTTGATAGCAACTTCGCAGTATAAGTGTCGAGTCAATCGGCGTGTCTAGTAAGAGCTTCTCAAACAGTGACGTTCGCATTCGTCGATGAACAAGTAGGTTCCGTTAGTTGTGAATCTAGAAATAGAAAGCGTGTTATTACACAACAACGCGAGAACTATCCCATACCTCATTCATGGGGTGCAAAGGGAAATTTAGTTTTTTTTTTAAGTTTCTGTGTGTGTTAACCACAGTATCCTTTAAAGTTTATCCGATGCCAGTAAAATTGAAGATGGGTTTTCCTAAAGAAGTTGGTATAGTTTCTAAGGTAACCATGAGATGTAAAAACATGACATTTCAGAAAAAATATTAGAAAAGTCTAGGCAGGTATATTATTAAAATATTGTTTCAATAATTTACGAAGCTTTGTTTATTCAAATAATGGTTTGTCTCTGTCTGCAAAGGCTCCTACAACGTCTAACCGATTACAATAGTTGAAATCTGTTCAATAAAACTAACACTTTTTAATCAAATAAAAGTAAATGTCTGTGTGTTATACATAGGCTCTAACAACGTCCAGCCGATTGCAATGAAACTTAACAAGGTAACTCAATAGTTATTTATCTAAATAACGGAATGTGTCTATGTGCTATACATGGGCTCGAACATCGTCCAACTGTTTACAAGGAAACATTACTGAGGTTTTGCCAGAATAGTTAACATAGTTTTTAAGGTAGCCAATGTAGTTAAGCTGGACAATAAATCAACTACATAGGCCCTATAAAGTCTAGCGGATAACATTATAACTTATGCTGAGTTTGCCAGAACAGTTAGGATTTTATCTAAGGTTGCAAATATCTTTTATCAGTTTTACAAACCGCAAAATTAATATATTCAAATAAAGATATGTGTCTGTATGACTACAATTATTCTTGCCAGAATAGTTGGCAAAGTTTCTAGGCTAGCCAAGGTATTAATCGGTCGAATAAACCCCTAAAATTTCCGATATTTATTTCCATAATAATTGACATAGCTTCTAGAGTAACCGATATATTATATCGGTTGTGATTTTTAATTTGTAACGACGACACGTTTAGTTACGTATAAACATTACTGCGTAAGAAGTATTGAGAACGAGTTATCAAAATTGCAAGTTCATTGACAGTTGCCAAAATCATTAAACAGATAAAAAAAAAGTCCAGTCGTCTTTTTTATTTGGCATTGTTTTCAATTTTTGTTGTTATTTTTCATTTATATTATTATTTTTTATTTTTAGTTTTTTCTATATTTATATTTATATTTTCATTTCTATTTTTGGTTTTAATTTTATTTTTTTTTAATTTATGTATTTGTATTTATATTTTAATTTTCATTAGATTTATTCTTATCTTATTTCTATACTATTATTTTTTTTTTCAATTTAAATTTGTTTTTATTACATTTAATTTTTTAATTGTTTATATTTTAATGAATATACTTTTTATTTGTATTTTTTCCCTTTTTAGCTTTTCGATATGTTTTTATTTTTAACCATATTAATTTTTATATTTTAATTTTATTATTTTCAATTATTAATTTTTTATTTGTTTTTCTTTTCGGAATTTAATTTTTGTTCTTTATTTTCGTAATTCCACTTCCCCCTCATATTCATCTTCATCTTTTATTATTTATCTTTTATCTTTTATCTTATATCTTATATCTTATATCTTATATCTTATATCTTATATCTTATATCTTATATCTTATATCTTATATCTTATATCTTATATCTTATATCTTATATCTTATATCTTATATCTTATATCTTATATCTTATATCTTATATCTTATATCTTATATCTTATATCTTATATCTTATATCTTATATCTTATATCTTATATCTTATATCTTATATCTTATATCTTATATCTTATATCTTATATCTTATATCTTATATCTTATATCTTATATCTTATATCTTATATCTTATATCTTATATCTTATATCTTATATCTTATATCTTATATCTTATATCTTATATCTTATATCTTATATCTTATATCTTATATCTTATATCTTATATCTTATATCTTATATCTTATATCTTATATCTTATATCTTATATCTTATATCTTATATCTTATATCTTATATCTTATATCTTATATCTTATATCTTATATCTTATATCTTATATCTTATATCTTATATCTTATATCTTATATCTTATATCTTATATCTTATATCTTATATCTTATATCTTATATCTTATATCTTATATCTTATATCTTATATCTTATATCTTATATCTTATATCTTATATCTTATATCTTATATCTTATATCTTATATCTTATATCTTATATCTTATATCTTATATCTTATATCTTATATCTTATATCTTATATCTTATATCTTATATCTTATATCTTATATCTTATATCTTATATCTTATATCTTATATCTTATATCTTATATCTTATATCTTATATCTTATATCTTATATCTTATATCTTATATCTTATATCTTATATCTTATATCTTATATCTTATATCTTATATCTTATATCTTATATCTTATATCTTATATCTTATATCTTATATCTTATATCTTATATCTTATATCTTATATCTTATATCTTATATCTTATATCTTATATCTTATATCTTATATCTTATATCTTATATCTTATATCTTATATCTTATATCTTATATCTTATATCTTATATCTTATATCTTATATCTTATATCTTATATCTTATATCTTATATCTTATATCTTATATCTTATATCTTATATCTTATATCTTATATCTTATATCTTATATCTTATATCTTATATCTTATATCTTATATCTTATATCTTATATCTTATATCTTATATCTTATATCTTATATCTTATATCTTATATCTTATATCTTATATCTTATATCTTATATCTTATATCTTATATCTTATATCTTATATCTTATATCTTATATCTTATATCTTATATCTTATATCTTATATCTTATATCTTATATCTTATATCTTATATCTTATATCTTATATCTTATATCTTATATCTTATATCTTATATCTTATATCTTATATCTTATATCTTATATCTTATATCTTATATCTTATATCTTATATCTTATATCTTATATCTTATATCTTATATCTTATATCTTATATCTTATATCTTATATCTTATATCTTATATCTTATATCTTATATCTTATATCTTATATCTTATATCTTATATCTTATATCTTATATCTTATATCTTATATCTTATATCTTATATCTTATATCTTATATCTTTTATCTTTTATCTTTTATCTTTTATCTTTTATCTTTTATCTTTTATCTTTTATCTTTTATCTTTTATCTTTTATCTTTTATCTTTTATCTTTTATCTTTTATCTTTTATCTTTTATCTTTTATCTTTTATCTTTTATCTTTTATCTTTTATCTTTTATCTTTTATCTTTTATCTTTTATCTTTTATCTTTTATCTTTTATCTTTTATCTTTTATCTTTTATCTTTTATCTTTTATCTTTTATCTTTTATCTTTTATCTTTTATCTTTTATCTTTTATCTTTTATCTTTTATCTTTTATCTTTTATCTTTTATCTTTTATCTTTTATCTTTTATCTTTTATCTTTTATCTTTTATCTTTTATCTTTTATCTTTTATCTTTTATCTTTTATCTTTTATCTTTTATCTTTTATCTTTTATCTTTTATCTTTTATCTTTTATCTTTTATCTTTTATCTTTTATCTTTTATCTTTTATCTTTTATCTTTTATCTTTTATCTTTTATCTTTTATCTTTTATCTTTTATCTTTTATCTTTTATCTTTTATCTTTTATCTTTTATCTTTTATCTTTTATCTTTTATCTTTTATCTTTTATCTTTTATCTTTTATCTTTTATCTTTTATCTTTTATCTTTTATCTTTTATCTTTTATCTTTTATCTTTTATCTTTTATCTTTATCTTTTATCTTTTATCTTTTATCTTTATCTTTTATCTTTATCTTTTATCTTTTATCTTTTATCTTTTATCTTTTATCTTTTATCTTTTATCTTTTATCTTTTATCTTTATCTTTTATCTTTTATCTTTTATCTTTTATCTTTTATCTTTTATCTTTTATCTTTTATCTTTATCTTTTATCTTTTATCTTTTATCTTTTATCTTTTATCTTTTATCTTTTATCTTTTATCTTTTATCTTTTATCTTTTATCTTTTATCTTTCATCTTTTATCTTTTATCTTTTATCTTTTATCTTTTATCTTTTATCTTTTATCTTTTATCTTTTATCTTTTATCTTTCATCTTTCATCTTTCATCATTTATCTCTCATTTTTCATCTTTCTTAATCTTTACCCAGCAGCGGAAAAGACGAGGCATTGTCAAAATATGCCTGCAAACATGCCTTCAAAGGCAGTTTGTTGACATTCAAATACGCCTTCCTTTTCAGGCATGTATACAGGCTATAATAAGCCCTTCACTAAGTCTAACAAAAATTCCATACCCATGCACATTTCGCTTCTCAATGAGACCTGCAATGAGCCTCTTACTAGAGTGAGAAAAGATCCCTCAGACATGCCTCTTTGCCTTCTTAGAACTGGCCTTGTGAGCAGACCTACTGTTTACCCCACAAAAATACCATAGCTGTGCACAAAGGGCATTCAAACTTCTTGCCTTAAACAGGCCTGTTAACAGTCCTATTAGAAGAAGGCAGGAATTGGACGTTCATAGCCATGCACTTGTCACTTCTCCGATTAGCCTGTTGACTGGCCTCATAAGGGAAGGTCAGACAGATGCTGTTGTTTATGAGAACCACATGTATGCTATTTGTCGTACAACAACTATATCACGTGATAGCCGAGTAGGTAGTATCATACCTGTTAAATTTTGATTACGATTTGTAATCAATTACATTACATTTTAAAAGAATCGTAATAATTACATAATTCTTTATTAAACATTTTTTAATTACTAATTGATTACCATTACAAATAATCTAAAAATAATCAAGATTACTGGAGATTACGAAAAAATAATCCGAAAATAATCAAAAGTAATCAAAAAATAATCCGACTACTTTCAACGATTACTTTCGAAAATTTTTGATTACTTTCAAAAATTGGCCTTTACAACATTCAAAAAATCTAAACAAATAATTCAAATGTTAACGTTTGCTTTTATAATCCAGTATAAAAGTTTCAGTCGGTAAATCCGACTTACATATACCCTCGACCTCAATAAAACATAAAATTTTCTAGTACATTAATATTATTACTCAGCTCTGAAGTGGGCTGAAGAGTACATTTGTATGGAATGTACCAGAAGGGGCGTGGCTAGACTTCAATTTTTTTTTCCAAAACTTTATCCTATTATAGCTTTACTAAAGACAGAATTTGGATGATGTATTTGTATGGGAGGTATCAGAAGGGGCGGGTCATGTAGCCCATTTGCAATACAGTAAGTAATTTTGGGGAAATATAAACTCGTGCAAAATTACAAAACACACGAAGGGTGAGGGTATAAAAATTATATACATATATGATGTTCACTTAGGCTGGTCGAAAAAATCGTAGTAATAAAAAAAATTTATAAAAAAAAATTTCCCTTAAAATTAAAAAAAAAACGAAACGCGACAAACTTTTTTTTCGTGATCTATCTCTCATGTTGTTAATAGGTTATGTGACATTAGTTGAAAGTAGTAAGACGACATTTTTCCGTTTTAGATTTTTTTATTATTTTTTTAATAAAATTTCTTGTGCAAATTTTTATTTTAATTCATAAATTTAGTTATAATTGCAAAACTGTTGAATACGCAAAGAAATCCCTTCTGATGTTTCTTGGAATTAAACTTATGTTAAATCATCTAACATCAGCAAATCCTTATCTCTACCTTAAAATTTTATGTTATCATTGTCGAAATGGCCCAGGATTAACCGCCATTTCATTATTTTGCCCTTTGAATTTACCCTTTTCTTGATAAAAATTTGAAAAATTTAGTCCGAAAATTTAGGAGACTTCGAATATGCATGAAATATAGCTCTAAGGGGTTTTGGGGGGTCGCCGAAATCGAATCCGTAGTCAGACTTGAAAAAACCAAATGGCGAATACAGAATAGCGGACATTTTTTTTTCAAAAATGCTGGAATTCAACTGAACAAAATATCCGCCAAATGGTATCCGCATATTGTTTTTTTCAAAATATGACCCCAAATCCAAAATTAACGACATCGATAACCCGTTTAAGCACAATATTACTTAAATTCAAAAATTTGTCAAAAATTTGTTAAAAAAAAATGTCGTCCATATAGTATCCTCCTACGCCTTAAACCCTCTTTGGAATTCTCCTTCATACAGACCTGACCAATGTACATAGGCTCGAAAAAGTTGATGTTTTCAAAACAATTTAATCCGTGCACCCAAGAACTCCTGAAATAGTATTTATTATGCTGTATTGTCATTTGGTGTCCCATCGAAACCAGGTGTATATCACTATTGATGGTTTTTGAAGGGCTTAATTTTGCCTAATGACTCCGACGTCAATTTTATTTTTTGATTTTCTTAAATCTTTTGTTACACTCTAATTATGCATATTTCTGTTTAAATTCGAAATTAAGATCGCAAAAAATATGAAAACTTTTCTTTTAAATTATATATTTTTATTCATAAACAAAACCTCAAAAACTAAATAAACGTCGGAATCAAAATTGTCTAAAAAGCTAAATGTAGCCCATGATTAACCATAAATAACGATATACACCCCGTTTCGATCGAATATCAAATGACGAATCTACATAATGAATATCATTTTGAGAGGGCGGCAAGGTGCACGGAATAACAAAAAGTCCTAAACTGGACGCATCGCGTGGTCCTATCTGATGAACAATGCTATCTTTTCACAAAAATACTGCCAAAATGAGGAGAGAAAATTTCCTATCCCATACAAATTCAAACAGTTAAAGAAAATATTATGTTTTGATGTTGCAGTTAATTTTCATCAACTGCTTGATTTTACATGAATAGTTTAAATATTTGATCACCATTTTTTACTAGCAAATATGCGTTTTACACATGCAAAGTTTTTTTGTACCGTAAGTCAAGATTTTGAGGGTGTTAGGATACTTTGGTAATAGGGTCATGTTGTACTCGACCAGACCTACAACATGCAGCATGTCACTCCCCAAGTTCCAGATGACTATCATATTGTGTAATCTAACAAGAAAACGAAATAAACTTTTAAAAAAATGTTCGTCACTCCATTGTTTATTGACATTCAATAAGTAAAAATGCAAGTAGTTTTGAAAATAATCAAAAATTTTCAAAAGTAATCGTTGAAAGTAATCAAATTATTTTTTGATTACTTTTGATTATTTTTAATTATTTTTTCGTAATCCATGGTAATCCCGATTATTTTTAGATTATTTGTAATCGTAATCAATTAGTAATCGTTAAAAACTGAATATAATCGTATTTTAATCATTACTTTACTTTTAAAAAATTTGTAATCTAATTACTAATGATTATGATTACTAATCATTATTTAACAGCTATGGGTAGTATGCCCAAGTATGAGTACTGCGGTCGCAAGTTCGATTCCTGCTGCTGGAGTTTAAAAAAATAGTTATTACAAATTGTAATAAATATTGTATTAACAATTTATAAAAAGTTCGAAATCGTTAAATATGGAAATAATTCGCATGTTTTTTTTTACTTTAGTTCTTCTACAAATGCTCTTTTGCAGGCCTGCAAGCTGGTCTGCAATAGCAATGACTCATAGAAGGCCAAAAAAAAATTAATTTTTTTTGCCACGCCCTTTGACCCCGCGCATTGGGTTTTTTGTTTCCTGTCTCCATTTATAGTCCGATCGTTATTTTCAATTCACCCTTGATTTTCAATTCACCCTTGCCTGCCTATGGCTCCCTATGTTAATTTGAAAGGAAGACTGCATTTGCTGCTGGGTATCTTTATCTTTATCTTTATCTTTATCTTTATCTTTATCTTTATCTTTATCTTTATCTTTATCTTTATCTTTATCTTTATCTTTATCTTTATCTTTATCTTTATCTTTATCTTTATCTTTATCTTTATCTTTATCTTTATCTTTATCTTTATCTTTATCTTTATCTTTATCTTTATCTTTATCTTTATCTTTATCTTTATCTTTATCTTTATCTTTATCTTTATCTTTATCTTTATCTTTATCTTTATCTTTATCTTTATCTTTATCTTTATCTTTATCTTTATCTTTATCTTTATCTTTATCTTTATCTTTATCTTTATCTTTATCTTTATCTTTATCTTTATCTTTATCTTTATCTTTATCTTTATCTTTATCTTTATCTTTATCTTTATCTTTATCTTTATCTTTATCTTTATCTTTATCTTTATCTTTATCTTTATCTTTATCTTTATCTTTATCTTTATCTTTATCTTTATCTTTATCTTTATCTTTATCTTTATCTTTATCTTTATCTTTATCTTTATCTTTATCTTTATCTTTATCTTTATCTTTATCTTTATCTTTATCTTTATCTTTATCTTTATCTTTATCTTTATCTTTACTCTTACTCTTACTCTTACTCTTACTCTTACTCTTACTCTTACTCTTACTCTTACTCTTACTCTTACTCTTACTCTTACTCTTACTCTTACTCTTACTCTTACTCTTACTCTTACTCTTACTCTTACTCTTACTCTTACTCTTACTCTTACTCTTACTCTTACTCTTACTCTTACTCTTACTCTTACTCTTACTCTTACTCTTACTCTTACTCTTACTCTTACTCTTACTCTTACTCTTACTCTTACTCTTACTCTTACTCTTACTCTTACTCTTACTCTTACTCTTACTCTTACTCTTACTCTTACTCTTACTCTTACTCTTACTCTTACTCTTACTCTTACTCTTACTCTTACTCTTACTCTTACTCTTACTCTTACTCTTACTCTTACTCTTACTCTTACTCTTACTCTTACTCTTACTCTTACTCTTACTCTTACTCTTACTCTGACTCTTACTCCAGTTCTTCTTCCTCTTCGTGTTAATTTGTCCTCCCTTTCCTAAACTTTTCTCAAATAATTCATCTCTTGTTCCCTCTCTCTACGAAACTAAATCACAATAAATTCTAATGCCTTTAAAAGTTTCCCTTTAAATCTCATTCTAAACCACTGTCTTTCGAGTTAAGTTAAACTTCCGTTTAAGCGAAACAATGCAAGAGGAAAAAGTCTCAAGAAATTTATCTAGTATTTCGAAATGAAATGGTATTCTGTCTATCTATCTCTCTCTCTCTATTACTCTGCCTTCTCAATCCGAATCGTTTCTTGTCAAGTTTTAGTGCTGTTATTATTAAATTAACTACAAACAAAAAAATAATACAAACTTTAAAATGGTCTGTGGGAATCTTTCGTCTGACACATTAGGGGAAACTGGTAACACTTTAATGGACTTGAAAGAGGAACTATTGTTTTCTCGCAACCGTTGTCGTTATTTATGTACTAACAATTTCGAAGAAAGTACCAATTAAGGTATAATTTCAAAGTGTTTTCTGTACAATTTCATATCACATTTCACAGTTCACACACACACGGTAACATCGAATGTTCCTTAATATGAAATCTATCATGCTATTTTTATGAAATTATGAAAATATAAGAAGCCGATAAGTTAAGTAGCTAAGGAATAGATCTTAAGTTATTCTTATAATTAAAAAATTGGGAGTAAAGAAAATTTTCCTCTAATCGTGTGTGATAATAAAACAACTTCTTTCTGTTTTTCTTCCTCCCTCCATAAATTGATTGGTAATTGCCCGTCAGCTATGGATACGGAAGTTTAATTTTCGTGTGTGTGTGTGCTACTTGTACTCGAACTTCTTCATTGATCATTAGGGGGGTCATCAACGCACCACATAAGCGACTAAGTATTTCCTTTCGTATATGCGGGCATCTATTAGTTGCGGATGTTAACTAGATCTAGATATGAACTCTTGAGCTCGTTATCTTATGTGGAGAGGGGGACAATAATAGTAATAAAAAACTTTATATTAATATCATAAAAAAATTAACAAGAAATACTATAAAAAAAACCCAAAGCAATACATACATATATTACAAGTAATAATTGCTTGTATTCGTTAACCTCATGCAATTGATATTAATGCGCATGAAAAGAAAGTTACGCATGCGCTTGAGTTTTCTTTGGGGAAGTTAAAATATGGGAATTATTAATGTGAGTTTTTATCCCAGCGGGGAGTAACTTGATTTATGTTTCGCAAATATGTTTTAGTTTTTCAAATTCGTATCACTAGAGTCAAGGAAATGCAATAAAACTTGGGATGTGTTTTTTGCAAATGTGGGAAATGTATAACAGTTTCTAGGGTGAAACAGTGCTATAAATTTTCAGAAATCTCTAAATGATTTCAGTAAAGGTACTCACAGTATTATAGAGGAAAAACGGCGTACCGAATTAAAAATAAATACAAGAAATTCAAAAAATACCTTTTTTAACATTTGTTAGTTTTTATGGGCTTTAAAGAAATGACTCAATTACTAAAGTAAAAATAACCCACAATAAATAAATTGTTATAAATTTTTGGGTGCCGTTGAGGATATAAAGTAACACTCAAGCCAATTCACAACCCCCACGTGGTGGCACCTGGGCAACGTTGTTTCGTGATATTTTTTATTTTGAATAGTGGCAGCTAGTGAGTGACGAACCCTGAAGTTGAGGATAGCCCCCCGCCTTCAGGTCCCATAATGGCTATGAAAATACGAAAAAGAGAACCCCCAAATGTAGACGACCGTCGCAGAAGTAATAAGGACCACGATTTAAGGATATGCACCTGGTACGTCCGGACTCTATAGAGAAGGTGGCACTATCTGCCTGGCGGATGTCTTCACAAAAATAAGACTGACATAACCATCATCCAGGAGATGAGATGTACAGGAGAGGAATGCTAGCGACATAAAAATTACGACATATATTTTAGCTGCCATGCGCAAAAACACGAATTTGGATGTAGATTTGTAATTGGTCAGAAACTCAGAAACTGTTTAATCCTGTTAGTGACCGAATAGCCACAATTCATTGGCTGGAATCTTAAACATGGTTGCAGTTTCGTTGCGCACAAGATTGAGTAGAGCGAAAAACGCACGTTACCAATCACACAGAAATTTGGAAATCGTCAAGCTGCAAACTCCAGAGATAGCCACTGTATATGCCAACCAACTCTCCCAACTAATACGACGCTCCAGACACACAGAGACATCATATTGCGCATTTGATGCCAAAAGTCCGAACAACCGTGCTTGAATATTAAAAACGGCGCTCAGACGAATCCTAGTACGATAAAGAACATCGCATAAAGTCTAAGGAACAGCATTCTCTTTAGGGCAACGCTAGAGCCAACTGTAAAACAGGCGTGGCAGCTAAAGGTCAGTTGAAGGAAAGGTAGAACGATGATATAGAGAGGTACTGGGATAATGGTGTAGCACGAAAATTCTACCAGAAATTGAAAGTAAAAGGTTACGGTACTGGGCACCCCATCTAATAAGGATAATATTCTGGTTACAGATACGCTGAGTTTGATGCATATATGGAGAAAAAAAATTCCCATACTTCCTTAGCAATTAGTATCAATTGACGAGGAATCAGATAGATCACGTGCTAGTCGATGGAAGACACGTATCGAGTGTTCTGGACGTACGCATGATCAGGGGTGCAAGCATTCACACCGATCCCTACCTTACTGCAGTTAAGGTACGCCCAAGGCTAAGTTTGCCGAAAAACGTACGTAACCAGGTACAACAAAAGCTGGACATCGGTAAACTGCGGATCACACAGGTAGCGAAGGCCTAATCCAAACACCTAACTCAACTGGTACGGAATGCTGCAACCCTGACAATATTACCTCTTAGTGGCAGCATATAGCCGACTGCGAGAAGCGTACTCGGTTACTCAAAACCGTCTCACGAAGATGCCTGGTACGATGATGAATCTGGCAATGCCACGAGAGAGAAGGATGCTGCATAGAGGGTGAAACTGCAGCCAGTAGCAACGCGAGCTGTTCGTGAACTGCACGGGGAGAAGAGACGAGAGGCAACTCGTCTTTTTAGATGAAAAAAGAAGGAGGTGAAGAAGACACAGGATGAGTGCACAGTGTTGCTAAGAAGTAAAGGGGAAGTCCGAAGATTCAACCAGAGAGTTAAGGCGAGAATTCGTAAAACAGGGTTGCCCTCCTGCAAGGACAGCGATGGCCAGTTAGTGACACGTATTACGTTCTGAAGATATGGAGAGAACATTTCAGAAATCTGCGGGATACAGACACCACCTCCAGAAGACCTCGCTCCACTCCATAACGATGGTATTAACGGTCAAGCTCCGAGCCAGAGTAAGTACGTGTGGCAATCTTCCGCCTTAAAAACAACAAAGCTGCTGGAGCCGATGGTCTTCCTGCTGAATTGTTTAAGGCTGGCAAGGAGGAGCTGATTAGGAGCATTCATCAGCTCATGGAGAACATCTGGCTAGAGGAGAGCATGCCCTGAGATTGGAGTCTCAGTCTATTACGTCCCATATACCAAAAAGGAGATCGTAGGACATTTGACCATATTGTGTGAACGTGTTAAGTCAATTGTAGAAAAACTAATTGGACCTCATCAGTGCGGCTTCAGACCTGGTAAATCTACAACGGATCAAATATTAACTTTACGACAAATCCTGACACAAATACCGACACCACTCCAGAAGACGCCACTCCAATCCTTGATGAGAAAGAGTGCGCACGTGTGGCAATATCCCGCCTTAAAAATAACAAAGCAGCTGGAGAGAAGCTGATTAGCAGCATGCCCGGAGATTGAAGTCTCAGTATGTTATGTCCATATACAAGAAAGGAGATAGTAGTGAGTATAAGAACTAGCATTGAATAAACATATTGTAGAAATACTAACTGGACCATATCAGTGTGGCTTTAGGACTGGTAAATCTACGCCGGATTAAAAATGCACCTTACGACAATTCTTGGAAAAAACTCATCAAAAGCAGATGAACACCTACCACCTCTTTGTCGACTACAAAGCTGCCTTCGATTTTCCGATAAAGAGTAAGTTAGTTATATGTAGCCATGTCTGAGTTTGGTATTACTGCAAACCGTATTCGAGATGCAGATGTACCTTGGAAAACTCAAATTCCTTTATTAAGATTGGTAAGGATCACTCTGAACCATTCAATACGGAAAGAGGTGTCAGACAGGGTGGTAGCTTGTCCTGTACACTATTTAATATATTATGGAGAAAGTGATAAGAAAGGTTGACAACATATTGCAGACAAGAAATCAAGCGGAGAATAAGTAAGGATCACTCTGAACCATTCAACACGGAAAGAGGTCTCAGGCATGGCGATAGCTTGTCCAGTACACTATTTAATATAGTTATGGAGAAGGTGTTGAAAAAGGCTGGTGTTAACATGTCTGGCACCATATTCCACAAGAGCCACATGCCACAAGCCTATGCCAATGATATAGACATCATTGGCCGAAATCTGCGGAATGTTACTGCAGTTTTCTCATCGCTAGAAAAGGAGTCATCAAAATTGGGTGTAGCGGTCAACGAGGACGCACCGTGAACGTTGACAATTATTGTTTTGAGGTAGTAGATAAATTAACCTACCTCGGATCTTCCGTCAATAAGAAAAATAGTGTGAGCCAAGAAATCAAGCGGAGAATGAGTAAGGATCACTCTGAACCATTCAATACAGAAAAAGATTTTAGGCACCCTGCCTAGCTTGTCCTGTACACCATTTAATATAGTTATGAATCAGGTGATGAGAAAGTCTGCTGTCAACATGTCTGGCACCATATTTCAAAAGAGCCACATGCCACTAGCCTACGCCGATGATAGAGACACCATGGGTTTAAAAATCCTATCGATAGGGACGCACCGTGAATATTAACAGTTTTTGTTTTGAGGTAGTAGATGAGTTTACTTACCTCGGATCTTCCGTCAACAAGAAAATATATGTTTTTACGGACTGCGGCAGCACTTTCGTAATACCACTTTATTTCAGAATACTAAGAAACAGTTGTACTAGGTGTTAGTTGTACCAGATGTACCAGTTCTGTTGTATGCTGCCGAATCGTGGGTGCTTACGACAACGGACTTACAAAACCTGACCCAAACTTCATTGGAAGGACTAAGTGGTAAGCGACGTACCACCATCTGGTAGGACTAACTGGAGAACGCACGCAGAAGACCGAAGCGTGTGGAATTCCTTAATACTTCAGGCTTTATGAACCATGTTCGTAAGTTGTAATGGGCCACTTAAGTAAGTAAGTAAGAAAATTATAATTTTCTTCAAATGATACGGACTCATAACTATTCACGCGAACAGAATTGGATTCGCAACGAAAAGCGAGAATGACAGCAGGAAATCATATAGCGACCGTATTATATTTGACTGCCCAGCCATATGCAGAAAGAGACTGGAAAACCTGGGAAAACCCTACTTAAGTGATGTAGAAGTACTAGCAGACTTTTGTAAGGAACATTAACTGGACGAATTGTATCGAAACTCCAGAATCCAAATCAACTTTAAATGTTATTGGTTGATACTCAACCACAAATAGGCCTAAAGTTAGGAGAATATTGCAGCTATAGCGGCTGTAGACAGGGCCTAATCGATTCGACGTTATGAGCAGCATTTGGCCTTTAGTATGGGAAAGTTTTACGCAAAAATTTGTATTCGAAGACTTTAAAGATCCTACTCGTTTAAGATTGGCATAGTGGTTAGAACACGCGACTACCATGCGGGAGATTACAGGTTCAACTCCAGGCTCCAGTCAAAAGAAAAAAAAATAAATTTTTCTTTCATTGTCGGCTCCTTTCGAATGTTGTCGACAGCAACTTCGCAGTTAGTGTCGAGTCAATCGGCGTGTCTAGTAAGAGCTTCTCAAACAGTGACGTTTGCATTCGTCGATGTACAAGTAGATGCCGTTAGTTGTGAATCTAAAAATAGAAAGCGTGTTAATTCACAACAACGCGAGAAGCTATCCCATACCTCATTCATGGGGTGTAAAGGGTAATTAAGTTTTTTTTTGTTTACACGTTAGAAGAAAACTTCTCTATGCCACAGTACATTATGAGGATAATAGGAAGCTACCTAAGAGACAGGGAGCTTTTGTACAACACGAGCAGCGGACCAAAAAGGAAACAAGTCACTTCCGGAGCGGCTCAGGGATCAATACTGGAACCAGATCTGTGGAACGTCAGCTACGACGGAATCCTGAAGATGGAAATGCCTGAGGGCTCTTTCTTAGTAGGATATGCCGACGACATTGCAGCCGTTATCACGGCTCGAAACACGGACGATGCACAACGTAAGCTGAGACAAGTTATGATGAGAGCGAAATCTTGGCTTGATACTCATGGTTTACAATTGGCAATGCAGAAAACTGAAATACTTCTACTTACGCGGCGTAGAGTTTGATGTGAATATTGGGGATGTCACAATCATGACCCAGAAATCGGTGAAATATCTGGGATTAAGACTGGATTCTAAACTCACATACGCAGTCCAGATACAACATGCGGCTAACAGAGCCGGAAAAACAACTGCGCAGCTATGCCGTCTAATGGCAAATATAGGAGGACCGCTGCAGCACAGGTGCAAAACTACTGATGGAGGCTGCAAACAGCATCTTGCTCTATGGATGTGAAATATGGGCCGAAGGCGTTAAGATTAAAAAGAGGGCACAGTCTATTTTAGCTGTGCAGAGGACAGCTGCTTTACGAATCTGTTCGGCGTATCGCACAGTATCAGCAGCCGCTGTACTGGTAATAGCAGGCACGATTCCAATTGACCTGTTAGCAAGAGAACGACGCACATTATACCTAATGAAGGTATCCGGCAACCCTGGGACGTCAATAAGAGACCAGACTATAACGTCGTGGCAAGAACGGTGGAATAACGAAAGACACGGAAGGTGGACAGCAAAGCTTATACCAAGCATCAAAATTTGGCTGGATCGACGATGTGGAGAGGTAAACCACTACCTAACCCAGATGTTATCCGGACACGGATACTTTAGGAAGTACCTGAATAAAATAGGAAAATGTGACTGTACTGTACGAAACAGATGAGGTTGTAGATGACGCAGAACATACTTTTTTCGTGTGCACACGCTGGCTGGCTCATCGTCAGCAACTGGCAGACGAGGTAGAAACAATAACAGCCGATAATATTATAAATATTATCCCAACCAGTGGAGGAAATTGGATCGCGGTAGCAAAATACGCGGAGCAGATCCTTAAGTGCAAAAGATTAGACCTTGACGCCGCAGTTTCCTGAGGTGCAGCGGAGAGCAAGCGAGGGCCTGTAAGCAGGTCAATCGAGAAGGTTGGCGTATATGGCCACATGGGAACCACCTTGAAGTAATGCGTAAGCGGTTGCGAGGTGGATTACTTCCCGGAGATGAGACAGGGAGAGGTTTTAGTCGGTATACCATATTGGAGAGTCCGACATAACGTGACATCTATCACGAATCCCCTACCTTACCCGCAAAAAAAAACACTTCTTTTACAAGTGATAATATAAAGTTTCCATCGTCCGATTTCACCAAAAGTATTTTACTGCAGATTTCGAAAAAGCTTCTAAATGAATCACTCTATATTTAAAATCTTGAGGAGAAAACTGCATTAAATTTTTTAATTAAAAAAAATTTTAAGTTTAAGGGTTATGGAAGTTGTTTTACACTCCTCCTCAATTGTTACATCTATAAAAAAAAATCGCATGTCGGCGAGTGTCTATTTCCGCTTTTGTTCTCTATCTACAATGGCAATCCATTTATAAGCGATGATTTCCCTTTTGCTTTAGAGTGATAAGTAATAAACTTTTATACCATCGTCTATACCTTTTCCTATAGACGCAAGTTTATTAAACTTTTATTTTACAAACTATTCCCTTTTTTCTTAACTCTCACTTGCGCCACCAGATAATTATAGTTTTAATCCAAAGGGCCGCAATAAATATTAACCGGATATAAATTGATTCAATATTTTTTTGATTCTATTTTAGTTTGTTGGCATTGTTCTACTGCTACTTTTTTCTACTTCCTTTTTCGACGAGAAATTAATTTACACGCGATCTAATCCACTTGAAAACAAAAATCGGAAAATGGGTAGCAAACAGACGAAAAACTAATCTTATTTCCTGACATTTGAAGTTTTCAAGCAAAATATAATACAGCGATTAGACAAGAATAAGAAATATTGTTTTTTTTTTGTTGTTTCTTTGGAAGAAGAAAGGAAGTCAAAAAATAAAACAATGAACGTGTTCGTCGTCCATCATATATCTGTATACGCAAAGAGAAAATGGGAAATATAAAATTTACCAACATTTGATTGATTTGAATTTTTTTTGTTGAGTGATTACTCTCTGGTATTCACATACTGACAGACAGACATGCATGTGTATGGTAGGTAAGTAGAACCAATACACATGCAAAGCTGTATAGTATGGGAAAAGCTCAAAATTGGCTACACATGGCAGGAAAAAGTAAGCGTCACTGGTGTTGAGTGCAACTATACATAGGAAATGTTGTTCGAACCCTAACAAACTATCCTTATCGTCCAAAGAGTACTAAACTGCTATTGAAATTTCATATGGAAGGCTGAGAGCGGGTTTTTATATTCCATACCAAGAATTTCCATCAGACATCATACTTTTCCTCCCCACTGTTTGCATATATGTATGTTCGTTCTACTATGTTTTGTATAGATTTGCTAAGACATTTACATGTGAAGGAATATTTTCGGATGACTGATGATTGATTGACTTGAGCTTATCGTTGTTACCTAATTTATTTAACAGGAAATACGTTAAAAATGCCATATTTTGTTGGAAAATTTAACGCAGTTAAGTTAAGTTTTATAAAACAATATTTTGCTTAGGAGGCGGAGAGGGTGTCATAATATGACTGAACTGAGGTGATTGTTTTACAAATCCGCCCCCGTTAAAAAGAAGTTGGTGATTTTTTATTAATGAACAACGGTGATGGCAAAGAACACAAAATACAACCAACAATATAAGCAACATCTTGCCGAAGGGTACAGGGCTCAAGGTATAACAATGGTGGCACAAACGACCCACCGCCCTTACATAGAAAGAGGTAACATTTGGTAACATAACTTGACTTTCAACGGGATAAACTATAGCATTTAATTTCCATTTCCAATACCTTTTTTGCTTACGGCACTGTGGCGGTGGACACAACAACGCCGTGCCACCAGTAAAACCTGAAACAGTTACAACAAACGCCAAGTCCTTTTTTTCTTTGCACCACAATCCAATAAAAACAACACAACAAATCGGAAAATTTCCGGAAAAGGGTATAACAAAAATAATTTGCCAAACCCTCAAATCGATGGCTGGCAACTGATTTCATTGTCCTTCGTCTTAGATTTTCCACAAATTTTAAGGGATTTTTATTTCGGCCAAAAAAAATGCGTTTCTTTGCCAGTGTTTACATTTTGAATAATGAAAAAATAACAACATCGTCATCAACATGTTTTATAACAATGAAAAATTATGATTAAGAATTATTAAAGGCGAAAGCGTACAAGAACAAGACGCGCAGGACGCATAAAGTCCTTTCTTGCGTCCTTCTTGTGAAACCAAATGAAATTAAATTAAATATTGCCAAGTAATAATAAATGCTCGACGGTCTAAAAGAAATAAAAAACAACACAGGGAATACGAAAAAAACTTATTTTTCTTGAAAAAAAAATAAAATGTATTGAAAACCAAAACGCCCCAAGATGCTGGCGGAAAGCAAGATGCCGAAAAAATTAATTGAAAAATTACTGGAAAAAATTACATAAAATTCAAAAGGATATTTTTCTTTATGATCGAAGCAAAAGAAAACAAGCAACCGACAGGCGAAGTGGGATAACAGAAGGGGGTAGGTAATAAGGAGAAATTGAGAAGAAGAACGAGTTAAGGATATTTATGAGGGATACGCGTATTTTTTTTTCTTACTTTCTTTTTTTTAGTTATTAATAGTGAATAATTAATAAAAACAACATTGGCTCAGAAAAAAGCGGAGCGGGGGGTGGTGGTGGTCCTAGTAGTCATGGTAGGTACAACGAAAAGGTATATAACACAAAGTAAAACTAGTAGTCAGAGGCAAAGCAGGAAAAAATAAACTAAATTCAAATGTATATGGGGAGATTCTCTCGGAATATAGGAAAGGTTTCTCATGACAGATCCAAAACTAAGTCAACAATTTTAACATAATACAACACAGTACAACACTTTTGGGACCCAGTTCTGGAAACCGCACGTGAAACTAGCCCCAAAAAGAAGAAGTTCTGCATCATTCGTTTTGTCAAGTTACATGCTATAGTAATTTAATATCAATTTGAAATTAGTAAGTATCGTATAGTAGAATTTGTTACGTTTAAGGCTGTTTTGTATGACATAACACAAGAACTACTAGACCGATTTAGCTGCAACACTTTTAAAATCTTAGGAATTACAATTCATTTAATCTGTTTATATGACGTTTTCTTACATAAGCAACAGTATAATTTTTCCATTCTTCAAATTATTTTGAACTGGTTTTATTTCGTAGGAGTTACAATAAAACTGGGACCGGCCGTGGCATAGTGGTTAGAACACGCGACTACCATGCAGGAGATCGCAGGTTCAAACTTGGCTCCAGTCATCTTAAAAGAAAAAAATATAAATAAAATTTTCTTTCCTTGTCGGCTCCCCTCGAATGTTGTTGACAGCAACTTCGCAGTATTAAGCGTCGATTCAATCGTCGTTTGTAGTAAGAGCTTCTCAAACAGTGACGTTCGCATTCGTCGATAAACAAGTAGGTGCCGTTAGTTGTGAATCTAAAAATAGAAAGCGTATTAATTCACAACAACGCGAGAAGCTATCCCATAGCTCATTCATGGGGTGCAAAGGGAAATTAAGTTTATTTTTTATAATAAAACTGTTGCGTATGATTTTTGTGGAATATTACTTATGATAATCATACGCCACCATATAATAAAAGAGCCTAAAACGTGACAAATTTCCCTTTACGATACTAACTTAAATCAAATCGATATTAAATTATTATGGCATGTAATTTGACAAAACGAATGTTGCATAACTCCTTCTTTTTGGGGCTACTTTCACGTGCAGTTCTCAGAATTAAGTCCCAAAATCATGTGTAGTACAATGTTATTGGGACTTTTTTTAATTACTTACTTAAGTGGCCCATTACAATTTACGAGAGTGTTTCATTAATTAGAGACCTGAAGTATTAAAGAATTCCAAACGCTTCGGTCTTCTGCGTGCGTTCTCCAGTTAGTCCTACCAGATGGTGACACATCGGCAACTACTTGGTCCTTCCAACGAAATTTGCGTCTCCCTGCTCTGCGTCGTCCTTCAGGTTCACCATCAAACACCTTTCTTGCTGGAGTATTTACATCCATCCTGGCAACATGCCCTATCCATCGTTGTCGTTGTATTCTGTCTCTTTTAGCTACGTCGATGTTATGGTAAAGCTCATACAGGTAATGGTTCATCCGATGGCGAAATTCGCCGTCGACATAAATAGGTCCATATATTTTTTGGAGTACTTTTCTCTCGACTACTCCCAGGGTTTTGTCTGTCCGTTATCGTAAGCACCCACGATTCGGTAGCATACAACGGAACGGCTAAAATTAACACCCGATACAGCTGTTTCTTAGTATCCCGAGTTAAGGGAGTGAAGGTGTTGCTGAAATTCGTAAAAACATCTATTGGCTAGCACTATTCTTCGCTTGATTTTTTGGTTGACAGTATTTTTCTTACCGACGGAAAATCCTAGGTAGGTAAATTCATCTACTACCTCAAAACAATTGTTGTCAACGTTCACGATGTGGACTCTAGTGGACTATTTTTATGTCGAAATCATTATTTTTTGATTGTCCTCGTTAACCGCTAAACGCATTTTTGCTGACTCCTTTCCAAGTGATGAGAAAACTGCAGTAACGTCCCGCAGATTTCTGTCAATGATGTCTATATCATCAGCATAGGCTAGTGGTATGTGGCTCTTGTGTAATATGGTGCCAGACATGTTGACACCAGTTTTTCTCG
The DNA here is from genome assembly GCA_964034835.1 of Muscina levida. Taxonomy (NCBI): domain Eukaryota; kingdom Metazoa; phylum Arthropoda; class Insecta; order Diptera; family Muscidae; genus Muscina; species Muscina levida. The sequence continues at coordinate 140,405,721 of OZ035882.1, forward strand.
TCACCTTCACCATGACTATATATAAAAGTGTACAGGACAAGCTATCACCCTGCCTGAGACCTCTTCCGTGTTAAAGGGTTCAAAGTGATCCTTACCAATCTTAACCGAGGATTTGCTTTGCAGGAATACCAAACTCAGATATGGCTTCGAATAACTTATTCCTTATCGGAGACTCGAAGACAGCTATGAAGTCGTCAAAGAGGTGATAGGTGTTGATTTACTTTTCATGAGTTTTTTTCAGGATTTGTCGTTAAGTAAATATTTCATCCGTTGTAGATTTACCACCCGCACTGATAAGTAGCAATAATTTTTTCTCTAATTGGTTGAAGACGTTCACACAGTATGCTCGAAAGGACCTTGTATGCAATTAGTAAGGCTTATTCAACGGTAGTTCTTACACTCACAACGATCTTCTTTCTTGTATATGGGTCATAACAGATTGATACTCCCCGGGTATGTTCTCCCCTAACCAGATGTTCTCCATGAGCTGATGCATGCTTCTAATCAGCTCCTCTCCACCTGCTTTAAATAAATCAGCCGGGAGAACACTGCCTCCAGCTGCTTTGTTTTTTTTAAGGCGGGATATTGACACACGTATATCGCTCTGGCTCGCTGGTAGGCAGTTAATAAGTTAATACCATCGGCATGGATTGAAGCGGGGTCTTCTGGAGTGGTGTCAGTACAAAGTAGATTTTTGGAATGTTCTCTTTATATCTTCAGAACGTTATCCGGGTCCGTTACTAGCTGGCCATCACTGTCCTTGCAGGAGGGCAACGCTGTCCCAAAAATTCTTGCCTTAACTATCTGGTAGAATTTTCGGGCTTCCCCTTTACTTCGGAGCAACTCTATGCACTCATCCTGTCTCTTCTTCAACTGCTACCTTTTTCGTCTAAAAAGATGAGTTGCCTCTCATATATTTACATGCCGTTCTCATATATTTACATGCTCGCATTGCCATTGGCTGTAGTTTCACCCTGTATGCAGCATATGTCTCTCTCGTGCCATTGCGACATTCATCATCGTACCAGGGATCGTCTTGAGACGGCTTTGAGTACCCAAGTACGCTTCTCGCAGTCCGTTCTATGTAGTCGGCTATATATTGCCACTGCGAGGTAATATTACCAGGGGTTGGAGCATTCCGTAGCAGTGGTGTTAGGTGGTTGGAGTAGGCTTCCGCTACTTCTGTGGTCCGTGCATTTTTCGCCATGCTTAGCCTTGCCTGTGGTAAGGTAATGACCGGCTCGATGTATGTTTCGGGTTATAATCAGGCCATGGCTTTTCTGCAGATTTCCTCATTATTCCATCTTGGTTATATTCAAGGCGTTTCCTACAGGTTTCCTTATTATGCCATCTGTTGTTAGAAGTTCTCAACGTTAAATACCCGATAGAGCTTTAACGGGTATACATAGGGCGAAGCGCTTCAAATTCGTATACACGACGTTTTCCTATGGGGCCTCTTAGGGCCTCGTATGCACAACGCTTTCCTGCAGGGTATCTTCATTCGCTCTAAAGTTGGTCTCAAATCTGCTTTGTTCAGGTGTCCACGTGATCAGAACTCTGTTATTCTTGGATATCTCGTTGAGAGATGTTCAGTAGGCTCTGACCTCATTCTAATTGTTGAAGTGCGAATTCAGTTAGTTTACCGCCGCTACAGTAGGCGTGAACAGGAGAATAGCCTTCTGCAATACCATCCTCACTTTAATATCGTCCGCAGTTCGCTTAGAAGTAAGTATGTCCGCTTGGAAAATGCTGCAGAAGTCTGGCATCCTTGATCTTATGCCCAGTTTTAGATAGGCGGAGCAAATACCGTCGCCGACCCTAGCATCCACTTTGGACCCATCAGTAAAGATGTTTAGTGGTCCATACATAGCGCCGAAGAAATTAGGTTCTTTGTCTGCCGAAATGGATTTGGATAAAGTGGGTGATTGCTGTTCCCGAGTGAAAGTATTAATTCAGTTTAATCATGGTTTCTATTAGGTCCCCTGCTGGCGCAACATGTCTGCTAGGATATTGATATAGGCTTGCATCTTCCGTTCGAGGTATAGTATGTCGTCCGTGGACGCTACCACCGTGCAACTATCCGACTCCTGTTGATTACTAGATTCCACAGTAGCGGCAATAACACTCCCACTTTTTAGGTACCTCTTGTTACCCTCCTAGCGAGGGTGTTGTTTCCCAGCTTTAAGGTGATACTTTTCTTCGCAAGAATGTTGCTAATCAACTTGCTGGTATGTGAGTTGGTCTGTAGGCTGCTCAGCTCTGTTAATATGCCGTGGGGTTCGATATTGTTATAGGCTCTCTCTATGTCCTTAAAGGCTACTAGAGAAACTATTATTCTCTCTAATGATTCACCTATGGGAGACAGTAGTGCATTGGTTCCTTTTGTGTATGCGTGCTGAGCATTCTATAGGGAATTCAGGTCGATTAAATTTTTAATGGTATCGTCCATGATCTTCTTAAAAATGTTCGGAAAGAATGAAGAAAGACTTATTGGTTCGTGGTCCTTCTTCTTTGTTTTTCCAGTCTTTGAGATGAACCCCATCTTAGCCGTTCTCTATCTTTTTGCCGGTTAGGTTTCACACAACCGCTAAAGTATCTCCAATGCCTATTGAAGTTCGGCGGTTATAATATCATCCAAACCGCAGGATTTATACGGATCAAAGCTGTCGACCCTCCATTTGGGATGTTGGTGTCTGTTAGGTTGCAAAGTTTCCTTTAAGGATTCAGTCCAAGTACCATCATGTTTCATTATGTATCCTTGTTGAGGGTAATACTTTTCGGCGTCTACTATCTTTAAGAAAATCTTTTTGCCTTTTTTTTATTAGATTCCCAATGGTCCTCTCTTTAGGCTTTGTTGAAGGATTTTCTGGTTGAAGCACGAGATCTCTCTTCTCCTTCTACTTACCTTTATAAATGTGGCCAAGTCTTTTTAATTTAATTTACTTTAAATTTTTTTCCTAAAACCTAAATGAGAAAATAATTTTTGTTATATGTTATATAGAGAGAGAGAGAGCCGGCCGTGGCATAGTAGTTAGAACACGCGACTACCATGCGGGAGATCGCAGGTTCAAACCTGGCTCCAGTCATCTTAAAAAAGAAAAAAAATAAATAAAATTTTCTTTCATTGTCGGCTCCCCTCGAATGTTGTTGACAGCAACTTCGCAGTATTAAGCGTCGATTCAATCGTCGTGTCTAGTAAGAGCTTCTCAAACAGTGACGTTCGCATTCGTCGATAAACAAGTAAGTGCCGTTAGTTGTGAATCTAAAAATAGAAAGCGTGTTAATTCTCTCCCATACCTCATTCATGGGGTGCAAAGGGAAATTAAGTTTTTTTTTATATGTTATATATTCAGAATATATAGACAATATTTTTGGTGTAACATTTTAACTTTCAGTTCATAAAAAGATTAGGGAGTTACTTTATTTTACTCAATTAAAAGACATCTACCAACACTACCACAAATATCATCTAAGCAACTATTATGGTTTCATTGTGTGCCAATTAACGATATAGGATGGTATGAGGAACATACAGACAGACCCGTATATAATTAACAGACATGATGTGAGCGCCTCCTATAGTAAGAAAGTGGGACTTTTTTAATAAAAAAAAGGCTACCAACACCACTACAAATACCAGTTTACAAACAATCTAGATTCCATTGCAGTTCAATCAAAGGTGTAGCATCGTATGAGGAACTCACAGACAGGTAGATTTAAAGATACAAATACGACGTGTGAGCTTCCTATAGAAAGTTTATGTTACTTTGACACAAAAATGAAACTTTATCTGTTTCTTGTTTCAAAAAATTGGTAAAATTATTGATTACAAATCAACAATTTTATTAAAATTACTTGTTTTTAATTGTTTCTAAAACATTTTTTATTTTCATATAGCTTTAAGTGCAACTTTGACAACAATAGATTAAGTTAACTCTTTCTCCTTCATATGCGAAAACGTTTTCATTGCCACAGAAAACCTTCTTACGTTTTTCAGTTGTCTCTTAGTCTCCTCCAGTCCCTTAGTAACAGATAATTTCTTTAGTGTCTATTGTTTTTCGAACATTTTACTATGCCATAGCTAATATTTTATAATTCCATCATTTAATGTAGTTTTCATGTTTTGTTTTTATATTTTAATTACAAATAACTCGACAGCATAAGAATTTTTTCCCCTTAACTAATTAATTTCTACATATAAGTCATAAAATTATCTCCTGGGAAATAATGCTTCAAGACTTCAAAGCTCTATACATTTTATTGAAACTATAACAAAGAATTAACATTCGAATTGCAATGAAACGTTAACTAAAACTTTGGTACTAACGCTGACGGTGTGTCTCTCGCTGCAGGTATCTAAAAGTTACATAAAAACATTACCGAGACATTGACTGTGGCGCGAAAAAAACCGCGAATTCTTCCCCCAAATAAAACACACAAAAAAACGGCAACAACAACAACAACAACAACAATAACGTAATACCAGCAATCATTAATTGCGGCAGGTGAGGTGAACTCATTCGTGACAGATTATAGTAACAGCGACAACAACAAAAAACAACGTTACAAATGCCATTGTACTTGGACTGATGTCTTTAAGAATTCTTCCGTTTTTTTTTGTGTATATTTTCAATTTCACGATACAAAATATTTTCCCCATACGTTGACTGTCTCTTGGTCGTGGTAATGGTTTGTATTAAGACAATCGTCGATCGCATGTTACGCGTACAAAATAATATTACATACGGACGGACGGACGCAAAGGAAAGTCTACAGTGATGTTAGAAAGTAAAGAAATACAATTAACTCTAGTATTTTTAAAGCAGCACTTTGAAGGTTAGAGAGCAAATTTTTTTAGTTTTAATTTTATTACAAAATAACTTCTAACACTTTTAAAGTTGCCAGTTAAGAAACTATATATGTTTTAGGGCAATCGAATGAACGCTGTAGGATCTAAAGAGAAACACACAGACAGGTTCCTAGATGCTTATAGACATTACACAAATTTCTTTAAAGGACTAAGTAGTTGTGTTCTTTAACATTTAAACATATCAAGCAATAACTTGCAACACTTCTACAAATACTAGTTAAGAAACCATGAATGTTTTTAAGCGTTACATTAAGAGGTATAGGATCTTAAGAGGAACACACAGACATGCACATTGATATTAACGGACATTACACATGTTGCTTCAAAGCAGTACTAGTAAAAGTTAGGAAGTTACTTTATTTTACATTTAATTATTAAACAAAATAACTTCCAACACTTTTACAAATATGGGGTAAGAACCCATGAAGATTTTAATGCAATCCAATGAATGGTTACGGATTATAAGAGGAACACACAGACAGTCATGTTGATATTTACGGTTAAAAAGTTACTTTCTTTTATATATGAATGCATTAAGCAATACCTTCCAACATTTCTACAAATACTAGCTAAAGAAACCGTCTAAGTTGTATTGCAATCCAATGAACGATATAGGATCTTAGGAGCAACACACAGACAAACACATTGATATTAACAGGCATTACACATATTTTTTTAAATGAAAGTAAGGAAGTAACTTAAATTTGCATTTAATTGTTTAATAAAATAACTTTCAACACTTCTACAAGTTTGAGTGAAGAACGCATCAAGATTTTAATGCAATCCATTGATTGGTTTGGGATCTGAAGAGAAAAACACAGACAGCCTTATTGATATTTATGGACATAACACAAGTTTCTTCAGAGGAGCTTTTAAAGGTAAGAAAGTTACTTTCTTTTACATTTGAAAGCATTAAACAATACCTTCCAACACTTCTACAAATATCAGCTAAGAAACCATCAAAGTTTTATGGCAATCCAACGAATCATATAGAATCTTATGAGAAACATACAGACAAGCACATTACAATTTACGGACATGAGATATTGCAAAGGTTAGGAAGTTACTTTCATTTACATTTAAACATATTACAAAATAACTTCCAACACTGTAAACAAATACAAGTTGTACAAGAACCCATAAAGGTTTAAATATAATACAATAATTAGGAAAAAATTGGAGACATTACACAAGTTTTTTTCAGAGGAATACTGCAAAGGTTAGAAAATTGATTTCTTTCACATTAAAATATATTAAACAATGACTTCTAACACTTCTATAAATATCAGCTAAGAAACCATCAATGTTTTATTGCAATCGCATGAACGGTGTGGGATCTAAGGGAGAACATACAGACAGACACGTTGATAATGACATAAACGACTTGCGCGTCCCCTATCGTTGGCTAATGGTACTTTGTAGGGGATTACTCTTACAAGAACAATTTTTCAACGCATAAAGGTTTTCATATATTACATTAAACAAGAAATGATCTTAGAGACATTTCACAGGTTTCATCAGAGGAGTTTTTAAAGGTTAGAAAATAACTTTCTTTTACATTTGAATGCATTAAATAATACCTTCCAACACCTCTTCAAATATCAGCTAAGAAACCATTAATGTTTTATTGCAATCGAAAAAACGGTGTGGGATCTAAGGGAGAACATACAGACAGGCACATTGATAATGACATAAGCGACTTGCGCGATAGGGGACTATCAATGGTACTTTGTAAGAGGTTATTCTTGAAAAAATGAGGTATGGAATAGCTTCTCGTGTTGTTGTGAATTAACACGCTTTCTATTTTTAGATTCACAACCAACGGCACCTACATGTTTATCGACGAATGCGAACGTTGCTGTTTCAGAAACTTCTTTAATAGACATGCCGATAACCTCGACACTTGATACTGCGAAGTTGCTGTCAACAACATCGAGGGAGCCGGCAATGAAAGAAAAATATAGATGACTGGAGGCGGGAATCGAACCCGGGATCTCCGGCATGGTAGTCACGTGTTCTAACCACTATGCCACGGCCGGTTCCAAGGGATTATTCTTACAAGAACATATTTTTCAACGCGAACGTTAATTTAAGAACGAACTTATTGCATAATATGACAACAAATTTTTGTATAATATGACAAAAAAAATTCAGATTTCAGTATACGACCCAATGAGGAACACAGAGACCGGCAAGGTACATTGATATTTAAAGATATGACGCTATTTCACAGACCTTGACCCTCTGAAAATTTGTCTATAGTTTCGGTTTAGAATCGTAGGCAGACACATAAACTTTAACATATTATTTTAAGCCTTCCTTGTTTTCCCTCTTAATATTATGTGCACTTTATTATGTTTGTTTCTCTCAAGTACATCCTTTCCTTTTTGCCACCTCTGTAGCTTTTTTTATAATATGTCTTAGTAATGTGGTGGAGAGATAAAGAAAACCAAGTGTATTGTCATCGGCGGATAGTGTACCCATAATTATTTCTTATTTTGTAGACAAATTGAATTGAATTTAATTGTTTGTGTCTTACGGAAACGCGCGGAACTCATCGCCAACTCCAACACCACCGCCACCACCAGCGATGCCGTTTTTTTTACGCTTCCACGTTTAAGCATAAAGACGACGTTTGGGGAATAATGACATCGGCACTGCCGTCGCCGCCGCCAACACGAAATAACAAATTTTTCGTTATAGCTGAGTGATTTTTTCTTTCTTCAAAAAATTGCTAATTTTACATACTCCCCATAAGGGAAGACAGAGAAGGGGACTTTATGGATACATTTTCTATTTCAGCTATGGATGGATTATTACTATTAATAAGAAATAATTATTTAGCAAGACAAGCTTATCAGAAACTAGCAATTTGTCATAATTCAGCTAAATTTTTACTTACATTTTTTTAATTTAAAATAATTTTCGCCTTTGCGTAAGTTAAACAGTAGATTCATATTAATTCAGCTTGCTGTATTAGAAGTTTACTCTGTCCTTTTTTTAACTGCATTATAACAAATATTTGCAAAAAGGATTATATGTAATTCAGCTACATTAAAAACTATGAATTTGTCTAGTTTCAGCGGTTTATGTAACTAAGATTGAAGTTTTGTATCAATTCAGCTAGCTGAATTTGATGTTTACCATGATCTATATAAAAAATTATGAATTGTACGTAATTAAGCAAAATTGTTACATAATTGTTTTTTATGTTTTGAACTTTTTGAACAGCTAGCTGAATTTGAAGTTTACTATGAGCTATATCCAAAACTGTGAATTGTTCGTTATTCAGCTAAATGTTAACTAAAATTTTTTAAGTTTTGCACTATTTTCTCCTGTGTGTATGCAAAACTGTAGTTTTCTTCTAATTCAGCTAGCTGAATTTGACTCTCGTCTTCTATTTTTGCTAACTGCGCAATATAAAATATCTGCTAAAAGATTGCATGTAATTCAACAATATTCAAAACTATGAATTTTTTTAATTCAAGCTGCTTATGTAACTAAGTCTATAGCTGTATACCAATTCAGCTAGGTGAATTTGATGTTTACTGTATCTTTTACTGAACATCAATATTTGCTACTGAATTTTATGCAATTCAACAGGTCAAAATAGTTAAAGTTTTGATATAGCTAAAGTTATTTCAAAAAGATTCTTTCTTCAGTTAAGGATTTCCGTAATTTTATTACAATTTAGCTAGCTAGGAGGCTTTATTTGATTAGTTTTCGAGTTCGGAGTCAGTGGGCTTAATTAAGCTAGCTAGCTGAATTGCCAAATGTAATTTCTGTTCACATTTTTTGTTTGTTACTGAAAGTGTACATCAATTCAGCTAGCTTAATTAAGCTCATTGTTAGTTGGGTCTCGAATATTAGGCTCTGAAGATCGATGGGAGCTTCAATTCCTCCTAAAGACTAGTTTTGACCAATTCGCGCTGAATAGATTATATGCCAGCTTTTTGACGTTAAAAAACCCCAGTTTTGTTTTACCATCAATTCAGCACACTACTTTTGACGGTTGTCACATAGTTTTTACATGTGCATTCGTATTTTGTGTTCACACTTCTTGTTTGTTACTGTAAGTGCACACCAATTCACACCAATTAATTTTTGCTTTGGGGAATCGTTCTAAAAAAGGATAATTCAGCTGGCTAAATTGAAGTGATTGCCATAGAAACTACGTACAATATTTAGAAATTTTTTAGTTTTTGCTTTGAGAACCGTTGTAAACTAGCTGAATTCTAATATCCGGTATTAACATTGCTGAATTAGAAGCAAATTGTATTGAAAGAGTATTTCAACTACTATCAATAAACTGAATCTAAAACACGACAATTCAGCTAGCTGAATTTGTGCAAAATTTAAGTGGCAGATAAGAAAATGTTAATTCAAGTTATTTAATACCATTCAGCTAACTAAATAGGAGCAATACACCAAGAATACGACAAAACATTAAAAGTTTTATTGCCCGGCATTGTCGTTAACTTAACTGATATATACAGAATTTCAGTTTCTTGGCGTTAAAAAAAAACAGAAATTATAGATAATCAGCCAGCTGAATTAGTCATAAGTAGTCGTGGAAAATGTAATGCTGAATTGTTGTATTTTGATCTCAGTTGATCGGTAGTAGTTGAAATTACTATCCAAGACAATTTGCGTTTAATTCTGCTTGGTAAATACTATTCATTACAATTAAACAAGTTAACTGCAATGACCCACAGAAAAAAAATTTACGATTCCCAAATATTTGCTGCACTTTGTTGACAATCGCTGCAATTCAGCTAGCTGAATTGACGCATGTTAGCCTCAGTTGATTGTTAGTAGTTAATATACATTTACTAGACAATTTGCTACTTTTTCCAGATATTTGTCATAATCAGCTAGCTGAATTGATATATTTTAGATTGAGTTTGTCGACAGCAGTTGATATCCCTTGCCATGACGTTTTTCGGGTAATTCAGCTGGGTAAATACCAGTTATTGTAACTCAGCAAGTTTATAAAACTAACCCATAGCAAAAAATTTAACTTTTTTCAATAATTTGTCGCATTTCTTCGGCACTCACTTCATTTCAGCTAGCTGAATTGTCGCATTTTGGGCTCCGTTGATCGGTAGTAGTTGAAATTACTCCCCAAGACCATTACAATTAAGCAAGTTAACTGAAATGAGCCACAGAAAAAAATTTTACTCTTCCCAAATATTTGTTGCATTTTGTTAACAATCGCTGTTAGTAGTTAATATACCTTTACTAGACAAATTGCGACTAAAATTTGTGCTTTTTCCTGATATTTGTCGTAATCAGCTAGCTGAATTTATGTATTTTAGATTGAGTTGGCCGACAGCAGTTGATATCCCTTGCCATGACTTTTTGCGGCTAATTCAGGTGGGTAAATACCAGTTATTGTAACTCAGCAAGTTAATAACACTAGCCCATAGCAAAAATTTTAACTTTTTTCAATAATTAGTCGCATTATTTCGACACTCACTTTAATTCAGCTAGCTGAATTGTCCCATTTTGAACTCAGTTGATCGGTAGTAGTTGAAATAACTCCCTAAGACTATTTTCGACCAATTCAGCTGGGTAAATTCGTTTCATTATAATTAAGCTAGTTAACTGCAATGACATACAGATTTTTTTAACTCTTTCAAAATATTTGTTGCATTTTCAGGACAATCGCTGCAATTCAGCTAGCTGAATTGTCGTATTGCCATGACTTTTTGCGGCTTATTCAGCTGGGTAAATACCAGTTATTGTAACTCAGCAATTTTTTAACACTAACCCTTAGCAACATTTTTTACTTTTTTCAGTAAATTGTAGAATTTTTTCGGCACTTTCTTCATTTTAGTCTCAATTGATCGGTAGTAGTTGAAATTACTCCCCAAGACTATTTGCGGTTAATTCAGCTGGATAAATGCGTTATACTATTATTAAGCTAGTTAACTGCAATGACCCACACATTTTTTTTTACTTTTTTTTAAATATTTGTTGCATATTATGGACAATCACTGCAATTCAGCTTGCTGAATTGTCGTACTCAGTTGATTGATAGTGGTTAAAATACCTTTCCTAGTCTTATTCAGCTGAGACAATACTTTTTATTATAATTTAGGCAGTTTATAAAAACTCCCTGCAGCAAAAATTTTTCCATTTCCCAGACATTTGACGTACTCAGCTAGCTGAATTGATGTATTTAAGATTCAGTTCATCGATAGTAGTTGAAGTACCTTTTTAAGACTATTTGCGGCTAATACAGCTAAGTAAATATGTTTCATTACAGTTCAGCAAGTAAAGAAAAATTTCTTACAGCAAAAATTTGTACTTTTTCCAAATTTAAGTTGCATTTTGTTGACAATCGCTGCAATTTAGCTAGCTGAATTAAGATTTATAATAAGTGTTGACATCTGTTATTGAAATTCAGCTAGCTTTTTAATTTTTTTCCGAAATTTTTTGGCAATCTCTTCAATTCAACTAGCTGAATTGCTGTTTTTAAGTCTTATTTGATTGATGGTGCATAAAATACCTTTTCAAGAATATTTGCGTCAAATTCAGCTGATTAAATACTTATTATTAAAATTTATCAAGTTTACACAATGACCCAAAGCAAATATTTGTACGTTTTCAATTATTTATGGCATGTTGTTGGCAATCGCCCCAATTCAGCTAGCTGAATTAAGATTTATAATAAGTGGTAACATCTGTTATTGAAATTCAGCTAGTTTTTTTTAATTTTTTCAGCTAGCTGAATTGCTGTTTTTAAGTCTTATTTGATTGATGGTGCATAAAATACCTTTTCAAGAATATTTGCGTCAAATTCAGCTGATTAATTACTTATTATTAAAATTTATCAAGTTTACACAATGACCCAAAGCAAATATTTGTACGTTTTCAATTATTTATGGCATGTTGTTGGCAATCGCCCCAATTCAGCTAGCTGAATTAAGATTTATAATAAGTGGTAACATCTGTTATTGAAATTCAGCTAGTTTTTTTAATTTTTTCAGCTAGCTGAATTGTTGTTTTTAGACTTAGTTCATTGATAGTTGTTAAAATGCCATTCCATGACTGTTTGTGTCTAATTCAGCTGATTAAATACTTATTATTAAAATTCATCAAGTTTACACAATGACCCAAAGCAAATATTTTTACGTTTTCCAATTATTTATGGCATTTTGTTGGCAATCGCCACAATTCAGCTAGCTGAATTACGATTTATAATAAGAAGCAACATCTGTTATTGAAATTTAGCTAGTTTTTTTAATTTTTTGTCGAAATTTGTTGGCAATCTCTTCAATTCAGCTAGCTGAATTGTTGTTTTGAGACTTAGTTCATTGATAGTTGTTAAAATACCATTCCAAAACTGTTTGTGTCTAATTATTACAATTCAGCAAATTTACAGCAATGACTCAAGTAGCAAATATTTTTCAACTTTTTATAATTTTTTGTGGCATTTTGTTGGAAATCGCCTCAATTCAGCTAGCTGAATGATATGATATATAATTACTTTTAACATCTGTTATTGAAATTCAGCTAGCTGAATTGTAATTATTTGCTAGTAGGATCACGCATTTCACTTTCAGTTAACCAATAGTAGTTTACACACATTTTTTAACACAAGTTTCGTCCAATTCAGCTAGCTGAATATAATATGTTATAGCATTTTCGTCATCAAGAAACCTTAATATGGAATTTTTCTACGATTCAGCTAACATATGACATTGTACATTAGCTTAACTTAAGGCGTCTACTATTCTTCAAAATCAGAAATGTCTTTTCATAATCTCCCCCGGTCTTCCGGTGATTATGTTCGATATTTTAGGGAATTAGTCAGTGGTTAAGTGCGAATCTCTCAGACTGAGTTTCCATAAAAAATTCTGCTTGATATTTTTGGTTGTTGTTTCGTGACTTTTTTTGCGTTGTATATAAAGAAAATCGTTAAAAATCCATCATCATCAATTTTTGTCTTAAAACATACGTCTGTCCCATGGACAACAATGCTGCAGTGGTGACGCCTTGTGTGCGTTAGGCATTCATGTGGATTACGTTTGGCGAAGGATAATAAAAATTGATTTAATACAGACATTGAGATAATTCGACACATACTCAATGCGAAAAGACAATTAAGAGATTGATGGACCGGCCGACCGACCGACCGACCACCATCAAATGGTCGATTGTTAATGGCTGCAAGCTGGAGCAGGACCATAGGGAGATTCAAATTAAGCCTAAGGTACTACAAATAAATGGATTTAAGACATTAAATAAAAGTTATAGTTATGTTTTGCATTGATACTGTCGTAATCGTTAAGAGCTCATCGTGTTTACTTGCATTCCTTTACAACGTCAACTGCCACTAAGCGCCCCCTCTTCTTTGAGCTGGAGTGGCAGTTTTCGTTGGTTTTTTTTTTCGTTTCAAAGCTATTAATAGAATTATACTTGAATTCAGTTTAAATTGAACCTAACGACTGGACTTTACGCTTCGTTGGTCAAGTTCTTTTTTGCGCTGCAAGCCAGCCAGCGAGCGAGTCAGTCCATCATACCATATTGAACTATTTCTGTTTGAGTTTTTACACAACGTTTTTTTGTTCAAGATTATTTTGCACTGATAACATTTGCAAAATGCAATTCTCGCAACAACAACAAAAAAAATTGCCACCACCACCACCATCAGCAGCAGCAACACGACCATCATTAGTGGTCCCCTTGTTCTCGCTGCTGCTGCTGCCGCTGCTGTCGGCTACCATTGCCGGCAAGTCCTCATTTGGGCAACTTTATGTACCGATGGTCAAATGGTGGTTAAAACGAGTCCGCTTTAATTGTGGTTGTTGGTATTTGGACGTCGGCGGCGGCATCATTGGGTTTGCATGTCAAGAATTGTGGTCAATTTGTTGAATTCGAGCATGACTCAAAATAAAATATTCCAAACCGAAACCGAACTGCAATTCGCGAATTTATTATAGCAAATGATCATTAATTATATTGAAAATTATATTCAGAAAATTGAAAAGGGTTCGTGGAAATGCATAAATGGATATTCAGCGAATTGAAGTCAAATGTGTAAACAACAAACTGTAAAAACAAAATAAGTTATTTACACATTATTATGAAATAAGAACAATATATGTTGTATTTTACTGTAGTTAAGAATCATTATGGCTGAATTTCTAGAATTCAGCTAGCTGAATTAGGCAATAATTAACAAATGTCTAAGTTACGGTAAGTATTTTATGATTCAGCTAGCTTGCGTTATTATTCAGCTAGCTGAATAGCTATCACAGTTCGAAATTTCTATATTTAATATAATGACATATTCCTGTTGAGAACAGTGGACTTGGGCTACATTTTATGACAGCAGTGAATAAAATAAATTTAAAGTAGATTTGAAAATGTTTTCTTAATATTATATTAATCATATTCAGCTTGTAAAAATTGTAAATCAGCAATTTATTTTAGTTCGCAGTAGTGTTATGAAACAGAATGTGAAAATTTCTGAAATTCAGCTAGCTGAATTTAACAATAATACCGAAATATATAAGCATCGACATTTATTAATAAGATTTGTCGTTTCTGTGAGATAATTCAGCTTGCTGAATAGCATTTCTTTGAGAATATTTGAGTGTATTGCAACTGCTACAGCTAAATGCAGATGCTATAGTTTGATTTTTATACATACTACATTTATTCAGTTAGCTGAATTAATAAATTTACGTACATACTTCATAATATTTGAAGCGTATCACATGTTTTTCATAAAAATCAAACAATTCAGCTAGCTGAATATTTTTTATACCAAAAGATCAAGAACTAATGCTTAATTTTATACAATGTTCCTTTAATTTAGCAAGTGGAAAAGCTGAAATTACTCACTTTGTTTATATTTGTATATGTTAAGTTTTAGTCTTTTCATATACATACTTCTTATTCAGCTAGCTGAGTAGCTTATTCTATAATCCTAGCTTACATTTTGTTGATAAGTTTTCATTTTTCTGTTAATTCAGCTAGCTGAATATTTTTTATACCCATAATTCATGCACTATTTTTAAGTATTATTATACTGTCTCTCAATACAGCTGGTTTTACAGACATACATCCTATTTATTTAAATATTCTACATGTTTTTCCTCTGAATTCCGCTATATTAGTTTTTTTTTAGTCTTGCATTTTTTCTTTATTAAACGGTCTAAAAATTTTGAAAGAGAGATTTTGAATCTATGTCATCAATTCAGCTAGCTAAATAATTTTTATATTTAGAGTTTTATTATATTGTACCTTAATTCGGCTAGCTGAATTGTTTATGTTACACTGTTATATTAATGAGAATATCATTTGTTACATGAATTCAGCTAGCTAATATATCCTTCATAGCAAGACTTCATGCACTAAATGTTGCTTTATTGGGAAAATATAGCATGTGGCATGAATTCAGCTAGCTGAATATCTTTTATGACCATAATTCTTGCACTATTTTTAAGCTTGAATTGTTTATTTAACACACATACAAACTTCATATATATTCATATTTTATGTGTTTTTTTCTCTTAATTCAGCTTTTTAAGTCATTTTCAGTTTTGCGATTTTTGTTTTTAAAATTTTGAATGAAAATATCGAATTTTTGCAACAATGTCGTTTGTGCTATAAATTCAGCTAGCTGAATATTTTTAATATTCAGAGGTTATGTACAAGTTGTAAGTTTTATCATATAGTACCTTAATTCAGCCAGCTGAATTGTTTAATTACATATCTAATTCATATAATATACAAAATATTAATTAGATATGTAACTCAGCAATTCAGCTAGCTGAATTAGGGTACATATTTAGCTAGAAGAATTTGCCACTCACTAAAACTGTGGTTCAATTTCTTAATGTATACATTTATTCAGTTAGCTGAATAGCTTATATTATAAACGCAATTTAAAATTTGTTTATCCGTTTCTCTTTTACAAA
This sequence comes from Muscina levida, assembly GCA_964034835.1. NCBI lineage: Eukaryota > Metazoa > Arthropoda > Insecta > Diptera > Muscidae > Muscina > Muscina levida. The sequence goes on from OZ035882.1 coordinate 140,421,528, forward strand.
CAATTCAGCTAGCTGAGTATCGAAATTTCTCTGATTTAACACAAATTTATATAATTCAGCTGGTAAAACATTTGTTATAGACATTATTTTAGCCAGTATAGAAATTGTAGTTATATTTCTATAGTTATTCGTGAAAGTTTAGTAGTTTGCGTCAATTCAGCTAGCTGAATATCTGTTATACCCACAGTTCATTCGCCAGTGTTCATTTTTGTACCATTCTCCTTTAATTCAGCTAGCTGAATAACCCTGCACTGTCAATTCAGCTCGTTGAATGTCATTTCAGACCATATTGATTAATTTTGTACTATTTTACCTTAATTCAGGCAGCTAAATTGTTCGTGAAAGTTTTGTAGTTGGCGTCTATTTAGCTAGCTGAATATCTGATATACCCATAGTTCATTCACTATTGTTTATTTTTATACCACCCTTCTTTAATTCAGCTAGCTGAATAACCCTGTACTGTCAATTCAGCTTGATTAATGTTATTTCAGACCATATTAATTAATTTTGTACTATACCACCATAATTCAGCAAGCTGAATTTAATATTTTGTATATTTTTTTTGTTTATATGCTTCATATTTATTTTTGCTTTATGTATGTATACCTTAATTCAGCTAGCTGACTAGCTTATTTAATAAACGCAATTTAAAATTTTATGAAACGTTTCCCTTTCACTGACAATTCAGCCAGCTGAATATCGTAATTTCTTTGAGCTCCCAAAAAAATTTGTCATAGACATTAATTTAACCAGTATAAAAATTGTTGTGGTTAGTCTTACGTAGAAATTGTTATAAGCAAAAATTTAAGTTATATTTCTTCAATTACGTAGTCGTGAAAGTTTTGTAGTTGGCGTCTATTCAGCTAGCTGAATATCTGATATACCCATAGTTCATTCACAATTGTTCATTTTTATACCACCCTTCTTTAATTCAGCTAGCTGAATAACCCTGTACTGTCAATTCAGCTTGATGAATGTTATTTCAGACCATATTGATTAATTTTGTACTATACTACCATAATTCAGCAAGCTGAATTGCTCACATAACATATCTTAATCATATCTTAAGCATATTTTGTATATTTTCTTAGATATTTGGCCATAAGTTATGTATACCTTAATTCAGCTAGCTGAATAGCTAATTTCATAAACGCAATTTAAAAGCTGTTAATATGTTTCCCTTTTATAAACAATTCAGCTAGCTAAATATAGAAATTTCCCTAAGTCAACACCAATACATACAATTTATATAATTCAGCTGCTAAAACAATTGTTATAAATATATAGAAATTTCAGTAGAAATTCTCATAAAACAAAAATTCAACTAATCCTACTTTTGTTACATGTTCGTGAAAGTTTTGTAGTTGGTGTCAATTCAGCTAGCTAAATATTTATTATACCCACAGTTCATTCACTATTGTTCCGTTTTATACCACTCTCCTTTAATTCAGCTAGCTGAATTGTTCAATTTACCTGTGGGCTTAACATTTTAGTAGTTGGCGTTAATTCAGCTAGCTGAATATCAGTTATACCCTTAGTTCCTTCACTAACGTTCATTTTTGTATCTATCTCCTTTAATTCAGGTAGCTGAATTGTTCAATTTACCTGTGGGCTTAACATTTTCGTAGTTGGCAGCAATTCAGCTAGCTGAATATCAGTTATATCCTTAGTTCTTTCACTAATGTTAATTTTTGTACCTATCTCCTTTAATTCAGCTAGCTGAATTGTTCAATTGTTGTGGGCTTAACAGTTTTTGTTACGTTTCACATGCTCTAACTTTATTATTAATTATATTGCCATATTAGCATAATTATCCATTAGCATTCACCATTAAATTCCACTTTCATTTCCATATAAATTCTATAGACCGAAATAAGTTACAGTTTTTCCAATTTACGATCGGTACATGTATTTTGTTTTGTGTGCCCTGAAATACATAAATTATATTTATTTTATGTTAATTCGAAAATTTCACTTACCACCAATTAACATGTTCAATGCTATGGAAAGATCAAGCGACAAGATCCAACCAAAATAACCCAACACTTGTATTACATAAATACCACATTGACAGTCTATGCCAGACAGACATACACACGCACACAGGGGTGAGGTATATAGTATGTATGTACTCGCAGCAAAACCGTTGAAATTTTACACGCAGACAGGTGTAAAAACTAGTGGTTAATCAAAAATAGCCACAAGGAATTCCCTCTTAAATAACATTAAGCTCGAAAACGTTATAAAGTATCGAATTGTGGCATGAAGGTGAAGTAACGAAAAAGACACCTGAGGATATCGCTGGCTGATGACATTGACTAAGGCAGCAAAATAGTGCGCGCGCGTTCTCTATCAGAAACTATCAGACGGAATACGGCGGGTCTAGTAAATCAATCAAACGGTTAGCCGGTATCCAGACACACGGGAGCATAGAATGCAGGAAAATGTGTAGGGAAAATACCAGTCCAATTAAAATGCCACCACTGCTGACTGGCCATCGTTAAAATGCGGCTGATGATAATGATGACGACAACAATGATGGTGGTAGTGGTGGCCGTCGTATTCTGGTGGTTGTTTAGACGCTACCATGAACAACAAGTACCCTGGGTACTAGTAGGGATGTTCGGAATGATCGCTAATGATGAGGGTGAGGGTGCCTGGTCTTCTTTGGTCGTCGCTGATCTACAATTGTTCTGTTCTTTTCTTTGATGATGATCACGATTACATGGGGGTTCCTCATATTTTTGCTTTTGTTGCTGTCTGTTTGTAAGAAAACATGAAAAATTCATTGTTAGTATTAAGCGGTAAAGAACAGCCGCATTTCTGAAAGTCATTTATGTTAATAACCCCAAGAGGTCAAAAGACATGAATAATGATGATCACATTTATATCTAGGTAACTGTCCGTCCTGCCATCCCTCTGTACAGGTGTATTTAGCTCGTGTTCTTGTACGGAACCAACATGCCAAGTAATTATACTTAGGAGGACTACATCAACTTGTTGTCATTGTTTCCTTTAGCTATGTTTCTTGAGGATCTTTTTGGAAAAGTAGCAAGGTGCTGCGGAAGTGAAAGGTGAAGGTGGTAGTTAATGTGTATTGCATCACATGAAATGATAAATATTGATTAGATAAAGTGGCAATTGACATGTTTCTACGGCTTCTAATGTCTGAATGAAGTCATTGACAGCTGTCAGCAGCTGAGTCAATGTCATAATAGAGATGAGTACGCATGTTCAGTCATCAACAAAAAAATGATGTTTCCATTGACAAAATCAGGTGTTTGCTCCACAAAAATTATTTGAGTTGAACCATTTTAAGATATGATATCCACAAATAAATGCTATTCAGCTAGCTGAATAACGACAGATATACAACGAATTAAATTTACTGTACGCTATTCTTTGCTGTATATTTGTTTAATTCAGCTAGCTGAATTTCACAAATTTGCGTATTTAATACCACAATGGTGTTTTTTATAAAATATATATATAAAAAAATACATGAAAAATCACATTCTTCTGTGCTTGAGTCTGTTCTTTGCCCTATATGTGATAAATTCAGCAAACAAATGCTATTCAGCTAGCTGAATACCGTCAGATATACAACAAATTACAGTGTTATGTACTCTAGTCTAGCATTTGCTCTATATTTGCTTAATTCAGCTAGCTGAATTTCGCAAATTAACGTATTTAATAGCATAACGGTAATTCAATAGAAACTATACACAAATCGCTATTCAGCTAGCTGAATTTGGATTTTTTTTTAGTTATATCAATAAAAAAATATCATCAATACAAGAATGCTTGAATAAAACAAGCTCGATTACCCTAACTTAAAGTAGTATTGTTTAAAATTTACCAGCTGAATTGTGCTGAATTCGTAGTTTTTACTGCTAATAATAGTTATCTGTACGAATTTTTCATATTCAGCTAGCTGAATTGCATTAAAGCTGCAGAACTTTAAATAATTAAAACCTTTTTAAAAGTATAATATGCTGAAAAGAGATATCTTCAGCTGAATTTTATTTCTGATCAGATCAGCTAATAGGTTTTATGATATTTGTCAGCTGAATAAGGCGGAATTCATGGTATTTACTACTATCATGTTACGAAAAATATCGATTTAACAGTTGTTTTATTTAAGTAATCTTGTATTGTTGGTATTTTTTCAGTGATATAACAAATTCAGCAAGCTGAATAGCGAGTTGTGTATATTTTTCTCTGATTGCGTTTCGATTTCTAAAAAAATTGTTTTATTCAGCTTGATTTTCTTAGCTTAAAGTAGTATTGTTAAAAATTAAATTGTGCTGAATTCGTAGTTTTTCCTTCCTAATAATAGTTATCTGTACGAATTTTTCATATTCAGCTAGCTGAATTGCATTTAAGCTGCAGAACTTTAAATAATTAAAACCTTTTTAAAAGTATAATATGCTGAAAAGAGATATCTTCAGCTGAATTGTATTTCTGATCAGATCAGCTAATAGGTTTTATGATTTTTGTCAGCTGAATAAGGCTGAATTCATGGTATTTACTACTTTCTATAGTTTTCTCCGCTAAACTGCTCAATGAAAAATATCCTTAGCTGAATTAGGTTTTTATGGTTCCTAATACCCAATTAGGTACATTAGACAATCTTTTTAAGTATTCAGCAAAGGAATTTTCTAATAAATGGTTTGTTTTTCAAATTTAAATGTCCTATTATGAAGAATAGCGTTTTAAAAGTTGTTTTATTTAAGTAATCTTGTATTGTTGGTATTTTTTTAGTGATATAACAAATTCAGCTAGCTGAATAGCGAGTTGTTTGTATTTTCTGCTGATTGCTTTCGATTTCTATAAAAATTGTCTTACTCAGCTCGATTTACTTAACTTAAAGTAATATTTTTAAAAATTTACCAGCTGAATTGTGCTGAATTCGTAGTATTTACTACTTATAGTAGTTAACTGTACGAAATTTTCATATTCAGCCGGCTGAATTGCATCTTAGCTGTAAAACTTAAAATAATTAAAAGCTTTTTGAAAGTCTAATATGCCGAATTTCGATACTCTAAGCTGAATTGTGTTCCTTAGACCTTTTTGCGAATTCTTTTAGGAACTCAACTAATAGATTTTGTGATTTTTGTCAGCTGAATATACTATATATAATTAAATGGTTTGTTTTTCCCATTTAAATGTCCTATTATGAAGAATATCGATTTAAAACATGTTTAATTTAAGCATTCTTGTATTGTTGATAGTTTTTTAATGATATAACTAAAAAATTCTCTTATTCAGCTAGCTGAATAGCGATTTGTTTATATTTTTCGCCAATTGCTTTAGATTTCTATAAAAATTTTCTTATTTTTGTTTTTTTGTTCAATATTTACCAGCTAAATTGTGCTGAATTGGTAGTATTTACTACTTATAATAGTTATCGGTACGATTTTTTTATATTCAGCTAGCTGAATTGCTCCTTAGACCCTTTTTATTCATTTTTGGGAATGCTCTTAAGTATTCAGCTAATAGATTGTGTGTTTTTTTGCCAGCTGAATAGGGCTGAATTCTAGGTATTTACTACATTCAATAGTTTTCTCCGGTAATCTTCCCTATTCAGCTAGCTAAATTGCATTTACATTTTAAAATGATAAATGTATAATTAAGTTATGTTGAGCTGAATTTGTGGTATTTGCTGAATTTAGATATCCTCAACTGAATTGTGTTCCTCAGACCCTTTTTATACACTTTTGCGAATGCTTTTAAGCATTCAGCTAATAGATTGTGTGTTTTTTTGCCAGCTGAATAGTGCTGAATTTGTGATATTTACTACATTCAATAGTTTTCTCCGCTTAACTTTCCTATTCAGCTAGCTGAATTGCATTAACATATTAAAATACTAAACGTGTAATTAAGTTGTGCCGAACACAGTGTTTTTTGTTTTTAATTTAGGTGGTGGTGCCATAAATTTTCATTTGCAGTGTAGTGTATATTTGACAAAATGATCATATCTTTATTTTGTTACCAAAATGTGTGATATTCAATGTACCGCAACGGGACAGTCGAACCCCAAACAATACTAAATTCAACCGCCATACAATTGAATTGTGTCTCAGTTGAGGTTGATTTTATATGTTCTACTAAAGTTACCGACACTAAATAACAACAACATTATGTTGAAAATGCAAATTTAATTTAATTGAATTCAATTGAGTCACCAGCGACACCAACAACAGCAACAATGACAACGGACTCTACAATCACCCCCAGTGTTTTTAGTTGTTTGGTTGAATTGTTTTCATTATTGGTTCCATTCGATGATTATTTGAACGTCAAAAGAAGCGGAAGACCTTTGTTGATTGACTTTTTATGATCACTGCGTTAAAGAGAGCGAGTGTTAGTTAGTCTGTTGTGACTGTTGCTGCCGAATGTTTACGGCTGAATGCATACGAGTGTTCGACGACCACTACACGGCGAACAACCACATAAACATGGCCTGAACATCCGGTCCGTGTCTGAATGATCAAACGCTGATCATTTGTTTCATTTCGCAGAACCCGCAGCAGTGTGAGTTTTTGGCTAAAGTTTTCTGGTATTCTGGTATTGTTTCTGGCTTTTCTGGCAGCGTCTGTTGATTGATTTGGTTTGTTAACAATTAAGAATTGTTATTTGGTGTGAAATTTCACACCGCAATGCATAAATGATTACAAACATGTTGTTGCTGCTAAGGTTTGCTATACTTCAGACAGCAGACATGGATATGGAGAAACAAAATGTTGAGGGGTCTCAAGTGAACCTTAAAAGTCTTGGTTGCCACGTACACTAGTGGTATTTATGCAAAGAAAATGGTAATAGCGCCCGCCTGAACATAAAGCAGCAATAGATTCTTTGTTGAGTGTATGCCCCCTCTTTTAAGCAGGTGTAAAAAAGTCAGTGGATGCATTCACCTTTGTGATGGTTAAACAAACACTAGTATATTGTAACTACTGCAGCAGTAGCAGCACGTGCTGATCGATTTCATTATTAATTTCGATCAATGGTCAATCAAGGGTTTCCTTTTAATATTTATTAAGGGAAGATAATGACACCACTTGTTGGCCTTTACCTTAAAATAGACGATAGAGCAGCTGCTGGATCATTATTGAGATGAGATCCTTGTGCAGTCGTCCGTACCTTTTTGTCCTTCTCACATTCGCTCATAATCATTTTCAGTAGGTCTACGTCTAACAGCACCTTTGACAGGTGAATGCGTTAATGATCTAGGAGCGTTGAGTTGCGCAAGAACATTAATATTCGCAGGTGCTTACAAGGGGTTTCTTAAAGGAACATGGAAAATTATGGTCTACAACTAATGCAGTCATTGCACTTTAGACATATACATTAATTCAGCTAACAATATTGGAGAAAAGTTCAAAATTTTCAAAAAATACAAAAATTATACGAAACACTTGAAGAATTTTAAGTTGGATTTAATTGTTGGGAATTGCTAATATTTCAAGGAAAATATGATAGGTTAAAGTTAGAGTATAGCCGGCAATTTGATTTGGACAATTTTTGTGCTAATCTATAGCTTTTAAATACAATTCAGCAAAGAAAATATGAAAATGTATAAAAAATCTGAAAAAAAAATTCTTTACATATTATTTAACGTTATTTGTTACTGAACGTATCTATGCCTTCTGCAATAGAACTCCCGCTTCCACATACGGACATTTTTATTCAAATCTATAACGTTTATATACAATTCAGCAAAGAAAACTTACGAATATATATAAACAGTGAATAAATAAAATTGTCAATTTTTATTTCAGTCAATTTATGCCACTTCTAGCTGTTAAGAAGATAATTTCAAAGGAATTAAAACTACAAGTTATGTAGCATATACTATGTTCGTAAGTAATTAGCTGAATTTGTAATTTTCTTAGCTGAATTGTGAAATTATGATCTAGATGGCAATATGAAGGGCTTATAAGTTATTTGCTAGTAATTCAGCTAGGAAAATATTAAAAAATTTGTATATTCGTTGGACTTTACACATATACATTAATTTAGCTAACAAAATTGGAAGAAAATTTACTATTTTGGAAGAACCAAAAAAAAAAATATAAGAAAAACTTGAGGAATTTTAAGTTGGATTTAAGGGAATTGCTAATATTCTAAGGCAAAGATGATAGGTATTAGTTAAGGTTTGACCATCAAAATGATTTCGAAAATTTTGAATGCTAATCTAAACTTTTTAAATACAATTCAGCAAAGAACATATGAAAATGTATAAAAAATCGGAAAAAAAAATTATTCACATATTATTTAAGGTTATTTGATACTGAACGTGCCTATGCCTACTGCAGTAGAACACCCGCTTCCACATACGGACATTTTAATCCAAATCTAAAGTGTTTTTATACAATTCAGCAAAGAAAACTTGCGAATAAATATAAACAGTGAATAAACAAAATTTTTAATCTCAGTTCATTTATGCCACTTCTAACTGTTAAATATAGTCTAACACAATTATTTCAAAGGAATTAAAGCAACAAGTTATGTAGCATATAATACGAAGGTAAGTAGTTAGCTGAATTCGTAATTTTCTTAGCTGAATTGTGATATTATTATCTTTATGATAATATAAAGGGCTAAAAAGTAATATGGTAGCAATTCAGATAGTCAAATAATTAAAATTTGTATACTTTTCCCACATGTTTTCAATTTAATGGAACTCCTGGAACTTTTTATGCAAATCTATAGTGCCTACATACAATTCAGCAAAGAAAACTTAAGAATATTTAAGCAGAACACGTTTTTAATTATTTTTACACCTAATTAATACCACTTCTAACGTTTAATAACAACTTTACACAATAATTTTCATAGGAATTAAAGCTACAAATAATGTAGAGTATAATAAGTTCGTAAGGAGTTAGCTGAATTTGATATTTCCTTAGCTGAATTGAAATATAATGATTTTGATGACAGCATAAATGACTTAGGTGTATATAGAGTATAATAAGTTGTAAGGAGTTAGCTGAATTTGATATTTCCTTAGCTGAATTGAAATATTATGATTTCGATGACAGCATAAATGACTTAGATGTAATTTCCTAGTAATTCAGCTGAGAAATTATACCAAATTCGTAGTTTTCATAAATTAAGCTCATATAGAGTTAACTGAACACTCAATTTCTTTAGCTGAATTGTGATATATTGATATTATTGACCATTTGATTGGCTCAAATGTAATTCAGCAAAGGAAATATTAAAATTTGTACGTTTAAATTGATTTTCTCATAAAGTGTTAGCTGAATTCGCAATTTTCTTAGCTGAATTATGATATTATGATCCTGATGATAATATGAAGGACTAAGAAGTAATTTGCTAGCAATTGACATTCTATTCAGCAATGGAAATAAATAAATTTTCTTAGCTGAATTACCGATTTAAGGAGTTTTTGCCAACTTAAATTAATTTATCGAAATGAGATAGTGTCTGCAATAGTTGTGCATCAAATGTGCATAATTTAATTGTTATTATGCATAATTTCTAATGCTTCCAACGTTTAATAACATCTTTTCACAGTAATTTTCATAGGAATTAAAGCTACAAATAATGTTAAAAATAATAAGTTCGTAAGGAGTTAGCTGAATTTGATATTTCCTTAGCTGAATTGAAATATTATGATTTTGATGACAGCATAAATGACTTAGATGTAATTTGCCAGCAATTCAGCTGAGAAAGTATTCCTAATTTGTAATTTTCAGAATATGCTCATATAGAGTAAGCTGAATACTCAATTTCTTTAGCTGAATTGTGATAAACTGATAGTAATGACCATTTGCTTGGCTTTAATGCAATTCAGCTAAGGAAATATTAAAATTCTGTACGTTTAAATTGATTTGCTCATAAAGTGTTAGCTACATTCGCAATTTTCTTAGCTGAATTGTGATATTATGATCCTGACGATAATATTATGACGTTATTGACAATATGACAATCTTAGATGTAATTTGCCAGCAATTCAACTGAGAAATTATTTTAGTATTTGATAATTAAATTTTTGTTATTATGTTAATATTAATGGTAAAATTCTCAGCTGTTTTTTGTTTTTTTTTTTTTTTGCTTATGCCTTTAAAATATAAAGCACTTTTTGATGTTAACTTGCAATTCAGCTAAGCAAATATTCGAAAATCTTTAGCTGAATTAGCGATATCTAGATATGTTTTGAATTTTAATTCTTATGCGGATATTAAAGAGGTTTCCTATCATATGTGTGCGCAACAAATGTCCATTAAAACCATTATATCTCAGCTGTATATCATTTCTGGCATATCTTTTGCAATTCTATTATATTTTATGACATTTAATTGCAATTCAGCTAAGAAATTTCAAAAAATTCCTTAGCTGAATTAACGTCTTTCTTAACAGAGTTTAATTATAATTGATTTCTGGACATTTCCCCCCAATTCCGCTGCCTGATTTATATAGCCGGGCTATTAATTTCATGTTGCCATTAAATTTTGTCATATTATTAAACAAATGTGAAATAAAACCAATTATTATACAATAACATTTAATTTAAACGACTAACACTGGTAAGTGTGCTAAGTAAATACATACGAATATAAAAATTATTTGCTGAATAATGATGCAAACAATTTTTGATATTTTTTTTTTTTATTGTATCAGTCACTAATAAATCATTGATACTAAGGTTTCCAGTTCAAAACCAAAACACACAAATGCACTGATAACTTGAAAACAACTTAATACGCGTTTGTTTAGTTCTGTATGAGAGATAAATGTGAATGATTCGATCCGTCCGCCCCGTTCGGACAATCAAATGCTAGGGGGGTATGGTTGTTGGTTCGCTTAATTGTTATTGGAGAAAAAGTTTCAAAGCAACGGTGATTGGTTGTTTGACTTAAATCGTCGTATGTATCTATATACTAACACAGAAATGATTTCTTTTCTATAATACGCGAAGCAAAAACAAACTGTAGTAATTTTCTTGTTGTTGCTGTTGTTGTGATGTATATCGTGTATATGAGTTACGTTTCGTCTTTGGTTCCATATTTGGCTCATTATAATAACTCACCTTTAATAATGCTCTCACAGGCCCTCACACAGTTGTGGATGATAAACAAACAAAAAAAAACATAAACCACTACACTCTCATTGTGCACAGATACTGGTTTAAATCTTAAGCTTAACAAAGACAATTAAATTTATTAACCGAAAGCTTTTCAAAATGAAAACCACTAGATCTAGACCCACGAACGGGGGAATGGGTGGGGAGGTAGGGATGGACGTACGGATGGATAGAAAACAGCCAAATCAGATTTTGTTCCACCTTAGGAGGAGTCGTGAAATAGAGACGAAAATAAATAATAACAAATAATATAAAAATAACAACAAAAACAACAGAAAAAACAAAACAAGTTGAAAACAACTATAACAACAACCTCCTGATTCTCTGAAATTATGAATAATATCGTAGACCAAGCAGTAACAGCAACAAAAACAAAAACAATTCCGCAAACTAAACTTTAACACTCGACTGGTTGAGTTACGATAAAGTCATGGTACCAACACTATTCAGCCAGCCGTTGGTAAGCTGAATGAGGTGAATGTAAGAGCATCTATTCTCGTGTGTGCGTGTGTGTGTGTGTAAGTGGCTGTGTGACTTAAAGGCGGCATTTTTCAGTCATAATTTCATATGACAAAGTTATAAGCATAAGCTTTACTTTAGACTTTAGCTCGTCAGATCGAAATGTCTGAACGCGGGCAGCGTCGTCGTCGTCGTTGTCGACTAACAACGTGACTTTGATGTTTGATATGAGATTAGCCAGGGAAGGAAGCTTGTGATGGTTTGTTACTCTCCATGTTGTCGCTGATGTTGCTGCTTAACATTTTGAACAGCCGAACCGAAACGTCTGAGTTGTATGAAACAAAATAAACGTAAACAACAACAAGAAAACGCCAATTAATGGCTTAGAAAGAAATTATTAATCAGCGCAAAAAGGTAGGCTTTAAACATGATGCAAAGGTTGGTCATAATTAAGTGATACTTTTTTGTTTTATTGGAATTTTAACATCAGCGTATCTTAATAAGCCATAAACAGAGGGGGTCAAAAGTCGTAATTTCCTTTGGGGTATATAGATTAAAAGCAAAGATAAGTGTTTCAATTCTCCAAAAAAATATTAACTAAATTATATGGAAAATACAACATTAGGTGGAATATTTTCAAAATTAAAACCTAATGCAAAAGCCTTCCCATTTCATGACAACTAGAAAAAGAAGTGATACATTAAAAATTTTCATTTCGTAGATAAAAGATTCCGGCAAAGAAATTCGCAGCTTTTATTCAAATATGTCACGGTGATCTTAAGGCACCACACAGTTTTAAGGAATCAACTTGTCGTGATATCGCCAAGTTTCGTAGATTGGGGAAATTTCTGGAAAATTTAACTCAACCGTCGTTGCATGATGGTTAATATAATCATTAGTTAGTTAGTATATAACATGCGAAACCCAACCATCTATATTTATTTCAGAGGCAATCACCTCGTTGCTGCAGAATTAAAACACAATCTTCTCTGTTCAGACCTGCCGAAACAGGAACTAAATTTTAAAAATAATGCCATATGTATGTCGGAAAGGTATTCTTAAATTTGAGGACACCATTATAAGGGGACTGTATTAACGTCTTGAAAAGGTGGAAAAATTGACACGCTTAGCCCAAAACATGCGAACACAATGGTTCGCACCGATCCCAACCCTAACAGTCTTTACCGACTTTTACTTACTTACTTACTTAAGTGGCCCATTGCAACTTACGAACGTGGTTCATAAATAAGAGGCCTGAAGTATTAAAGAATTCCACACGCGTCGGTCTTCAACGTGCGTTCTCCAGTTACGCCTATCAGATGGTAGCAACCGCTGGAGCATTTACATCCATCCTAGCAATATGTCCAGCCATCGTAGTCCTTGGATTCTGACTCTTTTAGCTGCGTCGATGTCGTTGTTAAGCTCATCCAGCTCATGGTTCATCCGATGGCGAAACTTGCCGTCGACAGGGATAGGCCCATATATTTAGCGGAGTACTTTTCTCTGGAAAACTCCCAGGTTTTGTATGTCCATTGTCGTAAGCACCCATGATTCGGCAGCATACAACAGAACGGGTAAAAAATCTGTTTCTTAATAGTTCGAGATAAAGTGGTGTGGCCGACGATGTCTGTATTGGCGAGCACTATTCTCCGCTTGATTTCTTGGCTGCCAATATTTTTCATATTGACGGAAGGTCCGTGGTAGGTAAACTCATCTACTACCTCAAAACAATAATTGTCGACGTTCACGGTGCGTCACCATCGAGAGCACTATTTGTTCGTCGAATTCATTATTTTTGTTTTATCCTCGTTGACCGCAAAACCCATTTTCGTCGACTCCTTTTCCAGTGATGAGAAAACTGCAGTAACATCCCAATGATGTCTACATCATCGGCATAGGCTAGTGGCATGTGGCTCTTGTGAAATATAGTGCCAGACATGTTCACACCAGCATTTCTCATCACCTTTTCCATAACTATATTAAATAGTGTACAGGACAGGCTATCGCCCTGTCTGAGACCTCTTTCCGTGTTGAATAGTTAAGAGTGATCCTTACTCATCTTTTTACCGAGAATTTTGTGTTTTCCAAGGTACATCTGCAAAGTCGAATTAGCTTTGCAGGAATACCAAACTCCGACATGGCCTCATATAGCACTATTCCTTATCGGAGAGTCAAAGGCAGCTTTGCAGTCTACAAAGAGGTGGTAGGTGTCAATATGCATTTCATGAGTTTTTTTTCCCAGGATTTGTCGTAAAGTGAATATTTGATCCGTTGTAGTTTTTTCGAACTAAAGCCGCACTGATAAGGTCTAATTAGTTTTTTTACAATTAGCTGTTCATACAATATGCTCAAAAGGACCTTGGTAATAGGCTTATTCCACTGTAGTTCTTACACTCAACACGATCTCTTTTCTTGTATTTGGGAAATAACAGCCTGAGACTGCAATCCCCGGGCATGCTCTGCTCTACTGCATGCCCCTAATCAGCTCCTCCCAACCAGCCTTAAACAATTCAGCAGGGAGACAGAGTCTACAAGGTTTTACATGAGTCTCACCGTGAAGGCCTTACCCTTGATGTGCTAAACACACTGGTTATATTACAATTCGATTGCCAGCGCCCCCTGGGATAGTCCCATCTAGGAATAGCGGAGCAAGCTACCGCAATTGTTGGCTCTTTCTTCCAGTCAGAAGAAACCAAATTGGGAGCATACCCCTTTTTGGCTAAGGTGAGGCATATCTTAACACCTCCGCTACTCTATGCGTCAGTAGCATTCGGTTGCAATGCAACTCCAGACCGAACCCCAAGACTCTACCAGAGATTTCAGTTTTAATCACAGCCCGCGTGAAGCTCCCACAAGGGGGCCTACAATCAACGACCAGGCGGGAGACTATGTCCCGGGGCACCTGATCCCCACGCTACCAGTCACACTCATCAGTTGGAGTTTCGTAGTAAAGCTACTAAAAATTTGTGATATACTTCACAGGATTGGTCGCCTTTCGCTGAGAGCAGACATGGAATTTTTACATACCCGCAGGCATCCCGGATGGATGCACACGTTTTGGTACTACACTACGGTCATGCAATACCCTCACCGGTGGGAGACGGGAAAGGTACTTCCAGCTTGGGCCCCATTGTAGCCAGGGAAACCATCCAGCCGCTTTGTTATTTTAAAGACGGAATATTGCCTCACGTATCTCGCTCTGACTCGGAGGTGAACAGTTAATACCATCATCATGGATTGGAGCGGGTTGGTCTGGAGTGGTGTTCGTATCCAGTAGATTGTTTAAATGTTCTCTCCATATCATTAGCTGGCCATCGCTGTCCTTGCAGGAGGGCAACCCTGTCCACGCATTCTCGCCTCAACTCTCTGGTAGAAATATCGGGCTTCTCCACCACTTCAAAGCAACTCGGTGCACCCATCCGGCCTCTTCTTCAGCTCTTTCTTTTTCCGTCTAAAAAGACGAGTTGCCTTTCGTCTCTTCTCCCTGTACCGTTCACGAACAGCTCACGTTTCCTTTGGCTGCAGTTTCGCGCTGTATCCAGTATCCGTCTCTCGCGTGGCATTGCGACATTCAACGTCGTACCAGGCATAGTCTTGAGATGGCTTTGAGTACCTCTGTAGTCTCTTCTATTGAGTAGGTTCTATAATGCCACTGCGAGATAATGGGTCTCATGCATAAAACGTGAGCTTGAGCTCGGACTCGATTTTTTGAGTAAAAGGTGCTTGTCGTATGCATAATAAAATTCGATGTATTTGCTTTTACTCACTGCTCATGTTTGATCTCGTCTTGCTCAGTTTGAACTATGTTAGATGTGCTTGTGCTCATTTTCATATGCATAAAAACAAGCTTTTGCTTTCTTTAGTGAGCTCTTGCTCAAATTTTGTTGAGCATGCCTTATAGTTGACTCGCGTATACTAAAAAGGAATCATGGCCGAATATTTTGTGCCACAAAGAAATACAAAATGTTATCAACAGCGAAAAACAAATTTAGCAAGTGAGGAAAAAAATTATACAGGTTTGTATTCTTAATTATTAATTTTTTTACCCTCACCCTACGGGTAGAAGGGTATATATCATTTGATTCAGCCCAAAAGTGTAACACGTAGAAGAAGTCACTTTAGACCCTAAGTTTCTTTGAACCACATTAGATTCATGACTTTTTAAGTCGTTTGAGCCATGTCCGTCTGTCTGTCTGGCAGTCCGGCTGGTGCGTACGATAACTTTCGAAAGACGCAACCAAATGTTTTGAAATTTTGCACGGGTTCATATTTCCCAAAACTACTTACGGCCTTGCAAATGGGCTATTTGGCCTCGCCCCTTCTGGTACCTCCCATACAAATACATCATTCTTAAGAAATCGAGTAATCTATATATATAAAAATGAAATGGTCCACGTATGTGATACCATCACTTAAGAACGGCTGGAGCGATTTGGCTGATTTTTTTTTATTCGATTCGAAATTTTCCGTAGATTGTTTGTGTTGAAAAAAATCAAATCCAGGTGGCGCTAGAGTGGATTTATATCGAAAATTTGAATGCATGTACCAATTCAAGTGAAATTTAGAATGGTCATTCGTTTGATCATGAGAAAACTTTTTATGTACAAATGGATCCGGTATATGGCGCTGGGGTCGGTTTAGAATCGAAATTTAAGCGAATGGGCCAATTTAACTGAAATTCAGAATCTATGTTTGTTTGATCATCAGAAAAAATTGTATGTACGAATGGACCCGGTAGATGGCGCTAGGGTGGATTTATATCGAAAATTTGAATGCATGTACCAATTTAACTGAAATTTAGTATTTATGTTTATGGAACCTTGAGAAAAAAATTTTTGTATAAATTGACCCGGTAGGTGTCCCAAGGGTGGAATTATAATGAAAATTTTAACGAATTAAACAATTTGACTGAAATTTTGAATGTATATTTGTTTTGTTATCAGAATTTTTTTTTTGTATATATGGACCTACAGTTGATTTGGCTGGGTTTGAATTATTTCGAAAATTTATATCGATTGTCCGTTTTTACTTAAACTTAAAATATATGATTTTTTTGGCATGAGAAAATTTTGAATGTATGTTTGGAATCAGTTGCCGGTGCTTAGCTTATGATACACTTAATTTTTGGAATGTCATTTAGTCACTTTTTTAACATCATAGTTATTCAGAAGTCTATATATATAAAAAAGATGTACATTTTGATGTCACCACTAATTGTGAAAACGGTTTACCCCATTTGTCCCAAAACTTCCGTGAAAGTTAGGGATGGGCAGGCCGTAAAATGGCTTAAGGTAGAATGGCGAACATTTATGTTGGTGCAATTCCTATAGAATTAGAGAGCTTCACAAAGTTATTTTCGCATTTCAAACTATTAGGGGACAAACACGAAAATGGGAACAACTGTTGCTCTCACTTAGACCAAACGGACAATAGGGTTGTTGTGCCAAATGAAGGGATTTTTGGAAATTGGTACTCCTTGGAATAAAAAGGGACAAAATACTGTGTACATGGCTCAGACCAAACACCTCAGACCAAACACCTTAAGTATCAATCACCCAGAACACCAACGCAGAAAGTTATATGTCAGTCCAGCGTCTTAAAAATGTGGTTTTAGAATATTAATAAGTAAGTTTTTATCATATCCTGGACGACACTGCTGAACAATTTTAGCACTTCTTCGAAAATAATCTCTTAGATTTATATAGATTTATATGAAGTACAGAATATGTCCGGGAATACTTCGCCCTTTACATTAAAATATTTCAGAGGCCAAGTAATAAACCAATCGTTATTAGATTTCAACTGCACTCAACATCTTTTGAAATTTGGAGGCAGGACGAAGTCTGCCGGGCCAGCTAGTAATATCAATAAATCCAGCGTGATCGTACCCAAATTCTGTATTTAATAAAGCTATAACAGGATAAAGTTTTGGAGATAAAATATGGAAGTTTGGACACCCCCTTCTGGTACCCCCCATACAAATGTACCACTCCGCCCACTTTGGAAATGAAGTAATAATATCAATATATCGACACGATCGTCCCAAATTCTGTATTTTGTGAAGCTATAACAGGACAAAGTTTTGGAGAAAAAAACTGAAAGTCTAGCCGCGCCCCTTCTTGTACCTCCCATACAAATGTACCACTCCGCCCACTTTAGAAATCGTGTAATAATATTAATATAATAGAAAATTTTATGTTTTACTAAGGGTGAGGGTATATGTATGTCGGGTTACCCGACTAAATCTATCTCACTGGTTTTTGTTACATTTTCCCCGTTATTTCAATGCCAAATTTTCGCTTATTGGTAAAGCTTTTTCTAGTAAATATTTTTTTTTTTTATTTTTCTACTAAAAATTTAGAAATGTCGTCAGTTTCTATTTTTTTAGTATTATATGATTCTACTTCACTTTCACTTGACGACATGTTTGCAATTCAATAATAATTAGATGTTTGATCTTCCTTTGCTCAAGTAATTGCAATTCGTCGTTCCGAAGTTATCTTCACGTATCTCCAGAAAATCTTTTTGTGGGAAATTGGTTCTAAAGTTTCAAAACTTAATACAAAAAAAGTTGTGTGAAAAAAGTATTCCAATATTTTTGTCAGAAGTAGTGCTTGAAATTCTACATATATTAGTGTAAAAAAAAACAAAGCCATGGAAACTATTTTCCGAGTTATAGCTATTTTTACATCGAATTATTTAGTCACATTTTGTTGTATACGCCACTTTTTGGGAATTATTTGTTTTTTTATGGCACATACGTGAAAATAACATGAAAACCCGCGTTCATATGTTTTTACTCCGAAATTATCTTCACGTATATCCACTATACATTCAGTAAGTTGCAAGTAGGCAATTGATCAATAACAACGTGAAACATTTGCGCATTCTGTACAACGTGGTACTAAATTTTACCGAAATGGGTTATAAAGTCATTAGAATAGAAATATAAATTTATCGTCACCTGGAATGTAAAAAAAGCGAAACTCACATTTTCATAATTTTAGAGGAGAAGCAAAAAACTTTATAACATGAAAAGTATTAAATCTGTGGACACGAATTACTCACGGATTCGCTTAAGATCAACAATACAATATTGTTGGATTTTTTTTTTTTTAGAGTTTCTAAAGTTATGTTTGTTATTCTTTTTTGATTGTTTATGCAATAAAACCGTTATTTTTGGAACTTTGACGGGACGTGTAGAATCGCCTAGTATGCCATAATCGAAAAATTTTATTGATAACACACTGCTAGAGTATGGAAAAAAATTAAGGAAATTGTAGGAGTGACATGTTGTAAGTGTGATTAAGAACAACATGTATCTGTAACCCATATTTCGATAACACCCTCAAAAACCTGAATTACGGGTAAAAACCCGGTCTCCACTTCAGGGCTTATAACTCAGTCAATTTTTAACCGTGATTAGTTGCTTTAATGGTCTGAAAAGAAGACTACTGTCTTTCAAACGATATATATATTTAAATAAATAACTTGTCAGATATGTCGGTGTTTGCCTTGAAACCGCAAACTTGTAGGATTTGAAAGTGACGTTCTTCGAAAAACTTCAACAATTTAGCCACTGTGTAAACAATTTTTTGGGCAAATATGCGTTGTACTCGTAAATGAATGCAATTTCTTAATAAAATAATAAACATTAGAGAATCCTAATAAAATATAGGATAAAAACTTCTTCTAACTTAAAAAATAGTGAAAAATCCAACAAGTTTGCGGTATCAGGGCAAAAACAGTCATATATGACAAGTTATCTATATAAATATATGTATTGTTGCAAAGGCCGAGTCTTTTCTTTCCAAAACCATTAAGAAATCTAACTTTGGTTAAAAATTGACTGAGTTATAAGCCTTCAAGTGAGGAAAGTAATGAAGAGTCGGTATTTTTACCCGTAAGTCAGGATTTTTGTAGTTTAGGGAACTTTGGTATGCAGGTTATTGTTGTACTCGATATGACATACAACATACACTAGTTTACGTTCTAAGTTCTCATTGACTATAGCACGGTGTTATTTATTTTTAAAAATATGTCACATTTTTCTGGCACATACGTGAAGATAACTTATTTTTTTTATAATTCGAAATTTTCATATATTTTTTATTGTATATCCACAACAATGGTTCATACGGCATCATAACGCAAAAAATTTTTCCCAAAAGTGGATATACAACAAAACGGCTGCCCAATATCTCAGAAACTATAAGAGGTAAGGACCTGGTTATTAAACAGATCGATAGATCTAACAAATTTATCCAAGGAAATGATCTTATCTCAATTTTTTTGATTTTGTGATATACGTGAAGATAACTTCGGAACGACGAATTGGGTTGAACTCATTTTTATGCATACGAAATTGTGCAAAAGCTGTTGCTGTTTGATTGAACTCGACTTACGAGCAATTGCTCACCTGTCTCAACTCAGCCCTTTTACTCGTTTTTATGCATGAGACTCAATATTATCAGGGGTTGGAGCATTCCGCTGCAGTTGAGTTAGGTGGTTGGAGTAGGCGTCCGCTACCTCTATGTTTAAGAGTTTGTATATTTATTTTACTATGCACAGAGCTTTGATTTCGATAACTCAGAATTTCCTATTGTGGAAATGTTTATTTAATTTAGTTTTTTGTGATATCTGCTATACAGATAGCTGAATTAGATTAA
Organism: Muscina levida; assembly: GCA_964034835.1. Classification (NCBI taxonomy): domain Eukaryota; kingdom Metazoa; phylum Arthropoda; class Insecta; order Diptera; family Muscidae; genus Muscina; species Muscina levida. The sequence continues at coordinate 140,441,769 of OZ035882.1, forward strand.
CTCACTGCAGAGTTGCGAAATACTATGTTTACAGGATTGTCTATTAATTTTACTATGTACTGAGCGTTTAACTAATGGAATTCAGCGTTTCCTTTATTTAATTTCAGGGATATTTTCCACAATTTCAATGCATAATATATATTCAGCTAGCTGAATTGGATTGACATTTTACTATGTATTGAGCGTTTAACTTAGGGAATTCAGAGTTTCCTATGGTGGAAACGTTGACTTCATTTAGTTAAGTGATATCTATATCATCTATTCTGCTTGCTGAATTGTAGAAACTTACTGCCACATTCCCAAACACTGTATTAAAAGAAATGTCTATTGGTTTAACACTATTAAAAGCGATGAATGAAGGATATTCAGGTTTCCTGACTGTGCTCAAATTACCAATATGTATTTGGTAATAATTTCACTGAATATGAATTTATTTTGATACGTTAATGCCTTCTTTTTGTCAAATTCAGCAAGGAAACCTGTATCAAATACTGCAGATATATCATTACTTAGATTGTTTACCCCACCAAAGTATTGACACTTTGCCTTCCTTCATCACCTCCATAGCCATTAAGCTTCTGTTCAAAACGACTTTTAACGACTATTTAAATTATACTCTTTTTCAAAAATATTCTTCTTATATTTAAGCTGAATTATGATTTCTTTATCTTGGCCTTAGCTAAGTGTAGACATTACCTCATACTTGTATATTTAGCTGACGGTTGAATGACTTTATGTCTGATGGACACATAGTACAAGTACCTCAATTTTATTTCCTATTGTCATTAATAAAAGATTTCATATTAAACTTAATTTTCGTATAATGTTTTCGTCTGTTTCATTATGTGTTTTATTGGCACACAATTCCCCCATATTTAGCTGAATTATGTTTACGCTAAGGTAGAAACAGAGGGACAGAGGACTTTTGGTTGCTACTTTTATTTATGTTTAACTTTATTCATAAATTTACAATCACACTAGTAATCATCATAATTTCAACATTATTCTAACACGCGAAACTGAATTCATTTGTTGGTAACTAAGTGAATTGGGAATGGAAAGGGAGGGACAAAGAGAGAAAGAGAGAGGGCGAATGCCAGCACCAGCGCTAGCGAGTAGGGGACATTTTGCTGAATTTCCACTATGTTATAGTTTTCCTGCTCTCTTTGAGGTGGCAATAAAAGTACTTCGATTTCTTTTTGGTCTATATTGCTTTTATCAAATTACCCAATGATGTTGGTTATGCATTTCTTGGCAATTCATATTTTCTTCTATAGCTGACGGGCCTTTGCTACAACTCTTAAGCTATTTCAGTCGTTTTTTCACTACCACGGCCACTATTCAACCGTAACTGGCGCTGCTGCCAAGCAAAATACATACAAGGGGTTTGGAAAATGTAAACGATGGATGGATCTAAGTAACACGCCAAAAGAATAAAACTATGATACGATAATAATAATTTTCTTTGAACATAAATCAGTGAAATGACTCCAAGTACTACTGCGACCAGGGAAGTGAGAAGAGGGTCGGCAATCAGCCAAGGGACGGGCGGTGTACAGCCATGAAGAGAACATCAACATGTACCGAAGAATAAGAAGACAAAAAGTTTTTATTGCAACCTGTTTAGATTTCTCACATTCATATATGAACGGGAAGCTATCGTTTGCTGAATTGTCGTGGATTGGGCATGTTTGGTGTTTTTTTTCATGTTTTGGAGTAAAGCAACGCTATACCTTCTAGCTATTAGTTGTATCATCAGCAACAGCAATGGCTGGATGGCTGGCAGCAGCAGCAGCAGCAATGTGAGGCAACAACATCGACATCGAATACTACCACTAACTATTGCTGCCTGTGCGACTTTCTTTCTTTTGTCATGCGGCGGCAAGAAGCCAATGCTGTGATATGTGTGGAACTTTGATGATGACTTATAATGAAGTAACGATGGAAAACATTTCTTTTATGATGTTTTTCCATAATTCAGCAAATACAGCAATAACAATAATAGCAAATACAACAACAACGACAACATCAACTTAGAAATGTGCTAGGTGATTCGAATAACTACAACAACTGCAACAACAAATGTTGATCGTTAAAGATATGAATGAGCGACGACTATCTATCGTTTCAATTGCTGGCTACAGTATCGGAATGATGAAGTATTATTGGGAATAAGTTTGTAAGGAGTGAACTCAAAGGGATTTGTTGAGATTTTGAGATTTGTTGATTTCTGGCGAACGAACTCAAAGGACTCATTATTAGCGTTTTGGATAGGGCGCAGATTATATCCACCTTCAGAATGAAATGGTTTTCTTCCTACTGCTACTGAGTCCTTCTGACTGAGAACCAACAGGAAAACAACTTTATAAATTACATTTTAGATTTAAACTCCCTGAATTGTTAGGAAAAGAGAAGTGAATTCAAGGATTCCCAGCAGCAATTATGGTTTTAAGTTGAGAGAAATTGACATCTCTGGAATATGTTTACCTTCCATGATCTAAGTCATTAGAATTTCCGGCGTTTTGGACAGCAGGCAGGATGTTGACAAGACACCTGCATGTCAACAACTTTATACATTCCATTCGGTAGCTTAGATTCATATATTGATCAGACACATAAAGTAGCTTCGGGGATTTCTAGCTGCAATGGTGGTTTCAAGTCGAGACTAAACCTTCTAGGATATATAAATTACATTCGGTAGCTTGTATCATGTATCAATATCATGTATCAATCGTGGTTACAAGTCGAGACGAAATTGGAAATTCCTGAATTTATAAACCTTTCGGATGTAAGTCTTCATAATTTCTCCAGTCTAGGAAATCAGAGACGGCCACAACACCAACGGTTCTTTAAAAAAAAAACTTAATTTCCCTTTGCACCCCATGAATGAGGTATGGGATAGCTTCTCGCGTTGTTGTGAATTAACACGCTTTCTATTTTTAGATTCACAACTAACGGCACCTACTAATTTATCGACGAATGCGAACGTCACTGTTTTGAGAAGCTCTTACTAGACACGACGATTGAACCGACGCTTAATACTGCGAAGTTGCTGTCAAACAACATTCGAGGGGAGCCGACAATGAAAGAAAATTTTTATTTATTTTTTTCTTTTTTTTTTTAAGATGACTGGAGCCAGGTTTGAACCTGCGATCTCCCGCATGGTAGTCGCGTGTTCTAACCACTATGCCACGGCCGGTCCCACCAACGGTTCAACAACTTTATAAATTACATTGTACAGTACAAACATCATGCACTGATCAAAGACATGAAGTAGCTTCGGGGATTTCCACCTACAATCGTTGTTTTAAGTCGAGACGAAATTGGAAATTCCGGATTTTATAAACATTCCAGGATAATGTGTTATAATTTCTCCAATCTAGGAAATCAGAGATGGCCACGACAGAAACAGCTCAATAAATTCATAAATTACTTTCGATTGTATAGATTCATGTATTGTTCAGACACATAAAGTAGCTTCGGAGATTCCCAACTACAATCGTGCTTTTAAGTCGAGACGATATTGAAAATTCCGGATCTTAAAAACCTTCCTGTATGTAAGTCTTTAGAATTTCCCCAGACCAGCTCAACAACTTTATAAATTTCATTCGGTAGCTTAGATATCATGCATTGATCAAAGACAAGAAGAAGCTTCGGGGATTCCCAGCTGCAGTCGTGGTTTCTATTTCAAAATTGGACATTACGGAAGTTGTAAACCTTCAAGGATTTCAGTCTGTCGAATTTCATTAGCCTGGGAAAGCAGACATGGTCATTACTCCATAATTAAGGAAATCGAATTCGAAGTAGCTAGATCGTAGGCAAAAAATAGGGTCGTCATTTCTCAGACATATACATGGTTTCAACAAAAGCAACCCCTCCATGATTTAGGTATATAGAATCCAGGATATCAGATATGAATTAGAACCGGGATTGGGAGAAAGTTAACGAATTCGGAAAATCTTTCAGGGCAAAGTAATACGAATTTATCCAAATACTCAGAAACCTATTCCGCATCGGTATTGAGGTTTTCTGGTTCAAAATCGAAAGGTTGACCAATTTCTTAAAAGTAACGGAGAGTTCCAGATGTGTTATATGTAAGTTTTGATCGGAGACATGAAGTATAGTATTGGATTTACCGAATTCGAACGAATAAACAAACCTTGGAAAATATAACATTTGCAAAGAATCCTACAAGGCATGGCTTAGGTTTTGGGAATCTGATTCAGTTCTATAATCAGTGATGGACAAGTGTATCTGAAAATATAATATCGATCTGTCCAATCCTTTCTACATTGAGCATTATTGATTCAGAACCAAAAGGTCCACCACATCCTAAATAACATACAGAAGTTCCAATTTTATTATATAGCGAAGTATTTATCGCAGATAAAAATTATAGTGGTGGATTCACCGAATTCGAAGAAATTGGCCAAATCTGGAGGAGAATTTCTGATTTTTTATATTCGAAGTAGGTAGATCGTCGATGCCCAGACATATACATGGTTTCAACAAAAGCATGTCCTCCAAGATGTAGGCATATAGGATGTACGATATCAGACATGACTTGGTACCTGTATTAGGAAAGTTCACGAATTTGGAAAATCTTTCGGAGCCAAGTAATATAAGTCTTTCCACAGACTCAGAAACCTAATCCGAATATATATTGAGATTTTCTGGTTTAAAAACGAAAGCTCTACCACTTCTTTACTAACTTTGGCGAGTTAAAGTTGTATTACATCTAAGGTTTGATCAGAGACTTGAAATATAGCGGTGGCTCTACGAAATTCTAACGAATTAGCCAAATCTAGATAACATAAAACTTTGGCTTTAGGTTTTGGGAATCTAATTCAGTTATCATAAACATTCCATTATCAGTGATGGAAAAAGTGTATCTCAAAACATAATATCTATCCATCTGCTTCTTTCTACACTGAGCATTTCCCATTCAGAACTAAAAGGACCACCACATCCTAAATAACATACAAAAGTTTCAATTTTATTATAAAGCGATATGGTGGACTCACCGAATTCGAAGAAATTGGCCAAAACTGAAGGAGAATTTCGGATTTGTAGTATATGCCAATCTTGATCGAAGACATGAATTATACTGGTGGATTTACCGAATTCGAAGGAATTGGCCAAACCTGGAAAATACAACACTTCTAGGAAATTACTCAAGGCATGACATAAGGTTTTAGGAATATGTTGTTCTCCAGTCCCGAAGTAATATTAACGTTTTAGGGTCCAAGGAAGTGAATGTCTACACAGGGCTGAATCACGTCGACGTCGGATTGTCCTTAAAGGAAAGGTGCCGGCCCGGTCGTTTCCTAGTCACTCAGAAACCTGAATGTGTCAATTAGAATATTCAATGTTTCGTGTACAGTCACGACGAAATCATATCCAAGTGGTTCTTCAATCTCAAAGGAATACTGTCGTGGTAATCAACTTGGAAGTGATTGTCTGGTCAGCTTTGTGTCTGGTCCATGTGGTTTACCAGGCTCAGTGATTGCCTCATCAGGAACCGAGTCAATCATTTTGGAATCTATTTAGCCGGAAAGGAAAAATTTTGTGTTAACCCTCATGGAGATCGTAGTTTATCTCTAGTGCCGAAGGACTATTGATATGGTAGGGCCCTTGGAAGTGAATTTCTTCAATGGACAGAGTCACGTTCTAACGGTTCACCAGTCATAAAGGAATAGCGATGTCGGATTGCCATTAAAGTGTTTGGATGGGCCAATGGTTTCTAGTCACTCAAAAATCAGGACGTGCCAATTAGAATATTCAATGTCCCTGGCCAGTCACAACCAAATCATGTGGTCCATGTGGTATTCCGGTCACAAGGGATTTCAGTCGTGGTAACTATCTTAAAAGTGATTGTCTGGTCAGCTAGGTGTCACTTCCTTGTCGTTTTCCCGTCACAGTGATTGCCCAATCAGGAAATGAGTCAATCTCATTAGCGGAAAAGGAATAATGGAAAGTTAACCTTCATGGAGATCCTAGTTTTTCTATAGTCCCCAAGGAACTCTGACGTCTTAGGCCACTTGAAAGAGAATTTCTACAGAGGACGGAGTCACATCCTAGTGGTTCTCCTTTCACTCAGATATAGTGTCATCAGATTATCCTTAAAGATATTGTGATGGCCTAGTGCTTTCATAGTCACTCAGAAACCTGGACCAATCAATTAGAAAATTTAATGCCTCCTGTTCAGTCACAACTAAATCATATCCATGTGGTTCTCCAGCCTCGAAGGAATACTGTCATGGCAACCTTCTTCGATGTCATTGTCTGGTCAGACACGTGTCACTCCTTGTGATTTCCCAATCACAATGATTGTCTAGTCAAGAACCGAGTCTATCCGAATTGAATCTCATTAGCTCCAAAGGAATAATGGAAAGTAAGAAACAATCTAATGAAACATATCGAGATAGATCCCTAGAAGGTGAATGTCTCCACAGGACCGAGTGATTTCCTAGTAGTCCTCTAGTCACAAAGTAATAGGGACGTAGTAATGTCACTGAAAGTAATTGTCTGGCCGAGACCGAATCACTTTATAGTGATATCCAAATTCTGAAGGAATGCAATTCTGTCAACTCCATGCAAGTAATTATCAACTCAGAATCAAATTTTGATCAAGTTATTCTTTAGACTAGTGTAAAATTCCTTCTTCAAGCAGGACACTGGCAAGCTCTAATTAGTTTTCAGTAACGAAGAAACAAAACGTGTAAACCGCTTCCGGAAATTGCTATCAAGTCACGCTCAGTGGTTTTTCAAGTCAATCAGAAATCTGGATGTGTTAATAAGAATATTCAATACCTTATGGTGTTGAATGTTCACTAACGGCCAACCCTCATCGTTGTGATTGACAATGATTTCGCCACAGTGGTTACCTAGTCATGAACCGAGGCAATCCCTTTTGAATCTTATTAAACGTAAAGAAATAATGAAAAGTTAACCCTCAGGAAGGTCTTAGATGTTCTCCAGCTAAGAAAGGATACTATCGTCCTAGAGCCCTAGGTGGTGAATGTCTACACAGGAACGAGTGATTTCCTTGTGGTTTTCCAGTCAGAACGGAATAGTGACTTTGGAATGTCGCTTAAAGTAATTTTCTAGTCTGGACCGAGTCACATCATAGTGATTCCCAAGTTCCGAGGGACTACAATACTTTAAACTCCATGGTAGTAATTAGCAACTCAGAATCCAGTCGAGCTCTAGTGATTCTTTAGTCAGGTCTAAAATTCCTAATTCAGGAAAGACACTGCCAAGCCGTAATCATTCTTCAGTAACGTGTAAACCGGAAATTATTATCCAGTCACTCCCAGTGGTTTCCAAGTCATTCAGAAACTCTGATGTGTCAATTGAAATCCCTATTGAAACTCAAAGGAATAATGGAAAGTTATTGCTCTTGATGGCGTTAGTCGTTCTCTAGTCTACGAGTCACGGCTTAGTGGTTCGCCAGTCACAAGAGAATAGTGTAAAGTCCTTAAAGTGATTGTGAGGGCCAGTGGTTTTCTAGTCATTCAGAAAGCTAGACATGTCAATTAGAATAGTCAATGCTTCCAGTCTAATCACGACCAAATCATATCCATGTGGTTCTCCAGTCACAAAGGAATACTTTCACGTCCGTTTATTGTCCTTAAAGTGATTGTGAGGGCCAGTGGTTTTCTAGTCACTCAGAAAGTTACACATGTCAATTAGAATAGTCACTGCTTCCTGTCCAATCATGATCAAATCATATCCATGTGGTTCTCCAGTCACAAAGGAATACTTTCACGTCCGTTTACCTAGTCAAGAAGCGAGTCAATCCCTATTGAATCTCATTAGCGGAAAAGGTGTTAAAATATAGGAAAAGTTCTCAAAATCCATATTGAGCCAAAAAAAATTCGTATATCCATTTAATTAATAATGCAGCCAACTTGACAAAACAAATGATGCGGAAGTTCTTATTTTTGGGGCTACTTTCACATGCAATTCACAGAATTTAGTCCCACATCACTAAGTTGAAAAATGTTGTGCTGTGTAATCTAAGAAAATTCTTTGATTTAGCGTTAAACATGTATGGAATAACATACAGCGCCACTACTGTCTCATCGACTCCCCATTTGTTGGACGGTGCAAAATATGGGAAGTTTTCTTTTATGAAAATTGTATACATTGAATATCAGCTAAAGCAAAAAGGTTTTAGTTTTAACTTTGATTCTCAACCAAAAACCTTCCATACTTCAACGCTTCTCAGGCGATATCCACTATATGGACTCGAAGATGATGATAATGATGACGCTAACGATGGCAGCGATGACGGGCGGCATGGATGTAATGGCGTTTCTATGTGAGTGAGTTGGAGTGTGTGTGTATGTGTGGGGATATTTGCCATTATATTATATGTATTAAGCTATGGCTGAATGAATGTTACCAACCAAGCGATGTCGAAAAGAAATGAGTTACAATAGATAGATAGGTTCTGGAAGACCCCCTCCTCTATTAGCTTAGTCAGGCTACATTTCACTCTTCTTTTTTGCTGGTTGGCTTTCCCAGACTGCAATGAATTTTATTTTTTACTATTATTTCAATAAACAACTAAGGATGAGGAATAAGGAAGAAAAAAAATTCAATTTGTGTTGCAATTATTTCTCTTAATATCATTTATTTCATAATTTCCAATTGTGTGGAAACTTTATTCATTCACTTCATATGATAGGTATGGGTTGCATCATAAAAAGATATCCCATAGACAAAGATTTTTTGCTTCAACTCACTTGAGTATTTATTATTAATTACGCTGATGTTTGTGATGGGTTCTGGCCTGGCTTCAATGGAAAACACCCGATTGCAGCAAGTGCCGCCGGGAGGTTGCCAACTTGTTGTTGCTGCGGCATTCAGCACAGTTAATGATATTACAGATAATAGCGGCGATGATGATGTTGTTGTTGTTGCCAATGTTTTGCTCAAATACACATAAACAATTTTATATTATTTCACTGAATTGATAATGAGTTCGAGAGCTTTACTATACATACGTACTTTGCAACAGTTCCGCAGAACGGGCACTCAGTCAGGCCATGTGGTAGGTAGTGTACCACGAGTATTCCATTTCATCCACATGAATGAATGTAGCATTCTTTCACATTGTAATTATCGTAAGCAATTGAAATTGCAAATATTTTCTATCCCAAAACGCCGGCTAAAAGAGCAACTACCCAGGGCTCTTACTCCTTTTGCTGTTGTTGTTGCTGTTGTAGTTGTTTGCCATCTCATAATGATATTGTGCTGGTGGATAGGAAGGAAAAATTCTTTGCCATTGAATTGTATAGTAAGAGTAAGTATAACGATCGTATTTTGCAAGTGAAGCGTGCAAAATAATAGGTCTGATAATGGGAATATTTAATGAAGAGCAACAAAATTGTTCAAAGAGTTGTTAATAACATAAATTATAGGCAATACGCGTTTCACAAGTTATGGGAAATATTCTATGCGAGTGAGTGAGTGTATTTTTGTATAATTTGAGCATAAATTTCATAAGAAACTTAAATGAAATAATGAATATTTAAGAAACTGAAATGTTTAAAGTATATTCAGCTCAATTCAGCTGAGCTGAATTAAGTGTTATGGTTTTGTTTTAGTAAAAACATGATATATTACATCTAAATGCTTCATTGATAAAGAGTATTGCTGTAGAAATCGGTTAGATTGAAGAAATGTGTTAAGTAATAAGGTAATGTTTTAATAAATGTAGGTCATGAAGTTGTATTGCTAAAAAATCCAAATTCAGCTAAGCTGAATTAGTTTATTTAATGTTTTTTCAGGTAAAACCGCCAGTTATGTTAACATTTTCCAAGGATAGACATATTCAGCTAGATAGAAAGTAGCTGAATAATGATTTAAGGTGGATTTGAATATATTTCGACAAAATATTTACTCTCCTAGATGTATTCAGACATATTCAGCTTTAGCTGAATTACGCTTTTACACGCATGCGTTTAATTTTAAGCGGACGTAAGATAAAATATGAGTCATGAAGTATTTTTGCTAGAAAATCTTAATTCTGCTAAGCTGAATTAGTTTATCTAATGTTTTTTTAGTTAAGCACATAAAGTTTGTTAAACTATAGTAAGGATAGACATATTCTGATAGATAAAACGTAGCTGAATAACACTTTAAGGTGGATTTGAATATGTTTCAACAAAATACTTACTTTTCTAGAAGTATTCAGACATATTCAGCTTTAGCTGAATTACGCTGTTACACGGATACAATTAATTTTATGCGTATGTAAGAAAAAAATATAGGTCATGAAGTAATTTTGCTAGAAAATCTTTATTCAGCTAAGCTGAATTAGTTTATCTAATGTTTTTTTAGTTAAGCACACAAAGTTTGTTAAAATGTAATAAATACAGACATATTTAGCTAGACAAATCGTAGCTGACTAATAATTTAAGTTGGATTTGAATACTTTTTAAGACAATACATACTTTTCTAGATGTATTCAGACATATTCAGCAATAGCTGAATTACGCATTTACATGGATACGATTTATTTGAAGTGTACGTAAGAAAAAATATGGGTCATAAAGTATTTTTGGGAGAAAATCTTAATTTAGCTAAGCTGAATTAGTTATTTCAGTTAAATACATAAAGTGTGTTAAAATGTAATAAATACAGACATATTCAGCTAGGAAAATCGTAGCTGAATAATGATTTAAAGTGGATTTTTATAGTTTTGGAAACAATATTTACTTTTCTAGAGATTTTCGGACATTCAACTATAGCTGAATTTTTGCTACGGACATAAATTATATTAAACTGTAGTAAGGACAGATATACTTAGTAGATAAAACGCAGCTGAATAATGATTTAAAGTGGATTTGAGTATTTGTCAAAACAATACGTACTTTTCTTGATGTATTCGGACATATTCAGCTCAGCTTTAGCTGAATTACGCTTTAACTGGGATACGATTAATTTTAAGCGAAAATATTATCCATAAAGATGATGCGTTGATTGAATAATTTTGATATTTGATACATAGTAAATATTTGTCAAAATTTAATTCATATTTAGAACATTAAAGTGTATTCAGCAGAGCTGAATTAATAGTCAAAACAGAATATATATCATCTAACTGCTGAATTACTAAAACAAAATGCTGCATTTATCGGTTTGTATTAAGTCAAGCTGTGGTGTAGGAAAAAATGTGTGTCATAAAGTATTTTCAGTAGAAAATCTTAATTCAGCTTAGCTGAATTGGTCAATCTACTGTCGTTTCAGTGAAATGCATAATGTTTTGTTTAAATTTATTAGAGACAGACATATTCAGCTAGACGAAACGAAGCTGAATAACTGAATTTTTGGAATCTATGCTGCAACACCTTTCAGCCTTCTCGGATATCTACTGTAGGAAGTCGAAGATACGGCTAACGATGGCAGTGATGACGATATGAATTTTATTGCATTTCTATGCGGTATTAAACAAAACTGTGATGAATATATTTTATCTTGCAAATCTTAATTCAGCAAAGCTGAATTAATTGCTCTGCTGCTGTTTGTGATTAATACATACCTTGGGATAAAATATTAAAAGGACCGACATATTCAGCTGGAAGAAACGTAGCTGAATTACGATTTTATATAAATTGAAAATAAATTTTACTCTTTCAGAATGTCAGAGACTTGGACCACTGGATATAGTAGATTCTGCTGTTAGATAGACTAGGAGTCTTGTCTGTAGATTTCTTAGTTTAACCGAAACTTTCATGTTAGAAATTTTGCTCTCGAGTTGAGACTTTGTAAAGCAGGAATGTCTCACGCAGTAATGCTTAGATTCTGAGATTCTCATCTCAATATGTCGAAGTGTAAGAAGGACTCCTGTCCGTAGTTTCCGACTCTAGTGTAGTTAAGACTTCAGTCTCAGCTTGTGTAAGCCGGTTTGGCTAGACTCTCGTATTAATATAGTGAAATGTAGACTTCAGATAGAATTTGATTCTTGCATCAGGATGTCGTAGTGTTGCGTCTCTGGGTTGGACACCCTTGTTACTAGATATCTAAGCTGCTAGGGTCAATATATCGGAGATCTTGGTATAATTATCTAAGAGCCTTTGTCCTCAGCAAAGCTAAATTACTGAATCCAGTCACATCAAAACCCAGGTTTTCACAGCAGGATGTCAGATCCTTGCGTTTCTGTATATAAGAAATTCCGTTCTGAGAGAGGTGATCATGATTGTCTTTAGATATCTGAGATGGTGATATTGGCGTATTTGCAACTCTGGTATCATAAAAAATGATCCCTTTTCCTTAGCATAGCTGAGTTGCTGACTCCAGTAACATCATATTCGAGAATGTCATATCTGGAGGTCAGAGACTTGCGTCTCTGGATATAGAAGATTATGTTCTTTGAGAATCACTGTGGTCTATAGTTTTCTGAACTTTTGGTTGCATATTTGGGACTCATTATATCTAAGCCTTTGACGTTACCACAGCTGAACTGCTGAATCAAGTCACATCATATTCGAGATTCTGGTATCAGGATGTCAGAAACTTGCGTCTCTGGATATAGGAGATTCCAGAGAGGTGGTCACTATTGTCTTTTGATATCTGAGCTGCTGCTGTTGGTGTATTTGGGACTTTAGTACCATAATATATGAGCTCTTTTCCTCAGTATGCCTGAGATTCAGGATGTCAGAGACTTGCGTCTCTGGATAAAGAAGATTATGTTCTTCGAGAATCACTTTTGTCTGAAGTTTTTTGAGACTCTCATTTTATTATATCTGAGTCCTTTTCCTCAGTATAGATGAGTTGCTAACTCCAGTCACATCATATTCGAGATTGTCGTATCAAGAGGTCCGAAACTTCCGTCTTTATTGTCTGTAGACTTCTGAGCTGGCGATGGCGGCGTTTTTGGGACTCTTGTATCATTATATCGGATTGTTTATCCTCAGCATATCTGGGTTGCTCACATAGTAAATTATGCTCTTAGAAAGTTAGATAGTTGTGTTCTCTGTATATCTAAATTGCTAGCTTCAGCCCTACACAATCTAGATTCTCGTATCAGAATGTCAAAAACGTGCTCCTCTGGATATAGGAAAGCCTTGTCTTTAGATATCTGAGTTGCTGGTATTGGCCTAACTAGAACGTTCGTATCGTTATATCTGGGCCTTTTTTTTTTTTGGAAGATCCAGAACGATTGCAATATCCGATTTATTTCCTTCCAGGATCTTTAGCATCAGGAACAACCGTTGCATGACGGGAGACATGGGTTCGAGTTATGTCACAGTCATTTGTTGATATCCAAGTCTGGTCTAGCGGATTGTCAAGACATCAATTATCTCATCCTGGTTTCTATTGCCGGAATTTCCCAATGTCTTTTGGAATGTCTTTTGAGAATTTCTATTTCCGCCGGTACTGGTCTCGCTTGGAAGATCCAGATCGAAACAATGTCTGATTTATTTCCTTCCAGGATCTTTAGCATGAGAAACAATCGTGGCATGATGGTTAGAACATGCGACTATTAGTCGGGAGACCTAGGTTCGAGTTATGTCTAAGTCAACTGTTGAGATTCAAGTCTGGCCAAGTCGATTTTCTAGACATCAGTTATCTCATCTTTGTTACTGCTGCCGGAATTCCAATCCAATTTCTTTTGAAAAATTTAAATTTTCGTCGGTACAGATCTTGTTTGGAAGATCTAGATCGATTGCATTGTCTGCTGTATTTCCTTCCAGGATCTTAAGCATCAGGAACAACCGTGGCATGATGGTTAAAGCATGCGAATATTAAGCGGGAGACCTGGATTCCAGGTATGTCACAGTCATTTGTTAAGATCCATGACTGGTCACGCAGATCGGCTAGACATCATTTACCTCATCCTTGTTTCTGCTGCCGGAATTTTCCATTGTCTTTTGAAAAATTTCAAATGCCGTAGGTATAGGTCTTCCTTGGATCTTCCAGATCGATTGCAGTGTCTGCTGTATTTCCTTCCAGGATCTTTGGCTTCAGGAGTAACCGTAGCATGATGGTTAGAAAATGCGACTTTTAAACGGAAGACCTGGGTTCGAGTTATGTCACAGTCATCTGTTGAGATCCATGACTGGTCAAGCAGATTGTCTAGACATCAATAATCTCATCCTTGTTTCTGCTGCATGAATTTTCCAATGTCTTTGAAAAAATTTCAATTTTCGTAGGTATAGATCTTACTTGGAAGATCCAGTTCGATTGCAGTGTCTGATTTATTTCCTTCCAAGATTTTTGGCTTCAGGAGTAACCGTAGCATGATGGTTAGAAAATTCGACTTTTTAGCGGAAGTCCTGGGTTCGAGTTATGTCACAGGCATCTGTTGAGATCCATGACTGGTCAAGCAGATTCTACATTGGAAGATCCAGATCGATTGCAGTGTCTGATTTATTTCCTTCCAAGATCTTTGGCTTCAGGAGTAACCGTAGCATGATGGTTGGAAAATGCGACTTTTAAGCGGAAGACCTGGGTTCGAGTTATGTCACAGTCATCTGTTGAGATCCTAGTCTGGTCATGCTGATAGTCTAGACATAAATTAACTCAGCCTTGTTTCTGCTGCCGGAATTTTCCAATATCTTTTGCAATGTTTTTTTCAAAAGTTTCTATTTACAGTTCTTGAACGATACAATGTCTGATTTATTTCCTTCGAAGATCGTTCGCTTCAGTAACACGGCTTCCTTAGAACACGCGGCTATCATGCAGTTGGCATGGGTTCAGGTTCTGTCACATCCATCTAATTTTCTTTGACCAACGGCCAGCTAGACAGCAATTTCCGAGCAGTCGAGACAATCAGTAAACGCTTCTCACAAAGATGAAGTTCGGATTCGTCGTTAAACTGTAGGTTCCCTTGTGTGAGTCTAAAACTACAAGTTCCATTCATGGTATTCCAAAGCAAATTTGTAAGATCTTTGAGTTCACCTCACAAATTTTCGTTATAGCTATATCCAGAAGATTTTCCTAAATGACATTTACTCCAACCACAAATTATTCCTTAGCACTTCGCATAACTAGTACGAGTAATTATCCCAATTATTGATTTTATCTTACGACAATCCAAAGACATCATGAGAACGTCACTAGACCCAAGAACTCAGAGCAAAAACACGATATTTGTTGGCTTCACTTAATTACCAAAAAAAAAAAACCCAAACCAGTAGGTAGGAAGACAATTAAAAGAAGACGCGTCGTGACGTCTCATATGAAGTCAGAATGTGGAAATGAATGAGTGACTGGCTGACTTGGCAGAATGAGTGAATATGTGTGCGGTTACGCTTCAAATGCTAAGAAAATTATTAATGCTTTCAATGAAACAACAATGATGAATTATAGATCATCACAAAACTAGAAAAGCCGGGGAAAAAAATATGGAAAATTTCGTCTAAAAACTTCCAAGGTGTCATTTGGGGGAGGGTATAGGGAACTCGCACGCTAGTGTATGCTCGCTCAGGGGGAAATTAAAATTCAAATTATGATTGGTCTTTAATATACCATATCGAAGCGAAAGATATGGCAACTTGACTATGTACGACGACTAACAATAGTTTTCTTTAAAGTTAAGCTCCACTGAATTTTTCCATTTGTTGGACGATTATTTTCTATTTTCCTCGACTTGAATACGCCAACAAACAACCAGTGATGTCAGGTCAAAGACTTGTAGCTTGGCTCTTGCATACACTATTACTGGCAATAATTTCCATTCGTTACATTAGGCTTTTATCATTTGATCATTTGGCGGTTGATTTTGAATTTGAATACGGCAGTTCCGATTGTTTCAGCTTATCTGTCGGTCGTCATCAATTTTGGTTGGAAATCACTTGATGTTACCAAAAGGTGCTATCAAAGGCAATTTTTATGTGATTTTTTGCACAATATATAGTACTTTGGTCGCTTCCTCCAATCTGATACACTAAAAGTGTTTCATGTGAACGTGTTTGCAGAGGGGGACTGCGTCTGTCCGTCGACCGTTTACGTTTGATGTTAATTACATTGAATGCAATGTGTTGTTGTTGCTACTGCTTCGTTGTTATTGTTACTAGTATTCGGAAAACGCACAAAAGTCAAGTAACAATAACAACAAGTGTTTGTTGTTGTTATTGTTTTATACCAAAGTCATCAAAATGTTTTTTCCAAACATCTTTGCAGAGGTTCACTAGTTGCTGGGTTTGCTTAAAATTAAAATTACTTGCACTCAAACGAGGGTGGTGTTTAAAGTTAAGTTGAAGGAGCTATGATGAGTTTTCAGTACTCGTATAACATGCGATGGCTAAGGAAAGCTTGTTACCTACTTGATTTTATCGATGTACTAATGCAATTTAGTTTAACCGTATTTCGAAGGAAGTTGAAAGTTGATAGTGTCTAGATCTAGATGCCAGGCTATAGTCTTAGAAGTGCTGAATATCTAGTGCCATAAGCGATTAAGTCGATCACGAGTTAGTCCTGATAGAATACATCTGCATGTCTAATACTCATTTTTGATGATAACTGATACATTGGTTCTGTCACATTTCGAAGCCTGATGGTAGTAACCAACAACCTGATTCAACAAAAGGTAGAAAGAACATGACAGGGTCTAGGGTCAGTTATGACTGGATCTCTTGGTGAAGCAGTATTTGTTCAGGATGCGTCTACCATTGCAATTTGTTAGGGACTCCTCTGCCGGTGTAAATTGAACAGGAATCTCATCTTAACATATCCGATATCTCGATCCCAATTTTAGCAGACCTCCAATCTTAGGTTTCCTTAACTTCTGTTTCCGTGTTAGCATTTTTCCATTTCGCTATATTCGGCCTAAGATATGTACAGATCCCGATTCTAGTGAAGCTATAACCCGATGATGGTATATAAGTAATTATTTTGGTCCAGGTTAAGATTTCGATTACGGTATATCAAAAATTCCGTTACCAAAGTAGGAGAGACTTCCATCTTGTATTGGATTATCTCCGATCTAAAGTGAAACTTTTAATTCAAAGTTAGTTAGACCTTTTGAAAATGAAACATTCCCAAAATATCGATCGTAATACAGTTGAAATGACAATATTAGGCGAGATTTCATGTTCTTAATTTCAAGCTCAGGATATCTAAGATTCATGAGTGAGCTTATCTGAGATTTGATCCCAATTTTAGCAGACATCCAGTCTTAGCTTTCCTAAACTTCTGTTTCCATATCGCTATATTCGTCCTTAGGTCAGTACAGATCCTGATTCAAGTGAAGCCATTATCGGATTCCAGATGATGGTATAACTAAGATTTTGTCAAAATTATAGTTCAGGTTGAGATTTCTATCCCAGTAGACCAAAGATTCCTATATCAAAGTAGGTGAGATTTTTATATTGTCTGAGACTATGAATAGTTAGACCTTTTGAGAATGAAATATTCCTAAAATATCGATCGAAATACAATTCAAATGACAATATATTCCTAATTTCAAGCTCAAAATATCTAAGATTCTTAAATTGGCTTATATGAGATTCGATTCCTGCCTGCTTAAACCTCCAGTCTCAGCTTTCCTAAACTTCTGTTTCCATATAACTAAGATTCCATAAAAATTATAATCCAGTTTGAGATTTCCATCCCAGTAAACCAAAGATTCTAATATCAAAGTAGGTGAGATTTCTATATTTTCTTGGATTATCTCCAACCTCAAATGAGATAGTCTAGACATCAATTATCTTATCCTTGTTTCTGCTACCGGAATTTCCCAATGTCTCTTGAAAAATTTCAATTTCCACCCGATTCAGATCTTGCTTGGAAGATCCAGATTGATTGCAATGTCTGATTTTTTCCTTACAGGATCTTTGGATTTAGGAGCAACAGTAGCATGACTATTAAGCGGTATACCTAGGTTCGAGTTATGTCACAGTCATCTGTTGAGATCCAAGTTGGGTCAAGCTGATCGCCAAGACATAAATTAACTTATACTTGCTTCTGCTGCCGGAATATTTCAATGTCTTTTGTAGAATACATGCCATGTTCTGATTTGTTTCCTTCCAGAAACTTTGGATTCAGGATCAACCGTAGCATAATGGTTAGAACACGCCACTATCATACAGGTGACTTGGGTTTTCGTTAGGTAGACCTTATGAGAATGAAATTATCCCAAAATATCGATTGTTATACAATTCAATTGACAATATAAGGCGACATTCCATATTCTAAATTCCAAGTTCAGGATATCGAAGATACTTGAGTGGGTTTATCTGAGATTCGAATATATGTATGGTAAATATTCTAGCTTCTATAAATTCGAATCATTAGTTTCACTGAGGCTCAGACTCATGTCGTAATTACTATACAATTAGTATACAATTTCATTAAGAGTACATCTCTGATTCTGGTTCCGGTATATCATAGAGTCTAGTGTCAGTAGATTTGACAGATTAGGTCATAGTAGAAACAAGATTCATCTAGCTGAGATCCTAGTTTAACAAAATCTAGATCCAGTAATGCTCTAGTGAAGAGTATCGGCAAAACTGAGCCTCTTAGTTCACCTGTATTTGTTCTGACTGGTGTCACTTATCTTCTTATTTCGGTGTAATTTAACTGAAACATTCATATCAGCATTTAGAAATTTCGATTTCTGTTTCAGACTTTGTAAAGCAGGAATTTCGAACGCAGTAATACATCCTTTCGTATACCCTCCTCCCCATGTAGGTAAGATTCTAGTCCGTAGGTTCGTAGGTGATACTTCAGTCTCTGCTTGTCTAAGCCGCTGTTTCTAGTTAAGTGAGACTGTCATATTGGTATAGTGAGATGTATACATTAGATACGTTGATTTGTCGTCGATCTTAGCTTGTCCAAGCTGCTGCTTCTGGTTTGGTGAGATTCTTGTATTGGTATATCGGGATGTAGACCATCGATAAGATTTGATCTCTATCTTACTATAGCTGGGATTGTGATTCCGATTCCCCATAGGTTAGGTCCCGAACTCTCTATAAACTACATCCCTACCTCAATATGGTTAAGATTTCCATCTCTAAATATTCTAGCTTCGGAACCCGTTTTGGGTAAGACTTTCTTCTCACTTTCTTTCTTTTGATCAATGTAGATCCCGTTTCCAGTATAGCTGAGATTGTAATTCCGATCTCGAACTACTTGGTAGTATATCCGAACTTCTAGCGATATCAATTTAATTGAAATTTCCGTCTTATCTTGGCCAAAGTCCTAGTTCAGCGTTTGTTATTCAAAAAAGAGACCCTTGATTAATGTAGATCCCTTTTTCAGTATAGCTGAGATTGTAATTCCGATCCCGAACCCATTAGTAGTACAGGTTAGACTAGAAACTTCCCGTTGGTAGTATATCCAAGACTCCGAAATCTCGCGATATTAAAATTATTGAATTTTCCGTCTTATCTTAGCCAAAGTCCTATTTCAGTGTTGGTTAATCGAAACATAGACTTTTGATTAATATAGATCCCATTTTGAGTATAGCCAACATTATAATTCCGACTTCCAATCCGTTGGTAGTATATCCTAGACTCCGAACTTCTAGCGATATCAATATGATTGGAATTTTAGTCTTATCCTAGCAAAAGTCATATTTCAACTTGGTTAATCGAAATAGGGAACTTTGAATAGTGTAAATCCCGTTTCCCGCATAGCTAAGATTGTAATTCCGATCTCGTACCGGTTGGTTGTGTATCCTAGAGTCCGAACTTCTCGCGATATCAAAATGTCTTTTCTTAGCTGAAGTCCTATTATAGCATTGGTTAGTCGAAATATACACCTTTGATACATTTTAGGTCCCGTTTCCAGTATTGCCTAAGAGTGTGATTCCGTTATCGAACCCGATGGTAGTATATCCTAGACTCCGAACTTCTAGCGATTTTAAAATGATCGGAATTTGCGTCAAAGTCCTATTTCAGCCTTGGTTAGTCGAAATAGGGACGTTTTGATTAATGTAGATCCCTTTTTTAGTAAAGCCTTAGAGTGTGATTCCGTTCTCGAACCCGATGGTAGTATAGCCTAGACTCCGAACATCTAGCGATATTAATATGATTGGAATTTCCGTCTTATCTAAGCCAAAGTCCTATTTTAACGTCCTTTATTGGTACAGTTATGAAAGAACCTCGGATAATAATTTCTGTTGGTCTCACTGGAGCTGAGATTGTAATTCCCATCCAAAACCCTATCCTAATGTCTATATATTATATGTGCCGCTCTCAGTACAGCTTATATCATGATCAAAGTATACTTAAGGTTCCTGTCCCAGTATACCGGAGATTCCGATCCCAGTGTAGGTGCGTGTTCAGTTTCATCAAAGATAAACTAAGACTTGGAGACGGTTAAGATTCTTAC
Organism: Muscina levida; assembly: GCA_964034835.1. NCBI lineage: Eukaryota > Metazoa > Arthropoda > Insecta > Diptera > Muscidae > Muscina > Muscina levida. The sequence goes on from OZ035882.1 coordinate 140,462,061, forward strand.
TTCAAGTTCTAAATTAACTGAAAGGCACTAGGACTACAGTCACAATGCTCTCACATTTCCTGTAGTTCATACCGCAGACATAAATTCCCAACTCACAACCTGAGTAATGTCTTCGAATAAGGTCGGAATCTGCAACAGGACAAGAGTCTTCGAAGTTTTTAGCTTGACTGAGTAAGTAAGTCCTCCTTAGACATGATGTGATGTATTGGACCGGCTTTAGGTTCAAATTAGGTAAATTTAAAGAAGTTGTAATTTCCGTTTAAATATATCATAACCTCTGCCACGCTGAGGTAGGAAACTGCACTAGGACTAGACTCGCCGATGTTTCTGACTTGACGGAAAAAGGAAGTCCTTCTTAGACATGATGGGATGTATTGGACTGAATTTAGGTTTTTCCGAGCTCTTACATTTCTTGAACTACATTTCACAGATATCAATTCCCTGCTCACAGCCTAAGTGATGTCTTCGGATAAGGTCGGAATCTGCAACAGGACAAGAGTCTTCGAAGTTTTTAGCTTGACTGTGTACGTAAGTCCTCCTTAGACATGATGTAATGTATTGGACCGGCTTTAGGTTCAAATTAGGTAAATTTACAGAAGTTGTAATTTCCGGTTTATTATATCCTAACCTCTGCCAAGCTGAGTACGGAAACTGCACTAGGACTAGACTCGCCGATGTTCCTGACTTGACGGAAAAGGAATTCCTTCTTAGACATGATGGGATGTATTGGACTGAATTTAGGTTTTTCCGAGCTCTTACATTTCTTGAAGTACATTTCACAGATATCAATTCCCTGCTCACAGCCTAAGTTATGTCTTCGGATAAGGTCGGAATCTGCAATAATACAAAAAAAATCTGCAATAATGAGAAAAGAAGTCCTCCTTAGTCATGATGGGATTCATTGTAAAAAATTTAGGTTCGTCCATGCTCTCACATTTCTGACAGTACATTCCACCGCTAACACTTCCCAGCTCTCAGTCTGTCCCTCGTTTTCTTTCCAAACAATGTAGTGCACAAATTTTTCTCCCCACTTGTTGTTGTTGTTGTTGATAACCCACCTATTGTTTAGGTGCCACACTGCTGGTGGTGGCAAATGCGAAAGAAGTATTGGTGGTAAAGTCTGGTGGCGGCGTTGATGTTGTTAGTACATATTGTGGCTGTGGTTGCGGCACTAGCACTGGTTAGCTGGGCTGTTTGCTGAATTGTACGCGTATGAGTATAAAACAGGAGACATGCTCTACTGAACATGAGGTTCGATTAAATGTTAATGCTGGTTAACTTTGGGGTTTTTCGTACCACCAACGAGTTTTTCTCTCCCTCTCTCGCAAACAGAAAAACCTACTAAGACTTTAACTCAAATTCATCGGTTTTTGGGTTCACACATTGGTTTTCTTTTTCAAGACTTTGTGGGTTATTTTCTCTCTCCGTCGTCTCTGCGTGCGTCCAAGTGGCTGTAGTGGCTTCTTTGAGAGCCCAGTTCCAAGGGTTGGGGTAGTGCTAGTGTTGTTGCTCTGTAATTTGTATTGTTTTTGTTATTATAATTTAATTTGAAGTTTTTGGCATAGAAATGTAAACAGCAACGACCGGCAGCAGTGCTGAGATCATTCATCAGGTGGTGGTAGAGGTTAAAGAAGACACACAAAAAAAGAAGCGGCAGCGGTTGCCGCGGCAGTGTAAGACAAAGATGTAGGCAAACGAGACAGGTAGAGATGGCAGCAGGTGTTTTGAACTCTTCAGCGTCGTCATCGTCAGTGCTGAGAGCTGGTCTATATGTGTCTTTGCCACCACACTGGCAGCAGCAGCGCGTTTTCCTACCAATGCCACCCTAGGCAAATTTTAAGCCACATTCGCATAAGCGTATCTGATACTATTTATCTACAAAATTGTCTGTCCATCGACCCGCCAGTCTAGTCTGCTGGTCTGTTTCTTCCAACGACTGTCGCTTAATGGTTTTGTTACAATTTAGATGACTTGGCGCTTTTAATTTTATGTTATTTCGATTCGCGTTTTCGCGATTTATTTATAGCGATCATTTCCTTGATCATTTGTTAAGTTAAACATCAACCGTGCAAAGGGTACCCCACAACTCATTAGTCCAACTGTAAGCTTTAAAACTAAAATGCGCTCCCTCACTGAACTATAACTGGTAAAATTTCTTTATTGTTTAAATTACATGTGAAGCATCTTGAGTTTGTAATAAATGGTTTTATTATGCAAAAAAGCTTTTCTTTTTTTTTATTACGAATACAGCGCCCAAACTACCCGTAGTTTGGCAAATCGGCACAATGAAATAGTAAACTATTACAATCAAGTTTAATTATATTTGTTTGTTTCCCTAACGATTTCAAATCAAGGGAAATATAGCCACCATCAACGCCGCCCATTTTTGGTGGTTTTTTTTGTTAAAAGAGTTTAATTAATGATTACACAAAACCATTGCATTGCATTGGAAACACAATGGGGCCATAACATTATCATTAACTTCATCAGCCACATATTCAGCTGAATGAATGAGCGAGAAGGTTAACAAAAGTGTTGAAATGTTAAAGTGAAGATTACAGTTTTGCAATGATTTTATAATCAATTTTCGCTAGAAAACAATGTATTTATGTGGAAAACATGGGTAATAATTTAAATATTGGAATTGTAATTGTAATTATTCAGCTAGCTGAATTGTATAAACTGAAGAGATTCTGGAAAATATTTTAAGAAAGGCAATAAAGGCAACAATTCTGGGTTATTGACGATATTCAGTTAGGTGAATATCTCGAAAATCGTTAAAAGTAAAGTGATTAATTTAAATACATGGGTAATAATTTTGATAATTGAATTGTAATCATTTTTAGTATTATTCAGCTAGCTGAATTGTACAAACTGACTAAATTCAGGGAAATATTGTATGATATCGTTATAGTTAAGTGTTATGAACTATATTCAGCTAGCTGAATATTTTGGAAATCTAGCTGAATTGATCCAATTGCTATGCACGTTGAAGTATTTTTTATATGTATAGTTAATATTCGCTGGAAAATTATAATATAATAAATACCGCTGGAAAACTTCTTTATATGCCCCATGATGTAAAAATTTAGGATTTTAAGTTTTTTAAGCCAGCTGAATTTAACTATTTGCAATGGTTTTTTAAAAATTTCAGTTCAAAGGAAAATATATGTTATACTTAAATGTTTCAATTACAGTCACTTTTGCTTTATTCAGCTAGCTGAATTGTACAAACTGGCGAAATTCAGAAAAATATTTTATGAAAATTTAATATCGCTAATAATTTTGGGTTACTGACGATATTCAGCTAGGTAAATATCTCGAAAGTCGTTAAAAAACAATGTGTTTATGTAAAAAACATAGGTAATAATTGAAATATTGGAATTGTTATCATTTTAAGTATTATTCAGCTAGCTGAATTGTATAAACTGACGAAATTCTGGGAAATATTGTATGAAAAAGTTAAAGTTAAGGGTTATGAATTATATTCAGCTAGCTAAATGTCTTGGAAATCTAGCTGAATTGTACTATTTGCTATGTATGTTCAAGTTTTTATTATAAAGTTAATAAATATTCGCTGGAATATTATAATACAATAAATACTGCTAGAGTATTTCACTGTATGCCCTAGTTGGTATAATTTTAGGATTGTTAAGTCTTTATAGCCAGCTGAATTAAACTATTTGTAATGATTTTTTGAAAAATTTCCCTTCAAAACCATCTGTTTCAAAGGAAAATATATGTTATAATTAAAATATTGCAATTGCAGTGACTTTTGCTTTATTCAGCTAGCTGAATTGTACAAACTGGCGAAATTCAGAAAAATATTTTATGAAAATTTAATATAGGCAATAATTCTGGGTAACTGACGATATTCAGTTAGGTAAATATCTCGAAAGTCGTTAAAAAACAATGTGTTTATGTAAAAAACATAGGTAATAATTGAAATATTGGAATTTTAATCATTTTAAGTATTATTCAGCTAGCTGAATTGTAAAAACTTACGAAATTCAGGGAAATATTTTATGATAGTGTTATAGTTATGTGTTATGAACTATATTCAGCTAGCTGAAAAAATTCTAAATCTGAATTGATCAATTTGTTATGCAAGTTGAAGTTTTCATTATATACTTAGTTACTACTCACTGGAATATTGTTATATAATAAATACTGCTGGAAAACCTTATTCAGCTAGCTAAATTGTATAAACTGATGAGATACAGGGAAATATTTTAGGAAATGTAATAAAGCTAATAATTCTGGGTTACTGACTACATTCGACTAGATGAATATCTTGAAAATTTCTAAAAAAACAAATTTGTTTATGTGGAAAACATAGGTAAATATTAAAATATTGGAAATGTAATCATCTTAAGTATTATTCAGCTAGCTGAATTGTACAAACAGATGAAATTCTGGGAAATATTGTATGATATTGTTATAGTTATGTGTTATAAACTATATTCAGCTAGCTGGATAACTTCTAAATCTAGCTGAATTGATCAATATGTTAAGCAAGTTGACGTTTTTATTATATACTTAGCTAGATGGATTTGATTTTTAACCTTATTCAGCTAGCTGAATTTAAAAAAATATTATTTTATTTTTAGGTTTATAACAGTAATATACATGCGATACTACTTGTAATCGTCTTGCTGAATAGGTTTTATCGCATGGAAGTATGGATCAAACATCAGTTACCATACGCCCTCCGCTGTGGCTTTAATTTTGCGGACAAAATTCTTCTTGTGTGTTTCCCAAACACATTCAGCTAGATGGATTTTATTCTTAACCATATTCAGCTAGCTGAATTGAAAAATATTTTTGTGTTAAAGTTAAAAACACTTATGTTTATATGTTACAACTTGTAATCGGCTTGCTGAATGGGTTTTATCGGGTGAAACTGTGGATCAAATATTAGTTACCGTGCGCCCTTAATTGTTGCTTCGGTAAAATGTTATAGTTTTAGCGTCCTTATTATACTGAATTAACAGTTTTGTGGACCGATTTCCTCTTCATTTTCAAATTAATACAATTTTGTGTGTTTCCAAACTTATTCATCTAGATGTATTGGATTTTTAACCTTATTTAGCTAGCTGAATTGTTAATTATTTTAATGTTTAAGTGTAACACAGTAATGTCCATGCGTAATCGGCTTGCTGAATAAGTTTTATGGGGTGAATCAGTGGGTCAAATATCCGTTACCGTACGCCCTTCACTGAGACTTTGGTGAAATATTATATTTGATACTTCCTAATAATGCTGAATTAACAGTTTAATGGACAAAACAACTCTTCGTTTTTAGATTGATGCGCTTGTTTGTTTTCCAATCTATTAAGATAGGCGAATTTGATTTGTAACCTTATTCAGCTGGCTAAATTAAAAAAATCATCACTAATGCATGCGTTACTACTTGTAATCGGCTTGCTGAATAGGTTCTGTAGGGTAAAAGGGAGGGTCAAATATCAGATATGCTGAATCAATCTCGTTGTTGATGTTTCAAAAGATATTCAGCTAGATTGAATTGATTTTGAACCTTATTGAGTTAGCTGAATTAAAAACAAAAAGTTTAGTTTTAAGTTTAAACCGTAATATACATGCGATACTACTTGTAATCAGCTTGCTGAATAGGTTTTATTGCATGAAAGTGTGAGTCAAACATTAGTTACCATACTCCCTTCGCTGTGGCTTTAGTTTTGCGGACAAAATTCCTCTTCGTCTTGAAATTAATGCGCTTGTGTGTGTTTCAAAACATCTTCAGCTAGATTGATTTGATTTTTAACTGTATTCAGCTAGCTGAATTGAAAAATATTGTTTTTTTAAGATTAAAACAGTAATGTATATGCGATACTACTTAAATTAGGCTTGCCGAATATGTTTTATCGAGTGGATCAAACATCTATTATCGTACGCTACGAATTATTATGTCTTAATTTTTCATATAAAATATTTGACTTAGAATACTAATTCAGTTAGCTGAATTATAACAAATAGTGTAATTAAGTAATAAAAAAGGCCATTTTTCTATATTAAGGAAAATTTTTTAATTCAGCTAGCTGAATTGCAACCAATAGTTTAATTAAGTAATAAGATAAAGTCATTTTTCTATACTATGGAAAAACTCTCAATTCAGCTAGCTGAATTGCAACAAATAGTGTAATTAAATAATAAAATAAAGCCATTTTCCTATATTAAGGAAAATTTTTTAATTCAGCTAGGTGAATAGGTTTTCTAGACAGTTTATTGTGACAAAACAATGTAAAGTTTTTAACGGTTTCATACGCTGCATAAAAATGTATTCACTTCACAAACAGTACACGTGTAGTTCTTGCCACATTAAAATGAACTTAAATCGAAAATGCAAAATAATTACAAATTATTTTTGCTACCTTCTGTAGCAATGGTCCTTTCATCTATAACCCCGTCTCCAGCCCTCACTTGTGCTATTATCACATTCGGTTGACAATTTCATTTGCTGTTAACAAAAGCTTTAACGACAGCCATTTGAATTACATACGCGACGTTGAGCTATAAATGTTAATGCCAGCAACTCCTTGACTCATTTAATTTCGCACAAAGCCAGCGGCTGGAGCAGGAAGGACCAAAGCAAGAGAAAACAGCGATACAAAATGAAATTTCGGAATTGAAGAAAAATAAACAGAAAATAAATTGCAACTCATATGCAAAGGAACAAATTCACTGGCACACAACATACAGGGTAACGTTCCAAATGTACTCGCCAACACACACACACACAATGTTTGAGGAATGACAAAAAGGACCATAAAAGCCGCGTTTAAAGGATTCACACAATCAACAGCAGAGGCACACATAGAGCCACGAAGCAACTCAACACACTACCAAAATAAGAAAAAAGTTGCAATAATGAAGAGTCCCAACAACTGAATGAGAAATACTCTTCTGGTATCACCAACTAAAATGTAAATACATGAATTTCGTATGGAATATCCTGTGCACAGAACCGTTTTCAAACATTTGGAAATTGAAAAATTTCCAAACGATAAAATTTTATATTACAAGTAAACACAAACAAATTCTTACATATGCACATCCTTACACCATCGCAAGACAAACCTTTCTTAAGCGTGCTGTAGTGGCGGCTGGTGGGTGGAGTAGGCAAAGATGTAGTGAGAGTTTTTTCTCTCACTCCATTAAGGACAAGGATAACTACTCCTACCTCTAGACACACACAAACACACACACGCATTCACAGACTTAAATTACTTATAGCAAGACCAGCGCCGCCACCATCAATTCTTTACCATTTTGACATTCATTCATTCGTTCGTTCATTCCTGCCACCATGCATAACATGTTGCTGAATACACTTGCTCCTTCGCAGTTGCTGCTAATGTGCGCTATTGCCATTTTCCATTGCTGGCTGCTATTGCCAGCCGTTGATGGTTGCCAGCAATACAAGAAAATGCAATTAAAATATTTGCTTAAATTTCGCTCGAGATGGCAAAAACGCCATCAAGCAAACAAAACGAAACGAAAACCGAAGAAAGGAGACCTCAAACTCAAATCAACAATAAAAAAAAAATTATGTGAACATATATTCATAGATGTGGACAAATGTATGTAGTCGTATGTATAAATACAATAAAATGTTTGAATTTTCCGAGGAAAAATTTAAAAATATATATGTCGTCACATAATGACAATTGTCAGTCATTGAATTTGCGCTATGAGCTGGGACGATAGGTGGACGATAATTGAATCTTAAAGCACGTTTTAGCAATCAGACAACAAATTCAGCAAACTGAATGCCAAAATAAGTTTAGGTAGTGTTAACACACCTTAATATGATTTGATTTTCATATTTTTAAACTCTTATCCCATATTCAGCTAGCTAAATTGAGCATTTGTCAAAAACAAAAATTTTTACATTATTTAACGACATATTTATGTCAGTAATTGCGATTCAGCTAGCTGAATTGTAAATTTTTGGCATTTTCCATTTATCTAAAATTTTTACAGTATTTAACGACATATTTATAATATTTATTACATTTCAGCTAGCTGAATGGTTAATTTTTAATACCAAATCAAATGTGGCTTTATTTCGTAAGTTTTTACAGTAGTAGTTTTAATTCAGCTATCTAAATTGCTTATTGAGAGCTAAAAATATTATATTATACAACATAAAAATAATAATTTCATACAATTATTTGTAATTGCCAGTGTTGATCATGTCGATAAAGTAAAATTATGCCTTGAATTATGCCTGCTGAATCCGTTATATTAAGTGCTATGTTTACAAAATGACTTGATTTTTATCATATTAAAGTATTCAGCTAAGTGCATCTGCATTGTGCAGAAGATTTCTTGTGATATTATTAAACCCTACTACTATTTATGCCACTGTTTATGGAATTTTATAGGCAATAAGCTTATTCAGCTAGCTGAATATGTTTGATTTTTAAATTTAAAGTTCGTTTAATAAAATGTGTAAAATAGATGTTTCATTCAGCTGGCTTAATTTATACTAAAACTAAGATAAAGAGAAACCTTTAAATAAAAAACAATTAATACATATTTACAACTACAATGTGTGTGCCTTTCGGTAATTCGTCAGAGCAAACTGCAAATGTTTTAATTCATTTGATAGTGGCATAATGGCCAATTGGTATGTAGGCTCCAAATTCATTCATTTGCAGTACCCCTTACTATGATTTAGGTTCTTATTTCTGCAATCTGGTGAATTTTAAGCGTATTCAGCTAGCTGAACTCAGTTGTTTACTGGACTTAACTGTAGTTTGGTCAAATAAGTGAGAAAATATTTCTATTCAGCCAGCTGATTTCGTATTAAACCAAGATAAAGAGCAAAATACATATGAGTTATAAAGTAAAATTCATTTACTTCCTACACTTTTTTGGCTTTATTGATTGTTAATCATAGTATGCACCAGATATTTTAAGCTTTTTGATAGTTACATAGTTTATCCTATTTATCAATATTTAGCCAGGAAAATATACATTCTTAGGCATATTCAGCTAGCTGAATAGGACTTTTTTCTGAATTTATGATTCGATAAGTCAAGAGCGTAACATAAAATGTTTATTCAGCTGGCTGAATTATGTTTTTAACCGAGAAAAATAAAGGTACACATGTAAAAAAAATCCCTTAAATAATATTTATTCATAAGTAAAACTGTAAACAACAGATGTTTTTACATATTTGATAGGACCTTTTACAAAAGAATCTTTCAATCTAGTTAGTTTTTTGCATATTTAGCTAGCTGAATTTGAATATTATATTCATTCAGCTAGCTGAATTCAATTTTAAACCAAGAGAAAGTTACTTATGACAAATAACGGTATAAAAATATCCATACTCACCTAACATTTTCTATTATATCTATACCTTATCAAAGTAAATTACAGTTGTTTTCAGATATCTGATAGTTGCGTAGTTGACTCGTGGTTTAGCCTGTTTCATCTTAAGTTTTCAGAACATTTTTTTACAAAAGAATATCCCAACTTCTTTGAGGTTATTGCTACTGCAGCCTTGTAAGTGTTAATCGTATTCAGCTAGCTAAATTAACTTGTTTGCCGATTTAAAATTTCAGTAATTAAAATTTGACAAATATTATTATTTATTCAGCTAGCCGTATTCTTGTTTATTTCAAGAGAAAAAAACATGACAAATAACGTTATAAAAATAGTCATACACACCTTACATATTTTCAAGTAATGATACAAAATGAAAGTAAACTGCAGATGGTTTTAGATAAATGATAGGTGTATAGTTGACCCGATTTGTCATCATTCAGCCAGATTTATCTTAATTTTTTAGAAAATTGTTTGCAAAGGAGTATCCCAAACTATCTATTTTGCTATTATTACTGCAAACTTGTAAGTTTTATGCGTATTCAGCTAGCTGAATTTGCTTGTTTCCCGTTATTAAACTTCAGTTAGTAAAATATTTAAAATAGAATATCCATTCAGCTAGCTGAATTCTTGTTCAAATTAGAGGAAGAGTCATATGGAAAATTTGGGTTATTACCCAATTTTTGAGTATATGGCCAGCTGAATTGACATTCTGAAGAAGATTTTTAAACATTCAGCAGTACGTTTCCTACTCTACCTTATTGTTTTCAAAAATATGTGAGGTTTAAATGTATTCAGCTAGCTGAATATGGTGGTTTGCAAGATTTTAAGAACGTTTGGATATATTTTGTTTAATATGATGATTATTCAGCTAGCTGAATTACTACGAAAACCTTTGAACAAACTGTAAAATTATATTAATTGCATCTACAACATGTTGTTCTGCGAAAATTTAAAGAATATTAAATGTAGTTGATTTCAGTTTGATCAAAGTAATACCTGTAATTTTATTCAAATGCTTGTAATTGCCAAAAAAAAATCGATTTGTCGGTATTTAGCTAGTTGAATTTGCATTTTGGAGGATTCTGTCACTTTAGCAAAACTAATATTTTGAAGCTTTTTTTTTACTATAATTTGATGATTTGATTCATGTGTATGACAGTTGCAAAATAAGTCATTTTTACAGTATTCAGCTAGCTGAATTTGCATTTTTTTTACTAAAAAGCATCGAACCTTATACTTCTGCCTATTATTTATGGAAATTTGTAGTTTTAGGAAGTGTTCAGCTAGCTGAATATGCATATTTGCTTATCTGGCTGAATTAGATTATATAGGTTATATAGATAGCAGTATTCAGCTAGCTGAATTTGCATTTTTTACTAAAAAGCATCAAACCTTATACTTCTGCCTCTTATTTTGCAAATTTGTAGTTTTCAGTAGTGTTCAGCTAGCTGAATATGCATATTTGCCTATCTGGCTGAATTTGCATTTTTTACTAAAAAACATTAAACTTTATACTTCTGCATATTATTTATGCAAATTTGTAGGTTTACGAAGTATTCAGCTAGCTGAATATACATATTTGCTTATCTGGCTGAATTAGATTATATAAGTTATATAGATAGCAGTATTCAGCTAGCTGAATTTGCATTTTTTACTAAAAAGCATCAAACCTTATACTTCTGCATATTATTTATGCAAATTTGTAGGTTTAAGTAGTATTCAGCTAGCTGAATATGCATATTTGTTAGCTATAAGGTAGATTAATAACGAATCTTATATGTCATGTTTATTCAGCTGACTAAATATGTTTTTTAACCAAAATGAACTGCCAAAAAATATTCCTTAAAATAAAAGTTGTAAATGTCTTATTCGATACTTATTTAAATTTACTAAAAATATGAAAGGTATTGGGTTTCGCACCTCTGCTTGAGCAAAGAAATCTTACTCTCACTCAATAATTGTTCTCCAATATATTTCTATTGAAATCTTTGTCTTTTTTAGACCTTTCGTAGGAATACCAGACAAAACCTTGCATTTTCTCATTTTACAACATTACAATTTGATTAATTTTTATTATATCAAGGATTACAACAAAACAACATTCGATTTGCATTTTCAATCAGTAGTATAACAAAGGATATTGCAGGACCTACAGTTTTGTCAATATTCCAGCCGTTTAGTTGACAAATCCCTTAAGTTGAAAGTCATAAAACTTGATATATATATTAGAGGGGTCATCATTAAATATTCATTGGATTTCCCCCCACCTTACACAGCCTACCATACAATTTCTATTGATGACCTTTTTTGGCTGTTGGTCCTGTAAAGGAAATCACTTGTTAACTTGCTTGAACGGTTTGGTAACTGGTGGCAGTCACACGCACACACACACACAACTTTTCAATGACTTTTTATACGGCCCATATGTCACGTGCTGTTACCATTGTCCCGTCTGGAGTTCAAACAAAATCCGCATTTTAAAGCAGAAAAACTGAAGTTTGTTCCCTTTTGTAGCTCACAGGATAATGGCAGACCAGAACTAAACTTGAAAAATCCCATAAAAATTGAAAGGAGAATTTTGTAATGCAGCATAAATTTTAAAGAAAATCTAACAATATAGCCACCAATATACAATACACAACATAACAAATAAGAACATTATGTATTTTAAGGACTTACAGGCATTACAAACAGAACACACACTCTCCTCAAATGGCATTGTAAGGAATTTGAGGTTTCATTGAAGGAAGGGCAGGGGAAGGGTATTACTTTTTGATTTGCCATTTTATTAACAAACAAACAAATTGAACGGGAAATTGAAAGAAACTGTTGTTGGACAGCCCAAGGACTCTTTTTCAATTGAGTGTGTATTGAAAGGACCAGTCGGCTAGAGGTGTGGGGTGGGGGTTGAGGAATATCATAGAATGTGTTCGTTGTTTATTGTTGTTGTTGTATCGGGTGTGGTAGATTCCTGTGTGTTGTTTGGTTTAAGTACAATTCAAGGGGCTTTGTTGTTATTGTTACGGCCTGATTATCCTGTGGCACAAAATTGTTAGCTAGTGGGTGCTGGGGAGCCGTGGTGGGCTTTAAGGTTTTGGGCGCACATAAATTAGTTATACGACAAATGGATTTTCAGGCACATTTAGCATAGAGTGACAAGTTAAAAGGAATTTGAATCGATTGAAGATGTTGGGAAAAATGTTTTAATTTTTGAATAGAATGTATAGGCGATTTCGTGTTGAAAATGCAATTCAGCCAGCTGAATATAAAAATTATTTACATACTGATGGTTATATGTGGAAACTTATGCTTTAATAGCCTATTCAGCTGAGTTAATTCATTTTTCAGAATAGCTGAATTGCATTTCTTTTAAAATAAACACTCAGGAAAGGGACAACAGGAAGGTTTCACAATGGCTATGATTTCTTAAGAAATTCAGCCAGCAAATACAAACAATTAGAATGATTCTAAAAGCAATTCAGCCAGCATATATGTACCAAAAGGGCAATTAAAAATATTGCGCCGAAAACGAAACCAATTTTTATAGGTTGATAAGGAAGACATAAATAGGACAAAGAACACATAAATAAGTATTTAAACCGTATTCAGCTAGCTGAATATGCTATATTTTCTTTGACTTAATCGAAATTTAGCTGAATGGGCTCAATTGGTTTTATAGCAACTACTTATTCGTTTCATTTCGCAACAGATACGCAATTCAGCTAATTAACTTACTACAACAAAATAATTACTAGCTTAATTTGAATTCAGCCAGCCAAATTAGTTGATAGTTTAACTAATAACCTTGGGCAGACATTTACTATCAATTCAGCTAGCTAAATTGACTATATTTGAAAAACAGTTTAAGTTTTGGTAAAAAATAACATAAATATTTAGTTTGGAATTAGATGAATTACCACTTCTATGACCACTTCCTACTATTTAATTTTTAATTCAGCTAGCTGAATAACTGTCAAATCATTTGGAGGTTAAAAAAAATAATATATAGCAATGTTTTTGTTGTTTTTCATAAGTTAGAAGTTAGCACTGTGTGTTGAATTTGCAATCTAAATTTCACCTCAAATGGTTGAAAATCTGTCACATTTTGTAAAAAATTCCAAGAAAAATAAACAAACCATCAATTCAGCTAGCTGAATAGGTGTTTTTGGTCAAATATTGAAAATTTGTGCACAAAAATGTACTAAATAGCAAACATAATGTTAATTCAGCTAGCTGAATTGGTGTTATTGACTATTTTTTTTAAGTTTTGTTTAAAAAGTGGCTACAAACTGTCAATTCAACTAGCTGAATAGGTGTTATTGCTCAAATATTGAAAATGAACAAAAAATGCTAAATAGCAAATATAACGTCAATTCGGCTAGCTGAACTGTTAATTCACTTAGCTGAATAGGTGTTATTGACTAAAAAGTTGAAACATTAACACAAAAAAATTTTAAATATCAAATACATATTGCATTGCCACTACATATAATGAGATGAGAAAATTAAAAATTTGCTAAATCAATTGCATGCTATGAATAAAAAACTGAAGCAGTAATAAACAGTCAATTCAGCTGGATGAATATGTGTTATTGGAATAATTATTATTTTTGTGCACAAAAATGTACTAAATAGCAAACAAAACGTCAATTCAGCTAGCTGAATTGGTGTTATTGGCCAAACAGTTGAAAGTTTTACACGAAAAATAATTTGCTGAATTCCAGATGTATTTATTAGCAATTCTGCTAGCTGAATAGCGTTTTTTTATAAAAACCTTATATGTGATATCAATATCTGTGTAAAGTTTTATTTCGGGTAAAATAAATTGTTAAATTTGTATTCATTGTATTTAAGGAAATAAATTTGACTACATCAATATTTGACTACAATTAATAATAATAAATAGATAAATTTTTAAAGCAATTCAGCAATGCGATATGCTTAATTGGCCAAATAGCCTATCAGATGAATTATGTACAGGATTTGTCAAAAATTTTGCTAAATTGCCAATAAAGAGTCATTGAAATATTAATTCACCCAGTTTTACATTAAATAGTCATTCAGCTAGCTGAATAGTCTTAACTTACAAACTCTTTGGACATTTTGTTGAAAAATAACTTAAAAGTAAATTTTCGCACTAGCTGAATTGCAAGTATAACAGCAAATTTTAATTCAGCTAACTAAAAATAACTCAGATTAGTAAATAATTATTTTCATATATTAATGAAGACACTTTGGGCATAGAAGTGAAACATATACATCGAATTCAGCTAGTTTGATATATAATACTTTAACAATTAAATGAAATATCAATTCAGCTAGCTGAATAGACTTAATTGGCAAATTATTAATAAGCTTTGCTGGAAAATTACTTAAAAGTCTATTTTCGCCCTAGCTGAATTACAAATATTACAGTAGTTCTTAATTCAGCTAACTAAAAATCTGTCATATTATAAACAATCGCTTGAAAATTATTTAGATATCAATTCAGCTAGCTGAATAGACTTAATTAGGATATTATTAATAGGCTTTGGTGCAAAATATTGCCATGTTTAGAAACCACTGAAATATTATGTTTAAAATGGGCTGAATAGTTGGGTTCCTAGTGATTTAAGACATCAATACGCACTGCCCGATATTTCAAAATCAACTCGAATCAAGGTTGAATATCTATTATCCAAGAGATTTTCTCTCACAAAAATCAAGGGCCTACAGCCTTATCTTTCGAATTCCAAGCCAACATTTACCAGCTTTAATTTCAGAATATAGTATAAGGAGTGGTCCTCCTGTCGAATCAAATTCGTAAACCATCCGTTCTTATGATAAATATCCACCAATGTCTCTCACACCCACTTGCCATTATCCAATGCAAATATTTAATGAAATACCACTATCTTCACCAAATCACCTGTGGATCGATCATTCTCTTGGTAATTTCATCTCACCAGATTACTATCCAACAGTTGTCTCTTTGTCATAGTCAAATCTATGTTGAATCTATATTTACAGAAATCACTCCATATAGACATGATATGACCACCGGCGTAGACAAAGGTTAACAGCACCTACACCCAAAACCAGCATTGAACACCGGGCAGACTAATAGCACTAATACCACTTGCACTAAGTAGACTCACCAGGCTGGTCGTCTGTGTCCACTTGCTTTTCTACTCTCCGCTGCTGAGATGGGAGAGCGCATGCATGATTCTTGGCCAAACGCCAAAGTAATGAATGTCTTTTTAATAACAGTGACAACGATCGCTACAAGCATGCGCGCTGTGCGCGAGGTGGTGGTATGGAGCGCACAAAAACCGTGTTACATATACCGCCCAGGTATACGGCGAGTAACCTAAGACGTCCATTTGTTTGTTCGACTACAAACGACAAAGATGAACAGCAGTCGAATTGCAATCGATGCAAAGAAATGCTGGGAAGTGAATGCGTCCAGGCACCTTGTTGGTGGGCAGCCAGAGAGAGGCGAGGTGCAGAAGACTGCCAAAGCTGTGGTTGTTTTAGTTTGGCCGACGAGACCTGCGCACCAATCCGTATGAATACGATATAAATGAGTGTACAGACATGAACATGTTGCATGTGAAACCAAATGAATTACCAGATTAATGGACAAAATAAATCACATTATCGCTTCTCCAAAAACCAGCGCACCACGATGAGCCGGAGAGATGAAGTCGCGGCAGCAGCCGCAGCAATCTCTTTAGAAGACCACAGGGGAGAGACAAGATGCACTGTGCTCGCATAGAGAGCAGAACATGCGGCGTGTGTATTATGCAAAGTAATGCGAGAATTTATTGAACCTTTAACAGGCCACTCGCTACCACACAAAATATTGTATGGGAGTAATATATATATATGGGATCATCATCATCATCATTGCTGGCTACAAAAATGAAATACACTTTACGAGGTTCCCTACCGGAAGACGGCAGGTGAATGTTGAAGCCATCGAAGGATATGTAACATAAGAAGAGAATAGCTTTCACAAAGAGAATGGCTTTCGCGAAGAGAACATATGCTATAAATAAGCATATTTTTACTTTTACACGTATTCAGCTAGCTGAATTGGACAACAGAATAGGCAGTAATACTTAGACCATGCACTAAATACAATTTGGTTTTCATAAATTTGAAAAATCTGAAAGCAAAATTTTCAATAACACACATATTAAGCTAGCGAAATTAGTAAAAAAACATACACAGTGTAATGTGCTAGAGGAATTTGCATAAAAGATGCTATTCAGCTAGCTGAATTGGTTAATACAGCACAATTCTCTATTCCCCACAGTTTTTCCTATTATAAATGTAACAAATAGTGTTGTATACATATTCAGCTAGCTGAATTACGTTTTCTTTAGAAATTATTGAACTACAGACTCAAAAAACTTTGAAGATTTTTTTTCATTGCTCGTTATTAGGAACATAAAAATTTATTGTAAACATAAACATTCAGCTTGCTGAATTAACTAAAACCGTACATTTTTAGTAAACGTACTTTCTATATATGAAAACTTTCTACTAATACACATATTCAGCTAACTAAATTAGTAATAGGAACATACACAATGTGTTGTATTGTCAAATTTTCTATTAAAAAACGATATTCATCTAGCTGAATTGGTTAATGTAGCACACGATCCCTATTCGCACAGGTTGTGGTCCATTATTGATGTAACAAATTGTGTTTTCTACATATTCAGCTGGCTGAATTACGTTTTCTTTAGAAGTTATTGAATTACGGAGTGAAAAATGTTTAAAGATTTTTTTATTTTATATTAAAATACCTATTCAGCTAGCTTAATTTAATGGAACAGCAGATATAGGAATTTTGTGAATATGATATATAAAGTACTACGAAATTAAGTTGATGTTCTTATAAGTCTTGTGACCAAATCGCAATTCGTGTACATGCTGAATAGCTAAATTTGCTTTTCTCAAATTACTAATGTATAAATACATCTTAGATCATACATCTATAGGGTAATATCATTTGTTCAGCTAGCTGAATTTTCAAATATTACCATGTAAACTCATAAATACACTTAGAAATTTCATTCCTGCGATCTTTTTCACAATTCACCCAACTGAGTTAAGTTTTCTTGGATACAAAGTATTGTCATCAATGTAATCGTTTTTCTAATGCCCAAGTTTGAAGTCTTTTTATTGCTGAACACATTAACCATCAATTCAGCTAGCTGAATTTGCATTCCTTACCTTGAAAATTCATAAATACTTTTTGGGCTTCCATCCAGAAATTCATTTGAGTTATTCAGCTAGCTGAATTTCAGTTACATTGACATAGTGTAATGTGTTCAATATCGTATTATGTTGAATACACAAATTACAAATCACTTGATTGCCGTATAACCTTTTCAACAATTTAGTTAGCTGAATTTGCATTTCTTATTTGTAAATGAATAAATAAAATTATTTATTTGTTAAATTCGTTTATTCAGTTTGCTAAATAGGGTTTTCTATGAAATTTGTAGTTTATTCACTTTTCTCATAAGTCTTGTGACCAAATCACAATTCATGTCCTTGCTGAATAGCTTTTCCACCAATTCAGCTAGCTGAATTTGCATTTCTCACATAATAAATGCATAAATACAGCTTATATCATACATATATGAGCTTATTTCATTAATTCAGCTAGCAAAATTACTTTTCTCTAACACTAAATAGTGTATACAATTGTATATTATGTCGTACGTAAATATTTCAAATAGATTTCTAAAAAAAATATGTAACGTATTCATTATTATCATAAGTCTTGTGGCCAAATCGCATTTCGTTTACTTTCTGAATAGCTTTTTCATCAATTCAGCTAGCTAAAATTGCACTTATTACCTAGTTTACTCATATGTACTTCCATTAGTGTGGGGTTTTGACTATTCAGCCATCTGAGTTCCGATCTGTTAGACATAAACTAGCTTAAAAAATGTTCTCGTTTGTCTAATGCTAAAATTTCAATTTTTTTGCTTATTGAACAGATTTACCATCAATTCAGCTAGCTGAATTTGCATTTTCAACCTTGAAAATGCATAAATATATCTTTGGTCTTCTATTCATAGGTTTATTTCAATTATTTAGCTAGCTGAATTAGACTATTCAGCCAGCTGCTAGGCGTTTCAAATCTGTTGATTGTTGATTACATTTACTATCAATTCAGCTAGCTGAATTTGCATTTCTTATCTTGAAAATTCTTAAATACATCTAATATCTTATCTGAATTGTAGTTCCGCCTTAATTGGGAATATTTTTATTGCTGAATACAAAAATTTCAACAATTCAGCTAGCTGAATGTGCTTTTCTTAACTAGTAAATGCTTTAATTTGTATTAAATTATGCATCCATCAGTTCATCTTAACTATTCAGCTTGCTGAATTGCAGTTTCACGTATATTGCGAATATTTTAATAGCTGAATACAATAATTTCAACAATTCAGCTAGCAGAATTTGCTTTCCTTAACTTGTAAATGCGTGAATATGTATTAAATCATGCATTCATCAGTATAACTTAACTATTCAGCTAGCTGAATTGCATTTTCTCCACCATTGTGTAGTGTATTCCTTATTCTCTTTGGTCTTATGGCAAACTCTCACTTGTCGAATGCTTTGGTTTGGTAAAAAAAAAGAGAATCCATTGACGGTGTTTATTTTTTCTTTCAGCTGTATTTCTTCTTTGGTGGTGGCAAGGATCTCGAAATGAAATGGTTTCTGTGTTGTAGTTGTTATTGTTGTTATTGTCGTATGCAAATGCTACAAAGACAAATCACACCTTTTGGATTTGTTGAACAAAATAAATCTCGTAATGAGTTACGATAAGCGTACAATTTCGACAGCCAAACAAATCACCTGCAATTGATCTTTTTCTTATTTTAGCTGTATTCGCAAGCAACGACTCGCCGCCGTAGCCGGGATGTGACCGTAAATACGATATTAATGGCTAAGAGCTGAATGAGTATTTGTAAGTGGCCAAACAAAAGGAAATCCATAAGATTAACTGACATTTATTGACTGTTTTTCAAAGGAATTTCAGCATTGCTCTGTGTTGGGGGGCATTGGGGGTATTGCAAATAAAACGATAAATGAGATCAGTGATCAGGATTGCAGGACAGACGGAGATAGTCGTCATCCCAACCGGTTTGTAAGCTCTCTGGTTTAGTGGTCACTGATGTATGTAGTATTCAGACTCAGATTTCGATTGTTGTTGTTGTTGTTGCGAAACAAATGTTGATCTTATAAATTCACTCATTACAACTATTAATTTCTTAAACTAACACCATGTTCTCCTTTGGGGTCCCGGCGACCTACCGCAGCGTTTTAGATCCTTATAGATTTCCATAACCATGGCGGGAGTGCTTAAATGCCTGGCTCCCTGCCAAACAAACAAACAATTCTTGGCAAAAGGAATAATCGCGCGATAATAATCATGACAGTCTATAGTCAATGCTTACAAATGACATTTGTCTTTTAAAAGACTCTATAACGATCTGCTGTTGACCAACAGCATGCCGGCCTGCCTCCATGGTCTAGGTTAAGTTCATGGTGGGGACTCGTCGTTGTTTATTCATAAGAATCTATCTATATTCCATGAAAATAATAAAATCAAAACCAGTGGCTAAATTGCCATAATAAGCCTCTGGTTTTGTCCTCTACCACCAACCTGGCAAATATGTAACCTAGAATACCTTACACACTAAGCAGGCGCGTCCTCTATTGCTTGCTGTGTTGGGTGACGGACGTTGGGGGGTTGGTGCGACTTAGTGTGCTGGTTCCGTTTCATATTCTCCGGACCACAGTTGGTGGGCGATCATGTTGTTGGAATGCCTGGATGGTGTACGCGGTAACATTGTGGACATTGTCGCCGCTCCAAAACGGTTACAGAGAGCGAGGAAGACGGTGTGCAGCGACAGCAATTCATAGGTGTTTTACAGACATTATAAATTTTTGACAGTTTGGAAAAATTGCCGGGTATTGTGTTGACCCCCCCATTGTGTGATGGCAGGCAGGCAGGCAGCAGCCACCAACACCACCACTACACCACATTTAGCCATTCAGCTATAATCAAGCAATGGATTTTTATGAGGTGCTGTTATGCGATTGCCTTTGTAACACGAGCCATCTCTATAGACTTTATTTCTTCAGCCTTTTATTGGACTTCCAAGTCAATGCCAACTTGCACTTTTGATCACATTGTATGAGACTAGACTGGTCAGCCCTGTAACCCGCTGCCCGCCAGATTGTAATGTTTGGCAAAAGACATTGGTTCAATAGAATTTTCTACTATGTAGTAGTTTTTTAAGGGCTATTGTACAGGTAGTACAACAACAGCAAAATCTATCAAAATCCAATTGCAACGGCCATAATGATTGTATAATCAAGTAAACTTTAAAAATTATGGAGGTTAACTGGAAGGACCTAAGGGGAAGACAGGGTTCCTCTTCTTTTTAATTTAATCCTTTAACCAAAATTTTGATTTAGTGGTAGTATAGAGTAAAACTGGAAAAGTCTTGAATGTTCTATTAAACGTCAATCAAGAATGTACGTTTAACTGACACTCTAATTTACTGAAATAAAGAGAAGACAAGGGCATTAGAAAGTGACGATATCCTTAACATTTTGTATGGTCAGGACAGGTCAAAATATAAAGTACCACAGAAAATTTTTTTCTTAATTTACTAAAATAAAGAGAAGACAAGGGCATTAGAAAGTGACGATATCCTTAACATTTTGTATGGTCAGGACAGGTCAAAATATAAAGTACCACAGATAATTTTTTTTCTTAAATCTCAGTACAAAATCTATACTTTCATTTCAAGCGATTTTGTGTATACAACATATAGTGTGAATATGCAAAAAGGGTCAAGGACATTAAAAAGGCACCAGTTCCTCGAAATACCAACGAAATATCATGAAAGCACTTAGCACTTTTTAAAAACCTAGACATTTGTTTCATATTCATTTCTCACTCTAAAAGTCACAAATACTCCCCGTGCTGTTATATAGCTTAGAAGCATGGGTATCCAGCGGTAAAAGAACCCATAACTTAATCTCTACTGTCAGCTGTATTTATTAGCAATCAGTGATAATTCTCTCGCTTATATTACCCCTAAAATTTAGCATAGAAGTGTCATAGGCCATTTAATCGGTGCGCATTTGCTTACAAAGTAAGCGCCCTTGTCAGTAAGGGTCATTAAAGTTGGAATTACGTTATAAACGTAGTTTGAAGCGAGCTTGATAACACGATTGATTACAAAGTAAGTGACGATGTCAGTAGGTGCTATTTCGTAAAATCTATGGAAAAATCTGCGTTGACGGAGAATATTGACACCGTTCAGACTATGTAAGCTGTAAGAGCTATCTGCCAACATTGACGTAGTTAAGCGTATTAAAATACAACGACTACGTTGGCTGGGTCAAGTTGTAAAAATGGTTGACGATTCATGTTTCACGGTGACGATGGAAATACCACTTGAAGGAGGATCTCTCGAAGCTTGATGACAACAACTAAAGAAGCAGCGCAGAAAAACGTAGCGCCTGGAAATCTATTAAAAATGTTAAAATAATGAAAAACATTAAAAATATTACAAATACTTAAAATATTAAAAATATTAAAAATATCAAAAATATTAATAATATTAAAGATTATATCAATTTACGTTAGTGTATATTCAAAATATTAAAATATCGAAAATATTAATAATATTAAAAACATTAAAATCATTAAAAATATTAAAAAAATTTAAAATATTAAAATATCGAAAATATTAATAATATTAATAATATTAAAAACATTAAAAATATGAAAAATATTAAAAATATGAAAAATATTAAAAATATTAAAAATTTAAAAAATATTAAAAATATTAAAAATATTAAAAATATTAAAAATATTAAAAATATTAAAAATATTAAAAATATTAAAAATATTAAAAATATTAAAAATATTAAAAATATTAAAAATATTAAAAATATTAAATATATTAAAAATATTAAAAATATTAAAAATATTAAAAATATTAAAAATATTAAAAATATTACAAATATTACAAATATTACAAATATTACAAATATTACAAATATTACAAATATAACAAATATTACAAATGTTACAAATATTAAAAATATTAAAAATTTAAAAAATATTAAAAATATTATAATATCGAAAATTTTAAACATATAAAAGTAATTAAATATTAAAAATATTAAAAATATTAAAAATATTAAAAATATTAAAAATATTAAAAATATTAAAAATATTAAAAATATTAAAAATATTAAAAATATTAAAAATATTAAAAATATAAAAAGTATAAAAAATATTAAAAATGTTAAAAATATAAAAAAAATTAAAAATATTAAAAATATTGGTAATATTAAAAATATTAAAATATCGAAAATATTAATAATATGAAAAATATTAAAAACATTAAAATCATTAAAAAAATTAAAAAAATTTAATATATTAAAATATCGAAAATACTAACAATATTAAAAATATTAAAAATATTAAAAATATTAAAAATATTAAAAATATTAAAAATATTAAAAATATTAAAAATATTAAAAATATTAAAAATATTAAAAATATTAAAAATATTAAAAATATTAAAAATATTCAAAATATTAAAAATATTAAAAATATTAAAAATTTTAAAAATATTAAAAATATTAAAAATATTAAAAATATTAAAAATATTAAAAATATTAAAAATATTAAAAATATTAAAAATATTAAAAATATTAAAAATATTAAAAGTATTAAAAATATTAAAAATATTAAAAATACTAAAAATATTAAAAATATTAAAAATATTAAAAATATTAAAAATATTAAAAATATTAAAAATATTAAAAATATTAAAAATATTAAAAATATTAAAAATATTATAATATCGAAAATATTAAACATATAAAAGTAATTAAATATTTAAAATATTAAAAATATTAAAAATATTAATAATATTAAAAATATTAAAAATATTAAAAATATTAAAAATATTAAAAATATTAAAAATATTAAAAATATTAAAAATATTAAAAATATTAAAAATATTAAAAATTTTAAAAATATTAAAAATTTTAAAAATATTAAAAATATTAAAAATATTAAAAATATTAAAAATATTAAAAATATTAAAAATATTAAAAATATTAAAAATATTAAAAATATTAAAAATATTAAAAATATTAAAAATATTACAAATATAACAAATATTACAAATATTACAAATATTAAAAATATTAAAAATTTAAAAAATATTAAAAATATTAATAATATTAAAAATATTTAAAATATTAAAATTACTAAAATTATTAAAAATATTTAAAATGTTAAAAATATTAGAAATTAAAAATACAAAAAATTTTAAAAACAATCAGAATATTACAAAAATTAAAATTAATAAAAACTAGTAAGGCGGTTATCTTCGGCTATGCCGAAGCTCAGATACCCTTCACCATTTGAAAAAATGGTGGTAAAACTGGTTATTTGCACTACAACTATATTTAATTAAACTTTGTACCACAAAACAGGGGATTTGCTCAGAAGTGGACGTTACTTTTAGCTTCAAACATCCATTTTGTGAATAATTTTGTATCGATTTTATTCGATTTACCGATAAGTTTATGGAAGTAGTTTAAATCCGATCATACTTATCTTAGAACTTAACCTCTGCTTCTGCACAAAAGCTTACATACCAAATTTCAGCCCGAAAGCTCATAAACTATAGGGACATACAGACGGACACCCCCAAAAAGGAGGGAGTTTGTATGCAAGGTGGGAGAAGTATTCGTCCGATATTGCTCATCTTACAACGTAAGCTCCTACTATAAGATTAAAGCTAGCATATCAAATTTCAGCTCAATATTTCCTAACCTATAATCGCGGGGGCAGTTACGCGGACACCCCAAAAAAGGTACTTTTAATAGGAGGTGGGAGTAGTTTTTGACCGACATGACTTATCTTAGAAAGTAGCCTCCGCTTAGAAATTAAATCTTGCGTACAAAATGTCAGCTTTATACCTCTTAAAATACGGCTGGAATCGCAGGGACAAACCCCAAAAAGCGAGAGTTTGCATGGGAGGTGAGAGTAGTTTTTGACCGATCGGTCTCATTTTAATATTCAACCTCCACTTAGAGCAGAAAAGCTTGCATACAATATTTCAGCTCTATTGCTCTTAAGTTACTACTGTAATCGAGGGGACTGACATACGAACACCACCAAAAAGAGGGATTTTGTATGGGAGGTGGGTGTTGTTTTTTACCGATCGGTCTCATCTTACTACTAAACCTCCACTTGGTTTAGGGAAGCTCACATACAATATTTCAGCGTCATTGCCCTTAAAATATGGCTGTAATCGCAGGGACCGACCCCAAAAAGGGGGACTTTTTATGGAAGGTGGGATCGGGCTCATCTTAGAACTTAACCTCCGCTTTGAGTATAGAAGCTTGCATTCCAAATTTCAGCCCGATATCTCTTAAACTGTGGCTGTAATCGCGGGGACAGACAGACGGACGGACAGACGGTCACCTTTAAATCGACTCAGATTTCGATGCTGATCATTTATATATCTATATATATAAAAATGGTGTCAAAAATGTATAGTAATTCATCAATTGAGAACGGCTGGGCCGATTTTGCTCAAACTTTTTTTAAGTTGTTCGTTATTGGCAGGAGCAGGTTTATGTGAAAGAAAATTTTGGGAAAATCTTCCGGAAAAGTCGGAAAATTGGAAAAATCGATAATTGCCTTTTTGTATGGAATTTTGTGTGCAATTGTTACAATATGGCTTTTCGAATAGAAAAATGGATAATTTTTGTTGAAAAATGCGGAAAATTCCGGAAAAATTCAAAAAGTTTGAATTTGTTTTTTCAACAAAATTTTGCATATTGTCGTATGATTTGATAATTTTGGACGATGTAACAGTGAAAAATTTTGGATAATTATTCCGATATCACTTTCCGAATGGAAACATAGAAAAATTCTCGGTGGAAAACTTGGAAATTTCCGGAAAAACTCGAAAAATTTGGATTTTTTCGGAAACATTTTGCATTGCAAATTAAATTTTTGTATAATATTTTGTGTGCAATTGTTCCGTAGTGGCTTTTTGGTTGAAAAAATAGAAAATTTGGGTTGGAAAATTATGGAAAAATTCCAAAAATTTTAATTTTTTTCGACGAAATTTTACATTTTTTTGTGTTTTGATAATTTTGAATGATCTAAATGTGAAAATCTCGGATAATCATTCTGAAATGACTTTTCGAATGGAAAAATAGAAAAATTCTTGGTGGAAAACCTGGAAAATTCTGGAAAAAACATCGAAAGTTTTGGATTTTTTCGACGAAATTTTCCATTCTAAGTTATGCTTGGAAAAATTCGGTTTATTGTGAAATCTATATGTATAAAAACGGTGTGAACAGTGTGTAGTAATTCATCAAGAGAGAACGGCTGTACCATTTTTTTTTTAAATTTTTTTCATTTGTTCGTAGTTGGTATAAGGGTTTTATGCAAGATAATTTTGGGAAAATCCTTTGGAAAAGTCGGTAAATTGGAAAAACCGAAAATTGTTTTTTTTGTATGGAATTTTGGATGCAGTTGTTTCGGAATGGCTTTTCGAATGGAAAATGAGAAAAATTCTCAGGGCAAAACTAGGAAAATTGTTCAATTTTCGCATGATTTGATAGTTTTGAACGATGTTTAGGTGAAAAAATTCGGTTAAATAATATTTATATAAAAATCTGTCGAACCAGACGGGATGTGCGGCAATCTGCTGTCGACATTTGGAATGCTAGCGTCAAATCGTTCGATGCAAGATGTATTCGATCGCGAATTTTAAAGGGAGTAAGACTATAATCTAGATGAGCTGACCGGAAGAGTTCCAACAAATGTGCCGCTGTTAAATACAGAGTACAAGAACGTGTACGATTCACGATGAAACTGGAGGCATTTACATCCTCGATGCTCCGAGTGGGACAGCTAAGACATTTTTTTGTTGATTCCGGCAACAATTTGGTCAAGATCTTAAATAAAGTTAGTCGCTGCATCCTCTGGCATAGCTGCCACATTGTCGGGAGGCATTCGAACTGCAAATTCCGCATTAAAACTGTCGATGAATTTTATGACGGTTAAAAAGCTAAAGTACACAATGACCAAGATTTTCGCAACGGCGAAGTAGAAGCGGGAATGCCAAATCAACATTTCGGATGAATGCCCGATAACCAATAAACGAGCTTTGGAAGTAGTTGACCGAAAGGTAAAGGATTTGCGAGGGGATTTAAAACGATTTGGTGGAAATATGATTTTGCTTAAAATATCTAATGTTGCTGATTTGTCAAGAAGTTGTAGTTGATCAAAAAATTAGGGGCTCATTCCACAACCTCCCGTCTTCTGCTGAATTCCCGAAACAACTGCTAGCGCTTGGCAATGGCCAAATTCGGGTTGATGTTTCGACTGAATTGATATCGTACCCTGCAAATTTTTGCCAGTTCACATCGTTGGAAAAGTAACTCATGACATTGCATATGAGTTATAAAAATCTCGATTGGATTAATTTACGGGCAGTATGTTACTAGCAGCGAAGAATAAAGACATCAATAGCTAGAATTTCAAATTAGAAAGCTTAATCGCTTGAGAACTGCATTCGTACAAATCTGTTTACAGAGTGACCGTAGAGGATAAAGCGACCAACAATCCGACCGAATTTTCCACTCGCTTAATGTGCCGCATAATTTACAGATAAAGGTGGGATCGAACATAATCATATTGCGGGATCTGAATCAACCGGTACGCGGTTGTCCGTCAAGAATCTGATAAAAAATTTGATTTCAGACGATCATCAAGAACAAATTCAAAGATTATCCATTCCAATTCCCCGGCGACAATCAACAAATCGCAAGGCCAATCGTTGGAAGTACGTGAGATTAATTTTAACGTAATTTGAACGTTGCCTTTTCGAGTTTTGGAGAACCGCCGTCGTTGATTGTTTTAGCGGCGGAAAACTAATCGAAAAACTTTGTTTATCAAACATTCTCTACTGAGTTTATTTAAAGGCATACAATTGGGGCGAGACGAAGTTCGCCGGGTCCGCTAGTATATATATATATTGTCATACCTACCACGCCTCCTTATGGGCGTTACAAATGGAAGAACAAAATTAATATACCCTTCACTCTGTTCATGCGCATGGTGAAGGGTATAAAAATTAAAATTTTGAAAATACAAAATATATTTAAAATACTGAAAATATTGAAAATGTAAAAGTTTTAAAAATATTGGAAATTATAAAATATTAAAAATATTATAAATGTTAAAAGTGTTATAGTTGACCTTTTTATATGTAAAATTTGGTAATTTGTTAATTCGGCTGGAGGTCGTAAATAAAAATCTGGAAGTAGGTTAGATTTATTTTTATTTATTTATTGATTATTTATTTAATATTTATTGGAAATCAATAAATAAATAAAAACGAATCTAACCTACATCCAGATTTTTATTTACGACCTCAGGCCGAATTGAAAAATTACAAAATATTATAAATACTAAAAAAATTTAAAATTCTTATAATATTTAAAATACTAAAAAGATATTAAAAAAAGAATAAAATACTGAATATAAAAAATAATAAAAGTTATTAAACTGCTAAAATATTACACTGTTTACAATTTTAAAAATATTAAAAATTATGAGAAAAGTGTTATGTAAAATGAATTGAGTAAACGCTCTGTTATAACTGAGCGCCCTGCCTTAAACAACATACAAAATATTTAATTTATAAAAAACAAAAAACATATAACATTAATAAACACATATAAAATAGTGAAATTAATGGAAATGTCTTTTGATATTTTTGAAGTCTTTTTTAATGCCCTTGAATATCATCTCGTAAAGTTAATATTTTTATTAAAAAAAAATTCCCCTTTGCACGGCTATGATTGACTCTAGTGTTTTCTTCAAAGTTTAGAAATGCTTCCATTTAAACAGACTTACTCCATCTTCTTTTAGCTTTCCTTAACAAAACTTACATGTGTTACTTTAGACCACCCTGAATGCTTTAACAACTAAGTTTACTTTAGACAATTGTTGAAATAAAATTACATTTCAATAACTGCAAGAGAAAAAACCACAAAATATTGAAACGTGATCGATTTATTTGTTTACTCCAATTTAACCAAATTGAGACCACACAGCAAGTCCCCCAAAAGCCCAGACAGTCGTCATCCAATTGAAAGGCAAAATGAAGTAATCAAAGAGCAACAGCTACAAGACACCGGACAACAGAAGTTAATTTGCATTGTGGCAAATTGAACTACAAATTGCAAATAAATTGTATAAAAGCCGCTACAAAATGCAAATATTAACATTTGCAGTTATCACAAGGTAAATTATTGTTTACCCTCCGACGGACACAATCGCACACCGATGGATAAGATGCGACGACGATGGCAAAGCACAAGCATATGATATTTTGCTGTATCTTGTTGGGCACAAAACAAAAACCAACTCAATAATAATTGTGCCACGTTCGGGTAATTTGAGAATTATTATTACCATTTCTTATTCTGTGCACTTCTTAATGTTTTTAACCTTACCACCGAAAAGGGTATACAAGCTTCTAAGCGGAAGAAATTACTGACGGTAAGAAGACCACATACTTCTGCGTAGAATTTCGTTTTAAGCGGGGGGTGCCAAGAGTTGGCCATTGGAATCCGTCCGCTGCTCCACCAAACAGTAGCAATATTTGTTTCATACAAATTTCATTATAATTATAGCAATTTAACGCTATTTTTCATACCAACATGTGTACTGTGTCTGACTCAACTTTAAACTTAGCTTGCCAAAGAAAACTTTATTTAAACAAATGAGAAAAAAATATAATTATTATCCCTTGCTACTATTGTGTGTGTTTGTTTTTTTGTTTTTTTTTTTTTTTGGTAACATACGTAGGTAAACGCATTACGTTACGAATTTCTAGAGACAGAGACCTATTTAATATGTTGCTTTGCGGTAATTCATTTGGAAACAGGCTAAAAGTTCAGCTTTAATATGAAAATTAATTATTTTAATAGCTCTTAAATAACGGCTTTAAGTAATTTCCTAACCCAAAATATTAGTTTTAGTTTGAGTTTTGTTTTTCTCGCTCGGTGTCTTGTGAAAGTTGATGGTACTAAGGTCATGACATGGTTATTAGAAAATTTCATATGTTGTTCACAATTTCGGTGGTATATTAGTCGCGTTAGCAGAGGCTACGAAATCACTGAATGTGGAAATAAAAAATTTGGAAATTTATACAGTTTAATTTAGATTTTTTTTCTACGGAAATCGGGGTCTGCCGATACAGTCCATATTCATTCCTGAGTCAATCATTCGTAATCGTACATCTTTCGCAAAATATGACTGAATGTATGTAAAACTATGGGGGTATATTCGCTCATTTATATGGAAGGTATCTGAAGAGTTGGGGCAAAGGTTTTGATTCGCTGAGAAATTGTCTAGTACATTAAAAAAATAATTTAAAAGATTAAATTAAAATATCCTCTAGTTCTGCATTCAGAAGTTATGGGAGTAATATACATTTTTTCAAAAATATGTAATTTTTTATGGGAGGTACCAGAAAATTCTGGTCTACATGAAAAATCAGAAATTTGAAAATAATAATTTCACCAAAAAATTCAGGTTTTATTAATTAAAATTAAAAAAATTAATATGATGAATTTTATATCAAAACCTATAAAAAAAGGGACATTTTGAACCCGACCCCCTCAGATTTTAATGAAATTTTGGGCGTGGCAAGGTACCGAAATATTTGAAAAATTACGGTTATTGGTACTTTTAAGCTGCGATTACTATGGAATGACTCAACCGATTTGAAAGATCTTAATGCCATTCGAAAGGTATATAAGTCAGCTACCGAAAACATACACCGCAAAAATATATTACACTGAACATTTTTTTTTTGCCAAAAATAAAAGTTTATACTTGGAAAACAATTCGAAGACCGTCTTTTTAAACCAAAAAAAAAATATTTTTAGATAGGCCTATATAATATATATAACATATCTAAAAACTAAAATGGGGTTTTTCTTATTTTTTTTAAATTTTTTAAGTAAATGCACCTTTTATACCTTTAGATGAAACTTCACTTAATGTTAGGAAATATTCCAAAAGTCAGCAGTATTTCTTGCGCAAAATGTATCATATTTATGGGGGTGTCTGAAAAATTTATAATAATATAATGTTCTAATCTATTAAAATTACCAAAAAAATCTGTATAACTTCCAAGTTTAGCTACTTTATTAATTTTTGTCACACAAAGATATCAAAATATAAGAAACTTAGAGAAGCATTTACTTAAAAAATAAAAAAATAAGAAAAACGCCATTTTAGTTTTCGGAAATGTTGTATATATTAAATAGACCTATCTAAAAATATTTTTTTTTTTTGAAAAAAGACGAAGTGTTTTCCATATTTAAACTTTTATTTTTGGCACTTTTATTTTCAGTGCAATATAAAATTTTTACAGTGTATGTTTTCGAAAGCTGACTTATATACCTTTCTAATGGCACCAATATTTTGCAATTCGGTTGAATCATTCTATAGAAATTGCAGCTTAAAAGTACATATTGCCATAATTTTTCAAAAATTTCGATACCTTGCCACGCCCACATATTTTCAAAAATGCAATTTCTAAGAATGAGATTTCTATACGTAAAATCTAGCTGTATGCAAAATTTTATTAAAATCTGAGAGGGTCGGGTTCAATGAATATCGGTTTTGATATGAAATTCATCACATATGGGAATTTTCAATTGGTACGGGTCCTTGCTGGCAGCTTGTGGCGGTAATGTTGCCTAGGCGACGTCTGTCTAACCTATTTTATATGTTTCAGTTACTGATGCCAAATCACCATGACAAGTTATATCAATGAGTAATATGGCCAAATAATAAAACTTAATTATCAAACTTAAGTTTTGTTAGTGCAAGCATTGCCGACACGCAGGCCCTTTAAAGTCCATACTCCAAAGTTTTTGGGAGCCAATTTCGAGAAGGCCGGTTTGGTAAATGATCATCCAACATTAGTACGCCAAAGGAACACCAGATAGGACGAGAATATCGCCGCTGTCGTTTAAAAATTTAAGAGAACACCACGTTACCAATTTCTCGCAGAGTGCAGGGACTCGGCATTTCACAGACTTAAATATGGCGAAGACAACACCGTTTGTTATCTGATTAAGCTTCCACCATGTGTAAGAGTCCACCATTGATCGAATGACAGATTGTGGACCGGCGGCATCATTGATCCGTACTTTCTCAAAAACGAAATTGATGAGGCTATCACCGTTAATGGCGATGATTTACCTTTTTATTGGCTCAAACTAAACTGATACCCAGCAGAACGGCGCACAGTGGGATGATTTCATAAATTTTTGTGCAAAAACTATAATTAGTGAAACTTCATGAAAATCGGCCACGCCCACTGTTTACTGCTCTCACACAATCCAAAGTGGCTTTTTCGCATTAAATTTTGAACCGACGCTTTATATTATAAACAACAGATGCTTGCCGAGTTTCATTTTAGTCAGCTACGCTCAACGCTAACCGCCCATCCATACAACAAAAGATAGTTTCTGTAGAATATTTCCTTATATACCCTCACCCTACGGGTAGAAGGGTATATATCATTTGATACGACATACAAGTGTAACACAAAGAAGGAGTCACTTTAGACCCAATGTGTCTTTGAACCAAATTCAATTTATGATTTTTTAAGTCGTTTAAGCCATGCCCGTCTGTCTGTCCGGCTAGTACGCACAATAACTTTCGATAGGCACAACCAATTGCTTTGAAACTTTGCATGGGTTAATACGCACAATAACATTCGAAAGGCGCAACCAATTGTTTTGAAATTTTGCATGGGTTAATATTTCCTTAAAACTTCTAACGGCATTGCAAATGAGCTACATGGCCCCTTCTTCTTTTTGTGCCTCCCATACAAATGTACCATTGGGCCCACCTTAGAAATCGAGTAATAATAGCAATACACCTAACGCGATTTTGTCCAAATTCTGCATTTAGTAAAGCTATAGCAGGTTAAAGTTTTGGAAAAAATATTGGAAGTCTTGCCACATCCCTTCTGGTACCTCCCCGCCCACTTTAGAAATCGAGTAATAATATTAATAAACCCAACGCGATGGTGCCCAAATTCAGTATTTTGTAAATCTATTACTGGAAAAAGTTTCGGAGAATAAAATTACTTTCCTTACAAATGTACCATTCCGTCCACTTTAATATATCCATATATATATATCAATATACCAACGCGATCGTGCTCAATTTTTGTACATACTTATTACAGCTTTAATAGGATAATGTTTTGGAAAAAATACTGGAAGTCTTGCCACATGCCTTCTGGTACCTCTCAAACAAATATACCATTCCGCCCACTTTATAAATCGGTAATAATCGGTCGATAATGTCAATACATTCAACGCAATCGTATCCAAGATAAAGTTTTGCAAAAAAAAACTGAAAGTGTAGCCACGCCCCCACTTTAGAAATCGAGTTTACCTGACTGGAATTTCTGTATTCCTAAATTCGAATATCACGCTCATTTTTCCCCATCACCAACTGTTTTTTCGGGACACCCCCTTTTTTGCCTTACTTGAATGAGGGAGGGGGATTCCGAGTAAACGGCTGACTCTTATGTAAATGTGCCTCCTTAATCCGGGTATCACCTCCATTTTTCTTCATCACCTTTAAGAAATCTCACCGCTGCTCTGAAAAAAAAGAAGAAAACTTGTGAACAGTATTTCTGCTGATTTTTATGTAAATTACCTCCTGAATCTGAATACTACCCCTATTTTCCCTTTTTTCGGGACTCACTTTACTTTCCTTTTTGTTATCAATTAAGTAAAGCACTGTAAGCAAGGGCAAGGATGGGGTGTATTGTCGAGAGTAAACGGCGGGTGATGGAACTAAATGGGGGTCAGATTCGGATTTAGAAGGTCACGCATCCTCCTCTGTTTCGGTTACTTACTTCACCATTCAAATAAACTAATGAGTTGGCTTGGGCATTCCGAGACAACTGTACGTAATGGGGCAAAATGGGGTTGCTATTGCAATTTACGACATGGTTTTGCATAAGAATCAGCAGGAATAGTGTTGGGGCCGATATTCATGCCGTGCAGTATAATTTAAAAAACTTCGAAATTGTAACGAAATTTCATAAATATTGAACATTCCCCCTTATTACGTATGTCGTAGTCGAGTTTCGACAATATTCAATTGTTTTTTTTTGATCTGAATAAAATTATTAAGTATGTCGTAGACGACTTTCGTCAACATTCAATTGTTTTTTTTTTTATCTGAATAAAATTAGTAATAATTAACAGAAATGTTTAGTGTTGAGAATTTTTCATCAACTGATGAAGAAGAACATGATAGGAACAAGGACAGTCGTATTTCAGTCTCACAAACGACATCAGCGATGTCATATTTGAAAAACGACAAAGATTCGACGTGACTACGACATACATAATAAGGGGGATTATAACTTTATCTCAGTCAGTTTACCTGTCTATATTACTTTAGCCACTATTAAACTTTTTTCTCCGTTTATTAATTAGATTTGCATTCATGTGATACTTTTTAATTTACTTTGTTAAATCTTAGTACTGACAATTTATTTCCATAAGATTAAATACAAATTAACAATTTCCTGTTGTAGTTTTTCAATATCGAACAGACTTTGTTGCTACTATCTTGCAGACAACATTATTTCGCCTATAGCGATTGATTAAGATCAATGACAAAAAAGCTCAAATCATTAGTCATAAATTTTATATGCAGTTTGTAAGCGTTAATGTTTCTTATTTCCTCGAATTATTGCTTTAGTCTGCAGACTACTTTTTAATTGAATGTTTATCTAGGGGGGCCAACACAAGGAAGATATAGTAGCAAGCAGCAAATGCTGCATGTTAAGGCAGATGTCTCATACACCATCACCACTACCACCACCACCACGACCTCTTAACATTTTGATTAATTTAAATAATGTATAACTTTCATAGCGGCCAATGATCATTTAATTGAATCGATGAATATTACAAACATTCAAAAAGCAGCAGCAAGCAGCAGCCGCCGCATCTCAGCCAACACACTGGATGTTATTAATAACATCACAATGCACATAAAACTGCATCAACTAATATTTTATACTTATTAATAATGTTATTAAAAATTGAAAAACATTTCCACACACGACATGGCCGGGGTTGGAAGAAGTAAGGAAACATACATGAAAGCCGGGACTTTGGCGCAGACAGACGGTGGTCAACTGAGGGAATTTGAGTATGACAAGACAGACAGATAGATAGACATTCGTTTATATCTGTGGTATCTTCTCCTCATACCCGGAGCTGCACGAATATGTTGTTCAATCCACTGCCACAGATCACCATCATATTTTCATTTACTACGGATCATTGACAATCGGACTCATCAATTATAGACAGCAGCAGCAGCAGCAGCAACGACTGTAGAGTGTTAAGGCGACCACGAGGCCAGACGCAGCCGTGCAATATGAAAATGATCACAGTACTGCGTGTAAGCATTGTCATGCGTGCTCACTGGACGCAACTGCTCAGCGATGTTTACACGATGTCATC
Source organism: Muscina levida (assembly GCA_964034835.1). NCBI lineage: Eukaryota > Metazoa > Arthropoda > Insecta > Diptera > Muscidae > Muscina > Muscina levida. Next base: position 140,497,098 of record OZ035882.1, read on the forward strand.
CCTTTCCGGGGGTTAGAAATCATGCATATTTCGAATGATCATTCAATATCATTTTGTTGGTTGGTTTTCAATTAGCATTGCTCAGTTTGACCACTCGTTCGGGCGATTGATGTCGTAGAATCGAACACTGCAATATCTGCATGAGAGCTAACGACGCCGACGTCGATGATGATGATGATGATGTGGATATGGACGTTGATGGTTTGGGGGCTTATGACTCGTTATTCATGCCTTCACACATACATATAGAATATGTATTATAAATAAAAAAGTATTTTTTAATTAAAACTGACATTTTTCAATAAATGAAGAAACAAAGTGTTAATCATATCTGTAAATGATCACACCACGATGTTATGAAAATGATAATGTCCGCATCAGTGTGACATATTGGAGCCGAAAGAGGGCGTGTGAACAATTTTATAGAAATTAAGGAATTCATTAGCATTAAACAATTGAACTGCAGGGCAACGTCATAAAAGAAGCCCTGTAGCGAAAGGGGAATGCTAAAAAAGAAATACTGAAAATAAATTAATATAAGACTTGATTTAAACTTATGACAAGTAAATTCTATGACTCAAAGCGATTATGCTGAACAACATAATTTTTGAAGGCGAATGATTCGGAAACAAAAGATTACAAAAGATGACCATAAACAAATGCCCAAAAGGCAAATCGTTATGGTTGTAGAAATAAACAACAGTATGAAAGTTTCATTTGGGAAAAACGACCTACATAAACCCTCACCCTCAGTAAAACATAAAATTTTCCACTCGATTTCTAAAGTGAGCGGTGTGCTACATTTGTATGGAAGGTAAAATACAGAATTTGGGCACGGTCGCGTTGTGTGCATTGTTATTATTACTCCTTCTATAAAGTGGACGGAATATTACATTTGTATGGGAGACACCAGAAGGGGCGTGACTAAACTCCCAATTTATTACCAAAACTTTATCCTGTCTTAGCTAAACAAAATACAGAATTTGGGCATGATCGTATCGAGTGTATTGATATTACTACTCACTTCTAAAGTGGTACCAGAAAGGGTGTTGCTAGACTTCCAATTTTTCTCTAAAACTTTATTCAGCTTTAGCTTTACTAAGTACAGAATTTGGGCATGATCACGTTGGGTGTATAATTATTAATAATGTAAATCGATTTCTAAAGTGGGCGGAATGGAACATTTGTATGAGAGGTACCATAAAGAGTGTGGATAGACTTCCAGATTGTTTTCTAAGACTTTATTCAGCTTTGGCTTTACTAAGTACAGAATTTGGGCATGATCGCGTTGGGTGTTTTGATATTATTACTCGATTACTAAAGTGGGCTGAGGTGTACATTTGTATGGGAGGTATCAGAAGGGGCGTGGCCATGTAGCCCATTTTAATACCGTTAGTAATTTTAGGGAGATATTAACCTATGCAAAGTTTCAAAACAATTGGTTTCATCTATCGAAAGTTATCGTGCGTACCAGCCGGAGATACAGACGGACATGGCTCAGACGACTTAAAAAGCAATGAATCGAATTTGCTTTTGTTATTTGAAAAATAAAATAGATAAAAAGGAATTACGAGTGTTGATTAAATATTGGCTTATTGACGAGTTTCTGTACACTGACCCAAGAAAATCAACCCTCAAGGATTAGTATGCTAAGTTTAGACGTGGTGAAATGAGCACCGAAGACTGTGAAGGCAATGGACGCCCAATAGAGTTTGTTACCGACGAAAACATTAAAACCAGGTAAACTGACTGATAACTACCATCACCCAATATAAGATATTGTTTAAGTCTTGAGGTATTGAAATTAATAAATTTTTAAAATAAAATTACTTATGTATTATTTTTTGTCTGCATGTAGAGCAAAAACATAAAAAATTTGTCCTATTTGTGCCAAAGGTACAATTAGGGGCAGCACAACGTGTCTGATTTTTTTCGTAAATCAACGTTCAATGCTCGCTTACCTTGGCAAAATTTGTCTGAATTCAGTGTACATACAAAAATTATATGTATGTAAAAGGGAAATATTCCATATATTTATATGGGAGGTACCAAATATGTAGTTAGGTTTGCTGAGGCTTTGCCTCCTATTACAAGATAAATTAACTGACCAAATTTGATTATCCCCCCAGGTGCCGGCTTAGAAGTTATGGGAGAAATATAAATTTTCCAAACAAAGTCATTTTGTGTGGCAGGTACCAGAAGAGGTGATCCGATATAGTCCATATTCATTCCTGATTAAAATCTTCATAACCGTACACCTTACGCAAAATTTTACTGAATTCAGTGTACTTACAAAGAAGATATGTATGTAACACTATGGGGGTGGGTTCGGTCATTTGTATGGGAGGTACCAACAGGGGTGTGTCAAATTGTAAGGTTTTCTGAGGTTTTGCCTCCTATCAGAAGATAAATATACCGATCAATTTTCATTTTCTTCCAAGTGTCCGTTTGGAAGTTATGGGAGAAATATTAATTTTCCAAAAATAGGTAATTTTGTATGGGAGGTACCAGAAGGCGTCAACCGATATAGTCCATGTTCATTCCAGAGTCTAATTTTCACAAGCGAACATCATACGCAAAATTTTAGTGAATTCAGTTTACTTACAAAAAAGATATGTATGTGAGACTATGGGGGTGGGTTTGGTCATTTGTATGGGAGGTACCAGAAGGGGTGTGTCAAATAGTTAGGCTCTCTAAGGTTTCGCGTCCTATCACAACATAAATTTATCGACAAATATTCATTACCCCCAAGTGTCCGTTGGGAAGTTATGGGAGAAATATTAGTTTTCCAAAAATAGGTAATTTTGTATTGGAGGTACCAGAAGGCGTGAACCGATTTAGTCCATATTCATTCCTAATTCAACTTTTCATAAGCGAACATCACACGCAAAATTTGAGTGAATTCAGTTTACTAACAAAAAAGATATGTATGTAAAAGTATGAGAGTCAATTCGGTTATTTATATGGGAGGTACCAGAATGGGTAGGGCAAAGATTACGATTTTCTTAGGGTTTGTCTACTTTTGCAAGATAAATAAACTGACCAAATTCAAACATCCTCCAGTTGTCCGTTTGGAAGTTATGGAAGAAATATTAATTTTCCAAAAATAGGTATTTTTGTATGGGAGGTACAGAAGGGGTGGGGCTATTCAGCCTATTTACAATCCCATAAGTTCGTTTTGAAAAATATTAATACTGGTAAATTTTCATACCGATCCGTTAAGTATTACTCGAGTTATCCTGCTGACCAGCCATCCAGCCGGCCAGACAGACGGACATAGCTCAATCGTCTTAAAAAGTCCCGAAACGAATTTGGTCTTAAGATACTTGGGGTCTAACTCGTTTTCTTTAATGCGTTACACTTTTTTCGTATCAAATGATACATACCCTCATCTCTAAGGGTGATGGTATAAACATCCAGAAAATGTTTTTGAATGACCGTAAATTGAAATGGAATGAAATTGATGGCATTCTAAAGATAAAGGAGTACCATCAACAGTTACTATTACATAGCGTTATTGGTCCGTTTGAATGACGAAACGACCGCATTTGAAGAAAATGAAAGTGCTGCTTCACCAAGACAATGCACCGTGTCACAAGTCAGTAAAAACGATGGCAAAAATCCATGAATTGGGCTTCAATTTGCTTCCGCACCCCACCGTATTCTCCAAATCTGGCCCCCAGCAACTATTTCCTGTTCTCAGATCTGAAAAGAATGCAGGAAAGAAATTTTCGTCGAATGAAATGGTGATCGCCGAAACTGAGGCCTATTTTGAAGCAAAGGACAAATCGTACTACAAAAGTGAAGGGTCGCTATAATCAGTTTATCATCCTAAAAGGAAATTATGTTAAAATAAAAAACCAATTTTTCCCTAAAAAAGTGTGTTTTACTATGGTAGGCCGGGGACTTTTCTATTTCCCTGTTATATGTTATACTTTTGGGTCGTATCAAATGATATATACCCTCCTAACCGTAGGGTGAGAGTTTACAAAACTTTATTTCCCTTTACACCCCATGAATGAGGTATGGGATTGACTCGATACTCATACTGCGAAGTTGCTATCGACAACATCGAGGGGGCCGACAATGAATGAAAATTGTAGATGACTGGAGCCGGGAATCTAACCACTATGTCACTGTCGGTCCTTGGCTGCAGGTAAGTATTGTACAGCGAATGGCATCACTGTGTATAACGGTTGCTAGACGGAGCACACCACAAGCGGCACGTGATATTGAACTTAAAGAACCTGCTGTACCATGCACTCTCTGTAGCTCATACTGCGAAGTTGCTATCGACAACATCGAGGGGGCCGGCAATGTATGAATATTGTAGATGACTGGAGCCGGGAATCTAACCACTATGCCACGGTCGGTCCCTGGCTGCAGAGGCCATTAGTTGTTATTAAAGCGGACATTCAAATCTGTCGACTTCATTTCTTGATCAAGTTGATTTTGGAGTAAAATTCGCTAAGTTGTTGCTTACAACATGCCAAGTAGCAGCGCACGCTGTTAAATCGACAGTTCACGATTTTCAGTCATATTCTCCGCATATTCTATTAACTAAGTACTGTTTGTGTCCTATCATGTGTTGTGCAAAGTACACAAAAACAAAATTTTCACTCCACGGAACACTTGTGAACGACGTGATTAGTGAGGAATAAGTAAAATGGGCCTTGGATACCTTTAAACCCTATAAGTCACCAGGGATGGACGAAATATGTCCAGCTATGCTACAGCAGATATCTTCTGTCATTGCACCAATCCTAACGGAACATCTAAGCGGGTGTCTACGGCTATCGTATGTTCCCATTTCATGGAGGGAAGTGAAGGTAGTTTTATGCCCAAAGCGGGTAAACCAACACACTCACTACCAAAGGATTACAGACCTATCAGCTTTTCATCATTTCTTCTAAAGACTGGAGAGGCTAATTGATTTACACCGGAGACAGAACCTGGACCATAGCCTCATCAGTGGAGCGCAGCATGCATACCATAAGGGGAGATCTGTGGACAGTGCTCTGCACGCGGTGGTAGGACATGTGGAACACGGTTTAGGAATTGGCTTATACACATTAGCGGCATTCTTGGACATTAGAGGGGCCTTCAATAATGTGACATCCACAGCCATAATGGAAGCGTTAAGGGAGACTTAAACTCCTTTTTTGCTAAGAAACTGGATTGGTTCTATACTGTCAAACCGTATAATCAACTCCACGCTTGGCATAAGTACTGCGAGAAACCTGCCGACAAGGGGTACACCACAAGGTGGAGTGTTATCCCCACTGTTTTAGCTACTAGTGGTAAATGGCGTTCTTAAGACTTTTGAGAGGAATGGAAGGAAGATTGTGGCCTATGCGGACGACGTCGTTATCCTAGTCACAGGTAGGTTTGCTCCAACTTTGAGTGACCTCATACAGGATGAATTACGATCTTTATCAGAATGGGCCACCAGCAGTGGTCTGAATGTCAATCCACAGAAAACGGAGCTAGTACTATTCACACGCAAATACCTTATTGAGATGTAAAAATTGAAAAATTGATGGTGTAAAATTTAAACTCTCGTCCGAGGCGAAATATCTAGGCGTCATTTTGGATAGGAAACTAAACTGGAGATGCAATACGGAGGAAAGGACGAAGAAAGGACTAAATGCCTTGTACGCCTGCCGGAACTCTGTGGGGAAAAGCTGGGGACTACAACCTGCAATGGTATATTGGATATACACAGTTGTAGTGCGTCCCATAGTAACTTAAGTAAGTTAATGCTGGTAAGTATTGTACAGCGAATGGCATCACTGTGTATAACGGTTGCTAGACGAAGCACACCACAAGCGGCACTGGACGTGATATTGAACTTAAAGAACCTGCGGTACCATGCACTCTCTGTAGCGGCTAAATGTGCAATAAAGTTACAAGAAGCAGGCTTTTGGCGACAAACGGAGTCGGGTCACGCATCAATACTGTTATGGTTCAGCAGACATGGATGCAACGAAGGACTCAACAAAGGAACGGACTAAATGGTTCCGTTGTTGGATTTTACATCATGCCCGGAAATAGTGATGCCTGATAGAGAAGATTGGAAAGATTGCTTACCTTCCAAGGGGCTATCCATATTCACTTAAGGATCAAAAATGGAAACTGGAACAGGATCGGGTATCTTTAGCGAGTATCTCTAATTCAGGCAACACTTCCGACTAGATGACGACTGTAGTGTGTTCCAGGCGGAGATCTTCGCTATTACAAAATCTGTGGAGCAAATACTGGCAAGAAATTTGGAGGAAATCTTTACAATCTAAATGGACAGTCAAGCGGCCTTAAAAGCCTTAGTATCGAAGGCTATAAAGTCGAGATTAGTGTATAGATGTAGGACGGCGCTCTCGAAACTGCCGGAAAATAGTGTTCGGTTCTGCTGGGTCCCCGGACACAGTGACATTTCAGGAAACAAGGAAGCGGTTGAACTGGTGCGGAAAGGTTCAGCACTGGGACCCGACCTATCGGATGGATCAGTGCGGCCACCAATGTGTCACATACACGGAATTGTGACCCGTCACATTGAACGGCTGGCAAATACATGCTGGGAACATCGCACCGACTGTGTGGTGTCACGGGATATTTGGATGTAAGACGAACCAGATCAGCGTTGAAGCTAGATAGGAGGTCCGTTAGACGACTAATTGGAGTAATCACGGGACACTGCGACGTCAGAGCATTTACATCCAGTAAATGCTGATCGGTGGTGTCACGGGATATTTGGATGTAAGACGAACCAGATCACTGTTGGAGCTAGATAGGAGGTCCGTTAGACGACTAATTGGAGTAATCACGGGACACTGCGACGTCAGAGCATTTACATCGAACTGGGAGACGAAACAGGAGGATTACTGTAGGCTTTGCGACGATGAGGAGGAAATTGAGACCGTTGAGCATTTGTTATGCCATTGCCCTGCTCTTCATAGCAGAAGGAAACAATTCCCCGAAAAATGGTACTTCGATAGTCTCACTGAATTGTCGTCTTGTAACATGGAGAATCTGGTAAAGTTCACTGATGGCTTGATCTGGCTAAAGGGCAGAGGACCATAGTGTTCCCACGTAATCTCACTACTTGTATATATATATGAAGTTGAAGGAGAGAACTCTTCGGAATTATCTTATTATCTTAGCACTTTTTATCTCTTTTCCACTATTAATATGCTTCTAAACTTATTATTTTATTGTAAAACATTTTTCCCCCTTTTATTTCTTCCTTTTAAATCAGAACAATCACAATGGACCATAATGTTCTCCGAGTGTTGTAATGGCATGGTACTGTGCTGTGTCATTACTTGTCCTCAACCTAACCTAACCTATCAAACATTTTTGCTTTTATTACTCTTCTTCTACCCCAATGGGTTAATCGTCATTGCACACAATGTTAGAGCAAACATTTCTAAATCAAACATCAAACTTTATGCACTTCACAAGATGGGCAGCCGCCCTTCCTTTAATAGATTCGCCATAGTCTACAACACGATTTTACAATATTTTTACCCTCAGGGCATTAACAATTGATTTGTCACAAAAAAAAAACGCGGCCACAAAAACAACAAAATACAGATCATCTGCTATGAGTAGTTTCTAGATGTTGCAACACCACAGCGCAGCGCACATCACCTTGCAATCACGATCGTATAACATTTAAAGATTTTCCGCTCCAAACCAAATCAATACTTTGAAAAGTTTTACTGTCCCCTTCCCCCACTCTAAAAGCTGGTATTGTATGGTGGGTGATAGACCAAAAGGTGCAGAGCGTTTTTTGGTTACGCTTAAATTCTGGCAGTTTTCTGTGTGTGTGTGTGTGTTTTTTTATAGACATCGAACGTGATTTAGGTGATGTTTGCCTGTTATGACTGACGAAGGTGATCTTTGATGTTTTCCTAGAATTCTGGGCTGCATGCGCCAAGTGTCGGGTGGACACGCGTCCGTCTAGCTGAAGTTAAGAGTGTCATGTCTCCAAACGTCACTTCGACTTCGATGACTGCCATATATACGTGCATGTGACTGAGCCAGCTATCGAATCGAAATGCAAATTATGGTATCCCCAATGCTTCGGTTTGGTTTGGGGCCTTAACAAATTTGTTGGCAATAGCGCAAAATGGTAAATATTTGTATTTTCTGGCTTAAACAAATGAATTCGTTGTGGTCTCACAGCATCAGTAAATGCTGATCGGTCGTACGACAGTCACTGCATCATCAGCTGTCCTTAGGAGCAGTTGATGTTTGTATTATGGCTGTTCTTGCAATGGTCAAGCGTTGTCGTTTTGTTTTCGTTTTTTTTGGTTGCTTGTGTTAATACCGCAACATTTTAGCTTTCGCGTAAAAATATGGCCAACGAGGCAAAATATTGTCTTTTTAATGCGGTTTTTATGTGCGGTAAATGTTAATAAAAATCATTATTCCCGAACGAACCATTCGAGTAAGCCATCCATCACCAATACCATTGTCATCATCGCATTCAGCCAGCCGTTCATGGTTGTTAATGTTATTGACGCATCGCATCAATGTGATGATGACGTTAATGTCAATACTGTAGAATTTTGGTGGAAATAAGATTTTTTAAACAACATTTTGCTCTTTGCAGTAATCACACTAATGACCAATAATCACGTGGCATTTAATGGAAAATCCGAGAGGGTCAGCGCAGTGATTTCTAAGGAACAAAAGTTCTTTGTAAATTTAGTGAAACCTGGAATATGGTAATGTTGTAACATTGTTTGGTAAGATAATAAACTATGGAAGTAGTGTTTGTATGCCTAGCACTGATTTATAATCGTGGGAATTACAAAATCTTTATTATATCTTACTTACTTAGCTGGTACTTCTATGCAATCCCAGTGGATTACATACCTAGTCTTTCCAACGAAATTTTGGTAACCCTCTTCTGCGCCGTCCATCGAGTTCATTGTCGAAGACTTTTCGAGCTGGAGCATTTTCGTCCATGCGTAGAACATGACCTAGCCAACGCAACCGTTGCACCTTAATGCGTTTGACCACGCCAATGTCAGTGTACAGCTCGTACTGCTCGTGATTCATACGACGCCGATACTCTGCGTTAACGACGATGGGCCCATATATTTTACGGAGTAGTTTTCTCTCGAATACCGCCAGAACCCAGGATTCTGAGCCATACATTAAGACAGGTAGAACCAGTATCTGGTATAGCTGGAGTTTTGTTCGTCGAGAGAGGGCTCTGTCATTGAATCGCTTGCTTAGTCCGTAGTAGCATTTATTTGCCAGCAGGATTCTTCTCCGGATTTCTAGGCAGACATTATTTGCTTTGTTGATGGCGGAGCCTAGGTAGACAAATTATAGTTGTCAACGTTCACGCAGTTTCCCAAACGAGTAGATTCTTTGTTCGTTGAAACTAATAACTTCGTTTTGTCCTCGTTCACCGTTAGGCCCATTTTCGCTATTTTCTTCTGAATACCTGAGAAGGCTGCAGTCACATCCCGCAGTTTTCGACCGATGATGTCTACGTCATCAGCGTATGCGAGTAGCATGTGGCTTTTGTTGAATATAGTGCCACTCGTGTTTACTGCAGCTTTTCTCATTCTCATCTCCATCACAATGTTGAAGAGATCGCACGATAGGCCGTCGCCTTGTTTTAGGCCTCGTCTGGTATAGAATGGCTCCGTAAGTGTCATTCCGCAAAGACGTATCAGCTTCGCTGGAATACCAAACTGAGCCATAGCATCCAACAATTTCTGTCGTATCGGACTGTCAAATGCAGCTTTGTAATCGATGAACAGATGGTAGGTATCGATCTGCATTTCTTGGGTCTTCTCCAGGATTTGCCGTAGCGTGAATATCTGGTCGGTGGTAGATTTACCAGGTCTAAAGCCACACTGATAAGGTCCAATCAGGTTCGCCAGAATGGCATTTAGTCTTTCACATAACACACTAGACAGGTCGTTGTATGCGATGGGTAAAAGGCTAATCCCGTGTTAGTTGGTACACACACTAGGATCGCATTTCTTAAACACGGGACATTTGACACACAGATTCCAATCATCGGGCATGCACTCCCTGAGCCAAATTGTGTTTATGGTGCATACATGTTACCAGGTCATCGCCGCCGGCTTTAAAAAGCTCTGCCGGCAGTCCATCGGCTCCCGCAGCTTTATTAATTTTAAGCCGCGCAATTGCCGTGCTGATCTCGTTTTGCTTCGGTGCTGGACAGCCTACTCCATCGTAGATGATTGGTGCGATTTCGTCACTTATACTGCCTTCGGGAAGGAGAAGTAATTGAAAGTGTTCCCTCCATATTTGCAGCACACTCTGAGTGTCCGTGACCAGATTTCCGTCTCTGTCTTTACAGGTGGGGATCCCTGTTCCAAAACCTTTACTTTTTACCTTTTGGTAGAACTTCGGGCCTCACCTCTATCCCTGTAGTTTTCGATATCCTGGCTCTCTCTTTTCTTCCACAGACGCTTTTTCCGTCTGAACAGGCGTTTCATCTCCCTTCTTTTCTCTTTATAACGCTCCGTCACCGCACGCGTCGCCATTGGCTGCAGTTTTGCCTTGTATGCAGCATCCATTTCCTCAGACATTTCGCGACATTCATCATCGTACCAGGGCTTGTCTGAGCGTGGTTTTTCATAACCCAGTACGGTTGTTGCGGCAGTGCACAGTGGTTCCTTTTTGGTTTTTTTTGGAATTAATTCTGTAACTTTTGAACGGATAATGCTATCTTGATGAAATTTAAAATACTTAAAGCTGAGGTGTTTTCGAAATGATTTGGAAAAATTCGGCTCCCGAGGTGGTGTGGGGGCCACTGCGTGGCCCTCCAAAGTTGGTCACCTCGGGTGTTTCAAAATTTCAAATGCTTGAGGAATGTGCATTTATGAACCGATTCAAAAGATTTTTTGCATTTCGATAGTGCTTCGAAAAACCTTCAAAAAACATGCTTACATGCACATCTTATCTCATTTAGGTCAAGAGATATTTGAGAAAATAAAAAAAATTGTGTCATTTTTGGACGAGGTTGATTTAGTATTTTTAAGGGTGTGAGCTCAGTTTTCTCTTGATTTTAAAGATATTTATATCGTTAGTTAGCTTATAAAATTCTGAATGAAATTGCTGAAAAAATAATGCAAATATTTTGTTCCAATCAAAAGTTATAAGCATCGCAAGTAAAAGTTTCCAAAAAAATTCATATTTTTACTGTTTTTTTGCAAAAAGGCGACTACATTCTTTCGTTTGTAAAAAAATATTTCTGCCGGGAAGTGGCAATTTCTTTATTATTCCTCATAGAAATGTTGATGCAGATGCATTTAATGCTACATTTGAATCAGTTCAGCAAAATAATTCCCCGGCAAGGGAAGTCAAAAATACCCCATTTTTTAAAAAAAAATTTTTTGTTTTTGAAAATTCTCAAATCGCAAAGCGCCAACGAGAAAGCTCATTATATATTTTTTTGACCACATATGTGGACTAGTTAACCGTAACGTACTTCAACATCCCTGCCATAAACAAAGACAGTGTGGCCATTTTAGTAAAGAATTCGGAATTTTGGAACATATTTTCCCCGTTTTGGGAATTTGGGTATTTTGTTGTAAGATATGGCAACATATTGTTATTCATTTTTTTAAGGACAATTTTATGTATATTATTCCAAAATTTCGTTAAGATATTTCAGTCCTTTTGGATTTTACGCTATTTTTCATATAAGATATTATTTCTCCAAAAAATACGTTTTGACCAAATTTTATATATGACTCAGAATCATGCCCAAAATAAAATGTGCTTTTAATTAATTTTTGTAAATTATTAAACCTTATGTTATTCCCTTTCCAATGATATGCAATACTTGTATGTCAACAGTTTATTTAATGTTTATAATTATAATCAAACTTCACTACCTCTGTAAAAAAAGTATATATCGTGAAACACACATATATATGGGAGCTATATCTAAATCTGAACCGATATGCTTAGTTTTTTTTACCACATTAGAATAGTGAAAAAAAACTAAGATGTGCAAAGTTTTGTTAACATCAGAGCAAAAATGTGGTTTTTGGCTACAATAATCTATAAAAGGTTATTCTAATTTGTATGGGAGGTACCAGAAGGGGCGGGGCAAGCGGACCCATTATTTCAGTATATACTACACGCTGTCAAATAATAATACCATCCAAATTTTAGCTTCGTAGAGCCCCCCATCAGGAAGTTAGTGACAATATAGTGGTTTTAGTGAAATAGGTCATTTTGTATGGGAGGTACTTGAGGGGGCGTGGCTATTTCGTCCATTTTCCAACCAACATCGCGACTAGTGAATTTTATGCCACTGGTAAATTTCTATTGAAATTGATTAAGAACTACTCCAGTTATCGTCGTAATCATTTACCCAGCCGGCCAGACGGACATAGCTTTATTGGGTTAAGAAGCCCAGAAACTTATTTTTTCTGAAGGAATCTAGGGTCTCAGTTATATGCACTGATGGGCTTTACTTCTTCCCGTATAAAATTATATATTCCCTCTTCGATGTTACTGAGATTATACAAATTTTGTTCAAAATTTGTTAAAAATGGTAACAATAACAACAAAAAGCAGCAAAAACATATGAATATTGCATTAAAAATCAAATATATAACTTTAAAAATAATTTTGCTTAAAATATTTATGCAATAAGAGAAATTTTTAGTACACATGAGACTAAAAAATTATTATGGAGTCGTTACTTATAAATAAATCTTACAAGCCCATAGACTCTTTAATTAAGTTATTTATGATTTATAAATCCCTATGCACAGGAATGAGAGACAAATTACGAAAAATGTCCACTATTGCATAAACATATCCAGCAAAATTATTTTTAAAGTTATATATTTGATTTTTAATGCAATATTCATATGTTTTTGCTGCTTTTTATTGTTATTGTTACCATTTTTAACAAATCTTGAACAAAATTTGTATAATCTCAGTAACATCGAAGAGGGAATATATAATTTTATACGGGAAGAAGTAAAGCCCATCAGTGCATATAACTGAGACCCTAGATTCCTTCAGAAAAAATAAGTTTCGGGGCTACTTAACCCAATAAAGCTATGTCCGTCTGGCCGGCTGGGTAAATGATTACGACGATAACTGGAGTAGTTCTTAATCAATTTCAATAGAAATTTACCAGTGGCATAAAATTCACTAGTCGCGATGTTGGTTGGAAAATGGACGAAATAGCCACGCCCCCTCAAGTACCTCCCATACAAAATGACCTATTTCACTAAAACCACTATATTGTCACTAACTTCCTGATGGGGGGCTCTACGAAGCTAAAATTTGGATGGTATTATTATTTGACAGCGTGTAGTATATACTGAAATAATGGGTCCGCTTGCCCCGCCCCTTCTGGTACCTCCCATACAAATTAGAATAACCTTTTATAGATTATTGTAGCCAAAAACCACATTTTTGCTCTGATGTTAACAAAACTTTGCACATCTTAGTTTTTTTTCACTATTCTAATGTGGTAAAAAAAACTAAGCATATCGGTTCAGATTTAGATATAGCTCCCATATATATGTGTGTTTCACGATATATACTTTTTTTACAGAGGTAGTGAAGTTTGATTATAATTATAAACATTAAATAAACTGTTGACATACAAGTATTGCATATCATTGGAAAGGGAATAACATAAGGTTTAATAATTTACAAAAATTAATTAAAAGCACATTTTATTTTGGGCATGATTCTGAGTCATATATAAAATTTGGTCAAAACGTATTTTCTGGAGAAATAATATCTTATATGAAAAATAGCGTAAAATCCAAACGAACTGAAATATCTTAACGAAATTTTGGAATAATATACATAAAATTGTCCTTAAAAAAATGAATAACAATATGTTGCCATATCTTACAACAAAATACCCAAATTCCCAAAACGGGGAAAATATGTTCCAAAATTCCGAATTTTTTACTAAAATGGCCACACTGTCTTTGTTTATGGCAGGGATGTTGAAGTACGTTACGGTTAACTAGTCCACATATGTGGTCAAAAAAATATATAATGAGCTTTCTCGTTGGCGCTTTGCGATTTGAGAATTTTCAAAAACAAAAAATTTTTTTTTTAAAAAATGGGGTATTTTTGGCTTCCCTTGCCGGGGAACCATTTTGCTGAACTGATTCAAATGTAGCATTAAATGCATCTGCATCAACATTTCTATGAGGAATAATAAAGAAATTGCCACTTCCCGGCAGAAATATTTTTTTACAAACGAAAGAATGTAGTCGCCTTTTTGCAAAAAAACAGTAAAAATATGAATTTTTTTGGAAACTTTTACTTGCGATGCTTATAACTTTTGATTGGAACAAAATATTTGCATTATTTTTTCAGCAATTTCATTCAGAATTTTATAAGCTAACTAACGATATAAATATCTTTAAAATCAAGAGAAAACTGAGCTCACACCCTTAAAAATACTAAATCAACCTCGTCCAAAAATGACACAATTTTTTTTATTTTCTCAAATATCTCTTGACCTAAATGAGATAAGATGTGCATGTAAGCATGTTTTTTGAAGGTTTTTCGAAGCACTATCGAAATGCAAAAAATCTTTTAAATAGGTTCATAAATGCACATTCCTCAAGCATTTGAAATTTTGAAACACCCGAGGTGACCAACTTTGGAGGGCCACGCAGTGGCCCCCACACCTCCTCGGGAGCCGAATTTTTCCAAATCATTTCGAAAACACCTCAGCTTTAAGTATTTTAAATTTCATCAAGATAGCATTATCCGTTCAAAAGTTACAGAATTAATTCCAAAAAAAACCAAAAAGGAACCACTGTGCAGTGGTGAAAGAATTCGCAAATATGCTGCCACTGCATGTCGGGAACATCAGATGTGGGGGGATTTGTATGCAGTAATTGAAAGAGTTGGTTGGAGTAGGCATTGGCTATCTCAGTAGTATGCAGCTTTGAGATGTCTAGCTTCCTTTGCGTTTGATTAAAAGTGTTTTTAGCACTTCTTAATTGTATGCGTACCTTGGCTGCAACTAGGTGGTGATCCGAGTCGATATTTGCACCGCGCATCACACGCGCGTCCATAACGCTTGAGACATGCCTTTCATCAATTACCACGTGATCAATCTGATTTCTTGTATTTTGGTCGGGAGATATCCATATTGCCTTGTGGATATCTTTATGCGGGAATCTGGTTCCACTCACAACCATGTTTCTTGCCGACGCGAAACTTACCAGTCTGAATCCGTTATTGGAGGTGTTATTGTGTGGACTGAATTTTCCGACTGCTGAACCAAGAGCATCTTCCCTTCCTATTTTAGCATTAAAATCTCCCAGAACAATTTTAATGTCATGTGCAGGGCAGCGGTCATATATATCCTCCAGGCGCTCATAGAATGCATCTTTGATGTCATCGTCTTTGTCTTCCGTCGGAGCGTGTACACAAATCAGCGTCGTCAACATTTGGGAGGGTTCTTGTTTTTTCTTTTCTTCGTGTTTTCATAATAAATTTTGTTTAAGGAGAGTGGATTATTAGGCCACCGCTCCCGATCCTAGTTTCTTGGGGCTGCCATAGCCACTAAGAGAGCCTGTGTTGAGCTTCAGTAACTTCTGTTACCTATTGCCTAAGACGGATCGGTGGTAGCATGCCGATTAGGTTACTCAACGTTTCGCCTTCTAACTTTAGCTAACTTCAAAGAGGTTGCTTTAAAGTCATTGCCCGGGGATTACTTGGTCTAAGACCGGAAGTAGTTAGCTGCTTGCACATTGCCACAAAGGAATCGCTTCTGGTCACTCCCAAGTGAGTGACAATCAGTAACTTTCAACCTCTGGGCAAAGTCCCATTCCCCCATCCAACCCTCCACTAAGCCAAAAAAGGTACAAATGGACGGGTGAACATCTACCAGAGAGTCTTGACCAGGCTAAGTACAGCCTTCTCTTCATTCAGAGATCTTGCAATGCCCCGGGATGCAACAGAGACTGACATTCACAGGCTCTAGTCCGTTAAACATCCACTTACAGTATCTCACCAACTTTGATTTATACCATAAAGAATTGATAGCTTTCATCCATTTTCGCACCGTCAGTAAAGTCAGAAATGGAGTCCCCATAAGCAGTCCAGCCGGAATTTTTATACCCTTGACCATGCGCATGAACGGAGTATAGGTATATTCATTTTGTTCTTCAATTTGTAACGCCCATAAGTAGGCGTGGTAGGTATGACAATATATATATATATAAATGATCAGAATCGAAATCTGAGTCGATTTAAAGGTGACCGTCTGTCCGCCTGTCTGTCCCCGCGATTACAGCCGCAGTTTAAGAGATATCGAGCTGAAATTTGGAATGCAAGCTTCCATCCTCAAAGCGGAGGTAAAGTTCTAAGATGAGCCCGATCGGTCAAAAACTATTCCCTCCTCCCATACAAACTCCCCCTTTTTGCGGTCTGTCCTGCAATTACAGCCGTAGTTTAAGGGCAATCAAGTTGAGTAGTAAGATGAGACCGATCGGTAAAAAACTACTCCCACCTCTCATACAAAATCCCTATTTTTGGGGGTGTCCGTAAGTCAGTCCCCGCGATTACAGCAGTAATTTAAGAGCAATCAAGCTAAAAAATTGTACGCAAGCTTTGCTGCCCTAAATGGAGGTTACGTTCTAAGATGAGCCCGATCGGTCAAAAACTACTTCCACCCACCATACAAACTCCCCCTTTTTGGGGTCTGTCCCTGCGATTACAGCTGTAGTTTAAAGGCAATCAAGCTGAAATTTTGTATGTGAGCTTCCCTACACTAAGCAGAAGTTGAGTAGTAAGATGAGACCGATCGGTCAAAAACTACTCTCACCTCCCATACAAACTCCCCCTTTTTGGGGTCTGTCCCTGCGATTACAGCTGTAGTTTAAAGGCAATCAACCTGAAATTTTGTATGTGAGCTTCCCTACACTAAGCAGAAGTTGAATAGTAAGATGAGACCGATCGGTCAAAAACTACTCTCACCTCCCATACAAAATCCCTCTTTTTGGGGGTGTCCGTATGTCAGACCCCGCGATTACAGTAGTAATTTAAGAGCAATCAAGCTGAAATATTGTATGAAAGCGTTTCTGTTTTAAGCAGAGATTGAGTATTATCATGAGACCGATCGGTCAAAAACTACTCTCACCTCTCATACAAACTCTTCCTTTTTTGGGTTTGTCCCCGCGATTGCAGCCGTATTTTAAGAGGTATATAGCTGACATTCTGTACGCAAGATTCAATATCTAAGCGGAAGCTACTTTCTAAGATAAGCAATGTCGGCCAAAAACTACTCCCACCTACCATTCAAACTACCTTTTTTTGGGTTTCCGCGTAACTGCCGCGATTATAGCCGTAGTTAAGGAAATATTGAGCAGAAATTATATATGCAAGCTTTAATCCTATAAGGGGAGCTTACGTTGTAAGATGAGCAATATCGGACGAATACTTCTCCCACCTTCCATACAAATTCCCCCTTTTTGGGGTTGTCCGTCTGTATGTCCATATAGTTTATGAGCTTTCGGGCTGAAAATTGGTATGTAAGCTTCTGTGCAGAAGCAGAGGTTAAGTTCTAAGATAAGCATCATCGGATTTAAACTACTCCCACACAACTTCCCATTTTTGGGAAGTTACAAAATTTATAAAAATAAGCTCCAACTCATAAACTTATCGGTAAATCGAATAAAATCGATACAAAATTACTGACAAAATGGATGTGTAAAGCTAAAAGTAACGTCCACTTCTCACCAACTCCCCTGTTTTGTGGTTCAAAGTTTAATAAAATGTAGTTGTAGCGCAAATAACCAGTTTTACCACCATTTTTACAAATAGTGAAGGGTATCTGAGCTTCGGCATAGCCGAAGATAACCGCCTTACTAGTTTTTTTGATTCTTTAATTCCCCCTATTTTTCATATCGAAAGTCACAATCCTTTCGTAAATCTATCTTTCCGATGTTCACCATCATTAATTTTGATTTACTTTTTTTTCCAAGAAAAAAATGTAAAGATTAATGATAAAGTAATAACATTTGCCGAGAGAACACAATATATAAACAATAAATACTACAAATATTTGATTAAAATCATTAACAAATTACCGACAAATCACCCAAAATCTAATGATTAATTATGGCAACATCTGAGTAAATTCCTTTACCCCGTACCTTCTTTACATCTCATATATGGTAATAATTATATTACCAACAAACAAAATCAGGGAAATGAATGAAACGAGAGAAGAAAAAAAAAACAATTATCAAAGACATGAAATAAACTCATAACCTTGCGAACAAAAGATACGAAACAAAACCATCAAATTAATACTTCTGATGAGGATATAGCAGTGGACCAACTCATCACCAGCTTGGCGGCGATACGATACCCGCACATTGGGATCGTGAGTGAGATGCGAACAAAAGAAACATTTATAAGACATAATCTATCACCTGTCAGTACCTGTCATTCATGCGTCACATATGAAATTGACAGCGTCAGCTACTTGCACTCACACAATTTGTGAGTAAGTGGGCCTAGCCATCGTACCGAGTGATTGGTTGGCAGGGGGGGAGGAGTGGTTTTCAGATTTCATGTTCGAATTGAAATTGCATCAGCAGCAGCAACAGTATCGTTCTAATCATTTTTGTGGCAGCAATATGTTGCAAACATTTTGTGTTCTAACACTACTACGACATACAACATCGTGTAATATATGTGTTCCGAACCAGAGACCTTAGGAATCAAATGAAGACATCTTCATCTACTTGTAGCCATCATTAATCATGCGATTAGTTAAGTGGGTGATGCTGCCGTACGATGCCAACCAATGCTGCTGGTATGAAAGATGGGCTGCTGCCTCATTGAGTATTGAAAACAATTTTGATAAATCGATGTGGGGAACGGATATTTGAATTTATATTCAATTAATTTTGGTCATGCAAAATTTAATAAAGTAAATACTCGTTTAATTGATGGGTGCAAATGGACTATATGAAAAAAAATAGAAAGAGAGAGAGAGAGAGCAACATGTTGTTGAGTTCAAGAAAAAGTTTTGTAAGTAATGCTAAAAGAAATTTGGAAAATAAAGTTGGCAAAGGGGTAGTTAGCATTAAAAACCTTAACTTAATTTCCGCTTTCATCTCATGATTGAAAATTATTGTAAACCTACAGGGCACCTACAGTTTAACGACGAATCCGAGTGTCAGCTGTTTGAAAAGCGCTTACTAGACATGCTGGTTGTACTTGACACTACTGCAAATATACGGTCGACAACATAGAGGGGTACGCCAATGAAAGATATATAGATGACTGAGGCAGAAACTAAATCTTGGTATCCCGCGTGTTCTATCCATCTTGCCGAAGTTGGCCCCAGGGGGAACCCGGTGAAAGATATGAAGATAACTGAGACAGGAATCAAATCACTGTCTCCCGCATAATAGTCGCGTGTTCTATCCATCATGCCGATGTTGTCCCCAATTTGGCATTAAGCATTTAAGAAATTTAGAGTATTTTAAGGAAAACAAAATTGAATTTTTACAAGTTGCAACAGATTGCATTTCATTGCATGAAAGTGAACTAAAAATATTTCAAATTTAAAAGAACCACCACTATCACATAAACCGATGCCCACAAATCAGCAAAGTAATTATGCAGGTCAGTGACCGGCCATGGCATGATGGTTAGAACACGCGACTACCATGCGAGAGATCACAGGTTCAACTCCTAGCTCCAGTCATCTTAAAAAAGAAAAAAACTAGTAAGTTGGTTATCTTCGGCTATGCCGAAGCTCAGATACCCTTCACCATTTGTAAAAATGGTGACAAAACTGGTTATTGGAGTTGGTGAGAAGTGGACGTTACTTTTAGCTTCACACATCAATTTTTTGTCAATAATTTTTATCGATTTTATTCGATTTACCGACAAGTTTATGAGTTGGAGCGCAACTCCCCAAAAATGGGAATTTGTGTGGGATATGGGGGTAGTTTAAATCCGATCTTGCTTATCTCAGAACTTAACCTCTGCTTCTGGACAGAAGTTTACATACCAAGTTTCAGCCCGAAAGCTCTTAAACTATAGGGACATACAGACGGACACCCCGAAAAAGGGGGAGTTTGTATGGAAGGTGGGAGAAGTATTCCTTCGATATTGGACGTAAGCTGATATTATAGGATTAAAGCTTGCATATCAAAATTTTAGCTCGATATTTCCTAACCTACGGCTGTAATCGCGGGGGCCGTTAGGCGGACACACCAAAAAAGGTAGAGTTTGAATGGAAGGTGGGAGTAGTTTTTGAATGACATTGCTTTTCTTAAAAGGAACCCTCCGCTTAAAGAGTGAATCTTTCGTACAAAATGTCGGCTATATACCTCTTAAAATGCGGCTGCAATCGCAAGGACAGACTCCCAAAAGGGAGAGTTTGTATGGGAGGTGTACGGATTTAAACACCCGCACGAGTTGAGTTGTTATAAGTAACTTGAACATGCTGGCGAGGGCCAGTTAATATTTTAATTAATTATTATTAAAGTTATTAGAAAATTTATGAAATAAACATAAAAATTTAAAATTTATATCTAAACATTCTGAGAGCGGGCAATCAACTGAATGGCCAGAAGTTTTCTTCTTAAAATTATTTTGTTCTCTCAAGTTGCGAATGCGTTTTTTCTTATTCTGACTTAAAGTACTCTCTTCGGTTGCCAGCGGACACACCTTAGTAACTGAGCGTTTGAATGTACCATATTGCGTTTTTATAGTTACAACTCTAACTCTTCCATCAGATCCTGGATGTACCTCGTCAATTCTTCCCATAGGCAACATCGCAGGATGCGTTGTTGCTCCTTTAAGCAGCACAATCTGCCCTTTTTGTAGATTTGTTATAGCGGTCATCAACTTGTTCCGACATTGTACCGTGGCTAAATACTCCTCCTTCCACCTCCTCCAGAAATCAGTTCTTAACCTCTGTATAAGCTTCCATCGGTCTAAAGTACCTATGTCGCCAGTTGGCAAAGGTTTAGGCATACACAATAATATTCTGCCAATCAAAAAATGACCTGGAGTCAATACGTCAATTTCGTCTGTATTTGTTCCGATATCATACAGCGGTCTGGAATTTAACACCGCCTCTATCTGATGCAAAAGGCTTGACATCTCTTCAAACGTTAAATTGTTATCGCCAATGATTCTTTTTGAATGGTATTTGACAGATTTCACGTCAGCTTCCCATATACCTCCAAAGTGAGGAGCGACTGGAGGAATAAAGTGCCATTGTAAAACTTTCGCGATTAATGATGCTGCTATTGTTGTGTTGCCTTAAATCGCCTTCCGCAGATCTTCACCTAACTTTTTGGCGACTCTTCGGCCTTTGGAGTAAAACCCGTGTTTGTAAATGGAAACGCTTCGTCTTCTCTGCATATTGGCAGATTCCCCATGATTTGATGAGCCGCTTCCTGTCGATATCTGGTGCAAATTACCCACAATCTTAGTTGTCTCTTCAACACATTTGTCAAGCCGATAATCCAAGAATGACCTTGAATATACGTTCTCATCAATTTAACGCCACCATGTAATGTGGCATTATGTCCATCGTGCACAAATAACGTCGTAAATTTCGATTTGTTTAAAATTATCGGGTGTTTCATAGCATATGGTAAGCTGGAATGGTGTAATCTTCCTCCAGCCTTTAACACTCCTTCTTTGTCAAGAAAAGGACCAAGCGGCAGTATTTTGATTTTAGTGTCCAGTTCTTTCTTATTCTCCGAACATAGTATTTCATGGCCATATTCGACCTTTTGGTGATGTTTAATCGCTTGCAGTCTTGCAACAGCTTGTTTTTTGGAGTCACCCAAAGCTGTAGCTTCTCTATACGGAATGAATACAATGAATCGTCCATCGGTATCAACTGTTGTCGTATCGGCAAAGTGTTGCTCACAAATTTGGTTCTCAATTTGTTGTAGATTTGTTTGCAGATTTGGTAAATCTGTCTCATTCTCTTCCATCTCACAAAAACGCTCCAGGTTTAATTCGTTTATGGTGCTGTTTATTTCCAATTTTACAGCATCTGCCATGTCCAACCGATCGTGAACTAAGCTCCTAAACTCTGAGCTGAATGTTGGCCAGTCAACTCCATCTAATTTTGGTAAACGTGGTTCGGGCAATTGAGTGGGGTTACTGCTTTCTCCATTTTCAATCTCCATTTCAAGTTCCGTCTGTATTTCAAACATCTTGTCTTCGAGTGTTTGAAATTCTTTCAATCCCTCCTCAACACTGTAGCATTTAGCTTCTAGTGCATTGATCTTTATCAGCACTTTGTTCCAGATATCCGCTAAACGTTTCTGGTTTGTTAACATTTCCAGCATGTTCTTCCTCAGAAGGCTGTCTTCTGTTCGAAGAATGATTAGGTTAGCTTTAACCATTCCTATTTTAAGAAACCTGAGGTCATTTGCCATTTCCCATTTCTTTGTATTCATTGATGCTGAAATTGTTTGAGGCACGTTTGTTGACGCTAGTTTTGATTTCCTCAACGCCACGTTATCCTCTTTTTCCATCATCTTATACTCGACCTGCAGGTTGCCGAATATGTTCTCGGCATAATACTAGTGATCAAAACCCGTAGAGCTCTTAATAATTTTATGATTATTGGCTTCGAATCTTGACCATGCTTCTTCTAGCTGCTTTGCTGTTTTGCCCGTTTGAATTAGTGTCTTAATCACTTCTTGCAGCCTTTTTTGTTCCGAAATCAGTTCAAGTTCTGCTCTCGTGAACGTTTTTGTTGTTTTTTTTAAATCGGTGTTTATCTTAGGTAAAAAAAAAAACAATTTATTTTTTTCCAAACACTTTTTTTTTTGTTTGACCGCTGTATGCCTCGGTCACGCTTTTTTTTTAAATCGTATTCTTTTTTATACGATTTTAGTTTTTTTTTCTGGTTCGATTTCTTTAAGCCTCTACCCACTGGTGGGGAAAACATTAAAGTTTTATCAAAGGACCAAAATGTACGGATTTAAACACCCGCACGAGTTGAGTTGTTGTAAGTAACTTGAACAGGAGGTGAGAGTAGTTTTTGACCGATCGGTCTCATCTTAATAATCAATACTTAGTGAAGGGAAGCTTGCATACAAAATTTCAGCTTGATTGCTCTTAAATTACTACCGTAATAGCGGGGACTGACATACGGACACCTCCAAAAAGAGTGATTTTGTATGGGAGCTGGGAGTAGTTTTTTACCGATCGGTCTCATCTTACTACTCAACCTCTGCTAAGTGAAGGGAAGCTTGCATACCCTTAAGCTTGATTGCTCTTAAACTACAGCTGTAATCGCAGGGACAGACCCCAAAAAGGGGGAGTTTGTATGGGAGTTTTTCAATAAACAAGTAGGTTCCGTTAGTTGTGAATATAAAATTGAAAGCTTGTTAATTCACAACAACACGAGAAGCATCCCATAACTCATTCATGTGGTGTAAAGGTGTAAATTAAGTAAATAAGTAATTCTTCAGGTCTAATGATCCTCTCTTTAAAGGTCACACATATAAGATTAAAATATCTAGCATATTATGTTCTAATTTTCGTCAGACGTCGAGCACTCATTAAAATTCTTTCCAAACAAAAGGCACCTGCAGTGCACATCAATTCAAATTTAATTTCTTTAGTTTATGATCATTTTCATTGATAATGATCCGTAATATTTCTAACCAATTCCACAAAGTAAATGATTTTGTGGGTGGCCATTGAATACAACCGAATGCCGTTTCTCTAATATTGGCATCAATGCATTGCATCTTTTCCCTAAGGCACTCTCACATGCATTTATCACTTTAACTAGGGTAGGGGTGTCAGCAAATGATCACCTTAAGCAAAGGCAATATACAACGACAACAAATCGGAAGTTAAATGGGTTTATAATACACACACACATAGGCACACGCCCACAAACAGCAGCAACTATGCGCTAACACTTTGACTGTGAACCGTTGCCACCGTCAAAGTGTTGCAACATTCACAGTCACATGCAGTCAGCCCTTTGATTTACGCGCCATAGTTGACCCCTTTTTGCTGTCGCTAGATTTTGTGTAAATAAAACATAAAAATACAAACAAACAAAAGCCGACCGACACAACGACCGATCGACTGTCAGAACGACCCCCAAAATTCTTGTGCACATTAAGCGTTCCATGTTTATTTCCTAGACCACCTACCTGGAAGCCAACGATGGCTGCAATAAATAGATTCTTGTTGCAAGATCTCATAAAACATTATCTAAGGGAATAAATGGATCTTCATAATCAGCAGCTAAATTTTGCTTGAGTTTTTAGTGTCTAGTATTTTGGAACATGTCGTTTTAAAAGTTTAACGTTTGTATGTAAAACGGATCATAAAAATCCGGTGTAAATTTATTTCACATTTTTTACGATCTCATTTCTTTGTGGCTCTAGTAGGAAAGAAACAGATAAGAGAAGTGTTAAAGACTTAAAAATCTCAATTCCCTCAATGAAATGTGGCACGGAAGCGAAGTCGTAAATAGAAAAGACATTTTTGGATGATAACACAAAATTTCAATAATAAAATTTGCAATCTTTTTTAGAAGTTAGAAAAGAAATATTTTAATATGGAAGTTTTTAAATTAGATACTAAAAACAACAGGGAAGAATTGACGTCATTCAAATTGTTTTTGTAATTTAAATGGAAATTGCTAGTATGCAAAAAATTTAAATTTTATTTTTATATTCTAACCTATTTCAAAATTATGTTATTTAAAATATTTCAAATATTTCTAACTTTGTGATTATTATTCTGTATAAATTTTGTAAATATTTATAACATTTATTATGTTCGGATATTTTAAATATTATAAACAAACTAGTTATTACAATAACCTGTACTTCTTAGTATAATAAATGTATTTTTTTTGTAGCAATAATTTGTACTTTTTGGTACAATAAATGTACTTTATGATGAAATAAATTGTACTTTTTGGTATCGAATAATATCTATATATATAAAAATGGTGGCAAAAATGTATAGTAATTCATCAATTGAGAACGGTTGGACCGATTTTGCTGAAATTTTTTTTCAGTTGTTCGTAATTGCCAGGAGAAGGTTTATGTAAAAGAAAATTTTGGGAAATTCCTCCGAAAAAGCCGGAAAATTGCAAAAACCGAAAATTGCTTTTTGGTATGGAATTTCGTGTGCATATGTTACGAATGGTTTTTCGAATGGAAAAATAAAATTTTTTTTTGGAAAATTCGGAAAATCCGGAAAAATTCGAAAAATTTCAATACTATTTTACGATGAAATTTTGCTTTTTGTCGTACGATTTGATAGTTTTGAACGATGTAACTTGCGAAAAATTTCGTATAATTATTCCGAAACGACTTTTCGAATGGAAAAATAGATAAATTGTCGGTGGAAAACTCGGAAAATTCCTAAAAAAAATCGGAAAATTAGATTTTTTTCGATAATCGAAAATTAAATTTTTGTCGGTTTTCGAATGGAAAAATATAAAATTTTAGTTGGAAAATTATGGAAAATGCCAAAAAAAAAATATTTTTTTATTCGATAAAAATGTGGACAATTTCGAACAATTATGACTTTTCGAATGGAAAAATAAAAAAAAACTGGAAAACTCAGAAAATTCAGAAATATTCGAAAGATTTGGATGCCTTCGACGAAATCTTCCATTGTATCGCTTGATTTAATGATTTCAGACGACGTAAAGGTGCAAAATTCGTTGTGTTGCTGAAAAATTTCGGATTATTGTGAAATATATATATATAAAAATTTTGGGATAATCCTAAGGAAAAACCGGAAATTTGAGTGCAATTGTTACGAAATGGCTTTTCGAATGCAAAAATAGAAAATTATTAGGGAAAAACTCGGAAAATTCCGGAAATGCGCAAAAAATTTGATTTTTTTTATCGACAAAATTCTGCATTTTTCGCACGATTTAATGATTTTGATGTTGGTTGGAAAATTAAACAAGATAAATAATGTCTCTATATTTATATAAAAATGGTGTTATAATAATTCTTATAGTAATATATCAATTGAGAACGGCTGGACCGATTTTGCTTAAATTTTTTTCAGTTGTTCGCAATTGCCAGGAGAAGGTTTATGTGAGAGAAAATTTTGAGAAATTGGAATAACCGAAAATAGCTTTTTTGTTTGCAATAATTGAAAATGAATTTTCAAATTGAAAAATATAAAAATTTTGTTGGAAACTTCCAGAAAAATTCGAAAATTTTTAATTTTTTATTCGACGAAATTTAGCTTTTTGTCGTATGATTTGATAGTTTTGGACGATGTAACTGCGAAAAATTTTAGATTATTATTCCGACATGACTTTCAGAATGAAAAAATAGATAAATTCTTGGTGGAAAACTCGAAAAATTTGGATTTTTCGAATAGGACATGGTTGTTTTTAGGGAGAGTTATTTACTAGACTAATGCCTCAATCTTACTTTGCACGACGTACGCGTCGTGCTATAATTAGTCAGAACGTCCGTAATAATCAAACGCAAAAGGAACGTGCCAAAAAAAATGAATGAAGACGTGCCCATATTGCACAGTTTCGCGCTGCACAATCACCACCTGAAATTTGACAGAAGAACTAGAAGAAGACCAGTCGTAAATATAGACTAGAATCGCGCTGCATTTGAATACGATTCCACAATCGCCTACAAAGATCTTCGCTGCGTTGATATCGGTTCATTGTCTGTCGTATGCCAGCATAGCAATGTACTGAAGTTACAATCGGCAACTCCCGGCTTATGCTGCTACTCATTTCGAGGTGAGATCCCAATCTATTTTAAGATGAGATCCCAACTGTATCCTTTTTGCGATCGAACATTTTTGTTAGGAGATAACTGCATTTAAAGTTGTTGATATAAATATCGACGGCTTCACAGCTATTGCAGGGTGAGAATGTGGAATCACACGATATTGTTCTCAAGCGTCGGGAGACTCAACGGTCATATGATGCACTTCATGTTCTGCGGTGGAGAGATGAATATCACCACAATTTAAAGATGGTCAATACAACGACAGGTTTGTTTACAAGTCATCAGGAAAAGAAACGAATAAAAAGGTTAGCTCAAATAATTTTTATGCGTATCGATCGCAAATTGCGTTAGCTGTTGCACCAATTGCTGCCACTTTGTTGAAAGGCGGTCGCTTTGAAGTTGCCGATGAATCTTCTCACAGTTGACAAGCCATTGGGCACAATATCCAGAAGTTCGGCGTTAGCGAAATTGTTGCGAGAATGCAAAATTACCATTTGGGATAAATGCACGATAGCGCGTCAACGAGCTTTGGAGGCAGTTGAACGAAAGATGAAGGATTTATGAGGTGATTCGAAACGATTTGATGGGGCTATAATATTTCTGGCGGAAGATTTTCATCAAACGCTTCCCGCCATCCTAAAATCTACTACTGCTGATGAAATTATTGTCTTTGTGCCGGAATAACAAGAAGTTGATGTTAACCACGAACATGAGAGTCACGTTGCAAAACGACCCATCGTCTACTGCATTTTCAACATATCTACTGGCGCTTTGTAATGGCCAAATTCCTGTTGATGTTTCAACTGGATTGATGACGTTTCCGTCAATTTTTTTCAAAGGAGAGGAAGTCTTTTTACCTCGAATTTCTATTATTCCAACCGATTTTCCCTTCCAATTCTAGCAAATTCAATTCCCCATTCGATTGGCTTTTGCGATGACAATCAATAAATCGCAAGGCCAATCATTGGAAGTTTGTGAGATCAACCTCGAATTTCTCAGTTTTTCGCGTGTCCTCATTGTTTGTTTTAGCGCCGGAAATCGAAAAACATTGTTTATCAGACCGCTCTTCACTGATTTCGATTAAATTCAAATTATTCACATTAAAATTTGAGCTATATGTGTTTTAATATTACTCTGGAGCTTATATGAAGGCGTTAACTTAGAGCGAGACGAAGTTCGCCGAGTCAAAAGTTGTATGGCAGAACAACGTTTGCCGGGTCAGCTAGTCTGTATATAAATTATTATCGTTTTAGGGCTAAAATACAGTTTTGCCACGCCCTCTTCGGCCACTGATTGAGAATAACAAAATCGTCTGCAAATTTGAACCTGTAAGTGCTGAGTACTATCTATGTACAAAATTGTATCTCTCTGGTTAAACAATACAGTTTGGTCACACCCCCTCCGCCCACTGACCCAAAATTGTAATTTCGCCAATTTCTATTTGTGTACCAATTTTTATTTCTCTAGGGCTAAAATACAGTTTGGTCACACCGCCTCCGCCCACTGACACAACATTAAAATTCCCTCTGGATATTCATGTTGCCTAGCACTATATGTGGATCAATTGTATCTCCCTAGCTCTAAAAATATGTTTTGCCACGCCCAATCCGCCCACTGGGCCAAATTAAAATTTAGTCCGCATATTTATATTCGTGCTGTCGTGTATTACATTTATCTTCCTAGTTCTAAAAATATGTTTTGCAACACACCATTCGCCCTCTGACCCAAATTAAATTCCACCTGCATATTCATGTTGCCGTGTGTATCAAATTGTATATGCCGCCCAATGGTTTAAAATTAAAATTTTGTCCGCATGTTCATATTCGTGTTGCCGAGTACTATCTGTGTATGAAATTTTGTCTCCCTAGCTCTAAAATTATCTTTTGCCATGCCCACTCATCCACTGGTACAAAATTAAAATTTCGTCCGCATATTCATATTCGTGTTGCCGAGTACTATCTGTGTATGAAATTTATCTCCCTAGCTCTAAAATTATCTTTTGCCATGCCCATTTAGCCCACTGGTCCAAAATTAAAATTTTGTCCACATATTCATATTGTGTTGCCGAGTACTATCTGTGTATGAAATTTTGTCTCCCTAGCTCTAAAATTATCTTTGCCATGCCCACTCAGCCCACTGGTCCAAAATAAAATTTCGTCCGCAAATTCATATTCGTGTTGCCGAGTACTATCTGTGTATCAAATTTTATCTTCCTAGCTCTAAAAACATGTTTTGCCACGCCTACCCCGCCCACTGATCTAAAATTAAAATTCGTCCCCATATTTATATTCGTGTTGCCGAGTACTATCTGTGTATCAAATTTTATCTTCCTAGTTCTAAAAACACGTTTTGCCACGCCTATCCCGCCCACTGATCTAAAATTAAAATTTCGTCCGCATATTCATATTCGTGTTGCCGAGTACTATCTGTGTATGAAATTTTAACTCCCTAGCTCTAAAATTATCTTTTGCCATGCCCACTCAGCCCACTGCTCCAAAATTAAAATTTCATCCGCAAATTCATATTCGTGTTGCCGAGTACTATCTGTGTAACAAATTTTATATTCCTAGCTCTAAAATTATCTTTTGCCATGCCACTCAGTCCACTGGTCCAAAATTAAATTTCGTCCGCATATTTATATTCGTGTGTCCGAGCACTATTTGTGAGAGAGACAGAAATATTCAAAAATATTAAATAATACAAGAATATAAAAACTGGCGCCTCAGGACACATAATGAAAAATGATGGAACCTCAACCTAATCTTTAGAAGAAGGTTTGGAAATCCTAACAAACACCCACTTCCAAGTGAAGAGTACAACCGTCACATTTACCGCTTTCTTCGACCAAATACTAGCCATTGTAAGATGCGACCATCGAAGTCATCAACACCCATTCATCCGCATAAAACCCCCTGTCCGGATAAAAGTGTAATATCCATTGAACTTCAACAGGCCTTGGAGATACTATTGCCGAGGCTAAAGACTATTTTCAAAGGCTGTGTAGAACTGTCTCAGCTACCAATAAGATGGAGATGGTCTTCATCCTAAGGGGCAGGAACACCACCATCAACAACTTTCATCCTTATAAATATACCAGCTGAACTTCAACAGTCCTTGGAGATACTATTATCGTGGCTGAGGGCAATCTTTAACGTTGTGTCACACTGTCTTACCTGCCAAAGAGATAGGGACCGAACGGCTACGGTAGTCATCATTCCAAAGGCAGGAAAACCAGCTAATGAGAGCTATCAACAGCATTCATCTGGATAGCGTACTTAGACGACATATCACTCTGGGATTAGTCTACCATACCTCGAACGTGAGATGCAGGACTATATCAATATTCTGGCAGACTGTGGAGCAAGCAGGGGACTTAATGCAAATCCTGATAAAACAGAAAGGGTACTGTTCAGTCGGAGAAAATAAACGCCTACCACCTCATTAACCAGCTGGGCAACAAACAACTCAAATTCTCCGAAATGGGGAACTACTTATGCATCATCTTGGACAGGAAGCTAAACTGGAGATAGAACATAGAGAGCAGATACAACAATGCAGTCATAGCATTGTGCACATTTGGGGACTCAAATCCACAGTAACACTTTGGATTTACAACGTTAGTGTGAAGCCAATTACTACAATATGACTCCATAGTTTGGTGCTATGCGCTTAGCAAAAATATCAAATTTCGACAAATGGATCGTGTTTAACGTTCCTCCTAATACCCGAATGCATGAGATCGACTCCATGTAAGTCGCTCTACACGATACTTAAACTACTACCAACTGGTTTAAGCTGTTAATGATCTGCTCTCAAATCAGCCATTCGACTAAACGATATAGAACATTGGATTCCCTTCATCGGACACTCAAGGATCCTGAACCAGATCGATGTCTTACTTGAAACAGACTATGTGCTTATTTCCTTACTTAATTTACCTTTACACCCCATGAATGAGGTATGGAATGCTTCTCGTGTGGTTGGGAATTAACACGCTTTCTTTGTTAGATTCACAACAAACGGCACCTACTTGTTTATCGACGAATGCGAACGTAACTATTTTATCATCTTTTACTAGCAATGCCGATTATCTCGGGGCCGGTCATGAAAGAAAATGTATATGACTGGAGCCGGTAATCGAACAATGGATCTCACGCATTGTAGTCGCGTGTTCTAACCACTATGCCACGGTTACGTGCTTAATGCACGGAAATCAAATATTTTCTATGAGAACGTTATGTATGGACCAACAAACAGCTTTACGGATGGGTTCAAACTGGATGACAAAGTTAGCTATGGTATTTACTCCGCAGATCGCCTAAGTATTAGATCAAGAATTCCAGACTTCTGCAGCGTTTTCCAGACGGTAATACTTGTTATTAACATGAGAAAAGTATCATAGAAGGATATTTTCCTGTCCAAGGACAGTCTAGCGGCAGTAAACTCACTAAATTTCAACAACTTCAAATCGAAAAGTGTTTAGGGCCTTTCGGATATATCTTAACAAGACACCTAAGAATAAGAGAGTTCTGAACACGTGCATAGCTAGACACAACGGATTTGAGGGCAACTGCAAAGTGGACGACAAGACCCGACGGGGCTCAGCCCTGCAGGAAAGTGACGTTGAACACCCTATATCCAACTGTAAGAATACTATCGGAAATCTAACATTGAGAACAGTAAACAACAGATGGAAGTATGAAGAAACCTGTAGAAAATCTATCTATCTATCAAACCTCAGAAACCTCGAAAGATACCAGTTTAGAAAAATTATTACCTTCTTAACTGGACATAAACTCATAGGCAGACATGCGAACAGAATGGGAGTCGCAACGCAAAGCGAGTGTATCTACTGGTGTAATAGCAGTACTGAAACAACTACCGACCATATTATATGTGACTGCCTAATCCTATGCAGAAAGTGACCGGAACTCTAAGGAAAACCCTTCTTAATTGGCATTGTATAACTAACATCTTTGCACATCAGCAAATTTAACAAATTTCGTACGACCATTAATTGAACGAAATGTATCGAAACTCTAGAAGCCCTATCAACCATAGACGGAATCCACCACACCCAGAAAAGGAATTAGTCACTTAACCAAGTACCACATACGCTAAACGGATCGGCTAAAGGGATGACACAAACGCCAAACGGATAACAAAATGGGCTCATAGGTACCTAAGTGACCCTTTTGTCTACGAAAAGGATGCCTGCAAACGAAACCAACAGTATTGAATATATTTAGTATATTGTAATGACAAAATTTTCCACATAACACTTATATGTGCCCATGCTCCGACAGAAGAGAAAAGCGATGAGGACAAAGGCGAGTTCTACGAGAGCCTAGAAAATGTATATGACCGTAGCCCGAGCCATGACATTAAAAATGTACTAGGCGATTTTAATGCTAAAATAGGCAGGGAAACCGCATTTGAGCCTACCATCGGAAAATTCAGTCTGCACAGCGAAACGTCAAGAAATGTGGTAGTTAGCAGCACTAGATTTGACCATAAAAATATTCATAAGGCAACATGGTTATCTCCAGATCAATTGACGAGGAATCAGATTGATCATGTGGTAATCGATGGAAGGCACGCATCGAGTGTTCTGGACGTACGAGTGATGAGGGGTGCGAACATTGACTCCGATCACTTCCTTACCGCAGTTAAGGTACGCACAAGGCTAAGCATGGCGAAAAACGTACGTAACTAGGCACAACGAAAGCTGGACATCGGTAAAATGCGGACCACATAGGTAGCGAACGCCTACTCCAACCACCTAACTCAACTGCTGCGGAATGCTCCAACCCCTGACAATATAACCTCGCAGTGGCAAAATATAGCCGACTCCTTAGAACGGGCTGCGAGAAGCGTACTTGGGTACTCAAAGCCGTCTCAAGAAGATGCCTGGTACGATGATGAATGTCGCCATGCCACGAGAGATACGGTTGCTGCATACAGGGCGAAACTGCAGCCAATGGCAACGCGAGCTGTTCGTGAACGGCACAGGGAGAAGAGACGAGAGGTAACTCGTCTTTTTAGACGAAAAAATAATGAGCTGAAGAAGAGGCAGGATGAGTGCACAGAGTTGCTCCGAAGCAGAGGGGAAGCCCGAAAATTCTACAAGAGAGTTAAGGCGAGAATGCGTGGAACAGGGTTACCCTCCTGCAAGGACAGCGATGGTCAGCTAGTGACGGACCCGGATAACGTTCTGAGGATATGAAGAAATAATTTCAAAAATTTATTGGATGCAGACACCACTCCAGAAGATCCCGCTCCAATCCATGACGATGGTGTTTACTGTCCGCCTCCGAGCCAGAGCGAGATACGTGTGGCAATCTCCCGACTTAAAAACAACAAAGCTGCTGGAGCCGATGGTCTCCCTGCTGAATTGCTTAAAGCTGGCGGGGAGGAACTGATTAGGAGCATGCATCAGCTCATGGAGAATATCTGGCAAGAGGAGAGCATGCCCGGGGATTGGAGTCTCAGTCTGTTATGTCCCATATACAAGAAAGGAGGTCGTAGTGAATGTAAGAACTACCGTGGAATAAGCCCATTACCAAATGTGTACAAGGTCCTTTCAAGCATATTGTGTGAACGTCTAAAGCCAATTGTAGAAAAACTAATTGGATCATATCAGTGCGGCTTTAGACCTGGCAAATCTACGACGGATCAAATATTCACCTTACGACAAATCCTGGAAAAAACCCATGAAAAGCAGATCGACACCTACCACCTCTTTGTCGACTACAAAGCTGCCTTCGACTCTCCAATAAGGAATAGGCTTTAAGCCATGTCTGAGTTTGGTATTCCTGCAAAGCTGATTCGACTTTGCAAATGTACCTTAGACAACACCAAATCCTCGGTTAAAATTGGTAAGGATCAGTCTGAACCATTCAACACGGAAAGAGGTCTCAGACAGGGCAATAGCCTGTCCTGTACACTATTTAATATAGTTATGGAGAAGGTGATGAGAAAGGCTGGTGTCAACATGTCTGGCACCATATTCCACAAGAGCCACATGCCACTAGCCTATGCCGATGATATAGACATCATTGGCCGAAATCTGCGGGATGTTACTGCAGTTTTCTCATCACTAGAAAAGGAATCAGCAGAAATGGCTTTAGCGGTCAACGAGGACAAAACAAAAATAATGATTTCGACGAACAAAGTGTCCTCTCGATGGGGACGCACCGTGAATGTTGACAATTATGGTTTTGAGGTAGTCGACGAATTTAGCTACCTCGGATCTTCCGTCAACAAGAAAAATAATGTCAGCCAAGAAATTAAACGGAGAATAGTGCTAGCCAATAGATGTTTCTACCGACTTCGTCAGCACTTTAGTAACACCACCTTCTCTCGGAATACTAAGAAACAGCTATACCAGGTGCTTATCTTACCTGTTCTGTTGTATGCTGCCGAATCATGGGTGCTTACTACAACGGACATACAAAACCTGGGAGTATTCGAGAGAAAAGTACTCCGAAAAATATATGGACCTATCTGTGTCGAAGGCAAGTTTCGCCATCGGATGAACCATGAGCTGTATGAGCTTTACCACGACATCGACGTAGCTAAAAGAGTCAGAATCCAACGACTTCGATGGCTGAGACATGTTGCCAGGATGGATGTAAATGCTCCAGCGAGAAAGGTGTTTGAAGGCGAACCTGAAGGACGGCGCAGAGCAGAGAGACCGAAACTCCGTTGGAAGGACTAAGTGGTAGGCGATGTGCCATCATCTGGTAGGACTAACTGGAGAACACACGCAGAAGACCGAAGCGTGTAGAATTCTTTATTACTTCAGGCCTCAAATTTATGAACTACGTTTCGTAAATTGTAATTGGCCACTTAAGTAAGTAAGTAAGTAATGACAAAGATTTGTATTATCGCAGTGCGATTTTAGCAACTGAATGTTTCCCCAAGTTTATTGTGTTATCATTAAAGCGTATGCAACGCGTAAATTGTTTAACACTCGACTGTCAATACTAGTTAAAATACATAATCTCCTGAACATTCTCTTAGGAGATATTCAATAAGAACCTAAAGGTATACCAGTCACATACATCTGCAACAAGTACAAAAGTGTTTAGAAGGTATGAAAATTGATGGTAAACACATCAACAAAATGTGGCGCTACAGAGAAAAATAATAGTTTCAATTCTTATCGTGGATCATATTCTTAGTTAATTTTTAGAGCCTAAGACCATCTTAATTCACTTTGCTTAAAAAATTAGTAGGCCGATATCAAAACTTCGATATAATTTCAAAAATAAAATTCTTCTGAAATCCTATATCACTTTCCAATGTTAGTCTATAATATAGAGTCTATATCACTCTCCTATTAAATGTAGTGCTTATGCAGTTCTTTCAATCCTCACGTTATGGAAAAACAAATCTTCGGTTGCCTTTTTTCCACTTCTTTCATTTGGGAAAGGAGAAGTTGTTCCCCAGAACAAAACACTTTATTGTACAATTATTGCATTTTGTTGTTTAACAAACAAATGTAAAGAGGTGCTGAATGTCTAGGCGAATCATGTAGCACATTTATTACAACAACATTAACAACATGCAACAACATAGGCTGCATTAAAGCTTTGGCTGCTGCATAATGGCCAGAAGTTTGTTGAATATCTGCTGATAAATTTTGCAAGATAAATAAAGGTGTGACATAGCAAAAAAAAA
Source organism: Muscina levida (assembly GCA_964034835.1). Classification (NCBI taxonomy): domain Eukaryota; kingdom Metazoa; phylum Arthropoda; class Insecta; order Diptera; family Muscidae; genus Muscina; species Muscina levida. The sequence goes on from OZ035882.1 coordinate 140,532,548, forward strand.
AGTGCAACATCGTTAAAGCTAAAACCGACACGCACAAGATGAGAAAAAAATATTCAATATTATTTATCATAAACAAAAATGATCAATAATATACACCTTCATAGATACATATGAAATCTTGTGGTGTAAAGTGTAAAGGCTACCAGGAAATTTAAAAGATTTGAAAGATATTAATATGGACATAAAAATATTTAATAATTATTTTAGAAATTAACAACAAATGGCTCATAAACTTGCCTAAATTTTGGGCCACCTACGAGCAAACAAATTAAAGCTCTGCTGCCATCATGCCTGGTAGTCCCTTAAAATTTCCAAAATATACTCGCATTGTATCAAATGTGTTTTCATGACCAGGAAACCACAAGAATACAAACAGTGAACAGATTGTTTCCCGAAAATATTTCCAAGTTACAACAACAATCGATCTGAAAGGCATTCCAGTTGCTTTGTTGTTGCCAAGGTTTATTTATACCTCAGCGCCGCTGTCATCTTTAGGAACCTGCTGCGCTGTTGTTGTTGTTGTTGTCGTGGTGGCATCGACATGTTGCATGTTGTTGCTTGTGGTGGGCCAGGGTGTAAAGAATGTTAGCTGGTGTCTGTTGTTGTTGCTTTTACACTAATCATACCAAAAAAAAAATTGTGTGAATTTATGGTTTATTGTAGATCGGCTGTTGCTGCATTCGCTCTCTCGATTTTATGGATGTATTTTCAAAAACAATCTCTCCTATTCTTTGTTTTAGTTGCACATTCTTAATATGAGTTACACAGCACCTATAGTTACTATGCAGCTAACGCTCTCTTCTAACTTTAGTGTTTGTGTGAAGTTATGTTGTTTGTATGTCCGTCCCTATGGTTGTCATTGGGTTTTTTGTTTTGTAGGTGATTTATCAGTTCAATTTTAGTGTTGCCTTTAAATTTGTTCGAAATTAATACACAAACTGATGCTAATCGATGTTTTATCGGTGATTTGAAATACTACCACACTGAGCGAAAAAATAGCAGTTACTAACTGTTAAAGAACTTGATGATACTGCAGTCTATTCAGGCATTGAGATTTGTTGGTTTTCAAAACTAAATATGAAAAACAAAATGGTAGACAGCATATTTAGCGTGTTCTTCCATATATAACGCCCATGGGTGGTAAGTATAGTATTAAAATACTTAAAAATCGGTTAACCGACATCAAAAACCCGGTTAAACCGGGTATTCGAAATTGGCATTTTTAAAGAAACCGGTTTTAGACAATTTTCGGTTTTGAACACTCTAGTGGTAAGTATATATTCGATTCTGATCGTTTTAAAGATGCCCGTCTATTTGTCGCGATTCCAGCCGTAGTGTAAGAGATGTCGTGCTCGTAGCTTCTGTTAAGATCGGACAAAAACTACTCGCACAACCCTATCTTCGGTGTGAAAAATTCGTATACACACTATAACAGCCGTAGGTAAGACCTTTCGTGCTGACACTTGTATTTCTAGCTTTTATCTTCTGAGAGGACATAAGGCTCTAAGATTGCTATAGTGGACTAAATCAATTTTTTACTAGTCAAATTTTTGCCCTATTTTATAATTTTATTTTATTATCTTTTCATATATTTATACCATCACCCTTAGGGATGAGGGTATATATCATTTGATACGAAAAAAAGTGTAACGCCTTAAAGGAGACGAGGTAGACCCCAAGTATCTTAAGACCAAATTAGTTTCCGGACTTTTTAAGACAATTGAGCTATGTCCGTCTGTCTGGCTGGATGGCTGGCTGGATGGCTGGCTGGATGGCTGGTCAGCAGGATAACTCGAGTAATCCTAAACGGATCAGTATGAAAATTTATCAGTATTAATATTTATCAAAACGAACTTATGGGATTGTAAATTGGCTGAATAGCCCCACCCCTTCTGGTACCTCCCATACAAAATTACCTATTTTTGGAAAATTAATATTCTTCCATAACTTCCAAACGGACAACTGGAGGATGTTTGAATTTGGTCAGTTTATTTATCTTGCAAAAGTAGAGAAACACTACAAAACCGAAACCTTTGCCCCACCCATTCTGGTACCTCCCATACAAATGACCGAATTGACCCTTATAGTTTTACATACATATCTTTTTTGTAAGTTAACTGAGATCACTCAAATTTTGTGTATGATGTTCCCTTATGAAAATCAGACTCAGGTATGAATATGGACTATTTCGGTTCACGTCTTCTGGTACCTCTCATACAAATTACCTATTTTTGGAAAATTAATATTTCTCCCATAACTTCCAAACGGACACTTGGGGGGTTATGAAAATTGGTGAATAAATTAATGTTGTGATAGGAGGCGAAACCTCAGAGAGCCTAACTATTTGACACACCCCTTCTGGTACCTCCAATACAAATGACCGAACTCACCCCCATAGTCTTACATACATATCTTTTTTGTAATTACACTGAATTCAGTAAAATTTTGCGTACGATGTTCGCTTATGAAAATTAGACTCAGGAATGAAAATGGACTATATCGGTTGATGCCTTCTGGTACCTCCCATACAAAATTACCTATTTTGGGAAGATTAATATTTTTCCCATAACTTCCAAACGGACCCTTGGAGGGTAATGAAAATTGATCAGTAAATTTATCTTCTTATAGGAGGCAAAACCTCAGAAAGCCTAACTATTTGACACACCAATGTTGGTACCTCCCATACAAATGACCGAACCCACCCCTAAAGTCTCACATACATATCTTTTTTTGTAAGTACACTGAATTCAGTAAAATTTTGCGTAAGGTGTACGGTTATAAAGATTTTAATCAGGAATGAATATGGACTATATCGGATCACCCCTTCTGGTACCTCCCATACAAAATGACTTTGTTTGGAAAATTAATATTTCTCCAATAACTTCTGAACCGTCACCTGGGGGGATAATCAAATTTGGTCAGTTCATTTATCATGTAATAGGAGGCAAAGCCTCAGCAACCCTAACTATTTGGCACACCCCTTCTGGTATCTCCCATATTAATATATGGGATATTTTTCTTTTACATACGTATCATTTTTGTATGTACACTGAATTCAGACAAATTTTGCCAAGGTAAGCGATCATTGAACGTTGATTTACGAAAAAAAAATCAGACACGTTGTGCTGCCCCTAATTGTACCTTCTGTACAAATAGATCAAATTTTGTATGTTTTTGCTGTACATGCAGACATGCAGAAATAATACATAAGTAATTTTATTTTAAAAATATATTAATTTCAATAACTCAAGACTTAAACAATATCTTATATTGGGTGATGGTATTTATCAGTCAGTTTACCTGACTGAAATTTCTGTACTGGTTTTATTATTATTTTATATTTCTATTTTTATATTTTTATATTATTATATTAATATATTTTTATATTTTTATATTTTTATATTTTTATATTTTAATATTTTTATATTTTAATATTTTTACCCACGCCTCTTCCCCCCCAGATACCGCGCGAGCTGGGGTTCATTTAAGCTGAGCATATTTTTATATTTCTATATTTTTATATTTTTATAAATTTTTATATCATAGTATTTTTATATTTTTATATTTTTATAAATTTATATTTTTATATTTTTATAAATTTTTATATCATAGTATTTTTATATTTGTATGTTTTTATATTTTTATATCTATATATTTTTATATTTCTACATTTATATTTATTTAATATTTTTAAATTTTTATATTTGTATATTTTTATATTTGCATATTTTTATATTTTTATATTTTGATATTGTCATAGTTCGGTTTGAGATCATTTCTATTGGCAATTATTTATTATTGCCAATAGTTTTTTATTCAAGAGTGTGAAATGTATTATGTTGACAGCAGGTTAGGCGTATAACGTTATTTCGGCATTCACCACAATGCCTCGTCAGCGCCCTTTGCTGTGCCTTCTCCTCTATCATCACAAACCTTAAGGGAAGAAAGCATCTCAAAGTTAATGAGAACTTTTCCCTCCGGTGCGAAGAAAGCATCCTCGAAGCGCACAACATGCCAACTTAATACACACACAAGCACTTGCCTATGCATATGTCCATCGGACACAATTGCACATGAGTTTTGTTGTTGACAAAGTGCCAACCCCGTTCTGCGTACCGTCAGTGTTTTGTTGTTCTTGATTTTGTTTTTTGTTGATCTTTAATGAATTATGATATTGTCATAGTTCGGTTTGAGATCATTTCTATTGGCAATTATTTATTATTGCCAATAGTTTTTTATTCAAGAGTGTGAAATGTATTATGTTGACAGCAGGTTAGGCATATAACGTTATTTCGGCATTCACCACAATGCCTCGTCAGCGCCCTTTGCTGTGCCTTCTCCTCTATCATCACAAACCTTAAGGGAAGAAAGCATCTCAAAGTTAATGAGAACTTTTCCCTCCGGTGCGAAGAGAGCATCCTCGAAGCGCACAACATGCCAACTTAATACACACACAAGCACTTGCCTATGCATATGTCCATCGGACACAATTGCACAGGAGTTTTGTTGTTGACAAAGTGCTTTATTTATTTATATTTTTAATATTTTTATAAATTTTTATATTTTTAAATTTTCTCATTTCTCCCAGTGTATCCACATCCTTTAATCAATCGCATTTCCTTAAGAGTTAAAGGACATCATTATTCATTTTATCCCACAAACAATAGGAAAGAAACAAAACAACAAAATTCTCACGAAAGTGAAAGTCCTTACCACACATCGATCGACCATCGCACCCAGAAGAGGCCTGACTTAACGGTTGCTTACGCCGTCGGTAGACTCTCCTATGATCATCACGAACTTGCCCAATTTGGCAACAACAACCACCATCAATATGTGCCACAATACAAAGGAACAACAGTTAGTGTTGTTGTTTTACAGGTCTTATTGTAATACCCAAAAGGTCTTTTGTCTTCAAGGTGTTGTTAAGGTTAATATAAGTATTATTGTTTGTGTTGATCGTGTATTATTGTGGCTGGGGATCGAACGTCTGTCTGTAAGGACAGACCATGATCCCTCAAGACATTTTGACTTATTACCATGTATTTGTCAATATTGGACATGCTCACTGAAAACATTACCTCCAACCAGAGTGCGACGACCACAAAAGTCGCCCTTAAGAATGTTGGAATTGTACAAAAGCGACCCGTGGCAAGAGGCACTTTGATTTCGATTTAATCGATTGGGTAGCAGCCAAAACCCAACCTTCACCACACACGTTTCGCCGGCAGGTAAATTTGTCTTAAACCCTGACTTAGAACTGAGTTTATTTAAAACAAACACTCTTAAGAGATGATTCACAGTTAAAGATGTGTAGTTGTGGTCTGAGTTGTGTTTTGTTTCCCCTCATTTCCTAAAACTCTGCTCTAAAGTTGTTGTCAATACATCGTGATGTCTTCGAATATCAGTGCGCTGCGCTCGCTCTCTTCTGTGGCTGGTTGATGCCTCTGGGGACCAGAGTCACTGCATGCATACTTAATTAATTGTTTGTCATTGTTAATAAGATTTAGTGGGCCATTAAAGAGTGTGTTAACAATTTTTCATAATATTTGTAAGTTTGGAATGAGAGCCCGTCTGTGTGTAAATTTGTTGGGTTAAAACACAAATAAATCTGAGAAAAGATAATAATTCTTAAAAATCTGATATTTGTTTTGATTGGAGTTGTTGTGAAATTCACAAAATTATTGACAATCCAGGGACGATACTCGTAGTTTTCATAGGAAACTGTGACATATTAGTAGGAAAGGGGACGTTTAAGTAACGGGCAAATAGTTATAATAGTGTATTATATGTAGGTATATAGAAAATCTAACAACAAAATAACAACCACTGACGGCGAAAGTTTTGCCGTACATTTGTCGTGGGATGTAAAAGTAGCCTTTTGTTACAGTCATTTGGGAGCATCCTTGATTTTGGGCGTACCATAGAAGCCGTTATGACAGAACCTAAAATTAAGGAGGCCGACTGTGGCATGATCATAAGTACACGCGACTATCATGTGGGAGACCAGGATCCGCTTCCCGTCTCAGTCATCTATATTTATTACGTCGGCAGCCCTCCGATGTTATCAACACCTACTTCGCAGTTTAAGTTTAGAAAAGGCTTTTAAACTAGCTGACGTAGGCATTCGGCTATGAACTGTATGTTATTATATTTGATTCCTACGGCTCCAGGTTGGAGCATAGGGCCCTAACAAAAATCATCCATTCAGATCTATCATGCGCCATCAGTTTTGTTTCATTTCAGTTTCTCTGATTTCGGATTCTAGTAACCTTCTCCATGTGTTGGCTGGTCTGGCCTTGAAGGTACCAATCGATTGCCGTCTTAGAAATATCGTTCTGGAGTCGTCTCATAACATTGATGATACAGCCTTATTTTCTCTTCATAATTTCGTTGCGGATTGGTGTTTCTCCAGTTCTTTGCCAGAGGTCTCAATTAGAACTTACATATGACCAAAAATATTTCAATATCTTTCGCAGGCAAAAATTACAAAAAACTTGCAGTGATTGTATATCACCTGTTGTGCAATTCCATGATTCACCGCCATATAGGAGTGCCGATTTCACATTCGAAGAGAAAAGGCGGAGCTTAGTTTTTAGGTGGATTTGGGGAGATTTCTAGACTTTTTTCAGTGCTCCAAAGGTCTGATTTGCCTTTTTTATGTGATTTGCAATATTCTCACTTGAGCTAACGGTGGTGGATATAATGCTCCCCAGATAGCAAAAAGCCTGAACATCTTCGAGATCCACACTGTTGACAGTGAACTTGGAGGGATTATCCGTGTTCATGCGTAGAACCTTTGACTTGCTGCTGTTAATGTGCAGTCCAACATTGGAGAGTAATTGTGGGCGAGCAGACATATATCATCGGAATAGTCCAGATATTCTCTCTGACCATTCATACCCCATTCGATGCCCCTTCTAATGCAATACCATAACCGAATAACCGAATCCAGGACAACGTTTAATAACAGTGGTGATAAAGTACATTCCTGCCGTACTCCAGTGTTTACACCAATTGGGCTGATCAACAAACGTTCATGCAGCACTCGGCTTGTTGAATTCTGATACAGTGCTCTGATGTGAGCAATTACTCATGTTAAACTGCTTTACATTGGAGAGCGTGCCAGATCGCCTGATCATGAAGAGTATCAAATGCTTTCACGAAGTCAATGAAAATTATATATATATATTATGGATCGCCAATCCACAGATTGTTCCAAATTAAGTCCTAGACTGTGTGGCCTATAACCGGCTTGTTCAATGCGTAGATCTGCTACAAGCGAGCATCCAAAGCGCTAGGCCCTGACGGAATATCCATGTTTATGCTGAAACAGTTTAACACACCGGGAGTCGAATATATATCTTATGTCCTCAACTTATCCCTGACTACTCTAGTAGTACCCGAAGCCTGGAAAATGGGCAGAGTGATCCCGCTACAAAAACCTGGCAAAGATGCGAGTAGGTGAGAATCCTACTGGCTCATTTCTGTTCTCTCGCCAATAGCACTGACACTTGAGGCTTTAATCATCCCGAGCCTGACAGGACATTTTCCATTTGCGGATCATCAGCATGGATTCCGTAAGCAGCACAGTACAACTACTGCTTTACACGCACACAAGCCGAGTGACAGGACGGTCCTCTTGGCGCTTGATTTATCGAAGGCTTTCGATACCGTAAATAACGCCACGCTTTTCGGGGACATCGTTAACACGTCCCTCACGAACTATTTGGAACTTTGGATAGTAAATTACATGTGTGGACGCCAGTCGTATGTGGCATTCAGAAACAAGAAGCCCAACAGGGAGTTCGCCAAGGTGAGGTGATATCTCCGGCACTGTTTAACCCCTACTTTTCTGCAATTCCACCACCACCTGACGGCGTTAATATCGTATCATATGCTCATGATTGTACGATTCTGGCGTCGGATTTCTCGATTGATTACATATGTGGAAGGTTGAATATCTACTTAGCTGAAATTGCAAATTTCTTCGCTGCGAGAACGAACAAAAATTTCCGCCACCAAATCATCGGCCACACTGTTCACCGCATGGATAGCGCAAGTAAAGGAGCAGCTCAATGTGATAGTCGATGGCACAACAATTCCGACCACCAATCACACCAAGGTCCTTGGTGTCACATTTGACAGGCTTCTCAGATTCAATGCGCACGACACAGCTGTCTGCAACAGCTATCTGCAAGTAGGAACAAGGTCCTCAAGCCGCTAGCCAAAGAAACCTTGTTGACCTCTTATAAAGCAATAGGTCGGTCTGTGGTGAACTATGCAGCTCCAGTGTGGTCACCGAATGTGAGAGAGACGCAGTAGAAGAACATGCAGACATGCCAAAATGCCGCCCTGAGAACTGAAACGGGGTTCCTCCTAATATCGTCTGTGGATCACCTTCATGAAGAGACGAAGGTCATACCCGTGCGCCGACATAATTTCCTTCTGTCGAAGCAGTACCAGCTTACATGTTACCGGTCCAGCCATCCCAACTACCATATTATGGATAGGCTCCCTCCCCCCAGGCAGGTCAGAAAAGACCTTCAAGAACTAGAGCGCGAGATCCAACGGTACAAGAGAGAGCCTCTAGATCAAAGAACATTTCAGGCAGGCTTAGCGGACATTCACTCAGATGCAGTCGTGAAAGCAATGCATAACTACAGAGTAAATGTCGTGCTCGGAGAACACCCTCAATCAGTGGCTTCGGAGTAAGAGGTTTTACAGCGGCAGACGAAAGTTGTTTTGGCCCAGCTAAGATCTGGCTGATGTAGCCGCCTCAATTCGTACTAGGCAAGAATTGATGGCAATACGTCGAACACCTGTCACGCTTTAGCCAGGGACCACACAACACACCACACCTTTTCAACCGCGCTGCCAAACCAACTCAACTTGTTTCCAGGTCTCTTTGGACCCACCGAGTGCAAGTAGCCACCTTCCTTGGCCTGAAAACAAACGCAGCAGAAAATTACATTGTTATGCCCCTTCAGTTTTTATATTCTGTGAGATATCCTTTTTTTGGCAGCTTAAAAGTATTCGATAATGACTATGGATGCGCTGAGAGTTGGATCGGCTTTAAGAAATTCTGGACTGAAGTTGTCTACACCTGGTTCTTAAAAAAAATTAACGACTTTTATGAAAAGTTGTTGGGAATTTTGCGGTTTTGTATTGGAAGGCCTACTACCTACTATGAGAGTCAACCTATATGGACCATATTATAATGGCATTGAATACAGCCTTCTTAAAATCCTTAGCAAATATTAAAAATATCCCATCTCTTTACCCTTCCAAACAACCAACGAGTAGTTTAGCTCTCCTCTCTCTCACTTCCATTGAAATCGAAAGCTCTTTCCTGGTAACCTAACCCCCTTTTGTTTATTCTGTATAATGATGTCGATAAAAAAAAAACGATGACAACTGACAATGTTTCAACATTTCGTGTTATAATTTTTATTTCGTACAAAATCTGATAAGCGACAACAAAATCTTCCTCATCATTATCATCATCAGCATTTTCAAATGTCAAAGAAAACCCTCACAACAAAGCCACAAGCTTCTTGGAAAGTTTGTTAACAACTTAACCAGAATTATACCCACAACAGACTTGTCAATATGAATATTGGACAGACGGACAGACAATCAGGTAAGTGAAAACGTTTTGTCGCCATATCGAAATGACTGAAATTCAACATGAAAATATCAATAAAACAACTTTATATTAAAATTATGACCATTGTGTGTGTGTTTTTTTGTAGGGTTGTCTTACAGCAAAACCTTTCAAAAATCATTTTGTGATCAAGATATTTAATAATTTTATTACGAGGCCGCTAAAAGACCAAAGTAAAGTGCTCTGAAGACTGCTCGGCGGCGTGTCCATATGTATGTGTTTGTGTGACAATATCTGACATTAACGATCTCCACTTAATATTTTGCGCGTTCCTCTATCACAGAGCCCCTTTAACGGATATCTCCCCCCTCCGCCTTGAACTGGCTGTGCGTTAAGCTGGAGTAAGTGTTGAATCAAAATCATCATCAAAGACCACAACGAGACGACTCTTTGTCTCTTTTGGAGTCTTCTGCGCTGTTGTAGTGAGTGGTTCCTTCTTCTACTTATTCGTTTTCGTTTTGGTTATTGGTTTAACTGTTTCAACGTTTTAAGATTTCAATCGCAAACACACAAATCGTTCATTTCTTGACGCTTTTCTTACTCGCTGCGCCTCCAAAAGGATCACACGAGCTTACCAGCTAAGCCCTGTTGGCAGTTAAACTGCCACTTGGCCAACACTCCTCGCCCGAGTGGTGGCCAGCACTGTGGCAGCGATTCCCCGATGCTCTCTGGCTCTCCCTACGTTGCTGCGCTTATTGGGCCAGGCGAGGCGGCTGGCTTGTATGGATAGTAAAGTATGATGCGCATGCGTTCATGACATTTTTATGATGCTGACGCGTTGTCGCACTTTGTGGCAAAGGCGGCCGCGGCGGCAGCAACTGAACTCTTTGCCTGGCTGGCTGGCTGGCATCATCATATAAACCCGGTACGGCGAGAGTTTAGCGTGTCTTGCATACATAAATAGTTGGCTATGTCTGTTTTCAAATCGGCTTTGGGTTCTTGTTGTTGTTGTTGCTGTAGTTGCGCTGGTGTGGCTGTTACTGAAAATATACAATCTGTTAAAAAATCACAGTTAACTCTCGTTTAAACGCTTTTTGTGGTGTGGAAAAACTTGGGCTTGCATATTTTTCGTTAATTAATAGGTTTTAATAAAGCCATCATATTGTTGGTTGTTTGTGTTTTGTTGTTGTTGTTGTATTTGTTGTTTTTTTTTGTTGAGGTTTTTATGTATTAATTAAAATATAAAAATATTTTTATATTTTATAGGCCATTAACCCAAATAAAGATGTCTCAATATTATGACATCGGTCACACGAATTATATCGTGGCCGCCACAATGAAGGTTAATAAACAATTAAAAAACTACGATTTTAAAGGGGAGGGAGCGGATTGCGGGGAGATAAATAAGTTCATGAACTTCGATGTGATCAATGGCTGGTAAGGGCTTTCAATATCTTTGCTGACAAAACGATGCGAAACGATAACAAAAGTTCATAAGAAACAATTAATGTCATGAGATAAAAATATAAACATACTAGTGGACCCGGCAATGCTTCGCTATTGCATAATTGACTAATATTTCAAAATTAACTTAATATAATACACAAATATCAATTAAAATTGGCTCACAGTTATAAAAGCTGTGCATATGCCACTTTAAAACATACTTTGGCAACGTTTCATTAACTCGATAGTAATATGTTTGGCTTGCTTTCTTATTTGTCTTAATTGTAAGCGTTGATCTTATGCCCTCGGTAAACAATTCGTTACCCAAAGTAACTCCCAAACCAGTTCATTCAACAACGTTTTACTGTGTCGAATGTTATATATATCTCACTATGACCATCCGCCCACTGATGGAACTTTTGTAATTGTTGCGCATAGTATTATCAATTTAATGTATTGCTTCTCTCGAGGGCTAAAATACAAATAAAATTTCCGCCGCAAATTTGTAATTATAGTACCAAATACTATATGTATCAAATATTATCTTTTTGGAGCTAAAATACAGTTTTGCCACGCCCTCCACCCACTGATTAAAAATACTGAAAATTTCCCTCTAGAAAATTAAAATTTTGTTTGCATATTCATATTTTTGTTGTCATATCATATTATATTGTATGTATGTATCATATTGTATATATCATAAAGTTTTGCCATAACCAATGTGCCTATAGGGTCCAAAACTAAAATTCGTCTGCATATTCATATTTGTGTTGTCGAGACTATCTGGGTAACAAAATTTATTCCATTAGCTCTAAAAGTTTTGCCACGGCCACTCCGCCCATTGGGTTAAAAACTAAAATTTCGTCTGCATATTCATATTTGTGTTGTGTAGTACTACCTGGGTATCAAATTGTATCTCTCTAGCTCTAAAAAACAATTTTGCCACGCCCACTCCGCCCATTGGGTCCAAAATTAAAATTTCGGTTGCATATTCATATTTGTGTTGTCGTGTACTATCTGGATATCAAATTGTATCCCTCTAGCTCTAAAAACAGTTTTGCGACCCCCACTCCGCCCATTAGGTCAAAAATTAAAATTTCGTCTGCATATTCATATTTGCGTTGTCGAGTACTATTTGGCTATCAAATTTTATCTCTCAAACTCTAAAAAAATTTTGCTACGCCCACTGCGCCCATTGGGTCAAAAACTAAAATTTCGTCTGCATATTCATATTCGTTTTGTCGAGTACTATTTGGGTTTCAAATTGTATCTCTGCTGCTCTATAAACAGTTTTGCCACGCCCACTCCGCCCATTGGGTCAAAATTAAAATGTCGTCTGCATATTCATATTTGTGTTGTCGAGTACTATTTGTGTATCAAATTTTATCTCCCTAGCTTGAAAAATATGTTTTACCACACCCCCTTCGCCCACTGGTCTAAAATTAAAATTTCGTCTGCATATTGATGTTCGTGTTGCCGAGTACTATGTGTGTATCAAATTTTATCTCCCTTGCTCGAAAAAAAGTTTTGCCACGCCCACTCCGCCCATTGGGTCCAAAATTAAAATTTCGTCTGCATATTCATATTCGTGTTGTCGAGTACTATCTGGGTATCAAATTGTATCTCCTTAGCTCTAAAAAACAGTTTTTCCACGCCCACTCCGCCCATTGGGTCCAAAGTTAAAATTTCGTCTGCATATTCATATTCGTGATGTCGAGTACTATCTGTGTATCAAATTTTATCTCCCTAGCTCGAAAAAAAAGTTTTGCCACGCCCACAGCGCCCGTTGGGTCAAAAACTAAAATTTCGTCTGCATATTCATACTCGTGTTGTCGAGTACTATTTGGGTATCAAATTTTATCTCTCCAGTTTAAAAAAAAGTTTTGCCACGCCCACTCCGCCCATTGGGTCCAAAATTAAAATTTCGTCTGCATATTCATATTCGTGTTGCCGAGAACTATCTGTGTATCAAATTTTATCTCTCTAGCTCTAAAACTATAATTTACGACGCCCACTCCGCCCACTGGTCCAAAATTAAAATTTCGTACGCATATTCATATTTGTGTTGCCGAATACTATCCATGTATCAAATTTTATCTCCCTAGCTCAAAAAAAAGTTTTGCCACGCCCACTCCGCCCATAGGGTCAAAAATTAAGAAATATATAGCCTATAGTAATTTCCATATAGTACACTAACTGCCTTCCAAATTTTATTGAAATCGGTTCAGCCGTTTAGGCGTGATTGAGCAACAAACATACAAACAAACAAACAAACAAACAAACAGACAGACATTCACATTTATAATATTAATAGGATAAAAAAATAAAAATTTTAAAATATAAAAATATAAAAATTTCAAAATATGAATTTGTGGAAACATTTTGGCGTTAAGCCAAGCTCCTAATAGTGATGCAGAGAGAAGTGCCCAAAATAGTGCAAGATTGTCCCACCAAGCAGAAATTCAGGACCAAGCAGTAGGCAACGATGTCCAAGTTACAGGATCCTTAAATCGTCAAGATGACATACAATTCCAAACAATTCTAGACAAATTCGAGGAAACCATTTTAGAATATGGAATGCTGGATCCCATTTGTAGACCCCAAATACCGAAAATTCAGATTAATGGAAAGGCAAAAAACTACTTGGTTTATATTAATAACATCTTGGATAATCTCCTAAGCGAACATGATACCTTAGAATCTGTTCACAGCGCAATATATTGTGCAGCATTAACTGTGTGCAAAATGTGTGGCGTGAGAATCGAAGTGGCCGATAATGGCAATCGGAGCAGATGCATCAAACCGCCTTGGCAAAGACGCCTTGAAAGCAGAAAAACCAGACTGCGAGCGGAAATTGGACGACTGACACAATATAAACGAGAGGTCCGTTCACAACATCTAGTTCGAAAGGTCAGTCTTATTTTAGGATCAGAAGCTATGGAGGTATTAACACCCAGAACCCTTGATGATATAATAGACCGTAAAACGCAGATCTTACAGGCAGTCAGTAGTAGACTACGACGATACCTGACTAGCAAGATAAGACGAAATGAGATTCGGCTTTTTAAGTTCAACCAGAAATAATTTTATCGGGAACTCGAGAAACGAAACCAAGATCAGGCCAATAACTTACCGACTCCAGGTCAGGACGATTTAGAATCGTTTTGGGGAGGATTGTGGGAATCAGCTCCTACATATACCGAAAACCCAATATGGAATGAAATGATGAGTACAGAACGTATGAAATCTAGTTCCATCACTGAATCGGACCTGCGAACGGCTTTACGCAAAACGAAAAATTGGAATGCACCAGGAGTTGACGGTGTAAAAAATTTTTGGCTGAAACATCTTATTAGCACTCACCCATATCTGATACTACATCTGAATAAGATACTGAGTGGGGAATCGACAATGCCATCCTTTTTAACGGCTGGGAGAACTTATCTTCTGCATAAAAACGGTGATACAGATAACCCTGAAAACTACCGCCCTATTACTTGTTTACCAACTTTATATAAACTGCTTACTAGTATCATATCTGAGAAAATTTACGACCACTGTACTAGGAACAAATTACTACCAATAGAGCAAAGGGGATGTGCAAGAAATTCAAGAGGCTGCAAGGAATTGGTTACTATCGATGCAATAATTACAAGAAATTCTATTTGCCACCAACGAAACCTAAGTGTTGCCTATATAGATTATAGAAAAGCATTCGATAGCGTACCCCACCCATACCTAATCCAGACACTCAAGAACAACGGAGTGGACGAACAAATAATTTCTTTTTTCGCACGGATTATGCCCACATGGAGGACGAAAATCATACTTAACCTGATAACTACCAGGGAAATTCAAATTAAAAGAGGGATTTTTCAGGGAGACACATTTAGCCCATTGTGGTTTTGTCTTAGCCTTTCACCTCTGAGCACAGCATTGAACAACTCCCCTAATGGATATCGCATAAAATATCAACAGCGACAGTCCGCGGTCACCCACCTTCTATATATGGATGACCTAAAATTGTTTGCTCGATCGAAATACCACCTCTTAAATGGTGGAATTTGGATTCGAAAAGTGTAAATCTGTTGAAATGATAAAAGGACAAGTAGTTCATTCACAAGGGTTTACCCTCCATGATGGTACTATAGAAATGCTGCAGTGTGACCAAACCTATAAGTACCTGGGAGTGGAGGAAATGAGAGGAATCCACCATACAAGTATAAGGGAAGCTTTAAAAATGCGATTCGAAGCAAGAATAAGAAGTCTATGTGCAACTAAGCTGAATTCAATGAACATGATTAAGGCAATTAATACCTATGCCATCCCAATACTAACTTACTCATTCGGGATAATAGCGTGGAGCGACACGGAATTGAATTCAGCTCAGAGAAAAATAAGAACAACACTAACGAGGTATAGACAACACCACCCACAGGCTTCTATCGAAAGAGTAATGTTGCCACGTAATCTGGGCGGACAGGGTGTGGTTAACATTAAAAACCAACATTACAACCAGATTCACAGTCTCCGGGAATTTTTCTTTAAAACTGCATCGGAGATAGACCGATATTCCATCCTGGTAAATCTGGACGCAAACCACACCCCACTAAAACTATCAACACCTAGTTTTGCACCCCTGGAAAATGTAACTAGTGATGCCGATATAGTGGAGCAATGGAAGCATAAGGCCATACATGGCAAATTTCCACACCAACTGGACCTCGAAAAATGTGGATAAAGATGCCTCCACTATATGTTTCCATTACGGACAACTGTTTAGGGAAACGGAAGGATTTTTAATGGCCATACAGGATGGGATAATGCACACCAAGCAATTCCGTCGAATTATCCTGCATGAAGACATTGATAACCGTTGCCGGCGATGTGGTCAGGCTGCGGAGACTACGGAACACATCATCAATGATTGTTCGATAATGGCGAGTACGGCATACCTCAAAAGACATAACGACGTGGCGAAAATAAACCACCATATTACAGGTATGAACCTGAGGCAGTGTTAGTGAGCAGAAATTTTACACTTTATTGGGACCGAACAATGTCAACTGATCGGACAATCATCGCCAACGGACCAGATATAATATGGATAGACATACGCAGAAGGGTTGGATACATCCTAGATGTCGCAGTTCCACTTTCGGATAACGTTAATCGTACCATAAGTGAAAAAATTTCTAAATATGCAGATCTTGCGTTTGAAGTAAAGCAAAGGGAACATCTAACAACTGTGCAAACTATCCCAATTGTGATATCGAGTACTGAAATTGTGGTAAACTCTGTTTCGCAACATCTCGACGAATTTGGGCTTTCATCGCATTTATATGAAATGTCGAAAGCCATTGCATTGGAAACATGCCGGATTATGCGGATGTTTTTAGGCTGATGTTACGCCCGTAAAACAGTGATATGTGGAAATGATCAATTATAACTTTTATATTATAAATTCAATTTAATTCAAATCAATTCAATTCAATTCAAAAAAAAAAAAAAATTAACACTTTAACATGAAGTGCTGAAGTGACTTGTGGCCGAGATCACCGTCATGTTCAGCTTAAATGAACCCCAGCTCGCGCGGTATCTGGGGGGGAAAGAGGCGTGGGTAAAAATATAAAAATATAAAAATATAAAAATATAAAAATATAAAAATATAAAATATAAATATATTAAAATATAAAAATATAAGAATATAAAAATATACAAATATAAAAGTATAAAAATATAAAAGGATAAAAATATAAAAATATAAAAATATAAACATATAAAAATATAAAAATATATAAAAATATAATAATATAAAAATATAAAAATATAAAAATATAAAAATATAAAAATATAAAAATATAAAAATATAAAAATATAAAAATATAAAAATATAAAAATATAAAAATATAAAAATATAAAAATATAAAAATATAAAAATATAAAAATATAAAAATATAAAAATATAACAAGAATTAAAATATAAAAAAAATATAACAAGAATTAAAATATAAAAATAAAATATAAAAAACCCGTGTGGTTGGGTTATCCATCGGGCGCGTCACAGGTGGTGGATAGTGAAAGCCACGGCTATCTTCCGTGGTGAAGCGGGTCATAGCTTCGGTAAAAGCCCGCTCGCGAACCAACCTAGTTCCAGTTGCCGATCGGGGAATAAAAACCTGAGAAGCACGCAGAACGCCTCCTACCCTAGGACTTCCCAGTGTAGGAACTGGATACCGGCCTAAATGAGAGGTTAATGTTACGGTCATGTCTCTGGCATTGGCCTCAATTTTGGGACGGTGAAAAGTGCGTTTCTGCGGGAGAGAAAGAGACTCTCTTTAAACAAAACCCCCCAATCCAAGGTGGGCTGCATAGGCCGAGGGATGTATGGCTATAGGGGTTACATATTAGTCGTTACTATGTCAAACTCAGGTGAGGGCGCACACCTGTTTCAATCCAATGCCTTCTTGCGCTAAAGGGCTCTGGCGTAAGTGACCGTTTTTGTCCCTCTTCATCTCATTAGGTCCCGACGGCTTCTACGGCGGCCTAAGGACCGAACCATAAACATGAACTCAAATACACAGACTAAACAAACAAAACCACAACAAACAACAACTTCGGAGAAGTCTGGTAACGGACCCTCCACCCCAACTCCCTCGAAAAGAGGCAGACCTCTCGGCTCGACTAAATTGTCACAAGAAGCCAAGAGGCACAATACTAGTACCCTATCTTCCTTCTTCAGGAAGAACGCGGCAGAAGAAGCCCCCCTAATGGGGATACGGCAGCATCTACTTCGGGGACCAGCAAGCCGACGCCGGGCAACGCCTCCCCACCTCGCGCTGGCAAGCCAGCTAAACGGGTACGACCTCATGATCGACGCTACCGTGACCGTCGAAGGGCCAACTACATCCTTTCAACTGTTGGCAAAATCCCTGAGGTTCAAAGATCCACGGAGCAAAACCAATTGGTTCAAAAGGCCAAAAACCTACTGAACCAATCTCAGACCCCACAAGGGACTGCTAACATAAAACGTCAGCGATCCGCTGATGAGCCTGGCATTGCCAGTTCACATAAAAGATCAAAGATCCAAGAAAGAGTCCGGTACAGCGACATAGCCAGGAACAGTCTCACACGCGCCGTCGTAGACAACTCACATCCCAGCGGTAGCATCTCGTTTGATAACTGGAGGAAAGCTAACGCTAAGCTGCTTGTTGCGTACGCTAGTGTAATAAGGGACAATCCTGGCACTCCAGCAAGATGTACTGACGCAGGCTGGCATCTGAACAGAGTAAAGCTCATGGCATTCCACGACCAACGCTCGTTAGAGTTATTCGAAAAGGCTCTAACGGTCATTGGCGAAGTATGGCCAGGGGCTAAACTCTGTCTGGTAGAGCAGTGCGATATCCCCAACAGGCCTAGAGGTCGTATAAAAATCCCAGATATAATGGCTAGTAACCGAAAGGCAATCCTTGAGCTTCTGCAAATTTCCAACCCCAGCCTCGATGTGGAAAACTGGAAAATCTTGAAGGTATCGGAATCACGGGAAACAATGATGTGGATATATAAAACAAAACATGCCACACAGACTGTAACCGCAGACGTGCCACCCACAGCTACAGCACCATCTGTCGCTCTGACACCAATAACTGCAACTCCCGCAGCTACACCAACAACTGTAACTCCCGCAGCTACAGCACCATCCGTCGCTCCGACACCAATAACCGCAGCTCCCGCTGAGGACAACCTCGCAGCGCCAAGCAACAATCCGGCAGATGAAGAGCACTGCTCAGATGCTGAATCCATGGCATCTACCATGGTCAGCTTAGGAGGGCTTTTCCAGGAGGCCGATGAGGATGACCTACTGATGAGCGATGACGACGACGCCAACAACACCGTCATTGAGCATTCTTCGGGTGGTACAGATAAACCTCCACCACTCTAAGAGTGCTTCAGCAGCACTTCAGGTACGTCTCTCCGAGCTCCAGGAGGACGTACTTCTCATCCAGGAGCCCTGGATAAATCAAAACAGAGTCTGTGGATTAAACCACAAAAATTATAGACTCTACCAAGGTAAGGTAAATGCTAAAATACGAGCGTGTATCCTAGTACGGAAACAGCTTGACGCATTCCTGCTAAATACTTTCGGTAACGAAGATCTTACAATTATAGGTTTAGAAATGAAACAATCAACCCTATGGATAGCTTCGGCATATCTTCCTTACGAAGACCAAAACCCCCCATCAGAGGAACTGAAGAAAGCAGTACTAACGGCGGAACACAACAAGACCACCCTCATTGTCGGAATGGATGCAAACGCACACCACACGCTGTGGGGAGGTAAAACGATCAACAAACGAGGTGAGTTACTCTTTGATTATATTCTAAGTAGGAACTTAGTAGTGCATAACCAGGGAGATACGCCCACCTTTATTAACTCGATCACTGAGCAGGTCATAGACCTGACAATTTCTAATGCCAAAAACGACTTGATATCAAACTGGCGGGTGGAGGATGTTCACTCCTTCTCCGACCACCAATACATTTCCTTTGAAATATCTGCTCAAATAACGAAGCCGATAGTAACCTTCAACAAGAGACGGATGAAATGGGACGTCTACAGGGAACACCTTGCAAGACTCCTACCGAATACAACTGATCTCACCATTGACAGCCCACAAAAGTTGGACAGCATGGTAGGTAAAGTTACAAAAGCCTTGGCCTTATGCACCAGGAAATCCTGCCCAAGACGAAAAGATGGGAAAAAGCAGAAGCCTCCATGGTGGAACGACGATATCTCTAGATCCCGTGCTTCCACCAGAAAATCCTTCAACAAGGCCAAGAGAACAGGCCAATGGGAGGAGTACAAGGAGAATCTAAGACTCTTCAAGAAACTACTAAAGAAGGCGAAAAGATCTTCATGGAGGACATACACCAACGATGTCGAAAAAACCGCAGAGGTAAGTAGACTTAGGAAAGTATTATCCTCGACAACCAGCGCCCCGGCATACATAATGAAAAATGATGGTACCTGGACTGAATCCTCAAAGGAAACCTTGGAAATCCTATCGGATACCCACTTCCCCAGGGGAGAGTCCAACTCCATAACCGTCGCACCTACCGACTTATGCGACAGAATACCGGTAATTGAAAGGAACATGATCAAAGACGCCATCAACGACTTTGATCCCTACAAATCACCCGGTCCGGACGACATCATACCCGCCGAACTTCAACAGTCACTGGAGATACTATTGCCATGGCTGGAGGCTATTTTTAACGGCTGTGTGAAATTATCCTACCTACCAATACGATGGAGAACGGCAAAGGTGGTCTTCATCCCAAAGGCGGGAAAGCCATCACACACCAAAGCGAAGGACTTCAGACCTATAAGTCTTACTTCATTCCTTTTGAAAACCCTTGAGCGAATCATGGACGACATCATCAAAAATTCAATTGGCCCGGATCTCCTTTCGAATGCTCAGCATGCTTACACAAAGGGGAAATCGACAGAATCCGCACTCCATGCACTATTGTATCCCATAGAGAAATCGCTGGACAAGAAAGAATTTTCTCTGGTTGCATTTATGGACATAGAGGGAGCTTTCAACAACATCGAACCCCTCTGCATCATGACAGAGCTCAACAGCCTAAATATCAACTCACATATTAGCAAGCTGATTCGCAACATGCTATTAAAGAGAACTATTACCTCAAAGCTGGGAAATCACACCCTCACTAGAAGAGTGACTAGAGGCACCCCTCAAGGGGGAGTATTATCGCCGCTATTATGGAATTTTGCCGTCAACGACGTTCTCAAACGGTTGGAGTCGGAAGGATGTACAGTAGTAGCGTATGCAGACGATATAGCACTCTGCGTCTCTGGGGGAAGTTTATCTTGTCTCGAACAAAGGATGCAGGACTATATCAACATCCTGGCAAACTGGTGTGCCAGTAGAGGGCTCAATGCGAACCCGGACAAAACAGAACTGGTACTTTTCAGTCGGAAACAGAAATCGCCCGCTACATCCAACATCTATCTGGGCAACAAACAACTCAACTTCTCCGATACGGCGAACTACCTGTGCCTTATATTAGACAGGAAGCTTAATTGGAGACAGAATATTGAAAGCAGATCCAGCAAAGCACTCATAGCTTTATATACATGTCGTAAAGCTATCGGGAAAACATGGGGATTTAAACCCAAGGTAACACTCTGGATTTACAATGCTATAGTGAAGCCAATACTACAATACGGCTCTATAGTTTGGTGGTACGCGCTCGACAAGAAGAGCAAATTCAAACAACTGGATCGTGTTCAACGGTCCTCTTGTCTCCTGATAACCGGATGTATGAGATCGACCCCCTCTAAGGCTCTCTACACGATACTCAATCTACTACCACCTGATCTGAGCTGCAAATGCTCTGCTCTCAAATCGGCTATTCGACTAAACGAGATTGATCATTGGGATCGTTCCATCGGACATTCAAAGATCCTGAACCACATCAACATCTCACTCGAAACTGACTACGTGCTAAACACACGGAAATCAAACGTTCTATACGGAACTAGAACGCCCTCCAGAAAGGAGTGGGCAGAGAATGAGAACGCAATGTATGGACCAATGAACATATTTACCGATGGGTCCAAACTGGATGACAAGGTCGGCTACGGTATCTACTCCGCGGATCTGGGCCTAAATATAAGATCAAGAATTCCAGATTTCTGCAGCGTTTTCCAAGCGGAAATACTTGCTATTAAACGAGCCGCGGACGTGATCAACGTGAGGAAGATATCACAGGAGGATATTCTCCTGTTCACGGATAGTCTAGCGGCGGTAAACTCGTTGAAGTCCTGTGACATCAAATCGAAAGTGGTCAGTGCCTGCCGGAAATCTCTTAACGAGATATCCAGGAACAACAGAGTTCTGGTTACGTGGATTCCCGGACACAGCGGAATCGAGGGCAACTGCAGAGCGGATGAAGAGGCCAGACAGGGCTCAGCCCTGCTGGAAAGCGACGTTGAACACGTAGCACTTCGCCCTATATCCACCTGTAAAAGTACCATTGAAAATCTAACGTTTAGAATTGCAAACGACAGATGGAAGAATGAAGAAACCTGTAGAAAGGCCAAAATGACTTGGCCAGAATACAACGCGAAACGTGCATCGTACCTGGTAAGTCTTGAGAGGGACCAGATAAGGAAGATTATTGCCTTCCTGACGGGACATGGACCCATAGGCAAGCATGCGAAAAGAATGGGATTCGCAACGAAAAGCGAATGCTACTACTGCGGAAACAGTAGCAGTGAACCATCCACCGACCACATTATTTGTGATTGCCCAGCGCTATACAGAAGGAGACTGGAAACCCTGGGGAAACCCTTTTTAAATGGTGTAGAAGAACTTGCATCGTTGGACATCGGAAGGATTAACAACTTTTGCAAAATTATCAACTGGACGGATTGGATCGAAACTCCGGATTCCCAATCGACAACTGGCAACGCGATCAGTCAGCACACGCGCTGATAGCATAGGTTGAAGGGATGGCACAAATGCCCAACGGGTGTCACAATGGGTCCATAGGGACCTAAGTGTTCTCCTTTGAAGAAGGAGATGCCTGCATACCAACCAACCAACCAAAATATAAAAAAATATAAAAATATGAAAATATAAAAATATAAATATATAAAAATATAAAATGTAAATATATAAAAATATAAGAATATAAAAATATAAAAAATATAAATATAAAAATATAAAAATATAAAAATATAAAAATATGAAAATATAATAATATAAAAATATGAATATATAAAAAGTTAAAAAGATAAATATATAAAAACATAAAAATATACAAATTTTAAAAAATAAAAATTAAATAAATTTAAATAATATAAAAATATAATAAATATGAATATAATTAATGAATATAATTATATAAAAATATAATAATATAAAATATAAATATATAAAAATATAAGAATATAAAAATATAAAAATATAACAAAAACATAAAAATATTAAAATTTTCAAATATAAAAATTAACAAAACTAAAATGATACAAATATATAAATTGTCCTCGAGCCGGATTATTCAAAACATGGGATAGTATTCAAAAATATAAAAAATATAAAAATATAAAACTGTAAGAATATAAAGGTATTAAAGTATAAAAATATAATAATATAATAATATAAAAATATAAAAATTTAAAAATATATAAAAATATAACAAAAATTAAAATTTAAAATATAAAAGTTAAAAAGATAAATATATAAAAACATAAAAATATAAAAATTAAAAATATAAAAAATATGAAAATATAATAATATAAAAATATAACAAAGTTAAAATGGTAAATATATAAAAACATAAAAATATAAAAATATAATAATATAAAAATATGAAAATATAAGAATATAAAAATGTAAAAGTATAAAAATATAAAAATTTAAAAGTATAAAAATATAAATATATAAAAAATAAAAATATAAAATATTAAAATATAGAAATATAAAAATGTAAATATATAAAAATATAAAAATTTAAAAATATAAAAATATAAATATAAAAAAGTTAGTAAATATGATATTAAAAAAAATATGCAAACATAAGAAAAATGAAATCAAAAACATTTAAAAATCTAATGTAGCAATTTATTCTAAAATTTTATTATCGCGCGTAGTGATAGTTGTGACTTAGTCCAATTTTGTTTTGAGCTTTTGGAAACTCTACACACATTTCGTTAATGCGATCTCTTGATCTCTCAAAATTCATATACATATTTACATTTACAATTAACATTATGTCAATAAAGTCAACTGTTTGTTTACCCACATCACTCTCTCTCTCTGCTCTGCCCGTTTGTCACATAGATGTTTATCAGTTATTTTAAATTAAATGTCATTATCATACATTGGCCCCGCTTGTAGAACTCCACTCCTCCCTTGCCGTAACAACAAACTAAAACTTTGACGATTATGAAAATGATGACAGTAATATTGCGAGCACACGCTTTAAAAATTTGTTAAATTTCAGAGAATTTGGGTACACACACTTATGAAGTTTGTTATCATATGATAAAAACAAAAAAATTATCATGTCAAATCTTGTATTGAGATGTTGTCAACAATTAAATGCTGTATGGCAATAAAGTTTGACAACGGCAGGAAGAAGTTACATTCAGAAGACTGTAAGTTTTGATTTATTTTTGTACTTATTGATATAAGAATGTTGATGGCACAGGACGTATGCCTAACAAAGCAGACATCTTGGGATCTCTTTTCTAAAGATGATGACAAGTAATTGAGAGAACATTATAAATGTACTGCGCATGTGCGCAATGACATTTCTGGCCAAGGTCTTCACTGCGGTATACATAATAATATATTAATCGGGGGAAAATGCTTCTTGTTAGTTTTAATTTTGAAACAAAAAACTAACCTAAAAAAGTTAGTTATGTTGTATACTGACTTAGAATTTGTATTGATAGCAATAAAATATTGGTCACCTAAATACAAGCGTGGCCGTATATGCATATGTGTTGAGCATATAACAATGTCATGGTATCGTGAACCATAGGTTAAACCCTTGTTAAGCGCTTCGTTTTACTGGTAAAACAGCATAAAGCAGTGGATTTATTTTACTTTAAGATCTAGACACATTTCGTTATCCTTGAAAATATGTTTTTAATATGGAGTCATGGGTCACACGTCTAAATATAAAAATATGAATTGTTGTTTTAAATTTTTACTAAAATTCTAATTGACTTTTGCATAGCAGACTGCACTGTTTTTCTATTTCAAAGACAATCCGTTTCAATGTCCTTCAAAAAATTTCTGTATTATAAATATTTTATTCGTAATATAAATCTTTACCTATGAATCCGTTAAATTTTTTTTTTAAATATTGGAAAGAAATTTTGTTTTTTGAGGTCTTTTGGGCTGTCCTCCTATTGCCATTATAGGCTTATCATCCATTTCAAATGTCCTTAAATTTTTTTTAAAATTTATTTTTATTAAATTGATATTTAATATTAATTATTCTTAAGTTTATGAAGTTTTCTATACCATAATTTTTTTTGTGATAGTTTAATAAATGTTTCATTTCCTCTTGAACTTTGTGCCCTTATGCATCATGGAAACAGCTTAAATGATAGCCATAATATTACCACATTCTTGTGGCTCAGATCAATTTTAAGAAATCTTTGATGACAACGATTTTTTTTGTTTTTGTGTTTTATTTTAACAAATTTTTAATGGTTGTTCAGTTTGTTTCAGCGAAAACAAATCAAATGCTATAAAAATACAACTGGAGACCAAATAACAATTTACGAGAATAAATAATCGTACGTGTTGGACGATTTTCAACAAATACATCATGTTTTATGAAAACGTTCAATGTTTCGAATTCATTTATCTGTCTGTGTGTCGCTGTTGCTTTGACTGCGTGTCTGTACTCGACTGCTGCCATTAAAAGGTTGAAAAACGTTTTGAAAACTGATAAAATTCTAAGAATATTTTGCAGATTCAAAATGAATGATATTCTGTGGTTGGGCTCACACAGCCAGCCAGTCATTTTTGGCGGCCTCTCGCTCACACACTCGCTCACTTACTCGATTTGTAGTTGAAATATTTTATAATTTTAGGAAATTAAACGACATGCGACACCTTTGTGTTTTAATGATTACGTTTTAAATGGAAAATTACTTTGGTACGGGGGGCCTAAGGTTCCGCTATACTATCACAGAGGCAAAACAGTAGTAGGTATGTAGTAGTAAATGCTGGTAGTTGTTGTAGTAGACTACATTTAATTGTTTCTCTTGTCAACCAATTCAGTTAGAGGGGAAGTTGTTAATGTTTGGATATGTACGAGTATTTAAGACGAAGTTGTCTTATATGTTGCTTGTATTTTATTTTCGGAAAAAAGTTTTATGTCAAACAACCAAATAACCAAAATAAAGCGACAATTTTTTTTACAGACTTTATGAGGTCATTTCAAATGCCTTTTTAAATTGTGGCCAAATACACTGAGAAAAATATCGCTGTTTTAGCAAGCACGACAGATATTACAAGCAAAGGCGAAGAGCAATAAGGCAACCAAGATGTGTATACCCTGAGGTAGGTTTTTGCTGATTAATTTGACATATAGATATTAGTATATCTACAATCACAATAATAAACACACATACACACACCTAAGATTTGTTAATATTACTCCACCGCCACCTATCGTCAACATTTTGTACCATTTTAGCAAAAACGTTGACAAATTTATATATAGTAAAGCAATATTTTACTTCCGAACCAACAAAACTAAAAAAAACACAGCAATCTCTTCCTTTTTTTAGTGCAAATATGTTTCCATATTATTGTACTGCATTCGCCTCTAATTATAAGGAATTGCTGATGTTTCTATGTAATTGATTTCTAATACAATCGTGGGATTGTATGACATTTAAATTGATCTGAAGGATTTTAATGCTATAATGGGCAACGAAGATGCTTTTGGTTCAGCGGTCGGAAAATTAAGTCAACAACACCTCCGATAACGGATTCAGTCTTGTTAGTTTTGCGTCGACAAGAAACATGGTAGTGAGTGCAACCACATTTAATGCAACCTGGATAACACATGATTATAAGACAAGAAACCTAATTGATCACGTGGTAATCGATGGAAGGGATGTCTCAGGAGTTTTGCACATGCGCGTGATTCGTTGTGCAAATATGGACTCGGATCACCACCTAGTTGCAGCCAAGGTACGCACGCTATTGAGATGTGCTTAAAACTCCCGTAAACAAACGCAATGGAAGTAAGACATCACAAAGCTGCATACCACAGAGATAGCCAATGCCTACCTCAACTAACTCTCTCACAACTTAACTTAATTTCCCTTTACACTCCATGAATTAGGTATGGGATAGCTTCTCGCGTTGTTGTGAAGTAACACGCTTTCTATTTTAAGATTCACAACTAACGGCATCTACTTGTTTATGCAATGCAATGCGAATGCAAACGTCACTGTTTGAGAAGCTCTTACTAGACACGCCGATCGACTCGACACTAATACTGCGAAGTTGCTGTCGACAACATTCGAGCGGAGCCGACAATGAAAGAAAAATTGTTTTCTTTTTTTTTTCTTTTTAAGATGACTGGAGCCAGGACTTTAAACTGTGATCTCCCGCATGGTAGTCGCGTGTTCTAACCACTATGCCATGGCCGGTCCCAACTCTTCAAAAAAAACAAACCCTAATACAGATTGCGAATTCTATAACCATTGCCTTACGATATAACTGAACGATATAATGAGAAGAGAACGAAGACGAAACGACTCTTCAGGCGGAAAAGTGCATATGTCAGAAAAGAGAAAGAGAGAGAGAGCCACAATATCGGAAATAATGTGAAGCCAGGAAGTTCTACGAGAAGTTAAAAAACAAAGATTTTAGAACAGAAATACCCACTTGTAAGAGCAGACAGAATGTCACAATGCAACGAGAGACAAAAGTGCATACAGGACGAAACTGCAGCCAATGGCAACGGGAGCTGTTCGTGAACGGCACAGGGAGAAGAGACGAGAGGCAGAGATGAAAAATTAAGGAGCTGAAGAAGAGACAGGATTACTTCAAAGAGTTGCTTCGAAGTAGAGGGCAAGCCCGAAAATTCTACTCGAGATTTAAGGCGAGAATTCGTGGAGAAGGGTTGACCTCCTGCAAGGACTGCGATGGCTAGCTAGTGACGGACCCGGATAACGTTTTGAAGATATGGAGAGAACATTTTAGAAGTCTGCTGGACGTCTAGTGACAGACCCCGTTAACGTTCTGAAGATATGGAGAGAACATTTCAGAAGACTGCTGGATACGGATACCACTTCAGAAGACCACGCTCCAATCCATGACGATGGTATTAACTCTTCACCTCCGGGCCAGAGTGAGATACGTGTGGCAAAATCCCGCTTTAATAATAACAAAGCTACTGGAGCCGATGGTCTCCCGGTTGAATTGTTTAAGGCAGGTGGAGAGAAGCTGATTAGGAGCAAGCATCAGCTAATGGAGAACATCTGGCTGGAGGAGAGCATGCCCGAAGAATGGAGTCTTAGTCCGTTATGTTCCATATATAAGAAAGAAGATTGTAGAGAGTGTAAGAACTACCATGGAATAAGCCTATTACCAATTTCATACATGGTCCTTTCGAGCATATTGTGTGAACGTTTAAAGCCAATTGTAGAAAAACTAATTGGACCATATCAGTGTGGCTTTAGACCGAGTAAATGTACGACGGATTGAATATTCACTTTACGACAAATCTTGGAAAAAACTCATGAAAAGCACACCGACACCTACCACCTCTTTGTCGACTAAAAACCTGCCTTCGACTCTTCGATAAGGAGTAAGTTATATGAAGCCATATCTGAGTTTGGTATTCCTGTAAAACTAATTCGACTTTGCAGATGTACCTTGGAAAACACCAAATCCTCTATTATTATTGGTAAGGATCACTCTGAACACTTCAACACGGAAAAAGGGTCTCAGGTAGGGCGATAGCTTGTCCTTAACACTATTTAATATAGTTAGAGAAGGTCATGAGAAAGGCTGGTGTTAACTTGTCTGGCACCATATTCCACAAGAGCCACATGCCACTAGCCTGTGCCGATGAAAAAGACATCATTAGCTGAAATCTGCGGGATATTACTGCAGTTTTCGCATCGCTAAAAACGAAGTCCGCAAAATGGGTTAAGCGGCCAACGAGGACAAAGCAAAAATAATGATTTCGACGAACAAAGGGTCCTCTCGATGGAGACGCACCGCCAACGTTGAAAATTATTGTTTTGAGGTGGTAGATTTATTTACCTACCTCGGATCTTCCGTCAATAAGAAAAATAATGTCAGCAAAAAAAATCAGAACTTTAGTAACACCACCTTATCTCTGGATACTAAGAAACAGCTGAGCCAGGTGTTAATTTACCCATTCTATTGTATGCCGCTGAATCGACAACGGACATACAAAACCTAGGAGTATTCGAGAGAAAAGTAATCCGAAAAATATATGGACCTATCTGTGTCGAAGGCGAGTTTCGCCATCGGACGAACTATGAGCAGTATGAGCCTTACCACGACATCGACGTATCCAAATAGTCAGAATCCAACGAAGACGATGGCTGGGACATGTTGCCAGGATGGATATTAATGCTCCAGCGAGAAAGGTGTTTAAAGGCGAATCTGAAGGACGACGCAGAACAAGGAGAACCAAACTTCGTTGGAAGAACTAAGTGGTTGGCGAAGTGCCACCATCTGGTAGGACTATCTGGAGAACGCTCGCAGAAGACCGAAGCGTGTGGAATTTTTTAATACTTCAGGTCTCAAATTTATGAACAACGTTCGTAAGTTGTAATGGGCCACTTAAGTAAGTAAGTATGTAAGTTGTACAGTA
This sequence comes from Muscina levida, assembly GCA_964034835.1. NCBI lineage: Eukaryota > Metazoa > Arthropoda > Insecta > Diptera > Muscidae > Muscina > Muscina levida. The sequence continues at coordinate 140,562,027 of OZ035882.1, forward strand.
CTATCTCTAGTATTTAAATACGTTTTGGGAACGCCCTCTCCGCCCACTGATCGACAATACAAATTTCGTCTGCAAATTTAAACCTGTAGTGTCAAAGTTTATTTCTCTATGCATCAAAGTTTATTTCTCTATCTCTAAAAAAAATATTTGCCATGGGATCAAAAATTTTATAAACATATTCATAGCTTTTGTAAATTTCCCTATAATACATCAAAGAGTGAAATCTATCAAGAATTTTTTTCGTTTTGTATTTGGGTATTTTAGATATAGTGGTAAAGTGTGCGTAGAAATGGGCATGGACAATTCGTCTTTCTCTAAAAACCTTTTTCGAACTACTTATGAACATTTTATTTTGTATCTATAAAGATATAGAAGATTGCATTTCATAGTTATATAAAGGATATTGTATCAGGCCAACATCCTTTTCTAAGTAAGTACGATTTTTCAACCGCTTCATATGCTTTCTTCTACCAGTCTTCAAATATTGTTTTTTCTGTTCTTGTTTTTGTTTTTATTCATATACTAATATATGTAATTCTCTAGATATTTATAGGTTTCCCTGTTGTAAGCATACCCTTGCAGCTCTCTCTCTCTCTCTGTTCCCTGTACTAAATTACAAGATTTTCTATTCATTTAGTCATTATTTTATTGGACACTTACCCACCACCTACGTATAAATGTATTTAATTTCTCAACTTCTCTCGGGACACTTAGCCTCTATCACCGCTTCCACCACTGAGGATGACTGCGATCATGGCAAAGTAGAGACGACCGCGCAGTTACATCAGTCTACGCAAATCTTAAGTGTTCATAGTGTACAACATGTCATGGTCGATATTGTTAAAGAAGAAAAACGAAAAAAAGCTACAGATACTTGTGAATTTGCATTAAAATGTAATTTTAATGTTTGTGCCGTCTAGATGTTGATGCAGGGAACTGATGGTGGTGTTGTCTCTGATATTGCTGGTTGATGTAGCCTGCTAAACATGATCATGGTAACAAGACAAACGATACTTAGATCATATTTGTATATTGAAAAAGGTTTTGAAGGAAACAGCTACCACCGAAGACAATCCGAAGTTTGTCGAAACTTAAGACAAGTTCAATCAAGTTCATTAATAATTTGCAAGAAAATTTATAAAAAATTTAGTAAATTTACTAACATTGAGAGAATTACTAACTTTAAAAATTGTTAGATGCTAATTTAAGAAAAAATATCTAAGATATTCAAGAAATCAGTATATTGGGATTTTATGCAACATTATGGATAACTTTCCTCTTTAAACATGGCTTAACTAAGACATATTAGTCCTGCATCTGCATCATACAAACGTCTGTAGACATTTTAATGCAGTTCCTTGAACTGCTGCTAAAGTGCATTTGTTACTTTATTGAAAATAGCTTTTGCCTGTAGACTTTTTTCTTTTGATTTCTCTGTTTTTCAGCAGCTTTTATATAATTAGTCAAATTTTTTACTCCTTACTCACTTGATGTTCCAATGGAACAGGAGGTGTAGAAGACTCCTCAACACTTTTGTCGCAAATGCAGTGTTATTGCAAATGCAACATAAAAATCTCTATATAAAATGTTGGCGTAAAATCACTTTAGACACACGGCAAAAGGAAAGAGAATGCAGTATTTTGTTGCATAACAGTATGCACAGTAGGTTTTCGTACTATTCTTAAAAGAAGGACAATAACACGTCAAGTGTGCCGACCAACATTTGATACTATATGGCGGAGGGATGAAATTTGAGACTGCATAGTTTTGAGATTTGCATAATTTTTAATAGTGAAATACATATAGAAATAATCGTCGGCATTTGGTCTCAAGTCAACTTTTTTGTGAAATGACCTGAAGCTGCAAAAGTGTCATAGTCTATGCCCTGTAAAACAAATCCCACGTCCATTGAAAGAAGTTTTGTAATTACTGTATCAAAACATAGGCGGAGATAAATCTTCAATTATCAATAATAACTCTGAAACACAAAAAGTGGACTTGAGACCTTTTTGCAGGATATGTTGCTCTGCTGATTAGAGCTATCGAAACTTCAATCTAGAAATTTTGCACACTTTAAAAACGTTGGCTATGGGTTATACTATATAGGAATAGTTTTGGTAAGTCATTGTTTAGGTATCAGGCATATTGAAATAGTGCAATTATTGTACGATAGGGGGCGTACATATTAGGCATTTAATCTTATAGATACATAAAAAATACTTTATACAGGTATATTTATTAACGCAAGAAACAATCCCATACCACATGCATGGGTAATAAAGGGATAAATTAAGTTTTTCTATAAAGATTAGACGTTTGTGAGTTTGTAAGTTTGTACATAGGGTCAGGGGCACTTAGGGCACAGGGGCTCTTATAACTACTGCAACTAAGGCACTGTTTACAATCCTTAACTGGTTACTCCCGGACTTGAGTAGAGTAAAATAGCAGAGAATACCGCAATGTGACTGAACACCACAAAAGCATGGATGCACAAGAACTGTGCCCATGCCAAAATTCTGGACATAATAAATGTGAGCTATCACATGGATTACACCATACTAGAACCTGTCTTCGATCCAGATTTTATAAGGAACACCCCGAATAGGTCATACTATGATCATAATGATAATGCCCTAAACTTTGGGGAGGATGTCATTCTAATTTTCACAGACGGTTCGAAATTAAAGGAAAGAGCGGTCTGTGGAATCTTTCCGGAGGAGTTGAATTTGCAACTATCAATCAGCCTACCGGATCAATGTAGCATAGTTCAGGCCGAAATAGCGGCTATTAAAATAGCCGTAGAGAAAATTCAGTATCGTGGGATATTGGGCGACAATATTCATATTCTAACTGATGGTAAAGCGGTTTTAGATCCCTGAAGAACGTCCACTCCTTCTAGAAATGTTCGAGAATGCCGGTCGTCTTCTGAGGAGATAACGAGACATTCAACGGTTACCCTTACATGGATTCCAGGACATGGGGACATATATGGTAACCAAAGAGCCGATACATTGAAAAGGGCCGCCACAACCGTGTACTCGCGCGAAGTTTACCGTCTCATTTGGATCCCTCTCACAAGGGGGAAACAGCTCATTGCGGAGAAAAAGAACCTTATTGCTAAGGAGAGAACCCACTTGCACGGCGACCACACAAATTTGGCCTACAATGGATATACAGAGGACACGATTTGTGCTGAACCTAACCAGAGTCCATCGAGAAACATTAAAGCTGTAATAACCTGTCACTGGCCTACAATGATTTTTGTAGAAGCTGCAATGATGAGGAAGAAGAGGAGACCACGGAGCATCTTCTATGTCACTGTCCTGCTTTTGCTGACCTGATATACGGAAAGCTTGGTCATCGGTTACTTCTAGACAATACTTGTCTATCAGTAGGCGATTCGAGGAACGTCCTTGTCTTCACCAGGGCAACGAAATGGCTTGATAGCGACGTTGACCGAATAGAATAGGAATATTTGGTGCGAAAATTTGAAAATGGTATCACAACGGGACTCATACTAGGACCCATGTGAGCTGTGTTGAACGTGGCTGCCGATTCAACCGATGAAGTACTTCTATTGTATTAACTTGTCCTTTTTTTGTGAGAAAAGTACTTTAATTGCCTCAGACTGTACTTCTGTTGTATCACAAATACTTGTAGCGTGTAAAAAGGTACCTTTTGTTTATTGAAAAGTACTTTTATTGTACCAAAAAGTACTTCAACTGTATTAGAAAGTACTTTTATTGCACTTTAAAGAACTTTTAATGCACCAGAAAACGATTTTGTGTATTGAAAAGTACTTTTAATGTACCAAAAAGGACTTCTATGGTATCAACAACTACTACTAGTGTATGTCAAAGTACTTCTTTTGTACCAAAGTAGACTTTTAATGTCCCAAATAAACTTTTTATGTTCCATAAAGTACCAATAAATACTTCTATTGCATTAAAATATACTTTTATAGTACTAAAAAGTACTTTTATTCTACCAAGAAGTACCAGAAAGTGCCAAAAAAAATACATATATTGTATTAAAAAGTACTTTTATGCTACTAAAAGTGCTTTTAGTGTACTGAGACCAAATTTTATTTTTTCAGCAAGTACTTTTGTTGTACCAAAAAGTACTTTTTTATGTACCAACGTGAACTTTTCGTATGCCACAAATACTTTTATTGTACAAAAATTTATTTTTTTGTAACATAAAGTAGAATTAATATTGTTGCAGCAAAAGGTACTTTTCTTGGTACTGCAGTAGTTTTAGAGTGACATAAAGTACTTTTTTTTACCGAAAGATACTTTTTGATGTACAAAGAAGAAATGCTACAATGGCATTAGGTATTTTAGTTATTCAAAAAGTTTCTTGATTCTACTAATAAGTTCGTTGGTTGTACCAAAAAGTACTTTTACAGTACAATCAAGTATCTTTATGGTACCCAAAAGTATTTTTTTTTGTATCAACAAGTCCTTTTGTTGTTTAATAAATAAGCTTAGTTGTGCCAAAAATCCTCTTATTGTACTATTATACATTTAAAGTACAATCATGTACCCTTAAGGTACCTAAAAGTACTATAATTGTACAAAAAATTCCTTTTATTGTTTAATACATAATCTTTGTTGTACCAAAAGTTCTTTTATTGTTCTATTGTACTAAATGGTTCTTTCGAAGTACGAAATGTACAAAAAAGTACTTTTATTGTACCACAAGTTAATTTTATGGCACAAAAAGTATCATTACTATACCAACAAGTACTTATATTACACAAACAGTATAAGTACTTTGTTGCACCCTAAAGTACCTTGTTGTACTTTCAAAGCGAAGTTTGATTGTACCAAAAAGTACTTTTAGTGTATCAGCAAGTGGCTTTACAGTGCCACAAGTTATATTGTTGTACCAAAAATGTGTGTAGGAACCACTTTAACGGTTGAACATAGGTGGTTCATATATTCCGAGAAACGGTTGGGGTTGCACAAATATGGGCGTCGGTCTAAATTTGACTCCTCTAGGAGCAGTCATGGGCTAGTTAGAGCGGTGGGAGCAAATTTTAAAATATTATATTTTTGTATGGGAGTCCTCTTAGGGGGTGAATATACGGGGAAGTATGTTTGGGATAACGGCAGGAGCTGATTTCCTAAACAAATATAAAAAAGAAAAAAAATTGCGTGATGACCATCTTAAGGATTCAAGATAGAGGGTAGATAAGATCCAAGAAACTGTTAGGGTAGCAAAAAAAGGGTGTCTATCATACATATGACAACTCTAGGGTCATTTTTGGAGCAGTTAGAGCGGTGGGGCAAATTTAATACGAATTAAAAATTTGTATGGGAGCCGCCTTAGGGGCTGAATAAAAAACAAAAAAAAGTTAGGAGGGAAAAATAACTGGGGGTCGGTCATACATTTTATGATATTCGGGTATGGTTGGAGAAAAATGTTAGGAGGGAAAAATAACTCGGGTCGGCCGTATATTTTACCCCTCTAGGGGAGGGGTTGCAGGGCATGTTGTTGTTAATTTCCCCATCACCGCCATTTTTGACCCCGACGCACAGCTATTTGCCCCCACCCCATCATCCCCAATTTGTGGTTTATAATTTGTATCCCAGCCTCACAAAATCAGAGTTTTACTAACGATCTCCTTACAATACTATGTCACCCCCAACCTGCAAGTACTTTGTTGCACCAAAAAGTACTTTTTTGTACCACATGTCATTTGATTGTACCAAAAAGTTTTTATATTCGATATGCCAAATATACTTTAAATCTATCAACAAGTACTTCTACTATGATGATAATATGCTATTTTACAGTACAACATTTCCTTAGGACACTTTTTTTTTTGTTAGATTTTTCTGTATGGTTACACATTTTCCCCACTGTAATTGCTATCTAGCAATGCATTCGATGTCGGCATTGTCTACTGGTTGCTGCAATGTGTTAAATGCTGTCGTTACTACTTATAATTTAACAATGAGTAAAGACAAACGTTGAAGAAAATTAACATAAAACATCCAGAGAGTGGCAAACTTTTTCGAAGACGAGCCCTAAAGACAAACGTCAAATAGAAATATTTAGTTAAAAGAATAAAGAAAATGTCGAAAATTTTCTATAAAATCTATATGACTATCTAAAATGAGGTCTTAATTATCATTAGGACTAAATGTGACAAGATGGGTAGAACACGTGACTATAATGTGGGTGACCTGAGTTGAAGCCCTGTCACAGCCATCAACATTACTTTGATCGATTGGCCCCTTGATGGTGGCGACAGTAACATCTGATGAGTCGACTCGATTGACATGTCTTGTAAAAGCTTCGTAGTCGTCGTTGGAATGTAGTCCCCCTGGTGTAAGGCTAAAAATAGTAGCAAATTAACTCACTTGAATGCGAGAGGCTCTGCCATAGGTAATTCATGGAATGCAAAGGGAAAATAATCTAATATATAAAATTCTCGTGTCAAGGGATGCGTGATTGAACTCATCCGAAACGGCTCGACCGATCCTTATGAAATTTTGTAAGCATATCGAGTAGGTCTGAGAATCGGCCAACATCTATTTTTCATCCCCTAAATGTTAAGGGTGGTCCACCCTAATTTTTTTTTTTTACAAAATTTGTTTTTTATTATATTTTTATGGTACAGCATACAAAAATACATTCAACTCTTAATTTTCACCCCTCTACGATCATTTGTTATTGCGAGGAGAAGGTTCATGTAGAAGAAAACTTTGGGAAAATCTTCCGGAAAAGTCGGAAAATTGGAAAAATCTAAAATTTCCTATTTGTATGGAATTTCGTGTGCAATTATTAGAGATTGGCTTTTCGAATAGAAAAATAAAAAAATTTTTGTTGAAAAATTCGGAAAACTGGAAAAAAAATCGAAAAATGTCGGAATTTTTTTCGACGAAATTTTGCTTTTATCGTATAATTTGATAATTTTAGACGATATTAATGTGAAAAATTTCGGATAATTATACCGAATTGACTTTTTGAATGGAAAAATAGAAAAATTTTTGGTGGAAACTCGGAAAATTTCGGAAAAACTCAAAAATTTAGATTTTTTAACGAAGTTTTCCATTATATCGCTTGATTTTACGATTGCAGTCAACGTAAAGGTGGAAAATTCGTTATGGTGCTTGGAAAATTCCGAATTATTGTTAACATTTTAAAAGCGAAATGATCGAACGATTCAGACTATCACAAAATCTTTACCAGAGCAGACAAAAGACCCTCTGGAGGCCAAGCAAAACAATTCAATGCTTCCACTATGAATGAAGTCGCAGTGATGATTGTTGGGGATAATGTGGAATTACGCGATATAGTTCTCCAACGTCGGGATGGTGGACAACTGCAGCACGTGTACGATACTCATCGGTCATATGATGCACTTCAATACCCGTTGATGTTCTGTCGTGGAGAGGATGGCTATCTTAAAACTTAATTTCCCTTTGCACCCCATGAATGAGGTATGGGATAGCTTCTCGCATTGTTGTGAATTAACACGCTTTCTATTTTTAGATTCACAACTAACGGCACCTACTTGTTTATCGACGAATGCAAACGTCACTGTTTGAGAAGCTCTTAGTACACACGACGATTGAATCTACGCTTAATACTGCGAACTTGCTGTCAACAACATTCGAGGGAAGCCGACAATAAAAGAAAATATAATTTTTTTTTTAAGATGACTTGAGCCAGGTTTGAACCTGCGATCTCCCGCATGGTAGTCGCGTGTTCTAACCACTATGCCACGGCCGGTCCCTAGGATGGCTATCACCTCAATTTAAAGATGGTCAATAGAGCGAAAGGTTTGTTTACAAGTCATCACTTCTTTTTCATTCTCCATTTAAGTTTGAATTCGTATTCCAGGAGAAAAAAACGAATAAAATGGTTAGCTCAATGAATTTTTATGTGTATCGATTGATGATTCGGCAAGATGTTGACAATCAACTGTTAAGATATCGCCGGTTATTTCAACAGTACTGCGTTGACATGTACGTTAAGGTCGAAAAGGAGCATCTCAATTTTATTCGTTTCAACCAGTATCCAAAGTTCGAGAAGCTTGCCAACGTTTGCATTTGCTCGAAAATGATACGAAAACGTAACTGTTTCGGCTCCAGCGAATCAAATTCGTACATTATTTGCATTGTTAGACAAATACAAGGACGAGATGGTTGACGACATTTTGCACAGAGTTTGCACGACAACATCAAATTTCGATTTTGAAGTTAACTTCTGATCGAAGACGTATTCGGGCTCATTTGCGGCAGTCTACTGTGGAAATTGGCAATAGCAGCGCCAAATCGTTCGATGCACAATGCATTCAATCGCGAATTGCAACGAGGGCAAGATTTTAAACGAGATGACCTGACTAAAAGGATCCCAACAAATGTGCCGCTGTTGAATGCCGAGCAAACGAACGTGTACGATTCGCTAATAAGGGTTGCTGCCGATAGAACGGGAGGCATTTATTTTCTCAATGATCCCGGTGGGACAGGCAAGACATTCGTTATTTCTTTGATTCTGGCAACAAATTGGTCAAGATCGTAAAATATCCAAAAATTCGACGACAGCGAAATTGTTGCGAGAATGCAAAATCATCATATAGGATGGCGGCATGTCAAGAAGATGAAATTGACTACGAACATGAGAGTCACGTTGCAAAACGACCTATTAACTACTGAATTTTTAAAACAACTACTGGCGCTTAATAATGGCCAAATTCCGGTTGATGTTTGTTTGATGACGTCCGGCAAATTTTTGCGAGTTTACACCGTCGAAGGAGGAACTCATCACCAAAGTTTTTCCCGGCATTGCACAAAATTATAAAAATCTAGATTGTATGGGACCGGCCGTGGCATAGTGGTTAGAACACGCGACTACCATGCGGGAGATCACAGGTTCAACTCCAGGCTCCAGACATCTTAAAAAAGGAAAACAATAAATAAATTTTTCTTTCATTGTCGGCTCCCCTCGAATCTTGTCGACAGCAACTTCGCAGTATTAGTGTCGAGTCAATCGGCGTGTCTAGTAAGAGCTTCTCAAACAGTGGCGTTTGCATTCGTCGATAAACAAGTAGGTGCCGTTAGTTGTGAATCTAAAAATAGAAAGCGTGTTAATTCACAACAACGCGAGAAGCTATCCGATACCTCATTCATGGGGTGTAAAGGGAAATTAAGTAAGTAAGATAGTATTAGCAAACTGGCCATACTAGCAGCGAAGAATAAGGACGTCGATAGCTTGAATGTTAGTATTCAAAGTCGAATCGATGGAGAACGGCATACATACAAATCCGTTGAAAGCGTCACCGACGAGAATGAGGCGACAAACTATCAGACAGAATTTTTGAACTCCGTAGATGTGCCAGGAACTCCGCTTCATAATTTACAGCTAAAGGTGGGATCGATGATTATCATGTTGCGGACTCTGAATCATCCGAAATTGTGCAACGGTACACGGTTGTCCGCCAAGAATCTGATGAACAATGTAATTAAAGCGATGATCATAAAGGAGCGAATTCCTATTATTCCAACCAATCTTCCCTTCCAATTCAAGAGAATTCAATTGCCCATTCGATTGGCTTTTGCGATTAAAATCAATAAATTATATGGCCAATCGTTGGAAGTTTGTGTGATCAACCCGAATTACCCTTTTTTTTCACACGGTCAGCTGTACGTTGCCACTTCGCGTGTTGGCCAACCGTCTTCATTATTTGCCGGAAAACGAATCGAAAGGCAATTTTTATCAGATCGCTCTTCACAAATTTCGATTAAATTCAAATAAATTGCATTAAAATTCGAGCATTAACTTGAAGTGAGACAAAGTATGCCGGGTCCGAAATTATATGGCAGAACAAAGTTTGCCGGGTCAGCTAGTATTTTATAATATTCACTTTGTCACTTTCATGGGCTCTAAAATTAAAAATAAAAAAGTTGCTGTAATGCAGATTTTGGGATTCAAATATTTGGTGCCACATCATCTACTAGACAAAATTTGGTCCAATTTTTCCAAAATTTTAGCAAATAGTCATATTTAGACCCCTTCAAATCACCGCTTGTGATAGGCTGTGTATCCCGCATTTCCTCGAGGGACATTTATGGCGTTTGAGCTGGACGTTTGGGCACTAGGACGTTGAAGCGTTTGGGTCCTTTGTCTATTTCGCTTGCGACTTGACTTGTGTAAGAGGGTGTTGTGCTTAGAATGGCAGATTTTGTACCTGTCACGGCATCTGCAGTCGCGAAGCCGATGTGAATGTCCCAGACAGTTCACACAATACTGGAGCTTATGCACCAACTTAATACGCTCTGGCACTGACATCTTTCGGAAGCGATAACACTTTCGCAAGGGGTGATCCTTCTTACAATATCGGCAGTCGGCCGAGTATCTTTGCCGGGGTGGTCGGGAATTCGAGGCGGTCTGGAGTTGGTTCTCGTTAGTGTGGTCGTCTTCGCGGTTCGTCCTCAGGCGTCGTGGTTGGGTTGTCATTGTCAACTGTAAAGATAAAATGGCTTTAGTTTTGGTTCATATATGGGAGCAAGACAAGTTTCACAATTGGTCTAGTAATTAGACCATGTTGTGTACGCACTTCAGCGACTCTAACTTTAAGGTCGAAACCTGCGATGACCTTCTCAATACGACCAAGAGGCCATTGATTTGGAGGGTAATTTTCGCGTTTAATGACAACGAGATCACCGATTGCAAAATCACGCTGAGGACATTTCCATTTCGTTCTTTTATGAAGTTCCTTAAGGTATTCTTCTTTCCATCTTATTGACAATTGATGGTGAAGTATTTGAAACTTTTTCCAGCGGTTTGCGTAACTAAGGGGCTGCTGAGAGCAATCGACTTCCGCTGGGGCAAGGAGCGGGGCTCCAATGAGGAAATTACCTGGTGTTAGTACACTAAGGTCTGAAGGACAATCGTTCATGGGGCTTAGTGGACGAGAATTTAGACATGCTTTGATTCCAGCAAGCATGGTCGAAAACTCTTCATATGTAAGAGTGTGCAATTGCGAAACCTTTTTTAAATGTGCCTTAAAACTTTTTACACCTGCCTCCCAGAGACCCCCCATATGAAGAGCGCCAGGGGGTATAAAATGCCATTCAACAGATTGAAAAGGAGACTGTGATATAACTTGTTGCCTGACTTGGGCGATTATGTTTTCCTGAGTAGATGTTATGAGGTTAGCTGCGCCAACAAAAGCCGTGCCGTTATCAGAATAAATTGTACTAGGGGTCCCACGACGGGAAAAGAAACGGGCAAATGCAGCCATGAAGGCTTGAGTGGAAATTTCACTTGTTATTTCCAAGTGAATGGCTTTGACAGCGAACCACACAAAAACGAGCACGTAACCTTTGGTAGTTTTTAGGCCTCGGCCCACGTAAGACTTTACGTCAAAAGGGCCAGCAAAGTCGACTCAAGTATTCGTAAAAGGGCGAGATAAAGAAGTTCATTCAGGGGGCAAAGCCGCCATTATTTGATTGTTAAATTGGTGTTTATGAATGACACAAGGTTTGCAATTGAAAATAACCGTTTTAATAAGGTTTTTCAATCGAGGTACCCAGAATTCGAGGCGCACCAGCCTGAGCATTACTGCGTTAGATCCATGCAGAGAGTATTTATGTACGAATTCGAGGTACAATCGGGTGAATTTAGCACCATAAGGAAGGATCTTTGGATACCTCTCATCATAAGTAAGGGTTGGTTCATGGGCGCTTAAACACTTACAAGACAATTTCGCAAAATGTTAAACACATTACAGCGATTTTACGATCTAGTGATAGTCTGTCAATCTAAATAATTAAATACTTCTATTTTATCACTTAACCCATTTGTGACGACTGTTACCATATGGTAACGTCGATAGCGTTAGATATTTCACGCACTAAAATAAACATAAAAATAAATGTCAAGAATTTTCTTTTTTGATTTCATCAAATCATGCTTTGATCTTTCATCTTGATATGGATGGATATAAAAAGTCACTCCATATCAAGAATATATTTTGGCTGCTTAAAGACTGATATATTAAAGACTTTTAGTTTTTGTTATTTGAGAAGAATATGAAATATCATAAAAACGTATTGCATGAATTATTTTGTACTTGGTTCTTTTTATTTACCTGTTTTAAAGCTGTTACCATATGGTCACACTCGGCATAATACCAGTCAAAATAAAATTTTCTGAAATTTTCGTCTTACTTTTTTTATATAAAATTTGTATTTTAACTAATTTATATGTAGTACTGACAAAATCTTTAAAAATTTCCCATTATTTCGCTCTCGTCATTAAATGGTTAAGACAATTCTCAACAAAATATTTCGGCGAGCTACCCTATGAATCTCCCCCTAGCTACGTTTTTCATTTAACCCACTTCAATCCCTTCAATTGTCCGCTACCCCTCTTGAACAGTTTGTCAACCTCTGGTTTAACATATCAAATTGTGGTCTACCGCAATAATTGAAATTTTATCGCCCACACACTACTTTTAAGATGATGTCAAAGCGTTTTTCTTAATGTGGCTGCAGAGCACTCAACGCAACACACCGAGCGAGGGTCGACATCGTCGTCTCATATCCCTGTGTCGCTCTCTATATGCCGTGTCATACAAATGATCATAGCAAAACACATATGTACGCCTACTTTTTCCAATTTGATTTGCTATAAATTTGTTAAGAGTTATGCATCCCCATGCTACTCCCCCCACCCAACCTGGCCATACTGCCAACCCATGTAGTGGCAATGTAAAATCTTGTTAGAGGAACTCTATTTGCCTCAAAACATTTAGTGAAGCTTGCTGCGGGTGTGTTAGGAGGGAGGGGAGGGAAGCCATCATCACACGGCGAAGAGTGTGTGGGGATCGCAGGGAGTTAATGAACAAGCGACTGTGCATTTATTCCGAAAATAATTTGGTTATAATTAATTTATTACATTTACGTATCATGTTCTTGTGATGGCATTTTGCTGTCAGTGCATATGTCAAAAGTGAAACGAGTGATGTCTAAAAGAGAGGCAGCCACGTTGCCACTTTGCAAGTTTGAACACAATGCAAGGTGACAGTGATCGTGATGGTTTGAAAAACAGGAAGAGTTTTTTTCGGCTAAACGAGAGGTTAACTACCTTAAAAGAATGACAACATTTGTGTTGGTGGCAGTATGTGGAGGCTTTTTTGAAACTGTGTAATAGTTATTGGTACTAAGTAATAAACGAGATCCAAAAGTACGTCGGATTTGGGTGAATCAGCTATGATTTTAACTTTAGTAGCAAGTATTTATGTTTATAAAATTGAACTTTTTGGAAACATATTTTTAAAAATGTCACTAACCCATTTAATTCCCATTCTACTACTACCAAAACATCTTGTAATGATTTCGTTTAATTAACTACCGCAAAACTTTACTCATATCAAAGTATTTGTCACTTTTGTGAAGCAATGACTCAGACTGCGGTTCATACAAAACCCGTTGCGGCTTAAGCCTTTTGATCTTGTTTAAACGATTCTTATGCGCATTTTTCTGTACGCTGTGTATATATTGAGCTGTGATGATTGTTTTAAGCCACAAAAATCACTCATCGAATAACATAGCATTCATCAGGTAATCACGGCCACAATCGCCCCAAAAAATCATTCATTGTCTTTGTGTCAGTCAAGACGTTCGACGCTCAGTCACCTTCTTTTTAACACATCACAACAATGAAATGCAATAAAAATGTTTATATACGATGGCACATGATCGAATAAATACAAAAACAAAGATACAATACTTAATAATTTAAAACAAAAAACAACGTAACGTAAAATCGTAACCCAACCCAAATATTTGGAGGGGTTTTGAACAAAAAACGAAATCTTTGTAAATATCTGCAAATTCAGTTTTGAAAGTTTTGGGCGGAGTGAAAGAGAGGTACATAAAAAGAGTTAAAGCTTTTGACATATTTCAATAATGGAACCTTGTATACATATAAGCTTAATTCCCTCTATGATGATATTTTAATTTTAAAGGGCATTGCACTACGGAAAGTTCTTTATATATCATAAAAGTATAGAACTCAATGTAAGTGAAAATATTTTACCTTTTTTGTAAGATTTTATGAAAATTTCTTTTTTTCTATTTAACTGTCTTTCGTATTTAATTATATTACCCACCACGATAATCACAAATTTGAGAATATTTTTCAACGATTTTAAAAATGTCATCAAATATTAAAAAAGGTTTGTTTTTTTTTTGTACAATTTTAATTAGCCTCAATGAATAAATGTCCTTGAATAATCAATTACCTAAAACAAGGCCAGTTTAGGATAAAAAGATATTTTTTTTATGAAATTTACATGTCATCCACGACCGTGACATGATGGTTAGAACCTGCGACTATCATTAGGTTGGTCAAGGTTTGATTTCTGTCTGAGTCATGTACATATCATTAAGCGGTGGCCCCTCGATGTTGACGACTGCAACTGCGGAGTTAAAGTCTAGGAAAAGCTTCTCAAATAGCAGATGCTCGAATTCATCTGTTAAATGTAGCTCACATTTTATGATTCTAAAAATAGAAGCTTATTTATAGGGTGAAAGGGAAATTAAGTTATTTTTTTAAACTCAGCTCATGTCCTTGAAATATCCATAAATTCTATCAATAAATTAAATGGAAAATCTGAAAAATTTTTGGCAAATATTGGCAAAAGTACATCTTTATTTTAAGACGCTCTATAAATCGGAAATAATTGGCAAACACTTAAAAATGAAACCCAGGACCTTAAAAGAGCAAAACATTACAGTCATGCTTACTCTGACTATATCTAAATTTTTTGTGAAATTTTAGTAACTGGAGGATTTTAGAATGGTCCAAGTTCCTTGTAATTGGACAACTTTTCCAGTCAGGAAATCTTCGAACTTTTATGGAAACATTTTCCTAGGGCTTTCAAATGTTTAAATAGTTGAACATTTTGCTTGATATATTGTCCGTTGCTGCCGCAATGAAGTTTATTGCAAAGTTGCTTTGTACCCGATCCCACTTGCCCTTCCAAGGGCAAATCATCCAACTTTGTTGGTTGCACCTAACTATTGGTATAACTCGACTTCGTTCGGTTGACTGGTACTTTGGTCTATTGAACCCAACTTCTTTTGGCTGCCTCTAACTATTGGTTTAACCCGACTTCGTTCTGTTAAATTGAATATTCGGTCTGTTGAATACAATTTCTAATGATTGAATCTAACTATTAGTTTAACTAGACTTCATTCAGATGAATCGCATATTCGATCTGTTGAATCCAACTTCAGTTGGTTGAACCTAACTATTGGTTTAACTGGACTTCGTTCGGTTGAATTGAACTTCTGTCTATTGAATCTAATTTCTGATGGTTGAACCTAACTATTAGTTTGACTAGACTTCATTCGGATAAATTAGATATTCGGTCTATTGAATCCAATTTCTGATGGTTGAGCTTGACTATTGGGACTTCGGTCTATTAAATCCAACTTCTTGTGCTTGCACTCAACTATCGGTTTAACCTCTGTAAAGTCAGTTGCATCACAATTTCATCTGTTGAGTCGAACTTTTGTTGGTTGCTCCTAACTATTGGTTTAACTCGACTTTGTTCAGTTGAATCAGACTTCGTTTTGTTGAATTCAATTTCTTGAGTTAAACCTAATTATGGGTTCGGTTAAATCAGACTTCTTTATGTTGAATCCAACTTCTGTTGGTTGAACCTTACTATTGGTTTAACTCGACTTCGGTGGGTTGAATCGGAATTTCGTCTGTTGAATTCAACTTATATTGGTTGAACCTAACTATTTGTTTAAATCATCTTAATTCGGATGAATCGGATATTTGGTCTGTTGAATCCAATATTTGTTTGTTGTACCTAACTATTGGTTTAAATAGTCTTCATTCGGATAAATCGGATATTCGGTCTGTTGAGTCAAACTTTTGTTGATTGCACCTAACTATTGTTTTAACATGACTTTGGTATATTGAATCTAAAGTCGGTTAAACCTAATTATTGGTTCAACTCAACTTCTGTCAGTAGAATTGTTCGTCGTTCTATTAAATCCAACTTCCGTTGGTTGAACCTAACTATTGGTTTAACTCGACTTCGTTTAGTTGAATCGTACTTCAGTCCATTGAATTCAACTTCCCTAATCTCCACGTTCTGGAGTATTTAGAAGATCCTGGCATATTTGACCTTCGTTTCGGAAAAATAATATATAGTTACCAGCTGCCATCAAATCGACCTGATCGTAAAGTTTTCGATTACCTTATCGATCCAAATCCCGAAACCTATCATTATAGTCGCCGATCATATCAAAACCTACCAAGCGAAACCTAAAGATCCCGATCGACTCAACTTACTTACTTACCTGTTTAATTTACCTTTACAGCCCATGAATGAGGTATGGAATAGCTTCTCGCGTTGTTGTGAATTAACACGCTTTCTATTTTTAGATTCAAAACTAACGGCACCTACGTGTTTATCGACGAATACGAACATCACTGTTGGAGAAGCTTTTACTAGACATGTCGATTAACTCGACACTCATACTGCGAAGTTGCAGTCGACTACATCGAGGGGGCCGGCAATTAAAGATAACTTTTTTTTATTTTTTAGATGCCTGGAGCCAGTAGTTGAACCTGGAATCTCCCACATCCCACATAGTCGCGTGTTTAACCATTATGCCACGGCCGGTGCCGAAGTCCTACCCTATTAGCCATGATACTTGTCTTTTATTCACAATTCAAATGGCACAGTTTTCCTTGTCGCTGAAATCACTTAGTTTCAAACCCGATACGACTGCGGACAGAGTACGGTAGCCGTCTTTGTTAAGTCTGTAAACACGGTCTATATTAACCCATGGCAATTGGATGCATATAATCTTCTCCGTAGCTGGTGATAATCGAAGGAGTAGAATGGCTGATGACGCTTTTGTGGGGTGTAGGTTAATATGTGTGTCCTTCACTATAGTTGACTGCTGTGAACGACAGTTATGTAGGCGTCTTTATCTACTGTAGTCTTCTTTTTGTGGTTACTTTTATAGAAGCGGGTGCAGGTACTTCTAAATCCATAGAACACACTCCCATATGCCTCCCTAATTGGCGTCAGTGAATTCCTCCTTCCACAGACTCAGTAACCTTGACTACCTTCCAGTCCTCTGTGCAGGTAGTTGAGGTTTACTGACTTGTAGAATTTCCAGGATAACTGCAGGCTCGAAATGCATAGCGGGGATTTTGGCCTCTGCGGAACATCGGCAAGATGTATTGCTTCAAGTCCCGCACCAGATCAAACTTCCCTGAGCGACTCTTTTGCTGCCTTGTGCAGTCGGGCTGAACGCTCGTTTGCACAGGCTATGAGATTAATGCGGCCCTGAGACCAGCTCACATCTTGAACAAATTTTAAGAAGGCCACAGTAGGGGACATTTATTACAGTTGATTGATGAAATAGTGCCTTCGCCTTGAAACAGCATATGATCGCCCAAATAAGGTTTTCTTAAACAAATCCCTTCGTGCAGAGGAGGTACACTAACTTGCTTAACCTCGATGTGGGATCAAGCCCACTGGTAGGAGGAGTGCCTGGTTATGAAGCCCCTTTTGGAAGATTTGTTGTGCAGTTGAGGCTGGATAACAGTTGGCAATGAAGCATTACCTCGGAAGACTTCCGTTAATGTTGGTCCATCCTTCTCCGGTCTACATATGATCGCCCAACTAAGGTTCTCTTTAACATCATCCTTCGTGCAGAATTATTTTTATATCTCTTTGCTCCTAAAAGGGTAGTGTCCTTAGACCGCTGCCGTTTAGGTGCTACCTAGGATGACTTCCGTTAAGGTTGGGTTGGTTTTAGGTACGCTATTTAACTTTTATCACCTTGATTTGGGATCTAGGTCATTGGTGAGAACTCTTGTTCTGCTACGTGAGCTTATCGACCGGTTTATCACCAATCTGACTAATTATTCTGTAGACGTAGGGCCTGGTTATGAAAGAAGGCAGAGGCCGTGGTAGTTCCCTCGAGGAAAATCTAATCATTCTTAGTAATTTCACCTTGCACAACTGTTGGCACTGAGGAATGTGGATTAGCAGACGACTGAATCATTCCATATGTGGGTCGCCTATTTATGAAGGTCCTTTTGGAATTGTTTTGTGCCTAGGGTGAACGGAGGTCCAGGCCGGGTTAGGTACCTCGGAGAAAATCTTATCATTCTTCGTATTTTCTCCTAATATAACTTGCAATGAGCATAGGTGATTAGCAGACGATTGAACACAAACACGTCCAGCCAATTTTAAGAAGAACCACTTTGTATCAGCGTCAGATTTCGACCGCTTCTTGTCTTGCTCCGTGATCACAACGATCGGTATATCACCAAGTCGATTAATTATTCTACATGTGGAGCGTCTGGATATGAAGGTCCTTTAGGTGATTAGCAGACGATTGAACACAAAACGAGTCCAGCCAATTTTAAGAAGAACCACTTTGTATCGGGGTCAGATTTCGACCGCCTCTTGTCTTGCTCCGTGATCACAACGATCGGTATATCACCAAGTCGATTAATTATTCTACATGTGGAGCGTCTGGTTATGAAGGTCCTTTTGGAAGGTGTTTTGTGCCTAGGGGGAACCAAGGCAGAGGCCGTGGTAGGTCCCTCGAGGAAAATCTAATCATTTATAGAATTTTCTCCTTGTACAACTGTTGGCACTGAGGAATGTGGATAAGCAGACGACTGAATCATTCTATATGTGGAGCGCCTGGTTATGAAGGTCCTTTTGGAAGTGTTTTGTGCCTATGGTGAATGGAGGTCGAGGCCGGGTTAGGTACCTCGGAGAAAATCTAATCATCCTTCGAATTTTCTCCTTGCACAACACATACCGTCCCAGTATGATTCTAAAACGTCTTTGTATTTAAGCTCTCGCATTGCAACAAGATGACAACACATTTGCGACTGTTTGATTATATTAACAGTGGTGGTAAATTATGGAAACATTTTGAAGGATATTCAAAGGGCCCATTGTTCTTGAAATAGGAACAACGAAAGTTTTGCTCAAAAAAAAGTCCGTCTTTTTATTTAAGCATTTTATCCACGCTGACAACCTGAAATCTTGAAAATGTGTTAAGGATCGAGAAAAAAGTCGAGGTCCTTGAAATATAAAAATGTCTAGTCTGTCTATAAAATAATAATTCTTATTTTTAACTGTAACTGTAGAAAAAGTTTATACATACTTTTGTAGTCAAAAGTGTTACATATGGTGGTAATATAAAATTACGGAAAATATTTTAAGAAGTTTGTTTGGGGACGAAGTTCTTGTGTCCGTGATGTGAGTCTAAGTCCTTGAGAGCCCATTCTGCCATACAAATAACAAAGATACAATAGCATTATAAAAGTTTTAAAATAAAAATTACATAGTTTTGAAATAATCTGGTGATTTCGAAGTAGCGAAAACAAATTATATGGAAAAAGTCTTTAGCGTAAAGGTTCTCTATGTCAAAAATGAGTCATTGACACCTTTCGAGTCATTGACGCTTCACCAACACGATTGAATGATTTCAACGATGAAAAAATACACTCGGCTCCAATTATTTCACACCATCACCGAAAACCCACCCATACCACAACAACCACGAAAAAAGGGCCCAAAAACGAGTCTTGTAAAAATTCATGTATTTTAACGACAAATATAAACAAACTACTGGCTGCTGGGCGAACATGACCCAAACCACACATACCACACATGCTCCGTTGTTAACTGTCAGTTTATTTCAATTTTTTCCTTGTTTAGTTCAACTTGTTGGTAGCCTGGCAAAGGTAACACAGCAGCTTACCTACCAACTAGTACCTATTTAGTAGTTTAAGACAAAACTTACAAACATCACATCACATTTTGTAATTCAGAACTTTTCTAAAAAAAAATAGCTTAAGTGCCAGCAGCAGCAGTGGCTCAGACAATAGTAGCCGTTGCACTAAGCAGTAAGCTTTTAAGAGGGATTTTGAAACCTACAAATATTTAGCAATGTCCCTGTTCCATCTTCTCAACCAACATATCAGCTACGTCTGTCCTTCCTGCTTGTGGCATAATATTTAGTGGCCTCTAGTAGTTGTGCATGTGTTATAGTAGACAACTAATACAAATTCGATACTTTTGTAAAAGATTTCGTATAAAAGGCAAATATTTCCTTAGCGGGTCTGCTGCCTGCTGCCTGCCATAAGCGAAACGAAATAATCTCCTATTTTTTTGGTGGTGGTAGTGGCTAAGGGACAGTCTGCAACGAACGGACGAAGTTAACAAAAGGTTGTTGCAACTTAGTTTTGGCTCCACAGTAGCCATGAATTTGCATGTACAACATAAAAACCGTGATCTGCAATTTGTACAAATGTTGCCTTCTAAAATAAACAACAATAACAACAACAACGGCAACAATAATTTCCAAAAGCAGGAGGCAAAGTGTTCAAAATAAACAAAGTTATGGTTTAAGTCTAAGTTGAGGCTGTGTGTTGCAAGTTGTCAGTTGCTTAAACAAAACCAACAAACAAATGAATGCAACAATGAGATCATCGACTAGGAGATGATGGCACACCTAAGGTACGACTTTGGGCAGAATAAAAGACTAAAAGAAAATTATCAACATTCTAAAAATTAAATAAAAGTAAAGATGATCAACACTTAATAGAAGCAAATACATCAATATGTAGTATAAAGCTCATTAATAAGTATATAACCAAATTTTAAGGATATTGTGGGAAATGTACTGTATGTAAATGTAAAATTTGCAAATTTTTGGAAACTAATACACTACAAATTTACTAAATTTAACGCTGATTTACATAGCCGTGACATAAAATAACTTTTTCTGAACATTTTTTTTTTAAAAAACATTTTTGTTGAGTTTTGTTGAGGTACTAAATTTTAGAACATTGCAAAAATAGCAGAATTAAAATTTTTTTAATTAATTAATATTTTATATGCTTTTTCAATAAGTTCTAAAATTTAGTACTTACAAATTATTACAATTGTTAACAATTTTGGTTCTAATATTTCAAATATTATTAATTTCTAATACAATTTTTATGTTTTGAATCATTCCAAGCTTATTTTTTAACACTTTTTAGAAGTTCTTAAATGAAAAAAGTTTTTAGAAACCAATTATTTAAAAATGTACTTAATTTATTACTTATTTACATAGCCCTTCTGATAGCTAGTTCTTAACATATTTTACAACTATTTATTATAGTTATGTCGAAGTACTAAATTTTAGAACATTGAAAAAAAATACCAGATATAACAATAGAATAAAAAATTACTGTTATATGCGTAATAGTAAGACAACTCAGTACTTTTTCAATAAGTACTAAAATTTAGTGCCTAAAAATTAATCAGAATTTAATCAATTTTGGTTCGAAAATTTTACATATAATTAATTTAAAATACAGTTTTCATATTTTGAATCATTCTAAAATCATTTTTAAAATTATTTAGTACTTCTAAAACTGGCTATAATGTGAGAATTAAAATTTAGTAATTCTTAAACTGGCTGTACTTTTTGAATTTGCTTAGAAAATTTGAAATAATGTTAGTTTAAGGACTGCCACGAACTTTTTGTAGTTGTTTTATTTATGTTAGCAGCAATTCTAGGCAGTACTAAATTTTAGTACTAATATTTCTGTTCAAAATTCAATCAATTAATATGTGAAAAAAAATTAATATGACATATATTTTACTTTACTACAGTTAATAATGCTTTGGAATGATTTTTCAGAAGAGTACAAAAATTTAGTACTTCTTTAAAATGACTATACAGTTGAATTCGATTCGAAAATTGCAAATAATGTTAGATAAAGAACTGCCACGATCTTCTTGGTAATTTTATTTATGTTAGCTGCAATTTTAAGCAGTACTACATTTTAGTGCTAATATTTTCTGTTCAAAATTCATTTCTTTTACATGATTTTCAATTAAAATTCCAAAAAAAAATATATAATGTGACATCTTTTTTATCTTACAGCTCTTTATAATGCTTTTGGAATGACTTTTTAGATAAGTACTAAAATTTAGTACTTCTTTGAAATGACTATACTCTTTGAGTTTTATTAGAAAATTGCAAATAATGTTAATTGAAGAACTGCCTCGATCTATTTTCGTGATTTTATTTATGTTAGCAGCAATTTTAGGCAGTACTAAATTTTAGTACTACATTTTTCTCGTTAATTTTTGTTAATTTTGTGTTATTTGTAATTAAAAAATTCTAAGAATGTCAATGTGACATATTTTCCACTTTATTGCAGTTAAAAAAGCTTTTGGAATAATGTTTTCGGTGAATACTAAATTTTAGCACTTCTTCAAAATTACTATACTTTGAGATTTTAAGCTAAAAATATCAAATAATTTTAGTTTGAGGACTCCCATAATTTTTTCCTTACATTTTTTATGCTTGCTACAATTTTAGATAGTACTAAATTTTAGTACCAATTTTTTCCTTTGAAAACTCATTATTTTAATTGCAAATAATGTTAGATTGAGTACTGCCACAAACTGTTTGTGGTTGTTATATTCATATTAGCAGCGATTTAAATTTTAGTACTACTAATATTTAGTACTAATATTTTCTCTGGAAAACTCACTAATTTTGCGTCATTTGAAATTAAAAAATTTTTAGAATGACAATTTGAAATATTTTTCACTTTATTGGAGTTAATAAAACTTTTGGAATAATTTTTTAAAGGAGTACTAAAACTTAGCACTTTTGAAAAATTACCACACTTTGAGATTTTGTGCGAAAAATATCAAATAATTTTAGTTTGAGGACTCCCATAATATTTTCCGTATGTTTTTTTATGCTAGCAGCAATTTTAGACAGCACTAAAGGTTAGTACTAATTTTTTCTCTTAAAAATTCATTTATTTTTTATGATTTTGAATAAAATTTGCAACAAATGATAATTTGACGTCTCTTCTACTTTAGTGCAGTTAATAAAGCATTTGGAATGATTTTCTAAGTGAGTACTAAAATTTAGTACTTCCTTAAAATTACTATACTAAGCCAAAACTTGCGCAGTAAATTTAAATAATGTTAGTTGGAGAACTACCGATATTTGTTTATTAAAAATTTTATTGTGTTATTAGAAAATTTTGCCAGTACTACATTTTAGTACTAATGTTTAAAATTGTTTAGAAATTTGGCACATGTACACATTTAAAGTGTCAAAAAAACTTTTAATTTCCCACGATATTGCAGTTAAGAAATCATTTGAAATGATTTTTTAAGAAGTACTAAAATTTAGTACATCTTCAATGTTCATATAGCGAGCCTAAATTTGCTTGAAAAATTCAATTAATGTTGGTTAGAGAACTGCCACTATCCTGTTTTGTTATTTTAGCTATGTCATCGGCAAATTTAGGTAGTACTAAACTTTAGCACACATAGTTTTTCTAGATAATTTTTTTGCATGATTTTTTTTTTGTTGAAAATTGTGTTAATATAAGGACATCTACGATTTTATATTGCTATTTTTATTTATGTGAGCTGCAATTTTGGATAGTACTAAATTTTAGTACTATTATTTTTTCCTTGTCAAGCTTTATTTTTTGATGTTTTTTTTATTAAAAATCGATTTTTTTTATCCTTAGCTGTCATAACTGTCTCGGGCTATCAAGCTATTCAAATATTTTCAGCATTCTTCTAATAGAACATAGACAGTTACTTGTACGGCCATCAACAACTTTTTTTGTTTTTAAGCACCCTGTTTTTTTTCTAGTACTGTCATATACACAAATTCTGTCATTCCTGCTCGTGCTGACAAATTCGTGTCCCATGCTGCCCTCACCTGTACACATTGAGACAGGAAACAATTTCTTAAAGCTCCCCATATAAACAAATTGTGATGGTAGTTAAAACAACAATGAAAACACAATATAAATTTCACAAAACGATCGACTGAGTGTACACCAACAACAACAAAAACAAACGGCCACAGAACTTCTTAAATTTCAATTTCACATTCAGAGACTTGTGAAGTTGCAACACAAAAGGAAGTGAAGCTGAGCACAATATATAGGAACAATAACAACATCAATAGCAACAGCAACCAACCAAAAAACAAAAACAATCGAAAATTGTGTTGCCAAAAAATTATGCATAATAAAAATTGTTGTCATGTTCACATGTGAGAGAGAGAGTGTTGTTGCTCTGTGTGGCGGCCGTAGATAACGCGATGTTGCCAGTGGGGTTGATATCAACGGTGTTTATGTTGCTGCTGCTGCTGCCGTTGCTGCATATACTCAAGTTGTTGTGTAGTCGCATATGTTGTATGTTGTCGTTGACTTTATTGACCATATTGATGTATTGATCGCTTGCTGCTGATAAACTTCACGTTGAACTTTTATTATTTTTACGAATCCTTTGGAGGGGGGCTTTGCGTTTTCGTAGCGGCTTGTTGGCCAAAACGAAGCAGCAATAAACATGCAATACCTAAATTGCCATATTTTCCAATATTGACTTTAGACAATTTGTCGTGGTGGACACGAGAACCATGACAGCGTCAGCGAGTAGCAACAGCAGCAGCAACAACAGAAGCCATTTGTCTCATGACTCAGTTGGAGGTGCTATGGAGGCCTGGCTGATTGTCTGCTCCCGCTGGTGGTAGTGATTGAGGTGCTGCTGGTGGCGATGGTAGTGGCACTCGTGTTGTCGTTGTTGTTGTTGCTGTCCCCTGGTAATGTCAGTGATGGTTGCTGCTGCTGCTGCTGGTTAGCTTCGAATGTTGTTGATTTGCTTGGTCGATTGCTAAAGCTTTTGGTATATCTGTGCTGATGCTGATGCTGATGCTGCTGCTTGTGACGATGTCGTGTTTTGTTGCATTTGGCACTCATGCTGTTCGATGTTGCAAATTTGAGAGGTGTTCACACTAAATGCAACACAGGCACATGTCAATTGTTCATGTTGTTGGTTGGAGCTGCTGCCGAACAGATTTTGTCATTGCTGCTGCCGCTGGTGGCAATATGGTTGCTTTAAGGGGTTATTGATTTGGGAAATTCCTAAAGATTTCTGGGAGGCAGTAAAAGAATTAAAGGGACAAACAGCGAAGTGGAGATGATGTCTCCTAACACATTTTTTAAAAATTTTGAAGTGAATTGAATTGAATTCTATGGTGAAGTAAAGATGATCCCCAGTAGACAAACAACTTTTCAACACTTTCGAAATTTTTTAATACAGTATTACGCGTTATGCCCAACATTTCTATAGTTGCAGGTCATAAAGCATTCTTAGTGCTCTAGTTTGTTTCGTTTACAAGGAATTGATTTTAAATTATATATAAACACCTCTTTGTAGTCCCTCTCCCCATACACAACAACTTCTGTGGTATGTTTCTTTAGAATCTCTTCTAACATTGTATGCTCTGTATTCTATCCCCCAGATGGTTATCTGAAAAACAATAAAAATTTGTTTTATTTACAAGCCAAAGATTAATAACTCTAAGTAGCTACCTTTTTTTCCAAACTCCCAGTTACTTTATGGCGATACAAGACATATTTTCACGCTATAAATTTTCCAAATAATATAGCGCGAGATGACAAAAAACTAGAACACATTCACAAGAAGATGAGAAACTCTTTGGGGGCTACTAGGCAAGATTAAGTCTTGTTGTACTAACAACCAATGTATCGTATTACCATCAGATAAAGTAACTGTCATGCTGGCTACCAACCAGTCAGCTAGCCTTATATGGTAAAGGGTAGGGAAACACAATAAGAAAGGCTAGCAGGAAAAAAGGAAACAGTGTTCATAGATTTTCTTACTTTACTTAACGGTTTATAAGGAAATTCATGGTTCTCTGTGGTTGCTTATGATGGGCTGAATGTTAAGTCTTTTAGTGTATCTTAAAGATACCATCTTACCATTTGCTTAGTTGTAGTCATATTTAAGAGTTAGTCAGTGGCTGTGTGTGTGTGTGTGTGTGTGTGTGTGTGTGTGTGTGTTTATGTATGTCACCCCAGCGTGGCTACTTAGATTCTAATCTTTATCTCTTTTTCGTTTTCTTGTACTTTAACAACATTTCAATACTCCCTTTTTTGGCTAATGCCTTTACTTATTCACTGCTGCTGCTTGGCTGCTATAGATTTATAGTTTAATTTTGTTCTTGGGTGATTTTTATGGTTCTATGACATCATAAAATTACCAAAGGATTCAATTATACATTTCATTGATCGCCAGCCAACAGCACTTGACAAGTACACATCTATGTACTTCCTTAGCTGGTGTTAGCTCCTTAAAGCCACTGTTTGTAGAATTTTATAGCTATTTACTAATTTTTATGGCTTTTTCTATGTGTTGTCCCAGCCTCACGCTCTCTCTTTGCTCTGCCTCTGCGGTATTGTTTGGCTTGCCTCGTTAAATTGTTCTTTTATTGGCCAAATATGAGAGTCTGGTGGTAATAAAAACTCAGCGGGTCATCTATAGAATCTGTTTCCCAGCCATAAATATCTTGGCTACTAGTGTTGAGACGAAAGGCGGCTCTGAGAAATGACATTTTTGTAGCCAACACCACAAATATGTCTTCATTTTGTTAGTTTAATATTTTTATTATTTAGTTAATAGAAGAGAAAAAAAAAATCATAAATACAAAATACATAAAATCTTTATTAAGTCATATAGTCTTAAGAAAGTCTGATAGGCACCTGTATACACCTATAGCGAAGATGTATCGAAAAAAGCCGCATCAGATAAGGTAAATTCTTACCTAGGAACCATAGCAAATATTAAAGTTTTGGATGATAACAAATACAGTTTTAGCAAATGGACATACTATAAGAGTACCTTATAGCAGTGAGAGACATATGCCGAGCATGGTGTGCTTGTGTGCGGTCGCACAGAAACCGCCAGCGCCGACTGGCATACAGTGCAAATATTGTGCTCTTATGCTCTCCCAACAATCGTTGAAATTGTTCTCTGTCTGGACTTGTGTCTGTTTTTGTGGTGAATGTGAAACAAGCTTGTGTGGTGTTGCTTTCGTAACACTCAAGCAGATACTGACTGTTTTGAATAAAAAAACTTACAAGTACCCGTGAATTACCGATCGTGTCAGTGTGAAAAATAAGATTACATATTGCAAGGTCGGCAAGACTATGAAATGCATATCACTGACTTAGTTGACAGTTGAAATTATGAAGCTGTAAAAGTAGGCTGTATTAACCGCGGATATTAAGATTTAATTGATTTGGGTCTTAATTTTGAGAATTGCACGTGAAAGTAGCCCTAAAAATAAGAACTTCTGCATCATTCGTTTTGTAAAGTTAGCTGAATTTATAATTTGTTGACGCGAAAAGTTATCTTATTACACAAAATATTACTTTTATTGTACCAATTGGCCAAGGTCAAGGTCAGCCAAGGTACGCACGCGATTAGGTAGTGCTAAAAACGCTCGTAACCAAAAGCACAAGAAGCTAGACATCACAAAGATGCATACGACCGAGAAAGCCAATGCCTACTAAAACCAACTTCCCCTAATTCTGATGTTCCCGACACCCAGTGGCAGCATATTGCGAATTCTATGATCACTGCCGCAACGACCGTACTGGGTTATGCAAAACCATTCTCAGACAAGCCCTGGTACGATGAGGAATGTCGCGAAATGCCTGAAGATAAGGATGCTGCATACAGGGCAAAACAGTGACGGAGCGTTATAAAGAGATGAGGAGGGAGAAAAAACGTCTATGGAAGAAAACAAAGAATCACGATATCGAAAATTACAGGGATAGAGGTGAAGCCCGAAAGTTCTACCAAAAGATAAAAAGTAAAAGTTTTGGACTAGGGATCCCCACCTGTAAGGACGGAGGCGGAAATCTGGTCACTGACATTCAGAGTGTCTACTAATGTGGAGGGAACATTTTCGATCTCTACTCGTTCCCGAAGGCAGCATAAGAGACGAAATCACACCAATCATCGACGACAGAGTAGACTGTCCACCACCAAAACGAGATCAGCACGGCAATTGCACGGCTTAAAAACAATAAAGCTGCGGGAGCCGGTGGACTACCGGCAGAGCTTTTTAAAGCCGGCGGCGATGAACTGACAACGTGCATGCACCAGCTCATAATGATAATATAACAGCTCATGGTAAATCCACGATCGACCAGATATTCACACTACGACAAATCCTGAGGAAGACCCAAGAAATGCAGATCGACACCTACCATCTGTTCATTCATTACAAAGCTGCATTCGACAGTCCGATACGACAGAAATTGTTGGATGCTACGGCTGAGTTTGGTATCCCCGCGAAGCTAATTCGACTTTGCGGGATGACACAGACTTACACGAAGTCTTCAGTGAAAATTAGCAAAAATCTGTCAGAGCCATTTTCTACCAAGCGAGGCTTTGACAAGGCGATAGTCTGTCCTGCGATCTCTTTAACATCGTAATGAAGATAATCATGCGGAAGGCTGCAGAAAACAGAAATGGTACCATCTTCAGCAAAAGTCACATGTTGCTCGCGTTTGCTGATGATTGGCTTGAACACGTTTTACGAATGGACGAAAATGCTCCGGTTCGAAAAGTCTTCGGCAATAAACTTGATGGGCGTCGCAGGAGGGGGCGACCAAAACTCCGATGGATGGACCAGGTGAAAGAGCTGTTATCTAAGCTAAAAGACAGAAGCGATTGGAATACTTTTTTTTCGGCTACTGATAGATAAATTTCCGTTGTTGCTGCCATTAAAGAAGAAAAAGAAGAGAGACAATTTATTGTACCAAAAAGTATTTTTATTGTACAAACTAGTACTATATATTGTACCAAATAGTACATTTATTGTATCAACTAATACAATGTATTGTACCAAATGGTACAATGTATTGACCCAATCAGTACAATTTATTTACCAAAAAGTATAATTCATTGTAACAAGAAGTATTTGTATTGCTCCAAAAAGTACTTTTATTGTACCAAGAAGTACTATTAGTTGTACCAAAAACTACAATCTATTGTAACAAAAATTATTTGTTATGTTTCAAAAAGTAATTTGCTGTACCAAAAAGTACAATTTATTGTACCAAAAAGTGCTTTTGGAAACAATACAAATATTTGTTGGTGGCTGCAGCACCAGATTGAGTAGAGCGAAAATGCACATAACCAATCACAAATAAATCTAGACATCGCAAGGCTGCAAACTCCTACTCTAACCAGCCCTTTCAACTAGTACGATTCTTCTTCTGACGTTCCTAATTTATCTACATATCTGATATATATGGATATTAGCGCAGACTGTCCATAGAAAATTCAGAATCTTAAGGAAAAATCCGCATAGACATTTTGAAAGATATACATTTTCAACGGCGTATGTGTATTATGGTTCCTATTATTATTACCACGTGCTGTACGTGTTTTTTTTTTCTTTTGTAAATACATCTTAATATTGCCACTTTCAGACTTTGTTTCTTATTGCATTTTTATGTGCAATTAATAATTTTAACCCATGGGTACATAAAAAGACGCTCGTGAGCGTAACAGGCATATCCTTTATAAGAGAGGGCCTTGTTACAGCCTGAGCAAATATAAAAATGCCTAATATAGAAAAGGCATAATAGCAGATTTCGATTTTGAAAAAAATGCTAGATTGAGGAATTTAATCATAATCTTTGTTAGCGTACAACACTGGCACTGGGATCTCATACATCCAGTCTCATATATACATTTAAAACAATAATTCTAATCATTTTTTAAGATATACTTATCACAATACTGCAAATACCGCCTTAGCTAACACTGACAGGCCTTTTAAGCCTTTCCACTGCGCCTCTGTTCGCTTGCCTGCCAATATACATATGTGCATCGTGACATATGATGTTCATCATGTAGTGTTTCTTATCCGTGTTTTTCTCGCATAATTGTAGAGAGCATGCGCGCATGTCATTTTGTCTGTTGTATTGTTTTTTGTCATACCCTTCCTTACCCCTTTAGTTTTTGCTTATAATTATTTATTATTTATGCTTAATAAGCTTTTGTATTTTTATACGCCGCTATGTTGATGGTGGGAGGAGGCAGAGAGTCACAGCAAAGCCTTAACGATAAATGATCGACAGTTGGGCTATTATTCTGTCGTTGCTATAAAAACGCGATATTTTTAGCTGTTTACACTTAGGACATGGAGTGGTAGAGATAGATGGCAAAATGATATGAAATAATAATGATGTGAAAAAAGAGGTACTAAAGTTTGTACGCTTGTGCAAAAAATTCAGTCTTACTATTAGGGAGAATAATAATAATATAGGTTGTCAAAAAAGTCTTACGGTATTTTTATTGAATTTTCAATTGTTTATAAAATTAGTTATAATAATGCGATTTAAGTCAAATATGCGCCGTTTTGTTCGATGACGAGTTCCCAACGAGATGCCAACTTCATAATGCCCCTCTTATAGAAGCTCGCTTCCATATTGTCAAAAAACTCGGAGAGCCAATTTTCACAGGACTCTCTTTTGGCCAACTTCCGACTACCAAGCTCGTTCGCCATGGACAGAAATAGGTGGTAATCACTTGGTGCGAGATCCGGACTATACGGTGGATACCTCCCATCCGAGCTACCGGAGCTTCTGGCGCGTCACCAAAGTTGTATGTGGCCTGGCGTTGTCCTGATGGAAGACAATTCGGCCTCTTCTGCATGAGTGCTGCATTCAAGCGGTCCAGTTGTTGGCAGTACAGGTCCGAATTGAGCGTTTGGCCATAGGGGAGCAGCTCATAGTGGATGATTCCCTGCCAATCCCACCAAACACACAGAGGAACCTTCCTGGCCGTCAATCCAGGCTTGGCCACCGTCTGGGCAGCTTCACCGCTTTTTGACCACGGCCGTTTGCGCTTCACGTTGTCGTAAGTGACCCACTTTTCATCGCCAGTCACCATCCGCTTCAAAAACGGGTCGATTTTGTTGCGATTCAGAAGCGATTCGCATGCATCAATACGGGCAAAAATGTTTTTTTGCGTCAAGTCGTGTGGCACACATACATCCAAGCCAGCGCATTCGGTATATTTGAACGTGCTTGACCACGTCGGTGTCGTTGTACAGCTCATACAGCTCATGATTCATTCGACGATGGTATTTGCCGTTAACGATAATGGGTCCAAATATTTTGCGTAGTATTTTTCTCTCGAAGACTCCCAGAACACATTGATCCGCTTGTGTCATTACCCAGGATTCTGCACTGTAGAGCAAGACAGGTACGATCAGTGTCTGGTAGAGTTGGATCTTTTTTCTTCGAGAGGACGCTTTGTCATTAAATAGCTTGCATAGCGCATAGTAGCAGCGGTTTGCGATCAATACTCGTCTTTTGATTTCGAGGCTGACATTATTATTTTTGTTTATGGCGGAGTCAAGGTAGACAAAATCATCTACCACTTCAAAGTTATAGTTCAACGTTGACGCAACGTCCCAAACAAGCGGACTTTTTGTTCCTTAAAACAAATAACTTGGCTTTGTCCTCATTAATCACCAGACTAACTTCCAACGACTGCTTTTCAATGCTCGAAAAAACCGCAGTAACATCCAGCAATCCACGTCTAATGATATCTATACCATCAGCACACGCGAACAACATGTGATTTTGTTGAAGATGGAACCATTCCTGTTTACTGCAGCCTTCCGAATGATCATCTCCATTACGATGTTAAGAAGATCGCATGACAGCTTATAGCATTGTCTGAAGCCACGCTTGGTAGAATATGGCTTTGATAGATTGACGCCTTTTTTCACTGAAAACTTCGTGTCAGCCATTGACATCCCGCAAAGTCGTGTCAGCTTCGCGGGGATACCAAACTCAGCCATAGCATCCAACAATTTCTGTCGTATCGGACTGTCGCATGCAGCTTTGTAGTCGATAAACAGATGGTAGGTGTCGATTTGCATTTCTGGGGTCTTCCCCAGGATTTGTCGTAGTGTGAATATCAGGTCGGTCGTGAATTTACCAGGTCTAAATCCACAATGATAAGGTCCAATTAGGTTCGCCAGAATGGGCTTTAGTCTTTCACATAACACACTAGACAGAACCTTGTATGCGATAGGTAAAATGCTGATCCCGCGATAGTTGGTACACACACTAGGATCGCCTTTCTTAAGCACGGGACATAGGACACTCAGATTCCAATCATCGGTCATGCACTCCCTGAGCCGAATCGTGTTTATGAGCTGATGCATGCATGTTACCAGCTCATCGCCGCCGGCTTTAAAAAGCTCTGCCGGCAGTCCATCGGCTCCCGCAGTTTTATTATTTTTAAGCCGCGCAATTGCCGTGCTGATCTCGTTTTGGCTCGGTGGTGGACAGTCTACTCCATCGTCTATGATTGGTGCTATTTCGTCACTTATATTTGCGGCACACTCAGAATGTCAGTGACCAGATTATCATCTCTGTCCTCACAGGTGAGGATCTCTGTTCCAAAACCTAAACTTTTAACCTTTTGGTAGAACATTCGGGCTTCACCTCTATCCCTGTAGTTTTCGATTTCCTGGCTCTCTCTTTTCTTCCACAGACGCTTTTTCCGTCTGAACAGGCGTTTCATCTCCCTCCTTTTCTCTTTATAACGCTCCGTCACCGCGAGCGTCGCCATTGGCTGCAGTTTTGCCTTGTATGCAGCATCCATTTCCTCAGACATTTCGCGGCATTCGTCATCGTACCAGGACTTGTCTGAGTGTGGTTCTTCATTACCTAGTACGGTCGTTGCGGCAGTGGTCATAGAATTCGCAATATGCTGCCACTGTGTGTTGGGAACATCAGAACTAGGGGGTTTGTTTGAAGTAATTGAGAGAGTTGGTTGGAGTAGACATTGGCTATGTCGGTGGACTGCAGTTTTGTGATGTCTAGCTTCCTTTGCGTTTGGTTACGAGTGTTTTTAGCGCTACATAATTCTTGAGACATACTTTCTATCGATTCCCACGTGATCAATCTGGTTTTTTGTCTGTTGATCGGGCGATGTCCAGGTTTCCTTGTGGATATCTTTATGCGGAAATATGGTGCCAATCAGGGGATATTCAGGTTGCCTTGTGGATATCTTTATGCGGGAATCTGGTTCTACTCACAACCATGTTTCTTGCCGACGCAAACCTAGCTAGTCTGAATACTTTATCCGAGAGTGTTGTTGTATAGACTCAATTTTCGACTGCTGAACCAAGTGCATCTTCCCTTTCTATTTTAGCATTAAAATCTCCCAGAACAATTTTAATGTCATGTGCAGGACAGCGGTCATATTTCCTCCTCCAGGCGCTCATAGACTGCATCTTGAATGTCATGGTCTTTGTCTTCCGTCAAGGCGTGTACACAAATCAGCGCAATGTAAAAATTTTTCGCCCGGATGCGAATAATGGCTATTCGGTCACTTACAGGGTTACACCGCGAGACCAGGTGCCGAAGTCTCTTGTCGACTATGAAACCACTTCCAAATTCGTGTCTTTCTGCATGACAGCTGTAAAAGATGTCACAGTTCTTTCGTCGTGTGCATCCCTGTCCCGTCCATCTTATTTCCTGTATGGCAGTGATGTCAGCCCTATATTTGTTGAGTACATCCGTCAGTTGGATAGAGGCGCCTTCTCTGCAGAGAATTCGGACCTTCCAGGTACATATGCTTAAATCATGGTCCTTATAATGTTTGCGGGGGGTCGTCAACATTTGGAGGGGGGTTCTTGTTCTTTCTTTTTTCAGTGGTTTCATAATAATTGTTCTGTTTAAGGAAAGTGACTTATTAGGCCATCGCGCTCTAACCTAGTTTCTTGGGCTGCCAAAGCCACCAAGAGTTCAGTGGCATGTCACAAGGAATACGTGATCTTTCGGACTTTGTGAGCTGCTTGGGAACATCCAAAGAGAAAAACAAAAACTTAATTTCCTTTTACACCCCATGAATGAGGTATGGGATAGCTTCTCGCGTTGTTGTGAATTAACACGCTTTCCATTTTAAGATTCACAACTAACGGCACTTACTTGTTTAAAGATGAATGCGAACGTCACTGTTTGAGTAGCTTTTACTAGACAAGCTGTCGACAACATCTAGGGGACCGGCAATGAGTGATTTTTATACCCTTTACCATGAACATGAACAGAGTGAAGGGTATATTCATTTTGTTCTTCCATTTGTAACGCCCATAAGGATGCATGGTAGGTATGACAATATTTATATATAAATGATCCGCATTGAAATCTAAGTCGATTTAAAGGTGACCGTCTGTCCCCGCGATTACAGCCGCAGTTTAAGAGGTATCGAAATTTGGAATGCAAGCTTCTGTCCTCAAAACGAAGGTTAAGTTCTAAGATGAGCCCGATCGGGCAAAAACTACTCCTACCTCCTATACAAACTCCCCCTTTTTGAGGTCTGTCCCTGAGATTACAGCCGTAGTTTAAAAGCAATCAAGATGAAATATTGTATGCAAGCTTTGCTACCCTAAATAGAGGTTGAGTTCTAAGATGAGCCCGATCGGTCAAAAACTACTCCTACCTCCCATACAAACTCCCCCTTATTGGGGTCTATCCATACGATTACAGATGTATTTTAACTACTCCTACCTCCTATACAAACTCCTCCTTTTTGAGGTCTGTCCCTGAGATTACAGCCGTAGTTTAAAAGCAATCAAGATGAAATATTGTATGCAAGCTTTGCTACCCTAAATGGAGGATGAGTTCTAAGATGAGCCTGATCGGTCAAAAACTACTCCTACCTCCCATACAAACTCCCCCTTTTTGGGGTCTATCCATACAATTACAGATATATTTTAAGGGAAATTAAGCTGAAATTTTGTATGCAAGCTTTCCTAAACTAAGCAGAGGTTGAGTAGTAAGATGAGGCCGATCAGTCAAAAACTACTCCCACCTCCCATACAAAATCCCTCTTTTTGGGGGTGTCCGTATGTCAGTCCCCGCGATTACAGTAGTAGTTTAAGAGCAATCAAGCTGAAATATTGTTTGCAAGCTTCCCTGCTCTAAGCTGAGGTTGAGTATTAAGATGAGACCGATCGGTCAAAAACTACTCTCTCTCCTCCCATACAAACTCTCCCTTTTTGGGGCCTGTCCCTGCGATTGCAGCCGTATTTTAAGAGGTATATAGCTGAAATTTTGTACGCAAGATTCAATCTCTAAGCGGAGGCTACTTTCTAAGATAAGCAATGTCGGTCAAAAAATACACCCACCTCCCATTCAAACCACTTTTTTTGGGGTGTCCGCCTTACTGCCCCGCGATTACAGCCGTAGGTTAGGAAATATCGAGCTGAAATTAGATATGCAAGCTTTAATCCTATAAAAGGAGCTTACGTTGTAAACTGAGCAATATCGGACGAATACTTCTCCCACCTATCATACAAACTTCCCCTTTTTGAGGGTGTCCGTCTGTATGTCCTTGTAGTTTATGAGCTTTCGGGCTGAAATTTGGTATGTAAGCTTCTGTCGAGAAGCAGAGGTTAAGTTCTAAGATAAGCAAGATCCGATTTAAACTACTCCCACATCCCACGCAAATTCCCATTTTTGGGGAATTACAAAATTCATAAAAATATGCTTCAACTTACCAACTTACAAACTTATCGATAAATCGAATAAAATCTATAAAAATTATTGACAAAAAATGGATGTGTGAAGCTAAAAGTAACGTCCACTGCTTGCCAACTCCAATGTTTTGTGGTACAAAGTTTAATAAAATATAGCTGTTGTGCAAATAACCAGTTTTATCACAATTTTTACAAATTGTGAAGGGTATCTGAGCTTCGGCATAGCCGCCTTACTAGTTTTTTTTTAAATGACTGGAGCCAAGAGTTGAACCTGGGATCTCCTGCATGGTAGCCACGGCCGGTCCCATCCCATCATCCAAAGAGTGTTTTTGGTTACTTCGGAGCCAGATAGACTCAAATTAAAAAATTTCCCATTGCCGTTCGTGTCTGTATAAAAAAATATGGTTATGGATAGCATCGCGAGGCTATGAACTGCCTTTCCTATCCTATGTCGTACCGCTGTACGATGTAGCTATACTTCGAGTCGTCGGGCAGCATCTTGAAAAGTCTAAATATTCTACTTTATACGTATGTTGCCCTGCTTCTTATAATACATACATTAATGTTCGCCTCTTTTCCCCACCGGTTACCATATTTCGTTTCGCATTTTGCCTTTTTGAAGCCATTGTCAATGTGCAATATGCGTTGATTTCTTACGGCCTTCAAATTGAAGTTTCTGGGATCTGAGTTTTTGTGTTTATGCGTTTTTTTTGCCGCTGCAGATTTAAAGCAGGAGATAATAATTATTTCAACATGTTCTTAAGGCACAACAACAAATGACACACGAACTACACAAAAAATTAGTGCCAATGTTAAAGTCTTTGCAGCCATTTAAATTTGAGGACCCCACCAGCTTCTACTTTCAATGGCAGCAGCAGTTCACGAGGAGTTCATCAGTATTGTGTTATAAATTTGTTAAAGGGCATCACCACCATCAGCATCATCATCATCGTTGCTTTAGATTTCATCAGGCTTCATCTGCATTATGGCAGCGAGATTATCTTTAGTATGATACCGACACACTGTTATTGCTTTATGTTGCATTGATATTGGCGGAATGATATAAATTAAATTGAATTTCTTAGAATCATTGAAGATGTGGTGTCTTCAAGCAATTTATCATAAAACTCTTTGATAAAAGGGAGACGACACATGTCTGCAATGTCGAAGTGTGTGTGTTTTTTGAATTATTTAAAGCGTAATGATATTAAGAGAGCACTGCAGCCGTTTTGTATAAAAAGAGGCGCGTAATGTCAATTAAAGATTGGAATAAAAGAAAATTTGAAGTGTTTAAAGCTCAAGACTGTTTAACCTTTATTTTATTAACAACTTCTATAGGTTTCCCAACACTGTTCCCGGCTTAAACTGACCTTGCCTAATATTTCTAATATTAACTCGGTTAACACTTGGCATTGCCACAAGTGCCAGCAAGGCCTTTCATGGAATGCTATAGGAAAAATTTCAAAAATTTTCTTCAAATTTGCTGAGGACAAGTCCCCATCATTCTCAGGGTGTTGTGCAGGCACACAAAAGTTCCCGTGGGATAATTATGTGCCACAGTACAATATAAAAGCTAACAATGGTCACTACCATGATGATGATGAATGTTGTTGATGATGATGATGCAGCAGATGAAGATCAATTGGTGTCACCAACATACAAGCTAACCTCAAAATCACGCACAAATCAATATCGAACTTTTTTTGAGGATACTCTGATGCTGGTTGTTTGCGGAAGAGTTCAACAATTTGAAATATTTTTAAGCAAATAATTGCCACAATGGCAACAAAATCTCAGTCGCCTTACAATCTGGCCATTACCATCGCAATCACCATCACCGACAGCAGCAGCAACATCTGGCCACGGCATACAAAATACAAAATATTCCGCTTAAACAAGTGATCATGTTAAAGAGCAGCTTTCAAGTTGGCCATAACACACACAAAAAAAACTAAAGCTTTAGCTTTCATTTGATCTTACCGTCCAACTCAATATCGAGGACATAGTACATGATTCGAAAAAGGTTTTGATGTTAAACCGCCACCAATCGAATTTCACAAAAAGACATCTATCTACCCGGTGATAAAATTATTGGAATTACATCGTTTACTTTTTTACACACAAAAATCCTTAAGCAGAAGTCAACAACAGATTTGATTGCATTGAAATCTCCCCAGAGTAAATACAAAGGCAAGAGCGAGAGCAGAACAGCGAGAGCAGAACAGAGAGAGAGAGAGAGGCACAAGAACATGTTAAAAATCACTTTTAAACAGAAATTGCCAATGTAATTAAAGGCAGATTTTTAATACTGTCAATGGTATGAGGAAAATGTCGTCAAGCGTTGTGCTTCCAGCCAACAATTTCAGGCGATATCACAGCCTGTATACAAGGGCCATTGTAAAATCTTTGCCGGCAATTATTGGTTCTCACAATATGGTTTGTCAATAATTGAGCTACTTCCATTAAACTTGAAAGTTTCAGCCTTAATTGCTTAGACACCACCATGACTTATAAAATGAGCACCATGTTGGCCTCCTCCTCATTTCCTTCCCCTCTCTTCCCTGCAATATGGCAGTTGTTGCCCTTGCCTGCTGTCGTTGTTATTGTTGTCATTGCTATTGTTATTTATTTATCAATTATGACAAATCTTTGCGCATGCGTGGCTTTTTCATTCAAGCCGATAGCATTTTTTTCCCCAACGCTCAAGTTGTCGCAAAGTTATTGAAGTTTATTGTCGCTTGCTTGACTTGTTGCTGTACTGTTGGTGCTGCTGGTGGTAGTTGCTGTGTTTTTTTCTTCTTCTTCCTATTTTTCTACTAGTTGATAATCATTGGTTTTTCATATGTAAGCAGCTTTTCACTTCACAGCAAGTGTTGACAATCTTCAAAAGGTTTCCCCTTAACGCGTCACTCGACAGCCGCCGTGTTCCAGAAACGCCTCTTTGATTTTCTTTGTTGCGATTGTCATTCTGGGGAGGTAATATGGTTTTAATTGCCGTAATTATGATGTAGTTTAGAAGCGATCAACCAGTGCATAAATGGCTCCAATGGCAGTCAGTCAAGGGAGCAGAGTGAGAGAGAGGGGGGAGGAATTTTTAAACACTTAACAGTATTAAATATGGGCTGAGACAATCTTACCACTAAAATTAATCATAATAAAGGGACTTTCTTATTCTAATATAGCAGCAGCAACAGCAACTTATCCATCATTTGCCTTACCTAGAAAAGAAATCCTTAAATAAAACACTTATGCAAATACAAAGAAAGGAAAAGAGAAGAACCTCCCCCAAATGTTGACGACCCCCACAATCGTTATAAGGACCATGATTTAAGGATATGCAACTAGAAAGTCCCAACTCTATACTGATATGGGGCCTTTGTCCAATTGGCGGATGTCCTCGACAAATACAAGGCCGACATCACAGCCATACAGGAAATGCTATGGACGGGACTGGGATGCACACGGCAAAAGTACTGTGACATTTTTTAAAGCTGCCATGTAGAAAGACACGAATTTGGTTGTGGCTTCATAGTCGGCAAGAGACCTCGACATATGGTCCCGTGGTTAACACCGTAAGTGGCCGAATAGCCACTATCCGCATGAAGGCGTGATATTCTTATATCACGCTGATTTGTGTACACACCCCGACGAAACCCAAAGACGAGGATACTGAAGATGCATTTTTATGGAAGCCTGGAGGATATGTAAGACCACTGCCCTGGCCATGACATGTTCTGAGAGTTTTGGAACCTAAAATACGAAGGAAAGATGCTGTTAGTTCAGCAGATAAAGAATCAGGATGGAAATTTGTGTGGGTGAAAAGTGGAAAGATCTTTGCTAAAAAAACCGAAAATTCAAATGTTATCATTATTAATAATTCAGCCGATATTGAGCTTTTGTGCCAATCGCAATTTTAAAAGACCTGATATAGATTGTGAAAATTAATTTTTGATATTCAATAATTTAAAAACAAAGCGCCAAATTAGTGAAGAAAATCATTTCAATAAAACAATATAATATTATCCGATAATCATTATCCCTATTTTATAAATTTTTACTCTTTTTTTGTATAAAAAATGAAAACTTTAACATGCGATATCTTGGAGAACTTCTCCCAAATCAACAAAAATTACCTAAGTTATCCCTCATCGTTTATATTTATGAATATTCGCTCTATCCGAAAAAATTTTTCCCAACTGCTGGTTTCAATTAATAAAATAATACACAAAATACAAATAATAATTCTAGTGGAAACAAATATAACTGATGATGAAAATGAATTTTATTACATTAAAGGTTTTAATACAATTTTCCTCAATCGGGAAGATAGAGGCGGAGGTATTGCGGTCTACATAAAAGAAAATATAAACTTCACTACTCAATATCTTAATACTAAAAACTGTGAAACAATGCAAGTAGATTTGAATATAAATGACAAAAATTTTACCCTACTGCCGATATATCGCCCACCAAATCAAAATATAAATCTATTCATTATGGAAGTTGAACAGATTCTCAGCAATATAAGCAAGCAACGCATAACCATAGTAGTAGGAGACATTAACATCGATATTTCTAAACAAAATCAAACAACAACAACATACCTTGATATGATGATGACCAACGGTTTTCAATGCGTCGTCAACGATACAACGAGAGAAGATGTAAACAAAAACACAACTACATGCATTGACCACTTGTTTGTGAGATCAACCAAAGCAATTGAAAGTGTAAACGCAGCAGTAATAACAACAACGATTTCAGATCATTTTTCAATATTTGGTTGTGTGAAACTTGAAGGTAAAAGGGAGAAAGAAAGTAAACAAACCTGCCAGAGGACTGCATTGAGTACTCCAGAAATAAATAGATTAATGAAAACTGTAAACTGGAATGAAATTACAAATGAAATTGATGATCCGGAAGAATTGTTTAATAAAATATACGAAAATATAACCAAAATCTATGAAAAATCTAAAATCAATAATAAACAATTTTTTAGTAAGAGAAGAACATGTGAAATGTGGATAAATGAGCAACTAATAAAATACTGTGATGCTAGGGATAAACTGTATCGAAGGTGGAAAAATAATATAAAAAATAAACAATATGAACAGGAATACAGAATTTTTAGCAATAAATTAAACAAAAAAATTTTATTTGCAAAAAATGAATTTCGTCAAAATGAATTTAAAAAACGAAGAAATGATATTCGGGCAACTTGGCAATTAATTAATGAAATCATCGGCAAAAAAATTAACAACATTGATGAGACTATAATTAAAAACTTTAATAATGAAAATATTTCCTCCTTAGTTGAAAACTTTGGAATAAACTTTAATGAGAATGTTAGAAATATACTCCACAACTGTGATGCTAAAACTTTGAACTACAAGGGAAATAGAATAGAAAACACAATTTATTTCGCACACACGGATGAAGCAGAAATATTAAATATCCTTAAAAACCTTAATAGCAAAAAAGGACCTGGAATAGATGGTATACGGCCGAAGGATTTGAAAAATAACGCTATATTATTAGCACCCGTGATTAACAAACTAGTTAATCAATGTATGAACAAAGCTACAATGCCTAAAATACTTAAAACTTCAATAATAAGACCGATTTACAAGAGCTCAACAAGAAATGATTATAATAACTACCGACCCATTTCAATACTGCCAGCCATTGAAAAGGTATTAGAGGAGATTGTAGTCAACAGATTAACTGAGTTTTTGTCGAAATATGATTTAATCCATAAAAACCAGTTTGGCTTTCAAAAAGGTAAAAGCATCAATAAGTTACTGGGTTGTTTCACAAATGAAATAAATACATCATTAGACAACGGGTATCACAACTTAGTGCTATATATCGATTTTAGCAAAGCTTTCGACACTCTGTCTCACAGTAAACTGCTGGATGTTTTGGAACGAAATGGTATACGTGGCAATTGTCTATGCTGGTTCAAAAACTACCTCGAATGTCGTTATTATAGGGTCAAGGTCGAAAACAATATAAGCAGTGAATTTATTACAACACATGGCGTACCACAGGGATCGAAACTAGGACCAATACTGTACATACTATATGCTAACGATATGCTTAATGTCCTTCAAAAAAGCACAGCGTATGCATATGCTGACGATACTGCTATAGTAGTATCACACAAAGACATAACATCAGCTGTGGAAATTATGCAAGGTGAGTTTGATAGAGTAACTAGATGGTGCCATGATAATGGATTGATTATTAATGCAAACAAGACAAAACTAATGCACGTTAAACCACCTTATATCAGATACTCGAATATTAAGCTCATCTTTCACGAAACCTCTTGCTTACACAATAAAAACAACACCTGCGAAGACTCATGTACAACAAAGATTGAATTGGTAAACCAGTACAAATACCTCGGTGTGATTGTAGATCACAACTTTAAATGGAAACCACATATCGAAATGCTGCAAAAGAAACTACGAAAGAGTGCATATGCCCTGTACCATTAAGGAAACTGTTCCCCTTTACGTGTTTTAAAACAAGCCTACTTCTCCCTTGCAGAATCGTATATAAGGCACGGGATAACTGCATGGGGCAACGCTTCCTATTGTAGGACACTGCAACAAACTCTAAATAGAACAATAAAAATACTAACGAGATGTCACCGCAAATCAACCCACATTAATAATAACCTTTCAAACACCCAAATGCTAACAGGAAACTCAGTAAACTTTCAAACACAAAACAATCCTCAAAACAACAACACTCATATCTACGATACTCAAAATAATGCACAAAATTATAACACGCAAATCAATTCTATACAAACCAACTATGTACAATACACTCAAAACTCTCAAATAACAGAAACACACGAAAACTTAAAAAAATTTATGTACGACAACACC
This sequence comes from Muscina levida, assembly GCA_964034835.1. NCBI lineage: Eukaryota > Metazoa > Arthropoda > Insecta > Diptera > Muscidae > Muscina > Muscina levida. The sequence goes on from OZ035882.1 coordinate 140,604,391, forward strand.
ATCTTAACCGTACATAGCATCTATAAACTAACACTGTCCACAGAATTTTATGATGACACCAGGTTCCTTCAAAGATTAGACCACCAACATAATACGCGAAGAAGATCCGAGGGAAGATATCAAATACCGGCCTTTCGTAATAACTATGGGAAAAGCACAATAGCCGTTCAATTGCCAACCGTTTTAAACATGTTGCCTATCAATATTATTAATATTAGAAATAAATTTAAAAGAAAAAATAGCATAAAAAAATTTTTACTTGCAAATCAATGAAGAAAAAAAAAATCAAGTAGTTGAAATAAATTAGTTTAAGAAAATTTCTTTAAAAAAAAATATAAAATTTAAATATTTATTTTTTAAATTATCTTTAAGTTAATTTAAATTTTGTTAAAATGTTCGTCTATTACAACATGTACTTTTTTCCTGCAGACAAGCCTAGTGGCTTCGCGGGGCTAAACAAATATGTTAAATAAAATGAAAATTTCAAAATTAAAAAAAAAAAAAAAAAAAAAAAAATATTTTATTTTATTTTATTTTATTTTATTTTATTTTATTTTATTTTATTTTATTTTATTTTATTTTATTTTATTTTATTTTATTTTATTTTATTTTATTTTATTTTATTTTATTTTATTTTATTTTATTTTATTTTATTTTATTTTATTTTATTTTATTTTATTTTATTTTATTTTATTTTATTTTATTTTATTTTATTTTATTTTATTTTATTTTATTTTATTTTATTTTATTTTATTTTATTTTATTTTATTTTATTTTATTTTATTTTATTTTATTTTATTTTATTTTATTTTATTTTATTTTATTTTATTTTATTTTATTTTATTTTATTTTATTTTATTTTATTTTATTTTATTTTATTTTATTTTATTTTATTTTATTTTATTTTATTTTATTTTATTTTATTTTATTTTATTTTATTTTATTTTATTTTATTTTATTTTATTTTATTTTATTTTATTTTATTATTTTCTTATTTTGATCCCTAGAATACGATTTTCACTGAGCCATGGGCAATTTTTTTGCCTCCCCACAAATCGACCCGGCCTAATATATATGTATGGTGCATATATCCATTTAGAGAATATCCTCGACAAATACAATACTGAAATCACCGCCATACAGGAAATAATATAGACGGGATAGCTGCCACACAGAAAGCTACGAATTTGGATTCGAAGTCGATCGGAGACTTTGACATCTGATCATATGGTTTAACCCTGTAAGTGTCCGAATAGCAACTATGTTAATCATGGAAGACATTAAGCATGATTTTCATGATCGTCTGAAGGATATATAAGAAACCTGCTCTGGTCATGACATTAAAATTGTTCTGGGCGATTTGTATGCTAAAATAGGAAGGGTAGATGCTGTTGGTTCAGCGGTCAGAAAAATTCAGTGTACATAACAACAACTTCGATAACGGATTCAGACTGGTTAGCTTCGCGTTGGCAAGAAATATGGTAGCAAGCGGAACCATTTTTCCGCATAAAGATATCCACAAGATATGCATAAGGGAATCTGGATATACCCTGATCCAAGACAAGAAACCAGATTGATCACGTGCATATATTGACTCGGATCACTAACTAGTTGCAGCAAAGCTACACACGCGATTAAATAGTGGTACGAAGTCTAGTAACCAAGCGCAAAGAAAACTAGTCATCAAAAATCTACATACCACCGAGATAGCCAATGTCTCTTCCAATCAACTCTCTCAATTACTCTATGAAACATAAATGTGAGTGGAACTAGATTTCCGCACAAAGATATTCACTAGGCAATCTTGATAACTTCAGATCATCACACAACAAACCAGATTGATTAAGAGAGATTAAACTGTGTTAACAACAGTCGAAATCCAAAGCAAAGGAAACTTGATATCACATACCAACTCTCTCAATTACCTTAAAAAAACCTAATTCAGATGTTCCAAACACACCTTTGCAGAATATTAAAAATTCTATGACCACTGCCGCAACTTCTGTTGTGGGTTATGAAAAACCACGCTCAAACAAACCCTGGTGCGATGAGGAATACTTCATAATGTTTGAGAAAATGGAAGCTGCATACACGGAAAAACTTCTCTAGTGCATAGCGTGCGGTGCCGGAACGATATAATGACAAGGAGAGGGAGATGACATGCCTCTGGATATCGCCTGATCAACAGACAACAAACCAGATTGATCACGTGAATATATTGCCTCGTATCACTATCTAGTTGCAGCAAAGCTACACACGCGATTAAATAGTGCTAAAAAGCCAACCAACCAAGTTCAAAGGAAACTAGTCATCAAAAATCTACATACCACCGAGATTGCCAATGCCTCTTCCAACCAACTCTCTCAATTACTCTAAGAAACATGAAAGTGAGTGCAACCGGATTCCCGCATAATGATATCCACTAGGTAACCTGGATATCATCAGATCATCAGACAACAAACCAAATTGATCACGTGGCAATCGATGGAAGGCATGTCTTAAGCTTTATAGACGTACGTGTAATGCGCGGTGTAAATATTGACTCGGATCACCACTTAGTTTCAGCAAAGATTAAATTGTTTTAAAAAATGTCGTAATCCAACGCAAAGGAAGATAGTCATCACATAGCTGCATACCAACAAGATAGCCAATGCCTCTTCCAACCAACTCTCTCAATTACTTTAAACAAACCCTTACCCCTAATTCAGATGTTCCCCACACACATTTGCAGAATATTAAAAATTCTATGACCACTGCCACAACGTCTGTTGTGGGTTATGAAAAATCACGCTCAAACAAGCCCTGGTGCGACGAGGAACACCTCGTAATGTCTGAGAAAATGGAAGGCAAAACTGCATCTAATGCATAGCGTGCGGTGACGGAACGATATAATGACAGGGAGAGGGAGATGACATGCCTCTTTAGGAGGAAAAAGCATCTATGGAAGAAAAGAGAGAGCAAGGATATCGAAAATTATACGGAAAGAGGTGAAGCCCGAAAATTTTGCTAATAGATAGAAAGCAAAGGTTTTGGAACTGTTTATTGATTACAAAGCTGCATTTGACAGTCCGATCCGACTGAAATTATAAGATTATAAGGCTCAGTTTGTTATCTCTGCGAACCTGATATGACTTTGCAGGATGACACTGCCTGACACGAAGTCTTTCGTGAAAAAGAATGGTCACGCATAGTGTGCTGAAAATATGAAGGAAACACTTTCATACTCTGTTTGATCCCGAATGCAGCATAAGTGATGAAATCACGACAATCATCGAGGACGGAGTAGATTGTCCAACACCAAGCCAAAACGAGATCAGCGTGGCGACTGCACAGCATACCAAAAATAAAGCTGTAAGAGCCGATGAAATACCGGCAGAGCTTTACTTACTTAGCTGGCAATTCTTTGCAATAGTATGGGATTATATGCCGCATGTAGATAAATATAACATGCGCTTCCTCTCCAGGTCGTCTCACTAAGTTCAAGTTCAAGAGGTCATAAGCAAGATTTGGCTCATGTAAAGCATGCCCGATGATTGGAATCAGAGTGTTCAATGTTCTGTGCTTAAGAAAGGCTATCAAAGTGTGTGCACCAAATATAGCAGGATCAGCCTATTACTCGTACCCATCGCATAAAAGGTCCTGTCGAGTGTGAATAAAGTCCCTATTAAACCTGATTGCACCTTATAAGTATGGCTTTACATCAGATAAACCCACGACCGACCATATACGCACACTACGACAAATCCTATAGAAGAACCATAAAAACCAGATCGAGACCTACCATCTGTGTATAAATCACAAAACTGCATTCGACAGACCGATACGACAGAAATTATGAGAAGATATCGTTAAGTTTGGTATACCCGAGAAGTTGATACGAATTTAAGAGATAACACTGACTGACATGAAGTCTTTAGTAAAAAGTTGTCCATGATGTCTTCAGTGAAAAATCTGACAGAGTAATTTTATTACAAGCGATGTTTAAGACAAGTCTTTAGTCTGTCATGTTATCCATTTAATAACACGACTGGTGCCATCTTCAACAAAAGTCTAATGCTGCTGGCATATGTCGATGATCTTTATATCTTTGGCCGTGGACTGCAGGATGTTACTGCGGCCTTTTCAAACGTTGAGAAGCAGTTGGCAGACTATGACTTTGAGTCTAAAGTGGTTGATGATTATGTTTACCTTGGATCGGAGCTGACCGATGGTAAGAACTCGCTACTATTATTCGGAAATCCACGGTCCGATTCCTCTTTCCAGTCATCTACATTTTCTTTCACCGGCCGCCCCTCGACGTTGTCTATAAACGAAGAAAGATTCAATTCTACCAGAGACTGATCATACATGTATTAATCTACAGCGCTAAATCCTGGGTAAAGACACAAACGGTTCAATCTATTCTGAGAGTCTTTGAGAGAAATATACTTTGCAAAATATTTAGATCCATTATCGTCAACGCAATGGAGGACTCCACGAAGGAACGGACTATATGGATTTTACACCACGCCCGGATAAAGTGATCCCCGATAGAGAAGATTGAAAAGCTTCCCTGCCCTTCAGAGGGCTGTCCATCTCCACTGATGGTTCTAAAATGGAAATTGGAACAGGATCAGTTATCTTTAGTAAGGATCTCAAGTACAGGCAACACTTCAGATTTGATGACAATTGCAGTGTATTTCAGGCGGAGATCTTCGCTATTAAGAAATCTGTGAAAGAAATACTGGCAAGGAATTCGAAGGAGATCATCACAATCTATGTGGACAGTCAAGCGGCCTTAAAGTCTTTTGTATTAAAGGTTATAAAGTCGAGATTAGTGTACAGATGTAGGACGGCGCTCTCAAAACTGCCGGAGAATAGTGTTCGATTCAGTAGGGTCCCCGGGGACCGGCCGTGGCATAGTGGTTAGAACACGCGACTTTCATGCGGGAGATCCCGGGTTCGATTCTCGGCTCCAGTCATCTACATTTTTCTTTCATTGCCGGCCCCCTCGGTGTTGTCGACAGCAACATCGCAGTATAAGTGTTGGGCCAATCGGCATGTCAAGTATCGCATTCGTCGATAAACAGTAGGTGCCGTTTGTTGTGAATCTAAAATAGAAAGCGTATTAATTCACAACAACGCGAGAAGCTATCCCATACCTCATTCATGGGGTGTAAAGAGATATTAAGTTTTAAGTAAGTTGGGTCCCCGGACATAGTGACATGGGAAAAGAAATAGCAGATGACGACTGGGACTGGGACCCGGCCAATCGGATGGATCAGGGCTACCACCAATGTGTTATATATACGTAATTGTGACCCGTCACATGTGGAACGGCTGGCAAATGCATCCTGGGAACATCGCACCGACTGTGGTATCACGAGATATTTGGCCAGGACTGGATGGAAGACGATCATTATTGGAACTGGATAGGAGGTCCTTTAGAAGACCAATAGGAGTAATCAGGGGGCACTGTGATGTCAGAGCATTTATATCTAACTTGGAGACAACACAGGAAGAATATTGCAGACTGCGACGATGAGGAGGGAATTGAGGCGCAGCCTACAGGCGGCTGAAGCAGTAGTCTTATCTGCTAACGCGCTGGCATACCTTATAGTTGCCCCTTATGCCACCAAAGACCTCACGATATAGCGTATCTATGTATTTTCTCCGATAGGATCACACAGTTGCGCCCAATTATTGAATGGTTGAGCCTACTGAGGTGGCGCAATTCATCCAGCTACCAAATTTCCTGAGACATTTCTACGAAATTTTATATCTTTTACAATATTTTCAGGAAAGGAACCCTGGACACAGCCCAGCGGTTACAACAACAACAACAATAACAACAACTTATAAAGTTTACAGAATAAAATTTTCCAGAATTATAAATTAACATAGAAATGTCTTCTGATTTCTATCTAAAATTTCCTATGTAGAACGTAGACGGGTACGTCCAATTGATAATTATCCGACTCTGCAATTTCGATTAAAGCACTGCAAGTGTTTTGGCATATACCAAAGCATGACATGATTTGTCTCCTTACACACAAAACGGATCACATATCACACTTATGAGGCTGAGATGCCGTTTTTCCTACATTTTACGCTTGACTATTTCATCAATGTCTTTTCATGCCAAGCGAGAGATGTTAAAACGCTTCAAAAACACCAAGCAACCAACCAACCAGCCATCAACTAAAACATTAGAGCTACTCCTCCCTGCTGCTGCAACAATGTGAAAGACAACACTGGTATTTGTGTGTTCAGACTGATATGGATAAATGTTACAATATAGGTAATTGAAGGGAGCAACTAAGGCGTTGAGGGCGTGCGGGCGGTTTAGAGGCAACGATACAAAATAGATTATATTACGCTGAACGCTGCCGCCACTGATACCAGCGATATATGCAATATACATGTATATATAGATGTCGCTATACATATAGCGTCTAGCGTCTATTTCTATTGTAAAAATCAACCATTCGTATAATTGTCGATGCGTTAAGGTAATTGTACACCTTACAGGCACCATTCAAACCATTCGAACGAACAATTATGTCACAGTCACAGCTACGGCAGGAACGGCAAGACGTTAGGCATAAGGCACAATCAGCCATTACAAAGCCTTCTTGATACTGCAACAGCGACGACAGCGTCATCGCAGTCTCTGTCTGTCTGGTAATGGCAAAACCGGCAGTCAACCTAAACACCTAAAACCACTTGCCTTTGTATCAAACGTAATACAAATGACAATGCGGATGACGATAATAATGATGATGATGATGATTATACCATACAAGATAATGAGCAGGCTGATTACACAAGGGAACAAAATTGAACTTTTTGAGTGTTGTTTGGAATTCGATAGCTGTTTTTTACTAATTTGAGGTCGCTGATTTCAAATCTAAACTCCATTTTTCTCCATCAGCTCGAATTTTTAAGTTACAGGTACTAATCGAATTTTCGACTTTTTTCCAAAAAATTATAGTTCAAAAATTCATAATTTTTTTTCATAAGCCGGATTTTAAATTTTTTTTCTTTTTTTTTAAAGATATCGTTGTTACCTTTAATAAAAACAAATTTTTTAATATTACAAAAAAAAATGACTGAGTAAAGGCTGTTTTATTAAAAAAAAAAAACAAATTCCAAAAAAAATTACACATTTTAATTTTCTTCACGCTGAAAGTTAATCGGTAGGGGGCAAATTGTTATTTTTATTAGCTTTATTGAATATCATATTAAAATAGCTTTCTAAAACATGTATGTACATAATAATCGATTGAAAATTGAATGAGTTATGCTAAGTTCGGTGATCACAGATGTTTCGCAATTTTTTGTTTCTACCCAAAAAAAATTCAAATTTTGTATTTTTAAAAATCATGACAAATTTGCAAATTTATTTATAGTTTAATTTTTAGTTTTGCCTCCTATTACAATATTAATTAACAGACCAAATTTAATTAATCGGCGGGTTTCAATTCGGAAGTTAAGGAAGAAATATTAATTTTCCAAAAATAGGTAATTTTGTATGGGAGGTACCAGAAGGGGTGATCCGATATAGTGCAAATTCATTCCTGATTTATATTTTCATAACCGTAAAACTTCCGCATAGTTTGACTGAATTCAGTGTACTTACAAAAAAGATATGTATGTAAGACTATTGGGGTGAGTTCGGTCATTTGTATGGGAGGTACCAGAAGGGGTATGGCAACGGTTTCGGTTTTTTTAGGGTTTGTCTACTTTTGCAAGATAAATAAACTGACCAAATTTCAATATCCTCCGGTAGTCTGTTTGGCAGCTATCGAAGATATATTAATTATCCAAAAATAGGTAATTTTGTATGGGAGGTACCAGAAGGGGTGGGGCTATTCCGCCCATTTACAATCCCATAAGTTCGTTTCGAAAAATATTAATACTGATAAATTTTCATAACGATCCGTTAAGGTTTGCTCGAGTTACACTTTCACAAACATATTAATAAATGTTATTTCTGTATGGAAATCGCGATTTTTGTAAATTTAGTTATCTCAGTAAATTGTTGACAAAATCAAAAGTTCTGCAGAGATTTTAATGAAATAAAGCTCATTTGATTCACACTATATTAAACTAAATGTTTTAAGACAAACACTGTGATTTGTGTTGCACTAATTTTTTTTATGAATTTTTAAAAAACAAAAATTTTTTTTTTTTTGTAAATTTTTTGTTTTATTTTTTAAAACTACAACGATATCTCTGAAACTACTGGGCCAAATTAAAAACAATGTAGGTACGGATTAAAGATAATTTTGTTGACGAGTTTAAGTTTTTTGTTTTAATTGAATATGGTGAACCGTTTTCAAGTTATTTAAATATTTGTAGTGGAAGTGCCTTAGTTATGGACATAACGGTATATCGCGAAAAGTCGAGCTGATACAAAAAAACCAAGTGCAGATTTAGATTCAGCGTCCCAAATTACCTTTAAAACAATATTCAGTTCTTAAACAACAAATACCTTGCTCCCTTGTGTTATCAACATCTTCACTATCTGATAACAATCATCATCTTCATCATTAGTAGCAAGCAGCAACAGCAGTTTCTGTTTCTTTTGTCTTTGTTGGTGATATTGAATAGTAAATATTAGTAATTGTATCACTTAAAGGTGTTTAGTACTCTATATGGCAGCAAAAACTTGTATAGAAGTAGTAGTAGCAATAATAACAACAACAACAACTACAAAAAACTACTGATGGAATTTATATGAAGGAAGTTTACTATGGATTTAACATTCTATTATTGTGGTTATGTGCTGATTTGCTAGATTTAATTTCAGTTTATCATTGTTTGAACACTTTACAAATGCTATTAGTGGCTGCGGTAGACAGTGGTTTAGTTAAGCGTTGGTCGGTGATGAAGGTAATCTTCAAGTAATATAGGTATAATGTAGAAGTTGTTATCTAGTCAATGTTCTTTCAAAAATGTGCCAACAGATCAAAAATGAAAGATGATTCATTTAAAAGTTTTTTTTTAAATATTAAATAAAATACTTTAACTTGCACTACATCTCAGAATCTATATTATAGCCTAAAAGGCAAATCTTTGACATTTACTTTAAAAACAAATACTTTCAAATGTTGGCCATAAGTGGTCTATTTCGATCACTCTTATCTGGAAAATAACAAAAGTAAAATTGACTTCCAAGTTTTGAAGCGATGTTATTAATTGACATATCCATTATCTTGAAAAGCAAATGCCGGTGATTGCTGTATTGGGTTATAATAAAAATTTCGCCATCCAATTGTTTTGTATTGCTTATTTAAAACATAAAAAACAAACTTCTAAATGAATCACCCTATACTAAAGTAAGAAAGTAATCTATCAAGTTACATACATTTTAAATTTTAATTTGTTATATGGCCTAGAGGTCTGCTTTTCATTTGTAATTTGAATGCTAAACATTTCTTTATTTTAAAGGACATTGAATCCTTGCAAGTATCATTGAAAAATATTTTGTATTCTCAAGATGAATTGCAACTACCAAGACCTTCTTATCTTTATCTCTTACAGGATTATTCATCTATTAGCTCTCAACTCAGGTCATAGACCCTAGACTGTGTTTAAGAGATTATTATGTTGCTTGTTGTTCTCTTATTCCCATTCCTCTCTCTTCCTTTCCTAAATATTGCATTGTCTACAAAAAGTTCGGCGCGAAAACAACGGATCATCATTGCTGCACATCAATTACTGAACCAGCTGGATCTTGTTAGTCTTTAAACGAAGATCTTTACATTAAATCGCCAATCTGTTATATAATGGAGTCCAAGATGCTACTCTCGACGTCTAATCGGTTGGTCACACTATCTGCTACAGTCGCATAATGGCAGACGTGGAGCGTATACTGAGATATAAGTTTGCACATGATATTGGCAAGCTCGTGATGGGCAAGTCCATTATACATAACGAATGTTTATTGTAGTGCACGAAAAGCAATTTTCACAAAACGTATATAGGCTTTTGCGGGTCTTTACCCGACGAATTGTTAAAAGAAATCGAACACCAGTAGCCGCACGTATAAAAGAATTCCAAACGCTTCAGTCTTTTGTGTTTCGTATATAAGTCGTCACAACAAGTTTAGATAAGAGCTCTTTCACTTGATCCATCCAATGAAGTTTTGCTCGCCCCTCCTGCGCCGCTTTTAGAGCAGGATAACTATCATACTTTTCGAGCATGATCACTACATCATACATTCGCATAACATACGCTCTATTTGGACGCGCTTGACTACGTCGATGTCATTATACAGCTCATGGCTAATACGACGACGGTACTCGACGTTGACGATAGGTTTAGATTTAGGTTGAGGACATGTAATGACACAGCGCAATATCATGACATTACAACACTCGGAGACCATTATTATGAGAAATATTAAGGAAAAAGTATTTTACAATATAATACAGTGTTCACAAGAATAGTACAGTGGAAAAGAGATTGAAGTGCTAAAAAATAATTCCCGTGTGTTGTTCTCTCCATCAACTTCATATTTACGAGTAGTAAGATTACGTGGGTACACTATGATAATCTGTCCTTAAGCCAGCTCAAACCATCAATGAACTTCACCAGATTCTCCATGTTACATGAGGACAATTCGATGAGACTATCAAACAACCATTTTCCAAGGAATTGCTTCCTTCTTCCATGAAGAGCTAAGCAATGGCATAACAATTGCTCAATGGTCTTAATTCCCTTCACATCGTCGCAAAGCCTGCAATAATCTTCCAGTGTCGTCTCCCAGCTGGATGTAAATGCTCTGACGTCACAGTGCCCCGTGATTACTCCAATTAGTCCTCTAACGGATCTCCTATCCAGTTCCAATAGTGATCTGGTTTGTCTTCCATCCAGTCCTAGCCAAATATTTCGTGATACCACGAGTCACGGGTCACAATTCCGTATATGTGACACATAGGTGGTCGCACTGATCCATCCGATTTTTCTGGTCCCAATGCTGAGCCTCTCATTCACTATTTCGCACCCTAAAATGCCATTATGTCCGGGGACCCAACTTATTTAAAACTTAATTTCTCTTTACACCCCATAAATGAGGTATAGGATAGCTTCTCTCGTTGTTATGAATTCACACGCTTTCTATTTTAGATTCACAACAAACGGCACCTACTGTTTATCGACGAATGCGATACTTGACATGCCGATTGGCCCGACACTTATACTGCGATGTAGCTGTCGACAACACCGAGGGGGCCGGCAATGAAAGATAAATGTAGATAACTGGAGCCGAGAATCGAACCCGGGATCTCCCGCATGATAGTCGCGTGTTCCAACCACTGTGCCACGGCCGGTCCCCGGGGACCTACTGAATCGAACACTATTCTCCGGCAGTTTTGATTGTGCCGTCCTACATCTGTACACTAATCTCGACTTTATAACCTTTAATACCAAAGCCTGTAAGGCCGCTTGACTGTCCGCATAGATTGGGACAATTTTCTTCAAATTCCTTGCCAGTATTTCTTCCACAGATTTTATAATAGCGAAGATCTCCGCCTGGAACACAGTGAAATTGTCATCCAATCGGATGTGTTGCCTGAAATTGAGATCCTCACTAGAGATACCCGATCCTGTTCCAATTTCCATTTTAGAACGATCAGTGAAGATGGACAGCCCTCTGAAGGGCAAGGAATCTTTCCAATCTTCTCTCTCAGGGATGACTATTTCTCTGGTAAAAATCAGATCACACGGCTGTGCACATAGATTGTGATGATCTCTTTCAAATTACTTGCCAGTATTTCCTCCACAGATTATATAATAGCGAAGATCTCCGCGTGGAACACACTGCAATCGTCATCTAATCGGAGGAGTTGCCTGAAATTGTTGCCTGAAAGATACCCGATCCTGTTCCAATTTCCATCAGTGAAGATGCACAGCCCTCTGAAGGACAAGGATGCTTTCCAGGATCAGGGAAGAGAGAGAGAGAAAGAAGGAGAGATGGGAAGGATATGGAAAGAAAATCATGTGAACCCCAATCATTAGCTTGACCCAGTTAGCCATGGAAGGGAGTGCAGTGTAGGCAGAGAGACTCTAGGTCTTTAATGTAACTTTTCCCGAGTTAGCTTTGTTACCTATGGGCTAGAGCTTGTCTCGTACCTCTCCTCTTCCTCACACATACGGCAGTACGGGATATAAGCATTTAAAAATTTCCATGGACAATTGGTCTATTACTATCTAGTTGAAAAGAGAAAGTCCAACCTAGTGATCTTCCTACTGTTACATCATGATCACAAATTAAACTCTATTTCAATTGGACGCTTAGTTAACGATATAAATGCATTCATATCGATTTGATCGATCCCTTATCAGGTTGATAGGGAATAACCAACAAGTTCCTATTGATTTTCCCACAATTTCATCATGATTACAAATTAAACTCCTTTTTGCCTTTGAAGGCTTAGCCTTTGAATGGTTGGTTATGTTTTCTTGAAAGATTTTTTTTGCTCTTCTCTAAGTCATCAATGCAAGACATTTAAACACCAAAAATTCATAATGATAATCCTTTGACAATGACAGTGAATACAAAAAAAAAAAAAATGATACGCTAAGACGAAATTGTATCCTTCAACCCTCCACGGCAACATTTCCTCTACAAACACATAACATAGTGAGCGAATGATTTCAGAAGGACTACCCAGTCGAGCCCGTTTTTCTATCATGTCATCACACAGCCCAAATGCTGTTGCAAAATAAAGCAAAAAAAAATCGCACACCATTGAAAAGATTTGTGCCATCAAAAGATTTTTTTTTGCCAACAACCATCAAAATTAGTTATTCCCTCAAGATTAAGGTTTACCAAAGGAATTACAAAGAGTTTAAACATTTCAAAGGTATTCGAGCAGAACCAAGATAGGTTTATTTTGCTCGATTAACTTATGTTTATACCGTTGACACTTTTCTTAAGCGCCCAGACAATGCAACAGGAAGGCAAGCACAGGGTGCTGAAAGGGAATGAGCATAACAATTAGCAACGTAATAATCTTTTAAACACAGTCTAAGGTCAATGAACCTGGTTGAGAGTTAATAGTAATTGAGAAGGTAAGATCAATAATCCTGTAAGAGATGGATATAAGTAGGAGGATACCTCGCACATTAGTCAGTAGTAACATGTAAACTACTACCCTGTGAATATCTAAGAATCTTTTTTATTGATGGTTTCAAGGAGTCAATGTCCTTTAAAAGATAAAAAGTCTAATGAAATAAGTTCACTCGGCCATAGAACAATATATATTTGAAATGTATGTAACTTCATGGTTCTTTCCTTACTTTAGTAAGAAATAGTAATTCGTTTATAATTTTATTTTTGAAGTTTTAAATAAAGTCTTTAATAAGAATCTTGTAATTGAATAGAGTCAAGGTCATTTCATAAAAAAGTGTATCATTTAAATGCCTATCGAAAACTTTAATGTAACTTCATGATTTGTTTTTTTTACCTTAGTAAGAGGTGATTCATGGGGAATGGGACTTTGCCCAGAGGTGGAAAGTTACTGATTGTCACGCACTTGGGAGTGACCAGAATCGATTCCTTTGTGGCACTGTCCAAGCAGCTAACTACTTCCGGTCTTAGACCAAGTATTCCCTGGGCAATGACTTTAAAGCAACCGATTTGAAGTTAGCTAGAGTTAGAAGGCGAAATGTTGAGTAACCTAATCGGCATGCTACCACCGATGCGTCTTAGGAACTAGGTAACAGAAGTTACTGAAGCTCAACACAGGCTCTCTTAGTGGCTTCGGCAGCCCCAAGAAACTAAGATCGGGAGCGGTGGCCTAATAAGTTCTCTCCTTAAACAAAAATTTATTATGAAAACACGAAGAAAACGAAAAACAAGAACCCCCCAAGTGTTGAAGACCCCCGCAAACGACATAAGGACCATGATTTAAGGATATGCACCTGGAATGTCCGAAATCTATACAGAGATGGTGCCTCTATCCAACTGGCGGATGTCCTCGACAAATACAAGGCTGACATCACCGCCATACAGGAAATGAGATGGACGGGACAGGCATGCACACTAGGGCGTTTCACTAAAAAAATTTTGCAACTCTTGAAGCGGAATATTAAAGCTTATGATCTAAAAGAATTTCGAAAATTTTTTGGGATTTTTTGAAGATGGGTATGGGGTCGCTGAAATCGATTTTATCAAAAAAATGAGGTTATGGAGAAAAAATTTTTATATTATTTTTTTCTGGTGCTTTTTGTTCATACAACTAATCAATTCTCTTAGTAAGCATCCGATCCCACGACAAAAAAATTATTGGTGTGAAAAATTATTATATTATGGACCACTTTGATAGTCTTAAAAGTAAAAAATTATTTTTCCTAGATTTCAAACCTCGATAACTTGAAAAGTTTTCAAAATTTTTTCAAGATGTAAAATGCGTTAGAAAGATAATTTAGATACCTTTATTTTTGTATATACAAGTTTTTGAAAATTTTGAAAAAATAAAAAATAGACAAATTCACACTATTTGAATTTTAAAATATTTGAAATAGGCCCTTTTTAAAATGTAACAAAATTCATAATGCATAATTTTGTAACCTCAAACAGTAAAAGGGTTTTTGATGAATTAAAGTTGCCCACTTCCTTTTTTTCGAAAGATACACTTTTATGGGAAAATGATGATGATTTTGTTCCTTCAAAAAAAGGAAAAAAAACTATGTGTTGTGAATGATTTATCAGAAAGATTTACAAAGAATGAGGATGATTTTCAAAACTTATTGATTAGAGTTGATAACAATCTAAAAATTATATCTAATGTTAACAAAAATGTCATTGAAAAAGCTCTTAAGAAACCAATTTGAAAATACTTCCACAGTTGTTCCACATTTAATGGTTAATGTATTGTAATTTTAGATACAAATTTACTTTTTAATTTTAATATGTTCATTAAATATGTTGATTTTGTTTATTTAATATCTTTTGATTTTGTATGGGAATACAAATATATTGACGAATTGAGTTTTTGATATTTTTATTAAAGCAACGTATTTTAGAGGGTTTTTTTTTTCTTAACCAAGAACGAAACATAATGAAATTCTTTTAATTTTCATAAAATTTGATAAATTAAAAAAAATTTCTCAAACTTTAATTTTTTTTCTTACATTTTTCCAACAAGTAAAAATAAATCAATGTACCGAATGAAAGGTAATTTAAAGACCTTTCCAACGCATTTTACATCTTGAAAAAATGTTGAAAACTTTTCAAGTTATCGAGGTTTGATATCTAGGAAAAATAATTTTTCACTTTTAAGACTTTCAAAGTGGTCCATAATATAATAATTTTTCACACCAATAATTTTTTTGTCGTGGGATCGGATGCTTACTAAGAGAATTGTTTAGTTGTATGAACAAACAGCAACAGAAAAAAATAATATAAAAATTTTTTCTCCATAACCTCATTTTTTTTGATAAAATCGATTTCAGCGACCCGATACCCATCTTCAAAAAATCCAAAAAATTTTTCGAAATTCTTTTAGATCACAAGGCTTAATATTCCGCTTCAAGAGTTGCAAAAATCGCAAAAAATCCATTAGGTGAAACGCCCTAATGCACACGACGGAAGAACTGTGACATCTTTTATAGCTGCCATGCAGAAAGACACGAATTTGGATGTGGTTTCATAGTCGGCAAGAGACTTCGACACCTGGTCTCGCGGTTTAACCCTGTAAATGACCGTATAGCCACCATTCGCATCCGGGCGAAATATTTTAACATTACGCTGATTTGTGTACACGCCCCGACGGAAGACAAAGACGATGACATCAAAGATGCATTCTATGAGCGCCTGGAGGATATATATGACCGCTGCCCTGCACATGACATTAAAATTGTTCTGGGAGATTTTAATGCTAAAATAGGAAGGGAAGATGCTCTTGGTTCAGCAGTCGGAAAATTCAGTCTACACAACAACACCTCCGATAACGGATTCAGACTGGTAAGTTTCGCGTCGGCAAGAAACATGGTTGTGAGTGGAACCAGATTCCCGCATAAAGATATCCACAAGGCAACCTGGATATCTCCCGATCAAAATACAAGAAATCAGATTGATCACGTGGTAATTGATGGAAGGCATGTCTCAAGCGTTATGGACGTGCGTGTGATGCGCGGTGCAAATATCGACTCGGATCACCACCTAGTTGCAGCCAAGGTACGCAAACGATTAAGTAGAGCTAAAAACACTCTTAATCAAACGCAAAGGAAGCTAGACATCACAAAGCTGCAGACCACTGAGATAGCCAATGCCTACTCCAACCAACTCTCTCAATTACTCCATACAAATCCCCCTAGTTCTGATGTTCCCGACATGCAGTGGCAGCATATTGCGAATTCTATGATCACTGCCGCAACAACCGTACTGGATTATGAAAAACCACGCTCAGACAAGCCCTGGTACGATAACGAATGTCGCGAAATGTCTGAGGAAAATGATGCTGCATACAAGGCAAAACTGCAGCCAATGGCGACGCGTGCGGTGACGGAGCGTTATAAAGAGAAAAGGAGGGAGATAAAACGCCTGTTCAGACGGAAAAAGCGTCTGTGGAAGAAAAGAGAGAGCCAGGATATCGAAAACTACAGAGATAGAGGTGAGGCCCGAAAGTTCTACCAAAAGGTAAAAAGTAAAGGTTTTGGAACAGGGATCCCCACATGTAAGGACAGAGACGTTAATCTGGTCACGGACACTCAGAGTGTGCTGCAACTATGGAGGGAACACTTTCAATCTCTTCTCGTTCCCGAAGGCAGCATAAGTGACGAAATCGCACCAATCATCGACGATGGAGTAGATTGTCAACCACCGAGCCAAAACGAGATCAGCACGGCAATTGCCCGGCTTAAAAATAATAAAGCTGCGGGAGCCGATGGACTGCCGGCAGAGCTTTTTAAAGCCGGCGGCGATGACCTGGTAACATGCATGCACCAGCTCATAAACACGATTTGGCTCAGGGAATGCATGCCCGATGATTGGAATCTGAGTGTCCTATGTCCCGTGCTTAAGAAAGTCGATCCTAGTGTGTGTACCAACTATCGCGGGATTAGCCTTTTACCCATCGCCATTTTCTACCAAGCGAGGCTTTAGACAAAGCGATAGTCTGTGCTGCGATCTCTTTAACATCGTAATGGAGATGATCATGCGGAAAGCAGCAGTAAACAGGAATGGCACCATATTTAACAAAAGCCACATGTTGCTCGCGTATGCTGATGATATCGATATTATTGGACGTGGATTGCGAGATGTTACTGCGGCTTTTTCGAGCATTGAAAAGCAGTCGGCTGAAGTGGGTCTGTTGATAAACGAGGACAAAACCAAGTTATTTGTTTCAACGAACAAAGAGTCCACTCGTCTGGGACGCTGCGTGAACGTTGACAACTATAATTTTGAAGTGGTAGATGATTTTGTCTACCTTGGCTCCGCCATAAACAAAAATAATAATGTCAGCCTCGAAATCAAAAGACGGGTATTGATCGCAAACCGCTGCTACTATGCGCTAAGCAAGCGATTTAACGACAAAGCGCTATATCGAAGAACAAAGATCCAGCTCTACCAGACTCTGTGTAATGACACAAGCGGATCAATCTATTCTGAGAGTCTTCGAGAGAAAAATACTCCGCATAATATTTGGACCCATAATCGTGAACGGCGAGTACCGTCGTCTAATGAATCATGAGCTGTATGAGCTGTACAACGCAATCGACGTGGTTAAGCACGTTCAAATAGACCGAATGCGCTGGCTTGGACACGTTGTACGAATGGACGAAAACGCTCCGGCTCGAAAAGTCTTCGGCAATAAACTCGATGGGCGGCGCAGGAGGGGGCGACCAAAACTCCGATGGATAGACCAGGTGACGGAACTGTTAAGTAAGCTTGGTATGACGAACTATCTACGGAGCGCAAAAGACCGAAGCGCTTGGAATGGTTTTCTACGTGCGGCTACTGATAGATGAATTTCTGTTGTTGCTGCCAGTAAAGAAGAAGAAGAAGAAGAGATGATTTATTAGGAAGTTTGTCTTTCAAGTTTGAAACAAACAATTCAAAATGATTGCATGTCGAAATCTTTACAATGATTCAAAAGAACATTTATTGGCATTTACTTTTCAAGATAGGAATAATAATTTAAGATAACTAGGCGTAGATTTTTTACGTTAGCCAGTAGCAACATGTTAGTATTCCAGGAAGTAACAAATTGTTTTTGGTGAGTTTAAACATTTTTATATTCGACTGATATTTGGCAGCACTTGAGGTGACTGCAGTAACATATCGTACTTTATATAGGTGTACATTTTTCAGGCATCTACGAAATGTTTTAGTTCCCTGACAGGACTTGAGGTGACTGCAGTAACATTTAGTATTTCATTTTATTGACCAATAAGGCTGTGTTTGGAAATTAATTTAATACAAAATCCATACCATGTAGAACTTCACCATTTATTCACTGTTCTAATACCACTGTTATAAGTTCTAATCCATTTCTAATCCTAGAGGTGACTGCAGTAACAGCTTTAAATTTTACCTATTGGAACTTTTCTTTATGCTTTCTTCATTATAAAAAAAACCTGGGATTCCTGGAAGTCAGAACGTTTTTCTACCAGAACTTGCTGCACTCCAATCCTTGGAGTAACTGCAGTACCATCCTAATAATCGTATGATTTTTAAAATCGAATGTTATTTGGCAGCACTTGAGGTGACTGCAGCAACATATCGTACTTTATATAGGTGTAAATTTTTCTGGCATCTACCAACTTTTTTTTCAGTTCCGTGGCAGAACTTGCGGTGACTGCAGTAATATTTCGTATTTCATTTCATTGACCAATATGGATGAGTTTGGAAATTAATTTAATACCAAATTCACAGACACGTAGAACTTTATTATTCATTCAACCATTTATTTACTGTTGCAAGACCACTGTTATAAGTTCTAATCCTTTTGTAATTTTAATGGTGACTGCAGTAACAGCTTTATATTTTACCTATTGGTACTTTTCTTCACTCTCTCCTTATTATCAAAAAAAAAACTTTTGTCTTAGATTCCTGGAAGTTACATTATATAGTTGTAAATTTACAGGCATCTACCAACATTTTTCAGTTCCCTGACAGGACTTGATGTGACTGCAGTAACATTTCGTATTTCATTTCGTTGACCAATAAAACTGTGTATGGAAATTAGTTTAATATCAAATCCACACCGTGTAGAACTTCAACATTTATTCACTGTTGTAAGACTGCTGTTATAAGTTCTAATCCATTCCTAATCTTAAAGGTTACTGCAGTAACAACTTTATAATTTACCTCTTGGAACTTTTCTTCATTCTCTTCTCATTATCAAAAAAAAACTTTTGTCTCAGATAAACATCCAGAAAGCTGGGAAAAACTATCGGAAGGCTTAGCAGACTAATGGCAAATATAGGAGGACCGACACAGCTTAAGCGAATATTAATAAAGGATACCACAAACTCTGTGCTTCTATATGGTAGCGAAGTGTGAGGTACGTATCTTAAAGCACAGAGAAGACGAAACTTGCTACTGGCTGTGCAAAGTTCATCGGCGTTAAGAGTAGCATCAGCTTATAGAACTGTCTCACAAGAAGCGATTTGTATAATAAGCAGATCTATCCACAGAAATTTTATTGAGCAGAGAGTGAGAATACAGGATGAATGAAGGCAAGGGCAGGTCAACTATGAGCAGAAGCTGGCAAGAAACTGCAGGAGAAATGGAATGACAGTACGAAAGGCAGATGGACAGCGAAACTTATACCAATATCAGATGAGTGGCAGAACAGAAGAGAGGGAGAGGTAAACTACTATGTTACTGAAATGCTTTTGGGGCACGGCTACTTCCCGAAATACCTATTTGCAATAGGACAAAGGTGGCGGCGCTTATAATATTTTTCTACGTGCGGTATATAATCCACTGGGATTGCATAGAAGTACCAGTTAAGTAAGTAAGTAAGTAATAGGACAAAGTATAAGCCAAGGCTGTCTGTATGGAGACGAAGATATTGACGACGCAGAGCATACTTTCTTCAAATGCAGTCGGTGGCGGAACAAGAAAATTAAATTGGAGCAGCAGATTAGACCCGTTACTGTTGAGAATATAGTAAGCAAAATCCTACATGGAAAAAATTGAAAGAAGCTGGCAAAATAGGCGGTGTATATCCTTAAGACGAAAAAAGTTTGACCTAGATGAATAACTACAAAGTAACTACTGGACGCAACCCACAGACGAAAGTAGCTAAACTACCCTTAGTCTCTAACTGAAGTAATGCACACGCTGTTCCAGATAGAGAAATTATCAGGACAAGGATGAAGTTTTTAGTAAAAGCACCACACACCAAATGCGACGACATTTGATGATCCAAAGGAATTTAAACTACCTATTAAAAAAAATCCCAATTTTAGTTCTATGCTTACCAAAGGCATAGAATTCTTTTCAGTTATTCCCCTGCTGCAATTTTTTATGTTTCCGACTCTTCTTGACATATTTTGTTACCTCAGTTACCTCCTCCTTTTGAAATTAAGGTCATATATAAAATGTTCTCAGCAGCATCTTGCTTTGTTCTAAGCAAGTTATTTCAAACTCCTAACTCACAGGACCTCTAGTCCTCCTTTGCAACACTTGAGATGACTGCTGCATCTTTTCCATTGAAGCAACGAGTGCAGTATAATAAGGCATAAATTTGTTAGAACGTTGGCTTCTTTAAGCTTTACAAAAGATTTCTAAGAATAAAAAAACCCTCACTTGACCTCTTGTCCTCCTTTGCAACAATTGAGATGACTGCAGCATCTTAAACATTCTCCTTTTCAAATGTTCTTTCTTGTTGTAAGAATTTTTGCCCCGGGTTTCTGTCCGGTCTTGATCTTTGAGATTTAGCTCTTGCTCAACATTCAAGATGACTGCAGTAACCTCATCATACGTTAAAGTTGTTCTGAAACCTTTCTTTCTTTACTGTGAATTTTTGAATTTTTGTCCCGGGTTTCTGTCCGGTCTTGATCTTTGAGATTTAGCTCTTGCTCAACATTCAAGATGACTGCAGTAACCTCATCATACATTAAAGTTGTTCTGAAACCTTCCTTTCTTTACTGCTTTACTGTTGTTGTAAGCAAGTTCTTATCTCTTTTGGTTTTTCTGTCTTCGTTTGTAACGCTTGAGGCGACTGCAGTACCTCTTAATAAAGTCATAGAATTCTTTTCAATTGTTCCTCTGTTGTAATTTTTTATGTTTCCGATTCTTCTTGGCCTATTTAGTTACCTCATCATTTAAAAATTTATGTCAAATGTTCTCAACTGCTTCTGTAGTGTCAAACTCCTAACTCACTGGACCTCTAGTCCTCTTTTGCAACACTTGTGATGACTGCAGCATCTTTACCATTAAAGCGCCGAGTACAGGATAAAAAGGCCTCAGTTTGTAAGAACGTTGGCTTCTTTTAGCTTTACAAAAGATTTCTTAGCATAAAAACCCCCCACTTGACCTCTTGTCCTACTTTGCAACACTTAAGATGACTGCAGCATTTTTAGCATTTTGCTTCAATTTTTCCAGCAACTGAAACTTTTCAAATTTGTTTATCTCGTTGTAAGAGTTTGTGTCACGGATTTCTGTACGGCTCTAATCTTTGAGATTTAGCTGTTGCTCAATATTCAAGATGACTGCAGTAACCTCATCGTTCAAAAACTTATTCGTTTTCAAAGCTTTCTTTCTCTACTGCATTTCCTGTTGTTCTAAGCAAGTTCCTTTCTCTTTTGGTTTTTCTGTCTTCCTTTGCAACTCTTGAGGCGACTGCAGTTTCTCTTAATTTTTGCTTCAGCTAAGACATTCAGATAAACATTTCTCAGTTTCTTCTTGACCTTTTCCTATGAGAACTTTTTGGCTTTTGCCAAAAGAAACTTTTTTTTTGTAACAAATCACTTGTCATTTTTCCCAAAATGAAATATAGCCATTATTGAAAGCCTCATTGAACCCAACCTCATCCTGTACGCTGTATCTTTGCAAATTTTCTTAAGGCTACACCCCGCCACGGTAAACGTAGGGAGCCAAAACGTTACATACTCGTATGTGAACCTAAAGGGGGCGTGCTCGTAAGGCTGCTGCAACGACTGCCCTGTTTGGTTTTTTTTTCTTCTGCTATGTCTCCCTCTCTTCAAATGTCAATCAACCAGTAAAATGTTGAACTGCACAGAAATCAACTTATTCTTCGATTGCAGACTTCCACCTTATGACCATATTTGTTACGTTTTAGCCATGTTGTGAGTTTGAACTGAATGTTGTCTTGCCAGCAGTGATGTGAAAAGCCAAAAGTAATGGCAACTGACAACTGAGACAGTACACGATCTGTGCTGTTTAATGGATAGACAGATTGAAAGACAACCCAGTAAACTTGAGCGGAGGCTTCGACGATCGATCTCATGGGTTTGGGTACAATAACAGCCACAACGTGATACCTAAATGGTTTAATAACCGCTTGCCAAACCAAACCGGCTGAGCTGAGCTGAATTTGCCAACCGTAGAACGGCGGCCGAACAGCGTAGCCAACACAAAGCCAACAGACAACAAATTGAATTGGCTGAAACGTCATTCAAGCTAAAATTAAACTAAAGCAATCAGTAATAAGAAAACCGCCGATACATTTAATTCGCCAAATACCAAAAGCAAAAAAAGCCAAACGACTAAGGAAATAAAAAGTAAATCGCATATGGAGAGAAGAAGACGACGACTACGACGACGACCAAGTTTCACACAAAAGCGTGGCTACAATTTCTGGTAATTTGACTTCTTCTGCAGCAGGAGTTTTAAACCCCCCCCCCCCCCCATCTTTGGATACAAATTTGAATTTCCTATGTGCAACTGCTGCTGTGGCAGAAGTTCTTGGCGAGATCACACGCCATTATAATGATCATCTGGTGGTGGATCATCATCCTTAGCAGTCATTTCAGGCTGCAGATACACAGTCGATACGAATTGTGGCCCTTTGAAACATGTGTTGGCATTTGGTGTGAGCTTTTCTTGCATTTTTTTTGCTTCACAAAAATTGGAAGCCAATAATCAAATGTCAGTCATTCAAAGTACTGTGTTTTGTTGTTGTTGTTGTTGAACTTCTCATCCTTATTTCACTCTCAACCATGCCAGCAAATGTCAATCATCAGGGGGCAACTGTAGACATTTGCTTAACATAAACGTTTGTGTCTGCTCATAAGACTTGGCCAGCCTGCTAAGGCAAAGAAATTGAGCAAAACATCATAGGCGGATAATCCAATCACTAGTGATGGATTAAAGGGCGTATAGCCAAAAGAAGCAGAGAGGGAAGCCACAATGCAGATGAGAACAAAATGAATTGAACTGCCAATAGATTGCTTAGGGAATGAAAGTGTGTATAAGGATAGAGAAGGAGAGAACATTTTCCTTTTAAATTTCCGGTAAAATTTCTTATCGTAAAGAATTTACCAGATATGAAAGCCAAAGTGCGATATAGTTAATTAAAAAAAAATTAAAAATTGATTAAAAATACCTCTGTAAAAGGTGTTACTGCAGTCTTTCCAACTATTGTAAGGGGAAATTTCACAGTGAATTTGATATTAGAATAAGTTTAAGTTAAAACTGAATTCGCCAAAGATAGCAAATCTGAGAAAAGTTGTAATATAAAAATCTCAATGTTACTGCAGTCACCTCATGTTTTGTAAACGATCCAGCAATAGTATAGTAAATGCTAAGTATAAAAAACATTTTGACTTTAATCGCTCTCATACAGGTAAAAAATAATTAATCAATCGACATTTATAAACAAATTATTGCAAACGATAATCTCTCATCTTAAGTGAACTACTAAATAGGGGAATTAAAATGCGAAAATGTTAGTAACTACGCAGTCACTGGATTCCTAGGGGATGAAAAATGCTATATATGTTGATAAATCAGCGAAATTTTTTTTAAACAAATATTAAAAACTGTATAAAATTCTATTTAAAAAGATGTAACTGCAGCCTTTCAACAGTTGTGAGAAAAACCTCAAAGTGGATTAATGCCCAGGTTAAAGTTGTTGGTAAATTCGCCAGGGATGGATTGAGGTCTAAGGAAAGTCTTAATATAAAAACCTCAATGTTACTGCAGTCACCTCCGATTTTGTAAACGATCTAACAACGGTATATCAGCACTTAAATACTTAGTATGAAATTAATTTTAATTTGAATTGTTCCAATTAAAAGCTTAAAAGTAGAAATTTTACCATAAACAAACATTATTCGATCAAACGAAACTTTTGAACAAATTTTTAAGTACGATAATTTTTTGTCTTAATTGAGGTACCATATAGCGAAATTAAAAAGCGAAGTAGGTAAGTAATTCAGGGATTTTTTTTTTTTTTAAAAGTAAAAATTAACCAAAAACCTTTTTAAAAGGTGTTACTGCAGCCATTTCAGCAGATGTGAGGGGAAACTTCAAGTCACCTCAGGCTTTGTAAACGAGCTTACAACAGTGGCATGCACAAATATTGACAGTTGTGAGGGCAAACTTTAAAGTGGATCAAAGTACATTAAAATAAGTTTAAGTTAAAGCTAAAGTCGCTAAGGATGAAATTTCTAAATAAAGTCATAAGATATAACCCCAAAGTTACTGCAGTAACCTTATGTTTTGCAAACGAGCTAAAAACAATGGCATACACAAATATTGACTTGTTGTTGTGTTGGCAAACGATTCTAAATCACTAAACAATCAAATTTGTTACTGCAGTTTCTTCAAAAACTCTTAAGAAGGTGTTATTGCAGCTTTTTCAGCAGTTGTGAGGGGAAATTTCAAAGTGGATTATAGTGGATAAAAGTGCATTAAAATAAGTTTAAGTTAGAGCTGTATACGCCAAAGATGACATATCTAAAAAAAGTTGTTATATGAAACGCTCAATGTTGCTGCAGTCACCTTATGTTTGGCAAACGAGCTAAAAACAATGACATACACAAATATTGACTTGTTGCTGTGTTTTAAATTGACTTGTTGCTGTGTTCTACATCACTATACAATCAAATTTGTTACTGCAGCTTCTTCAAAAACTCCTAAAAAGGTGTTAATGCAGCTTTTTCAGCAGTTGTGAGGGGAAATTTCAAAATGGATGAAAGTTGATTTAAATAAGTTTAAGTTAAAGTTCTAGTCGTTAGGAATGACAAATCTAAAGAAAGTCGTAATATAAAACCCCAATGTTACTACAGTCATCTCAGGTTTTATAAACGAGCTAACAACAGCGACGGATGACGATAAATAAACACCAGTATTGACTTGATTTCGCATTGAGAAATAGGAGTTAACCTCTTAAACCGCAATAAGTTACTGCAACTATCCAAAAAATTAACAAGAAGATAAAAAGTGGAGAAATGAGAAACGACGAGTTTAGGATATAAAGGCCGAAGTTTGTTAGAGCGTTGGCTTCTTTAAGCATTATAAAAGATTTCTTAAGATAAAAAACCAATTTGTTTATGCAGCTTACTCCAAAATCAATAAAAAGACAAATGTAATGGTAAGCTATGATCGGAAGTTACACTGGCCCATTTATCCTAGGGAAAGTTATAGTTATTATAACACATATTTTCACTGATCTCGCGATGTTACTGCAGCCTTTTTAACATATGGCAAGGCTATAAGTGTCTGTGCGTATGTTATGAAATTCTAATCAAGCTTAATAGGTCAATGATGTCATTTCTAATGTAGGATATGTATGATAATATCTAATACGTAATGTTACTGCAGTTACATCAAAATTTGTAAAGGAACTAAGACAAGTGGCAGATGCCGGTAAATGACCAACAGTATTGGGTTAACTGTTTTATTGACTTGTTGTACAAGACAAATAATTAAGCCGTTTACGAATAGTTTATTACTTATGCACAATTTGTTACTGCAGCTTCCTCCAAAATTAACAAAAGGACAAATGTAATGGTAAGCTATGATTGGCCCATATTTCCTAGGGAAAGTTGTAGTTATGATGATATAAATTTTCACTGTTTCGTGATGTTACTGCAGCCTTTTTAACATTTGGCAAGACTAAACGTTCCTCTGAGTATGTTATAGACAACATATTTAAAATATAGCTTAATAAGTCAATGATTTCACTTCTAATGAATATGATAATATCTAATACGAAATGTTACTGCAGTTACATCAAAATTTGTAAAGGAATTAAGACAAGTGGCAGATGCCGGTAAATGACCAATAGTATAGAGTTAACTGTTTTATTGAATTGTTGTACAAGACATATAATTAAAACGTTTACGAACAGTTTAATACTTATGCACAATTTGTTACTGCAACTTCCTCCAAAATTAACTAAAGGACAAATGTAATGGTAAGCTATGATTGGACCATATTTCCCAGGGAAAGTTGTAGTTATGGTGATAAAAATTTTCACTGTTGTGTAATGTTACTGCAGCCTTTTTAACATATGGCAAGGCTTTAAGTGCCTGTGAGTATTTTATATACAAAATATTTAAAATATTGCTTAATAGGTCAATGATGTCACTTCTAATGAATATATGATAATTTCTAATACGTAATGTTACTGCAGTTACGTCAAAATTTGTAAAGGAACTAAGACAAGTGGCAGATGCCGGTAAATTAGCCCCAGTATAAAGTTAAAGGGGTCGCTTTGTACAAGACAAATAATTAAGCCGCAAGCTATGCTCAGAAGCTATGCTCAGAAGTTACAATGGCCCACATTCCTAGGGAAAGTTATAGTTATGATTAAACATATTTTCACTGATTTCACGATGTTACTGCAGCCTTTTTTGGCGAGGCTATACTTAAATGTCAGTATGTTATAAAAAATATTCAAAGTATAACTTAATAGTTCAATGATGTCACTTCTAATGAATATGATAATACGAAATGTTACTGCAGTCACATCAAATTTTGTAAAGGAACCAAAACAAGTGGCAGATAATTGTAAAAAGACGGCAAAGGGTGCAACCGATGAGTGAAAGGTGCAGATTGCAAATTAAAAACAATTATTATATTTATATTTTCACTGACCTCTAAATGTCACTGCAGTCTTCTTGATGTTCGTAAAACTCTACATATATGTAGATATGGTAGTAACTTAAGTTCTAAACACAACTGGTTAGGTATATCACTTATAATAACATTTATTACGTGATGTTACTGCAGACACCCCAAGTGCTGTTAAGGATCTTCCAAAAGTTGGTAGATGCCAGTATACGAATGCCAACATGAAATACGATATATTACTGTAGTGACCTCTTCCGTATTTGAAAATATTTTAAAACCCCTTCAAAACAATTTGTTACTGCAGCTTCCTTGAAAATTAACTAGAAATAAATT
The DNA here is from genome assembly GCA_964034835.1 of Muscina levida. Taxonomy (NCBI): domain Eukaryota; kingdom Metazoa; phylum Arthropoda; class Insecta; order Diptera; family Muscidae; genus Muscina; species Muscina levida. Next base: position 140,631,716 of record OZ035882.1, read on the forward strand.
GGTCATTGTGGGTTTTGGGCAAATTGATTGTTTGTTAGTTATTTATACTGAACTCGAAATGTTGCTGCAGTCTTCTTATCACTTGGGATGCTATACTTTTATGTGGATTTGTTTTTAAATTGATTTCAAACTACAGCTCAATTTGTCAAGAATATCGCTTTTAGAAGAAGTAATAATCTAAACTTCATTATGTTACTACAGTATCCTCAACGATGGCAAAAAACCTAAGTTAGTCGAACCATACACAATTTCAGCGGAACTTGACAATATTTGTAAACCAACTTTTTTTAATTAAAAACAAACTCCAGCTAATTTTTACACCCTAGACCCCTGCCGCCACTTGTATCCCTACCTACCTCTCAGTGCTCTAGTTACCACTTCCACCCTTCGGTGATCGCTTAATTTTCTTTAAAATTTATAAACCTAAAAGCAAGTTCAAGGTTTTCGTTATTTTAAACTTCGCTATATACATTGTACATGTAAATTTGTTTTACTACTACCGTGATAACTGCCATGCCCGTCCCTCCTCCTCCTCACGTACCTTTCATTTTGCATTTCGCCAAATCACAAAGGTGAGGCATTGGTGGTGGATAACGCCTAAACATTTGCAATGTGTTCCGTGTTTCTGCGTTTCGGCAAAATTCCCATGATTTAATATTCAGCTTGTTAACAAATTCAATTCGTAATCGATTTGTGTAAATGGTAGGTACTTTGTACGAAATGGTGTTGGTTTGCTGATACGACAACAAACACAAGCGACACAGCGACATTGCCGATTTAACAGCAAACAAAGCACAAAAAACAAGACATACAAACTTCACATTCGATTTGATAACTGGCGGAGGACAATTATAAATTCTGGCAGCGTTTTAGCTTGAACATAAAAAAAATCAACAAATAAATACTAAAAACAATCAACATTTCAAACACTTTGACAATTTGCCGCAAATATTGTGTTGTGTAGACGATGTTATTTTTACCAGGCCATAATTTAAATAACATTTCAGAATCGATACGAATGCGATACAATCGCAGTGTGTGAGTGCACTGAGAGAAATATACTCGTTAAAGGAGGAGACAAAATGAGTTCTATAATATTTGCTAGGATACTGCAGATTTTGGACAAAGATGATAATCTAACATTAGCCTTCGTCTATCGTCACGCCAATACATTTCCGTTCCCTTTGTAAGGTGATCTCATGGTTTTAAGAATATAGTTTTAGTACAATTTTGTTTGGATAGGTGACGCTAAGGTCAGTTATACTAAGATGTATGTGTAGTTGCTATATACTTTTGATACGACTAAGCAATGGCAAGTAAATTTCGCCCAACATAATGCTGACTTAAAGACAAAGGTTTGTAAGTAACAATATCCGTGAGTATTAGTACAATAATTGTACTATAGAAGGCGCTTTAGTCACGACGCTGAAGTCAAGTCACATTTCTTATAAGATCAGTTTGTATTTACTATATACACTTTGTTAACAATTTAGCAGTAACAAGGAAACTTTACCCTGCCTAATGCTTACTTAAGGGCAAAGGTTTGAAAGTAAAAAAAATCGGTAGGTATTAATAAAAATACTGCAAAAAAGACGGCGCTTAAAGCAAGAATGGTTTAGCTGGTACTTCTATGCAATCCCAGTGGATTATATACCGCACGTAGAAAAATATTATAAGCGCCTCGATCTTCTGCGCTTCTTCTCCAGTTAGTCACACCGAGTTCTGTAAGGTTCTCAGTAACCTGGTCTTTCCAACGGAGTTTAGGTCGCCCTCTTCTGCGCCGTCCATCGAGTTCATTGTCGAAGACTTTTCGAGCTGGAGCATTTTCGTCCATGCGCACAACATGACCTAGCCAACGCAACCGTTGCACCTTAATGCGTTTGACCACGTCAATGTCAGTGTACAACTCGTACAGCTCATGATTCATACGACGCCGATACTCTCCGTTAACGATGATGGGCCCATATATTTTACGGAGTATTTTTCTCTCGAATACCGCCAGAAACGATTCATCCGTTTGTGACATAACCCAGGATACTGAGCCATACAATAAGACAGGTAGAATTAGTATCTGGTATAGCTGGAGTTTTGTTCGTCGAGAGAGGGCTCTGTCATTGAAACGCGTGCTTAGTCCGTAGTAGCATTTATTTGCAAGCAGGATTCTTCTCCGGATTTCTAGGCTGACATTATTTGCTTTGTTGATGGCGGAGCCTAGGTAGACAAAAATATCTACCACCTCGAAATTATAGTTGTCAACGTTCACGTAGTTTCCCAAACGAGTAGATTCTTTGTTCGTTGAAACTAATAACTTCGTTTTGTCCTCGTTCACCGTTAGGCCCATTTTCGCTGATTCCTTCTGAATACTTGAGAAGGCTGCAGTCACATCCCGCAGTTTTCGACCGATGATGTCTACGTCATCAGCGTACGCGAGTAGCATGTGGCTTTTGTTGAATATAGTGCCACTCGTGTTTACTGCAGCTTTTCTCATTATCATCTCCATCACAATGTTGAAGAGATCGCACGATAGGCCGTCGCCTTGTTCAAGGCCTCGTCTGGTATAGAATGGCTCCGTAAGGTCCTTGCCAATCTTCACTGAAGACTTCGTGTCAGTCAGCGTCATTCCGCAAAGACGTATCAGCTTCGCTGGAATACCAAACTCAGCCATGGCTTCAAGGCTGTCGAAGGCAGCTTTATAGTCGACAAAAAGATGGTACGTGTCGATCTGTTTCTCTTGGGTCTTTTCCAGGATTTGCCGAAGTGTGAAAATCTGGTCAGTTGTTGATTTTCCAGGTCTAAAGCCACACTGATAAGGCCCGATCAGGTTGGATAACACTGGCTTTAGTCTTTCACATAGCACACTCGGCAGGACCTTAAATGCGATGGGTAAAAGGCTGATCCCGCGGTAGTTGGAGCACACACTTGGATCACCTTTTTTCAGCACAGGACATAATACGCTTACATTCCAATCGTCGGGCATGCACTCTTTAAGCCAAACCGTGCGCAGGAGCTGGTGCATGCTCGTTATCAACTCCTCGCCACCGGACTTGAAGAGCTCTGCGGGCAGACCGTCGGCACCGGCTGCTTTGTTGTTTTTCAGCCGCGATATTGCTCTTCTTACCTCGGCTTGACTTGGTGGTGGGCAATCTAAGCCGTCGTCGACATTTGGCGTGATAACTTCACGTGCGCTGCCTTCTGGAACTAGCAGTTGCTGGAAGTGTTCTCTCCATATGTGCAGCACATATGTAAAGCAAGAATACACATTTTTTATAAGATCTGTTTGTATTTTCTACATACTATCCCAGCGGCAAAATTAGCAAGGCCTCTTCAAGCAGTCATGCACCAAGGGCTTCTGAGACATGATAACGTTACTCTTCAAGGCCTTGCTTTCACATGCCTTCTCCTTCCTTTCAAAAATATAGGCGAGCACATGTTCACTCCATTCTTTAAAGACTACTGCTGCTGGCCTTCCTTGAGCAGGGAGAATCCATGTTTTCGATGATTTGGTATTCCACCATTTCGTTTGTATACTCCTTTCATTACCCTTCTCATAGAAGGCATGAGAGAAGGCATGCAAAAATAAGGCACCGAGGAAGGTATTCTTTGGTTTTCTTAAAACAGCTTATGATAAGTTTTCGTCACCCAAATCGAATGCATCTTCATCGGCTAGATGATAGAATGGCAGACTAAAACTCGCGACGTAGTGAGTTCAAACCCCAGCAAGGTTAACTAACGTTGGAAAAAAGTGTAAGTATAGAGAGAAATATATATATAAGTGAGAAATATCTAAAAATAAACTAAAGAATTTGAGAGTAACCAACTGCATATTTTTATACCATCACCCGTAGGGATGAAGGTATATATCATTTGATACGACCCAAAAGTGTAACACATAGAAGGAGTCACTTTAGACCCTAGGTTTCTTTGAACCAAATTCGATTCATGACTTTTTAAGTCGTTTGAGCCATGTCCGTCTGTCTGTCTGTCTGTCTGTCTGTCGGGTGGCTGTCCGGCTGGTTCGCACGATAACTTTCGAAACACGCAACCAAATGTTTTGAAATTTTGCACGAGTTATTATGGGCTACATGGCCCCGCCCCTTCTGGTACCTCCCATACAAATACATCATTCCGCCCACTTTAGAAATCGAGTAATAATATCAATACACCCTAAGGGATCGTCCCCAAATTCTGTATTTAGTAAAGCTATAACAGGATAAAGTTTTGGAAAAAATTTTGAAAGCCTAGCCACGCCCCTTCTGGTACCTCCCATACAAATCTACCTTTCCGCCCACCATAGAGATGGAGAAATAATATCAATAAATTAAACGTGATCGTACCCAAATTCTATTTTGAGTAAAGCTGTAACAAGATAAAGTTTTAGAGAAAAAAATTGGAAGTCTATTCACGCCCCATCTGGTACCTCCCATACACATCTGGTACCGCCCACTTTAGAAATCGATTAATATTATTAAAAGACCTAACGCGATCGTGCCCAAATTCTGTATTTGGTAAAGTTTAAGCAGGATACAGTTTTGGAGAAAAAATCTGGAAGTCTAGACACGCCCCTTCTGGTACCTCCCATACAAATGTACCACTCCGCCCACTTTAGAAATAGGGTAATAATATCAAAACACTCGACACGATCGTGCCCAAATTCTGTATTTTGTTATATTATAACAGGACAAAGTTGTGGAGAAAAAATTGGAAGTCTAGACACGCCCCTTATGGTACCTCCCATACAAATGTACCTTTCCGCCCACTTTTGGGATGTAGTAATAATATCAGTACACCCAACGCAATCGTGCGCAAATTCTGTATTTAGTAAAGCTATAACAGGATAAAGTTATGGAGAATAAATCTAGAAGCCTAGACACACCCCGTTTCGTACCTCCCATACAAATGTACCACTCTGCCCACTTTCGAAATCGAGTAATAATATCAATATAATAGAAAATTATTTGTTTTACTGAGGGTAAGGGTAAATGTAAGTCGGGTTGCCCGACTGAATCTTTCTAACTGGTTTTAATTACAAATCGATTATTTTCAATAACTCAAGACTTATACAATATATTATATTGGATGATGGTATTTATCAGTCAGTTTAACTGACTGAAATTTCTGTACTGGTTTTATTTTTCAAGTCCAACTTTTTTCTTGTGTACTCAGGTCATCCATCCATCTTGCAGGTCTTCCATCAGCCCTTCTTGTAGGAAGCGACGATGGAAGACCTTGTCTCCCAATGACAGCCACCGTTGTTTGGAAAGGAAGACGTTGCACAGCGCACTACTGATTTTGAAGGCGTTATATAAGGACTTCTAGGTCCTGCCCATTGCCTGTTAATAGCCTGTTAATAACTATTAACTATTAACTATTAACTATTAACTATTAACTATTAACTATTAACTATTAACTATTAACTATTAACTATTAACTATTAACTATTAACTATTAACTATTAACTATTAACTATTAACTATTAACTATTAACTATTAACTATTAACTATTAACTATTAACTATTAACTATTAACTATTAACTATTAACTATTAACTATTAACTATTAACTATTAACTATTAACTATTAACTATTAACTATTAACTATTAACTATTAACTATTAACTATTAACTATTAACTATTAACTATTAACTATTAACTATTAACTATTAACTATTAACTATTAACTATTAACTATTAACTATTAACTATTAACTATTAACTATTAACTATTAACTATTAACTATTAACTATTAACTATTAACTATTAACTATTAACTATTAACTATTAACTATTAACTATTAACTATTAACTATTAACTATTAACTATTAACTATTAACTATTAACTATTAACTATTAACTATTAACTATTAACTATTAACTATTAACTATTAACTATTAACTATTAACTATTAACTATTAACTATTAACTATTAACTATTAACTATTAACTATTAACTATTAACTATTAACTATTAACTATTAACTATTAACTATTAACTATTAACTATTAACTATTAACTATTAACTATTAACTATTAACTATTAACTATTAACTATTAACTATTAACTATTAACTATTAACTATTAACTATTAACTATTAACTATTAACTATTAACTATTAACTATTAACTATTAACTATTAACTATTAACTAATAACTATTAACTATTAACTATTAACTATTAACTATTAACTATTAACTATTAACTATTAACTATTAACTATTAACTATTAACTATTAACTATTTTTTTTTTTTTATTCTTATTTTATTTATTTATTTTATTTATTTATTTACAAATTTTTTATACAATATTCAATAAAACATCCCGCGAAGCCTTTGGCTTGTCTGCAGGAGTATAAATACAGAAAATTCATTAAAAAATTTACGTAAATAAAAAATAATACCATGCAAAAATTAAAAAGGTAAATGCTTGTTTACAGCTCAGCTGTTCTTATAATATTTTGTTTAAAACATATATAGATAATTTAAATTATGTATTCCAAAAACATTAATCATTTTAAGACTTTGATTTATTTTGTTGACTACATAATACTTAAGAAATGTCTTTTTATGAGTTTCTTTCTTGTTGTATTATTTCTAATATTTAGTACATTTGTGGGCATTCCATTAAGAATTGAAGGCAATGACACGGCTAGACTATTTTTCCCATAATTTGTCCGGAAAGGCGGTATTTTGAAACGTCCTTCTGCTCTTCTTCGTGTATTGTGTTCGTGGTTTATTCGTTGTAAAAAAGTAGGGTTATCAAAAAATTCGTTTGCAATTGTTGTTTTATAAATATTTCTTATATCAAGTATGTTGAGGTACTTGTTCAATCTGTTGGAGTTATATGAGTTTTGATTTTGTACATTATTGATTGTATCTGTGTTATTTACTTGCTGAATTGAATTAATTTGATACATTTGGTTCTGATAGGCCGATTTTTGTTGGTGTTTATAAAGAATTTTTAACAGTCTTGTTTGTGTTCTTTGTAGGCTTCTACAGTGTGTTGATGTACCATACGCCGTTATTCCGTGTCGTATGCTGGATTCTACCAAGGAGTAGTATACTTGCCTTGTCACTTCACAGGGCGCACAATTGCTTAGATGGTATAACGCATAAGCACATCCTCAGTTTGCATTGTAATCGCTCAACGTGAGTTTTCCATTTAAAGTTTGCATCTAAGTAAACTCCCAAATATTTATACATGTCAACCTGTTCAATGGTCGTCGAACAGGATTCTGTTGTTATCGGTGCATTCGTTCCGTAGTTCTTGTGGAGGCAGTCATAATTATGAAAAATCAGTGATTTTCTAGTTCGAGGCAGGTGTCGGGGCCTAAAATGCATCAATTTGGTTTTCGAAGCGTTAATGATGAGTCCTCTGTCATGGCACCATCTTGTTATAAGGTTTAGTTCATTCTGCATTATGTCCATTGCAGTGTCACTGCAATCATGTGATACGATTAGTGCAGTGTCATCTGCGTAAGCATAAGCAGTGCTGTTTTTAAGAATGTTCATCATGTCATTGGCATACAAGATGTATAGGATGGGCCCAAGTTTAGATCCTTGAGGTACACCATTTGTTAAAGAAACTTCATCACTCATCTTGTTTCCCAATTTAACTAAATAGCGTCTGCAATCAAGATAGTTTTTAAACCACTCTATGCATTGACCTCTTATTCCAATTCTTTCAAGAACTTCGATTAGTTTGGTGTGTGATAGGGTGTCGAATGCCTTGCTGAAGTCAATGAACAGACCTATGCAATGTTGATTTTTATCAAGACGTTCGTTTATGTGGTTTGAGAAGAATCCTAGGAGCTTATTAATGTTCTTTCCCTTTTGAAATCCGAATTGATTTTCATTAATTATCTTATGTTTGGATATAAATTTATTCAGTCTTCTAACTATAATTTCCTCCATGACCTTTTCAACAGCCGAAAGAATTGATATTGGCCTGTAATTGTTGTAGTCTGATTTTGATCCATTTTTAAATATCGGACGAATTATTGAAATTTTTAGGATTTGTGGCACTATTGAACCTTCAATACTTCTGTTGATTAGGGACGTTAATACCGGCGTTAAGTTTTTAGCGTTGTTTTTGAGATCTATAGCCCTTATCCCATCCGCTCCTGCACTTTTCCTCGAGTTTATATTTTGTAGTATATTATGAATTTCCTGCTCACTTGCAGGCTCTATATATATTGAATTTGGTTTGTTTATTAGGGTTTCTCGTAACGTTGTAATGCCGCAGTTATGTAATATATTTTTCACATTTTCATTAAATTTTAATGCAAAATTATTTGAGATTTCTTCCAAATTGTCAGTTGCAAAGTTTCTTTGAATTGTTCTATCAATATTTTCAGACTTTTTTCCAGTGATTTCATTTATCAATTGCCATGTTGCGCGTGCGTTTTTCCGGTTTTTTACAAATTGATTGAAGTTGTAGGCATTTTTCGCAAAATTTATTTGTTTGTTCAAGCTGTTGTTGAATTTTTTGTAAATGTTATTATTTAACATGTTATTTTTATTTTTACACCATTTCTTATAAAGTTTGTCGCGGATATGACAGCATTTTAATAAATGTTCGTTTAGCCAGGGATAATTGTTTCTTTTTTTAATCGAAGGTTCGTTAGTTAGCGACGTGTTGTAGATGTTTTTGAATATTTTACATATATTTTCATACAACTCGTTTGCATTTAATGAATTATTTATAATTTCCACCCAGTTTGTATTATTTATTAATCTATTAACTTTTTTATTGTCTATTTTTTTGGTTTCAGTAGACTGTGCTGCGTTATGATTGTTGTTTTTTGTTTTCGCTTTGTTACATATACTCCCACATATTGCAAAGTGATCAGATATGGTTGTTGTGACCACTACAGCCTGAGCATTTGTTTTGGTTTCGTTACAGCGAATGAAGAAATGATCAATGCATGTGTGTGTGTTATTGTTTACCTCTTCTCTTGTTGTTGATGTTACCATACATTGGAGTCCGCTCGCAGCCAGCATCTCTAGGTAGTTTGTTGTTGTTGATACTTGTAGTTTGTGTAGATCAATATTCATGTCACCAACCAGTAATATGTCTTGAGTGGTTGCTATTTTGCTGATCTCCTGTTCAAGCTCATTGTTAAATGTGGTAATATTCGAACTAGGAGGACGGTAGACGGGAATAAGCGTGATGTTTTTGTTATCTATTTTCATTTCTACACTGGTTGTTTCAAAAGAAGTATTTGTTAAGTGGATTTGTTGGTATATTATGCTTTCTTTAATGTAGATTGCTATTCCTCCTCCTCTGCCTTCTCTGTTTACAAAAACTGCATTAAAACCAGCTATTTGGTATAACATATTCTCATCGTTTGTTATATTGGTCTCCGTTAAAATTATTAGGTGTGTTTTGTTTATTATTGGTTGTAGTTGAGTTAGTAATGTATTGAAGTTTTTTCTTAATGAACGTATATTCATATGTATAAATAATAGTGAGTGCTCAAACCATTTTTTATCGATTTCATTAAAATTATATATTGTTTGGTTTAGAGAATTCATTTTTATTAATGTTTTAAGGTTATAACAGTCTTGAAATTCACTTAGGTTAATTCACTTTATCAAATATATTATGTTAATTATATATTAATTAGTTTTATAATAGAATTGTTTGTTTCTTCCGAAGATGCAATTTTTTCAATAAAAAAATTTTAAAAAAGTATGAAAATGTCAATATATTATTGTGGGGAAAAGTTTTTATTTTAGTTGTTTTTAATCTTTAATATGTTCTTTTTTATATTTATTCGGTAATAGCTTCAATGTCTGCTGTGTTTGCTATTATTATAAGGGAAGAAGTTTCTGTTTTCTTGGCATATATATGACCATTACGTGTCCAGACGAATTTCCAGCCTAACTCTTTTGCTCTTGTTTTTGCCATCCATAAAAGGCGCCTATTGTTAGCTGTGAGTTCGTCGTTTATGTATATGTATTTATGTGTTGGGTTGTTATTATTGATGTTAAGAGCAATTGCATCAATTTTGCGATTTTTCAACTTGCTCATTAATTCTCTTTTCTTTTCTACAGTTGCAAATTGGATAACGATTTTGTTTTTATTTTTTATACGATATGAGTTTACAATATCTCCATCTCTTATTTCTGCTCCTACAGAGGAAGATATTGTTTTTATCGTCTCTATTCCGTCTGTTTCTTCGCTGCATATATTGGTGATCTCGATGTTTTTGTTTATTGCCTCTTGTTCTAGCCTTTGAAGCCGTTTATCCAATTCTTGAAATTGTTTTTCTCTTTTACTGTCCCTGTCCTTGAGGTCATTCACCTGTGTAGTTAGATGTTCAAGTGTTTCATTTATTTTCGTTAAATTTTTGGCCAATTCCTCTTTTATTTCTGTGTGTGAGGTACACACACTCATAGCAAGTTGTTGCATTGTGGCTTTTAACTCCTTCATATCAGACTTGAAATCTGCGAGATCAGATTGATATGTATTGATGTTTTCGTTGTTGTTTGTGCTAGGAGACAGTGACACTTTGTTGGTGCTAGCAATTGTGAGTTCTTTCCTTCTTTTGTTTTCGTTATTATCGCCCGCATCATCCTCTCTTCCATGTTTTTGTTGATTTTGGGGTTCATTATAGACGAATGTGTGATAGTTGTTGTTTGGAGATTTGCTTCGCGGTTTGCAATGTTGACATCTCCACTCAGTTTTCCTCACAACGCTCATTGTAAACCAAGTGCTCTCAGAGAGGACTGTACATGGGGAGAAGTGGAACTTGCGATCGCAATTATAACACTGAATATAATTCAAATAATTTATTTGGTTTTTGCATGTATCACAATTTAATCCCGAAGAAATTATTTCAGGCACCGTTTTCTTACTGACGCTCATTATTAACTATTAACTATTAACTATTAACTATTAACTATTAACTATTAACTATTAACTATTAACTATTAACTATTAACTATTAACTATTAACTATTAACTATTAACTATTAACTATTAACTATTAACTATTAACTATTAACTATTAACTATTAACTATTAACTATTAACTATTAACTATTAACTATTAACTATTAACTATTAACTATTAACTATTAACTATTAACTATTAACTATTAACTATTAACTATTAACTATTAACTATTAACTATTAACTATTAACTATTAACTATTAACTATTAACTATTAACTATTAACTATTAACTATTAACTATTAACTATTAACTATTAACTATTAACTATTAACTATTAACTATTAACTATTAACTATTAACTATTAACTATTAACTATTAACTATTAACTATTAACTATTAACTATTAACTATTAACTATTAACTATTAACTATTAACTATTAACTATTAACTATTAACTATTAACTATTAACTATTAACAACTTTTAACTATTAACAACTATCAACTATTAACTATTGACTATTACCTCTTACCTATTTCCCTCCATTAATTTAAGTCAACATATATCATCGCTTCGGTCTGCCCCTTATAGTCTAACGACCCCTTTGCTAAAATCTTATTGAATCGATTTGTTAGATTTAATAAAACTTTCAATAAATCCTCACACGCACAACCTTTGAATTCAGTTATCATTCACCAAGCCAACAACAACAATAGCAACAGATGTTGCAAGTAGCTAACAAAACAGTGGATAAAAGCGCGGCGGCGGCAACCAAAGCACCAACTCGGTAGAAGAAGCTACATTGGACCTCATAAAGTCCGACACAAACAATCGATCAATCACAACGTTAAAGTTTGACAACTCAACCGCTTTTGTGAGAGAAGTAGAAAAAATCCAAAATAATGACAAGCAAATTAAATGAGAAACGTCACAAGGGGCGAATGTAAGGGGGCAGTGTAAATATATACTATGTATGCAGATACAAAATTCACAGAGATGGGCATGATTATGAACCAGACCATGAAGACTGAAAGTTATGGATTTAGTTAAGAAAAAATACCCCTCAGCTTAAAGTAATTGTAGAGGAACACTAGGAAATGTACATTATTCTGTAACGTTAGAATAATAAAAAAAAGAAATCAAATTACTTAGGTTTTTTGCACTCCTTAGATAGTTTGTCACACTAAGTTTAGATAACAGCTCTGGTCTATCCAAAGAAATTTTGGTCGTCCCGAAGAATTTTCGAGATGGATCAGTTTCATCTATTCGTCCAACGTGTCCAAACGCGCTTAACTACGTCGATGTCGGTATACAGCTTATGGTTCATTCGTGATCAAACTGGTTTCTTGTCTTTTGATCAGGGGATATCTATGTTGCCTTGTGGATAACTTTATGCGGGAATGTGGTTCCACTTCAGTCGGTGCATGTACACAATTCAGCGTGGTGTCGCCTTGCTGCAGATAGTGGCTATTCGGTCACTTCTATGGCGGTGATGTCAGCCTTATATTTGTCGAGGACATCCGCCCAGTGGATAGAGGCACCATCTCTGTAGTGAGTTCGGACAATCCAGTTGCATATCCTTAAATCATATGCAGATATAGCATATGCATTTTTTTCATATACATTCACCATTGAACATTTGTTGCCGTCATATATGGGTGAAATCCATAAAGTAAAATGATTGGTAGCAACATGAGTTCGCACACTTTAGACGATGCCAAAGAATTACACAGCACATATGTGTTTGTGTGTTTGTATACTTCAGAAAGATGAAAATATTAAGGAGTCACACGCCAGCAAATCAAACGACAAGACACAAGAACATCATGACACAGAAAAGATGCTGGCCAAGCATTTAATCGATAACAACTGACAACAATTTCGACATAAACAATTTCCGATGAAAACTTCAGCACTGATCGGAGTGTGCGCATGTCTGTGTAGAACTGTCATCACGCTGATGATTTTTGGTGGAGAACAAAAAACCTCTTTTGTTAAATGATTAACAGACCATGAGATGGAATCGTATGAATTAAAAAAAAATTGTATTTTGTTGTTGTTGCTTTTCATTCTTAACACAATCAATTATGCATCAATTTTTTTTAACTCTGTTAGTATTTCTTGAAATTCTCAATAAAAAAGATAAAAATCGCAAATTTTGATATTTAAACACCACAGCAACAACAATAGCGGCTATACCAACAACGGCCAGCCACATTAACCCCCAACAATAACCAAAGCAACATCACCATCACCGTCGTCATCATCAACCACATCATTGTCATCAGTCATTGGTAGCAGCAGCAGCAGCAGCACTATCAAACCGCTGGCGGCTGGACGGACAAAAAAACACTTGTTGCCTCGTCGGGTGGAAAGTACTTGAGTGTGCCCGGTAGTAATGTGGCTCATACAGTAGCAACATGTTAAGACACTGGTCGTCATATTGTCTGTCAAATTGACATTTGAAAGAAAAAACAAAAAAAAAAAACGCACGATGATTAAAAATATATGAACCACGCTCAAAGGGGACACGGTATCGCACCTTGGCATTTACATGTGAAGTCTCATGTTGAAAAACCCACGTAGAACAACGCTTTGTTTAGGCAGCACCCAAAAGGGAAGCCTCCAATGCATTGCCGATAAGGACTCTTCACCTCACAATCGCTTTGTTGTTCACTCGCTTATATGTATGTGCCTACACCCATCTGCCCCTTTTTGCCCCTTGTGCGACGACAGTTCATTAAATAATGCCGATGACTTGACAATTTTTATAATTCCAATTTGTTATCTCGTGTCCATACTTAGAGTGTCTGTATTGTGGTCGTTGCAGTGATGGGTATTTTGTTTTCGTTACCCCGACTTAAGGTGAAGACAAACATTAATCCTTATGAGAGTATTCATCTCTTCGTTGTCGTCTGGGGGCCACCTCAACAACAACCTGTTACTGTGCGGATGAGCTAAATGGAATAAGGCCACCACCGGTTTGTTGGAGTCTCGCAGAACCCTCAACACGGTGGCAACTGTCGCACGGTCGGTCGGTCCGTCGGTTGGTGTTGTAGCCTAACAACTACTGCAGAATATTTGCTGCGCTCTGCATTGTTTGTTTTCATCTCTCGTACATTTGAAGTATCACTTGAAGTTGGCGGCAATTGAATTTAAACTTGACTTTAACATCCTCTGGCCCATCTTAGGCAGCGGTAGCAGCAAGAAACGTTTTTCGTGTTCTTAAGCTACGTTTTAATGTCAGAAAAAATTCAAGTGTAAAATAATGGATTATTCGTTAAGAAATCAAATGACAAACAGGCCCCAATGAGAGGCGTATGACTCTTGCAAAAACCAGTAGTCGTTATAGTTGTAATGGTGGAGGTAACAGAGCTAGAACTGCCAGGAGAACAGATGGGCCAATATTAGACTTATTCAGCGGAACAAATTTTTATATGTAACAAATACGAACTGGTTATTCGGTCTATTTGAACGCGCTTGACCACGTCGATGTCGTTGTACAGCTCATACAGCTCATGATTCATTCGACGACGGTACTTGCCGTTCACGATGATGGGTCCAAATATTTTGCGGAGTATTTTTCCCTCGAATACTCCCAGAATAGATTCATACGCTTGTGTCATTACCCACTATTTTTGTTTATGGCGGAGCCAAGGTAGACAAAATCATCTACCACTTCAAAATTATAGTTGTCAACGTTCACGCAGCGTCCCAAACGAGTGGACTCTTTGTTCGTTGAAACAAATAACTTGGTTTTGTCCTCGTTTATCACCAGACCCACTTCAGCCGACTGCTTTTCAATGCTCGAAAAAGCCGCAGTAACATCTCACAATCCACGTTCAATAATATCGATATCATTAGCATACGCGAGCAACATGTGGCTTTTGTTAAATATCGTGCCATTCCTGTTTACTGCTGCTTTCCGCATGATCATCTCCATTACGATGTTAAAAAGATCGCAGGACAGACTATCGCTTTGTCCAAAGCCTCGCTTGGTGGAGAATAGCTCCGACAGATTTTTGCCAATTTTCACTGAAGACTTCGTGTCAGTCAGTGTCATCCCGCAGAGTCGAATTAGTTTTGCGGGGATACCAAACTCAGCCATA
The DNA here is from genome assembly GCA_964034835.1 of Muscina levida. Classification (NCBI taxonomy): domain Eukaryota; kingdom Metazoa; phylum Arthropoda; class Insecta; order Diptera; family Muscidae; genus Muscina; species Muscina levida. Next base: position 140,646,734 of record OZ035882.1, read on the forward strand.
GCATCCAACAATTTATGTCGTATCGGACTGTCAAATGCAGCTTTGTAATCGATGAACAGATGGTAGGTATCGATCTGCATTTCTTGGGTCTTCTCCAGGATTTGTCGTAGCGTGAATATCTGGTCGGTGGTGGATTTACCAGGTCTAAAGCCACACTGATAAGGTCCAATCAGGTTCGCCAGGAGGGGCTTTAGTCTTTCATATAACACACTAGACAGGACCTTGTATGCGATGGGTAAAAGGATAATCCCACTCAGATTCCAATCATCGGGCATGCATTCCCTGAGCCAAATCGTGTTTATGAGCTGGTGCATGCATGTTACCAGGTCATCGCCGCCGGCTTTTAATATCTCTGCCGGCAGTCCATCGGCTCCCGCAGCTTTATTATTTTTAAGCCGCGCAATTGCCGTGCTGATCTCGTTTTGGCTCGGTGGTGGACAATCTACTCCATCGTCGATGATTGGTGCGATTCCGTCACATATGCTGCCTTCGGGAACGAGAAGAGATTGAAAGTGTTCTCTCCATATTTGCAGCACACTCTGAGTGTCCGTGACCAGATTTCCGTCTCTGTCCTTACAGGTGGGGATCCCTGTTCCAAAACCTTTACTTTTTACCTTTTGGTAGAACTTTCGGGCCTCACCACTATCCCTGTAGTTTTCGATATCCTGGCTCTCTCTTTTCTTCCACAGACGCTTTTTCCGTCTGAACAGGCGTTTCATCTCCCTCCTTTTCTCTTTATAATGCTCCGTCACCGCACGCGTCGCCATTGGCTGCAGTTTTGCCTTGTATGCAGCATCCATTTCCTCAGACATTTCGCGACATTCGTCATCGTACCAGGGCTTGTCTGAGCGAGGTACGGTTGTTGCGGCAGAGGTCATAGAATTTGCAACATGCTGCCACTGCATGTCGGGAACATCAGAACTAGGGGGATTTGTATGGAGTAATTGAGAGAGTTGGTTGGAGTAGGCATTGGCTATCTCAGTGGTCTGCAGCTTTGTGGTGTCTAGCTTCCCTTGCGTTTGATTAAGAGTGTTTTTAGCTCTACTTAATCGTGTGCGTACCTTGGCTGCAACTAGGTGGTGATCCGAGTCGATATTTGCACCGCGCATCACACGCACGCCCATAACGCTTGAGACATGCCTTCCATCAATTACCACGTGATCAATCTGATTTCTTGTATTTTGATCGGGAGATATCCAGGTTGCCTTGTGAATATCTGTATGCGGGAATCTGGTTCCACTCACAACCATGTTTCTTGCCATTCTGAATCCATTATCGGAGGTGTTGTTGTGTAGACTGAATTTTCCGACTGCTGAACCAATAGCATCTTCCCTTCCTATTTTAGCATTAAAATCTCCCAGAACAATGTCATGTGCAGGGCAGCGGTCATATATATCCTCCAGGCGCTCATAGAATGCATCTTTGATGTCATCATCTTTGTCTTCCGTCGGGGCGTGTACACAAATCAGCGTAATGTTAAAATATTTCGCCCGGATGCGAATGGTGGCTATACGGTCATTTACAGGGTTAAACCGCGAGACCAGGTGTCGAAGTCTCTTGCCGACTATGAAACCACATCCAAATTCGTGTCTTTCTACATGGCAGCTGTAAAAGATGTCACAGTTCTTCCGTCGTGTGCATCCCTGTCCCGTCCATCTCATTTCCTGTATGGCGGTGATGTCAGCCTTGTATTTGTCGAGGACATCCGCCAGTTGGATAGGCACCATCTCTGTATAGAGTTCGGACATTCCAGGTGCATATCCTTAAATCATGGTCCTTATATCGTTTGCGGGGGTCGTCAACATTTGGGGGGGTTCTTGTTTTTCGTTTTCTTCGTGTTTTCATAATAAATTTTTGTTTAAGGAGAGTGGCTTATTAGGCCACCGCTCCCGATCTTAGTTTCTTGGGGCTGCCAAAGCCACTAAAAGAGCCTGTGTTGAGTTTCAGTAACTTCTGGTACCTAGTTCCTAAGACGCATCGGTGGTAGCATGCCTCTTAGGTTACTTTTTGCCTTTACCTTTATAGAACTCACACAACCTGATTTTGAATAACAATTTCCTAGAAATTGTTTCCCAATTACTTGTTCCTCTATTTTACATAAACTTTTTCCGCGATATATTTTTCCTTATACTAAACGAACTTCGAAAATGTAAAACTATTCCCTTGGCCGAAAGTAAATATTAACATATGAATGTAAATTGAGGAGAGAATTTGATAACAAATTTTAAGAATAATTTCGCCAACAAATTTCATGAGAGTTGTAGCAAAAAATAGAATTAGTGCAAGGATAGAGAGACATTATTTTTCTAAGAAATGAGCCGGGACACGCACCGGTATCGTAGGAGTCAACGTACTTGTAAATACATTTTTTACATTTATTGTACCAAAAAGTACTTTTTTTTCACTGTGCCAAAAATTTAAATTTATTGGACCAAAAACTGTTCATACAATTTAGTACAATTTATTGTACCAACAACTTTTCATATTGTAATAAAAATTGGCCATAAGGTGCTTTTATTGTGCCTAAAAGTACTTTTATTATGCCATAAGGTACTTTTATTGGGCAAAGGATCAGAAAATGGGGCGGGAGCCCAAAAAAAAAAAAAATGCCACCCCACCCCAAATACGCCCCAAAACACGAAAATCGAGGTGAAAGTTGTCGTCTCGAAAATATCTTTTATTTGAGTACCCGCACCTGGGAGGTCATCATAGAACCGAAAGGGGCCCCTTTTTTGACCCCCCCGGGACCCATGGGCCTGAGCGCCAACTTTGACCTACCATTTCGATGTTTGGGGAACAAGACGAAGACGATGACATATTTTTTTTTTAATCGGGCTCCCACCCCATATTCTGTACTTCAGCCCTCACCGACAGACAGCCAGCCAGCCATTTTATACCAGACGAGGTCTGAGACCAGGCGTATAATCTCTTCAATAAACTTATGGAGATGATAATGAAAAAACCAACGGCAGTAAACACAGGACACATGAAGTCACATGCTCAACACAAGTGGTAATGATATAGACGCCATAGGAGGTACCAGAAGGGGCAAGGCCATGAAGCCTATATGCAATATAGTAAGTAACAATTGGTTGCGTCTTTCGAAAACTTTTACTCAAAACTTAATTTCCCTTTACACTCTATGAATGAGGTACTGGACAGCTTCTTGCGTTGTTGTGAATTAACACGCTTTCTATTTTTAGATTCTTTCGAGAGAAATCGTGCGAAAAATCCACCTTGAGCAAAAAAATTCGTGTGGCTATTAAGTTATTAATGCAGCCTACTTGACAAAACGAATGATGCAGAAGTTCTTATTATTGGGTTTTGCTTTCACATGCAATTCTCAGAATTAAGTCCCAAAATCATGTGTTGTACTGTGTCGTTAAACAAATATTTTATTTTCATTTAAAAACTGCAAAATTTCAATAACTCGAGAATACTTTTAGCGGCATTTATGCGTAAATATATTACGGATTTTATCGACATTAAAAAAAAAAAAACTTAACTATCATAAAATTGCTGATAAACACGATTTTTATTATGTGTCTGGTATTTAAACCAATGTTTACCTTTCACTCTTCAATTTCAGTTGGTATTTTTTCGGTATATAACGTTTTAACCAACAACCAAGTTATTTGGTATTCATAACTCAACGTTGACACAATTCTAATTGTCAATAAAATATAAAATTATATTGTTAACTCATTTCGATATACAATTATTCCCATAACATTGTTTTAAATTCGTGTACATTTTGTGGCAGCAGTTGATTAACAATTCAATTAACATTTTGGATACAATTCAATAACACCAACAAAATAGCGATAAAAACACGCACACACACACACACACTAACAAAATGATTTAAAGTTGAAACTGAAATTGATAATCGAATAAGTAAACACCACCACCGCCATATGGATCCCGTAGATATTCCAATAAATCAATGTTCAAACGATCTACAAACTGACAAAACACTTGAAGTTTTGAAACACTGATACTTCATGTTCAAATGTCGAGCGTAACAACGCAGCAATTGTATTCTGCTGTCGGACTTTCGGTATTGATTCGAATGTCTTTTGCTTCAAAGTGAACTGAATTTTATTTATTGTTGTATTCCTATGGACGATGGTGATGGTGGAGCTTCAATTAGTATTCACGCCTTGTGTGTTCATACAATTATGCAAAATGAGCTGTCAAACTTTTGTGTTTCGTTTTAAGACCGAAATTGACAGTTAAGCTAACAATTACTAAATCATGTTATAAACCGCATAAACAATTTATTAACCGCACACATGTGTAGTAATGTATTTGGACAATATGTACGAGCGAGCAGTGGCCAGAGTGTTAAATATTTAGACAATAAAAAGCTATGAATGACACCATGCTTAGAAATTTCAATGTAGGGTGAGTAGGAGGAGTAGGGATTTCTCGAGATAATTTCTCATATTAGGTATTAAATTTAGAAAATTAATTTGTAATGCATAACACGTTGCGGTGAAAATATCTTGGGGGAGAGAAAAAGAAATTCAGCTTGATAAAGTTATGATCATGGTAAATGCCCTCTATAGTTTTCGTGTGGGAAAGTGAAGTAAATACTATGTTGTGTTACTAGAAAAAGTGCTCGCTTTTTATCAGAAAAAGAAAAGTCATTGGTAATAACATTCCAATTAAAATCTTCACCATTTGCCTATCATACTCGTACAACCTATAAAGCAGCAATTTCATAACTCTGAACATCTTAGCTGGGTGTCGGGAGTGTGATGGAAGGTAAAGCTTCGGATCGGTTTTACTTGGCAAACCCAGAGTGATCCTTGCCAATTGCACTTCAAGTCTACTCACACAGGTTTTTATTCGTAGTACTACTGCGGACGGAGTACCTCCACGTGATGACGCCTGGAAGCGTGCCTTTGACACCCGTCAGAGCACGACTAACTGTGAGGGGCGAAACCTAAAACCCAGGCACGTCTGCTCAGAGTGAGCGGTACTCTGGTCAGCGTCTGACCCAGAATTGGCGGCTGTAATAAAATCCTGGCAGGAGGAGAAAACTGCGACGTAGTGCGCTGGGCTTGCAACCCGCCACCGACGTTTAAACTATTGCAATGAAAAGAAGTAAGAAAAGAATAAAATGGACCCCCCAAAATGTTGACGACCACCGCAAACGAATTAAGGACCATGATTTAAGGATATGCACCTAAAATGTTAGAACACTGTATAGACCAGGTGCCTCCATCCAACTGGCGGAAGTCCTCGAAGAAACGAATTAACGACCATGATTTAAGGATATGCACCTGGAATGTTAGAACACTGTATAGACCAGGTGCCTCCATCGAACTGGCGGAAGTCCTCGAAAAATACAAGGCTGACATAACCGCTTTACAGGAAATCCGGTGGACGGGACACGGGTGCTCGCGCATGAAGACGTGCGACATCTACTATAGTAGCCATGCGGACAAGCACGAGTTTGGATGTGGCTTTGTGGTTGGCAAGAGACTGTGATACCTAGTCTCAAGGTTCAACCCGGTGTGTGAATGTATAGCCACCATAAGAGTCAAAACAAAGATTTTCCACATAACACTTATATGAGCCCATGCTCCGACAGAAGAGAAAAGCGATGAGGACAAAGACGAGTTCTACGAGAGCCTAGAAACTGTATATGACCTTAGTCCGAGCCATGACATTAAAATTGTACTAGGCGATTTTAATGCTAAAATAGGCATTGAGACCGCATTTGAGCCTACCATCGGAAAATTCAGTCTGCACACCGAAACGTCAAACAATGGCATCAGACTGATTGATTTCTCTGCGGCAAGAAATATGGTAGTTAGCAGCACTAGATTTGACCATAAAAATATTCATAAGGCAACATGGTTATCTCCAGATCATATGACGAGGAATCAGATAGATCATGTGGTAGTCGATGGAAGACACGCATCGAGTGTTCTGGTAGTACGAGTGATTAGGCGTGCGAACATTGACTACGATCACTTCCTTACCGCAGATAAGGTACGCACAAGGCTAAGCATGGCGAAAAACGTACGTAACCAGGCACAACGAAAGCTGGACATCGGTAAACTGCGGACCACACAGGTAGCGGACGTCTACTCCAACCACCTAACTGAACTGCTGCGGAATGCTCCAACCCCTGACAATATAACCTCGCAGTGGCAAAATATAGCCGACTCCTTAGAACGGGCTGCGGGAAGCGTACTTGGGTACTCAATGCCGTCTCAAGAAGATACCTGGTACGATGATGAATGTCGCAATGCCACGAGAGGGACGGTTGCTGCATACAGGGCGAAACTGCAGCCAATAGCAACGCGAGCTTTTCGTGAACGGCAAAGAGAGAAGAGACGAGAGGCAACTCGTCTTTTTAGACGGAAAAAGAATTAGCTAAAGAAGAGGCAGGATGAGTGCACAGAGTTGCTCCGAAGCAGAGGGGAAGCCCGAAAATTATACAAGAGAGTTAAGGCGAGAATGCGTGGAACAGGGTTAGCCTCCTGCAAGGACAGCGGTGGTCAGCTAGTGACATCTGCCAAGAGGAGAGCATGCCCGGGGATTGGAGTCTCAGTCTGTTATGTCTCATATACAAGAAAGGAGATCGTAGTGAATGTAAGAACTACCGTGGGAGAAGCCTATTACCAATTGCGTACAAGGTCCTTTCAAACATATTGTGTGAACGTCTAAAGCCAATTGTAGAAAAACTAATTGGACCATATCAGTGCGGCTTTAGACCTGGCAAATCTACTACGACGGATCAAATATTCACCTTACGTCAAATCCTGAAAAAAACCCATGAAAAGCAGATCGACATGTCGACTACAAAGCTGCCTTCGACTCTCCGATAAGGAATAGGCTTTATGAGGCCATGTCTGAGTTTGGTATTCCTGCAAAGCTGATTCGACTTTGCAAATGTACCTTAGACAACACCAAATCCTCGGTTAAGATTGGTAAGTATCAGTCTGAACCATTCAACACGGAAAGAGGTCTCAGGCAGGGCGATAGCCTGTCCTGTATACTATTTAATATAGTTATGGAGAAGGTGATGAGAAAGGCTGGTGTCAACATGTCTGGCACCATATTCCACAAAAGGCAAATGCCACTAGCCTACGCCGATGATATGATATATCATTGGCCGAAATCTGCGGGACGTTACTGCAGTCTTCTCATCCCTAGAAAAGGAGTCGGCAAAAATGGGTTTAGCGGTCAACGAGGACAAAACAAAAAATAATGATTTCGAAGAGCAAAGAGTCCTCTCGATGGGAACGCACCGTGAACGTTGACAATTATTGTTTTGAGGTAGTCGAAGAATTTACCTACCTCGGATCTTCCATCAACAAGAAAAATAATGTCAGCCGAGAAATTAAACGGAGAATAGTGCTAGCCAATGGATGTTTTTACGGACTTCGGCAGCACTTTAGTAACACCACCTTATCTCGGAATAGTAAGGAACAGCTATACCAGGTGCTTACTACAACGGACATACAAAACCTGGGAGTATTCGAGAGAAAAGTACTCCGAAAAATATATCGACCTATCTGTGTCGAAGGCGAGTTTCGCCATCGGATGAACCATGAGCTGTATGAGTTTTACCACGACATCGACGTAGCTAAAAGAGTCAGAATCCAACGACTTCGATGGCTGGGACATGTTGCCAGGATGGACATAAATGCTCCAGCGAGAAAGGTGTTTAAAGGCGAACCTGAAGGACGGCGCAGAGCAGGGAGACCGAAACTCCGTTGGAAGGACCAAGTGGTAGGCGATGTGCCATTATCTGGTAGGACTAACTGGAGAACACACGCAGAAGACCGAAGCGTGTGGAATTCTTTATTACTTCAGGCCTCAAATTTATGAACTATGTTTCGTAAATTGTAATTGGTCACTTATGTAAGTAAGTAAGAACATCTTAGCTTTAAGAGAGGCGTATTCATAAGGCATCGAATGTGTTCTTAATGAAAGGATCTACCTAATTTACAGGATCTGCAAATTTAAGCGGCAACAATAATTAACTACGCTTGGGAAGTAGCCCCAAATAAGTATGTTAATACTCTAACATAACACAGTACACAATTTTCCGCTCATTGATTTGGGACTCAATTTTGAAAATTGCATGTTAAAGAATCCCCAAAAATAAGCACTTCTGCATCATTCGTTTTATCAAGTTGGTTGCAGTAATAATTTAATGACCAAACGAATTTTTTGCTCTATGTATTATACTGGACAAAAAATTAACTTTTTAAAAGCATATTCTACATGTATGTAACAAGGCTATAAGATGTGGTAGAGACATTTTCCCTTTGCTAAATCGGAAATCAACATTGAACACCAGAAATAAGCAGTTACTGTTTAAAACATGCATTCGACCTATAATGATGTATGGCTGTCAAGTTTGGTCAACTATATGCGCTCAAACACACGTTCGTAAACTGCAAATTATACAGAACAAAAACATCAAGATAATTTATAACTTACATAGACGTCATTCCACTGTAAACTTGCATAATCAATATAAAGAAGATATGATTAAAACCATAATTTGTAAGCGCACAAACAGATTTGAAGATCGAAACAGATTTTCAAGTTATGCAATTATAAGAAATTTGCACAATTAATAACTTCTACAACTTCAGACATGAAAGTGATAGAAGTTTTTAATATTAAAATTTCTAAAAATAATGTTAAAAATTTCAATGGGGTTTTTTCCTATCTTTTGCCCTGACTTGTGTCACATAAAAACTTTTGTACATAGAATCTAAAAACCAGGCCTATATTTGCTGCATTTAGGTAAAATAAATTGTACTTTTTGGTACCATAAATTGTACTTTTTGGAACCATAAAATTTGCTTTTTAGTGCAAAAAATTGTATTGTACAATTTTGCTTCATACACAAAAGAGATATTCCGTACGGTATACCGAGATATAACCGTGTTAAAATATAGAAAAAGTGTCAAAAATCCGCTTTGAGCAAAAAAATTAATATGGCCATTAAATTATTAATGCAGCTAACTTGACAAAAAGAAATAATGCAGAAGTTTTAATTTTTACGGATACTTTCATGTGCAATTCTCAAAATTTAGTCCCAAATCAATAAGCTGAAAAATCGTATACTGAGTAATTCAATAGGGTTACTCTGTTTGTATATCAATATATTTCCTTGAGTATAAACCCCAATAAAATGCCTGAAAAATTAGTTCATATGATTTTGGGATTCAATTCTGTGAATTGCATGTGAAAGTAACACAAAAAATAAAAACTTCTGCATCATTCCATTTGTCAAGTAAGCTGCCTTATCGATTTTATACCAAAAGTACAATTTATAGTACCCAAAAGCGCAATTTCTGGTACCTCTTCAATATCTACAACTTTGCTTCAGTATATACCATGATCATGGCCACCAAAAGTATGCAATGCATACTTGCATATGCAAATGCATATTACAGTCTTACGGGCATGTTTTTAGGGGTTTATGCATATAAAAGCATATTTTGGGGTTTTTAAGTTTATTTTATTACTTTTTTTTTTAATTTTCGTATATATTTTTCAAAGTATGTGTTTAAGTATGTGTTTCCGTTACTAACTAAACGAATTATTATTTTTTGTGTTTATATTAAGGATTCCGTCGTCAAGAATTTCAACGAGTTCTACCTAGCGTTGCATTGCCACCAGTTCCATCCATTACTTAAATTAACTTTTAAAATATGACAAAGCAGATAGCATTGCGAAAAAAAAATTTCTTATGAGAGTTCATCGCATTGATTGATTTGATCGTATTGGTTAGTTACCAAGTTGTGTTTTAAATTTGAAAAAAATTTCCTTTTTTCACACATAAAATACTAAGCAAGTTTTATCCCTTCTTTCAGCTTCTTAAAATCACATATATTCATAAACAGAATATTAATCAAGATTTCAAAAGCGGAATATGAATATATGAGAAAAAGGCGTATACATAATATTTGTTATACAAGAAAAGATTAAGTATGCCATTAAATGCACTCATGTCATTTTGTTTACAGTAGAGTAGTTAATCAATAGTCTGAATCTGAATCGGACTGACGACCTTCGGTCAAGTCAATATAAAAAAAAATTTCTTATTTATCATATATTGCTTAAATCAATGAAAATTTAATGTAAACACAGAATGGAATATGAAAATAAAGAAATACTACTACTACTACTAGTCTGAATCTTTTAAATGCAATGTAAAAAATAACTTCATTTAATTTCAACTATTTATGATGAATTTTTATTAAAAATTATATGTATTCAGTAAATAAAATTAACTACAAATCAAAATCTAGTTTGCATTTTTCATCAGTTTTAAAGGCATTTTTGAGTGTTTTTTGTGCTTATCTAATGCGCATATTTTTAGTTTTTCCGGGCATATTTGCGTTGGCCCTGACCATGATATACCCGTGTTAAAATATAGAAAAAGTGCTTAAAATATACTTTGAGCATAAAAATTCGTATGACCATTAAATTATTACTGCAGCCAACTTGACAAAACGAATGATGCAGAAGTTGTTATTGTTGGGGCTACTTTCACATGCAATTCTCAGAATGGAGTTCCAAATCAATGTTGTGCTGTGTAATTCAATTCGCATAATCTGTTTATATTTCAATATATTCCCTTTAGTGTAACCCCCAATTACCAGAAAAATAAGTCCATATGATTTTTTTTCTACTTCCAGCTGAACAAACTTTCACACACTCCAAAAATGTTATGATTAATATTATAGTATTTCCTCATTTTTAATTCGTTATTAAAAACAGTAATTAAACGCGTTGAGTTTGTAGTTTTATGTTGGTTTTTTTCTCCATTTTTATTTTTGAGGTCTTTTCATGTCTTTGTGGGTTTGATTTGCACCACAACAACCTGTAGTAATTATGTTTACGATTATTATTGTTATTATTATTATTATTTTTAAACATAATTTCACACAAATACATAGACTGTACACGCTCTGTCGCCTAATAAAACTACTGTCATTCCCCCCCAACCCGCCCCGGTACTTAGAAATGAAATAAAACATCGAAGTTCTGCGTTTTAAGTCAAACCCTCCGAAAAAAAATCATATTCCCACCATAAATTTTTGAAGGTTTTCTACGAAAGTCATAATTTTTCATAAACACACGATGTCGTCCGAGGCGTCATCGTCAACGTCGTAAGCATTGGAAAATCAAAAAAGAAACCCAACCACCACCAACATTCATTGACTCTTACTTCGCGTTTTGGGCAGAGACAACAACAAGTGTCTAAGCCATAGTTGGTTTTTGTCATTTGGGCCATTAACACATACACTCACACGCTACATTTGGTTAGGAAACCTTTAATGTACCAACAACAAAGTGTTAGTAGTACCTATGGTAGCAACTAACGCAAATACTCGTGCAAGAAACAAGGAAGAACTGCCTTGTTGCTTGCACTTCGCTACTCGATGACAGCGTTTCCCTCGCTTGCAATGCATTGGTTGTTGCTTAGTGTCATTAAATTTATTGTCATTACAATTTTATAGAGAAATTCATATATTTTTGTTAACAACAACAAATTCCGTTGGTAGGTTGCTGCCCTTTATTTACTGCGGCGGCCAGCTACTGTAGGCAATAATTGTTATTATCACCATTATCGTTATTATGTTGTTGATCATGATGATAATCATGATCAAGATTTTGGGGGGTTCAAAAGCCAGGTTATGGGAATTAATTTTGTGGTTTCATCATTTAAGACAAAATCATAACTTTTATATGAAGATGGGTGCTTGTGGTAATAAACTTTTGTTATAATTCATAATTGTCGTAGTTTAAATAGCAATTCAAGGAAAATCTATTGGTTTTTTGGTTCTTCACATACTAATTCTTTATACGCTTAACAAATTGTTATTGCCCAAGAGTTATATTAAAATTATTTGTTATAAGTAGGGAATACAAGAAATTATGTATCTTGAAATCTTATTTATGTTTTGTTCGTCCTCTTCTGCACTAAGGGTAAAGAACTCAATATTTTAATATTTGAAAATCGAAGAATTGTTTCGGACAGTGACAAAAAGTTCACATATCTCTTTCACAATTGTCCAGCATGTACACAATTGGTTCTCTCACTACATAACAGAGTACAGCATTTTTTTCTGCCCCACAAAACGAATAATGCAGAAGTTCTTATTTTTGGGGCTACTTTCGCGTGCAATTCTCAGAATTGAGTTCCACTATGAGTTTCGGTAATCAGTTGATTTAAGTTGAGCAGCCGATTGGGCTTCCCGTATCCAATCCTGATACTGGGACTGCCAGCCTGGCCTCCAGTTGGGCTGGCTTAGGAGCCTTATATTACGTTTATATAGCGAGCCTCTTGCTTCAAGATCCGACACCCGCTTCCAGCCGCCTATAACATGAGGAACAGACGCTAGTTGTTGATGGCTTTTGGTTATTTGAAGGCGCCAATTACCCGCCTTGTCGTTCCGAGTATCATAGGCACATTAAACTTGTCAGTAGTAAGGCGCCACCCGGAAACCCTCTGAGACTCTCCTCTCGGAACCTCTGTGGACGCGCCTGATAGCCTAAAGTAGTGGAATGACCTAAACATGACCATTAATCCTATTTAAGTGCATTGCATCCGAAATTTTTTTTAGCATTTTGTTATAAGCCGGACAACTCACGTAAATAGCAGACGACCCGGTTTAAAACCGAATACTTAACACTGCGAATAAGGTGGAAGCTATGTCATTTTATGCTGTAAGGAGGATAACGTTAACCTTCCCCTATCATCAAGATGATGCAACGTTCACAACATCTATATAAGGTTTCCCCTCAATCTAACTACCTCTGACCGGAAAACAACTTACATTTTAGGGGAGAAAACATTTTCGGATTCCGCAAATCAACAAGAGCACCCTGATCTATTTTGAATTTAATGCCGGCTTGCCATTTCATTGAATAGCTCCAGCATTCTGTTGGGTACAGCAAATATGACCTTAAGATGAAAGGAATCATCATTAAGTCGGCCCATGGGTATAAACTGGATTCCCGATGGTCTAACTACTGGAACTAACTGACAAGAGAATTTCAGTGCTAACGAAGAATTCCTACTTTACTTGACCATGCAAGTAATCCGATATTCCGCCTAGAACAGCCTTCTGAATTTCATGTCATTTCTTTGACTAGCTCCAGCTTTCTGGCGAGTCTGCCGATATTTCCAGCGCTATGGCCTTAACCTGGAAGACGGAAAAAATCATCATTAAGTCGACCCATCGGTATTAGTTGTCTTCGCGTGTTCCCGTTGGCCTATCTACCCCTGTCTGGGAAAAGAATTTCAATACTAACGAAGAAATCTATTTTCGTATTCATGTACTCCGATGTTTCGTCCTTTCATTGACTAGCTCAAGCATTCTGTCGAGTTAGCTGATATTTCCACCGCTATGACCTTTATCTGGAAGACGGAAGTAATTTTAATTAAGTCGACCCTTCGGTATACACCCCATCGTTGTACTAAATAGCTTTGTCTTACCGAGTCATCTATTTTGGTAGTCATGTAATCCGATGTTCCGCCTAGAGCAGCCTTCAAAATTTTGCATTTGATACCGGTTTGCCTATTTAATTGACTGGTTCAAGTATTTTGTCGAGTCCGCAAACCTATATCTGGAATACGATGCAGCTGTTATTAAGTCGATCCATTGTTAAAGATAACCCATATTGGAAATGTTCGTCGGCCAAACTCTTCCTGTTCTGGAAAACAACGTCAACATTAGTGAAGATCTTTTTCCGGAATAAGGTAATCAGCGATAAGACCCCTCAATTTCGCCTATGATGCACGAGATGCGGTTAATTGACTAGTTCCACCGCCATTTCCAGTACTAAGACTTTAACCTAGAAGACAGCTGTTATCAATTCGAACTTTTGAACTCTAGGGTCACCACATATTTAAAAGATCTAGGAAAACTACTTCAACATTAAATTAGATCTATATGTGTACTTAGGTAATCAAATTCTTCTTCGAGATCAGCCTTCTCAATTTCTTATATGACGCACGCGTTGCGGGCATATGATACCGGCGGTCCCGTTAGTTGTCTGGTATTTCCGACATTCCAAGTCGTAAGACCTTATCTAGGTTAAGGCCTCTGTAGCTGTTACAAATTCAATCTTCGGGTCTGTAAGTTCTCCTCATATGGAAAATGTTCCGGAAAATTAGTTAAGATCTTTTTTCGGATTGAGGTTCCCGCAAATTGACTGGTTCCACCGACATTTCCAGTACTTAGACCCTAACTTGGAAGATGCTGCAGCTCTTAGCAATTCGATCTGCCGGTTTATGTAATCACTCTATCTTTAAAAGGCCCAGGAAAACTACTTCAACATTAGTAAAGATCTATTTCCGGAATCAGGTAAAAAGATCTCGCTTATGACTGATTGGTTTCAGCGACATCTTCAGTGCTAAGACCGGAAGCTTGAAATGGCTATAGCTGTTATCAAGACGGTCTACACGGTCTCCCCATATTAAAAAAATCCGGTAAAACTACTTCACTATTAGTAAGATCTACTACCGCAATCAGGTATTAGATGTTATTCCGATATCAACTTTCTCAATTTCGCATATAAGGCCTGCGTTCCCATCAATTGACTGCTTTCAGCGATATTTCTAGTGTTAAAACCTTAACATACAAGTCGCTGCATCTGTTATCAAATCGATCTTTCGGTCTGTATTCTCATTCCAACTTTAAAACATTTTCCGTCTTGGGGCAGACGATTGCTACATTAGTGGAGATTTCTTTTTTTTTATCAGATATTCCACCAAGAGCAGGCTCTGCAATTTCGCTAATGATGCCGACGTGCCAGTTCATTGACTGACTCCAGCATTCTTTCGAGTTCGCCGAAATTTCCAGGAAGACGACGAATTTGTCATGCAGTCGATCCATCGGTATAGATAGCTTCCCCAAAAGGATTTACATTGATCCTGATGTTATTGACTAGGAAGACTACATCGCCATTGGTAAAGAAGTTCTAAGAAACTTCGATGTTCCATCGAAAACATCAATCTCAATATTAAATAGGATCCCAAAGCGACCCATTATTGGCGGCCATTAACAATGCTTCCCTCTGTCCATATAAAGTGTAGCCCACCCTACATCTCTTAATGCAGCTCGTAGAATTGCGCCCGCTAGCAACTCAATAGCCACGACCCACGACGGCAAGTGTAGTAAAGTTGATCTATAGAAAAGATTACTGTCGATCTATCTCTTCCGAACGATTTCAACTTAAGTGGACGAGTCTAATTGCGTATGCCAGGACCTTAGGATGAAGGCTGCAAGTGTATTCAATTCGATTTATTGGTACATAAGATCGATTTTCTATAACCGTATAATAGATTAATTTAGGTGAAAGTTCTTAACTCTTGTGTTAGGGATTTTGCAGTAATATAGAACAGTCGGTCATCATTTCAACCGTTCCTCAGTTTTCCTAAGAAGACAGTTTATACGGAAATCCACGAAGACAGTTGTTATAAGGTCATAGCGCAGGAAATAAAGGTATGACAACTGTTTCAATTTGAACTTGTACAACAATTCTCACCTAACTTAACAGAGACCAAAATCCTTAAAATTGCAAATATAAAACACAACCTGCCCATATTCAAGTATTTTTTTTTAAATACAATTTACACCGTCAATTTTCGAGAACCTTTCTGGAAAATGTTTCTCTACCCGGAATTTTTTTTAACCCGACTTCTTTTGTAATTTCCAAACTTACTTCACAATATCTTACATTATACTATATCTCATAAAGATCTTTCCGCCTACCTGGATTTATTAAAGCTTTAACAATAGCAACACTACACCTTAATAGACCATTGCCTTCAATATGCCCAACATTCTATACTTCTTCGAAAGTTAATCAATTCATGTCTATTGTTGGGAGGTTATTAAATCATTACCTTTCAAGATTTTGACATTTAAACAAATTGTCGCATGTTTTATGCCAAACTTTTGACATGTTTACATGCGCACACACAAACACCGCCATACAGCGAGACCGACCAACCGACAATCAACCAGCTAACCAAAGAACCCAACCTGGATCTCCCTCCATCAATTTATGCACATATTCAATGACTAAACATGTCAATACTTGACAAAGTCACTTTTAGATTGCACTAACAGAACGTAACGGCGACAAAAACTATATAAGACAATAAAGTCATAAAGTTTCCAGCCAACTTCTCTTTCTCCTCCCCTGGCCCTGATCGGAGCCTAGGCAGGGAAGAGTCACTTTATCTCTTAGCAAACATCGGCATAAATTTTATTGTGCCGCTTGAAGATTTATTGGAAACCATTCACCAGCCGCTAAAAGCCAATCCTCTGCGCATAAGCTGCAGTGCGCAGGCGTAGTGCGTTCATATAAGAGATTATTGAAGGCTTTTTAGGTTTCATTCCTTTGAATTGCTTGGAAATTGAAATGAAATCCTGCATACAATGAAATTTATTGATTTATTATAAAACAGAATTAAATGATATGCGAATCACTGAAATTCAATATTTGTGTTGTAACACACACACACACGCAGTGCGAGACAAAATGCAGCAGAATGATGATTAATGCGGGGTAATGCACTTAAAGAAATTGGGTTAAGTAATGAGTAAGACGATTTTTTAAAGGTGGTTCAGTGATGATGTTAGGCGAACTTAAAAAAACTTAATTTCCCTTTGGACCCCATGAATGAGGTATGGGATAGCTTCTCGCGTTGTTGTGAATTAACACGCTTTCAATTTTTAGATTCACAACTAACGGCACCTACTTGTTTATCGACAAATGCGAACGTCACTGTTTGAGAAGCTCTTACTAGACACGCCGATTGACTCGACACTTAATACTGCGACAATGAAAGAACAATTTTTAAGATGACTGGAGCCAGGTTTGAACCTGCGATCTCCCGCATGGTAGTCGCATGTTCTAACCACTATGCCACGGCCGGTCCCATGTTAGGCGAACAGAGTTGGTAAATTTAAGTACTTTAAGAGACACTGACATAATAGTTAGGACACGGATAATTTTCCACAGGATAGTTTCTACCCACGTTTTGAGGTCGAATGGGTAAGGATCCACTTTGTGGAACCATAACCGGAAGTTTGTTGCTCGAGTTAAGAAGCTAGGTGCCTCTTGATACCATACAAGGTTCGAATAGAATAGAATAGAATAGAATAGAATAGAATAGAATAGAATAGAATAGAATAGAATAGAATAGAATAGAATAGAATAGAATAGAATAGAATAGAATAGAATAGAATAGAATAGAATAGAATAGAATAGAATAGAATAGAATAGAATAGAATAGAATAGAATAGAATAGAATAGAATAGAATAGAATAGAATAGAATAGAATAGAATAGAATAGAATAGAATAGAATAGAATAGAATAGAATAGAATAGAATAGAATAGAATAGAATAGAATAGAATAGAATAGAATAGAATAGAATAGAATAGAATAGAATAGAATAGAATAGAATAGAATAGAATAGAATAGAATAGAATAGAATAGAATAGAATAGAATAGAATAGAATAGAATAGAATAGAATAGAATAGAATAGAATAGAATAGAATAGAATAGAATAGAATAGAATAGAATAGAATAGAATAGAATAGAATAGAATAGAATAGAATAGAATAGAATAGAATAGAATAGAATAGAATAGAATAGAATAGAATAAAATAAAATAAAATAGAATAGAATAGAATAGAATAGAATAGAGAAGAGAGAGTTATGTACCTATGTGACGAGTCCTATAAAGTCGATGTTAACTCACTCAGATATATGTTTGTGTTATTGTCTCCTAGCTGAAGGTAGGAATGACGCCAGCTGGTTGAGTGGCCGTTTGTAGATGGTGAACTTCAGTTCCTTGCAGATTGAGGTATGTGCACATAAATTGGCGTGGCAAAGGTTTGAATTACTGTCATATGACTAATAATAACCAGTAAGAAAGTTTCAGTCGGGCGACCCGACTTACATATACCATCACCCTCAGTAAAATAAAAAAAATGCTATTATATTGATATTATTACTCGATTTCTAAAGTGGGTGGAGTGGTAAATTTGTATGTGAGGTACTAGAAGGGGAGTGTCTAGACTTCTAGGTTTATCCTCCAAAACTTTATCCTGTTATAGCTTTTCTAAATACAGAGTTTGGGCACGATAGCGTGTATATTGATGTATTGATATTATTACTCCATCTCTAAAATGGGCGGAAAGGTACATTTGTATGGGAGGTCTCATAAGGGGCGCCGCTAGACTTCCGATTTTTTCTTCAAAACTTTATCCTGTTATAACATAATAAAATACAGAATTGGGGCACGATCGTGTCGGGAATATTGATATTATTACTCCATCTCTAAAGTGGGCGGCGTGGTACATTTGTATGGAAGGTGCCAGAAGGGGCGTGTCTAGACATCCAGATCTTTTCTCCAAAACTTTATCCTGTTATAGCTTTACTAAATACAGAAATTGGTCACGATCGTGGTAGTTCTAATAATAATATTAATCGATTTCTAAAGTGGGCGGTACCAGATGTGTGTGGGAGGTACCAGATGGGGCTTTGGTAAACTTCAGTTTTTTTCTCAAAAACTGTATCCTGCTATAGCTTTAGTAATTTAAGAATTAGGGTACGAGCGCGATGGATTTATTGATATTATTACTCCATATCTAAAGTGGGCGGAAAGGTGAATTTGTATGTTAGGTACCAGAAGGGGCGTGGCTAGACTTCCAATTTTTTTTCCAAAACTTTATCCTGTAATAGCTTTATTAAGTACAGAATTTGGATACGATCCCGTTGGGTGTATTGATATTATAACTCGATTTCTAAAGTGGGCGGAATGATGTATTTGTATGGGAGGTACCAGAAGGGGCGGGGCCATGAAGCCCATTTGCAATACCGTAAGTAGTTATGGGGTAATATTAACTCGTGAAAAAATTTTAAGACATTTGGTTGCGTCTTTCGAAAGTTATAGTGCGAACCAGCCGGACAGCCACCAGACAGACAGACAGACATACGGACATGGCTCAAATGACTTAAAAAGTCATGAATCGAATTTGGTTCTAAGAAACCTAGGGTCTGAAGTGACTCCTTCTATGTGTTACACTTTTGGGTCGTATCAAATGATATATACCCTCATCCCTAAGGGTGATGGTATAAAGACGATTTAAAGCTTATAAACAAATAAGTAGCAAATAATAACATTATGGTGCCGTACGGAGTACGAAGACGGAATACTTGTCAGTCAATATGGTAACCCTGCATAGGAGATATGGACAATCTGAACATCTTATAGTATAATTAAATTACATCCCGGACCTTCGCAGAAGCATTGGAGTTGGTTCTAGTGGAGAGGAACCCACCATCTGGTCCGGTCGGCAAAACGATACTAGATGAAAAACAGCGACATGTGTACCGGACAGTGTCTTGTGTTACGGGTTAAAATTCCGGTCAATGGCACAGGTGGTTACGTCTGTTCAGGGAATAAAAATACTGATTTCTGAATCATGAGCTATATAACGTCATCGATGTAGTCATACACGTCCAACAAGAAGGATTGCATTGGTTGGGATTTATTGTGCAAATTTATGAAAATGCTCCAGTTCAATAAGGGGAGACTGAATCATCGTCGGATGGACCAGATAAAAAAGCTGTTATCTAAATTTGGCGTAAAGAACGAAGCGTTTGGAAGGAATTCTAATCTACATGCGGTACTGATGATCAATTTCTATTGCTGCTGCCAAATATGAACAATAAGAGGACTCAAATTTCCATGTTGTATTATTAATTTCATTAATTGTTTGTTTTCTTCTCTCCATTTGCGGTTTTTCTTATAATCCATTCGTTTTTCGTTCTTTAAGCAGTTTTTTTAAAATAATAATTGCATAACTTTTTTATGCCAGCTCGGGCATGCAGTGGCCTAGCTACTGTTAATCAACCAGCTCTGTTGTTTTTTTTTGATAACATATTTCTATTGGGATTATGTAAGATTTGCATGTAGTAGCTGAGTGCTAAATGACATAACTGTACACATTGTAAAATTTAATTAACAGTTAATTTCGCTAGCTTTGGATTCTTAAACAGCAGCAACAGCAAAATGTTCAATCAACATGTTACTTGCTGCTAAGCGTACAAGCAAATAAATCCCTAATAAAAAGTGTTTTAAATACTTTCAACATTCAGTCATAATGCAAATGCTGCATATGCTGCATAACACTTATCGCACTGGTTTCATAGACTGCAAGTACGCACAAGAAATGATTGACAGCCCATAACAGCAGTATTCTTTAACACAGTAAGTAAGAGAGAGTGAGAGAGAATTCCGAGATTATGCAACTGTTGAAATTGATCAATTTCACATTTACTTCACACAATTTTTGCTTAAAACGATTAAAGAATCTTTGCTACGCGTAGTGAGTGGTAGGTAGACTTGTCTCGAAATTTTAATACCCGATACTTGTTCGTCTGCTTGAAGTCAATGGATTGTTTGTCTGTTAGAGTATCTTACCACAAGAATATTTCTTGTGCGATCGGGCGTCCGTCCGTCCGTCCGTCTGTCTATCCTTCATTGTATCCATAATTTTTTAAGTTGATGCAGTGGAAAAGCGCGTATAACTTATGATTGACATCTTTTGATTATAATACCAAAGTGTTGGAAAGAATCAGCAATCAGCATATTCTGAGGATGCAGGGGTTGAGATGTTTGACTCGCTCCGTGGCTGGCTGACTGGTTGGTTGGACACCCATCTATGCTGGGGTTGACTGTCGGTCGGTTAATATTCATTGGGAACATGAACAAAAACGATTTTAATTTGATTTTTGACTTTGATCCTAAAGCTTTCTTTGTTTGTCACTCCTCTCAATCTTTTCAACTCCCCAGTGATCAGTGTGGATATTTTTTCTTTT
This sequence comes from Muscina levida, assembly GCA_964034835.1. Taxonomy (NCBI): domain Eukaryota; kingdom Metazoa; phylum Arthropoda; class Insecta; order Diptera; family Muscidae; genus Muscina; species Muscina levida. The sequence goes on from OZ035882.1 coordinate 140,667,641, forward strand.
TTGTTCGCTTCTTTAGCAGATTTAACAGATTTCCCATTGATTTGTGAATATTGTGAGAGATACTCACATATTTCACAGTCACCAATAATGTGTGTGAGTGTGCGATTGTCTCGGTGATATGTAATCACAATCATCAACGTTTGTTAAGTTTTGATTTACTAATTAATAGTTTGTCTGTTAAGTTTGACATTTGTACATGTTGGTTTGACAGTTAAGCGTTGTGAATCGAATGTTGAGATCAGAGGCAAAGAGTTGTTGGAGTGAGAGAGAGAGAGTTGAAGAGAAGGGTAGAGAATAAAAGTTGGATTTTGAAATGTTAGCGATTTGTATATAAAATATCCTGCTGTGCATTTTGGGTTACTCAAAATCCCAAAGGAATATTTTCGCTGATTAGCGTTGCAATAAAATTTTTAAAACAGATAAGTCTGCTAAAACGTGTATAATAAGATCAAATTTTCTAAAATTTATAAAAATTTCTTGTAGCTAAAACAAATTCAACCTCTTGGTTAAGACGATATCTTATAGATTAAGTAAGGTTAGTGGTTTGTGCTTTCAGTATCGCAGAAATATCTGAATAAAATATGCTGAAATCGTCATTTAAACGAAAGATTTAAAACGAAGATTCTGTTCCAATGACCTTTCTTTAATCATCGAATCTATTGACGGAACTGCCCAGTCTATATTCCACTATGCAGATCTTCTCCGCAACCAATTTTGTTAATCTTTACCTGTATTTATCCTCAGAAGCGAGTTCCAGTTCAACACCGTCAAGGATAGACAGTTTGAAATTGTACACTCCCAGCAAACCAAAAGCTCCGACATTGTCAGATATCTGGCACGTATGCACATTATCTGAACTCTTCTTGCCGATATCGTACAGAATTCGGTACTACTCGGGAAATGTTATTCATCTTGCTCCGACATATCTGACCGAGTTCGCAGCGTTTTCGAAACTCTGTGTCGGAGGAAACAACAAAACGAATTTCCCTTCAGATTTTCCTCAGACATCGGTACGACGTGTCGTACATCGGATTTCCCTCAGCTGAGTAGGTCAGACATCGTGTCAACCACTTCATACGTTTTTAGTAACGGTCAGATTTCGGATCCGATCTCGGAAGATATTTTCCTAAAGACTTCGGGAAGAAATTGGTACAACTCGTCGGCAAAAACCTCCGAATTACTTCAGATATTTGGTAAGATATCGATCTGAATTCTTAACGACGCATAAAATTTCTCTTGATTTACATTCATAAATCATTCCGACGTCGGTACGACATTTCGTAGATACATCAGATTTCCCTCAGCTGCGTCGGTCAGACTTTGTGTCAACCATTCCATACGTTTTTAGTAACGACTTTGGCCTGATTTTGGATCCGATATCGTTAGATTTTGCCGACTTACTTAAGTGGCCCATTACAACTTACGAACATGGTTCATAAGTTTGAGGGCTGAAGTACTAAAGAATTCCACACGCTTCGGTCTTGTGCGTGTGTTCTCCAGTTAGTCCTACCAGATGGTGGCACGTCGCCTACCACTTGGTCCTTCCAACGGAGTTTGGGTCTCCCTGCTCTGCACCGTCCTTCAGGTTTGCCTTCAAACACCTTTCTCGCTGGAGCATTTACATCCATCCTGGCAACATGATCCAGCCATCGTAGTCGTTGCATTCTGACTCTTTTAGCCACGTCGATGCGTTGGAAAGGTCATACAGCTCATGGTTCATCCGATGGCGAATCTCGCCGTCGACACAGATAGGTCCATAAATTTTTCGTAATACTTTTCTCTCGAATACTCCCAGATTTTGTATGTCCGTTGTCGTAAGCACCCATGATTCGGCAGCATACAAAAGAACGAGTTAGTTATTTTTCCTGTTGACGGAAGATCCGAGGTAGGTAAACTCGTCGACTACCTCAAAACAATAATTGTCAACGTTCACGGTGCGTCCCCAACGAGAGGACTCTTTGTTGGTCGAAATCATTATTTTTGTTTTCTCCTCGTTGACCGCTAAACCCATTTTTACTGACTCCTTTTCTAGTGATGAGAAAACTGCAGTAACATCCCGCAGATTTCGACCAATGATGTCTATATCATCGGCATAGGCTAGTGGCATGTGGCTCTTGTGGAATATGATGCCAGACATGTTGACACCAGCCTTTCTCATCACCTTCTCCATAACTATATTAAATAGTGTACAGGACAGGCTATCGCCCTGCCTGAGACCTCTTTCCGTGATAAATGGTTCAGACTGATCCTTACCAATCTTAACAGAGGATTTGGAGTTGTCTAAGGTACATTTGCAAAGTCGAATCAGCTTTGCAGGAATACCAAACTCAGGCATGGTCTCATACAGCCTATTCCTTATCGGAGAGTCGAAGGCAGCTTTGTAGTCGACATGGAGGTGGTAGGTGTCGATCTGCTTTTCATGGGTTTTTTCCAGGATCTGTCGTAAGGTGAATATTTAATCCGTCGTAGATTTGCCAGGTCTAAAGCCGCACTGATATGGTCCAATTAGTTTTTCTACAATTGGCTTTAGACGTTCACACAATATGCTTGAAAGGACCTTGTACGCAATTGGTAATAGGCTTTTTCCACGATAGTTCTTACATTCACTACGATCTCCTTTCTTGTATATGGGACATAACAGACTGAGACTCCAATCCCCGGGCATGCTCTCCTCTTGCCAGATGTTCTCCATGAGCTGATGCATGCTCCTAATCAGCTCCTCCCCGCCAGCCTTAAACAATTCAGCAGGGAGACCATCGGCTCCAGCAGATGGCCATACGTATCTCGTTCTGGCTCGGAGGTGGACAGTTAATACCATCGTCATGGATTGGAGCGGGGTCTTCTGGAGTGGTGTCAGTATCCAGTAAATTTCTAAAGTGATCTCTCCATATCTTCAGAACGCTATCCGGGTCCGTCACTAGCTGACCATCGCTGTCCTTGCAGGAGGGCAACCCTGTTCCACGCATTCTCGCTTTAACTCTCTTGTAGAATTTTCGCGCTTCACCTCTACTTCGGAGCAACTCAGTACACTCATCCTGCCTCTTCTTCAGCTCCTTCTTTTTTCTTCTAAAAAGACGAGTTGCCTGTCGTCTCTTCCCCCTGTGCCGTTCACGAACAGCTCGCGTTGCCATTGGCTGCAGTTTTGCCCTGTATGCAGCATCCGTCTCTCTCGTGGCATTGCGGCATTCATCATCGAACCAGGCATCTTCTTGAGACGGCTTTGAGTACCCAAGTACGCTTCTCGCGGTACGTTCTATGGAGTCGGCTATATATTGCCACTGCGAGGTTATATTATCAGGGGTTGGAGCATTTCGCAACAGTTGAGTTAGGTGGTTGGAGTAGGCATCCGCTACCTCTGTGGTCCGCAGTTTACCGACGTCCAGCTTTCGTTGTGCCTGCTTACGAACGTTTGTCGCCATGCTTAGCCTAGTGCGTACCTTAACTGAGGTAAGGAACTGATCAGAGTCAATGTTCGCACCCCTAATTACTCGTACTTCCAGAATACTCGATGCGTGCCTTCCATCGACTACCACGTGATCTATCTGATTCCTCGTAAATTGATCTGGAGATAACCATGTTGCCTTATGAATATTTTTATGGTCAGATCTAGTGTCTGAATATTTTGTATGGTGTACGGCCACCAGTTGTGTTTTGAATATAAACTCTCTAGAGATAGAGTGCGAACTATTCACAAGCAAATACATCATCGAGGATTTCAGACTAACTATCCTTGACGGTGTTAAACTGAGACTCTCTTCTGATGCTTAATACTTGGGTGTCCTTTTTTAGGAGAAAACTATGTTAGAAACGTAATATAGAGAAAAGAATAAAGGGCCTTATACGCATACCGGAACTCTGTAGGCAACAGGTGGAGGCTACAACCCGATGCGCAATACTGAATATAAACTAGAGTGGTGCATCCCATAGTTACTTGTGAATGTGTTTCATGGTGTCTTTAGTGTGTTAACATTGACGCCCCAACTTGTAGCCCTTCCATTAGCGTCAGAAGATAACCCTATGTTAGGTCACTCAACGTGGAAGTAAACGTACCTTTATAAGATTAACTAAATCATATACATAAATCATACTATTCTTTGCATTTCTCTGCGAAATTTTGAAAACGTCGCTTGATTTATAGTTGTACCAACTCCATGAGCAGAATTCATCTCCGGTCTGTGGTGTTTCCCTAGTCGCTGGTTTCCTGGTACTATAAACTCCAAGAGCAGAATTTATCTCCGTCGTGTTGTGTCCCCCTAGTCGCTAGATTCCTGGTACAACAAACTACAAGAGTGGAATTATTTTCCGGCCTGTGGTGTCCCCCTAGTCGCTATGTTCCTAGTTGTACTAACTACAAGAGTGGAATTGATCTCCGGCCAGTGGTGTCCTCCTAGTCGCTAGATTCCTAGTAGTACTAACTACAAGAGTGGAATTGATCTCCGGCCAGTGGTGTCCTCCTAGTCGCTAGATTCCTAGTAGTACTAACTACAAGAGTGGAATTGATCTCCGGCCTGTGGTGTCTCCTTAGTCGCTAGATTCCCTGTATTACTAACTCCAAAGGCGGATTTGATCTCCGGCCAGTGGTGTCCTCCTAGTCGCTAGATTCCTAGTAGTACTAACTACAAGAGTGGAATTGATCTTCGGCCAGTGGTGTCTCCTTAGTCGCTAGATTCCCTGTAGTACTAACTCCAAGAGCGGAATTGATCTCCGGCCAGTGGTGTCCCCTTGTCGCTAGATTCATAGTAGTACTAACTCCAAGGGCGGTATTTCGTTTAGGTTAGGTTACTTCAGCAGCCATGTTCAACACAGCTCACTTGGGTCCTAGTATGAGTCCCGATATTTATCTCCGTCGTGTTGTGTCCCCCTAGTTGCTAGATTTCTAGTAGTACTAATTTATCTCCGGCCTGTGGTGCCACTCTAGTCGCTAGATTCATAGTGGTACTAACTTAAGAGCGGAATTGATCTTCGGCATGTTAGATTCGTAGTAGTACTAATTAAAGCGTGAAGTTGACCTCCGAGCTGTGGTGCAGCCCTTGTAGCTAGATTCCAAGAGCGAATTTGACCTACGGTCTGTGGTAACGCCGTACCAGTTCCTCTTAGCGCTTCCATAATGGCCATGGATATATCAACATTGAAAGCTCCTTTAATATCTAGAAAGGACTCGAATGTATAACATCCGTTCACGAAATCAGTCTGGGAAGTGTGTGGTCATAAGGATTTCCATGGATTTTCTCTGGATTCAATCCATAGTGAGAGTCGACACCTTATTTGGTTTAAAATTTACTTATATAATAGGGTTCTCCGGCCGTGGCATAGTGGTTAGAACACGCGACTACCATGCGGGAGATCGCAGGTTCAAACCTGGCTCCAGTCAGCTTAAAAGAAAAAAAAAATAAATAAATTTTTCTTTCATTGTCGGCTCCCCTCGAATGTTGTTGACAGCAACTTCGCAGTATTAAGCGTCGATTCAATCGGGGTGTCTAGTAAGAGCTTCTCAAAACAGTGACGTTTGCATTCGTCGATAAACAAGTAGGTGCCGTTAGTTGTGAATCTAAAAATAGAAAGCGTGTTAATTCACAACAACGCGAGAAGCTATCCAATACCTCATTCATGGGGTGCAAAGGGAAATTAAGTTTAATAGGGTTCTCTGGATTCAATCCATAGTGAGAGTCGACACCTTATTTCGTTTATTTACTTATATAATAGGGTTTTGGGTCAGAAGTTTTGTAGTCAATATTAAATTTAGGCAAATCCCTCAATTTGTATGAGAGTTAAAAGAGGAAGTTTGAAAAGTTAATTTGAAATGATCCTCCGGGAAAACCGTGTTTGAATAATGCTGGGTATATTGAAGTTAGGCTATTAGTATAACTTGGTCTTCCTGCTAAGTTGTACCACCTTTCCCAGAATTCCAAAATCAGCTATGACTTCATGTATATATTGGGCTGTCACAGGTGGCTTTATAGTCGAGATCAGCATTTCTAGGGTCTTCTCCAGGATTTGCATAGGTCTAAGGTCACAGTAATATGATTTAATCAGGTTTGTTCACATAACTGCGTTTTCATCAGTTTTCAGGTTAAAAAATCCTGCAAAGTTGTACCACCTTTTCAGGAATTCCAAAATCAGCTATGACTTTAGGTAATTTCAGCAGTATTGGGCTGTCACAGGTGGCTTTATAGTCGACGAAAAGAAGGTAAGTGTCGATCAGCATTTCTAGGGTCTTGTCCAGGATTTGCATAGGTCTAAGGTCACAGTAATATGATCCAATCAGGTTTGTTCACATAAATGCGTTTTCATCTGTTTCCAGGTTAAAAAAAATCGGCTTCACCCACTGGGTCCATTCAAAGTGACTCGGGGACGAAATGGGCGAGCTTGGCTTGGTATTGAAACAGTTGCTATGTCATATGCGGGCTTAGAACGCATGCTAGACACATGTTTGGGAGTGTTTAACTCAATCGAGCCAAGTACGAATTAAACCTACTACACCATCCGGATCGCAGCTACGCTAAGACCGTTCTAGTGTTTCATGGCAGACTATTCGGGAGGATGGTCTCCGAGAACGACATTAATAGAACAAGAGTTTTTGACCGTGGTGATAATGTCCCCATTAATGTCGTTTTGATCTGCTCATTGATCTAGAGGCTCTCTTTTGCAGGGCTGGACTACTCTATACTACATCATGAAGATCTCTCCGTATATGTCGGTGTGAGGTACCCAAATCTATAATATGATGATAAGGGTGGTTTCTTTTGTGGCACCGCAGCAGGTTGCCGTACGGACAGCATCTTGGCATCTTCATGTAGGTGTTCTTCTCAGGACATGCGGACTCATCCTGTGGCTGTTCTTAGGCCCACATTCTGGCTGATCTGAATCTTACTCCACTACGTGTAGCTTATGTTCGCTGACCACACTGGCGCTGCATGGTTTACCACCGGCCGGCCTGTCGCTTTATAGTGCATAACAAGGTTATCTTTTCCTAAAATTTTCTAGGTGCACCTCCCTCCTCCATGAAAGCTTTTTTTGTTAGGAGAGGCGTATTACTTCTCTCTCCTTATACCGTTTTGTAACATCACACGTTATCGTTGGCTGCAGTGTTGCCTTGTGTCCTGCTTATTTTTCATCAGCTTTTGTGTCACCGCAGCAGGTTGCCGTACGGACAGCATCTTGGCCTCTTCATGTAGGTGTTCTTCTCAGGATATGCGGAGGCATCCTGTGGCTGTTCTTAGGCCCACATTCTGGCTGATCTGAATCTTACTCCACTACATGTAGCTTATGTTCGCTGACCACACTGGCGCTGCATGGTTTACCACCGGCCGGCCTGTCGCTTTATAGTGCATAACAAGGTTATCTTTTCCTAAAATTTTCTAGGTGCACCTCCATGAAATCTTTTTTGTTAGGAGAGGCGTATTACTTCTCTCCTTATATCGTTCTGTAACATCATACGTTATCGTTGGCAGCAGTGTTGCCTTGTGTCCAGCTTATTTTTCATCATCTTTTGTGGCACCACAGCAGGTTGCCGTACGGGCATCATCTTGGCCTCTTCGTGTAGGTGTTCTTCTCAGGACATGTGGAAGCATCCTGTGGCTGTTTTTAGGGCCACATTCTGGCTGATCTGAACCTAACCCCACTACGTGTAGCCAACGTTCGGTGACCACACTGGCGCTGCATGGTTTACCACCGGCCTGTATTAGAATGGAGTAGCACCTGGTGAATAGGAATTGTCTACCTAGGTGGTACGCAGCATTGTGATGTATAGATTCCTATGCGTTTGGGTACGAGCGTATTTGGCACAGCCTTATCTCTTGCGCACCTTAGATGCTGCTAGTTGATGATTTGAGTCTATAGTTGAGCCACTCATCACACGTGCGCCTATTACGTTTTGAGGTATGCCTTTCATAGATCAATACGTGATCAAACGTGATTTCTTGCCTTTTTTTGATCAGGGAATATCCAAGATGCCTTGTGGTTAGCTTTGTGTGGAAATCTGGTTCCACTCACTATCATGTTTAATGCCGACGCGAAGCAAACCTTTCAGAATATGTTATCAGAATTTTTCGACATAATATATCCGTCTTGATGTGAATATTCGGTCACCTACAGCTTTTAACGGTAAGTCCCTGCCAACAATGAATCCACATGCAAATTCGCATTTCCAATATGGCTGTACCGTCAAGTTCAGGTTCATCATCTCTGTAAAGAGTTCTGACATTCCATTTGGATATTTTTATCCCATGGACTTGTAACGTGGAAGGGTCTTCAGAAATTGGGGAGTTCATGTCATTTTGAATCACCACGCCATATCTCTGTTTTTTTTGGGGTTGCCAACGCCACTAAGATAGTCTTTCTTTAGTACTTCCTGAAAGTGGCTTAAAGAACACAGCAGAGAGTTAGTGGTTATTTCCATGTGCAAAATGGCCAGAAAACTCAAATTAGAAAATTCCACCCCTCACATATATAAGTCCGAGCTTGTTTCCATTATCGTACCTAAAGCCACCGAGGTGCTCCAGGTTTATCTGTAGTTTCTTTTAAACGCTATCGATTAATTTCAAGTGATTTGCTGCTGGACATATTCTAAGCGCGGAGTTATGATATACTTCAGTGCGTTTGATGCCTAAAATCTACAGTGACGTTTATCAGTTCTTAAAGGATCTGGTCATTAAATAGAATATTCAACAAAATAAAAACAAATCTAACACTCATCATATGACCCATCGATAACGTCCAGTTCCATACTCGAGGCAAAAGAAAAAAAATCTCATAAAATCTCATTGTGTACTACGAATTTTGCAGCAGGAACCTGAAGACCAAAAGAAACCGCCGCCGACATGCTCCAGCATATCCTGACATCTTTTTAAACAAGCGACGGCGGCGGGTGATCAGCATTTCAAACATCCTCTCAAATGCGGCAAGATTTTTGACGCAACCTCGTCTGATAAGATTTTATGACTCTACCAAAGCCATAAAATGCCAGAAATCAAAGCAGTTATATGTTATAGCTCGCAACAGAAAAAAAAACAACAACAAATAAACCTATAAACCAAAATAACAAAAAGACAACAACAAATTCTTGTGTAAATATTCAACACGCGCTTATTTGAAAGATCAGTATTGTTTGAATTTTGGAAATTAGTGCTGGGCAATAAGAGGAACAAGTGTTTTTTTTTCTTGTTCTGTTCTTCATGTTTGATTTGTTATATTGTGTCATGATCATTGCAGTGTATTTAAAAGCTGTACGTAGTTGTTTTTAGTACGTTAAACAAACACTAAGGCAGGTTGTAGAGTACATACACACACACACAAAAAAATATAAATGTTGATTACATGTTGAATGCAAATATTTATGGTACTGAAATCAGAGCATTGATATTCAAGTATCAAGTATTTTGTGTGTGATACCGAAGTCATTAAGTGATTACTCAACGGTCAATTGAAAGGGTAGTGGTCAGGGGAATGATATGTATACTGTTGAATAAAATAAAACTTTAACTTGATTCTGCCTAAGTATAAGAAGCTCTGGCACCTCTTACCGACATTTATTCTATGATTGAGAAGACTGCAGTAACATCTCGCTTTTGCACAATAATTGGTATTGGTCAGGGGAATAAAATTAATTCTCTTGAAAAAACTCAAATTTTCCTGTGCTAGAATGATATGTATACTGCTGAAGAAAAAAAAACTTTAGCTTGATTCTGCCTAACTATAAGAAGCTCTGGCCCCTCTTTCCGACTCTTAATCTATGATGAGAAGACTGCAGTGCCATCTCGTAGTACTACTTTAATTGGTATTGGTCAGGAGAATAAAATTAATTCTCTTGAAAAAACTCAAATTTTCCTGTGCTGGGTACAGCTACAGACATGCTCTCAACGATTCTTTATCATTGCTTGAGAAGACTTCAGTAACATCTTGTAACTTTACAATAATTGGTATTGGTAAAGTGAATATGAATCTCTTGAAAAAAAAAACTTTACTTGGCTGTGCTTTAGTACAATAACAAATATACTCCCAACGACTATGTATCAATGCTTGAGAAGGTTGCAGTTACATCTTGTAGTAATTCAATACTTCAATGTATGCAATGCAATGAGTGAATAAAACCCAAACACGTGAATTTCGTTTCAAGCAGTGACAGTTCTGTTTTCTTTAGCATCTGGTCTGTTAGGCTGTTGAAGAAATATTATAATATATCGTCATGCTATCTAGTTGCAAAATACTTACTTACTTAGCTGGTACTTCTATGCAATCCCAGTGGATTATATACCGCACGTAGAAAAATATTATAAGCGCCTGGATCTTCTGCGCTTCTTCTCCAGTTAGCCACACCGAGTTCTGTAAAGTTCTCAGTAACTTTTCTAACGGAGTTTTGGTCGCCCTCTTCTGCGCCGTCCATCGAGTTCATTGTCGAAGACTTTTCGAGCTGGAGCATTTTCGTCCATGCGTACAACATGACCTAGCCAACGCAACCGTTGCACCTTAATGCGTTTGACCACGTCAATGTCAGTGTACAACTCATGATTCATACGACGCCGATACTCTCCGATAACGATGATGGGCCCATATATTTTACGGAGTATTTTTCTCTCGAATACCGCCAGAACCGATTGAACCGCTTGTGTCATAGCCCAGGATTCTGAGCCATACATTAAGACAGGTAGAACCAGTATCTGGTATAGCTGGAGTTTTGTTCGTCGAGAGAGGGCTCTGTCATTGAATCGCTTGCTTAGTACGTAGTAGCATTTATTTGCAAGCAGGATTCTTCTCCGGATTTCTAGGCTGACATTATTTGTTTTGTTGATGGCGGAGCCTAGGTAGACAAAATTATCTACCACCTCGAAATTATAGTTGTCAACGTTCAAGCAGTTTCCCAAACGAGTAGATTCTTTGTTCGTTGAATCTAATAACTTCGTTTTGTCCTCGTTCACCTTTAGGCCCATTTTCGGTGATTCCTTCTGTATACCTGAGAAGGCTGCAGTCACATCCCGCAGTTTTTGACCGATGATGTCTACGTCATCAGCGTACACGAATAGCATGTGGCTTTTGTTGAATATAGTGCCACTCGTGTTTACTGCAGCTTTTCTCATTATCATCTCCATCACAATGTTAAAGAGATCGCACGATAGGCCGTCGCCTTGTTTTAGGCCTCGTCTGGTATAGAATGGCTCCGTAAGGTCCTTGACAATCTTCACTGAAGACTTCGAGTCAGTCAGCGTCGTTCCGCAAAGACGTATCAGCTTCGCTGGAATACCAAACTTAGCCATGGCTTCAAGTAATTTCTGCCGTATCGGGCTGTCGAAGGCAGCTTTAAAGTCGACAAAAAGATGGTACGTGTCGATCTGTTTCTCTTGGGTCTTTTCCTGGATTTGCCGAAGTGTGAAAATCTGGTCAGTTGATGATTTTCCAGGTCTAAAGTCACACTGATAAGGCCCGATCAGGTTGGATAACGCTGGCTTTAGTCTTTCACATAGCACACTCAAGAGGACCTTTTATGCGTTGGGTAAAAGGCTGATCCGGCGGTGGATGGAGCACACACTTGGATCACCTTTTTTCAGCACAGGACATAATACGCTTACATGCCAATCGTCGGGCATGCACTCTTTAAGCCAAACCGTGCGCAGGAGCTGGTGCATGCTCGTTATAAGCTCCTCGCCACCGGACTTGCAGAGCTCTGCGGGCAGACCGTCGGCACCGGCTGCTTTGTTGTTTTTCAGCCGCGATATTGCTCTTCTTACCTCGGCTTGACTTGGTGGTGGGCAATCTAAGCCGTCGTCGACAATTGGCAGCACACTCTGCGTATCCGTGACCAATTTTCCATCACTGTCCTTACAGGTGGGGAGGCCATTACGGTATCGGCACCGGCTGCTTTGTTGTTTTTCAGCCGCGGTATTGCTCTTCTTACCTCGGCTTGACTTGGTGGTGGGCAATCTAAGCCGTCGTCAACAATTGGCAGCACACTCTGCGTATCCGTTACAGGTGGGGAGGCCATTACCGTATCGGCACCGGCTGCTTTGTTGTTTTTCAGCCGCGATATTGCTCTTCTTACCTCGGCTTGACTTGGTGGTGGGCAATCTAAGCCGTCGTTGACAATTGGCAGCACACTCTGCGTATCCGTGACCAGATTTCCATCACTGTCCTTACTGGTGGGGGGAAGCCATTGCCGTATCCATTTGCTCTTACTTTCTGGTAAAATTTTCGGGCCTCACCTCTATCCCTGTATCGCTCTATATCCTTGTTCTCCCGTTCCTTCATCTGACGTTTTTTCGCCTAAATAGCTGTCTCGCCCGTTTTACTGTCTCCTTGTGCCGTTCCCTAACAGCACGGGTTACAATTGGTTGTAGCGTTGCCCTATAAGCAGCATCCTGTTCCTCAGACGCTATGCAACATTCTTCATGGTACCAGGATTCGTCTGAGCTCCGCTTTTCATATCCTAGCACGGTTGTTGCGGCGGTTGCAATGGAATGCGCAATATGCTGCCACTGTGTATCTGGAACGTCAGAAGTAGAGGCGTTGTGTCGTAAAAGTTGGGAGAGCTGGTTGGAGTAGGCATTACCTATCTCTGGGGTTTGCAGCTTTGCGATGTCCTAGTTGCAAAATAGGTGTGCAATATTTTTGCCCACATTCCAGCCATTATCTTATTACAATATAGTTGTGCAATAATGGTAGCTACATTCGGACCTTCATATGACTACTTAGTTTTCTTTTGGCCTGAAACTCCTTCACTCCTCTATAGTTTGCCATTATCTGTCACTCCTTTATTGTTTTTCAAAAAAGAAAAATCCATAAATTTTACCTTAACTTCTTTTTCATTCATATCAAAATTTCATTTCATTGACTCTTTGTACTACAACAAGTCAACGTTTTGTATACAATCTTCTACCGATATCAGTCACAATTCGGGAAACAAACAAGTGCATTCGAGTATTATGTGTTTTCCCCCTCCCATAGCAATGCATCATCATATCTTGCCTTTACAACACATGTCGGTAAATATGTAAAATTTGTAAATACCCTCCAAAGAAATGCGGGTTCTTTTCCTTTACAATTCATTCTTAACTTTACACAGTCAGACATGCGTCCATCACATTTTATTTGATTTTGGTATGTTAAACATGTTTGTCTTCCTTTTCGCCTTTATAGAAATTGCTGCACGCCGCTATACATTGTGTGTTGCTGCTACGTACATGCAACCTACTGCAAACATTCAAAGATGTAGAGCAACAACGACAATCGGCATTGGGTTGTATATCAACTAAAACAATTTGTATATGGGTATATGGTTTGTTTGGTGTTTTTGTTGTAAGTATTTGCTGGTAATGTTGTACTGTTGCATTTTGTGGCTTTTGGGTGGAAATAATGTGTTGACTTGTTGTTCAACTTAGTGATTAGATGTCGAAATTTATGTTGAAGTGGGCGTAGGGTATTTGCTTAGGAATTATGATAAGATGTAGTTTTTTTGTTTCTTTAAGATTAAAACATATTTAAATCTTTTACCACAAGATTGATAAGACGAGAAAATTAGTAAAAATATTCAAGATTATCAATGGAACCACAGAACAGTATGTTAACAAAAGACGTTGAAGGGATACGGACAACCAACTTATCAGTAGAAAATATCCTGTATTTTATACAAAAGTCAAATTTTTAATATTTTTGTTAAACGTTGCGCATTGGTCCAGGTCTTTATATATAACAAAGCGCAGTAAATAGAGCCTAAATTTGAAGGTTTGAATGAGAATGGTCAAGCCTGTTCTCGATGCGGATTTTATACAAAACAACCTCTCGGACAGAACCCATTCTGCAGATAACATAGTACAACACATGATTTTGGAACTCAATTCTGAGAATTGCACTTGTAAGTAGCCCCAAAAATAACAGCTTCTGCATCATTCGTTTTGTCAAGTTGGCTGCATTATTAATTTAATGGACATACGATTTTTTTTTGCTCGAATTGGATTTTTGTCACTTTTACTATATTTTGATTCGTTTATATATCGGTATACCGTACGAAAAATCTCTTTTGTGTATTATTTTTGGAACTACTTTGATGTGGAATTTTCAGAATTGAGTCCCAAATCAATGAGCTGAATATCCTATACTACGAGGAAGATGTCATCCAAATTTTCACGGACGGATCAAAATGAATCTAAAGAGAAGAATCTTTACAGATGTGTTGAATTTGTAACTATCGATTAGTCTACTAGATTAGTGTAGAATAGTTCAGACCGAAATAGCGACCAATACTCGTTTGGCTGTAATAGTGAATTACTTCCCAGCAGCAAAAAATGGGGCTTTGCATGCCTTCTTACAGGCCTGCAAAGGCAGTCAGAAGCCCTACCCTTCAAATGCAGTCTTCATTTCAAATTAACATAGGGTGTCATAGGCAGGCAAGGCCTGCACATTCCCTTTCTCATTGAAGGCGTTTCAGTAGGCATGCCTAGTATGTCCTGCTTGGAGTCCTAATAACAAGGGCCTTCTATGAGGCATTGCTACTGCAGACCAGCTTGCAGGCCTGCAAAAGAGCATTTATAGAAGGACTTAAATAAAAAAAAACATATGCGAATTATTTCCATATTAAATGATTTCCTACTTTTTATAAATTTTTAATACAATATTTATTACAATTTGTTATAACTAGTTTTTTTAAACTCCAACAGCGGGAATCGAACTCGCGACCTCAGTACTCATAGTTGGGCATGCTACCTACTCGGCTATCACGTGATATAGTTGTTGTACGATAAATAACATACATGTGGTTTTCATAAACAACAGCATCTGTCTTACCTTCCCTTAAGAGGCCTGCCAACAGGCCTAATCGGAGAAGTAACAAGTGCATGGCTATGAACGTCAATTCTGCCTTCTACTAGTAGGACTGTCAACAGGCCTGTTTAAGGCAAGAAAGTTTGCATGCCCTTTAAGAACATCTATGGTATTTTTGTGGGGTACACAGTAGTCCTGCTCGCAGGCCAGTTTTAAGAAGGGAAAGAGGCATGTCTGCGGGATCTCTTCTCATCCTAGTAAGAAGCCTCATTGCAGGTCTCATTTGAGAAGCGAAATGTGCATGGGTATGGAATTTTTTATAAGGCTTAGTGAAGGACTTATTATAGCCTGTATACATGCCTAGAAAAGGAAGGCGTATTTGAATGTCAACAAAATGCCTTTGAAGGCATGTTTGCAGGCATATTTTTACAATGCCTCGTTTTTTCCGCTGCTGGGTTACTGCTAGTAAAGCGGCTATGGCCTGACCCCTGGAGAAGGTGTACACTTCTTCGATAAATGTTCAAGAAAGCCTGCCTTCTCTGTACGAGATATCGAGACATTCAACGGTAAGCCTCACATGGTTTCCAGGACATGGGGACAAATAGCCGATGCAATGGCAAATGCCGCCACCATCATGAGATCGGGGGAAGTTTACGAAGTCTCATTGGTGTTCCTCTTACAAGGAGGAAGAAGCTAATTGTGGAGAAACATAACCTTTTTGCTAAGGAAATATGGGTGAAAGAACCCACAAACAGATTTGGACTATTATGAATACAGTGGACACGATTTCTGCTGAACCTGTCTAGAGTCTATCTGTGATAACCGGTCACTGGCCGGTTGGCAAACACTTACTTACGAAAGGGTCCTATTAAAACTTACGAACTTGGTTTATAAATAAGTAAATAAATAAGTATTAAATTTAATTCCACACGCTTCAGTCTTTCGCGTGCGTTCTCTAGTTAGTCCCACCAGATGGTGGCACCTCGCTAACCACTTGGTCCTTCCAACGAAGTTTGCTCTGCGCCGTCCTTCAGGTTCCCCTTTGAACACCTTTCTCGCTGTGACAATTACATCCATCCTGACAACATGTATCAGCCATCGAAGTTGTTGGTTTCTGACATTTATAGCTACGTCGATGCCGTGGTAAAGCTCATGCTGATTATGGTTCACCCGATGGCGAAACTCGCCCTCACAGTGCGTCCCCATCGAGAGGACTCTTTGTTTGTGGAAATCATTATTTTTGTATTGTCCTTGTTGACCGCTAAACCCAGTTTTTCTGACACTATTCTTCACTTGATTTCTTAGCGGACACTATTTTTCTCATTGACAGAAGATCCGAGATAGGTAAATTCATTTACTACCTCAAAACAATAATTGTAAATGTGCACGATGCGTTCCCATCGAGAGGACTCTTTGTTCGTGGAAATCATTTTTTTTGTATTGTCCTTGTTGACCTCTAAACCCAGTTTTGCTGACACTTTTTCCAGTGATGAGCAAACTGCAGTAACATGCCGACGATTTCGGCTAATTATGTACATATCATCGGTCTAATCTAGATGACATGTGGATCTTGTGGAATATGGTGCCAGACATATTGACACCAGCCTTTTCTCATCACCTTCTCCATAACTATGTTTAATAGTGTAAAAGACAAGCTATTACCCTGCCTGAAACCACTTTCCACGTTGAATGGTTCAGAGTGCTCCTTACCAATCTTAACCGAGGATTTGGTGTTTACCAAAGTACATCTCGCAGTTGAATATGTGTTGCAGGAATACCAAACTCAGACATGACCTCATATAGCCTATTCCTTATCGGAGAGTCGAAGGCAACTTTGTAGTCGACGAAACGGTGGTAGGTTTCGAACCGTTTTTTAAGAGTTTTTTGCAGAATATGCCAAAGTAAATATTTGATCGGTCGTAGATATGCCAGTTCTAAAGGCGCACTGGTAAGGTCCAATTAGTTTTTCTACAATTGGCCTTGGACATTCTCACAATATGCTCGAAAGGACCTTGTACGCGATTGGTAATAAGCTTATTCGACGGTAGTTCTTACACTCACTACGATCTCCTTTCTTGTATATGGGACATAACAGACTGAGACTACAATCCCCGGGCACGCTCTTCTCTAGTCAGATGTTTTACATGGACTGATGCATGATCCTAATCAGCTCCTCCCCGCCTGCCTTAAAAAAAATCAGCCGGCAGACCATCGGCTGCAGCCGCCTTGTTATTTACCGTTCACGAATAGTTCAAGTAGCACTGGCTGCAGTTTCGCCCGGTCTGCAGCATCCTCCTCTCTCGTGGCATTGCGACATTCATCATCGTACCAGGCATCTTCTTGAGATGGCTTTGAGTACCCAAGTACACTTCTCTTAGTCCGTTCTATGGAGTCGGCAATATATTGCCACTACGAGGTAATATTATCAGGGGTTGGAGCATTCCGTAGCAGTTAAGTTAGGTGGTCGAAGCAGGCCTCCGCTATCTCCGTGGTCCGCAGTTTTCCGATGACCAGGTTTCGTTGTGCTTGGTTACGTAAATTTTTCGCCATACTTAGCTTTGTGTGTACCTTAACTGCGGTAAGCTAGTGATCGTAGTCAATGTTCGCACCCCTGACGACTCGTACGTCCAGAGCACTCGATGCGTGCCTTCCGTCGACTACCACGTGATCTATCTGATTCCGAGAAATCAATCAGTCTGATGCCATTGTTCGACGTTTCGGTGTGCAGACTGAATTTTCCGATGGTAGACATCACAAAGCTGCATACCACTGAGATAGCCAATGCCTACTCCAACCAACTGTCTCAATTACTCCATACAAATCCCCCTCGTTCTGATTTTCCCGACATGCAGTGGCAGCATATTGCGAATTCTATGACCACTGCCGCAACAAACGTACTGGGTTATGAAAAACCACGCTAAGACAAGCCGTGGTACGATGATGAATGTCGCGAAATGTCTGAGGAAATGGATGCTGCATACAAGGCAAAACTGCAGCCAATGGCGACGCGTGCGGTGACGGAGCGTTATAAAGAGAAAAGGAGGGAGATGAAACGCCTGTTAAGACGAAAAAAGCGTCTGTGCAAGAAAAGAGAGAGCCACTACAGGGATAGAGGTGAGGCCCGAAAGTTCTACCAAAAGGTAAAAAGTAAAGGTTTTGGAACAGGGATCCCCACCTGTAAGGACAGAGACGTTAATCTGGTCACGGACACTCAGAGTGTGCTGCAGCTATGGAGGGAACACTTTCAATCTCTTCTCGTTCCCGAAGGCAGCATAAGTGACAAAATCGCACCAATCATCGACGATGGAGTAGACTGTCCAGCACCGATTAGGCTCAGGGAGTGCAAGCCCGATGATTGGAATCTGAGTGTCCTATGTCCCGTGCTTAAGAAAGGCGGTCCTAGTGTGTGTACCAACTATCGCGGGATTAGCCTTTTATCCATCGCATACATGGCCCTGTCTAGTGTGTTATGTGAAAGACTAAAGCCGCTTCTGGCGAACCTGATTGGACCTTATCAGTGTGGCTTTAGACCTGGTAAATTCACCACAGACCAGATATTCACGCTACGACAAAACCTGGAGAAGACCCAAGAAATGCAGATCGATACCTACCATCTGTTCATCGATTACAAAGCTGCATTTGACAGTCCGATATGACAGAATTTGTTGGATGCTAAGGCTGAGTTTGGTATCCCCGCAAAGCTAATTCGACTCTGCGGGATGACACTGACTGACACGAAGTCTTCAGTGAAAATTGGCAAATATCTGTCAGAGTAATGGAGATGATCATGCCGAAAGCAGCAGTAAACAGGAATGGCACCATATTTAACAAAAGCCACATGTTGCTCGCGTATGCTGATGATATCGATATTATTGGACGTGGATTGCGATATGTTACTGAGGCTTTTTCGAGCATTGAAAAGCAGTCGGCTGAAGTGGGTCTGGTGATAAACGAGGACAAAACCAAGTTATTTGTTTCAACGACCAAAGAGTCCACTCGTCTGGGACGCTGCGTGAACGTTGACAACTATAATTTTGAAGTGGTAGATGATTTTGTCTAGGGACCGGCCGTGGCATAGCGGTTAGAACACGCGACTACCATGCGGGAGATCGCAGGTTCAAACCTGGCTCCTGTCATCTTAACAAAAAGAAAAAAAGAAAATAAAATTTTCTTTCATTGTCGGCTCCCCTCGAATGTTGTTGACAGCAACTTCGCAGTATTAAGCGTCGATTCAATCGTCGTGTCTGGTAAGAGCTTCTCAAACAGTGACGTTCGCATTCGTCGATAAACAAGTAGGTGCCGTTAGTTGTGAATCTAAAAATAGAAAGCGTGTTAATTCACAACAACGCGAGAAGCTATCCCATACCTCATTCATGGGGTGCAAAGGGAAATAAATTTTTTTTTTATTAAGTTAAGATGATTTTGTCTACCTTGGCTCCACCAAAAACCAAAATAATAATGTCAGCCTCGAAATCAAAAGACGAGTATTGATCGCAAACCGCTGCTTCTATGCGCTAAGTAAGCGATCTAACGACAAAGCGCTCTCTCGAAGAACAAAGATCTAGCTCTACCAGACTCTGATCCTACCTGTCTTGCTTTACAGCGCAGAATCGTGGGTAATGACACAAGCGGATCAATCTATTCTGGGAGTCTTCAAGAGAAAAATACTCCACAAAATATTTGGACCCATCATCGTGAACGGCGAGTACCGTCGTCGAATGAATCATGAGCTGTACAACGACATCGACGTGGTCAAGCGCGTTCAAATAGACCGATGCGCTGGCTATGAACACGTTGTACGAATGGACGAAAACGCTCCGGCTCGAAAAGTCTTCGGCAATAAACTCGATGGGCGGCGCAGGAGGGGGCGACCAAAACTCCGATCGATGGACCAGGTGACGGAACTGTTAAGTAAGCTTGGTATGACAAACTATCTACGGAGCACAATAGACCGAAGCGCTTGGAATGGTTTTCTACGTGCGGCTACTGATAGATGAATTTCTGTTGTTGCTGCCAGTTAAGGAGAAGAAGGTTACCCTGCCTATTTTAGCATTTTCTGATCTGAAAAATGCTTTTGTTTCATCAAATATTCCTTTATCTTGTAATTCCTCGATCCTACTTAGATTCTTAATCACTCTAAACAGTACTCATAGATCGATAATAATTCTTTTGTTTAATAAAATTCATATTGTGTGTGTTAATATGATCGCGAAGCTTGATTTCTTGAAGTGAGAAAGAGACGGTAATTCTCGATGTTACTTTAACTCCTTCCCTATATTGCCTATATCAGCAAATGTTATATTTTGTTGTAACAACTTGGTATTTTAACTTAATTTTGCTATTACGAAATATTTCCCTCCAGTTCTGGCTAAAAATCCATTCATTAGCATTACAGCCTGTAGAGTATAAAACTGGCTGGAAAATAACCAGTAATCTAACTAATATTTACCTTGACGTTATCGTAAGTATTTCATCAATTTTCGTATTCATTCATAATTTTATTTTATTTTGTTGTATGTGTGAGAGTACCTCTCGTCTTTTAGACTTTACCTTCATTGCGTATTTTAAAGTTCATTCATACGGGAAGTGTAAATGGTTTCTTATGAATTAAACTCAATAAAGGCCAATGGAGAAGAAAACCAGTAGTCGTCCACCGCAGATGTTATAGTAAATTTTAGACAAACCAAACAACGACGACAACAACAACAGCAACAGCAGTAAACAAAGAATTATAACAATAATGTCTGTACATAAACTCATAAAAAAGTGTTTTTAATAAATCACATTAAACAGACAGCAAAAAAAAATATTACCTTAAACCTAAGAAGACAAAAAAACAAAAAAAAAATTGTTATTAAAAAATTTTAAAATTCAAAGAAATTTGTATATATGGCCGGTCAAACGGACTATTGTTATGAATGAACTGTTAAGAAAATCTCAAACAGACAGACAGACTGACTGAGAAACAGACGTTAATGTTTTTGTTGAGATTTTGAAAATACTTGAGAAAACATGTGAGTACACACATTTACACGAATGTTAGGTCATAATTTCATTAAAAGACAAATAATTAGCATGGGAATTTAATTTAACAAGATGTTTAAGTGTACCAAGCAGAGTAGAGTGATGATACTCTACCAAAGACAGGGACGTAGTGTAGGGGAGGGGTTAATGGCAGGGGAGGGAAAATGTGTTTGAGTTTTTTACATGGGTAACATAATGACAATAGTATACCTTACTACTACTACTATTTATACCTAGCAGCGGAAAAGACGAGGCATTGTAAAAATATGCTTGACATTCAAATACGCCTCTTCCTTTTCCAGGCATGTATACAGGCTATAATAAGTGCTTCACTAAGCCTTATAAAAAATTCCATACCCATGCACATTTCACTTCTCAAATGAGACCTGCAATGAGGCCTCTTACTAGGATGAGAAGAATAGATCCCGCAGATATGCCTCTTTCCCTTCTTAAAACTGGCCTGCGAGCAGGACTACTGTGTACCCCACAAAAATACCATAGATGTTCTTAAAGGGCATGCAAACTTTCTTGCCTTAAACAGGCCTGTTGACAGTCCTACTAGTAGAAGGCAGAATTGACTTTCATAGCCATGCACTTGTTACTTCTCCGATTAGGCCTGTTGGCAGGCCTCTTAAGGGAAGGTAAGACAGATGCTGTTGTTTATGAAAACCACATGTATGTTACTTATCGTACAACAACTATATCACGTGATGGCCGAGTAGGTAGCATGCCCAACTATGAGTACTGAGGTCGCGAGTTCGATTCCCGCTGCTGGAGTTTAAAAAAAAATTGTAATTGTAACAAATATTGTATTACAAATTTATAAAAAGTAGGAAATCATTTAATATGGAAATAATTCGCATGTTTTTTTTTTATTTAAGTCCGTCCTGCTCTTTGGCAGGACTGCAAACTGGTCTGCACTAGCAATGCCTCATAGAAGGCCCTTATTATTAGGACTCCAAGCAGGACATACTAGACATGCCTACTGAAACGCCTTCAATGAGAAAGGGAATGTGCAGGCCTTGCCTGCCTATGACACCCTATGTTAATTTAAAATGAAGACTGCATTTGAAGGGTAGGTCTTCTGACTGCCTTTGCAGGCCTGTAAGAAGGCATGCAAAACCCCATTTTTTTGCTGCTGGGTAGTTAGTAGTCAGTTTGGCAATATTTTGAAGAAAAAAACGGCATAAAAATTTATTGTGTTACTTTTTTTGAAGGTTTAAGGCCATTGATCTGAGAAAACCAATAAATTCAAAAATACCTCTTACCTCAAGGATGTGCACAATAATATTTTTATACCATCGCCCTTAGGGATGAGGGTATATATCATTTGATACGACCCAAAAGTGTAACACATAGAAGGAGTCACTTCAGACCCTAGGTTTCTTAGAACCAAATTCGATTCATTACTTTTTAAGTCATTTGAGCCATTTACGTCTGTCTATCTGTCTGTCCGCCTGGTGGCTGTCCGGCTGGTTCGCACGATAACTTTCGAAAGCGCAACCAAATGTCTAGAAATTTTGCACGAGTTAATATTTCCCCAAAACTACTTACAGTATTGCAAATGGGTTACATGGCTCCGCCCCTTTTGGTACCTCCCATACAAATACATCATTCCGCCCACTTTAGAAATCGAGTTATAATATCAATACACCCAACGGGATCGTACCCCAATTCTGTACTTAGTAAAGCTATTACAGGATAAAGTTTTGGAAAAAAAATTGGAAGTCTAGCCACGCCCCTTCTGGTACCTCCCATATAAATTCACCTTTCCGCCCACTTTAGATATGGAGTAATAATATCAATAAATCCATCGCGATGGTACCCTAATTCTTAATTTAGTAAAGCTATAGCAGGATACAGTTTTTGAGAAAAAAACTGAAGTCTTCCAACGCCCCATCTGGTACCTCCCACACACATCTGGTACCGCCGATTAATATTATTATTAGAACTACCGCGATCGTGACCAAATTCTGTATTTAGTAAAGTTCAAGCAGAATAAAGTTTTGGACAAATAATCTGGAAGTCTAGACACGCCCATTCTGGTACCTCCCATACAAATGTACCTTTCCGCCCACTTTAGAGATGGAATAATAATATCAACACACTTGACACGATCGTGCCCAAATTCTGTATTTAGTAAAGCTATAACAGGATAAAGTTTTGGAGAAAAGATCTGGATGTCTAGACACGGCCCTTCTGGTACCTCCCATACAAATGTACCACGCCGCCCACTTTAGAGATGGAGTAATAATATCAATATACTCGACACGATCGTGCCCCAATTCTGTATTTTATTAAGTTATAACAGGAAAAAGTTTTGGAGAAAAAATTGGAAGTCTAGCGGCGCCCCTTATGGGACCTCCCATACAAATGTACCTTTCCGCCCACTTCAGAAATGGAGTAATAATATCAATACATCCAACGGTATCGTGCCCAAACTCTGTATTTAGTAAAGCTATACAAGGATAAAGTTTTGGAGTATAAACCTAGAAGTCTAGACACGCCCCTTCTAGTATCTCCCATACAAATTTACCACTCCACCCACTTTAGAAATCGAGTAATAATATCAATATAATAGCAATTTTTTTTATTTTACTGAGGGTGATGGTATACGTAAGTCGGGTCGCCCGACTGAAACTTTCTTACTGGTTTTTATTAATTTAAATGCTCTACAAATATTAATATTAAATTTATAAAATGGTATAAAACAAAAAAAAAACCAAATTTGTAAATCAAAGTGGTGGACATCGCAAACCAAGTTAGGATTGAAACAGGCCAATATTGAAGCATAATTCAGGGGAAAATACATTGATAAAAAACAGTAATATTACCAAAAACTAGTAAGGTAATTACCTTCGGTACCAGATACCATTCACCATTTGTAAAAATGACGACAAAATTGGTTACATGCACTACAACTATATTTTGTTAAACTTTGAACCGTAAGAAAGGGAAATTGGTGAGAGGTGAACGTTACTTTTAGCCGATCACATCCATTTTTTGCCCGTAACTTGTTATTATTATTGAAAAGTTAAATACTAAACTCGAATTGTTTATATGAGCTGAGCATATTGTTATTAATTTTCTACCCCCAAAAAGAGGAAGTTTTGTATGATAGGTGAGAGAACCCAGCAATAAAAATACACATTATTTAATCGTTGATGTCAGTGAGGATTCTCTTGCTTATATTTCCCCTTAAATTAAGCAGAGGAGTGTTATATGCCGTTGAAATGCCGCGCTACCGCTTACAAAGTAAGTGACGAAGTCAATTAGTGTCATTTCAATTACGTTATAAACGGAGTTTTAAGCGAGCTTGATAACACGCCTGATTACGAAGTAAGTGACGAGGTCAGTAGGTGCTATTTCAATCGGAGTTACATCGAGTGGACGATAGTTTTTACATTACACACGCGTGACTTTCTAGATCCCTCGCTTACAATGTCATACTGATGTCATGGATTACGAAATAGGTGCTTCATTTCATTGACCGCTGAGTAGTTTTTTTTCGATTTTCCTCATCCTATAACCTAACCTTCGCTGAGAGAATTGAAACTTGCAACTTGCTAAATACCTGCTTTATAGCTCTTAAATTAAGTTTGGAATCGAAACTTGGCGGAAGAAGACTGTGCACCAATCCGAGTTGATAACATCGAGTGTCCACCTCCGAGCCAAGAACAACAAGGCCGCTGGGGCTGATGGTCTTCCAGCTGAGTTGTTTAAGGCGGGTGGAGATGAGCTTGTTTTAAGCATGCAACAGCTCATAGAGAACATTTGGCTTCAGGAGAGCATGCCAGAGGATTGGAATCTCAGTGTGCTATGTCCAATCTACAAAAAAGGTGACCGTAGTGAGTGTAAAAACTATCGTGGAATTAGTCTCTTACCGATTGCGTATAAGGTCCTGTCTAGCATACTGTGTGAACGTCTAAAGCCAATTGTGGAAAACCTGATTGGACCTTATCAGTGCGGCTTTAGACCAGGCAAATCCACGACGGATCAGATATTTACACTACGGCAGATTCTTGAGAAAACCCATGAGCAGCAAATCGACACTTACCACCTCTTTGTCGATTACAAAGCTGCCTTCGATAGTCCCATCAGGCATCGACTATACGAAGCCATGTCTGAGTTCGGTATTCCTGCGAAGATAATTCGTCTCTGCCGGTGTACCCTTACGAATACCAAATCCTCCGTTCGGATTGGCAAGGATCTATCTGCACCATTCGATACGACGAGAGGTCTTAGACAGGGTGACGGTTTGTCATGTATGCTGTTCAACATAGTGATGGAAAGCAGCGGTTAACATGTCTGGCACCATATTTAACAAGAGCCACATGCTGCTCTTATACGCCGATGATATCGACATTATCGGTCGAACGATGCGAGAGGTAACAGCTGTTTTCCAATCAGTTGAAAGGGAGTCAGCGAAAATGGGTTTGGCAGAGAATGAGGACAAGACGAAGTTAATGGTATCATCGAACAAAGTGTCCACCCGTTGGGGACGCAGCGTGAACGTTGAAAACAATTGCTTTGAGGTAGTGGATGAATTTATCTACCTTGGATCCGCCATGAACAAAAACAACAGTGTCAGCCTCGAAATAAAACGGAGAATAGTGCTCGCCAACAGATGTTTCTTTGGACTACGCGGGCACTTTATAAACACCACCCTATCTCGAACTACCAAAGTCCAGCTGTACCAGGTACTAAGTTTACCGGTCCTGTTGTACGCCTCCGAATCTTGGGTGCTTACACAGGCAGATGCTGCTCATCTGGCGGTGTTTGAGAGAAAAATACTCCGCAAAATATATGGACCCATTTGCGTAAACGGCGAGTTTAGGATTCGGATGAACCATAATCTGTACGAGTTATACCACGACATTGATGTCATCAAGCGAATCAAAGTGCAACGATTACGCTGGCTAGGCCATGTCGTGAGAATGGATGAGGAAACTCCAGCGCGAAAGGTATTCTATCAAGACCTCGAAGGACGGCGCAAAAGAGGGAGACCGGGACTACATTGGAAGGACCAGGTGGAGGAACCCCTAACGCTGCTTGGTAGGACTGACTGGAGACGGTGCGCACAAGATCGAAGCGAATGGATATCTTTGATAATTTCGGCCTCTGACTTAGGCACTAAGATATAAATATTTATATGTGTCAAGTTGTTTTAAAGGCTAATAATAATAATCGAAAGGATAGAGAGACGATTACTCCCATAAAGAGGGATTGTATATGGGCGGTGGAGGTAGTTTTCGTACGATATTAATCAATTAAGAACATAACCTCCTTTTAGAGAATAGAAACTTGCATAGTTTTCATTCGATCTTGCTTATCTTTGAACATAAATACTGCTTAAAGAATAGAAGCTGTCATACAAAATTTCAGCTCTATAGCTTCTAAACTGCGGCTGCAATCTCGGGGCCTGACAGACGGACACTCCCGAAAAGGGTTGCTTGTATAAGAGGAAGGTGGGAGTAGAATTTATCTGATCTTGTTAATCTTAGATGTAAACCTTCGTTTAGAGGATAGAAGCTTGTATACCAAATCAGCTCTTTACCTATGACTGTAATCATAGGGGCAGACCCCCAAAAAGGGCAATTTGTATGGGAAATGGGAGTAATTTTTGATACAAATTTTATTAGAGGATAGAAAATAAATATCGAATTTCAGCTCGACAGCTCTTAGACTACAACTGTAATCATAGGGATAGACCCCAAAAAAGGGGTTATTTGTATGGGAGAAAGCAGTAGTTTTTGACCGATTTGCACATCTTGGAAGTTAACTTCCGCTTAGAGGATAGAAGCTTTCGTACAATATTTTAGTTCAATACCCCTTAAACTACGGCTGTAATCACAGGGACGGGCCCTAAAAAAGGGTCATTTGTATGGGAGGTGGGACTAGTTTTTGACCGATCTTACTCATCAAAGAAATCACACTCCGTTTAGAAAATTGAAGCTTGCATGTAAAATGTCAGCTCAATACCTCTAAACTATGGCTGTAATCGCAGGCACAACTCCCAATAAAGGGCAGTTTGTATGGGAGGTGGGAGTAGTTTCTGACCGATCTTGCCCATCTTAGAACTTATCCTCCGCCTGGAGAATAAAAGTTTTCATTCTTTAACCGCATGGAAAGGTGGGCAGACACACCTTTCGACACAGAATTCGACCTACCACGCCTTCTTATGGCCATTACAAATCAAAGAACAAAATCAGTAAAAAAGTTTCAGTCAGCAAAACCGACTTACATATACCCTCACCCTCAGCAAAACATAAAGTTTTCTAGTATATTGATATTACTCAAGTGGGCGTAATGGAACATTTGCATGAGAGATACAAGAAGGGGCGTGGCTAGACTTTACATTTTTTCTCCAAAACTTTATCCTGTTATAGCTTAACAAAATACAGAATTTATGCTCGAACGCGTTGGGTGTATTTGTATTATAACTCGATTTCTAAAGTGGGCGTAATGGTACATTTGTATGGGAGATACCAGATGGGGCATGGCTAGACTTCCAGTTGTTTCCTCTAAAACTGTATCCTGCTTTAGCTTTTCTAAATATAGAATTTGGGCACGATCGCGTTGGCTTAGTAATATTATTACTAAAGTTGGCGGAGTGGTACATTTGTACGGGAGAAACCAGAAGGGGCGTGGCCATGTAGCCTATTTAAAATACCATAAATAGTTTTAGGGAAAGTTTCAAAACATTTGGTTGCGTCTTTCGAAAGGTATCGTCTGAACCAGCCGGACAGCCAGTGATACAGGCAGACAGACGGACATGGCTCAAACGACTTAAAAAGTCATGAATCGAATATGATTAAAATAAAGCGAATCCTTCTATGTGTTAAACTTTTGGGTTGTATCAAATTATATATACCCTCGTAGAGTAAAGGTATTATTATTATATAATCTTTACTCCGTTCATGCTCGTAATGAAGGGTAAAAAAAATTCAATTTAAAGTAAACAGATTCGGCACTACTATGAAATTTAATGTTGTTGAACAGTTTCGGCACTACTTCAAAATCAAAAATTTAGTGTCAACCCACAATTTAAAGTCAAGGGTAGTAACATTACTACAATAAAAATTTGTGGCACTAGTTTTTAAGATTTTTAACAACTTATCTAAGAACACTTAAATATCCCTGAATACCCGAAGTAACAAAGATGTGCAGAATAGCATTTGTATTAGTTTTGAATCCTTAGACTTGGGGATTTCTTATTTGAGTATTTCGTTCGTTATTTATTTGGAAATAACTAGAATCTCTCTTAGGAGGTCCCCAAACAGCTTACAACTTCATATAGATCATGTGTTCCTTGGTCAATGCCACTAAACATTCGTGGGAATTGTAACGTGACGCCAGTCTCCCGTACATACATTCACCTACGTACACAATTATTTCTCTAAACAACCTTTATTTGACCTTCTACATCGCCAACAAACTCAACCTGTATACTTACTTTCAATTACTTCGATCGCAACAGAGGCCGAATGGCAGCAACTTCAACAACGCGAGCGGCCACCTACAACCTTCATTTGCCCTTCAATACAGATAATTCTTCAACTACTTGAAGGGCAAACGTCAATTTCACCGATCTCACGATCGCCGCAAAACGACGCGTTACTGCAACTGCCACCAACGACACATTCGGCAATCGCCACGGACGTATAATGAGCGCGACAGATGTGCGTTGTCCAACCAACCAAACATGTTAAGGAGACGACATCACAAGGGAAGTGTTACTCAATGCTGTGTGATGTCATGAAATTCTCATTACATCGAGAGATCCACATACTTAAATGATCGAACGTTTGCTTGGTTGTTCGTCGGTTGCTACCGCAGCGAAGTTTATTGCTGTTAAGTATAAGTCTTTTATAGAATAAGTAATCACTTAATTATTTCCACATCACTATAATCATTAGCGAGTAAGAACCATGTTAGTAAGTAAGTGATAATAGACAAATAAAGAAGACAGTCATGAATTGCAACTCATACGGCTCACATTTACTCGGGAACACCACATAATTGGCGACGAGAAAAAGAAAATTTTAAAGAACTCTGCATAATATGCGCGTATAAAGAGTAAAAAGACAATAGAAATAAAATAAAAAAAAAATGATTTTAAATTTTCAACAAAACACAACAACTCAACTGTGAAATACAAAAAATACATTAATATTAAAATAAAACATTAAATAACTGCACAGGAACATTGAAAGACTACAACGCTAAATAAAACTACAACAACATCAAAATACAACAACATTTCATAAAAAGGTTACAATATTAAAGTACAACAACATAAAAAATAAAATCCGCTAGCCGACATACAAAAAAGTTTAATAGTCATGCCATCAGACACTTCAGCTTCCAGGACGACTGATGGTACAGTCACTATTTTCCAGTCAAGCACAGTTCCACAATTTGTACCACAAAATGAGCCTTGGTCGTTGTGGAAAGAGAAGCTGGAAATTCACTTCTGCGAAATTGGGTGTGCAGAGGAAAACAAAAAGAAAGCTATTTTGTTAAAATCCATTGGTTCAACACCTTATGCTGTACTACATAGTCTTTGTAGCCCAGTATCACCAGTTGATAAAAGCTACAAAGAGATTTGTCAAATTTTGAAATCGCAGTACACTCCTCCAGTTATTGTGTTTAGAGAGAGAAAAGCTTTTCACATGTCTGCAATGAAAGGAGAGGAGAGCGTGTCTGATTGGTTTGCGAGGGTAAAACATCTATCACTCAACTGTCATTTTGGTGAACAGCTGGAAAAGTTTGTTCTCAATCAATTTGTAATGGGTTTAACAGATCGCCTCTTCGAAAGAATGTGCGAAGAGGACGAGAAAATGACGATTGAAACAGCTGTACGTAAGGCACTCATTTGGGAAACCAAATTTAGTTTAAACAATGAGCAACATGTAAATCTTATAAAGAACAAGAATCAACACAACAAATATAGGAAATCAACACAAAGGAAAAACAACAATATCAACACGAACCTTAACAATAATAACATCAACAACAAAAGGGATAACAATAACATGCAAACAGATAAGCAAAACAAAACGCGACCATGCAAACATTGTGGTTGGCGTAATCATTCCTCAGAGCAGTGCAGGTACAAAAACAGTAATTGCAACAACTGTGGGAAAACTGGTCACTTAGCTTCTATTTGTAGATTAAGACAGGTTAAATATGTATCTGAATTAGAAAATTCTGATTTATCAGAAAATGATAATAATTTTTCTGTTTACAGGGTTACTAGTGAATCGTACGAGGACTCATTCAAAAATTATAGCGTTGGAATCACATTGAACGGTGTCCATTTAACTGCAGCCTGCGACACCGGAGCTCCTTGCATCCTAGTTCCCATTACACTGTACAACAAAATAAAAAACGATGTAAGTTTGAGTATGTGTAAGGATGTTTACGTTGATTATGGGGGTAATTCAATAAAGACAGTGGGAGAATTTCTGGCCACAGTTGAATACAACGGAGTTTCTAACAAAGTTAAAGCGATTGTTACGGAAAGTAATAGCCCACCACTGCTAGGTAGAAGTTTTCTTAGCAAGTTTAATTTTAGCCTTCAACAAGTAAATTTTGTTTCGGATCAAAATTCAGTATTGGTCCAAGAAATCAAAAATGAATTTTATGAAATCTTTGATGGTAAACTAGGAGCTTACAGACATGCAAAGATTTCATTACCAATTTCAGGTGATGCAAAGCCAATTTTTTGCAAACCACGTCCATTACCTTTCGCTTGGAAGGACAAAATAGAAAAAAATTTACACGAACTAATAGATAACGATGTTATTGAGCCGGTTGATAGTTCTAATTGGGGAACGCCACTGGTGCCCATATTAAAACCCAATGGAGATATACGCATTTGTGGTGATTACAAGATCACGATTAATAAACATTTACTGGATTTTAAATATCCGTTACCCCTTATAGATGAGATTTTCGCCTCACTACAGGGAGGTGAATCATTCTCTAAGTTAGATTTATCTAACGCATATAATCAATTGATTTTAGATGACGAGTCTCAATTAATTTGTGCTTGGTCAACCCATATGGGAACATTTAAAATGAAACGCTTGCCATTTGGCGTTAAGCCGGCCGCATCTATTTTTCAAAAAACGTTAGAAGAGTTACTGAACGGTATTCCGTATGTTGTAATCTACCAAGATGATATAACAGTAACAGGCAAAGATTTCTCCCAGCACATAAAAACATTAAAGTTAGTGTTGAATAAGTTGAGAGATGCTGGATTAAAGTTGAACTTATCCAAATGCGAATTCTTCAAAGATAAAATATCATACCTAGGGTTCACAATTGACAAATTTGGTCTTAGCAAAAATCAAGATAGATGTATTAGTGTTCTCCGAGCACCGGTGCCCAATGACATTTCTGAGCTACGTGCATTCATAGGCATGGCTAATTACTATTCGCGTTTTATTCCTAATTTTGCAAACAAAATGTGTCCTTTATATGAGCTTTTAAAAAAGGGTGTTAAATTTGAATGGTCAAAGAAGTGTAACAAAGCTTATGAAGACATCAAGATTGACATTTCATCTGATCAAGTATTAGTGCACTTCGATCCAAAAAAACCAATCATTGTCACTACAGATGCTTCTAATACAGCTATTGCAGGTGTCCTTTCACATGAATATGGAAATGGAGTTTTAAAACCTGTAGCTTTTGTGTCTAGAGCTCTTTCTATGGCAGAAAAGAATTACAGCACTTTGGAGAAAGAATCTCTGGCTATAGTGTTTTCTGTAAAGAAATTAAGGCAATACTTGCTTGGTTACGATTTTGTTATCAAAACGGACCATAAACCTCTTGTGAGTATATTCGGTGAAAGTAAAGGGTTACCAGTTATGGCTGCTGCCAGAATGCAAAGATGGGCATTCATTCTCTCTGGCTTTAATTTTAAAATTGAACATATTAAAGGTGTTTCAAATTATGCTGACAATTTGTCGCGCATTCCTCAGAATAAATATTGTGAATACAATGAAGAGAAAAATTTTATACACCTCATAGAGAGGCAAAACGTTATAAATTTAGACTTCATAGACGTATCAAGGGAGACTAGGCGTGATAAAGTATTATCTAAAGTCTGTGAAGCAATCGAAAATGGCACACTGAAGCAATTACAGGCAAGTGATTTTGTTCCGTATTCTAATAAAGAATTTGAACTTTCAGTAGAAAGAGGATGTATACTATGGGGGTATAGAGTAATAATTCCTCATATACTTCGTAAGATAGTGCTGAGACAATTGCATGAATCGCACTTAGGAATTGTCAAAACAAAATCACTGGCCAGATCGTATGTATGGTGGCCTAAAATAGACAATGATATAGAGTTATTAATAAAGAGTTGTAGACCATGTCAAGAGTTACAGCAAAGTCCTGAGAAAAGTATTCTCATTCCTTGGTCTCCAACAAATCAAGTTTGGAACCGTATACACATAGACTTTGCTGGGCCGATTCAAGGTTACATGCTGTTTATCATAATTGACTCACATACTAAATGGGTGGAAGTTTTTAAAACAAAAGATATGACTTCTAATTTTGTTATTTCAAAGTTACGTGAAACATTTAGTCGTTTTGGTATTGTCAATACAATAGTCAGTGATAATGGCAGACAATTTGTTTCCAATGAGTTTAAGGAATTTATTCAATTGAATAAAATTCGTCATGTGTTAACGTCACCTGGGCAACCGTCAACAAATGGCCAAGCCGAAAATTTCGTTAAAACCATAAAGAAATCACTTAACGCTATTTTAAAGGACAACAAAACAGAATTCAATGTTATCCTTAATAGGTTTTTAATGGACTATAGAAACACAACTCATTGCTCTACTAAAGAAACTCCAGCTAAGCTTTTCTTAGGTAGATCAATTAGAACTAGATTCGATATGATCAAACCACCCATTCTTAAAGAAGAAGTCGCGAAATGTCAAGAGAAAAGTATTCAAAATCACAAAGGAAAAAGATTTTTAGAATTTAAATCAGGCCAAAACATATATATTCGTGATTATACAAATCCCAATAAACCAAAATGGGCACAAGCTACAGTAAAAGAAAAAGTAGGAACGCTTTCATACAATTGTATTTTAACAAATAACAGAATAATACGTAGACATCTGGATCAAATCAGACCTCGTTTAGATGATAAAGTTGAGAAGATTGTCGATTCAACTGGAATGCAGGGAGAGTCCGATATTGCATTTGATGAAGGCATTAATCATCCTAATGACGCATTAATGAGTTCCTCTACCGAAGATTCACCAGCAACTTCTTCTGAAATAAATTATGAAAATGACGAATGTAGAGACAACGAAAATATTTCAAATGAAAATGAATGTAAAGAACAGTTGGAAATTGTAAATACAAAAAGAAATTTAAGACCAAGAAAAGATGGTAAAGCTGTAAAATAAGTTAAAGTAAAACTTCAACTTTTCATTTTACTGAAATATTATCGTTGATTTCTTTACTATATATATATAAATATATCTAAAATATAAATGTACGCTTTTAAATTAAAATGGAATCAAAGTAAACTGAATTCATATATATAACCAACAACTTAAGGAGGAGCATGTTAAGTATAAGTCTTTTATAGAATAAGTAATCACTTAATTATTTCCACATCACTATAATCATTAGCGAGTAAGAACCATGTTAGTAAGTAAGTGATAATAGACAAATAAAGAAGACAGTCATGAATTGCAACTCATACGGCTCACATTTACTCGGGAACACCACAATTGCTAAGTTGCTTTTTACCCGATCTCCCTTGCCCTTCTCAGAGCAATCATTTATCAAAAGAAATATTCTTTTGTTTAATCGGACTTCGGTCTGTTGAACCAACTTTTGTTGGTTTAACCCAAACTCCACTGGTTAAATCGGACTTCGGTCTGTTGAATCGGACTTCGGTCTATTAAATCGGACTTCGGTTTGTTAAATTGGACTTCGGTCTGTTGAATCGGACTTCGGTCTGTTGAATCGGACTTCGGTCTGTTGAATCGGACTTCAGTCTGTTGAATCGCACTTCGGTCAGTTGAATCGGACTTCGGTCTGTTGAATCGGACTTCGGTCTATTAAATCGGACTTCGATTTGTTAAATCGGACTTCGGTCTGTTGAATCGGACTTCGGTCTGTTAAATCGGACTTTGGTCTGTTGAATCGGACTTCGGTCTGTTACATCGGACTTCGGTCTGATGAATCGGACTTCGGTCTGTTGAACCAACTTTTGTTGGTTTAACCCAAACTCCACTGGTTAAATCGGACTTCGGTCTGTTAAATCGGACTTCGGTCTGTTGAATCGGACTTCGGTCTGTTGAATCCAACCCCGGTTGGTTGTACCGCCTCGTCGGTTGCACAGATTTCGGTCTGGTACATGAAGATACTCTTCGTTTCTGTAGCATTGTATTAGAAATTAGCACCGTAGCATTTTGATACTAACACTCCGTCGGGTACGATTACTATTTCGGTTGCGGGTTCGGAATCGATGTAACTACGAGTTGCAAAAGTCGATCTACTAAGGAACACGAGTCATCAACACGATCCTGAGTTGCGGATATCAAATTGATTTACGACGAAAGCCGAATCATCGAAGAACAAGAATCATCAACACTATCCTAAGTTGCGGATATCAAATTGATTAACGACGAAAGCCGGAGCTTCAATATGTTCCGAAATTGCTGAAGTTAACCTGAATACCAGACATAACCCGAATCTCCAAAACGGCGACGTATTGCTGATATAAACCTCAACCACCGACAAACCCGAATCATCAAGATGCACCAGTATTGCTGATATGAGCCAGATATGAATTGTTGACATTAACCCGAACCACCGACGAACCTGAGTCATCAATCATAACTTGCTGATATTAACCTGAAATCCCGACAGAACACGAGTCATCAATCATCATTTCCTGATATTAACCAGAAACCCGGACAAAACCCGAGTCATCAATTATCACTTGCTGATATTAACCTGAAACCCGTCAAAATCCAAATCATCAGTACGCTGCCAAGTTACTGGTACGATCCTGAATCATCGAAAGTACCCGAATAACCACGTTCCTGAATACCGAAACAATCCTGACCGATCTGACCTCTACAGTTTTAAGAGTATAGCATAAAGTGCTCGATCACCTCAAATCGATCGTTCCATAAAATTCTCGGTTACCTTAAATCGAACCAAGTCCGGAAACCTGTCATCGCAGTCAGAGGCCACATCAATATTCGTCGAGCGTATACTAAAAGTTATCGATAATCTAAAATCGACCTGGGTACAAATTACCGGACAATACCACCACGCTATCACTGAAACCGAATCTGAATTGTTTTCGTATCTAAATACTTTATCCAGTAGATTATAAGTTTGAATTACACCATCAATAAATAATATTGTTATTTAGCCCTAGTCAGGGAAAATCTACTGAGTTCTTATTCCGTAAGGTTTTGTGGGTCCTTGTGGCGACCCTGGCGACGACTGGACTTACCTCAGCCGACGAGAAAACCGCGTTACAGAATGTGCAATGTTAAGCAATCTAAATGGCATGCTAACATCGTTGCGTCTTAGGGAGTAGGTATCAAAAGTTACCGGCTCTCTTAGTGGCTTTGGCAGCCCTAATAAACTAGGATCGGGCGCAGTGTTCTAATAAGCAACTCACTCTCCTTAAGTGCAGTGCCTTGGGTGAGAACACGAAGAACATAGAACACAAGAATTCATAGTCGGCAAGATACATCTGAACTCACAGTTTAACCCTGTAAGTGAGCGAATAGCCACTGAAATATTTCTACATCACACTGATCTGTAAATTTACATTGTAATGCACAGATTTTTGTTGAATCGATAAAAGTTTTTCAAAAGTTTCTTGGATACTTACCTTTATTTATCACCCACAAACTTTTTCCCCTCAATGCAAATTTCTTAGTATCACTATTTTGCAATTGCTTTTCGGAGAGTTTGGAATATAACCTTAATTGTCTTAGGAATGAATTTGCCTCTACTTGTTTCTCAAAGCTATGTAAAATTCTATGAATAATTGCACCGCCCCTACTCCCACACCAACTTCACATGTATCTCTGGGGTGTGATTTTAATTTCATACTTAAACAATCTCAAGTCAAACGTAACAGAAATATTCCATCATTCACTAGCGCCCTACACTAACAATACCAGGCAAAAATATTCTAATAACAAATAAAACACCTAAGAAATACAATATTAGCTGCATACATATTTCTATAACTATGGAAATAATGAAAAAAATATTACTCCCACGAAGATTAATAACACCAACGGTGGGTGGTACGCGCAACAAATTTATACCCACAGCCGCTGGTATACACCCATACGCCCAATTATAGTCCTGGCAAATTTGTATTACAAAAAAACATAGCATACAACAACAATAACATCTATAACCTGACAAAGGCATCATGCTTGATACATATGAAAAATTGGCAATGAAATGTTGCCACTGTTCGTTCATCTTTTGCTCAATTCGTTATTTCGCCTGTCTATCCTGGTTCTGTTCTGTGCAGGTTGTTTCCGTTTCCATGCGGAGGTTTCAATTCGTTATTTAGAATTTTTGTTTTCATTTTGGTTTTTTTTTTGTAGCATCCATCCAGTCATTCGTGCATTCATCTTTACTATTGTTTCATAAATTTATTTTTCGTTTCTATTGCTGTCGGTTTTGTTTTTTGTTTCTTTACACATTCATACATCACTCTCAGGATCAATATTAAAATTCAAAATAGTACTAGAGTGCTAAAGAGAGAGAAGGGGAGGGGCAATCGTGAGTACTCCAACAAATTCTTGTAAAAACATTCATGTAACTTTTTTGTTTTGTTATTAATAATAAAATAGCTAACAGAACGAAAATTAAAATCAACAGTTACAAATGTTGGTATATAAATAACTATCTACATGGCAAGATATGATTATGTTGGGCTATATGTTTAAACTGCGTATGTACATCGTTCAGTTGGTTGATGGTGGTATATGAAGATTTATTTAAAGTTATGGAATAGAAAAGAAAAACAACCACCACCATCTGGCTGTTTTAGTACTGAATCATATAAGAAGTCAATAAAAACTTATTAGAATTTAATGAAATCTTAAAGATTTTTGCAGCCAGCGCCCCTTGCGGTGAATAGCAGGCAAGTGGTTAGCTTGACAAGATCTAATAAGATCATAATAGAATGAGACAAATTTTGTACACAAATATGGCAACATTGTAGAGAAACGATTAACATCCCTAAGCTAACTAGTAGGCAATAGGAAACACATGCCGATTAATCGGTTTTCGTGACAAAACCGGACGAAGCAAGGTTAGTCTTCGCAGACGATAACAAAGTCAATATTGACATCAAGAAAGTTAATCTTGTGTGACTGGTGGGACTGCAAGGGAATGGTTCAACATGAGCTTTTACAAGCTGGTCCAACGATTGCATACTTGGATCTCTACTGTCTACAATAAACAGTACTGTATCAGGTAATTCAAGATTCATAGATCTTAGCAACGTCAGACCACACACATCTTTGATCACCCAGCAGCAACTGAGAGAGCTTGGCTGGGTAGTTTTGATGCATTTGTGCAAATTTAGACCTGGTAACTCCACGACCGACCAGATATTCACACTACGACAAACCCTGGAGAAGACCCAAGAAATGCAGGCCGACTCCTACCTGCATCGTTCATCGACTGCAAAGCTGCATTCGACAGTTCGATACGACAGAAATTGTTAGATGCTATGGCTGAGTTTGGTATAAAGGCGAAGCTAACACGAAGTCTTCATTGAAAAGTGGCTAAAATCTGACAGATCCATTTTCTACCAAGAGAGACTTTAGACAAACATCTTGAGACCGGCCGTGGCATAGTGGTTAGAACACGCGACTACCATGCGGGAGATCGCAGGTTCAAACCAGGCTGCAGTCAACTTAAAAAAAAATTCTTCTTTCATTGTCGGCTCCCCTCGAATGTTGTTGACATTAACTTCGCAGTATAAGTGTCGAGTCAATCGGCTTGTCTAGTAAGAGCTTCTCAAACAGTGAATCTAGTTACTTGTGAATCAAAAATAGGAAGCGTGTTAATTCACAACAACGAGAGAAGCTATCCCATACCTCATTCATGGTGGTGCAAAGGGAAATTAAGTTTTTTTTGTATAGTCTACCTTGCGATTTCTTTAACATAGTAATGGAGGTGATAATGCGGAATGCTGCAGTAAACAGGAATGGAAGCAACTTTTACAAAAGTCACATGATGCTAGCGTATGCCAATAATATATGTAGATATTATTGTCCGTGGATTGCGGGATGTTACTACGACCTTTTCGTGCATTGACAAGCAGTCAGCGGAAGTGGGTCTGGTGATGAATGAGGTCAAGACCAAGCTATTTGTTACAACAACCAAGAGTTCACTCGTCTCGGACGCTGCGTGGACGTTGACAACTATAACTTTAAAGTGGTCTACCTTGGCAACGCCGTATACAAAAATAAGAATGACAGCCTGAAAACCAAGAGACGAGTATTGATAGTAAACCGCAGCTACTAGGTGCTGAGCAAGCGATTTAATGAGCAATCGCTCTCTCAAAGAACAAAGATCCCACTGTACCAGACACAGATCCTACCAGTCTTGATCTACAGCGCAGAATCTTCGGTAATGACACAAGCGGATCAATCTATTCTGGGAGTCTTTGAGAGAAAAATACTACGCAAAATATTTGGACCCATCATTGTTAACGGCGAGTTTCGTCGACAAATGAACGTAGTGCTGTATGAGCTGAACAAGTACATCGAAGTAGTCAAGCGCTTTGAAATAAACCGAATGCGCAAGCTTGGATACGTTGTGTGAATGGATGTATATGTTCCAGCTCGAAGCGACTTCGTCAATAAACTCGATGGGCAATGCAGGAGGGGGCGACCAAATCATCGTTGAATGGACCAGGTGAAAGAGCTGTTTTCTACACTTGGTGTGACTAACTATCTACGGAATATCAATATACTCAACGCGATCGTGGTTAAATTCAGCATTTTGTAAAGCTATAACAGAATAAAGGAAGTCTAGCCACGCCCCTTCTGGTACATCCCATTCTTTCCGTCTGTTTATAATGTTTTATGGACGATAGTCTCTCTCGCTGGTTATAATAAGCACAATAAAATAATACGCGTAGCCAAACTTTAGATTAGACCGAATACTCCAACTCAATGTTAAAGGCTCAGGAGTATTCATTGGCAATTAGGTATTATTGTATTGAAAGTACCAAAAGGGAGCTTTTACTCCTCCCCCCCTTCATCTACTTCAGATTACGACTTGAAAATATTGCAACCGATAAATTTATATAACAATCAGTTAATATTTACTCGAGTTATCATGTTGACCAGCCAGAGGGACGGACTTATGACTAATTATTTACTTCATTCTATCGAACCATCCCAAGCACTTGTTGTTGTTGTAACAGCTTTACTATTCAAATATTACAAATTTTACAAATTTAATCCGGGGGTTCTTCTTCAATGTCCAGTCCTCAAAATTGGGCTACTTCCACTGGATTGGTCCATAGATCCAATGGGCTAAGTGGAGTAGGGTGGGCTGGGAAATTTAAGTTGTGGCAGGTATCGTGGGGACCCTGACCACACGCTGGCATATACTAGGGACGGCACGGTCTATGCGGGACCAGTAGGCATTGAGCCTGTTGCTCCACCCCGATCTGAGTTGTGCCAGGGCCACTCTTGTTCTACGTGGCAGGCTTGTCTCTGTTTCGTCTACAGGGGGTGGGCGACCTCCAAGAACGACATTCATGCGGTAACTTGAAACCGCGGAATAGGTGGCTTCTCTATGAAAGTCATTCAAAGCTGCAGCATATGAGGAGTGATCCAAGGGATCCTGTACGTGGTTGCGTATATTATCCTCATATACTCGAAGGTCCTTACTCACATGCCTTGGGGAGCATCCATCTTTGTGATGTTAAAGTTGGGATGCCTACTCCGATGACATTCCAGGAGGAACTTTTTTGTCAGCATGACATTGTGTTCCTTGACTGGGAGGACCTTCGTTTCCTCATGTAGATGATGCTCAGAGGTTATCTGCATACAGCCCGTTACAGTCCTCAGGGCGGCATTTTGGCAGCTTTGAATATTTCTCCACTGGGTATCACTCAGCGAAGGAGACCAATAGTTTTGTAGGTAGTTAACAAGGTTTTTTTGTCCTTACCCCAAGTGCTGCCGGCTAGCGCTTTGAGGACCTTGTTCCTACTTCGCAATTTGTGCGTAATTGCAGTGGCATGAGCTGAGGAGGTAAACAGGCTGTCAAAGTTGACCCCCAAAATTTTTGGGTGGTTCACATTCGGTATTTGGACGTCATCGTTTACTACGCCTAGATTTATGTTCACCTCCTTTGTCCAGGTGGTGAATAATGTTGCTGATGACTTCGCTGGTGAGAGTTTCAAGTTGCGTCCAGTGAATAAATTATGTAATACTCCGAGATAACCATTCACACGATCGCAAAGCTCATCAATGTTTTGACTCGTCGCCATAATAGTACAGTCGTCCGCGTACGAAATCACATCTACACCTTGTGTTGGTGTAGGGAGTTTAGAGAGGTAGAAGTTAAACAAAAGGGGGGATAGAACGCCGCCCTGTGGTACTTCTTGTTCAACTCTACAGGGCTTTGAGCACTTGTCTCTAAACTCCACGAACGACCACTTAGATAGTTAGCACTCCATCTCTTCAAATTATTGGGCAGGGTGGACTGCAGGATGTCCTGGAAGAATGTGGTGTGGCTGACTGTGTCGAAGGCCTTCGACAGGTCCAGTGCCACTAGGAGTGTCCTTTCACAGGGCCTCTGTTGATTCAAGCCCTGTGAGATCTTTCTGGTTATGGCGTTTAATGCAGTGGTAGTGCTATGCATTTTACGGAATCCATGCTGGTGGTGAGCTGCTGTTAGGTGGCTGGACAGCTGGGGGAGGAGGAGTGCCTCTAGAGTCTTCGCGACTGGTGACAGGAGGGAAATAGGCCTGTAAGATTGTCTCTCTTTCGCGTCCTTTTCTGGCTTAAGTACCGGGATGACTGTACCCTTTTTCCAGGCATCGGGTATTACTTAATAGGCTACTTATTGACAAGTTGAAAACCATTGTCAGATACTCGGCTCCACGCTCGCCAAGATGTTTTAGCATCAGCATGGATATTCCATCGGGTCCAATCGCCTTGAATGGTTTGGCTGCATTGATGGCCTCTGAGACTTCAGAAGGGGTGTAGGGTTGTGGTATGTCCGACACTGGAAGGTTGTGAAGTTTGCGAACAACACTTCGTTTCGCCTTGTCTCTCTCTGGGTGCTCGATAAACTGCATGCAAAATGCATTCGAGCACTTTACAGGGTCGGAAATGATGTTGTCGGCAAACTTAATCGCGACCCTGTCATCCTTCTTCGTTGGGTTGGAGAGAGATCGAACTGTGGACCACAACTTACCCACTCCTGAGCTCAGGTTGCAGTTTTTCAGGTGATCAATCCATTTTTTCCGCTTGTCCTCATTTACCAACCTGCTGATATTACCGTTCAGCTCGACGATACGTGGGTCGTCAGGGTTGGTACTTCGGATGTCATCGCGCTCATCTGCTAATATCGCTGCCTATGCTGGGAAGTGCGGCCGCACTAATGGTAGTCTTCCAGCAGGAATAAAGCGGGCTGCTGCTGCAATGACAGTATGACGGAATTTGCTCTCAGCTTGGTGAACGTTGGTGGGAGCTGGGAGATCACTGAAAATGCGATCGGTGAACTCTCTGAAGCCGTGTCAGTCTGCTTTTTTCTGGTTGATGTAGGTTCGGCGTTCAGAGACGATGAAATCGTTTGGTCTATCCAGACAGATGATTATGGGCAGGTGATCTGACCCAGTGAAACTACGGTTCTCCATGTTGCGTAGTTTATCAGACCAGGGCTTGCAATAGTTATATCTGGAGAGCTGATGCAGTTACCCATAATCCGTGTGGGGGCAACCTCATTCGGGGGGCAGAAGGTGGACTCATCAATTTGTCTTGCCAGCGACGCGCCTCTCTGGTCATCCCTTAAGCATGAGTGCCAGAGCTGATGGTGCGCGTTGAAGTCCCCAAGGATCAGACGCACATCACCATCTAGAAGGGTCCTGATGTCGAGACGGTAGCCTGTTGGACAACTGGCTACTGGCGGAATGTAGACATTATAGAGCCCTAGATCAGTTCCCCCCGATCTGACTGCAATACCTTGAACTTCAAGGTATTGGTCTCTGGCGTTGAGATCAAGGGAAAGAGCTCTATACTGCACTGCAATAGCAACAACTATTCATGCACTTGTTAGCGTATACCGGTCAACAATTTTCGACCATCTTCAAACCACATCACCTCCCACATCCAATTCCAGTTCGT
This sequence comes from Muscina levida, assembly GCA_964034835.1. Taxonomy (NCBI): domain Eukaryota; kingdom Metazoa; phylum Arthropoda; class Insecta; order Diptera; family Muscidae; genus Muscina; species Muscina levida. The sequence goes on from OZ035882.1 coordinate 140,709,826, forward strand.
TGCAGTCTAGCAACATATTACCTATTTATGACATTTATGTATTTCTTAAATGTAATTCCAATGTCAATGTAACAATTCTCGTCATTATTCGTAGGTAAAGTATATATTCATGTTCATTGCGAACAATTTGGAAATGCAAAAAAAAACAACCGCTGCCTCAATGATGTTACAAGTCTTTCCTGGTCCATAAAGTATGAGTACATATTACTGCAAAATAACCATTTATTTTCTACCATTCCCGAGACCATGGCCAGTTTATGATGATGATGATGATGACTTATGTCTCTGACAAGGCTGCCATACTTGTAACAGTTACAATGACACCAGCGACAGACGACGGCTACATACGTCCACCGCCATATCGATGATGATGATGACTTAAGGATGGCAGCTTGGTTGGTTGAGCGGGTTGGGCTGAAACTGAAAATGAAGCTAAAGATGATGATGCTGCCAGCAGCAGCAGTGTTAGTGACGGTGATGGTGGTTACACCGCGTAGTTAATTCTGAGGCTGCAACTGTTCAAGTCCATGCTGCTGCTGCTGATGATGATGATGATGATGTGGTGTTGATGTTAAATACTGTTTAATTAATGAATTGTATGCAACAGTAAAGATGTATTTTAAACCACCAAATGCAAACCCACAACAAGCCAGCAACAATTCATCAAACCGACACCTTTTGCCGTGGCATCACCAACTAATACCTCCTAGACTCCAACCCATTGCCCATGCTGATGAATAGTTACAGAAATTCCTTAACAAAATGTCTTGCTTGGCTAAGTAGCAGCAGAGTATGTAAGAAAACTCAGCTCAGCAGCCGTTAAATGTCTCTCGTTTTGGGGACCTGTGGCGGCAACAAGACAAATTTGACTTCCTCAATATTTCGTGAGTAGAAAAATGTTGAGGGAAAAGAATATTTGCATGTTCTTAGACCGTACAGCACAATTGTGGAGTTAAGTAAAAAAAAAAGACAAATGAAAAAAAAAATCTTGCAAAGAAAAAGGGGAAAATTTTAGTTCTGTGTTTAAAGTAATGTGAAAAAATGTTGTTCACACCTAATTTTTTGTCTTTGCCAACAGAGGTGCAGAGGTGGGAGGAAATCAAACTGAAACAGCGAATGCAGTAGACGAATCAAAAATGCTTTAAACAATGTATGCTAAGTGAAGATAGAACCAATGTCAAAAATTACACATACCAAGCAATTAAATTGCTTTAAGAAAAAAACTGCCACAGTGTTTTCTGTTAAAATGTTTAATTAAACTATCTCATTGCAAAATTTAGGATATTAGGACGAGTGAAATCCAAACTTTTGCGTTATGGAATAATTTTCAAGAACACATAAACTGGACTCAAAATAATAAAATACCAGTAAGAAAGTTTCAATCGGGCAACCCGACTTACAAATACCCTCACCCTCAGTAACATAAAAAATTTTCTATTATATTGATATTATTATTCGATTTCTAAAGTGGGCGGAGTGGTACATTTGTATGAGAGGTACCAGAAGGGGCGTGTCTAAACTTCCAGATTTTTTCTCGAAAACTTAATCCTATTATAGCTTCACTAAATATAGAACTTGGGCACGATCGCGTTGGGTGTATTGATATTATTACTCCTTCTCTGAAGAGGGCGGAAAGGTACATTTGTATGGGAGGTACCATAAGGGGCATCGCTAGACTTCCAATTTTTCCTCCAAAACTTTATCCTTTTATAACTTAACAAAATACAGAATTTGGGCACGATCGTGTCGAGTGTATTGATATTATTACTCCATTTCTAAAGTGGGCGGAGTGGTACATTTGTATGGGAGGTACCAGAACTTTACCCTTCTTGAACTTTACTAAATACAGAATTTGGGCACGATCGCGTTAGGTCTATTAATAATGGCAATCGATTTTTAAATTGGGCGGTATCAGATGGGTATGGAAGTTACCTAATGAGGCGTGGCTAGACTTCGAGTTTTTTTTCTCCAAAAACTGTATCCTTCTATAACTTTACTAAATAAAGAGTTTGGGTACGATCGCGTTGGATTTATTGATATTATTACTCCATCTCTAAATTGGGCGGAAATGTACATTTGTTTGGGAGGTACCACAAGGGGCGTGGCTAGACTTCACATTTTTTTTCCAAAACTTTATCCAGTAAAAGCTTTACTAAGTACAAAATATGGGTACGATCCCGTTGGGTGTATTGATATAATTACTCGATATCTAAAGTGGGCGCAATGATGTATTTGTATGGGAAGTACCAGAAGGGGCGGGGCCATGTAGGCCATTTACAATACCGTAAGTAATTTTGGGGAAATATTAACTCGTGCAAATTTCAAAATATTTGGTTGCGTCTGTCAAAACTTATCGTGCGAACTAGCCGGACAGCCAGATAGACGGACAGACTGACGGACATGGCTCAAACGACTTAAAAAGTCATGAATCAAATTTGGTTCAAAGAAACCTAGGATCTAGAGTGACTCCTACTATGTGTTACACTTTTAGGTCGTATCAAATTATATATACCCTCATCCATAAGGGAGATGGTATAAAAATATAACTTCCAGCCAGAATGCAGTAAGATTCGAAGCTGCAACCTTACGATTGCCAGCCAGATACTTTCCCACCGTACCATCTCAACTTGTTGCAATGCGAGAGCCAAAAGAAAACATATCATACCATATCATAGGCATCTACATAATAATTCTCATTTGGATTATGTCAGCTATAGCAAAAAGAAGACGACAAATTTGCTGATATGATCATCGGTGACTCCTCCAAGACGAAGTTTATTGCCAAGTTTAGGAATGTTATCTGAACTCCTTGATCCTTTTGGGACTGTACGAAGATAAGTATCTTTGTTAAACAGAAAATAAGTATGTACAACGAGTCCTTTAACTTATAAACCAGGGCTCCGGGCTATAAGACTGTATAACAGACAATAAACCTGTACAACGGAGAATAAGTCTATACAACGAGCCCCTGAACTTATACAACCGAGAAATAAGTCTGTACAAAAGACAATAAGTCTGCACAACAAGTCCCTTCACTTCTACAACCGACCTAGAAGCCTGTACAATGGGCAATACGTCTGTACAACGAGTCCCTTCACGTCTACAACCAAGCTAAAAGCCTGTGCAATGGGCAATACGTCCGTACAACTGACCTTGAGTCTGTATAATGGACAACGAGTTCCTGAACTTGTACAACCAGGCTAAAAGCGTGTACAGCTAACTATAAGTCTGTATAACGAGCCAACGAGCCAAGTGTCCAACCTAATTACCGTCGCTCGTGTAAAGGGCGACATTATCGACTATATTAGTCAACCGATCAAACATAACCCCAGGCATCACTACCCGCCATAAGACATCTCAAGGGATGTTACTGCGGCTATTTCGAGCATTGAGAAGAAGTCAACAGAAGTGGGTCTGGTGATTAATAAGGACAAAACTAAGTTATTTGTTTCAACGAATAAAGAGTCTACTCGTTTGGGACGCTGCGTGAACGTTAACAACTAAAACTTTGAAGTAGTAGATGATTTTGTCTACCTCGGCTCCGCCATAAAAAAAATAACAATGTCAGCCTGGAAATCAAGAGACGAGTATTGATCGCAAACCGCTGCTATTATGCGCTGAGCAAGCGTTCTCTCGACGAACGAAGATCCAACTCTACCAGACACTGATCCTGCCTGTCTACAGCGCAGAATCCTGGGTAATGACTATTCTGGAAGTTTTCGAGAGAAAAATACTACGCAAAATATTTGGACCAATCATCGTTAACGGCGAGTACCGTCGTCGAATGGAGCATGAGCTGTACAACGACATAGAAGCTTGGACATGTTGTACTAATGGACGAAAACGCCCCGGGTTCGGAGGGGGTGATCAAAACTTCGATGGATTTACCAGGTGGAAGAGCTGTTATCTAAGCTTGGTTTGACAAACTATATACGAAACGCAAAAGACCGGAGCGCTTGGAATACTTTTCTACGTGCAGCTACTGATGGATAAATTTCTGTTGTTGCTGCCATTAAAGCAGAAGAAGATGGTTATAAACTATGAAAATGAAACCAGTAAGAAAGTTTCAGTCGGGCGACCCGACTTACATATACCATCACCCTCAGTAAAAAAAAAATTGCTATTATATTGATATTATAACTCGATTTCTAAAGTGGGTGGAGTGGTAAATTTGTATGGGAGGTACTAGAAGGGGCGTGTCTAGACTTCTAGGTTTATCCTCCAAAACTTTATCCTGTTATAGCTTTACTAAATACAGAGTTTAGGCACGATAGCGTTGGATGTATTGATATTATTACTCCATCACTGAAGTGGGCGGAAAGGTACATTTGTATGGGAGGTCCCATAAGGGGCGCCGCTAGACTTCCATTTTTTTCTCCAAAATATTATCCTGTTATAACTTAATAAAATACAGAATTGGGGCACGATCGTGTCGAGAACATTGATATTATTACATCATCTCTAAAGTGGGCGGCGTGGTACATTTGTATGGGAGGTACCAGAAGGGGCGTGTCTAGACATCCAGATCTTTTCTACAAAACTTTATCCTGTTATAGCTTTACTAAATACAGAATTTGGGCACGATCGTGTCAAGTGTATTGATATTATTATTCCATCTCTAAAGTGGGCGGAAAGGTACATTTGTATGGGAGGTACCAGAATGGGCGTGTCTAGACTTCCAGATTTTTTCTCCAAAACTTTATCCTGCTTGAACTTTACTAAATACAGAATTTGGTCACGATCGCGGTAGTTCCAATAATAAAATTAATCGATTTCTAAAGTGGGCGGTACCAGATGTGTGTGGGAGGTACCAGATGGGGCGTTGGTAGACTTCAGTTTTTTTTTCTCAAAAACTGTATCCTGCTATAGCTTTACTAAATTAAGAATTAGGGTACGAGCGCGATGGATTTATTGATATTATTACTCCATATCTAAAGTGGGCGGGAAGGTGAATTTGTATGGGAGGTACCAGAAGGGGCGTGGCTAGACTTCCAATTTTTTTTCCAAAACTTTATCCTGTAATAGCTTTACTAAGTTCAGAATTTGGGTACGATCCCGTTGGGTGTATTTGTATGACAATTCGATTTCTAAAGTTGTACAAGAGGTACCAGAAGGGCGGAGCCATGTAGCCCATTTGCAATACCGTAAGTAGTTTTGGGGAAATATTAACTCTCGCAAAATTTCAAGACATTTGGTTGCGTCTTTCGAAAGTTATCGTGCGAACCAGCCGGACAGCCACCAGACAGACAGACGGACATGGCTCAAATGACTTAAAAAGTCATGAATCGAATTTGGTTCTAAGAAACCTAGGGTCTGAAGTGACTCCTTCTATGTGTTACACTTTTGGGTCGTATCAAATGATATATACCCTCATCCCTAAGGGCGATGGTATAATCAGACACGTTGTTCTGGCCCTAATTGTTCCCCCTGTACAAGTAAGTCAAAATTTAAACAATATCTTATATTGGGTGATGGTATTTATCAGTCAGTTTACCTGACTGAAATTTCTGTACTGGTTTTATTCTAATTGTGTCTATTATCATCACCTACTAATCTACTTGCACTTCAAAAATCATTCTTTGAGGATCACTCTGCTTTGCTCGCGAAGTTAGAACTTGTTTGCCAATACCTAAGGTAGGGCACCCCAATTCCAGGCCAGTACAATTTGCAACTATACATTGCAAAGAGATTCTTCATGCGTTCTGTGGCTGGCTGATGCGTTAAATAACATTAGTTAAGCTAGAGCGTTGCTCTCCCTCGCTCCCCCATCTGCTCTCTTTACTTCCTTTTTCTTATTGCAGCGGGTACGAAAACCAACGAGTGTTTTCGTACACTAGCGAGTAAATGATGAAGTGTTCGAGAACAACGGACATAGCTCAGTACTTTGCTATGGCTGACTTGAGCACAACAGTTTTTCCTCTGTGGTGTTATGGTATAAGCGGTATTCCGCTTGTTTTTTTTCACAGTTTGCAGTTAAAGGTGTCTGGGCTAACAAGCTTAAGAAAAATTACTGCATTTCGCCCTTTCATCATCAGCCTCTTCCATAGGCGATAGAAATGCTTGTCGGCCAGGAAAGTCATGTTGGCCATAGATAGCAGCAAAGAGGCGCAAGAGACAAATAGTTTTTTAGCTTTAGGCTGAAAATGCACTTTGCTGCAGTTTCAAACTAAAAAAAAAACGTAAAGTGTCTTAGGATTTTTAAGCTCTACAAAGGCCCAGTGAGTATCAGCTTGTAACTGACAACTCATTTAAATTGTAGGCAACAATTAGCGTTGAAGCCGAGACAATATATCTTTTGCTTAAGCTGGTGTTCATGCCTCCGAAAATGATAATGTAACAATTGTATGCTAAGTAGTAGTAGTAGGAATCTTAAGTTTTTTGGTTTTAGGTGGTAATGTTTTTTTTTTTGTGGCAACTTGGTTACAGCTCAATTTTCCAAGGGAAACCGGGAGATTTGGTGTACGCTTAAACCGTTAAGTTATAGGAACTGTAAGCCTACAGATATTTTCGCATGATTAATTTTTCGTGGATGTTTTGGGGGGGGAAATAGCTAAAAATTGCGGAATGCAAATTCTAGAGATAAAATTAAATGCAATTCAAGGGAAGTTGATAAAGGTTTAGTTGATTATTTTAATTATAGGACTATAGAGAAACTACGGAAGGCTATAAGTAGCATGATGGGTTAGCGTATTTAATATCCTTTGTATGGTCATCAATGTTTGATTTTCATTAAGTTGATTCGCAGTTTTTTCTTATTAGTACGAATTTTCCAGAAAAACTTGTATTAAGATTTGAGGTAGGTTAAGCCAAATTTTTATGATTCCATTATTTTAGGCTTTGTTTGTGGGTAACTTACTTAAGAGTGAAAACTTTTGCAGCTTTCGGAAGTCGTATCTACGAAAGATTTACTTTTCTAGAGCGAGAAATTATTCATGGCTGATTTTAAACGTGGCCGTACATGCATTTGGTTTAACATAAATGGCAAGCGTTACCGTATTATTGAAACTAAATTTGTTTAAAAAATTACACCATTGGTGCAGTTTCTCATATACACTTGGGCTTTAATATTCTTCTGCCCACTTTAAACTTCCCCCTAAAAGTTTACTACAGTCCTGCTATAAATTTAAAATTCTTTAAACAAAACTAATTCAAAAGTTTTCACAATTAATTGTTAACCCTTTGCCGTCTCGTAATTTATTAGTTCACTGGGTCCTTTGCAAGTGTCCTCTTGACGGCTATCATTTGAATTTCCTGTTAAACTATCGACCAGTATTTTGCATACGACGCTACTCGGTCACAGCCCTCGTATTGAGTTCATAGTCATTATTATTGTAATATTAATACGCGTAACGCAATTAAACGTAAATAATGACTGTAATAATTACGTAAACTTCTAGCCGCTTTGTGCCTACATATGTGTAAGGATGTGGATGTGGATATCCTTTTACATTTTATCACATTGTATTGATATTTGAAACTTCTAACATTAACACATAGAACACTAGATATGTGACTCGTACGCGGGTACAAGGTTTATTGTTAATGTAAAGGGTTTTAATTATTTAGCACAACATTTAAAATTTAATGGCAGCCAGTTTTTTAATTTATAGAGTTATATGGAAAAACAGGAAATCGAAAAATTTGGTTACCGTAAACACATAGAAAAAATTTGAACTTTGTTTTAACATATACATACGTATGAACCGTATGCTTCATCTCCTGTGCCTATGTCAGCAGCGTCCTTTGTCTTTAAACCGGCCCCATTGGTGGTGGTGGTGGTTTTTTTTCAAACTCAAACCCTTAAAATCTGTTTAAGTAAATCCTTGGCCTTGTGTTTGGGCTTAAACGGCCGTCAGTTTTCAGTATTCTGTTCGCTTAACTTAACGACTGTTTCTTGGTTATTTGTGTATTTTATTTAGGGAAATTTTTTTTAAGAAAAACCTTTTAAAATTTATTGGTAATTTTGCGGGTATTTAATAGCCCAGCGGCAAAACACATGCTACCGTGACACATAAATTTCATAGATATCATAAGATGCCCACTTTGTTCAATAAATATTTTAAAATTTCGTCTAGAAAATATGAAAAATTGAGAGCATACCTTTTGCGGTTTGAGAAAGTGTGGCATAATTTAGGGCTAAAACCATTAAATTGTTTATAACAGTTGGGCGGTAAAAACAACATCGAGGAAATCCCTTTATCAATAGAAAATATATGTAATTTCTCTCAGGGGTGGGAGAAGACGAGAGAATATTTTGTGGGAGAGTTTCTTTTTTATCATCTTATACAAATAGATACAAAACTTGATGACTGAGATATGTGGGAGGAAGGATGCACTATATAGAGTATGGAAAACTAAACACCTTGAAATATGTGACAAATTCTGGGTTATAAAGGACACCTGATGTGCTCTCTATCATATAAAGGTTATAAGTTGCAGATTTAGCCGGTCATAGGCGGGACATAGGGGAATGGGACTTTGCCCAGAGGTAGAAAGTTACTGATTGTCACTCACTTGGGAGTCCCCAGAATCGATTCCTTTGTGGCACTGTCCAAGCAGCTAACTACTTCCGGTCTTAGACCAAGTATTCCCTGGGCAATGACTTTAAAGCAACCGCTTTGAAGTTAGCTAGAGTTAGAAGGCGAAATGTTGAGTAACCTAATCGGCATGCTACTACCGATGCGTCTTAGGAACTAGGTAACAGAAGTTACTGAAACTCAACACAGGCTCTCTTAGTGGCTTTGGCAGCCCCAAGAAACTAAGATCGGGAGCGGTGGCCTAATAAGCCACTCTCCTTAAACAAAAATTTATTATGAAAACACGAAGAAAACTAAAAACAAGAATGATTTAAGGATATGCACCTGGAATGTCCGAACTCTATACAGAGATGGTGCCTCTATCCAACTGGCGGATGTCCTCGACAAATACAAGGCTGACATCACCGCCATACAGGAAATGAGATGGACGGGACAGGGATGCACACGACGGAAGAACTGTGACATCTTTTACAAAATTGTTCTGAGAGATTTTAATGCTAAAATAGGAAGGGAAGATGCTCTTGGTTCAGCAGTCGGAAAATTCAGTATACACAACAACACCTCCGATAACGGATTCAGACTGGTAAGTTTCGCGTCGGCAAGAAACATGGTTGTGAGTGGAACCAGATTCCCGCATAAAGATATCCACAAGGCAACCTGGATATCTCCCGATCAAAATACAAGAAATCAGATTGATCACGTGGTAATTGATGGGAGGCATGTCTCAAGCGTTATGGACGTGCGTGTGATGCGCGGTGCAAATATCGACTCGACTCACCACCTAGTTGCAGCTAAGGTACGCACACGATTAAGTAGAGCTAAAAACACTCGTAATCAAACGCAAAGGAAGCTAGACATCACAAAGCTGCAGACCACTGAGATAGCCAATGCCTACTCCAACCAGCTCTCTCAATTACTCCATACAAATCCCCCTAGTTCTGATGTTCCCGACATGCAGTGGCAGCATATTGCGAATTCTATGACCACTGCCGCAACAACCGTACTGGGTTATGAAAAACCACGCTCAGACAAGCCCTGGTACGATGACGAATGTCGCGAAATGTCTGAGGAAATGGATGCTGCATACAAGGCAAAACTGCAGCCAATGGCGACGCGTGCGGTGACGGAGCGTTATAAAGAGAAAAAGAGGGAGATGAAACGCCTGTTCAGACGGAAAAAGCGTCTGTGGAAGAAAAGAGAGAGCCAGGATATCGAAAACTACAGGGAAAGAGGTGAGGCCCGAAAGTTCTACCAAAAGGTTAAAAGTAAAGGTTTTGGAACAGGGATCCCCACCTGTAAGGACAGAGACGGAAATCTGGTCACGGACACTCAGAGTGTGCTGCAAATATGGAGGGAACACTTTCAATCTCTTCTCGTTCCCGAAGGCAGCATAAGTGACGGAATCGCACCAATCATCGACGATGGAGCAGATTGTCCACCACCGAGCCAAAACGAGATCAGCACGGCAATTGCCCGGCTTAAAAATAATAAAGCTGCGGGAGCCGATGGACTGCCGGCAGAGCTTTTTAAAGCCGGCGGCGATGACCTGGTAACATGCATGCACCAGCTCATAAACACGATTTGGCTCAGGGAATGCATGCCCGATGATTGGAATCTGAGTGTCCTATGTCCCGTGCTTAAGAAAGGCGATCCTAGTGTGTGTACCAACTATCGCGGGATTAGCCTTTTACCCATCGCATACAAGGTCCTGTCTAGTGTATCATGTGAAAGACTAAAGCCCCTCCTGGCGAACCTGATTGGACCTTATCAGTGTGGCTTTAGACCTGATAAATCCACCACCGACCAGATATTCACGCTACGACAAATCCTGGAGAAGACCCAAGAAATGCAGATCGATACCTACCATCTGTTCATCGATTACAAAGCTGCATTTGACAGTCCGATTCGACAGAAATTGTTGGATGCTATGGCTGAGTTTGGTATCCCCGCAAAACTAATTCGACTCTGCGGGATGACACTGACTGACACGAAGTCTTCAGTGAAAATTGGCAAAAATCTGTCAGAGCCATTTTCTACCAAGCGAGGCTTTATACAAGGCGATAATCCGTCCTGCGATCTCTTTAACATCGTAATTGAGATGATCATGCGGAAAGCAGCAGTAAACAGGAATGGCACCATATTTAACAAAAGCCACATGTTGCTCGCGTATGCTGATGATATCGATATTATTGGACGTGGATTGCGAGATGTTACTGCGGCTTTTTCGAGCATTGAAAAGGAGTCGGCTGAAGTGGGTCTGGTGATAAACGAGGACAAAACCAAGTTATTTGTTTCAACGAACAAAGAGTCCACTCGTCTGGGACGCTGCACGAACGTTGACAACTATAATTTTGAAGTGGTAGATGATTTGGTCTACCTTGGCTCCGCCATAAACAAAAATAATAATGTCAGCCTCGAAATCAAAAGACGAGTATTGATCGCAAACCGCTGCTACTATGCGCTAAGCAAGCGATTTAACGACAAAACGCTCTCTCGAAAAACAAAGATCCAGCTCTACCAGACTCTGATCCTACCTGTCTTGCTCTACAGCGCAGAATCGTGGGTAATGACACATGCGGATCAATATATTCTGGGAGTCTTCGAGAGAAAAATACTCCGCAAAATATTTGGACCCATCATCGTGAACGGCGAGTACCGTCGTCGAATGAATCATGAGCTGTATGAGCTGTACAACGACATCGACGTGGTCAAGCGCGTTCAAATAGACCGAATGCGCTGGCTTGGACACGTTGTACGAATGGACGACAACGCTCCGGCTAGAAAAGTCTTCGGCAATAAACTCGATGGGCGGCGCAGGAGGGGGCGACCAAAACTCCGATGGATAGACCAGGTGACGGAAATGTTAAGTAAGCTTGGTATGACGAACTATCTACGGTGCGCAAAAGACCGAAGCGCTTGGAATGGTTTTCTACGTACGGCTACTGATAGATGAATTTCTGTTGTTGCTGCCAGTAAAGAAGAAGAAGAAGAAGGCGGGACACAAGATGTGCTCTCTACCAGATCCCATAGCCTCGTGAGGTTGCCAATAATACTCTATTTTTCCCACACCCACAATCATCAATTCACACTTACTCAAAAGTTTCGTTTGATTCAAAACAGTCAGTCTCTGCTTAGGTGTTATAAAAGCAACACCACACACGCTTGTTTTGCATTCTAACCATAAACAGACACAAGTACAGAGAGAGAAACAATGCTCAACGATTGTTGTGACAACATTTTCGTCGTCTACAGTTTGACAACGCTGACACATCATATTGTTGCGTGCGTGCGTTCGTTTATGCCTACCACTGCCTTAAGCCAATAATAGCTAACCATTCTAGCTTCAACCTCAGCGCTACCATAGTGGGTCAGTAGGCGGCGAATAATTAAACGACAGTTATAGATATGTAGGTTAGTTGCGAATCAAAAAAGAAGTCTCATACCATTGAGCGGTGACAGCTGACCACAAATGTTTTCATGACAAGCCGCCAAATAACTAGGCGTCCGACCACAAGGAATGCCCTCAAGAAAGGTGCAAAACCTAGGAGTGATATCCCTGTGGTTCCCTAGGCATCCAATTCCAAAGGCGTCTGATGGGCGGCTGTCTGGTCAGCGTCTGTGCCCTATGTTAGGGTCGGCTGATTACGTTTCCTAGTAGTTAGCATGACAACTTAACGAGTAGATTCCTGGAATTCAAAATCAAAGTGGAGACAATTTGATTACGGTGCAGGAAGCAGTCTACACTTGTCGATATCCGGCGCCTGCTTGGCTAAGATAACTAAAAATTATACTCACGATATGATCATAATACTGTTCGAAGGCACATTTCACACGTCTTTTGATCATCGGCAACCTTCAAGTGGAAACCTAAACCCAATATGTAACAAAGATGATGTAGAGCAGACTCCACGGTCAATATACGACCGGCCCATCTGAGCAGCTATAATGGACCAAATAGGGACAACAGCATGCAACTCCCTTCAACAAGAATTTATCTTGAAAATAAGGAGCCCAGAAGAGAGACTGTAGGCAGATGCCGAAGTGTTCTTCAACAGAGAAACATTAGTATGGATGTGTAAAATGGGGGATACTCCGCTAGGAGACCTACTGCAAGATCCACCTAGGACCAAGTTGATAGGGGGGGATTTGCACAAAACACTATTAAGGTGTGGGGTGGCTTCGACCCCACCTTCGACCAGTATTAAGAGCAAGCCCTTAAAAAATACATCAAAGACACATACCCCACGTTTTTAGAACATCGGTTACCTGCACATGGATAAAGACGCAACAGGTAACAAAGATGATGTAGAGAAGACGCCAAGGTCTTCCATGGAAAGGCTATCAGAACAGCTGTATCAAATAGTGACAACAGAATGCACCAAATTTAGTCTAAAAGCGCGTAGCTTCGAAGAAAAGACGTGGGAAGATGCCGAAATGTATGTACGCCTTCGCAGACAAAAAACATCAATACGGAAGTTCATAAAGGAGATTACTCTACTAGAAGATCTCCTCAACATCATTCGAGAATTTCGCAAAAATTGGAAAGCTCACAAAGAAGGTAGATCAATGCCCAAGGCACTGACAGCGACAGTTGTGTCGGCACCTAAGACTGTTGAAATCGCAACTCCTGCGGCACCACAAACAGAGTATAATGCGACGAGCCCAGCTGAAATGGTCAGACCTAGAAAGAGGCAGAAGGAAGTCACTGGAAACCTCGAGCGCAGGTTAGAAACAAAAGGAAGACAACACGGAACTAAAGAAATGGATACAGCGATTGCTATAAACCTAAAACCGGTTGGTGGAAAGAAGGGCCGACAGTAGCTGCTAAGAAATCAGCCAGACGGATACTTATGGATCAAACAACATTTTTGCTTTAGCGTTAACTATGTACTTCTACTGTGTTAAATAGTATTTTTGGTGCACCAAAACGTAATTTTATTGTACTTTTATTACATCAAATAGTACACTTATTGTACAAAAGAGTACATTTATTAGTTCAAATAGTACTATTATTGTATCAACAAATACTTCTGTTATACAAGACGGTACTTTTATTTTCATAAGAGGAGTTTCGTAGTACCAAAAAGTACTTACGTTGGACCAGTTAAAATTTTTGTCTTACAAAATGTACTCATATAGTACAAAAAATACTTCTATGATACCAAAAAGTACTTTTATAGTACCAAAAAGTACTTTTGTCATACAAAAAAAGGAATTTTTTAGTACCAAAAGTACTTTACTGTACCTACAAATACCTCTATAGGATCAAAAATTACTTTTATCATATAAATATGATTTTTTATTGTAACAGAAAGTAAATGTACCAAAAAGTACTTTTGTTGTACTGAAAAGTACTTTTATTGTACCACAAAGTACTTTTATTGTACTAAGGATTACTTTTGTTGTACCAGAAAATGCTTCTTCTATATCAAAATGTACTTTTATTGTACCAATTATAATTGTTGCACCTTAACTACTTGTATTGTAACAATAAGTACTTGTATTGTATCAATAAGTACTTTTATTGTATTTCATATATATAATAATAATATTTTGTTGCAAAAAGTTCTTTATCGAACCAACAAGTACTTTTATTGTACCACAAAGTAAAAGTACCAAAAAGTACTTTTACTGCATTATAAGGTACTTTTATTGTATCAATAAGGACTTTTTATTGTGTGAAAATTTTATTTTATTGTACAACATAATACTTCTATTGTACCAAAAAGGTCTTTTATCGTACCAATTAGTACTATTATTGTACCATCCAGTACTTTTATTGTACCCTAAGATTTTGTATTGTATTATATTTTTTGTAACAACAAGTAATTTTATTGTACCAAAATGTGCTTGAATAATACCAAAAAGTACTTTATTGTAATAAAAAGTACTTCTATTGTATAAAAAGTACTTTAAATGCATCACAAAGTTCTTCAATATTATCAGAAAGTACTTCCATTGTGTCAAAAAAGTACTTTAAAAGTACGTTTTACTAAAAAGTACTTACGTTGTACCAAAAAGTACTTTTAAGTACCAAAAGTACATGTTTTGTACCAAATAGTACTTTAACTGCATCAAAACGTACTTTTTTGTACCAATAAGTACTTTTATTGTACTCAAAGCAATTGTGCTGTACTAATTGATTGAGTCTGGCAACACCGTCGAAGTTAGACGTGAAAAATTCGTATCGCGATCGCTGTAATAAAACACATAGTTTGAATATAGTAAACAATAGTTATATTCCAACAGCTGATTGTTTTCTAAGAGAATAAAGTGTGTACTCTCGCAGCAACATCAAGTATGCCGAAACAAACACGCAGGAGTTTAATTTCCAAACATAAAAAAGTTGTTTGTCCCCAATGTAAGACAGAAGTGTGTGAAAGAGAAGACGCAATGGAGTGTGATAGTTGTAGTAAAACTCTCCACTCATTGTGTACAAAGCTAAATAAGGTGGAGATAGAGAGACTTGTTAACGACACCTCTCTTGAATACAAGTGTCACTTTTGACAACCTGAGCCAGACAACAGAGATGGCATAAGTACAATCTTGCATGAGATGAGGGAGATGAAACAAAAAATGAATTTTATGTCGGCCCAATATGACGAGATTTTAAGAGGAGTGAAAAAAAATACTTCTGCTATAAAAACGTTGCAAAAGGAAAATAAATCATTAAAGGAAGATGTTAAAAGCCTTAAATCTACTGTTGCATTCCTTAATGGAATGCGTGTCCAGAAT
Source organism: Muscina levida (assembly GCA_964034835.1). Lineage (NCBI taxonomy): Eukaryota > Metazoa > Arthropoda > Insecta > Diptera > Muscidae > Muscina > Muscina levida. The sequence goes on from OZ035882.1 coordinate 140,725,098, forward strand.
GATTGCGTAATAAATGGAGTTAATGCTGGTGAAAATTCAAAGGCGGTTGATGTGGTACTTGAGGTAGCTAAAAAGGCAGGTGCAGATATATGTGAAGATGAGATCGAGGATGCTTATTTCATTGGCCGCAACCGGAAAGAGAAGAATGTATCGCTTGTTGTGAAATTTGCAAACAGGAGAAGTAAAATGGCTTTAATGAAAGAAAAAAATAAACTTAAAGAGGTAGCTGACATGAAAAAGGTTTTTGTCAATGATTTCTTGGCAAAGGAGAGTTTGGAGTTGTTAAGATACGCAAAATCCTTAAAAACAGTAGGATATAAATATGTGTACGCTAAAGCTGGAAAGGTGTTTGTCAAGAGGGACGAACGTGCCCGACAGATTTGGTTGAAAAGTATGGATGATGTCGATGAATTGCTTTTAAAGTCCACTGTTTCTGGAAGACGATCAATAGCATTGCGCAATGGCGTAGTTCAGAGCAATGATGATGATGATGATGAGACTGGAGATGATGATGATAACGATGGATTTGTATCCCCACAACTAAATAAGTAATTGCTAAATCCTTTAATAATTTTATTTTTATTGTTATAATTTTTTTTCTTCATTTTAATGATTCCTAAATATTTTCCTAACATAAATTCATATAATTCTTACATAGTTAAACATAACCAAAAGTTTTTAAATATCTTATCAGTGAATATAAGAAGTATTTCTTCGATAAGTAAATTTAATCGTTTTAAAAGCAAAATCAGCAAGTTAGCTAAGTTACCGGATATTATAGCTGTGCAGGAAACGTGGTTCAGCAGCCAAAATTTAGCTTTGTATTCGATAGATGGTTTTAGTGCGATTCACTGCAGCAGGGATGATAGTTGTTGAAATGCCTGAAATCAGGTTGAACAACTGCAGTATTGTAATCATGTCTATTTACAGATCTCAACGTTGTAATTTAAGCTCGTTTTTAAATATGATGGAAAGTGCTATGTCAAATTTTGGTACCAGGCCGATGGTGTTAGTGGGGGACGTTAATGTTGATTTGAACGCAGTAAGCAGGGATACTCGCTATGTTAACAATATGTTTAATGACTTTAACATGCGTTCTTGCCATAATCACATCACTAGGCCACAAAGTGGAACCTCAATTGATTGGGTTAATAGTAATTTTTATGATAAAGTTCTTGTGCATAGCATCGAAAACGAATTGTCCGACCACAATGTTTTGAGCTGCTGTATTAATCTAGATTTTGAACCAAATAATTATATAGCTCATAAGATTGTAAAATGTGATTTTAAGAAGCTTACGAGAATTTTGGATAATAATTTGCCCGCAATTCTTAATACAAATTCAAACTCGTCTGAGATATGTGAAAAGCTTGTACAAACCTTGTCTGAAGCATCGTTAGAATGTACAACGACAAGTACAACTTCCATTGATATTCGTGCAGAGTTGACCCCATGGATGACCGACAATATGATATCACTTCTTCGATATAAAAAAAGGCTTTTAAAGGCTAGGCGAAAGAATAGGGAAAACAAGGCGATTTCTGAATGCTTAAAACGAATAAGCAAAGTTGTCAAATACAGTAATTCAGTTTTAATGGAAGAATTCTATAAAAATAAATTAAATTCATGCAAAGGCGATAAAAGAAAGACGTGGAATTTTTTAAACAAACAATTTGGACGCAATATAAAATCTTTTAATGATATTATTTTAGAAGGTGGGGACATATTAACTACAGAAAGTTCTAAATCCACTGCATTTAATAATCATTTTGTTGAATCTGTAAACTCTTTAAAGAATAGTATATCCCAAAACCTTGATGATGATATTAATTTGTTTGGTACACTAGTACCAAATCAAAGTTGTTTTACCTTACAAGCGGTCCAGAATATACAAGTTGAAAACGTTTTATGTGGGCTTGATGTTACAAAAAGTTCGGGGCATGACAATATAACATCAAGGATGTTACTGATAAAGAAACCTGTTGTTGCAAAAATTCTTGCAATCATTTTTAACAAGATGATTTTGGAAAAGAATTATCCTAATGTATTGAAAATCCACAAGGTAATTCCAATTCCAAAGAAGCCATCTTCCAGAATGTTAACCGATTTTAGACCAATTTCGGTGTTATCTGTAATTGATAAGATTTTTGAAAAGTTAATATTCGAACAGCTTTCCAAATATATCGATGACAATAACATATTGTATAAACGTCAATATGGATTTAAGAAAGGTTCTGGTACGGAAGAGGCTTTGGTGAATGTTATGGAGTGTATATGTGGAGGAATTGATGTTGGTAATAAAGGGGTAGCCGGTGTATTCTACGATTTTTCAAAGGCTTTTGACTTGGTTCAACATGACATCATGTTAAAAAAATTAAAAAATATTGGTATATGTGATGCCACGTTAAAACTTTTCGAGGATTATTTTAATAAAAGATTTCAATATGTTCAAATTGGAGAATCGAAAAGCAATATGTTGCCAGTAAAGTATGGTGTTCCTCAGGGAAGTGTTTTGGGTCCACTATTTTTTAAAATTTATATTAACGATTTGAAAAATATTAAATTCTTTGGCAAACTCTTCTTGTTTGCAGATGACGTTTGCCTTCTCTATGATTATAAACATGAGCAGGTCCTTAGAACTCAAATTGAATATGACGCAGCGATATTCGCTGAGTTCGCACGTTTAAACAAATTAGTCTTAAACACCAGTAAGACAAAATTTATAAGATTTAAACCGTATGTGTGTGCGAGCGATGGAAATATGTCGGTACATGTTGATGGGTCGCTTATATCTGAGTCAAAGAGTGTAAAGTATTTGGGAATGACCCTTACTCATAATCTTTCATGGGATGCCCATTAGGGTGAGTCTTAAAAAATGTTTTTGGAATTTTTCATGGGCCAAGTTAAAATTTTATTAAGACGTACAAAAAAACTCTATGTGATTTTTTTTAATTTTTTTCTTAATGGTTTAGGGGTCGCTACCGGGGTTCGAAATTCAAAATTTTACCGTCATCCTGTGGGATAAGCAGAATAACTCGAGTAAACCTTAACTGATCCTTATGAAAATTTTTCAGTATTAATAATTTCCATAACAAAGTAACGGAGTTGTAAATGGGCAGAATTGCCCCACCCCTTCTGGTACCTCCCATACAAAATTACCTATTTTTTGATAAATAATATTTCTCCCATAAGTTTCAAACGGGCAGATGGATAGCATTTAAACTTGGTCAGTTTAATTACCTTGCAATAACAGATAAACCCTCGGAAAATCAAAACCTTTGTCACACCCCTTCTGGTACCTCCCATACAAATGACCGAATTAACCCCCACATTTTTACCTACATATCTTTTTAGTAAAAATACTGAATTCAATAAAATTTTGTGTGAGATGAACACATGCAAAAATTTGACTCGTGAGTGAATATGGACTATATCGGCCAACCCCTTCTGGTACCTCCCATACAAAATTACCTATTTTTAGACAAATTATTTTTTACCAATAATTTCCAAACGGACAGCTGGATGGTATTTAAACTTGGTCAGTTTAATTACCTTGCAATAACAGATGAACCCCCAGAAAATCTAAACCTTTGTCACACCCCTTCTGGTACCTCCCATACAAATGACCGAATTAACCCCCACATTTTTACTTACATATCTTTTTAGTAAAAATACTTAATTCAATATAATTTTGTGTGAGATGAACACATGCAAAAATTTGACTCGTGAGTGAATATGGACTATATAGGCCAACCCCTTCTGGTACCTCCCATACAAAATTACCTATTTTTAGACAAATTATTTTTTACCAATAATTTCCAAACGGACAGCTGGATGGCATTTAAACTTGGTCAGTTTAATTACCTTGTAATAACAAATAAACCCCCAGAAAATCGAAACCTTTGTCACACCCCTTCTGGTACCTCCCATACAAATGACCGAATTCACCCTCATAGTTTTACATATTTATGCTAATTATTTGACAGAAAATTTTGATTTTTTTCATAGGTTAACTTAAAAGTTTTAAACGTAGAAGTCATATAATATGATTTACGCATTGTATTTCGGGAATAACAACCGGTCCTGTAATATTACTTTTTAAGAGGTTTAAAAATGCCTGGACAAAAGTCGATCATTCCAATTTTAAACCTGGCATATCGGATGATCTCATATTAAGACAAGTAAAGAATTCTGCGAATGCTATTTGTTTTGCCGAAAATCAGCTTAAAGAGTTTCAGCCACGAGAGGACTACAAAGAGCTACTTAAGCTGACAATAATATTCTGCGGGATGTTCCAAAAACACAAATATTCTTCAGAGCACCAGCAGGTCTTCACAGTGCTAGATGGAAGGCTAAGGTAATATATGCCTTAAAAATATATTTATTCTGAGAGCAGTTCAAGTTAAACAAAAGCGAATTATGTGGAACACAGGATGTTTGCAGTTTTATAATTAATATTTACCTTAAATATTGGTTTGAATCCACTTCTGGACCTTCTGCTTGAAGTCTTGAAGTCTTATGCAACAATACATAAAGAGACAGCGGCAATAGTCTTAAAAAAAATTCTAGGTCATCTCTGGTATTTTTAGGAAGAGCTAGTTTGATTTGCATTTTTGATGACAAAGTTTCTCATGAAATTAAGAAGAAGATGGTAAATGCTTTAAACATAGAAGGAGTAGATAATTCAGAAAAACGAGTTACAGTGGATGGAAACCTACTACATTCCAAAAGTCTTGAGCATTTTGTATCCAACAATACTCTTAGATTTTTCAGCATAACGGGTATTAAATCGGGTTTCCTAAAAAAAATGTTGAAGATTGGGAGCAAGATGCAGACTTTAAATTAAGTAAAGAAATAGTTCGGTCTAGCTTGAAGGTTGTTAATGATATTGCTGAACACGGAGTGGCCTTAATGCAGGAATACAATAAATTGCATACACATTATGGAGAACAGAAGTAGTTCCTATTATTATTGGTGAAAGAATTTAGAAAAAAAATATTCAGATCCAAAAAAATCTACCATGTGTAAATAATATTTTACAATATTTTCAAATTTAAAGAAAATTGTAAGCAGTAATACAGTTGTTAATAATTATATTTTTTAATGTTAAGTTTTTCATGCAATGAATTCATGTTTAATATTAATATATTAAATTTTTATTTTAATATTATTTTTTAACTGTTTAATTTAATTTTTATTTTCGAAATGTACCTTTTTAAGTAATAATACAACAAAAACTGATGAACAAATTTGAAATAAATCATTTCATATTAACTGTACTGTAAAAATTCCAAAGTTGGACTGCAAATTATTGGAGGGGGGCAAGACAATAGCGTTGCATTATCTATGTTGAATATCTGATAACATTCATTAAACTAGATTTATATTTAAGATAAGCATTAGTAAAATTACAATAAGCGTATATCTTTAGCAAAATATAAATGAATTCAGCATACTTACAAAAAAATGTATGTAAAAATATGGGGGTTAATTCGGCCATTTGTATGGGAGGTACCAGAAGGAGTGTGGCAAAGGTTTTGATTTTCTAGGGGTTTATCTGTTATTACAAGGTTATTAAACTGACCAAGTTTAAATGCCATCCAGCTGTCCATTTGGAAATTATTGGTAAAAAATAATTTGTCTAAAAATAGGTAATTTTGTATGGGAGGTACCAGAAGGGGTTGGTCGATATAGTCCATATTCACTCACGAGTCAAACTTTTGCATGTGTTCATCTCACACAAAATTTTATTGAATTCAGTATTTTTACTAAAAAGATATGTAGGTAAAAATATGGGGGTTAGTTCGGTCATTTGTATGGAAGGTACCAGAAGGGGTGTGACAAAGGTTTTGATTTTCTGGGGGTTTATCTGTTATTGCAAGGTAATTAAACTGACGAAGTTTAAATGCTATCCATCTGCCCGTTTGAAACTTATGGGAGAAATATTATTTATCAAAAAATAGGTAATTTTGTATGGGAGGTACCAGAAGGGGTGGGGCAATTCTGCCCATTTACAACTCCGTTACTTTGTTATGGAAATTATTAATACTGAAAAATTTTCATAAGGATCAGTTAAGGTTTACTCGAGTTATTCAGCTTATCCCTCAGGATGACGGTAAAATTTTGAATTTCGAACCCCGGTAGCGACCCCTAAACCTTTAAGAAAAAAATTGAAAAAATTCACATAGAGTTTTTTTGTACGTCTTAATAAAATTTTAGCTTGGCCCATGAAAAATTCCAAAAACATTTTTATTTTGCCAAATAAGAATCAACCTAATGCCCATATTAACGAGATAAAATCAAAGATTTCGTCGGCCACCGGGGTATTATATAAATTCAAAAATAAGCTGAGCAGAGAAATAAAAATGATGATTTATGAAACCCTTATACATTCACATCTAACGTATCTTCCTATTATATATGCTCATAAAAAATGCAGTTCAATGAAAACTTTACAATCTGCACAAAATAAAGCACTTAAGATAGTTTTTAATCTACCGATAACATATTCTTCGATTAATCTGTACAAACATAAAGCAAAGACAGTTTTGCCAATACAAGGTCTGTATAAACGGCAACTGTTCATATATATGCATAAGTCCACTTTAGGTACATCAGGGGCATCAGTTGAGTTTGTTCGAAATCGAACAAGGACAGGTCGAAATACGAGACAAGCGGACAATATCACAACTTCTAGATGTCGATTAGATGTTACAAAGCAACGTATTGGTTTTGCTGGACCAAGCGAATACAACAACTTGCCTGCGTATTTGAAAAATATCATTTCAATTTCAGTTTTCAAAGAACATATAAAAAAATATCTTTTGGATAACGTTGAAATACTTCTTATATATTAAAATCAAAATATTTAATTAATTTTTATTTACTTTAAAAAAATTTTTTTTTTCTTTTTTTAATTTTGAAAACTTCTTTATTTGTTAATATTTTCTCATTGTTAATATTTTGTTAATATTAGTTGCCAGTTAGCTCCTTTAAGGCCAATAAGGCGCTGGGGCTTAAAAAAAATACACGTGTATATAATGTTGAATTAATATAAATAAAATAAAAAAAAAAAAAAAAAAAAAAAAGTACTTATACTATATAAAAAAAAGTACTTTTTTTGTACCAAAAATAACTTTTATTGTAGTGGATAGTAGACCGGGTCGGTCCCCATACAAATTTTTTTTTTTCTTCAAAGTCGAGGGCAAATATTAAAGATCACCTCGAGACAACTTCAAAAATCGAACAAGGACAGGTCGAAATACGAGACAAGCGGACAATATCACAACTTCTAGATGTCGATTAGATGTTACAAAGCAACGTATTGGTTTTGCTGGACCAAGCGAATACAACAACTTGCCTGCGTATTTGAAAAATATCATTTCAATTTCAGTTTTCAAAGAACATATAAAAAAATATCTTTTGGATAACGTTGAAATACTTCTTATATATTAAAATCAAAATATTTAATTAATTTTTATTTACTTTAAAAAAATTTTTTTTTTCTTTTTTTAATTTTGAAAACTTCTTTATTTGTTAATATTTTCTCATTGTTAATATTTTGTTAATATTAGTTGCCAGTTAGCTCCTTTAAGGCCAATAAGGCGCTGGGGCTTAAAAAAAATACACGTGTATATAATGTTGAATTAATATAAATAAAATAAAAAAAAAAAAAAAAAAAAAAAAAGTACTTATACTATATAAAAAAAAGTACTTTTTTTGTACCAAAAATAACTTTTATTGTAGTGGATAGTAGACCGGGTCGGTCCCCATACAAATTTTTTTTTTTCTTCAAAGTCGAGGGCAAATATTAAAGATCACCTCGAGACAACTTCAAAAAAAAAATTTTTTTCCTCCCCCACCCCCCGGAAAAACAGCCAAAATCGTTTTTTTTATCACTGCTTTTTTGTTTGTGGCTCAATCGTAACATACAAGGCATCGGTGTATAGGTTTCGACGAGTACTACATTTGTCCTATAGATGTCGCTGACAAACGACATCATCTTGTAATGATGGCCTCATTTAGAGCGATTTCTACCCCTAAAATTTAAAAATATTTTTTTCTAGGATTAAAGCCCTTTAAAAACCAAGAACATTTTGCTTTGGAAGTGTACAGTTTTATTCAAAAACATAAAAGTTACGTATGATAAGATGTATTTACAGCATTAACAAAAACATTTTTTATGTTGTTTGCAATATTATCGCAAATTATTGCATACTCTATAGCGCTGACGGAAACTTTTTTATAAAAATGATTCCATACTTTGTAGCTTAAATTGTTGAATAAGTCTTAACGACATCGAAAAAAAATTTAAGTATTTTCTTGAGATAATTCATTTTTAATATAGTTACCGGCGAAATATAATTTTTATTACAAATAAAATCCCAAAAAGAGCAAAGATATGTATGTAATTACAGCAAATATTGGCGCGACTCAAGTTCCGTTCAAGACTTTCTAATTTTGCAAAAATTTTTCATTTTGATTAGTTATTCCAAGCGTTGATTCACTTACAATTCGCACAAATGTTCAGTGTTGCAAATTGAATGGGAAGAATACAAGTGCAAAGTTATGTCTATATTTTATTATCAATACTTCCATTGTGGAGCAGGTATCTTTATAATTTCGTTTCTTGAATATTGGTGACACTAAATACCTTTATCCGCATGTTTGAAAACACTGTTTGCGCTAAAAAGTATGCAATAACTTGTATTTCATTTTTTTCGATATCGCTAAGAAGTATGCAACAATTTTCTGTAATAATGCAAGCAACAGTAAAAAATATTAGTGTTGATGCTGTAAATACATATTTTCAAACGTAACTTCTTTGTTTTTGAAAAAAATTGTATACTTCCAAAGCAAAATGTTCTTGGTTTTTAAAGGGCTTTAATTCTAGGAAAAAATATTTTTTAATTTTAGGGGTAGAAATTGCTCAAAATGAGGCCATCATTACAAGATGATGTCGTATGTCAGCGACATCTATAGGACAAATGTAGTACTCGTCGAGACCTATACACCGATGTCTTGTATGTTACGATTGAGCCACAAACAAAAAAGCAGTGACAAAAAAACGATTTTGGCTGTTTTTCCGGGGGGTGGGGGAGGAAAAAAAATTTTTTTTTGAAGTTGTCTCGAGGTGATCTTTAATATTTGCCCTCGACTTTGGAAATTTTTTTTGGTGACCCGGTCTAGTGGATAGTATTTTTATTGCACCAAAAATGCTTGATTGTACTTAGAAAGTGGTTTTATAGTACTAAAAGCTTACATATTTAATTTCAGCTCAACATTTCTTAAACTCCTGCTGAAATCGCAGGGACAGATAGAAGGAAACCCCCAAAAGGGGGAGTTTTTATGTGAGGTGGGAGTAGTTTCTGGCCGATCTTGTGTATATTAGACCTTAACCTACGCTAAGAGAATAGGAGCTTGCATACTAAATTTCATCTCGACAGCTCCTTAACTACTGCTGAAATCGTGGGGACAACCTCCCTAAAAGGGACAATTTGTATGGGAGGTGGGGTAGATATTGACCGGTCTTGCTCATCTTAGAACTTAAACTCCGCTTTGAGAATAAAATTCTGAATTTCAAATTGTGTTGTACTAAAAAGTATTTCTACTATATAAAAAAGTACTTTTGTTGTACCAACAAGAACTTTTATTGTACCGGAAAGTTCTTTTATAGCACCAAACATGTTTGATTGTACTAATTAAGTGCTTTTATAGTACTAAAAGGTACCAAATATAAATGTATTGTCCCTCACTTCTATATATGTATTTAAGTAAACATTTATTGTGCCAAAATTTAGTTTTATTGTACCAAAAAGTACTTTTATTGTAACAAAGAGTATTTTAGCTTTGCCATAAAGTACTTTTATTGTACCAGTAAGTACTGTTAGTGTACCAAATTATTTTTTTTTTGTATTAAAAAGTACTTTTATTTTACCCAAAGAACTTGAATTTTACCACAGAGAACTTTTGTGGTACCATAAAGTACTTTAAATTTACTAGAATGTTCTTTGCTTGCAACGAAAAGTATGTACTAAAAAGTACATCATTGCACCCAGTCATTTTACTGTCCCAAAGAGTACATTTGAGAAATTGTATCAAAAATAAATTGTTTTGTATTAAAATGTACTTTGGATAGAATGAAACCTAAAGTACTTGTATTTTACCACTTAGTACTTTTGTTGTACAATAAAGTACTTTTATTTTACCAGAATGTACTTTCATTTCACTGAAAAGCACTTTTATTGCACCAAAAGTATATCATTGCATCAAGAAGTACTTTTATTGTCCCAAAGAGTAAATTTTTGATACCAAAAAGTACTTTAGTGTTAAAAATTTACCTCTATTGTGTCAACGAGTATCTTTATTGTCCCAAAAAGTGATTTTGCCAAACCATAAAGTACTTTTTAACCCTCACTCTACGCCTAGAAGGTTATATGTCATTTGATACGACCCAAAAGTAGGTCTGCCTGTCTGTCTGTCTGACTGGTACCCACGATAACATACAAAAGACGTAACCAATTGTTTTAAAACTTTGCACAAGTTAATATTTCCCCAAAACTACTTACTGTATTGGAGTGAGCTACATGGGCACGCCCCTTCGGGTACCTCCCATACAAATGTACCAGTCCACCCACTTTAGACATCGAGTAATAATATCAAAATATCCAACGCCAACATGCCCAAATTCTGTATTTAGTAAAACTAATTGAGGACAATTTTGGAGACAATATTGGAAATCTAGCTACGTCCCTTCTGGTACCTCCTATACAAATGTACCATTCCATTCCGCCCACTTTAGCAATCGAGTAATAATATCAATATACTAGAAGATTTTATGTTTTACTGAGGGTGAGGGTATATGCAAGTCGGTTTTCCCGACTGAAATTTTCTTTCTGGTTTTTGCAACATTATGCCAAAAAGTACTTTTAATATGCCACGCAATACTTTTATGGCGCCAAAAATTACTTTCATTGAAACCAAATTTTCTTGTTTAACCAAAAAAACCTTAAGTGGGTATTATAACGGGGGTTTTATCTTAGGCTGAAGTAGTTCAGCCGCCTCCAGGGTCTTCGCAAGGACCCTCAAAACCTTACGAAATAAAAGAGTGGATTTTCCCTGACTAGGGCAAGATATTGTATTTTTTATTTACTTATTTTATAATCCACACAATTTAAATAGAACAAAACACTCCAAATCCTTAAGCTAAATGCAGTCCGATATCCTTAAGATGTTTAATAGCGGGTAATGATGGCTGGGGATTATGCTTGGTCGGTGGCCTCGTATCGTTGATGGTATCTGGTGTAAGGTGCTGCGGTGCCTGGGGTTGTTATCCTTTGTACGGAGAAAGCGGTCCTTAGACGACGGCGGTTATTCGGTGACGGGAAAACAGGACGGGTTTGACGCGGCAATAATTCGGTGCGGGATACGGGTTGCGGTAATTCGTCGAGGACTCACAGGTAAACCAGGCAGGACCTGCTAGTGAGATTTGCTTAGGTCCTGTAACGGAAGGATAAGAACAAAAACAAAAACAACTACACGTTTATACAGACTCAAGGTCCGGTTGTACAGGCTTATAGCCCGATTGTACAGACTCGTAGGTCCGATTGTACAGGCCTATTGCCCGATTGTACAGACTCGTAGGTCCGATTGTACAGACTCAAGGTCCGATTGTACAGGCCTATTGCCCGATTGTACAGACTCGTAGGTCCGATTGTACAGGCCTATTGCCCGATTGTACAGACTCGTAGGTCCGGTTGTACAGACTCAAGGTCCGATTGTACAGGCCTATTGCCCGATTGTACAGACTCGTAGGTCCGATTGTACAGGCCTATTGCCCGATTGTACAGACTCGTAGGTCCGATTGTACAGGCCTATTGCCCGATTGTACAGACTCGTAGGTCCGATTGTACAGGCCTATTGCCCGATTGTACAGACTCGTAGGTCCGGTTGTACAGGCCTATTGCCCGATTGTACAGACTCGTAGGTCCGATTGTACAGGCCTATTGCCCGATTGTACAGACTCAAGGTCCGATTGTACAGGCCTATAGCCTGGTTGTACAGACTTATTGTCCGATTATACAGGCCTATTGCCCGATTGTACAGACCTAATGTCCGATTGTACAGGCCTAAAGCCCGGTTGTACAGACTTATTGTCCGATTATACAGGCCTATTGCCCGATTGTACAGACCTAATGTCCGATTGTACAGGCCTATAGCCCGGTTGTACAGACCTAATGTCCGATTATACAGGCCTATTGCCCGATTGTACAGACTTATAGTCCGTTTAACAAAGATGCTTGTCTTCGTACAATCCCAAAGGATCAAGGAGATCCGATAACTTTCCTTGACTTGGCAATAAACTTCGTCTTGGAGGAGTCATCAGACAATCGTTGTTGAAAACGTCGTCTTCTTATATTATATGCGAAATGAAATAAATGAGAATTTAAGTCGCATGTTATTATATGTCGATTGCCTGAATGCCACAATTGCAAAGAATGAATGTGCTGCTGATCGATGGTGCTGTTGTGTGTGTCGCGACAGCCTTTGCGTTGGTGGCCAATGATGCTGCGTGTGTTGTGTGGTGGTACGCTATGTCGCGTCTTAGCGCTCGCGTCGCAACCGTCTGCAATGGTGTAGTGGCAGAGCGTCTGGCTGGCGATCGTAGGGAAGCCGGTTCAAATCCCACTGAAGTGCGCATAAATATATTTTTTTTTTTTCTTGCCAAATTGTTCTATTAAATGTTATTGTTATTATTGTTATTATTATTATTATTATAATTATTATACTAAATAGATTGTATTTAAATGAGATATATGTGATTATTATTATATTTATTACTATGTTATAATGTACGGACGAAATGATAATTTCGTCACGTTACATCCCCCCCCCCTACTTCGGGGAGTCTTTTAATAAATGGGCGAGTTTCTGAACGATGTTGTTGACGGCGATGATTGATATTTTTCTTATCTTTATGGTTCTGGTATAGAGGTATATCGCTGGTACCCAAGACGCAGCGGGCGCGTTTAATACGGTGGTAAGCTCTGCGAACTTGGGTCGGGGGCCTTCCTTCATTTATGGTGATGGATTGCTGCCGTTGCAAACATCTTGGCCGCCGGATGCGCAACTGAGACTCCTGCGGGAAATTTCTCTGCTGATTCCCGGTAGTATTCTGTGTGCCCCGATCCCTATGACCGGTAGAAATTTCACGTTTAGTTTGGGGACGATGTTCCGACCGGGACTCTGGTAAATTTCGCGCTGGGGTCCTTTTAGTCCTCGTGGCAAGCGATTTACGGCCATGTGTAGCAGTTTGTGACTCCTGCCGTCCTTCGGAATTGTTTGTTGCGATTACTGGCCGGTTCCTTTGGATCTTTGCCCGACGACTTTGCTTTGCCGATGTCCTGCGTGGATTCTTCAATTCCGTGAAGTGCAACGTGGCTCTGGTCTGCTGTTGCGTTGTACGAGAGGTAGATGACATATCTAATATGATGGAGGATGGTGGTCTAGATGGTTCCTCCATATTTATCAGGACGTTTTGTTCGTTGAAAAAAAATTCCCTACTCGTTATTGTGTTGAGATGTGCCACACTTCCTTCTTTTTCTGGTATTGTGATTCTCCTGCCGTCGAGACTCAAGACACATCCTCTCTGCTGTAGGAAGTCCATGCCTAATATGATGGGTTCGGCTAATGTAGGGATCACTGATGCATTTAATCTGGTTGTTTTATTCGCGTACTCTATATCTATAGGATATATATTTCGACTGGTGGTCATGCGTTGGTCGGCCATCTGAATCATCCTTTCTCCATGCTCTGGTACAACTCCATGCGCTTTTATATGTTGTTTGACCGAGTTGGCAATATAAGTTGATGATGCTCCTGTATCCAGTAATGCCTTAAATTTTCGACCATAGAGACAGACAGTAATAAGATACCGGTCTTGATTTGCACCTCCAGATTCTGACTCCTTATTCTGGCACAAACACTCCTTAGAGAGTACTCCATTTTGCCCACAGTACGAGCAGAATAGTTTAGGATAGTTGTTGCATTTCCATCTAATGTGTCCTATATTTTTGCACCGCCAACAGAAGTCCTTTCGTCGATATGTTTTCTCTTTCTGGGACACCATATGGGAGGTGTGGGACCTTTCGTTACGGGCTTCGTCTCGCTTTAGTAGCTCGAAATCATCTGTTAATCCGATTAATTCATCTAACGTAGTGAAGTCGTTACGACGGACGTAATGGCGGTATTCGGGCCTCAGGCCATCATATATACGGTCTAAGTGGTTCATCGTTCGTAGTTGTGGGTGTTGACGGGCTATAGTGAGCATTGAGAGTACATAATCCTTTGCTCTTTCGCGATTCAATTGTTTTCGGTTATAAAAAGTATTTTCTAGCTCGGAAAGATGTCGTTTTGACAGGAAGAAACGTTCGGCTTCCGCTCGAAACGAAGTCCAGCTTTTTAGGTCCGATCTCTTTATGCGAAACCATTTTAAAATATTTCCTTCTAAAATTCCTAACAGTGTAAATAGCAGACGGTCCAGAGGTATATGATAACATTCAGCTAACTCCTCAAAGCGTTCCAGAAAATCTGGTAGGTCCGCTTCATTCGATAATCTGATACCCCATTTTTGTACTATGTTCATCACTTCGCAATCCGAGAGTTCGGGCTGGCGTCTTTTAGTAGGTATTTGTATTTGGATGGTATCCTGTTCGATCATGGTGTTCTCACCTGCTGCAATCTCTCTCTCTAGTTCGCGTAGCAGATTCTCGGAGGATGCTCGTAATCGCTTCATTCGAATGTATTCGGTGAGTTGTTTCCTGAGATACTCCATAGTGTATCCTTCGGTGGGTATTTTAGCCTTTTGGCATTCTTCGACCAATTGGTCCTTCTTCAATAGATACACCCAGGTTAAGGATTCTGCACTTAATAGCTTTGATTCTTGAGTGTTTTCGTCCTTTGGACACGACGTATTTTCGCTGGCGGGGTTTTCTCCGCTGGTACTTGCACTAGGATTAGTTTCCATTTTGGCGCCTTTCTCAGTTTCCATTTCAGTTGGTTTTCCGCTTTTCGATTTTTTGTCGTGTCCCTGCTCGGGCGCCATTTATAACGGGGGTTTTATCTTAGGCTGAAGTAGTTCAGCCGCCTCCAGGGTCTTCGCAAGGACCCTCAAAACCTTACGAAATAAAAGAGTGGATTTTCCCTGACTAGGGCAAGATATTGTATTTTTTATTTACTTATTTTATAATCCACACAATTTAAATAGAACAAAACACTCCAAATCCTTAAGCTAAATGCAGTCCGATATCCTTAAGATGTTTAATAGCGGGTAATGATGGCTGGGGATTATGCTTGGTCGGTGGCCTCGTATCGTTGATGGTATCTGGTGTAAGGTGCTGCGGTGCCTGGGGTTGTTATCCTTTGTACGGAGAAAGCGGTCCTTAGACGACGGCGGTTATTCGGTGACGGGAAAACAGGACGGGTTTGACGCGGCAATAATTCGGTGCGGGATACGGGTTGCGGTAATTCGTCGAGGACTCACAGGTAAACCAGGCAGGACCTGCTAGTGAGATTTGCTTAGGTCCTGTAACGGAAGGATAAGAACAAAAACAAAAACAACTACACGTTTATACAGACTCAAGGTCCGGTTGTACAGGCTTATAGCCCGATTGTACAGACTCGTAGGTCCGATTGTACAGGCCTATTGCCCGATTGTACAGACTCGTAGGTCCGATTGTACAGACTCAAGGTCCGATTGTACAGGCCTATTGCCCGATTGTACAGACTCGTAGGTCCGATTGTACAGGCCTATTGCCCGATTGTACAGACTCGTAGGTCCGGTTGTACAGACTCAAGGTCCGATTGTACAGGCCTATTGCCCGATTGTACAGACTCGTAGGTCCGATTGTACAGGCCTATTGCCCGATTGTACAGACTCGTAGGTCCGATTGTACAGGCCTATTGCCCGATTGTACAGACTCGTAGGTCCGATTGTACAGGCCTATTGCCCGATTGTACAGACTCGTAGGTCCGGTTGTACAGGCCTATTGCCCGATTGTACAGACTCGTAGGTCCGATTGTACAGGCCTATTGCCCGATTGTACAGACTCAAGGTCCGATTGTACAGGCCTATAGCCTGGTTGTACAGACTTATTGTCCGATTATACAGGCCTATTGCCCGATTGTACAGACCTAATGTCCGATTGTACAGGCCTAAAGCCCGGTTGTACAGACTTATTGTCCGATTATACAGGCCTATTGCCCGATTGTACAGACCTAATGTCCGATTGTACAGGCCTATAGCCCGGTTGTACAGACCTAATGTCCGATTATACAGGCCTATTGCCCGATTGTACAGACTTATAGTCCGTTTAACAAAGATGCTTGTCTTCGTACAATCCCAAAGGATCAAGGAGATCCGATAACTTTCCTTGACTTGGCAATAAACTTCGTCTTGGAGGAGTCATCAGACAATCGTTGTTGAAAACGTCGTCTTCTTATATTATATGCGAAATGAAATAAATGAGAATTTAAGTCGCATGTTATTATATGTCGATTGCCTGAATGCCACAATTGCAAAGAATGAATGTGCTGCTGATCGATGGTGCTGTTGTGTGTGTCGCGACAGCCTTTGCGTTGGTGGCCAATGATGCTGCGTGTGTTGTGTGGTGGTACGCTATGTCGCGTCTTAGCGCTCGCGTCGCAACCGTCTGCAATGGTGTAGTGGCAGAGCGTCTGGCTGGCGATCGTAGGGAAGCCGGTTCAAATCCCACTGAAGTGCGCATAAATATATTTTTTTTTTTTCTTGCCAAATTGTTCTATTAAATGTTATTGTTATTATTGTTATTATTATTATTATTATAATTATTATACTAAATAGATTGTATTTAAATGAGATATATGTGATTATTATTATATTTATTACTATGTTATAATGTACGGACGAAATGATAATTTCGTCACGTTACAGTATGTAAGTATGTACATTAGAGTGGATAACATTTTTTTCTCGACCATGCGGTTATCAAAATCATAATTTACAAAGAATTCTAAGAAAATTTGCCCAAGAAATAGTGGATCTAAAATCAAAATCGAGACCCCGGTTTTTAATGAGAAAATTTTTGGAATGGGGGGAAACAAATCCACAACCAGTCCCGCAACTGCCCCCTAGTGGGTTCGATTGTATGACCGACCCCTGGTCATTTATCCCTCTAAATATTTTTCACAAACAGACCTAACTGCTCTAAGAGGAGTTAAAAAAAAATGATCGTCCCCCAATATTTTTGCAACCCCAACAGTTTCTCAGAACATATGTACGCTCTATCTTTAACTCTTAATGTGGTTCCCATATTTTTTTTTTAAATTATATCATTTGATACGAAAACCAGTAAGAAAGTTTCAGTCGGGAAACCCGACTTACATATACCATCACCCCCTGTTTGGGATTTTTTCCCCCCAAACTAAAAACCTAAAACCCGCACTGCAATCCCTACCTAAGTTATAAGTCTCCACTCGAGGTGGTTGAACTTATTTCGCTATTTGTTTCACATTCATATTTGTTTACCAAATATCGAATGATGAAACAGTTATCCCTTCTTGTGTTGGGAGAAGAACAACAACAAACCATTGCCTAACATATGAATGCATATGTTTGTGCGAATGTGCATTCTCTGCTGTTGCTGTCGCTGACCAACAACAGATCGTTTTGTCGCTGCAGTCAACGTCGTCATAGCGAACATCTGCATAAACACAGTTGATGTTTTTGCTAAACACCTACATGGTGACAATTATTATTAAAAGTTTTAAAGTGAAAAGAAGCAGACGTCCCCGCAGACAAAATATATGGAAATAAAAAGAAGTGTTTAAGAAAATATGTAACATAAAAATGATCGCGAAGATCGTTAATAAATGAACTTTAATTTATAATCAAATATAAAAACAAAAAGTGTTTCATTGGGCTGCTGGTCATGGGGATCAGAGCCACAAGTGAATAAATCTCCTACATAAAATTGGTGCCGAAACCCGGGATCTGTCCGTGCTGACGTTAATCCCTGTGCTGTTGTTACTGCCTGTGCTGCTGCCTGCTGTTAATCATCTTCAATATCGCGAAGATAGCTTTGCCGTCGAGCCTACGGCATCATTATAAAACCCTGTGACGAATTTCGAGCTAAATTCAAAGGGAAAAATGGAGTCAATTGCTGCGGCGATTGAGGACCAGAAGAAGACTCTTCAACACATCGAACGTGTAGCCACAATTTTCAACGCGAAACCTAGAGAGGCGAAAACTAAAGGTTATGTCCAGACATTATTGGAGGATTTGGAGAATAACTTCAAGGGATTTAAAGATGGGCACGAACAAATCATGGAGATTGTTCGTGAGTCTTCAATAGCGGAAAATGAGGTTCCCTACTTAAGTACAGATACGTACTATAAATGCTACGATGCATATTTTTCTTTAAAAACGGATCTACTCGATTTAATATTTTATTTTGATTCTCCACAGACTCCAACCGTTCACGCCAGCACCTTCTCAGCCACAAGCCGAAATGAATCGTTCTGCGCTGGAGCCCGATTGCCGAAAATTGACCTGCCGACTTTCTCAGGGGAATACATGGACTGGATCTCCTATCGGGATATGTTTGTGTCGCTCGTGCATAGCAACAATGCCCTCACAAAAGTGCAAAAATACTTTTACTTGAAAAGCTCGTGCACCGGTACACCACTCAGCATGGTAAATGAATATCCAGCGGCAGATACCAGTTATGAATTGGCATGGAATGCTCTCGAGAAGAGATTTCATAACGAACGAAAGCTGGTAGAACAAATTTTGAAGCGGTTGTTTTCAATATCGCCCTCCGATGGGTCATTTAAATCAATAAAAGTGCTACTGGACACTACAAGAACTTGTTTATCTCAACTTAAGTCGCTTAAAGTTGACATCTCTACCTGGGATTCAATTTTAATATATTTAACGACACAAAAGCTGGACATCCAAACTCGAAAAGAATGGGAACAGTCGCTGAAGGCGAGCACATCCATTCCACCTATGTCTGAAATGATGAGTTTCTTGGAGACCACTTTTAGGACATTGGAATCTATAGAAGAAGAAGCGATTCCACCTACTAATGTGCCAAATAAAGATTACCGTAAGAAGCCAACACGGGTAATACGGTCTCACACCGCGTCTACGGTACCAGATGACAACTGCCCTTGCTGCCACAAACGTCATCCTCTTTACAAGTGCTTCAGATTTACAGCTCTTTCTTCAGAGGAGAAGAAGACCTTCGTAAATCAGCACCGTTTATGCAGAAACTGCCTTAATCCTGGTCATTTTCAATCCGCTTGTAAGCTGAATACAAAATGCCAGATTTGCCGTGGATCTCATCACACGATAATTCACAGCGCATTTTCGACCAGTAATACGGATCAAAATATTACTGCGAATCAAACTTTCCAGCCTCCTGCTACTACATCTACACCTGAAACAGCTACTGTAAGTACACACGTTTCTAATCTACGTGATAACAAATTAAATCCTGCCTTGCTGCCAACTGTAAAAGTTTTAATTAAAACAACAAGTCGAATTTTTAACGTGCGAGCTCTGGTGGATCAAGGATCACAGCTGTCGTTTATATCCGAGGAGCTTTCTCAGCTGTTACCTGTTCCGAAATACAAAACACGCGTTGATGTTTCAGGTATTGGAGGAAATAGAGCCGTTACAATTAAAAAAGGTCTTCGATTCTCAATTAAATCAAATTATGATAAAAATTTTGAGCTGCCGATAAATACGCTTGTTGTGCCCAACGTGACGTCATATGCTCCAAGCAAATTTCATACAAATGTTATACCCGATCTCACTGAATATTTTCTTGCAGACCCCAATTACTTATCGTCTGGGAAAATAGATCTCTTGCTGGGAAACGACGTTTATGGCGACCTTCTCCTCCCTGGAGTCAAAAAGCTTCATAACAGCTTTTTACTGCAAGAAACGCATTTGGGTTGGATGATATCTGGCACCGTGAAATCACCGATGACGTCAGCAACAATTTCTACAAACGTTTGCACACTTGATGACCAACTCCGCCTGTTTTGGGAACAAGAGGAATTGCTAGACACCAAGCCATTAACGAATGAAGAAGAAGCATGTGAGAAATTGTTTGCAGAAACACACACTCGTGATGACAGCGGTAGATATACAGTTCACCTGCCGTTTAAGAGGACACTTCAAGGTCAAGAGCTGCCTACGTTTTCCTTCACGGACTACAATGCCTTAAAGAGATTAAAACAGTTGGAATCAACATTCTCTAAGAAGCCTATATTTGCTGAGGAATATCGAAAGTTTATGGATGAGTATGAAACTCTTCGCCATATGAAAAAGCTCGGTGAGTACCCTCAGTGTATACCCCAAAATGCCTACTTCTTTCCCCATCATGGTGTACTCAGAGAGAGTAGCACAACAACAAAACTGCGAGTTGTTTTTGATGGCGGTAACAGAAGACCTCCTCAAACGTCTCTTAATGAAGAGTTATCAGCTGGACCTGCATTGCAAAACGATTTGCCTACAATTATAAACAGATGGAGAAGACATCGTATAGCTTTCACAGCTGATTTGGAGAAAATGTTTAGGCAGATAAAGGTCTGCTCTGATCATCAACATTACCAGTGCATACTCTGGAGAGATGCAAATGGCAAAATATGTATATATGCGTTACAAACTGTAACCTATGGCACTACCTCTGCGCCCTACTTAGCAATTCGTGTGCTACATCAGCTAGCAAAAGATGAAGAGTGCCGCTTTCCAGAAGCAACACAAATACTTTTGGCTGATACATATGTCGATGACGTCATATCTGGTACGGACACAGTAGAAGAAGCAGTAAGTCTACAAAAACAACTCTCAAATCTTTTGAAATCAGGTGGATTTCACTTGAGGAAATGGAGCTCGAATTCAACCCAGCTGTTGGCAAAGATTCCTCGAGAAGATCGTGAGATAAAAGATTTATTTGTTCTTCATCAACAAAATATGTCGAAAGCCCTTGGTATACAGTGGGATACCAACACAGACAACTACTGTTTTTCAATAAATTTTACATTTGCTAATATAATTACTAAAAGCAGTCTGCTTTCAGATGCCTCAAAATTGTTTGACCCCCTTGGTTGGTTGTCTCCTACGACTATATTGGCAAAAATTACCTTTCAGCAACTTTGGAAGCTAAAACTAGACTGGAATGACGTTCTACCTGAACAAATTCAGCATGACTGGGTCCAATTTAGAAGCAATTTAAAAACTTTAGAGCAAATACGCATTCCAAGATGGATTGGATATAGTCCTACAAGGTCAACAGTGGATTTACATGCATTCAGCGATGCATCACAATCAGCATATGCAGCTGTAGTCTACGCCCGTACAACAAACGAATCTGGTGAGATTTTAATCAACTTATTACAAGCTAAAACGAAAGTGGTTCCCCTGAAGAAAGAAACAATTCCCCGATTGGAATTATGTGCAGCTACACTTATGGCAAAACTCGTAGCCAAGGTCAAAACCAACGTGGATTTCAACATCAACAGCATCGTGTACTGGACTGATAGTACCATCGTTCTTGCGTGGCTGAGAAGTCGAAATACACGGTTGGAAGTCTTCGTGGCAAATAGAGTTGCACAAATACAACGATTAACTAAAGAAAATGAATGGAGATATGTACCCTCAAATGATAATCCTGCAGACTGCGCGTCGAGAGGACTTATTCCTGAAAAGCTTGTTCATCATTGCCTATGGTGGCAAGGGCCATCATGGCTAAAATCTTCTCCTAACAATTGGCCAACTTCCCCTACTGAAGTATCGCATCAAGAAGAAGAAACCAACAACAGCGTAGCTGTTCATCTCTCAAAAACTACGACGAAAACAGAGTATCCAGAAATAGTATTCAAATTTTCCAAATTATCAACACTAGTTCGTGTGACGTCATACATTTGGAGATTCTACACGAACATCAAAAAACAATTGAAATGCTCTGCGAAAGAAACGGGATTCTTAAAAACATCTGAATTGAATCATTCTCTACACCTACTCATCAAGCTAACACAAGAGGTGTCTTTTTATGATGAAATCAGCTGTCTACGAGCAGGGAAATACATTCCCCACCAAAGCAGCATCGCTAAATTATCACCATTCCTAGACGAAATGAATATTCTGCGAGTTGGAGGCAGAATATCGAACGCGCCCATTGCCTACGCGGCAAAGCACCCGATTTTACTAACCAAGCAAAATCCGCTCTCTTTTCTTATATTTTCAGAAGCTCATATGAAGACTTTTCATGGCAGCCTACAATTAATGCAGTCCTACGTCTCACGTCACTATTGGGTCATCTCTGCACGAAATATCGCCAAAAGAGTTCAACGTGGATGTATAGTATGCTTTAAGTACAAAGCACATAACTGCCAGCAGCTCATGGGTAATCTACCAGCTGTACGTCTTCAAGCAACGCGAGCTTTCAAGCATAGTGGAGTGGACTATGCTGGTCCCATCAACATTAAGGCTTCTTCGCTGCGAACTGCGTCCACAACAAAGGGTTACATATGCCTTTTCATCTGCATGTGTACCAAAGCCTTACATTTAGAAGCCGTTACCAGCCTCAACGTTGACGCTTTTCTCGCTGCTTTTCGCAGATTTACTGCTCGCCGTGGTCAGTGCACTGATTTGTACTCTGACTGTGGCACGAATTTTGTTGGCGCTAACAAAGAACTCCAAGTCTTATATCAGCGCAACAAATCATCTCTACCTGAGCATCTCGTAGAAACACTGGCCAATCAAGGTACTACATGGCACTTCATACCTCCCGCTTCACCCCACTTTGGCGGACTTTGGGAAGCTGGAGTGAAGTCTACTAAGCACCACTTACGCCGCATCATGAAAGACCGCATACTTACCTACGAGGAACTCAGCACTCTATTAGCACAAATTGAAAGCTGCCTAAACTCAAGGCCTTTGTGTCCCCTTTCGACCGATCCTGCTGACTTCGACGCCCTCACTCCTGCGCACTTCCTCATAGGCGAGGCTAGCAATTGCATCCCTGAGCAGAATCTTCTTGATTGCAACCTCGATCGCCTAAGTCGCTGGAAACTCATTGAACGCCTCAAGCAACATTTTTGGGATCGATGGAACAAAGAATATCTATGCCGCTTACAATCCCGTCCTAAGTGGAACAAGATAACAAACAACATAAAAGTTGGTGATTTGGTTTTGCTACTACACGAACGCAGCGTACCCGGACAATGGCCACTTGCTCGCGTAGAACACCTTCACCCCGGTCCTGACGGCTTAGTTCGAGTAGTCACCCTGTATTGCAACGGCAAGTACATCAAACGCCCAATATCTAAAATTTGCTATCTCCCCTCTAACGATGCGATACCCACAACTCAACCATCATTAGAACGACGTTCTTGGCGCGGGAGAATGTTTGGGATTTTTTCCCCCCAAACTAAAAACCTAAAACCCGCACTGCAATCCCTACCTAAGTTATAAGTCTCCACTCGAGGTGGTTGAACTTATTTCGCTATTTGTTTCACATTCATATTTGTTTACCAAATATCGAATGATGAAACAGTTATCCCTTCTTTTGTTGGGAGAAGAACAACAACAAACCATTGCCTAACATATGAATGCATATGTTTGTGCGAATGTGCATTCTCTGCTGTTGCTGTCGCTGACCAACAACAGATCGTTTTGTCGCTGCAGTCAACGTCGTCATAGCGAACATCTGCATAAACACAGTTGATGTTTTTGCTAAACACCTACATGGTGACAATTATTATTAAAAGTTTTAAAGTGAAAAGAAGCAGACGTCCCCGCAGACAAAATATATGGAAATAAAAAGAAGTGTTTAAGAAAATATGTAACATAAAAATGATCGCGAAGATCGTTAATAAATGAACTTTAATTTATAATCAAATATAAAAACAAAAAGTGTTTCATTGGGCTGCTGGTCATGGGGATCAGAGCCACAAGTGAATAAATCTCCTACACCCCCAGTAAAACAAAAACTGTTATATTGATATTATTACTCGATTTCTAAAGTGGGCGAAGTGGTACATATGTATGGGAGGAACCAGAAGGGACGTGTCTAAACTTTTATCCTGTTATAGCTTTGCTAATTACAGAATTTGGGCACGATCGTGATATTATTACTCCATCTCTAAAGTGGGCGGAAAGGTACACTTGTATGGGAGGTACTAGAAGGGGAGTGTCTAGACTTCCAGATTTTTTCTCCAAAACTTTATCCTGTTATAACTTAACAAAATACAGAATTTGGGCACGATCGTGTCGAGTGTATTGATATTATTACTCCATCTCTAAAATGGGCGGAGTGATACATTTCTATGGAAGGTATCAAGACTTCTAGATTTTTTTCTGTAAAACTTTATCCTGCCTGAACTTTACTAAATACAGAATTTCGGCACGAACGCATTAGGTATATTAATAATATTAATCGATTTCTAAAGAGGCCAGTACCAGATGTGTATTGGAGGTACCAGATGAGGCGTGGTCTAGCCACCAATTTTTTTTCCATAACTTTGTCCTGTAATAACTTTACTAAGTACAGAATTTGGGTACGATCACGTTGGATTTATTGATATTATTACTCCATCTCTAACGTGGGCGGAAACGTATATTTGTATGGAAGGTACCAGAAGGGGCGTGCCTAGACTTCCAATTTTTTTCCAAACTATATCCTGTAATAACTTTACTAAGTACAGAATTTAGGTACGATCCCGTTGGTTGAATTGATATTATTACTCGATATCTTAAGTGGGCGGAATGATGTATTTGTATGGAAGGTACCAGAAGGGGCGGGGCCATGTAGCCCATTTGCAATACCGTAAGTTGTTTTGGGGAAATATTAACTCGTGCAAAATTTCAAAACATTTTGTTGCGTCTTTCGAAAGTTATCGTGCGAACCAGCCGGACAGCCAGACAGACGGACATGGCTCAAACGACTTAAAAAGTCATGAATCGAATTTGGTTCAAAGAAACCTAGGGTCTAAAGTCACTCCTTCTATGTGTTACACTTTTGGGTCGTATCAAATTATATATACCCTCATCCCTAAGGGTGATGGTATAAAAAGTGTAACGCATTAAAAGAGACGAGTTAGACCCCAAGTATCTTAAGACAAAATTCGTTGCAGAACTTTTTAAGACGATTGAGCTATGTCCGTCTGTCTGGCTGGCTGATCAGCAGGATAACTCGAGTAATCCTTAACGGATCGGTATGAAAATTTACCAGTATTAATGTTTTTCAAACTTATAGGATTGCAAATGGGCTGAAGAGCCGCACCCCTTCTGGTACCCCCCATACCAAATTACCTATTTTTGGATAATTAATATTTCTTTCTTAACTTCCAAACGGACAACTGGAGGAGGTTTGAATTTGGTCAATTTATTTATCTTGCAAAAGTAGATAAACCTAAAGAAAACCGAAACCTTTGCCACACCCCTTCTGGTACCTCCCATACAAATGACCGAATTAACCCTTATTGTGTTACATATATATCTTTTTTGTTAGTAAACTGAATTTACTCAAATTTTGCGTATGATGTTCGCTTATGAAAAGTTGAATTATGAATGAATATGGACTATATCGGTTCACGCCTTCTGGTACCACCCATACAAAATTACCTATTTTTGGAAAATTCATATTTCTCCCATAACTTCCCAACGGATACTTGGGGTTTAATCAATATTGGTCGATAAATTTATGTTGTGATATGGGGCGAAACCTCAGAGAGCCTAACTATTTGACACACCCCTTCTGGTACCTCCCATACAAATGACAGAACCCACCCCCATAGTCTCACATGCATATAATTTTTGTAAGTACACTGAATTCACTCAAATTTTGCGTATGATGTTCGCTTGTGAAAATTAGACTCTGGAATAAACATGGACTATATCGGTTGACGCCTTCTGGTACCTCCGATACAAAATTACCTATTTTTGGAAAATTAATATTTCTCCCATAACTTCCAAACAGACACGTGGAGGGTTATGAAAATTGATCGGTAAATTTATCTTCTGATAGGAGGCAAAACCTCAGAAAACTATTGACACACCCCTGTTGGTACCACCCATACAAATGACCGAACCCACCCCCATAGTCTTACATACATATCTTTTTTGTAAGCACACACTGGTTATGAAGATTTGAATCATGAATAAATATGGACTATATCGGTACCTCCCATACAAAATTACCTATTTTTAGGAAAACTAATATTTCTCCCATAACTTCTAAACCGACACCTGGGGGGATAATAAAATTTGGTCAGTTAATTTATTTTGTAATAGGAGGCAAAGCCTCAGCAATCCTAACTATTTGGCATACCCCTTCTGGTGGTACCACCCATATAAATATATGGGATATTTCCCCTTTTACATACGTATAATTTTTGTATATACACTGAATTCAGACAAATTTTGCCAAGGTAGGCGATCATTGAACGTTGATTTACGAAAAAAAATCAGACACGTTGTGCTGCACCTAATTGTACCTTCTGTACAAATAGGTCAAATTTTGTATGTTTTTGATGTACATGCAGACAAAAATATACATGTTATTTTATTTTAAAAATCTATTAATTTTAATAACTCAAGACTTAAACAATATCTTATAAAGGGTGTCCCAACAATAGCGCAATTTATAAATTTTAAATAAAACACAGATATTTTACAAAAAAATCGTGAAACTTTATTTTATCCTAAAGTAGACAGAATGAGGTTATGTATGGAACAATATATCGTGCAGATGGCCGCCGCGGTTTTGCTGGCATGCACGCGATCTTTTAATGAAATTTTAAATGACCATTTCGCATAAATGCTGCGGTATTTCATTAATGCTGCGTCCAATTTCCTCTTTTAAGGCTTGAGGCGTCGTCGGGTTATTCGCGTAAACCGTCGACTTCAAAAAACCCCAAAAAAATCGCACGATCTAGGCGGCCAATTCTGATCTCCAAAACGCGAAATAACACGACCGGGAAGTGATTGATGAAGCAATTGAATTGCTTGTCTGGCTGTATGACATGTGGCACCGTCTTGTTGGAACCACATGCCCTCCACATTCATTTCTTCAATTCGAGGCAAGAAGAAACTGGTTATCATTTCACGATACCGAACACCATTGATTGTTTGCGCTTGACCTGCCCCATTTTCATAAAAAAAAAGTCCAATGATTTCTCCAGCCCAAAAACCACACCACACAGTGACACTTTGAGGATGCATTTGGTTCTCGTGAATCACTAGAGGATTTTCCTCACCCCAAATGCGACAATTCTGCCTATTGACGAAGCCATCAAGATGGAAATGGGCCTCGTCACTGAAGATGATTTTAGCGGCAAAATCAGCGAACTGTAGCCGCAAAACTTTCACCATTTTGGTAAAAACAATTTCCCAATGAGAATGCGTTGTTCATTCGTGTAGCGCTCCATTTTTACTAACCTCGTACCTTCTACTAGCAAACAATAACAATTGTTCAAATGTCAAACAATGACACTTCGAATGTTGCCAGATTTAAAAATTGCGTTCTTGTTGGGATACCCTTTATTAGGTGATCGTAGTTATCAGTCAGTTTACCTGTACTGGGTTTTTATTAAATTAGATATAGATAGGCCACGTTCAAAGTTTATAATTTCGCTTTAGGAATATTTGTTGAAGCTTCATTGCCAATTATTATAGTGAAGTTAGAAAATGCTCACTTCATTGTGCATTGAAAAGTTCCTTTCATAATTTTTATGATTTATGAGCAGCTTTTTCTATTACAAATAACAACATACATCAATATAAATATACCCTTCTCCTTGTGATCTCTTAAAATTCTCAGCTACACTTTTACCTATCTTTTTTTCGCTTTATATCTTCTGCAGCCTTGTCATAACTCATATTTCATTAATAATTGAAATTACCTTAAGGTGTTATTTTAATGATTTAAAATCAATTAAACCGAAAAAATGAGCACACACACAAACAACCGCCACTGAATCATGGCCTTATTACAATTATTAATAACACACGACGGATGCCATCATCCCTTACGTGTAACACCAATGCAACGCATGCCTAGAGGGTATGCAATGATTTTCAATACATTGCCCCTCGTCCCAGTGAAGTTATGCTATGTATGCAATAGTATCATTACCCGTCTAGGCTATGCAATACACAAGTATTGGTTTTGTATGGATCATATATGTGATTGGTTACGGTTTTGGGAACAATGACATGTGGTTGTGGTGCACTTTTTGTCGTTGTTGTTGGTGTTGCTGTTCTATAACGGTGTGGATGTTTGCCCATTGTGTCTTTATGTGGGAATATTTTGACTGGAGGTTATAAATTAATTAACAAATTATGATTGGAGGCAATATCAAGGTTATTTGTTTGTTATTGAGAAGTAAACGTAAATAGACTTATTGATAAAGGAATGCATAAATATTTGTGTTCAATTTTAAAAGTTGTTGGTTGTTATGTTTGCAAAGAAGAATAATAATATTTGTGAAATGATCTGTTCACATTAATTTAAACTAAATGCAATTTTGAATTTTACACATTAAATTACAGAGACTACCTTCGGCAGATATAAAACAAAGCAGACCGCTTAATTTCCCATATTTTTCTGCCTCAAAAGACAATGCTATAAATAAAGCGTTTCCTTTCAAGTTTTTTTTTAAACCCCCAGAAATATGCACAACTTTCCCTTCAAAACCCATCATACCCACTCTAAGATTGGCCAACCAGACTGACCTTTTGTTAAACGCCTAAAAAGCCTCAAAACATTAAAGAAATCTGTAAAAAATTTTCCTGGTTTTTCCCTCAAATTCTTGTTATTTTTAATTTCCTTTTTTTTTGTTAACTTCCTTTATATATCAACCGAGATATATTCTTTTAAAATTTTTCGCTGCCGTTAATTCACCTTTAATGTTTATTTGCATTTAATGATAAAAATCTAAGCAAGGATATATATAACAGAACATAAGTGGTGGTGGGTTTTGTAGTTGAAAAGAAAAACAAAGAAAAAACGAGATATAAATAAATTTTTAATTAATTTTTTTTCTTGTTCTGTCATCTCTCATCGTGTTCTTCAGCATGTTTGGCCTGTGTGTTATATTTTTCGTTGTGGTAATGGGCAGGGGGGTTACCAATTCCTGTTTGTATTTCCGTTTCCTTTCGTTAATATTTACAATGCATTCATTAGATTTGGTCTCTCATCATTGAAGTTTTGAGGTTCCTTAGTACTCTTTTGCATTCATTAAAAATTCTTTTTAATGTTGCAATCGAAATTGATGTTATGCAAAATTGCAGAAATCTTTGTTAGTTGGTGAGGGAAGGACGGCATGGTGTCCTACATGTTTGTAGACCATTTGTAGTCCATTGCTAATTTTCGTCAGTAGCTTGTTTCGTCCTTGTAATGTTTTGTTGTTTGATGATATGAAAACAAAATCACAATCAATGCAAATGGAATTGTTAACACTAGAAATTATGCTGCAAAGTGTATCAGGAATAACAGTGAGGGCTAGAGGAATAGCGACAAAATTTTGTATCGAAAAGCATTTGTTATTGTATGCAATGTACTTTGATACTGTATGAAAATATACTTTTGTTGTTCAGATAAATCTATTTAAAGTTCCAAAAATTAAATTTCATTTACTAAGAAATATTAAACAGACACACTTTTATTGTACCAACATGTAACGCAGTGCAAAGAAAGCCAGTAAGAAAGTTTCAGTCGGGCAACCCGACTTACATATACCATCACCCTCAGTAAAATAAAAAAAATTGCTATTATATTGATATTATTACTCGATTTCTAAAGGGGGTGGAGTGGTAAATTTGTATGGGAGGTACTAGAAGGGGCGTGTCTAGACTTCTAGGTTTATCGTCCAAAACTTTATCCTGTTATAGTTTTACTAAATACAGAGTTTGGGCACGATACCGTTGGATGTATTGATATTATTACTCCATCTCTGAAGTGGGCGGAAAGGTACATTTGTATGGGAGGTCCCATAAGGGGCGCCGCTAGATTTCCAATTTTTTCTCCACAATTTTATCTTGTTATAGCTTAATAAAATACAGAATTGGGGCACGATCGTGTCGAGAATATTGATATTATTACTCCATCTCTAAAACGGGCGGCGTGGTACATTTGTATGGGAGGTACCAGAAGGGGCGTGTCTAGACATCCAGATCTTTCCTTCAAATCTTTATCCTGTTATAGCTTTACTAAATACAGAATTTGGGCACGATCGTGTCAAGTGTATTGATATTACTATTCCATCTCTAAAGTGGCCGAAAAGGTACATTTGTATGGGAGGTACCACAATGGGCGTGTCTAGACTTCCAGATTTTTTCTCCAAAACTTTATCCTGTTTGGACTTTACTAAATACAGAATTTCGATCGATTTCTAAAATGGGCGGTACCAGATGTGTGTGGGAGGTACCAGATGGAGCGTTGGTAGACTTCCAGTTTTTTTCTCAAAAACTGTATCCTGCTATAGCTTTACTAAATTAAGAATTAGGGTACGAGCGCGATGGATTTATTGATATTATTACTCCATATCTAAAGTGGGCGGAAAGGTGAATTTGTATGGGAGGTACCAGAAGGGGCGTGGCTAGACTTCCAATTTTTTTTCCAAAACTTTGTCCTGTAATAGCTTTACTAAGTACAGAATTTGGGTACGATCCCGTTGGGTGTATTGATATTATAACTCGATTTCTAAAGTGGGCGGAATGATGTATTTGTATGGGAGGTACCAGAAGGGGCGGAGCCATGTTTCAAGTTTCAAGACATTTGGTTGCGTCTTTCGAAAGTTATCGTGCGAACCAGCCGGACAGCCACCAGACAGACAGACAGACAGACGAACATGGCTCAAATGACTTAAAAAGTCATGAATAGAATTTGGTTCAAAGAAACCTAGGGTCTGAAGTGACTCCTTCTATGTGTTACACTTTTGGGTCGTATCAAATGATATATACCCTCATCCCTAAGGGTAATGGTATAAATATACCTGGGAAATGGTACTATTTTTCTGGTAGGCCTTCTAAGCATGCACAAAATCTTAAGTTACAAGTAAAAGACCAGGCTTTCTTTACTTTCTGAACTTAAAATCCAGTGACGTAATTGAATCTAAACAAATTTAAAGTTTCTCAGCGGATTTGGAAAAAAGACACTGCAGCCTTTCCAACGATATAGATAGCAGAATACAAGAATCAAGGAACAGAGGTGAAAATGGTAGGGTACATGGAACAGGTCTGACCCTCTGTAATGACAAGGATGGTCATCTCGTTACTGACTTCGGGAGCGTACTAAGAATGTGGAAATATCTCTTCTGCAGCCTATTTATGTCTGAAAATTCGGTTGCTGAAGACTGTGTACCAATCCGAGACGATAACATAGAGTGTCCCCCTCCGAACCAACCTGAGATAAAAACTGCAATATCCCGTCTAAAGAGAAATAAAGCTACTGAGACTGATAGTCTTCCAGCAGAGTTGTTTAAGGTGGGTGAAGATGAGCTTGTTTCAAGCATGCAACAGTTCATTGATTATATTTGGCTTCAGGAAAAGATGAAGCCAACTAGGTGACCGTAGTGCGTGTAAAAACTACCGTGGAATTAGTCTCTCACCGATTGTGTATAAGGTCTTCTCAAGCATACTGTGTGCACGTCCAAAGCCAATTGTGGAAAACCGGATTGAACCTTATCAGTGCGGCTTTAGACCAGGTAAATCCACGACAGATCAGATAAAGGGTGTCCCAACAAGAACACAATTTTTAAATCTGGCAACATTCGAAGTGTCATTGTTTGACATTTGAACAATTGTTATTGTTTGCTAGTAGAAGGTACGACGTTAGTAAAAATGGAGCGCTACACGAATGAACAACGCATTCTCATTGTGAAATTGTTTTACCAAAATGGTGAAAGTTTTGCGGCTACAGTTCGCAAATTGCGATCAATTTGGGGTCACAATAATGCTCCAAAAGAGTCAACTGTAAAGAGATTAATGGATAAATTTGTCGAAACTGGGTCTGTTAGTGATGTAAAGACAACAACGCGCCATCGACCAGATCGATCGACCGAAAATGTCGCAGCTGTACGTGATGATGTCGCTCAAACTCCATCCATCTCAATTCGACACCAAGCTCAGCAAATTGGTGTCTCCAAATCCACTATGCAGCGAATTTTGACGAAAGATTTGCATCTTCATGCATACAAAGTTCAATTGATTCAGGAACTGAAGCCAGCTGAACATGGACAGCAAAGGGAGTTCGTTAATTGGGTATTGAAGAGACAACATGAAAATGCTGATTTTGCCGCTAAAATTATCTTCAGTGACGAGGCCCATTTCCATCTTCATGGCTTCGTCAATAGGCAGAATTGTCGCATTTGGGGTGAGGAAAATCCTCGAGTGATTCACGAGAAGCAAATGCATCCTCAACGTGTCACTGT
The DNA here is from genome assembly GCA_964034835.1 of Muscina levida. NCBI lineage: Eukaryota > Metazoa > Arthropoda > Insecta > Diptera > Muscidae > Muscina > Muscina levida. Next base: position 140,757,582 of record OZ035882.1, read on the forward strand.
GTGGTGTGGTTTTTGGGCTGGAGGAATCTCTTTTTTTATGAAAATGAGGCAGGTCAAGCGCAAACAATCAATGGTGTTCGGTATCGTGAAATGATAACCAGTTTTTTCTTGCCTCGAATTGAAGAAATGAATGTGAAGGGCATGTGGTTCCAACAAGACGGTGCCACATGTCATACAGCCAGAGAAACAATTCAAGTGCTGCATCTGGCATTTCCCGGTCGTGTTATTTCGCGTTTTGAAGATCAGAATTGGCCGCCTAGATCGTGCGATTTAACGCCATTAGATTTTTTTCGTTGGGGTTTTTTGAAGTCGATGGTTTACGCGAATAAGCCGACGACGACTCAAGCCTTAAAAGAGGAAATTAATGAAATACCGCAGCATTTATGCGAAACGGTCATTGAAAATTTCATTCAAAGATCGCGTGCATGCCAGCAAAGCCGCGGTGGCCTTTCTGTCTACTTTACGATATAATAAAGTTTCACGATTTTTTTTTTAAATATCTGTGTTTTATTTAAAATTTAAAAATTGCGCTTTTGTTGGGACACCCTTTATTTACATTTACAACAACGGCAGATTCTGGAGAAAACCCATGAGAAGCAAAACCGACTTTGTCGATTACAAAGCTGTCTTCGATAATCCTCTGTTTGAATTGACAAGGATAAATCTGCGCCATTCGATCCAATGAGAGGTCATAGGCAGGGTGATAGATAAGTCCACCCGAATGTATGTTATTTAATAAAGAAAGTGCACGTTTTGTTAATGTAGAAAAAACTACTTTTATTGTACAATAAGATGTTTTTATATCAACAAATTATTTAATTGTATTCCAAAGTACTTAACTGGTATCATTTCTTGTATCCCAATGTACATTTATTGCATCAAAAGGTACTTTTATTGTATTAAAAAGAGTGGGTTAGTTGAAACGGAGATCCTTAGTAACAAGATTTTCTAGAAAGTTTTACTAAGAAAAAAATTCATGAGCTAAAATATAAGAGAAACTGTTGGGGTGCAAATATTTTGAAAGGTCGGTCATGTATTTGACTCTTCTAGGGGCATATTTGTGGCAGTCAGAGCAGTGGGAGCGAATTTTTGACCCCTTAGGGGGTGAAGATAGCGGGTGGGTATGGTTGGGTAAAATATTACAAGTGACAAACAACTGGGGGCCCGTCATATATTTGATCCCTCTAGGAGGCATTATGTGAGCGACAAAAGCTAATTGCATAATAAAAACTAGTATGGTATTTATCCTCGACTATGACGAAGCTCATATACCCTTCACCATTTGTAACCAGTAAGAACGTTTCAGTCGGGAAAACCGACTAACATATATCCTCAGTAAAACATAAAATTGTCTAGTATATTGACATTATTACTCGATTTCAAAGTGGGCGTAGAGGTACATTTATATGGGATGTACCAGTATGGGCGTGACTAGACTTCCAATTTGTTCTTCAAACCAATATTCTGCTTTAGCTTTACTAAATACAGAATTTGGTCACGATCGCTTCAAATCTATTAATAATGTTTATCGATTTCTAAAGTGGGCGGTACCTGATGGGTATGGCAGGTACCAGATGAGGCGTGGATGGACTTCCAATTTTGTTGAAACTTTGTCCTTTATATCTTAACAAAATACAGAAATTGGGTACGATCGCGTTGGTTCTATTGATATTGTTGTTCAATTATAAAGTGGTCGGAGTGGTACATTTGTATGGGAAGTACCAGAAGAGGCGTGGCTATACTTTCAGTTTTTTTTTTCAAAATGTTATCCTGCTATAGTTTTAATAAATATAGGATTTGGGCACGTTCACGTTAGATGTATTGATATTATTACTCGATTTCTAAAGTGGGCGGAATGGTACATTTGAATGGCAGGTACCAGAAGGGGAGTGGCCATATAGTCCATTTGCAATACCGTAAGTAGTTTTGGGAAAATGTTAATCCATGCAAAGTTGCGCAAACCAATTGGTTGCGTCTTTTGAAAGTTATCGTTTGTACAAGCCGGACAGACAGACGGACATGGCTTAAACGACTTAAAAAGTCATAAATCGAATATGGTTCAAAGAAACCTAAGGTCTAAAGTGACTCCTTTCATGTGTTACACTTTTGGGTCGTATCAAATGATATATACCCTCCTACCCGTAAGGTAAGGGTATAATATCAAATGATATATGTATACCCTTTTACCCGTGGGGTGAGGGTATAAAGATTAAGCTTTGTACCTCAAAAAAATGGGAAATGTTGACAGTTGGACGTTACTTTTAGCCTGCCACATTGATTTTTTGTCAATAATTATTGATTAATTTTTGGGGACAACCCCAAAAAGATTCAGTTTTTATGGAAAGTTGGAGTAGTTTTTATTCGATCCTGCTCATCTTAGATCTTACCCTCCGCTTAGAGGGTATAAGCTTGCATATTAAATTTCAGCTCAACATTTCTTAAACTACCGCTGTATTCGCAGGGACGGATAGAAGGGAACCCCCAAAAAGAGGGAGTTTTTGGCCGATCTGGTTAATTTTAAAACTTAGCCTCCGCTTAGAGAATAGAAGCTTGCATAATTAATTTCAGCTCAACAGCTTCTTAACTACTGCTGAAATCGCGTGGAAAAAATCCCTTAAAGGGAAAATTTTTATCGGAGAAGGGGGTAGATTTTGGCCGATCCTTCTCATCTTAGAACTTAACATCCGCTTTGAGGCTAGAAGTTTGCATTTCAAATTTCAGCTCGGTTAGGTGTTCGTCTGTTTGTGCTCGCGATGGGACAAAAAGAGGGATTTTGTTTGAGAGTTGGCAGTATTTTTTCACCTATCGGGCTTATCTTTGAACTCAACCTCCACTTAGAGTAGGAAAACTTCATTACCAAATCTCTAAAATGACGGCTGTAATCGCAGGGAGAGACCCCTAAAAACGGGGGGTTTGTATGGAAGGTGGGAGCAGAGTTTTGACCGATAGAGCTCATTTAAGAACATAACCTCCGCATTAAGGATATAAGTTTGCGTTCTCAATTTCAGCTCGATATCTCTTATAATACGGCTGTAACCGTAGGGACAGACGGTCATCTTTAAATCGACTCAGAATTGGACGCTAATCATTTATATATACCACGCCTCCTAATGGGCGTTACTGCTGGAAGAAAAAAATTAATATACCTTCACTCCGTATATAAATTTACGAAATAAAAAATTTGTAGCTGTTCAAGATAAATGGTAGAAACTGTTTGGGGTGGCACATATTGGTGATAGGTCATACATTTAACTCTTATAAAGGGCACTTTTGGGGAAGTTAGAGCGGGGGAAGAAAAATTAATAAAAATTTGATTGTTGTATGGAATCAACCATAGGTGGTGAAGATAGGTGATATGTTTGTTAGAGAAAAATGTTACGGGGAAAAATTACTGGGGGTCGGTCATACATTTTACCCATCTAGGAGCGACTCCGGCCGGTTGCGAGGTTTTTGGTTGGTTTTCCCCCTTCCTCTACCATCATTAACCATGGCTCATTAATTTTTTCCCACTCTCATAAAATTAGGGGATACCCGAACCGAAATCTAAAGCTCGTACACTATCCCAACCCTAAAAAGTACTTTAATTAGTATTTAATTATTTTATTTTAAGTATCCAAATGTACTTTTATTTTTTTAATATACTTTCATTGTATTAAAGAGTACTTTTATTTTATCAAAGAGTACCAAAAAGTACCTTTATTGTTTAAAAATTACACTCATAGTACCAAAATGTACATATATTGTACCGAAAGGATTTTTGTTGTTTAACAAATTATTTTTAAGTACAAAAAAGTACTTCTGTTGTACCAAAATAATTTTTATTGGACCAAACGGTTCTTTTATGGTATTAAAAAGTACCTTTATTGTACCAAAGAGTATTTTATTGTATTCAAATGTACTTTTGTGATACCAAAATGTACTTTCGTTGTATTAAATAATAGTTTTGTTTTGTCAAAAAGTACCGAAAAGTATTTTTATTGTATCAAAAAGTACTATTATTGTACTGAAAGTACTTTTATTGTACCACAAATGGCTTTTATTGTACCTAAAAAGGTCTTTTATTGAGGGCTTAAAAATGGAAACATTTTATATTTAGTTCAAAAATTTAAAAAAAACCAGTACAGAAATTTCAGTCAGTTAAACTGACTGATAAATACCATCACCCAATATAAGATATTGTTTAAGTCTTGAGTTATTGAAATTAACCTATTTGTAATTAAAACAAGTTAGAAAGTTTCAGTCGGGCAACCCAACTTACATTTACCCTTACCCTCAGTAAAACAAATAATTTTCTATTATATTGATATTATTACTCGATTTCTAAAGTGGGTGGAGTGGTACATTTGTATGGGAGGTACGAGAAGGGGTGTGGTTAGGCTTCCAGATTTATTCTCCATTACTTCATCCTGTTATAGCTTTACTAATTACAGAATTTGGGCACGATTGCCTTGGGTGTACTGATATTATTAGTACATCCCTAAAGTGGGCGGAAATGTACATTTGTATGGGAGGTATCTTAAGGGGCGTCGCTAGACTTCCAATTTTTTTTCCAAAACTTTGTCCTCTTATAGCATAACAAAATACAGAATTTGGGCACGATCGTGTCGAGTGTATTGATATTATTACCCTATTTCTAAAGTGGGCGGAGTGGTACATTTGTATGGGAGGTACCAGAAGGGGCGTGTCTAGACTTCCAGATTTTTTCTCCAAAACTTTATACTGCTTAAACTTTACCAAATACAGAATTTGGGCACGATCGCGTTAGGTCTTTTAATAATATTAATCGATTTCTAAAGTGGGCGGTACCAGATGTGTATGGGAGGTACCAGATGGGGCGTGAATAGACTTCCAATTTTGTTCTCCAAAACTTTATCCTGTTATAGCTTTACTAAAAATAGAATTTGGGTACGATCACGTTTAATTTATTGATATTATTTCTCCATCTCTATAGTGGGCGGAAAGGTAGAATTGTATGGGAGGTACCAGAAGGGGCGTGGCTAGGCTTTCAAAATTTTTTCCACTCCTTCTATGTGTTACACTTTTGGGTCGTATCAAATGATATATACCCTCATCCCTAAGGGTGATGGTATAAATACGAATAGAGGCTAAACGATTTGCAGTAAAGTATGAAAATCAAAATCAAATTTCTGCCTATTTGAAGCTTATATTCATCATACCTTAGATATCACCTAAAATTATCCTGAAGTAGAGACTATATTTGCCATATAAGGTCAAGGCAATAGACACTTCACTAATATACGAATCCAACATTTTCAATATTTTTGTCCTCAAGTTATTTAATGTTCATAACTTGTATTACTTGCCATCGCCACCACTGTCTTGTAATGCCAACACAACATTACAGCATTGAGTCTCCCTTCCCATTGATCTCCATCCAAATGTAGCTATGATTTTCAGTCAGGTAACTAAGTGTGTAAAGTGTGCTGACTAGGAGGAGTGGTATGTAAAATGTGCTGGAAATTGCAACCAATAATAATGAATAATTGAAAATCCAATCAAACACCTCAATATGAAAGCATCTAGCCAAACATCAACGCCAAGTTGCGAACATCGAACACCACCAACAAAACTCAAGCAACAGACAATTGCCACCTGCAGTATTGTACCAAGTGGGGTCAAGAGGCCAAACGCTTTTATAGTGTACTACTCACAATCAAGGCCACCACTTACCCGCCCTCTAAAAACCTTGACAGCGTTAATGGAACTTTGGTTTTATAAGCAAATGGCAATAACATTTTGGCAATGATAGCAATTGATGTAACAATGATAATGAAAGTGAACCTCATCAGCCCCGTTGAGTATGGGAATGCGTATGCGAATCATTGAGATGTGTTCTCTCTATGGGCAGAGGGGTAAATGCAATCAAAACACAACCTATATGTAAGAGAAGGGCCCACGACGACCACGGTATTTGGATGGATGGATGAATGCGAGAGCATACGCGTTGGCGGACTGATGATGTTTAATACAGATGACACCCTGGGGACATCAACAACATTATAAGGTAGCAGCAGCAGCAGCAACAGCAACACAACAACACACATTTACATACTTTTAGACACAGCCACTGCATCGCCAAACTTTACCATTCATGTCATCAATGAATATAGGGAAGGATGTACATTTGAGGCATTTTGACCCCTGCCCCCTTACAATTGGTTGGTTGCTGGCAATATGCATTAATTGCCGGTTAAATTGACTTTGAAATTTTCAGTTGTTGTTACTACAAGTCTATACAACAAACAAACGAACGAACGAACGAACAACCAAACAAACAAACAGCAACTAAACACAAGGACGAATATACGCTCAAGCCCATGTAATGCTACCAATAAACTGCAGAGGGCTAAAGGTATATTTGTCTAACGGCAGCAGAGGCAGAGGTCAGTGGGAAAATCAAAGTTTAAATATTCAAAAGCCAAAGTGTAAACATTGACAGGCAGACGTAGACGTATTACACTGTAATACGAAGAAGGACGTGGGGTATAATGACGATGTCCATGGACACCACTTGACTTTACAAAGGCGTATGGGTGGTGAAATTTAGGAAATAGTCAACGTGGTCGATGTGTTTATTTAAGAATAACAAGGAATTAGAGCTGGTAAATGCCACAAGATACCAGGAGATATGTTGTAAAAATCAGCAGAAAATCATTGGGAATAAAATTTTGAAAACATTTCAAATTATAAAACAGACGGACAAAACGAGAGAGTTTTGTATGAGAGTTGAGAGTAATTTTCGTCCGATCTTGACTATCGAAATTTCCAAAACTATTTCTGTAATCGGGGTAGAGACATGAGTCGTTTGTGTTTTACATCTAGTATCGTCGTGTAGACCTGACCAGATGGTGGGCTCCACCCCACTAGAACATACTTTAAGCCGCTGTTAAGGCCCGGATCCAATTTCAAAACGCCACGAAATATTCAAACCGACCATTACTCTTTATGTGGGGGTACCAGACCGACTGACAAGTACAAGCTCGACGCTTGTACTCCGTCCAATCTGGCCCCCCACTGATTATTATTTGCTACTTGTTGTTATTATATTTATACTATTATTTGGTCAATGGACAATAACCCATCCGGCCGGCACCACATCCACCATCAGATTACCGAGGTAATCTGGCGGCACACCACGTCCCCCTTTCGGGAAGACCCTTCCCCTTAGGGAAAATCTCAGTTATCTGCCATCTGATAGGTACCAGTCTCGCCTGGTACCCCATCCGGCCAGCATCACCAATTTAAAACCTGTGGCACAAGGCCACGCACTCGTGGACAATACACAAACATAAACTGAATGGTTATTGCCCATTGACTTGATAGGAAGAGCTCGAAGAGTCTGAATCGGTTATGTTCTTTCGCTTTATAATGAAATTAGGCCGTAACAACGTAACAGTGTTCCTGCAATCGCTGTTACACCCTTGTTTTAGGTTTGGTGCTATCCCTTCACCAAATACGCTGAGAGTGCAACGCCACACTCGACAAAGAATACGTAAGATGCACAATGAGAGATGCGAATCTCGTATGGTATCAAGGGACACCCAGCTCCATGCATCGAACTCTTAATCTACCAGCGTGTCTTTTGGTTTTAACCACAGCCACCACGAGGCACAGAACTACTGTTCCATACCCATTCGGTGGGTAAGTATTTGCTACGATACTTAGGGCCCCCAACCGCCCGTGGTACCATCTTTAGACTCCTTGGTCGGAGATCGTAAAGATAATACCACCTTTACTTCCTCTTTTTGCCTTGCAGAGCCAGAAAGAGGTCCACTGGTGGTTCTCTCGGGTCCGTGGTGTCGATACTCACCAAAGGTCTTCGAAAAGACCCCCCTGCCGGGCGGGGTAGAGACAGGCGGACATCCCCAAAAAAACGAAGATGGTATGAGATGTGGAAGTAGTTTTTGTTTCATTTTGCTCATCTTAGAACTTTACCTCCGCTTAGACTATATAAGCTTGCATAACAAAGTCTGTAATCGGGGTAGAGACAGACAGACAACCCCAATAAGTTGCAGTTGGTATGGGATGTGGGCGTAGGTTTTGTTCGAATTTGCTCATCTTGGAACTTAATATCCCCTTAGAGAATATATAGGCTTGCATATAAAATTTTATCCAGAAATTTCCAAAACTATGGCTATGATCGGGGTAGATACAGACGGACACCCCAAAAAAGGTCAGTTTATAAGGCATGTGTAAGTGGTTTTTGTCCGATCTTACCCATCTTGGAACATAACCTCCGCTTAGAGAATAAAAGCTTGTATATCAAATTTTTTAACTTAATGGCTCTTAAACTAAGGCTGTAATCGCGAGGACAGACAAATCGGAGTATAAGGGAGTAGATTTTGTCTGATTTTGCTCATCTTGGAACTTAATCACCCCTAAGAGGATATAAGCGCGCGTATCAAATGTTAGCTTTAAATTTCCAAAACTACGACTGTTATCGATAGGGACAGATAGACGGGCACCCCCAAAAAGAAGGAGTTGGTATGGGATGTGTAAGTATTTTTTGGCCGATCTTACTCATCTTAGAACTTAACTTCCGCTTAGAGAATAAAAGCTTGCATATTAAATTTCATCTCGACATTTCTTACCTACTACGTATTTTGTACTACGGCAGTAATCGATGGGGACAGACAGACGGACATCCGTAAAAAGGCGTAGTTTATATGGGAGTTGTAAATATTTTTTGTCTGATCTCGTTTATCTTAGAACTTAACCTCCACTTAGAGGATGGAAGCTTGCATAGCAATTTTCAGCTCGACATTTCCTTAACTAGCGATGTAATGGATGGGGGCAGATAGACAGATACCCCCATACAGGGTTAGTTTGTATGGGAGGTGGAAGTAGTTTTTGTGCGATCTTGCTTATCTTAGAAAGACACCTCCGCTTATAGGAAAGAAGCTTATGTACAAAATTTCACTTCTATAGCTTCTTAACTATGGCTGCAATCGCAGAGCCAAACGGACATGCCGAAAAAGAGGAAGTTGAAAGAAAGTCTAAAACACTTCATTAGTATGACAGCTAGATTTACACTTATACCAATCAGAAGTTCTATAGGTGTAAAAAAACCCATACATAGGTTATTTCTAAATGTTCAGTAATGCTGTCTCTGACATATAATGAAACTTCAAGTTGTGGCCTCGAGTCAAACAAGTTTCAAGTTTTTTGTCTAGATTAAATCTAAGACCACACACTACTTTTATTACGTTGCATTGTCCTTAGACGCTACACTCTCTCATACATTTGTTTGTTTCCCGCAATTAAGGGATCGGGGAAAACCTTTTCAGAGAAAGAGAAGCAGACCGCCAACGACGATCACGTATATCTCTTCGCATCTTCACAGCTTTATTTTATAGCTGACAGAGCCTGAAGCTTATAATCGACTACTGATGATTTGTAATATTTCTCTGTTGAAACAAAAGCTGTTTTCCTGCCCAACTGCAATGAACATTGCTTAAATTTTTTATTTTTAGGATTTATTACTAATTCGCTGTCCTGAAAAACAAAATTGAAAAACATAGCTGTCTGGTACACAGACAATTATTTGATACAGTTTTATAGTCAAATATTGACGTACGTAGGCAGCACCTCGTTACTTTTTAACAACTTTGTTCCACAAAGCTTGTAAATGTCTCTAGGAGAACTGCAACATACTGTGAAATTTCGAGGACTATCATATTATACCTATAGCAGTTATAACGGTTTATTTTAAAAGGGGCGTGGAACAGCTCTCTTCCATCCTGGCTGTAATTCATAGTGTACCAACAACATATATAACAAATTTCATCTTCATACCATTTTTATTTTTAAATTGTATGGGCGGTACCCCGCCCCCATTTTCTCCAATGAATATGAACAGGTCATAAGTTCCACTTTGTAAAATTTTCGTATCATTCGGTCACTTGGAAAAGCCGCCAGAGCGATTTTTGGAAAGGGGGCGTGGCACCGCCCCCACCGCCATATAAAATTGCATGGGCGGTGCCACGCTCCTTGATCCAATCACTACCAAGTAAAGCCCAAGACTATAAACAGGTCATCAGTGTCACTTGGTAAAATGTTCGTATCAATCGGTCAATTAGAAAAGCCGCCAGAGCGATTTTTGAAAAGGGGCGTGGCAAGACTGTAATTAATACTGCACCAACAACATATATACTATCTCATCTTCATACCTCTGATAGTTCATGAGATATATCCATTTTAAATTGTAAATTGGATGGGCGGTACCACGCCCCTTTTTTCAATCACAGCCAAGTATAACCGAGGACTATTAAGGTCATCAATACCACTTGGTAAAAATTTCGTATCAATCGGTGTATTGGAAAGCCGTCAGTACGGTTTTTGAAAAGGGGGAGTGGCAGCGCCCACTTCCGCCATGGCTATAACAAATAATGCACCAACAATATATATACCAAATCTCATCTTCATACCTCAGATAGTTCATTGGATATATCCATTTTAATTTTGAAATTGTATTGGCGGTACCAAGCCCCTTTTTCCAATCACAACCAAGTATAAACAATGACTAGGAACATGTCATCAGTACCACTTGGTTAACATTTCGTATCAATCAGTCTATTGGAAAAGCCGTCAGAGCGATTTTTGAAAAGGACGTGATACCGCCCACTTCCGCCATGGCTATAATAAATAATGCACCAACAACATATATACCAAATCTCATCTTCATACCTCTGATAGTGCTTGAGATATATCCATTTAAAATGTATCGGCGGTAACACGCCCTTTTTTCTAGTCAGTGCCACTTGGTAAAGTTTTCGTATCAACCGGTATGTTAGAAAAGCCGACAAAGCGATTTGTGAAAAGTGGCGTGGCAACACACCCTCCCTGGCTATATTTCCAACTGTACGAACAACATATATACCAAATTTCATCTTCATACCTCTGATAGTTCATGAGATATATCCATTTTTAATTTTCATGTTGTATGAGCGGTGCCACGCTCCTTTTATCAATCACAACCAAGTATAGCCAATGACTATATAGAGGTCATCAGTACCACTTGGAAAAAATTTCGTATCAATCGGTCAATTTGAAAAGCCGCAACAACAATTTTTCGTGGCACCGCCCACTTCCAGCCTGGATATATTTCTAACTATACGAACAACATATATAACAAATATCATCTTTATACCTCTGATACAGACAGACGTTTAAAATTTCAATATGTAAGACACGCCCACTGATCCCATCCTGCCCCTTTTTATACCCTTCACCATGAACGGAGTGAAGGGTATATTAATTTTGTTCTTCCATTTGTAACGCCCATAAGGAGGCGTGGTAGGTATGACAATATATATATATATATAAATGATCAGCATCGAAATCTGAGTCCGTTTGTTTGTCCCCGCGATTACAGCCTTAGTTTAAGAGATATCGAGCTGAAATTTGGAATGCAAGCTTCTATTCTCAAAGCGGGGGTTAAGTTCTAAGATGATCGGTCAAAAACTACTCCCACCTCCCATAAAAACTCCCCCTTTTTGGGGTCTGTCGCTGCGATTACAGCCGTTGTTCAAGGGCAATCAAGCTGAAATTTTTTATGTGAGCTTCACTACACTAAGCGGTGAGTAGTAAGATGAAACCGATCGGTAAAAAACTACTCCCACCTCCCATACAAAATCCCTCTTTTTGGGGCTGTCCGTATGTCAGTCCCCGAGATTACAGCAGTAATTAAAGAGCAATCAAGCTGAAATATTGTACGCAAGCTTTGCTGCCCTAAATGGAAGTTGAGTTCTAAGATGAGCCCGATCGGTCAAAAACTATTCCCACCTTCCATACAAACTCCCCCTTTTTAGGGTATCCCTACGATTTCAGTTATAGTTTAAGGGCAATCAAACTGAAACTTTGTATGCAAGCTTCCCTACACCAAGTGGAGGTTGAGTAGTAGTTGAGTTGGGTTTGTCCCTGCGATTGCAGCCGTATTTTAAGAGGTATATAGCTGATATTTTGAACGCAAGATTCAATATCTAAGCGGAGGCTTCTTTCTATGATAAGCAATGTCGGTCAAAAACTACTTCCACCTCCCAATCAAACTACCTTTTTTGGGGTGTCCGCGTAACTGCCCCTCGATTATAGTCGTAGATTAGGAAATATTTTGCTGAAATTGTATATGCAAGCTTTAATCCTATAATAGGAGCTTAGGTTGTAAAATGAGCAATATCAGACGAATACTTCCCCCACCTTCCAGACATACTCCCCCTTTTTGGGGGGTGTCCGCCTGTATGTCCCTATAGTTTATGAGCTTTCGGGCTGAAATTTGGTATTTAAGCTTCTGCCCAGAAGCAGAAGTTAAGTTCTAAGATAAGCATGATCGTTCGTATTTAAACTACTGCCACATCCCACATAACTTCCCACTTCATAAAAATAAGCTCCAACTCACCAACTCATCGGTAAATCGAATAAAATCGATAGAAAATTACTGAAAAAATGGATGTGTGAAGCTAAAAATAACGTCCACTTCTCACCAACTCCCCTGTTTTGTGGTACAAAGTTTATTAAAATATAGTTGTAGTCCAAATAACCAGTTTTACCACCATTATTACAAATGGTGAAGGGTATCTAAGCTTCGACATAGCCGAAGATAACCGCCTCAACTAGTTTTGTTTGATCACGAATTTTGATGCCAAATTCCAAACACAAATTTTCAATTCGACTGGTGAAAAGTGCTCTCCAGATATTGCGGTTTCAAAAATTGGATCCAATGGGCGGGGCCAAGCCAACCATCAACAATTTAAGTAGCTTATTTTCACCACAGACTCCACACATCTACATTATGTATTATATACTATAACACTACTATATCGTGCCCCACTAACTACATAGACACCGTCATCTGAATCATCGTCAAATGTCTGAATATCCAATAGTAATTTTAAACAAACTCAATGATCGCGTAAAGCCTACTAAGCTACCTTAGCTACCTGTATTAAGATGTAACTACAATTTATGTGTCCTCAACTCTAAATGTTTCTGGTTATGACCTTAGTAACATCTCTTAAATTTTGAAGGACTTAGGGATTTCTTCGAAAGATATCCATATCCTTAGCACGATTATGCTGTAGATGATTTGAATAGTTTTTCAGTATTGTGCGTGTGTGATTTTTTTTTTTAAATCATATCTCAAAGGACTCCTGCTTATCCAGAATTAACTGGTAGTTAACATTTAACATAAAGACCATTTAGCATGCTGGTATATTTTGAGTTTTGCCAGAAAGCAAAAACGGCATTATTAATACTCTTGTCAAAATATTAACAATTAAGATGCCAGACACAAGATTAAGTCACCATGACAATATATACCTAGAGTATATCAGGTTAAAAAGACTCAAGACTAAAAGCGTAAAAAGCAAAAGTGTTAAATTAACGACTTTTTAAGGCCATCATCCACCAGCAGCAACAACAACAACCACACAAGACAAGTCGGCTTCAATCGAAAACATCAAATATGACTGCATGGTCAGTATTGGCGGTTAGTATTGTAATCTTAAAGAGACACACACACACACACAATACCCACTGACTCTACTGTCTCAACAAAACAGTAGTCAGAAATTTTTAATATCTTCTTAGAATGAAGTGCTACAAAGAAGAACAAAAAAACGCCAAGACCAACTTCGGCTTTTGATCGAACATTGGAGATTCAAAGTGATCAAAATATTCTCTTTCTGTTTGTTTTGATAAAAAGACATGATAATGTTATGGGTATCCATACACAACTGTATCCATAACAACATTTCGATTTATTTTTATGGCTTTACGCTAACACATTTGGGGCTTTGGTTCATGTAATAAGCCCAGCTACTGTGATGAGCTTGCGCAATCGTTTCATTGAAATCAAAGTAATTTTTTTTTGTGATTTCTGGTTTATAGGAATTCAATTAGCTCAGCTCACTTGCCATCTAAGATAAGATGAACATGCGAATTGAAACATTGAAAGTATCAATGTAGTTAAAAGGCGGTTTAATATTGGGAGATTATTGGGCAGTACAAGATACAGTTAAGTGATAGCAAAATAAAAAATATTTAATTTCAAATTTTGTTAAGGAAAGATGCCGCATTAAATTTTCAATAAAATATTCATGCGGCTGTTCTATATGCCTGCGGGCGGCGAAAGGAAGGACCTAGGAGGCCTTATAAAACGCCATCAAGAGCTATCAGCAAACAACAATAAACCTTACTGGAGTTTGAACACACTACCTCGCGACCCCGCAGGGGGGGTCTTTTCGAAGACCTTTAGTGAGTATCAACACCACGGACCCGAGAGAACCACCAGTGGACCTCTTTCTGGCTCTGACAAGGCAAAAAGAGGCCGTAAAGGTGGTATTATCTTACGAGCTCCGACCAAGGAGTCTAAAGATGGTACTACGGGCGGCTGGGAGCCCTAAGTAGAGTAAAATCTGCTTACCCACCGAATGGGTATGGAACAGTAGTTCTGTGCCTCGTGGTGGCTGTGGTTGGACCAAAAGGCAACGCTGATAGATTAAGAGTTCGATGCTCGGAGAAATGGAGCTGAGTGTCCCTTGATACCATACGAGATTCGCATCTCTCATTGTGCATCTTACGTATTCTTAGTCGAGTGTTGCGTTGCACTCTCAGCGCATTGGTGAATAGATAGCACCAAACCTTTAATAAGGGTGTAACAGCGATTGCAGGAACACGGTTACGTTGTTACGGCCTAATTTCATTATAAAGCGAAAGACTATAACCGTACCAGACTCTTTGAGCTCTTCCTATCAAGTCAATGGGCAATCACCATTCAGATTTATGTTTGTGTATTGTCCAAAGCGTGCGTGGCGTTGAGCCACATAAAATTGGTGATGCTGGCCGGATGGGGTACCAAGCCACAGATTGGTACCTATCAGAAGGCAGTTTAACTGTGGTCTATCTGATAGGGAGCTTTGATCCTCTGAAGGAGATAAGGTGAGCCGACAGATTACTTCGGTAATCTGGTGGTGGATGTGGGGCCGGCCGGGTGGGAACTTCGGTTCTAGCATATGGCGGCGTGGAGCATTTGAGTGCTAAGGAAGGAATGGTTATTGTCCATTGGCCAAATTATAGATAAACTAATTACATCAAGTAGCAAATAATAAATAGTGGGGGGCCATATTGGACGGAGTGCAAGCCTCAAGTTTGTATTTGTCAGTCGGTCTGGTACCCCCACACAAGAGTTATTGGTCGGTTTGAATATTTCGTGGCGTTTTGAAATTAGATCTCGATCTTAACAGCGGCTTAAAGCATGTTCTAGTGGGGTGGAGCCCACAATCTGGTCAGGTCTACACGATGATACTAGATGAAAAACACAAACGACTCACCTCACGATTGTTAGACAGTCATGAGTCCTATGAAGCTGCATTCGAATTGTGTCACTGAAGATCATAAACTGTTTTAGGAAAAACTAAAGAATGCCTTTCTCGTTGCCTTTTCTTTTCATTCCTTCTAAAAGAAGGGAGGCGGAATGTGTATTCACACGAAATGGTGGAATAACAAACCAGTCTGATCTCTTTTGGCGGTAGGCAACCAAATCCTGTGAAGTATGGTTCAATAAATCACGAATTAGTAGCAGCTTCTCTGCGTAACTCCTATAGGTGAGTTAGGTCAGTACGTTGGGGATCGAGAGTCCCGGGACTTGTTCCCGACGAGTGTAAGTCCCCTAGTGGGAGCTTCAAACGGGCTGTGGTAAAGTCTCTGGGTTCGAATGTAGAATTGCATTGCAACCAAGTGCTACGGACCAACATCTAGGCTAAAGGGGGGTATGTCCCATAATGTCATACCCAAGTTGATATCTTCTGACTGTAAGAAAGAGCCGTCAATTACGGTAACTTGCTTCCAAAATTGTCGAGTCTTATTCCTAAATAGCTCAAGCTTGGTTGGACTATCCTAGGCATTCACATTGTAATATGTCTAGTGTGTTTAGCACACCACGGGCAAGAACTTCAGGGCGAGAATCATGTAAAACTCTCGTGGACTCTATAGCGAGGCCAAAATTTATAGAAATACAGAGACCAGAGTCTCAGCTATATTAAACCAGAATATCAACTATAATGATGACAGATTCTCATCCATATGGAAACCAGTTAGTCAGCTATAAGAAGTTTCTGCTACACTGCGTCTTAGCTGTGCTTAAGAAAGATTTATTCTATGAGTATCAGATATACTTATACCAGAATATCTTTCACAAGGAGACCAGGTTCCCGTTGTACTAGGCCAGAGTCCAGCCATACTGAGTCCAGAGTATAACCTTTACCGTGGCGAAAATCTCAGCTATACAAAGGACAGAATTGGAGCTTTATTAAGGACAGAGTCTCAGCTATACTGAGACCAGGCGGCAGAAGCTATACTAATACCAGAGTCTCAGCTATACTGAGACTAGAGAATCACCTATAATAAGTCCTTGTCACTTTTATACTGAGGTATGTATCTCACCTATCTTAAGGACAAAGTCGCAGCTATACTAAGACCAGAGTATCAACTATACTGAGACTAAGGAATCAGCTATAATGAGTCCTTGTTACTGTTATACTAATGTGCAAGTCTCAACTTTATTAAGGACATAGTCTCAGATACACTGAGACCAGTACTATAATAAATACAGGTCAGCTTAACTGAGGCCAAAGTCTCAGCTATACTGAGACTAAAGTAACAGCTATACTTAAATTTTAGTATTAACTTTACTGAGGCAGATATATTATCTTTATACAGAGGTCAGAGTCTCAGCTATACAGAGCTCAAAATCTCAGCTTAACTATAGTCGGGGAATATGATAAGCAAAGTTCCTCATCCAGATTTTCACTGAGACCAAAACCATGACTCAGCTGTAGATCCAATACAGCTGACTCTCGCGCCACCTATAGAACATTAATTGCACTATTAAAGAAACTGACGCCAAGCCATATATGAATATTAAAATTATAGTAATATTAAGATTTAAAACTAAACATCTGATGAACTGACTGATAAATATCCTCACCCTCTTAAAGTCATGATTTATTGAAATTAACAGATTTTTAATTGAAATTACTTATGTATTGTTATTTGCCTGCATGATGGAACGTAAACGATTGAAAATATGACTGGCCTGGCCAGAAGGCGACACAGGACAGTGTCACAACTATACTGAGACCAGAGAATTAGCTATGCTGAGACTAGGGAATCAGCTATAATGTGTCCTTGTCCCTATTGTACTGAGGTGTTACAGTATTAAGGACAGTACCCCAGTTATACTGAGACCAGCGTTATAATGAGTACAGGTCTGCTTCATTGAGGCCAGAGTGTCAGCTATACTGAGACTAAAGTACCAGCTATACTAAAATTATAGTGTCAGCTTTACTGAGATAGCAGTCCCAACTACATAAAGGACATATCTATATTCAGAGGTCAGGGTCTCAACTATACAGAGCTCAGAGTCTTAGCTTTTTTGAGGTCTGATAATGTACTAAGCTAAGTTTCTCACCCTGATTTTCAGCTATACATATAGCCTAAAAATCGCTCTCAGCTGTAGATCCAATAAAGCTGACCAGCGCTATCTATAGAACTTTAATTGCACTATTAAAGACACTGATGCCAAGTCTCCTATATTAATATACAAAAAAAAAACTGTATAAAAATTAAGATTTAAAACTAAAAACCAAATGAACTGACTGCAAAATACTCTCACCATATGTACCACATCGTTTAAGTCATGAGTTATTGAAATTAACCCATTTTTAATTGAATTACTTATGTATAATTATTTGCCTGCTTGATGGAACATACACGGTTGAAGATAGGACTTTCGGTAGCCTGGCTGGATGTTCACAGACATTTAGACATCACAACTATATAGACATGTGTAGAAAATGTTACATTAGAAAAAGTGTCAGAAAATGCATCAACAACTGTAAAGAGTTCAATTCATAGAAAGGCTCCAATTAAAGGAACTGCGAGGAACGTACTTAAGTACTCAAAGCCGTCTCACGAAGTTGCTGATACGATGATAAATGTCGCAATGTCACGTGAGAGAAGGATACTGCATACAGGGCGAAACTTCATCCAATGGCAACTCAAGCTGTTCGAGAACGACACAGGGAGAAGAAACAAGAGGCCACTCGTCTTTTTAGATGGAAAAAGAAGGAGCTAAAGAAGTGACAGGATGAGTGCACAGGGTTGCTCCGAAGTAGCGAGGAAGCCCGACATTCTATTAGAGTTAAGTCGAGAATGCGTGGAATAGGGTTGCCCACCTGCAAGGACAGCGATGACTAGCTTGAGACGGAACCGGATAACGTTCTGAAGATATGGAGAGCACATTTCAGAAATCTGCTGGATACGGACACCAATCCAGAAGACCCCGCTCCAATCCATAACGATTATATTAACTGTCCACCTCCGAGCCAGAGTGAGATATATGTGGGAATATCCCGCCTTAAAAATAACAATGCGGCTGGAGCCGATGGTCTGCCGGCTGAATTGTTTAAGGTAGATGGAGAGGAGCTGATTAGGATCATGCATCA
The DNA here is from genome assembly GCA_964034835.1 of Muscina levida. Lineage (NCBI taxonomy): Eukaryota > Metazoa > Arthropoda > Insecta > Diptera > Muscidae > Muscina > Muscina levida. Next base: position 140,776,103 of record OZ035882.1, read on the forward strand.
GCGCATGGATAATATCTTTCTAGAGGAGAGCGTGCCCGGGTATTGAAATCTCAGTCTGTTATGTCCCGTATACAAGAAAGTAGATCATAGTGAGTGTAAGAACTACCATGGAAGCCTATTAAGAATTGCGTACAAGGTCCTTTAGAGCATATTGTGTGAACGTCTTAAGCCAATTGAAGAAAAACTACTTGGACCTTATCAGTGCGGCATAAGACCTGGTAAATCTAGGACGTATCAAATATTTACCTTACAACAAACCCTGGAACAAACTCTTGAAGAGCAGATCGACACCTACCACCTCTTTGTCGACTATAAAGCTGCCTTTGACTCTCCAATGAGGAATAAGCTATATAAGCCATGTCTGAGTTTGGTATTCCTACAAAATTCAACTTTGCCAATGTACCTTGGAAAACACCAAATACTCTATTAATATTGATAAGGATCACTCTGAGCCATTCAACACGGAAAGAGGTCTCAGGCAGGGTGATAGCTTGTCCTGTACACTATTAAATATAGATATGGAGAAGATAATGAAAAAGGCGGGTGCCAACATGTCTGACACCCTATTCCAAAAGAGCCACATGGCACTAGCCTATGCCGATGATATAGACATTATTGACCGAAATCTGCGGCATGTTACAGCAGTTTTTTCATCGCTTGAAATGGAATCCGCAAAAATGGGTTTAGCGGTCAACGAGGACTTACCGTCAACGTTGACAATTATTGTTTTAAGGTAATAGATGAGTTTACCCAACTCGGATCTTCCATCAACAAGAAAAATAATGTCAGCCACGAAATCAAGCGGAGAATAGTGTTCGCCAATAGATGTTTTTACGGACTAAGGCAGCTTGTTAGTAACAACACCTTATCTCGGGATACTAAGAATTGAGATCCTAAGAATCGAGATGCACCGAATCGTGGGTGACGGACAAACAAAACCTACGAGTATTCAAAAGAAAAGTACTCCGAAAAATATATAAACCTATCTGTGTCGATGGCGAGTTTCGCAATCGCATGAACCATGAGCTTTACCACGACATCGACGTAGCTAAAAGAGTCAGAATCCAACGATTGCGATGGCTAAGACTTGTTGCCAGGATGGATGATAATGCTCCATTGAGAAATGTGTTTGAAGGCGAATCTTAAAGACGGCGCAGAACAGGCAGACCTTAACTTCATTGGAAGGATCAAGTGGTAGGCAACGTGCCATCATCTGGTTGGATTAACTGGAGTACCCACACAGAAGTCGGAAACTTATGAAAGTATTTCATATTTCAGACTCTAATTTATGAATCACGTTCGTAAGTTGTAATCGGCCACTTAAGTAAGGAAGACATTTTAAAATTTGTTTAATTTTATCAGTTATGACTCTTATAGTTTTCCAGTTCTTATGACCACAATATAATAACAGCTTATTTAGTATTAATTAAATTTGTTCCATATATTGCTCCCTTTCCCAAAATATTTCCCCCCTCTTGTATGCGTTATTACAAATTCCAGCTTTAAATTAAGTCATTGTAAACAAATATTTAATGATAACACATTTCCTATAAAAAAAATCAGTTTCCTCCTTCCACTTCACTTTAATACCAATGGCCCTTGAAATTAACCTCCAATTTATTCCTGCATAACATATACCTATTGAGCATTTGATAACAACCAACAACTTGTGATCCTTAGACAAGGACACTCACTATGTAAACAGTGGTGACGGCGGTGGCGTTGTAAGTTCCATGTTCCTGCATTGGTTTTATTTAAAATCTTTTATTTTTTTGTGTTTTTTTTCTGGCCTCAATTCCCAGCTGACACGAGACACGGGGGCGAAACAAATGTCAAGTGCCAGTAGTCTAAAGCTTATCAATACCCTAAAATCATTTCAATTTGCTATTTGACATTTGGCGGCGGCTAAGTACAGGATTTTGTTTGCTATGTCTGTTTATACGCCCGTCCGTCCTTGCGTCCTTCCCTCGGTGCCTTTTGCCTTGGTTCGATTCAATCTATGTTCATTTTGTTTTATTTAAATTGTATTTGTATATTATTATCTTTGCTATGTTTATGGTATAGATTTTCCTAGTAAGTCTTCTTATGATATTTGAAAGAAGGATATGCTTTCTAATATCTAATATAAATCAAGAGATGTTTTTGGTTGTGATTTTGTATGAGGCCTGGGAAAGGATCCTTGGAGAATTATGTTATATGTTTGAATCTGTTATTCGAACATTCTATCCTTTGAAGCCCAGCTAGGATTGGAAAGTATGTGTGTTGATAGTATTTGAGTCTTCACTTTATTACCTCGTATAAGCAATGTTATTACAGCCACAACTTTACTTATTTTTAAGAACTCCTTTCCTTTCATTATTGCTTTATATTTTGTTTGCCAAATCTCCAGTTAAGTTTCTTACCTACAAAACTTGTTCTCTTTGCCGATTATCACTTAATTACCACTGCATGTTCGTTATTGAGGAATATTTCCTTAAAATTTATTAATTTCGCTCGCAACATATACGCTTATTAATGAAGTAATTTCTTATAATTACCTTCACCCCTACAACTATGCCATAATAAACTTATTATTTATAGCATATTTCGCAACAAATACCACATGTTATATGGGTTTTAAACATGATACGTAACCAATGGAACGTAACTGTAACACAGTAACGAGGAGAAAGCAACAGCAACGACAGGATATGGCCAAAGAATAAAGGATATTTTCAAAGAAGTGCTCTCTCTCGGTCTCCCTCTCTGCCTCTCCTCTCTCCCTCAAATTAAAACAATATCAGGTGAAAATGTCTTTAAGTTTGAGTAGAACAAACAAACAACAACAACTAAAACACTGACTAAGAAATTAATGGAATTTCATTATTAAATACGGTCAGTGCTGTGTGTTGTTGTCGGTAATGTTGGTTAATGTCGGTAACACGCCTCATAAACTTGTTAACACAAAAGGCAAACACTAATAAAATTTCATCAATAATCAGCCAAGCAAACCCTGACCACATGGACATACACGCACACTCACATACATTGATAGTTAGTTAGCCTAGACTCAATTATAGTACATTGTAAATAGCTGGAAAAACGTAAATTGTTGTCCTGTTTTCCAGGGGAGTTTTCATTAAAGTCATAAAAAAGAGTGTATGTGTGTGTGTGTTGAGGCGCACAAAACAGAAGCATACTTTTCAGCTACTACGACTGAAGCTAATGAAAGCATCCCTTGTGTCATGTTATAAGGCTGCTGCTGATGATGATGGCCAGTCACTGTTAAAACGTTATAGAAAAAGGAGTTTTCTGGCATCATCAGACATCAGTAGATGAAATGTATTACCCAACATCTACACATAGACTAATTATGACTTGTGTAAATACAATACTATAATGAAAACAATATCAGTAAGAACGAGAACAACAACAAGAGGCCATAACATTATTTACATTATATACACATGTGTGCAATATTCTGATAGACCCTTACAAACACAGTCATAGATACATGTAAGGAATAGTAAGAAATATATAGCGCAAAGTACAATTGTAATTATAGTTACCCTATACTGTGAGATATAGTAGAGAAGGCGGCATTGTAGATTTAAAGCAAGGTATGAGCGCCTAGGGAGCGGCCGTGGCATAGTGGTTAGAACACGCAACTACCATGCGGTAGATGCCGGGTTCGATTCCCGCCTCCAGTCATCTACATTTTTATTTCATTGCCGGCCCCCTCGATGTTGTCGACAGCAACGTCGCAGTATAAGTGTCAAGTCAATCGGCATGTATAGTAAAAAGCTTCTCAAGCAGTGACGTTCGCATTTGTCGATAAACAAGTAGGTGCCGTTAGTTGAGAATCTAAAAATAGAAAGCGTGTTAATTCACAACAACACGAGAAGCTATCCCATACCTCATTCATGGGGTGTAAAGGGAAATTAAGTTAAGTAAGTATGAGCGCCTTAGAGTATGCTGCGTATAATAAGGTGGCCAAGAATATAAGTTTTTGTTACTTGGAAAATATCACAAATTTTAAAATTTTTGCGTTATAAAATAGGCCAAAAATTTAGTTTCCGCTCCTTAATAAAGCTAAGAGGAAGCCGTACAGAAAAATGTTTGTTGTAAATACCCCAATAGCAGAAGACCTCCATTAGGACTTCTGCAAACATGTGCTAGCCATCGAAGTCCTTGGATTCCGACTTTTTTAGCTATGTCGATGTCATGATAAAGCTCATTCAGCTCATGCTTTATTCGATGGCGGAGTACTTTTCTCAAGAATACCCTCAGGTTTTGTATGTTCGTTGTCGTAAGCACCCACGATTCGGCAGCTTACAACAGAACGGGTAAAAATCGGGTACAGCTATTTCTTAGTATTCGGAGAAAATGTGGTGTTGATGCTAAACTTAGTTTTTGCTGACACCTAACATGCCAAAGATTTCGGCCAATGATGTATATATCATCGGCAGAGGCTTGTGGCATGTGGCTCGTGTGGAATATGGTGGCAGATATGTTGACTGCAGCCTTTCTCATCACCTTCTCCATAACTATGTTAAACAGTGTAAAGGACAAGCTATCACCCTGCCTGATATCTCTTTTCCTGTTGAATGGTTCAGAGCGATCCTTAACAGGGTCGAAGGCAGCTTTGTAGTCAACAAAGAGGTGATAGGTGTCGATCTGCTTTTCACGAGTTTTTTTTCCACGATTTGCCGTAAAGCGAATATTTGATCCGTCGTAGATTTACCTAGTCTAAAGCCGCACTGATAAGATCCAATTAGTTTTTCTACAATTGGCTTTAGACGTTCACGCAATATGCTCGTAAGGACCTCATACGCAATTGGTAATAGGCTAATTCCACGGTAGTTTTTATACTCACTACGTTTCCCTTTCTTGTATATGTTACTGAGACACCAATCCCCGGGCATACTTTCCTTCAGCCAGATGTTCTCCATAAGCTGATGCATAATCCTAATCAGCTCCTCTCCACCTGCCTTATACAATTTAGCCTGGAGACCATCGGTTCCAGCTGGTTTGTTACTTTTAAGGCGGGATATTGCCACACATACTCACTCTGGCTCGGAGATGGACTGTTAATACCATAATCGTGGATTGGAGTGGGTTCATCTGGAGTGGTGTCCTCATCCGGGTCCGTCACTAGCTGGCCATCGCTGCCCTTGCAGGAGCGCCACCCTTTTCCACGCATTCTCGCCTTAATTCTCTGGTAGAATTTTCGGGCTGCACCTCTAATTTGGAGCAAAACTGTGCACTCATCCTGTCTGTTCTTCAGTTCCTTATTTTTCCGTCTAAAAAGACGAGTTGCCACTTGTCTCTTCTCCCTGTGCCGTTCACGAACAGCTCGCGTTGACATTGGTTTCAGTTTCGCCTTGTATGCAGTATCTCTCTCCTGGCATTGCCACATTCATCGTCGTAACAGCCATCACATTGAGACGTACGGTTCTCGCGGTCCGTTCTATGCAGTCGGCTATATATTGTCACTGCGAGGTAATACTATCAGGGGTTGGAGCATTCCATAGGAGTTGAGTAATGTGGTTGGATTAGGCATCCGCTACCTCTGTGATCCTAAGTTTACCGATGTCCAGCTATCGTTGTGCCTGGTTAGGCATGGCGACTTAGCCTTGTGCATACCTTAGCTGCGGTAAGGTAGTGATGGGAGTCATTGTTCGCACCCCTGATCACTCGTACGTCCAGAACACACGATGGGTGCCTTCCATCGACTACCACGTGATCTATCTGATTTCTTGTCAATTGTTCTGGAGATAAACATGTTGCCTTATGAATATTTCTGTGGTCACACAGTGCCACTTTCTTTCCAAATTACCCGGGGTGACCTAGACGATCAATGCCTTCTTCCCTGCCCTCTAAAACATTCAAGAATGACTTCTTAGAGGTCTTTCAATCAGACCATCAGGCTTTTAGCAAAAACCTTCAGGAAGGCCTTTAAATCGAAGCCCCCCAGTATGCTTTCCATGGAAAACTTTATAGAAGCCCTACTTTTGATGGTAATAGAATAGAACACATATTTATGTTGCTTCTAATAAAAGTCCTATTCTACTTAAGGCCAAAGGTAGAGTTTGTATGGGAGGTACTAGAATGGGAGTTGCTAGACTTGCAGTTTTTTCTCGAAACTTTATCATTTCAGTAATGGGTGAAATGGTACATTTGTATGGGAAATACCAGAAGGGGCGTGGCTATACTTCCAAATTTTCCCCAAATTTTATCCTGTTTTAGATTAACAAAATACTGAATTTGGGCAAGATCGTGTTGGGTGTATTGATATTATTACTCCATCTCTAAAGTGGGCGGAGTGGTACATTTGTATGGAAGCTACCAGTAGGGACTTGGCCAGATATTGTCGAGAAATGGCCGATGTCCAAGCTTTTCATATCTCAGGTCACCAAAGCAGGGCAGTGACATAAAAGATGCTCCGTGGTCTCCTCTACTTCCTCATCATTGCAGCTTCTACAAAAATCGTTGTAGGGAAGTTCCAACCTCTTATCGTGTTTACCTAACGGTCAGTGTTACAGCTAAGATGTTCCTCAGGTGGGCTCTGGACATGTTCAGCGCAAATCGCGTCCTCTGTATATGCAATGTAGTCCGGATTTGTTCAGGTTCAGTTTCCCAGCAATTATCTGTTTCCCCCTTGTGAGAGGGATTCCAATGAGATCATAAACTTCGCCTGAGTTCACGGTTGTGGCGGCTCTTGCCAATGTATCGGCTCTTTGGCTACCATATATGTCCCCATGTCCTGGAACCCATGTAAGGGTAACCGTCTTCGAATGACTCGCTATCTCCTCAAGAGACGATCGACATTCTCGAAGAATGCATTCTTGGAATGTGATAGCGGCTTTGCTATCAGTAAGAATATGAATATTGCCGCCCAATATCCCCTGATACTGAATTTTATCTACGTCTATTCTAATGGCCGCTTTTTCGGCATGAACAGTGATCCGGTAGTCTGATTAATAGTTGCAAATTCAACTCCTCCGAAAAAATTCCACATTCTGCTCTTTCCTTTAAATTCGAACCGTCCGTGAAAATTAGGATAACGTTCTCCCCAAGGTTAAAGGCATTATCATCATAGTAGGACCTATCCGGGGTGTTTCTTCGTAAACCCAGATCGAAGGTTCTGTTATAGTGTAATCCGTGGTACACCTCACATTGATTAGGTCGAGAATTTTGGCTTTTGTGGCGTCTAAACGCATTGCGTTGTTCGCTGCTATTTCCCTCGCCTCAATGTCCAAGGGTAACCAGTTTAAGATCGCAAACAGTGCCTTAGTTGGAGTAGTTCTAAGTTCCCCTGTTATCATGCTTGCCACCAACCTCATAATGCGTTCGAATTTCAGCCTTTGGGTCGCTCTATCTAGCGCCGGCCACTAGACTGCCGATCCGTAAAATAAGATGGGTTTAATAACTGATTCATATAACCAGTTCACATGTTTGGGGCTAATTACCCAATAGAGGCCGATTGCCCCTTTTGCAGCAGTATAGGACCGTTGCCGCTTTGATAATCCAGGCCTGAGTATTCAGATTCCAATTCAGTTTACTGTCTAATATTAGCCCAAGGTATTTGGCGCTATCAGAGAGTGTAAGCGCGACTCCATTTAATCTGGGTTTGGTAAGGTGAGGGATTTTGTATCTCTGTGTGAATAGCACCAGTTCCGTTTTACTTGGACTTACCCCCAGTCCATAGTCATGACACCTTTTTAACAGAAGTTTCAGCACAGATTCCAGAAGCTCAGAGATTAGTTTAGGATCCTTGCCAGTAACTATTAGTGCCACGTCATCGGCATATGCGATGGTTTTTCCAACGACGTTTTTTCCATCGTCCTCAGGAGAGTGTTGACGTTGAGATTCCATAGTAGGGGAGAGAGTACTCCTCCTTGTGGAGTACCGCGAACCGCCACCTTGGAAATATTTGACATGTCCAGACTGGATCCAATGCGCCTTAATTTTAGTAGTTTATCAACTAAGGACATGACCATTGGGTTAATCTCCAGTTGTTTCAGTAAGTCAATTAAAAATTCAGGTTGACATTTTTAAAAGCTCCCTCAATATCCAGGAAGGCGGCGAGAGCGTATTGCTTGTTGTTCAGGGATTTTTCAATGGGACTGGTTATCGAATGTAAAGCAGTTTCTGTGGATTTGCCCCTTCGTGTAGGCATGCTGAGCCTTGGATAGGACTTCCGGTTCAACAGATGATCTGATATGTGAATCAATTTTTCTCTCTATACTCTTAAGTAAGAAGGAAGATAGGCTAATTGGTCTAAAATCCTTGGCTTTAGTGTGGGATGCCTTACCCCCTTTAGGGATAAATGCAGGCAGGGTATGAAGATTGTTAGAAGCAGGGCGTCATTCGTAAGTCTTCGTAAGTAGTATTGGAGAAATATTAACTGGTGCAAAGTTTAGCTTTCCTTTTGAATGTTATTTTGCTGACATCGCTATTTCAGTTTCATTTTTATTTTACAAAAAACACAACGACTAAAAGGATAAGTAAGGACATATTTGCTTTTCAGCTATTCCCGCGGCATTTGGTTCGTATTTTTAGATTTATATTGCCAGATTTTTCTCAAGCAATCAGTGTAGCCTACATAACACTTCGTTTTTGCTCCCACCTCATTATCCTTACTCCATTCTACTCTACAACAATTCCTTTTCATTTTTAGCAACTTAACGACTACAATGTGTTGTTGTGCCCAGCAATGATACGATGATATTCGAATAGAGAGACACTTACTGACACACACACACTCACACACACATAGAGTTTATTATTTTCTTTTAACTTCTATTTGTATAAGGAATTGATATCCTTCTGTTTGCATGTGTGTTTGTGTTAACATGTCCTGTTCTCGTGTTTTATATGAGGCATCACAAAATGATACGAAAATGTTTCATCATAAACTTCAATAATCGTAAATATAGATTTTGGGTTTTAACGCAAAACCACAAAATTAATAGTGACCGCCGCCGCAGCACCATTATCGCTGTCCATGGGTAACTAAATACTGGCATGGCATTAATGCAGCCACCCCTTCGCAAAGACATCAGGGAAAAAGTCTTAGTATATGTGTGTTGTCGTAATGTTGTTGCTTAACATTTTTATGACACCGTAAAAATATTGGTCGTCCTTGGGTCATTTTACAAAATATTTATTTGTTTTTCCATCCTGGCTCTGGTTTTTGGACACAATAATACACAATTTTATTGGCAACACATCCTATGGTCCTGTGGGCAAAAGTATCTGTTTTTATTGTCAATATAAATTTTGATCAAATGCATATCACACACGACAGTGATAGAGAGATTGTGAGAGACACGTAATAAACATCAACATTCATTAGGGACAAATGGAAAGGAAGTGCAAGGCGACTATAACAACAACAACATAATAAAACAAATCAAAGAATTTATGTAAGGAAATTATTGGCTCTACATTTGAGGCACTAGCCAATGACTCAATAAAAAGTGTTAAAAGGGACTTGGAAAATGAGCAGTTAAAACTTAAATTGTCCGGAATTCAAATACTTGGGGCGGACCAGAAGTTAGCAAACTAAGGACATATGAATCTGGATAATTCATGTGGAATGAAAAATATGGGCGGGTACTACGGCAGTCTGCTATTTTAGTACACGAGAGTGAAATTTCAGAGAAACGGCTTTCAGGTTAATGTTGCAGTTGCCTTCCGTACGGTTAAACCCTTGGCAGGTCTTGGAAAACGCTCCATGTCTGGTAGTCACTAAGTTGACGTAGCAGGTTCGGCTAAGATGACTCCCAATTAATGTCTGACCTGGTGCTGAACATGATTTCCCATAAGGTATCGTGTCAACCCTTGCAAGGACCTTACTGCTTTTCATAAGGACCCTCGGGGCCATATAGGACGACTGCAATTCGAATATGAATAACGGCTAGAATTTGGGATACAGAAAGAATCTATATATATAAAAATGGTGGCAAAAATGTATAGTAATTCATCAATTGAGAACGGCTGGGCCGATTTTGCTCAAACTTTTTTTAAGTTGTTCGTTATTGGCAGGAGAAGGTTTATGTGAGAGAAAATTTTGGGAAAATCTTCCGGAAAAGTCGGAAAATTGGAAAAATCAAAAATTGCCCTTTTGTATGGAATTTTGTGTGTAATTGTTACAGACAGCTTTTCAAATAGAAAAATGGAAAATTTTTGTTGAAAAATGCGGAAAATTTCGGAAAAATTCAAAAAGTTTGAATTTGTTTTTTCGACGAAATTTTGCATTTTATAGTATGATTTAATAAATTTGCACGATGGAACTGTGAAAAATTTCGGACAATTATTCAAAAATGACTTTTCGAATGGAAAAATAGAAAAAATTTTGGTGGAAAACTCGGAAAATTCCGAAAATCTTGCATTCTATCGCCTGATTTGATAAAAATAATTGAATTTGTGTTTAAAATTTTGTGTGCAATTGTTCCGTAGTGGCTTTACGAATGGAAAAATAGAAAATTGTTGTCGAAAAATTGCGGAAAAATGCCAACAAATTTAAAATTTTTATACGAAATTTGGATTTTATCTTATGATTGATAATTTTGGACGATGTTAATCTGTAATATGTCGGATAGTAGAAGAATTCTTGGTGGGAAACTCGAAATATTCCGTAAAATTTAGAAAAATGTAGATTTTTCGACGAAATTTTGCACTGTATCGCTTGATTTAATGATTTTTGTCGACGTAAAAGTGGAAAATTCGTTAAGATGCTTGGAAAATTTGGGATTATTATGTTAAAAGATTAAACACGAAATGATCAAACAATTTCAAAGTCTTCTGCATGAGCATAACGCATTGGTCCGATTGTTCAAAACCGCATTGAATACAATGCATTCCGACGACCACAAAATCATTATCAGAGGAGACAAATGACCATCTGGTTGCCATGCAGAACAACTCAATGCTCCCACTATAGTTGAAGTCGCAGTGGTGATTGTTGGGAAGAATGTGGAATCAAGCAATATTGTTCTCAAGCGTCGGGATGGTAGACAACTGAGGCATGACTCATCGGTCATATGCTGCACTTCAATACCCGTTGATTTTCTGTCGTGGAGAGGATGGCTATCACTTCAATTTAAAAATGGTCAATAGAACAAAAGGTTTGTTTACAAGTCATCACTTCTTTTTCATTCTCCATTTAAGTTCGAATTTCGATCTTGAAATTAACTTATGATCGAAGATATGTGCGTGCTCATGTGCGGCAATCTACTGTCGAAATTGGAATACCAGCGTCAAATCGTTCGATGCACGATGCATTCAATCGCGAATTGCATCGAGATCAAGCATTGATCGAGATGAGCTGACTGAAAGAGTTCGACGGTGGAACGGGATGCATTTACTTTCTTGATGCTCCCCCAGGCAATACATTCGTCATTTCTTTGATTCAGGCAACATTTGGTCAAGATCGCAAATTCCGTTAGCTGTTGCATCCGCTGGTATTTCTGCCACATTGTTAAAACGCATTTCCGCTTTGAAGCTGCTGATGAATCTTCTCACGGTTGACGAGCCAACATGCAGCGAAATTGTTTTGAGAATGCAAAATCATCATTTGGGATGAATGCACGATGGCACATAAACGATTTTTGGAGGCAGTTGACCGAACGATTAAGGATTTACGAGGTGATTCGAGATGAATTAGTGTGGCTATGGTATTTTCGTCAAATGCTTCCCGTCATCCCAAAATCTATTGCTACTTATGAAATTAACGCATGCCTGAAATCGTCATCTTTGTGTTACTGAATTTTCAAGACAGCTACTGGCACTTGGTAATGGCCAAATTCCTGTTGATGTTTCAACTAGATTGATGACGTTCTCGGCAAATTTTTTCGTGTTTACATCGTCAAAGGAAAAACTCATCACCAAAGTTTTCCTCGGCATTGCAAACAATTATAAAAATCTAGATTGGATAAATGAACGGGCCATACTAGCAGCGAAGAATAAGGTCGTCGATAGTTGAATGTTATTATTTAATGTCGAATCGATGGAGAACTGCATTTATACAAATCCGTTGACAGTGTGACAAACGAGAATGAGGCGAAAAACCAAAAACTGATAAAGGAAAATCAAATCGTTTTGAGCGCACTAGAAGCCAGGGGAGGACTCTACCGGAAAGAGAGTATATATCCATGCAGGTGGCTACAACCGAGTCCCCTGCTGCGCTTCCGGGTATGAAGAAGGTGCTGGTACAATTAAAGGTAGCTCTCAGGAGGCAGAGAAACATCAAGGAATCCAGGTGATTGACGAGTTGCTCTGCATCGCCGAAACTGGCAGGTCCAGCTAGATAAAGGTTGAAGAGGGAAGCCGAGCAAATATGTGCGTTAATATGGTACGAAATACGGAAGAGACACACCACTAACGAGTACTGCCAAGAGAATTGCGTAAAGCCCATCTGAATGGACAGAGGAGTCAAAAGAGAAAAAATGAGGAAGGAGAGAAACTGGAAGAGTCGAAGACAGTTAGCTACAGGAAACCACCTAAGCAGAATAGGAAGACGCAAGTACCTGAATGAAAACAGAAATGACATAAAAGTCAAGGAAATAAGGAAAACTCAAACAGGTTCGGTGCTGGTTGAGTTTGAAAAAGAGGTAGTGTTCAACAAACTAAAGGAGGGCAATAAAAGAGACAGCTGCAGTGCATAGCGGAACTGCAAATGTTAACCCAAACTTTCCGAGACCTAGATGCCCTGAAGGTTATGACGCGTTCGCTAAAAGACGGCATAGAATACCACCACTCAACACACACAGCATCATCGGTCAGCAACGAAAAGGCTGTCGCGACGCATACAATACCACCATACAAAAGCATCATCTGTCAGCGGCACAAAGATTCTTTTAAATTGCGGCGTTCAGTGCAAACTACTACTTCATAATTCTCAATTGGTTCACGTTCCTCATAGTATAAGCAGACGACGTTTTCCCACAACGATCGTGGGTGAATCCTCCAAGAAGAAGTTTATTGCCAAGTTAAGGAATGTTATCTGATCACCTTGATCTCTTGGGATTGTACGAAGACAAGCATCTTTGTTAAACGGATAACAAGTCTGTACAACCGGACCTTGAGTCTGTAAAATCGGACAATAAGTCTGTACAACCTGTACAATTGGAACTTCAGTCTGTACAACCGAGCTACGAGCCTGTACAACCGGACGTTGAGACTGTACAACCGACCTATAAACCTGTACAATCAGACCTACGGGTCTGTACGACGGACGCTAGGTCTGTACAACGAGTCCTCGAGACTTTAAGGCCAGGGCCTATTAATAGTAGTTCTTATTCTTCTGTTCAAATTTCACCGGAATGTACTACCGAATTTTCCTGCGAGTCCTCGATGTCCAACGCAACCAGAATTACTGCATCGTAAAACCCGCCTTGTTTCCAATCACCGAATTACTGCCGCGTCAAGCCCGTCCTGTTTCCCGTCACCAAATTACCGTCAAATGATCGCTATTTCGTACAAAGGACAACAACCCTAGGCACCGCAATACATTACTCCAGACATCATCAGCGATACGAGGTTTCCGACAAAGCCTAATCCCCAGACATCATTACCCGCCATCAAACGTCTTAAGGATATCTGACCAGTGTTTGTACTTTAACTTACGGATCAGGAGTACTTTGTTCTATTAAAATATCTTGCACTAGTCAGAGAAAGTCCACTCTTATCCTTGCGAAGACCCTAGAGGCGGCTGAGACTACCTCGGCCTAAGGTAAAACCCCCGTTATATATTGATGGCGTGTAGCGTCAATAAATGGAGTCGGTGGCAGAATGATATAATTAAATTGGAGCAGGAGATTGGACCCGTTACTGTTGAGAATATAGTGGGCAGAATGCTACGTCGGTACGAAAATTGAAAGAAGGTTCCAAAATATGCGCATATGTCCTTAAGACGAAAAACGTTGACCTAGATGAGGTGTTACAAAGTAACTACTGGACGCAGCTAAGACGATGGTAGCTAAACTAACCTGAGTCCCTATCTGAAGTAATGCATACTCTTTTCGGGATAGAGAAAATATCAGGAGCGGGGTGTGGTTTTTCGTGGAAGTAACACATACCAAATGTGACGGATTTTACCTACCTGTTTAAAAAAAAGTATGTAAATAAGCATGCCATAGCCTCCAAACTATTTTTTCGAAAATTTGTTTAATGCCAATTTTTCAGGATATTCAAGGATAAAAATTCGATAGGACATTTTTTGCAGAATTCTTCTGAAAATTCACAACAAAAAATAATAATAAAATTCTGAGATTGCCTTCTCTTAATAGATATCCATATCATCATTGCGCAACTAAAAAAAACTATAGAAAAACAATATAATAATAATTTTTGTATATTTTTTGAAAAATCTGAGAAATCTTAAATGTGTTAAATAAACCAACTATTATGTCTTCTTCCCAAAAAAAATTTAAAATAAATTTCAATCACATTGTGGAGTACACACATATATTAATCTCACTAGAACAATTCTACATTTAGGTAATAACGCCAACACATGAATTTATGAAAAACTCGATAATAAATGATGCTAACTTTTTGCCAAAATCTTCGTCTTCAATAACTATGACAGCTATCAACACACACATATGAATTTCCGGAAAATGTTTATAAATTACCTTCTACCTTAGACAGATACATATAGCCAAAAAGTGGCTATATTAAGAGCATGTGCCACACCTAATGTATGCCAGGACCTACTACCAACCATCTACCCATACATATTTGGAAAATCTTTATTAATGATTGAATTGTAAGGGGATTTTCAAAGGCCATATATAACCTTAAGGCCATAGTTGACAGACACTTATAACACATGAAGTCACACACCAATACGGTTGAACTCTTACACACACACACACATATATATGAGGACACATACGTATGTGCGAGCAGCGACAAACGGAACAAAGGTGCCTTAAGATAAATTGTTAGTTTTTGGCTCAGACAAACTTGCAAAGCCAAGGCAAATGGTTCTTAACGAACGAAAACAAACAAACAAACTAACAGCATACAATACCAAATCACAGACGAAATGCAGCTGGAAAACAACACACTCAAACACACACACGGAATCTAAAGTATTTTTCACTTTGATGTATTATTTTCGCTTAAGTATGCGAAAGGGACTCCTCCTCATCCGCCTCGTTCCGCGTGTATAAAAGTGTGTCTATAGTCTTAAAATCTTAAGACTTCTTGAAATAATGATTTAATAAGGATAACATCATCATCATCATCGTAAATAAATGGCATTGGTGGTGTATGTGGAGTACACCAATGCCAATACACTGTATTTGCTACATAGCAAAGCCCATCTGCCCTTACATGTAATGATGTATGATAGGAAAATCTTATTATCCTGGTGATTGAATGTCTGATGATTTCAATATGCGCTTAATGATGTAATGTAATAAAAATAATATTGGTTTTTATGTTTATAAATGATCAACTGTAGGCCAACATAGGGCTAAGGGGGATGTGAATATTTCATGTATGTCTCAAAGCAGGTCAGACAAATGTTGCAGGGAATTGAGAGAACTGTAGGTAACGCCAAGAACTCGCAGAATTGTAGCAGAACTAAAAGGTTATACCAAGGACTCGCAGGATTTAGCAAGACTAATAGGATTTTGTAAGAACTTCTAGAATATGAGTGATATGACATTGATTTTGTCGGCAACGCCAAGAATTCGCAGAATTACCAGGACCTTGTAAATTCTTCCAGGATTTGAGTGTCATGACGTAAGTTTTGTAGGTAACACCAAGAACCCGCAGGATAATAGCAGGACTCACAGACCATGCAACGGTTCCCAGGATGATAGTGAACTCACACGGTGCACTTTTATATGCGTTAGTATGTACCATGGACTCACAGGATTTTAGCAAGATTAATAGGACCTTGTAAGGAGCTTCAGGATATAAGTGGCATGACACTCATTTTGTTGAAAATGCCAAGAACTAGCACGATTACCAGAACCTTGTAATTTCTCCCAGGAAGTAAATGCCATGGCGCACATTTTGTAATTTAAACCAAGAACTCGCAGGATTATAGCAGGACTCACAGACCATGCAACGGTTCCCAGGATGATAGTGACCTCACACGGTGCACTTTTATATGCGTTAGTATGTACCATGGACTCACAGGATTTTATCAAGATTAATAGGACTTGTAAGAAGTTCCAGGATATAAGTGGCATGACACTCATTTTGTTGAAAATGCCAAGAACTAGCACGATTACCAGAACCTTGTAATTTCTCCCAGGAAGTAAATGCCATGGCGCACATTTTGTAGGTAACACCAAGAACTCGCAGAATTATATCAGGACTCACAGACCATGCAACGGTTCCCAGGATGATAGTGAACTCACACGGTGCACTTTTATATGCGTTAGTATGTGCCATGGTCTCACAGGATTTTAGCAAGATTAATAGGACCTTGTAAGGAGTTACAGGATATAAGTGGCATGACACTCATTTTGTTGAAAATGCCAAGAACTAGCACGATTACCAGAACCTTGTAATTTCTCCCAGGAAGTAAATGCCATGGCGCACATTTTGTAATTTAAACCAAGAACTCGCAGGATTATAGCAGGACTCACAGACCATGCAACGGTTCCCAGGATGATAGTGACCTCACACGGTGCACTTTTATATGCGTTAGTATGTACCATGGACTCACAGGATTTTAGCAAGATTAATAGGACTTGTAAGAAGTTCCAGGATATAAGTGGCATGACACTCATTTTGCTGGAAACGCCAAGAATACGCAGAATTAACAGGACCCTTTAACTTCTTCCAGGATTTGAATGCCGTGTTGCACATTCGCAAAGAAGCTCGTAAAGACCTCACACTGCACACTTCATGTTCTTGCACACTTTTTACACACGTTAGCAAAAGGCTTGAAAGGCCTTGATAGATTGAAGAAAGATTCACAGAACTTCATCAGGACTTCTAGAATATGGGTGACCTGATAAGACACGTTTGTATTCGTCTAAGGTTACTCTAAGGACTCATAGGGCAATATAAAAACATTCACTAGGACATGAGTACAATTCTATTACAAAAATCAGTTTTCTAATCTTCGTGTAAGTTAACACGAAAGACAAACAGTATTCTTAAAGAATTTACAGGATCTCGAAATAACTCCCAGGATATAAGTGACCTCTCGTGATATATTTGCACTTATTATGTTGGCAACCCTAAGCACTTGCAGGATTCTAGCAGGCCTTACAAGGATTCCCAGGATAAAAGTAACCGTACACGCCTCACATGTATTCGCTTAATGTGACTTAAAGGCCTCGGAGGATTATAGTGTACTCTAAGGACCTCGTAAAGGTCTGACACTGTATACTCTATGTCTATGAACACTTTTTACACACGTTAGCTTATAAGAAAGGCTTGCAAGATTCTGGCAGAATTCACAGGACTTCTAGAATATCAGTGAATTTATACGACACATTTGTACTCGTGTAAGGTAACTCCAAGGTCTGGTAAGACAATATAAAAACATTCAAAATGCCATGAGCAGTGCAATTCTATTACAAAAATCAGGTTTTTTATATTCGTGTAAGTTAACATGAAACACCAGGACCTTGTAGGATTTTCCTTAAGTGATGTCAAGGACTCTCAGGACAATACAAGAACATTCCTAATGGCACACGCAGCGATCTACAGCAGCATATACCAAAAAATCAAATTTTTCTTTTCGCGTAAGGTAAGACGAAGGACTCGAAGTGCTCACAGGACCGCGTAACGACTCACACGGCACTGTTTTTATTTGCCTAAGATAACAAGAAGGACTTGCAGAAGTCTTGTAGAATTCACAGGATTTCGTAATTACACCCAGTATATGAGCCAACTGCAGTTTCTTAAACAGTAAACAGTATTCCAACAAAATAGTAATGCTGCCTGTCAGATCAAGATCCATTATTGGTAATTCCTGCCAAATGCATGAGAAAGCTGCAATTACTTAATTAATGGTGCAATGATCTAGATGATGTTCTTTCTTATTTGAAAGCAGTCGGCAAAAAATATGATGCTTTCTTAATATCAAGACTGACTAGTGCCAATTCGTGATCAATACTTTAAAAGATGGCAATAACTATTTATTGGTAAATAGTTCTGAATGTTACTGCAGCCTTCTTAAACATTGGAAAGCGGTCGCCAAAAACTATTATACTTTTAAACAGCCAATACTTACTATTGTTAATCGCTCATTAATACATCAAAAGGCAGCAGTAACTTTGGTGAAATTTGACAGATGTTACTGCAGCCTTTTAAAACATTGAAAACTGTTTTTGCAGCCTCCTTAAACAGTGAAAGCTAGTAAGCCAAAATAGTAATGCTCAAGACTCATTATTGCTTACTGCTGAACAATACATGAGAAGGCTGCAAAAACTTAATTAATGGTGCAAGTGTTAGAGTTTATTGCTCTCTTCTTATTTGAAAGGAATCGGCAAAAAAATATGATACTTTCGTAACACAAGACTGCCCAGTGCCAATTCGTGATCAATACCTTAAAAGATTGCAATAACTATTTATTGGTAAATTGTTCCGAATGTTACTGCAGCCTTCTTAAACATTGAAAATCAGTCGACGAAAACTGTGTTACTCTGAGTTAGTCAATACTTACTATTGTTAATTGCAGATCAAAACATGAAAAGGCTGCAGTAACTATTCTTTAGTGAAATTTGATAGATGATACTGCTGTCTTCTAAAACATTGAAAACTGTTTTTGCAGCCTTTTTAAACAGTGAAATCTAGTCAGCCAAAATAGTAATGATCAAGACTATTATTGATAATTGCTTAGCAATTCATGAGAAGGCTGCAATAACTTCAATAATGGTGCAAAGTGCTAAAAAGTTATTGCTCTCTCCTTTTTTAAGTAATCCGAAAAAAAATATGATGCTTTCTAAACACAAGATTGTTCAGTGGCAATCCGTTATCAATACTTTAAAAGATGGTAAATAGTTCTGAATGTTACTGCAGCCTTCTTAAACATTGGAAAGCGGTCGCCAAAAGCTGTTTTACTCTTAAATAGTCCATAGTTACTATTGTTAATCGCTGATTAATACATCAAAAGGCTGCAGTAACTATTTTTTGTTGAAATTTGATAGATGATACTGCAGTCTTTTAAAACATTGAAAACTAGTCGGTAAACACTGTGGTGCCTCTTTTGGGATTGAGGCTAACAAATGTCAATTGTTGGTAAACAGGGGAGAAGGTCGCTGTAATCTAATCCTATTCAATATTCATACATAGTCTTCTTTTTCAGTTTTTCAATAAAACGTTTATACAATTCAATCGTCGAATAGGAAGTTCATTTTATTTTTCTCACAGGTTATGGGCCCAGGTCCCGCACAAGTCATAATCTAATATATATTCGCTTCGGTCGGAATTATATTAAGGAGCGTTGTGCAAATTTAAGGACCTTCTTCCCTTTTAAAGTTTTTGAAATTACGTGCATCGGTAGAGATTATTATTGAGGGTGTTATATTTAAATATGATTATGTCAACTTTTTTTAAACTTTTATTACTAATTGTGGATATAATGTGAATGTTATTGTCCTTTTTATGTATCTTAAATCATATAACTTAAATCAGTTTACAGTTTTTATATGCCCTGCCAAAGTATTTTTGCAAATCCTACCCTCAGGACACTCACAGAAATCGATGGTTAACATATTATTTAAAAGCTGCCACCCACAATCCCCTATATTGTGAACTCGTTGGTATCGAGGGTATCGATGTGTGTGTGTGTGTGTGTTATATCTCTTGATTGGTTATTGAACATTTATCGAGCAGGCGCATTAGGGACAATGAACAATCAACTCCTACATTTATGACCCTTATGTGGAGGACTACAGGCAGACGAATATCTTGTACTTCTATTGCTGTGT
The DNA here is from genome assembly GCA_964034835.1 of Muscina levida. NCBI lineage: Eukaryota > Metazoa > Arthropoda > Insecta > Diptera > Muscidae > Muscina > Muscina levida. The sequence goes on from OZ035882.1 coordinate 140,796,004, forward strand.
ATATGCTCTATGTTTTCTCATTTTATTTTTTATATCCCTGTATGCAGTATATATTCTCTCACCTTTATGTCCTGCAGAAAGGTGTATCCTTGCTGCTGCGCTAGTATGTGGCAAGCAACACCTTACGTTCATTGAGTTCAATGGTTTTTTTGTTGTGCTCTCCTTTTTTATGTTTTTTTTCATTTCATTTTAGTTTTAATGCTTCTCTTGCTGCTGTTATTCCCCTTGCATTTTCCATGTAGTTGATGCTGTGAAACAATGTATTGTTTTACATCTCTACTAATTCTTTGTTTGTCTTCACTGGATTTTTATTTGTTGATTCATGTTCTGGCTATTTTTTCGCTTATATGTTGTCTTTCTGCTATTTTCTTGTTAACGCTTTTTTTTTTGTTGCTTACACTTTGCTTAGTTAGCAGAGTTGCCCCAGCAACGGAACAGATTCATTCGATATTTTGCATATGAAGCAAGGTAGCTATGGAAGATTTCCAGGCGAAGCAAACACAAAATAGAATAGAAATGATTACCATTTGCAAGTGTGGAGTTGAGGATGATGGTGGGGGGAAAACACGGACAAATTAATGACTTTTAAGATGCAATAAAAAAAAGTAACAAAATCGGAACTAAAAAATAACGGGTGCCAAGGCTGTAGTGAACATTTCCTGAAATATCTTTAAAAATATAGCTTACCCAATGCCTATCATAGATACATTATTGGTGCACAATGATAAAATGTTACTGCAGCCTTCTTAAACATTTAAGACCAAGAACAAATCCCGTGATGTTGTTAAGTAGATTAAAGCTCACATTTTTGACAACTGCTGATCAGTACGTAATAAGACTGCAATTAATATTTCATTGGTGAGAAGTGTTACATGTTACCGCAACCTTCTCAAACATTAAAAAACAAACAGCAACAAAACTTCGATGCTCTTTATTAGATTAGGACTCACTGTTGTCAAAGGTTGATCAATACATAAGAGTACTCCATTAAGTATTTCATTGGTCTGGAGTGTAACATGTTACCGCAACCTTCTCAAACATAGATAAGCTGTCGACAAAAACTGTAACCCTTTTCTTTCTTTATTTTCATTGCCTGTAATATCTTTAAAAATATTGCTTACCTAATGCCAATCATAAACACATTATTGGTGAAATTTGTCAAATGTTACTGCAACCTGCTCAAACATTAAAAAGCAAATAGCAACAAAACCTTGATGCCCTTTAGTAGATTAAGATTCACAGTTGTTATATGCTGATCAATGTATAAGAGTACTTCAGTAAGAATTTCATTGGTTCGGTGTTAAATGTTACTGCAGCCTTCTAAAACATGAAAAAGCGATCGATAAATGTGTAGTTTTTCTTTCGTTAATTTCATTAAATATCACTTACCTAATGCTAATCATAGACACATTATTACTCCATTTTCTTTCAGATATAGATTCACAATTGTCAAATGCGCTGACCAATACTTCACAATGCTGCTGTTACTATTTATTAAAAAAAACACTCCCATATTCCTCCTTGCTCATGTCTTATCCTGTATATTCCGCTACATACATAGTATGTCCTTTAGAAAATATATTTGCTATCCTTTCACGTCATATCGTTCGTTAGTCTAGGATTTGCGTTTAGTTTTTTTCTTAGCTCTTTCATGCTCTCACGTTGCCAACCATTAACTTTTGACTGAGAGATGTATAGCAAAAGGGAAAAACCAACTTAACGTTATCATCAGGGCCGAGGAAAAGTGGAAAAATTTGAAAGTCACATGTGGAAATTATGCGCGTTTTGCACTTTTTTAATTGACCAACAATTTTTATGTGATTCGTTAGCAAAAGTTGATGTTTTTTCGGTTTTATAGAGAAATATACAAACAAAAAAAAAAGCATTTGTTTAAAAGTTTAATAAAAACCGTTACACAAAAAACCTATACATATTCTATCATGTTCGTAGAACTAAGAAAATTCTATAAAAAAAAACTACAGACAACTAAACAATTTATAGAGAGAGAGAGAAAGCTGGAATAAAAAATAACATCGCCACTGTATAATGTACAAATATATATATATATATATATATTAAAAGCAATTGTTCAGCGAAACAATCGTGGTGATGATTAAAGTCATGTCAGCTATGTGGCTGACATGTTTTCTTGTGACGCCAGCAAAATATGCCAATGACTTATGGATTTCGATGAGTGACTTCGAGCTATTACAATTTAATATTCCGAATATTTTGTGTAAGTGTTATCTCCAGGATATCTTTCTATTAAAAATTCAAGTCACATGATGAACAAGGCGAAAATGCCTGGTTATCATTTGCTTACAAACAAAAGCCGACATAACTTACTAATACGAAACGAAATTGACCTTAGAGCAGTCAAAAGAACAAAAATTGTATTAGATATTAACAGTAAAAAAAATTATAAAATATTAACAGAAATTAAGCATAACATAAATTAAATGTTATAGAAAATTCAAAACAAAGCCTATTTATAGGCTGTTTGCCAACAACTAAATCCATTGCATATAATAAGGATGACTGAAAGGAATATGGGTTTAAAAGGGTTTAACGGTCAACGACGACAAAACAAAAATAATGATTTAGACGAACAAAGAGTCCTCTCGATGGGGACGCACCGTGAACGTTGACAATTATTGTTTTGAGGTAGTCGATGAGTTTACCTACCTCGGATCTTCCGTCTACAAGAAAAAAAATGTCTGCCAAGATATTAAGCGGAGAATAGTGGTAGCCAATAGATGTTTCTGCGGACTAATCAAAACAATAAGTGCTTCTTTTTGTTGACCCCCATGTGAGTCAGGTCATGGCATAGTGGTTGGAACACGCGGTTACCAAGCGGGATATCCGTGGTTCGATTCCCGGCTTCAGTCATCTTTACTTTTCTTTTCTTGCGGGCCTCTCGATTTTGTCGACAGCAACTTCGCAGTATAAGTGTCGAGATAATCGGTCTAGTAAAGGCTTCACAAACAGTGACGTTCGCATGCGTCGATAAACAGTAGGTGCCGTTTGTTGTGAATCTAAAATATAAATCGTTGTAATTCGCAACAACGCGGGAAGCTATCCCATACCTCATTCATGGGGTGTAAAGGGAAATTAAGTAAGTAAGTGTAAGAAAGTAAGCATGTGGCACCTACAGTTGGACGTCGGTTCCGAACGTCAGATTGTTGAGAAGTAGACAATTGCCAACTAATTTGCCAACTATTTCGTAGTTGCTGTGGACAATTTCGTGTAGATTGCCCATAGATATGCAGATATCTGTGATAGTAGTCGAACCCATGTCACTTGTGTGTTGGTCATGTTCTACAGCCATCATAACACGGACGGTCCAATCACGGAATTATACGACTACATATATGTCCAACGCTAGTATGTCAGAACCTGATTTAATTGGCGTCTCCGGAACGTACCATTGATTCGAAACAGTCGGCGAGTTAAGTTTCAGTATAGAAATCGGTTTCGTAACGATGATGCTGGATTCAGCTTTGGTCGGTGATACAATAACGCCTAGAGTGTCACTAATTCAGGGTCAGATAGTTGACTGGAAACGTATCGACGGTTCGGGAGCGTCGGAGCTTCAGAGTCGGACGGACAATTCGTATCGATATTAATGAGCGTTGGAGCTTCAGGGTTGGACTCAGATTCGGTGTTGCGGAAACGTTTTGACCGTAAAATGATGTAGGAGCATCGAAGATTTAAATAAAATATGATCGACGTTTCGTGAACGTATCGACGATTCGTTTATATTATTCAAAGATCTATTTTCGGATCTTTTATTCTGATTGATTCGGCTGCGCCATAAATTTAGGTTTCGATCGGCGACTCGGCACCACATCATAGCAACGGGAGAGTCAGAATTTTGAAATACGTAGCCAAGATCGACGAATCGGATTCGTAATGATGAATTGATTTTCAAATGGGCGTTTCGTAAACGTATCGACCACCTCGGAAGAGTGAGGGATTTGTGGTCGGATTAACTATTCGGAAACGTCAGTGGTTCAGGTTAAGGTCTTTGATTCAGGTTCGTGTCGATGATTTAGAAGCGTCGGAGATTCAAGTTCGAATCGGTATCTCGGGAAAGTATCGGTGATTTTGAAGCGTTGGATCGACGATTCAGATTCGTAATGGTGAATGGATTTTCAGATCGGCGTTTTGTGAACGTATAGATGATACGGAATAGTAAGGGATTTGGAGCCGGATCGACTATTTGGAAACGTCAGTGGTTTAGGTTCAGGTTTTGGTTTTTAGTTCGGATTTGTCGGAGATTCAAGTTCGAATCGGTGTCTCGGGAAAGTATCGGTGATTTTGAATCGTTAGAGATTTAGGAAACGTATCAGTGATTCGGAAGCGATAGAGTTACATCTACGAATTGACTTTGAATTCGTTTCGATGATTCGCATTCGTAATGATGAATGGATTTTCAGATCGTTGTTTCGTGAATGTATCGATGATTTGAAGCGTTACAGGTTAAAATTTACTTTACTTTCGTATCGATGATTTGGGAGCATCAGGGATTTTCAGGTTCGGATCTGTGATTCGGAAACTATACAGAGAGAGAGAAAGCTGGAATAAAAAATAACATCGCCACTGTATAATGTACAAATATATATATATATATATATATTAAAAGCAATTGTTCAGCGAAACAATCGTGGTGATGATTAAAGTCATGTCAGCTATGTGGCTGACATGTTTTCTTGTGACGCCAGCAAAATATGCCAATGACTTATGGATTTCGATGAGTGACTTCGAGCTATTACAATTTAATATTCCGAATATTTTGTGTAAGTGTTATCTCCAGGATATCTTTCTATTAAAAATTCAAGTCACATGATGAACAAGGCGAAAATGCCTGGTTATCATTTGCTTACAAACAAAAGCCGACATAACTTACTAATACGAAACGAAATTGACCTTAGAGCAGTCAAAAGAACAAAAATTGTATTAGATATTAACAGTAAAAAAAATTATAAAATATTAACAGAAATTAAGCATAACATAAATTAAATGTTATAGAAAATTCAAAACAAAGCCTATTTATAGGCTGTTTGCCAACAACTAAATCCATTGCATATAATAAGGATGACTGAAAGGAATATGGGTTTAAAAGGGTTTAACGGTCAACGACGACAAAACAAAAATAATGATTTAGACGAACAAAGAGTCCTCTCGATGGGGACGCACCGTGAACGTTGACAATTATTGTTTTGAGGTAGTCGATGAGTTTACCTACCTCGGATCTTCCGTCTACAAGAAAAAAAATGTCTGCCAAGATATTAAGCGGAGAATAGTGGTAGCCAATAGATGTTTCTGCGGACTAATCAAAACAATAAGTGCTTCTTTTTGTTGACCCCCATGTGAGTCAGGTCATGGCATAGTGGTTGGAACACGCGGTTACCAAGCGGGATATCCGTGGTTCGATTCCCGGCTTCAGTCATCTTTACTTTTCTTTTCTTGCGGGCCTCTCGATTTTGTCGACAGCAACTTCGCAGTATAAGTGTCGAGATAATCGGTCTAGTAAAGGCTTCACAAACAGTGACGTTCGCATGCGTCGATAAACAGTAGGTGCCGTTTGTTGTGAATCTAAAATATAAATCGTTGTAATTCGCAACAACGCGGGAAGCTATCCCATACCTCATTCATGGGGTGTAAAGGGAAATTAAGTAAGTAAGTGTAAGAAAGTAAGCATGTGGCACCTACAGTTGGACGTCGGTTCCGAACGTCAGATTGTTGAGAAGTAGACAATTGCCAACTAATTTGCCAACTATTTCGTAGTTGCTGTGGACAATTTCGTGTAGATTGCCCATAGATATGCAGATATCTGTGATAGTAGTCGAACCCATGTCACTTGTGTGTTGGTCATGTTCTACAGCCATCATAACACGGACGGTCCAATCACGGAATTATACGACTACATATATGTCCAACGCTAGTATGTCAGAACCTGATTTAATTGGCGTCTCCGGAACGTACCATTGATTCGAAACAGTCGGCGAGTTAAGTTTCAGTATAGAAATCGGTTTCGTAACGATGATGCTGGATTCAGCTTTGGTCGGTGATACAATAACGCCTAGAGTGTCACTAATTCAGGGTCAGATAGTTGACTGGAAACGTATCGACGGTTCGGGAGCGTCGGAGCTTCAGAGTCGGACGGACAATTCGTATCGATATTAATGAGCGTTGGAGCTTCAGGGTTGGACTCAGATTCGGTGTTGCGGAAACGTTTTGACCGTAAAATGATGTAGGAGCATCGAAGATTTAAATAAAATATGATCGACGTTTCGTGAACGTATCGACGATTCGTTTATATTATTCAAAGATCTATTTTCGGATCTTTTATTCTGATTGATTCGGCTGCGCCATAAATTTAGGTTTCGATCGGCGACTCGGCACCACATCATAGCAACGGGAGAGTCAGAATTTTGAAATACGTAGCCAAGATCGACGAATCGGATTCGTAATGATGAATTGATTTTCAAATGGGCGTTTCGTAAACGTATCGACCACCTCGGAAGAGTGAGGGATTTGTGGTCGGATTAACTATTCGGAAACGTCAGTGGTTCAGGTTAAGGTCTTTGATTCAGGTTCGTGTCGATGATTTAGAAGCGTCGGAGATTCAAGTTCGAATCGGTATCTCGGGAAAGTATCGGTGATTTTGAAGCGTTGGATCGACGATTCAGATTCGTAATGGTGAATGGATTTTCAGATCGGCGTTTTGTGAACGTATAGATGATACGGAATAGTAAGGGATTTGGAGCCGGATCGACTATTTGGAAACGTCAGTGGTTTAGGTTCAGGTTTTGGTTTTTAGTTCGGATTTGTCGGAGATTCAAGTTCGAATCGGTGTCTCGGGAAAGTATCGGTGATTTTGAATCGTTAGAGATTTAGGAAACGTATCAGTGATTCGGAAGCGATAGAGTTACATCTACGAATTGACTTTGAATTCGTTTCGATGATTCGCATTCGTAATGATGAATGGATTTTCAGATCGTTGTTTCGTGAATGTATCGATGATTTGAAGCGTTACAGGTTAAAATTTACTTTACTTTCGTATCGATGATTTGGGAGCATCAGGGATTTTCAGGTTCGGATCTGTGATTCGGAAACTATACATTTTTCAGAACTGTCAAAGATTCTGGTTAAGATCGGCGTCTCCGTAACATATCGACGATTCTGCATCGTTGGAGTTTTAGGTAACGATCAACGAATCGTGAATTTATTAAAGATACAGGAGCGTTAGAGTTTCAAAAACGTTACCATGATCGACAATTCGGAATCGTAATGATGAATGGATTTTCAGATCGGCGTTTCGTGAACGTATCGACCACCTTGGAAGAGTGAGGGATTTGGAGCCGGATCGACTATTTGGAAACGTCAGTGGTTCAGGTTTAGGTTTTTGGTTCGGATTTGTATCGATAATTTAGAAGCGTCGGAGATTCAAGTTCGAATCGGTGTCTCGGGAAAGTTTCGGTGATTTTGAAGCGTTAGAGATTTAGGAAACGTAGCAGTGATTCGGAAGCGATAGAGCTACAAGTTCGAATAGACATAGAATTTATATCGATGATTAGGGAGCATCAGGGATTCTCAGTTTCGGATCGGTGATTCGGAAACAATAGATTATGGTTACGATCGGCGTCTCCAAAACGTATCGCAGATTCTGGAGCGTTGGAGTTTAAGAGTCTGATCACCACTCCTGAATTTATCAAAGAAACGGTAGCGTTAGATTTTAAAATACATTGCTGTGCTCAACGATTCGGATTCGTATCGATGAATTAAGAGCGTAGAAGATTCAGGTGCTGGCTGGTAATTTGAAATCTTATCGAGTATTAAGGTTCGGATCAGCGTTCCGGAAAACATATCTACTATTCTGTTGTGTCGAGTTTAAGGGTCGGCTCAGCGACTCTGGCACGTATGAATGATTTGGAAGCGTCACAGTTTCAGGTTCGTTTTGACGATTAAGGCTTTGGTCGAAGTTTTGAAATCGTTTCGATGATTAGGAAGCAACGGGGTCTGGTGTGTGATCGGTAATTCAGGTTCCTATCGGCGTCCTGGGTACATATTGACGACTAAGGATCTTCACAGTTTATGTGTAGGTAAGGAATACTCCACATATTAAAGTACGGGAAAACTATTCTGATTCGTATGGATGATTAGAGTGTGAGGGTAGGGTCTATGATTCGGTTTTGCATTGATGATTCAGGATGTCAATCTGAAGCATATTGGTCTATCGTGATATCAGGGCTTAATAGACGACTCGTAATAGTTGACGTGGATTGGCCACTTCAGAACGGAAAGATAGTTTGGAAACGTTGGTGTTTGAGGTTCTAGTCAGAAAATCGAAAACATAATTATTTGGTTGCTTCGGATATTTAGGGTCGGCTGGGTGACGGGAATTAATGTTCGGCTCGTCGATTTGGAAGCGTCGGTATTCAGGCTCATTTTGAAAAACAGGAGGACTGATGGTATTGATTCAGAACCGTCGTAATTTACGGTTTAGATCGGCGACTACGAAAGTGATCAGGAAATGCATCGATCAATTGTTAGCTTCGAAGATTTATGGTGGGATGGACAATAGGGATTTGGCTTCGAGTCGTAGAAAAATAGGAAAATTCGACTTTCCAACTACGAATTAAAATTCCATATCTTGCATGAATTTTTACTGCTACTACTAAGGTTCCCACAAGGGGGTCTCATCCGGAAGGCCTTTCGGGAGTGTCGCCCCCACAGACCTAAAAGAAACACCATTGAACCTCTTTCTGGCTCTGCGGTGGAAGGAAGTAAAGGTAGTAAAGTTAGTATCGTCTTTACAAGCTCCAACCAAGTAGTCTAAAGATGGTGCTACGGACGGTCAGGAGCCTAAGGTAGTCTTACAAACTATCTTCCTGGCCGAATGTGTATGTAACAGCTTGTTATGTGCGTCGTAGTGGTTTTCGGTTAAAACTCAAGATATATTTCGATTATCAGACCGTTTACCAAGTTACGAAGGTAACAGACGGAAATCTGAGAAAAATACGAAGCTTTTGGGTAAAAACAGAATTGCAATATTCAAAGGCGAATACCTTTGGTTGACATACCGAAAGCCGGGTAACAAAGATGAATAAATTTCCTTGTCAAACAAAAGGAGACCACCCTTGGGTATCACACAGAAGTCCGAGTAATAAAGGCTAATATACCTTCGAGTGTCTGAACAAAGTCCGAGTAACAAACGCTAAGACATTTGAGTATCGAAGGAATTGATTTTCAAATTCAGTAACCTCAGTAAACTTTGGGTAATAAGGGCGAATACCTTTGGGTATTAGACCAATGTTCGAAAAAATGGCAAAAAAAAAGAATTTCCTTCCAAAAGTTGTATTCAAAAGTGAAAAATCTTCGGTATGAGACCAAAGTCCGCTAAGACCTTTGAATATCGAAAGAATTGATTTTGAAAATCAGTAAACTAAGAAACCTTTGGGTATCAAATGAAATTCTTTCGAGAAGTTGGTTATTAAATCAAAGACCGAGTGACAAAGGCGAAAAACTTCGGGTAAAAGACCGAACACCGGGTAAAAAGGGCAAATACTTTTGGGTATTAGACTAATGTCCGGAAAAAATGGCAACAGAAAGAATTTCCTTTCAAAAGTTGTATTCAAAAGTGAAAACCCTCCGGTAGCAGACTAAAGTCTGGCTGAATTGTTCCTGGGCCAATGTCCGAGAAACAAAGGCAAAGATTATTGGATACCGAATAAATTTCTTCGGAGAATAGCTTTAGGAAACAGATCGAAGTCCGCTTCCATTGCATTCCACTTTTTGTTTCGTAATTTTAGACTGTCTTCGTATAAAGCTTTGTTGACCTTAAATATCAATAATTTTCCTTAAAAACTTGGAAAAACAAAAGTATGGCTGGACTTTAACGGGTTAATGAGGAAAGCCTCGAAAATTTTAAAATATTTTAATAAGTTTTAAACCATTGTATCTCAAAGTAATATCAGTTAAAAAGAACATCTCACATATAAACACTATAACGAAATTTAATATATTTTAAGGCAATTTTTCACTCAATTCCCCCAGCCAGCCAAAGATACGTAATTTATATAACTCTCACGTAATTGCATGTAGAAAAAATATGTTTTTCTACGCTAATATTAATAGGCCTTTTGGGCATTCATTAGCTGGCCTAACAGGACACATCTATGATAGGCCTGCACTACCTACATTTCTATATGTCAATATTGACAAACAACTGTCATCAAAATGTGAGTCATATGTGAAATTTCCTCCGTCTACAATACACGCTATACATAAGTTATGTCTCTCTCTCGACACGTCTCGTCTTGTCTTTGTACTGTTATTTAATAAATCACCAAAAATGATGAAAAATCGACACCAAACAGAAATCCATTAAAACCAACGAAAAACCTAAGGGCAGCCTGCCGCATAACACTCCCCGTTCCACGCTGACTCTATGTGTGTTTGTGTGAAATAATGATGCAACTAATGAAAGTCACTCCATGGATTGACAGTTAAATAATGAGTCCTAGTCCGTAACAAACGGCACACAAAGGACATCGCCTAGACGCCGACAGACTATCAAAACAAAAGACAAATGGTCAAAAGACACCTCTGTTCATATGTTGTATTGCTACAAGGACTATCATCATTACATTATTATGACCGGCACAGAGGGGTGAGTGATGTGTGTGTGTGTATGACTCTTAAGCTCCTGTGTGTGCACATATGAAGGTTATATGTTTTAGCGATTTTGATACTGTATGTGACATTCATACTAACGATTTTAAAGTTCCGCTCAAGTGTGTGTGTTTTTTTTCTTTTTACGGTTTTTCACAGGCTCTTTCGAAGACAATGCTTTGGTTGGTCGCTCTGTTAACCCCTTTTGCGAAATGTTATGCACGATTTCACCTTGGAATATTATGATATATCTAAGAATAAACTTGTCAAAATATGCATTAACATGATGTGTTTACGCTTTTTATGTCGTTGTCGTTGGGTTGTTTTAAAAACGGTTTTCTTTTCGAAGGGGGCTGTAGAAGGATTTTCCGTAAAAGGGTGTTCTTGGTGCGTAGGATTTGGAAGCTATATTTGTACATATATAAAATTTGGAAAATTCGAAACATTTTATATGCAATGTGACTTTTTTGTCATTTGCTATTGATGCCAGTGAGGTCTTAACTCCACTGTGGGCTGAACCCCACTGGAACATACTACAAGGCCGCCTTCAAGGGCCGGGATCTAATTTTTTTACTTGGTGGAATACTCAAAATGTTTATACTTCTTTTGTGAGGGTACCATATTGACTGATAAGTGCATACTCGAGGCTTGATCTTCATCCGCCCCAGCCGCTATCTTGCTAGAAACCGAGCTTCCCCATTCGGCCGGTCAACTTCTGATTTCTCTTAACTTTTTCATCTACGAATAGAGCGACAAACAATTACACAAACCTTCCAAGCCACCTTCGAAGGGAGCCATCTCCTTCTCAGGCTGGCTCAGCATCTCTTTCCGATACCGTCATCGAGTGAATTAACACTACATGACACAGCATAATCTGTGCATCATGCAACCAATCTTGGGACTACAAAGTCAAACCCCTACGGGCCTTGAAGTAGACAGTGAGGCGAATACACTCAAGATCAAGAGGAGGGGCACCCATAAGAACCTTCAGAGCATCCATAGTCACTGTGCGGCGCACGGGTAAACGAGCCAGCAGAACGACTCGCTGGCATGACAAAATCTTCCAACGGCCATGAGCAGACTTCACAACATTGCATCATACTGGTGCCCCATAAGTGGCACATACCACGAATAATCCACTATAAGTACAGTACGTACAGTTAGACCCCATCACCCTGCGGATTTGCCCTACTAAACTAGTCAGCTTGGTTTTAACGCTTTCCAAATGTGGAAGGAAGTTTACACTTTCGCTCACCGTCACTCCCAAATACTTTACCGAAGTATAATATTTAATCGAGACACCATCAACCGTGACATCCGGGGCCGACCCGCAAACAACTTCCCTTCAGCAACATCATATCCGACTTACTAACACTAACTCCTACCAGTCAGCTTGGTTTTAAACCTATCCAAATGTGGAAGGATGTTTACCCTTTCGCTCACCGTCACTCCCAAATACTTTACCGAAGTAGAATATTTAATCGCGACACCATCAACCGTGACATCCGGGGTCGACACGCAGACAACTTCCCTTCAGCAACATCATTTCAGTCTAACTAACACTAACTCCTACTCTCCTACCCCATGCGGGGACGCTGCTCAAAATTCTCCTAGAAAACTCCTCCACAGCAGAGCGATACTGGGCTTCAACCATGATGAGCAAGTCATCAGCTTACGCACATACCTTGCACTGTGTTCCTAGCTCCCGCAATAGTGGGTTCAGCATGAGATTCCACATAAATGTACTACATATTGAACCCTGCGGACAGCCACGCACCATATCCAGACACAAGGTATCATTTACACCCACAACACATGCACGTTTGCTGGATAAGTAACCATACAGAGTTCAATTTCCTGACAGCCAAGTTCACTTAATCTCTCAAACACATTAGGCCAACTGAGGTAGTCCAACGCACCTTTAAAATCAACAAAAACTCCTAACATATCCTTGCAGGTTGTGTCAGAGAAACAACCTTTCACATATATCCACGCATCCTAAACACTTCGACCTCGTTTAAAGCCAAACTGCCAGGGACACATGAAATCACTTACTATCTCCTAAAGCCGATAAACCATTATCCTTTCCAGTACTTTTGCAAGCACTGGGAGGAGACTGATGCCCCTATAGGATCAAGCATTGCTCCTGACCTTATCGGGGGACTTGAGAAGAACAACCCCTCTAGCCATTTCCCAGTAACTCGGAAAATAACCCTTATTCACAAAGCCAGCTAGAAGACGATCTAGGTTATCAGATATATCTCCCATCTTTCCAATTCAGGCGGCCTACCCCTAACCACAACAAGTGGATGGGGTACAACATCCATCCTTGGAATGAACTCATTCATCAAGGCATTCACACTTTTTTGCCAAGAAGAAAGGACTGTATCACCGACCCTACTTCCGGACAAGTACACATTCCTGCCTCAACCCCTACAAATGCGGAAAGCATGACACCAGGGATCAGCCTTATGCCATTGTACAAAAACAAGTTAATCATACACTCTCAATCAAGTTTTTATAGTCGCGCAAAAAACGCTTATATTCGTCCCTAAGCCGGCCTAAGTCATCCACTTCGTTCCTGACTTCCCGCCGCTTCAGACACAACTCACGCGTCCACCACCCAAGCCTTTTGTGATTTGCCTTAGGACTCCTCTCAAAAAGTTGATCATGCATACCATGCACAATTTCGTTCACACATTCAACTTGCTCATCTAAGGTCATTGGGACAACCCAGAAAGGGTTGTCAGACGAGACGAATCCAGCGAGATTTTTTTAACAATAATTTTTGCCTGCCGCGCTACTGAACCCAACATATCCATTTCCACTCTAATTTACAAAAAAAAATATTTTTTCCGGGATAAACCAAAAAAAAAAATATTTTTAAAAAAAATCGCGCGATTTTTTTAAAACAATTTTTGCCTGCGGCGCTTTTAGGCCCAACATTTACATTTTTACTCTTATTTACAAAAAAATCCATTTTCTTCTTTCAAATATTTCTCTTTAGACTTTTCCTAAATATTTCTTGAAATTTTCCTTTAAAAACCTTAAAAAATTCAAAAAAATTAAAAAATTTCACACATTTTTAAAGACATTTAATTTTTTATTGAATTTTTCAATTCATTTCCTTAAATTATTCTAATTTTCCATGATTTTTTCCCCATTTTTTAAATTTTTTACGGGGTTTTTCAGAAAAAATTATTTATTTTTTAAATCCCGCGGTTTTTAGATTTTTTATTTTTTTTAGAAGTTTTCATTTATATTTCCTTAAATTTTTCTAACTTTTTCCATGATTTTTTCAAATTTTTTTTTTGGTACATCCCGGAGATTTAAATGGATCTAACTCAGTCCAGGAGACCCGTAGGAACTTAAAAATAACATCGTTGGATTCGTCTCGAATATATATTTCATTTGAGTACCCACACATGGGGGTTCATCATAGAACCCAAGGGGCCCCTTTTTTTGGCCCCGGCCCCCCCGGCCTTTAGCGCCAAATTTGACCTCGATTTTCGTGTTTTGGGGCGTATTTGGGGTGGGGTGGCATTTTTTTTTTTTTTTGGTTCCCGCCCCATATTCTGCACTTTTGTTCATGGTCCTTGTAATATTTACGGGAATCATCAACTATTGAGGGGGTTTTGCTTTTCGTTTTCTTCGTTGTGTTTCAATATTTTTTAGGAAAGTTGCTGAGACTTACTTCTTATTCGAAAAATTGCCTAATAGACTCTGTTTTCAATATTTTGACCGTTTGCCTTTCCTCTTAGGAAAGTTCCCCAATAATCAGTATTTTTAATAGTTTGACCATATTACTAACATCTGGAACAGTTAACCAGTATACACATTATTTGGCCAATTGTCACACATCTAGAGAAGTAGCTTAGAACATATTTTTTTTAAATAATTTGCGCTATTGTAATAATCTGCTCATTTGACTTTTTTTAGTTTTCACATTTGGCTTGATGCAAAGAAAAGTTGCCCAGTAGGCACTTATTTCCTGAGTTTGACTATTTGCATTGCCTAGTAGTCTCTGTTTTTGAAAGTTTGCCTTTCTTTTTAGAAAAGTTCTCTAATAGGCATTATTTTAATAGTTTACCCATATTACTAACTAATGAGAACAGTTGCCTAGTATACACATTATTGTAGTACTTTGTCCAATTGTCACACATATTAGAAAAGTTGCTTAGTATATATTTTTTAAATAATTTCCGCTATTGGTATAATATGCTCAATTGACTTTTTTAGTTTTCATATTTGGCTTACTGCAAAGAAATTATTTTCTGAGTTTGCCTATTTGCATTACTTCTTAGAAAAGTTGCCTAGTAGGCTTTGTTTTTCATACTTTGCCCGTTTGCCTTTCTTCTTAGAAAAGTTCCTCAATAGACATTTTTTTTAAAAGTTTGCTCATATTACTAACTTATGAGAACAGTTGCCCAGTATAGATATTTTGTACTACTTTGCCCAATTGTCACACATCTTAGAAAAGTTGTCTAGCATATATTTTTTAAATAATTTCCGCAAATGGTACAATTTGCTCAATTGACTTTTTAATTTTCACATTTGCCTTACTGCAAAGAAATGTTGCCCAGTAGGCACTTATTTTCTGAGTTTGCCTATTTGCATTACTTCTTAGAAAAGTTGCCTAGTAGGCTTTGTTTTTCATACTTTGCCCGTTTGCCTTTCTTCTTAGAAAAGTTCCTCAATAGACATTTTTTTTAAAAGTTTGCCCATATCACTAACTTCTGAGAACAGTTGCCCAGTATACACATTATTGTAATACTTTGCCCAATTGTCACACATCTTAGAAAAGTAGCTTAGCACATATTTTTTAAACAGTTTGCGCATTGTTATAATCTCTTCTATTGAATTTTTAAGTTTTCACATTTGGATTACTACAAAGAAAAGTTGCCCAGTAGGCACTTATTTTCAGAGTTTGCCTATTTGCATTTCTTCTTAGATAAGTTGTCCAGAAGGCTTTGTTTTTCATACTTTGCCCGTTTGCCTTTCTTCTTAGAAAAGTTCCTCAATAGACATTTTTTTTTAAAGTTTGCTCATATTACTAACTTATGAGAACAGTTGCCCAGTATAGATATTTTTGTACTACTTTGCCCAATTGTCACACATCTTACAAAAGTTGTCTAGCATATATTTTTTAAATAATTTCCGCAAATGGTACAATCTGCTCAATTGACTTTTTAGTTTTCACATTTGGCTTACCGCAAAGAAAAGTTGCCCAGTATGCACATTTTTTCTGAGTTTGCCTAATTGCATAACTTTTCAGAAAAGTTGCCCAGTAAGTATTTTTCAATAAGTTCGCTCATTTGGATTATTTTTTTGGATAAGTTGACCAGTGTTTAAAATTGCCCATTTGTCCTACTTCTTAAAAATTTTGCCCAGCTGGCATTTTTTTGAACTTTGCCAATTTGAGCAAAACGAATGATGCACAAGTTCTTATTTTTGGGGCTACCTTCGCGTGCAATTTTTAGACTTAAGTCCCAAAATCATGTGTTGTTGCGAAAAAGGACTTGTTTAGTATTTCGAAGGTCTTATCACTTTTTGATAGGTGTGCTTTATTTCAGATTATCATCTTAAATAACTGAGTGAGATCTTTTTCGGATATTTGCATAAGATTCTCATAATTAGCATTTGTAGTATGATGTAGACTTTTTTGAGCTATTTGGTGGCATTAAGCCTTTTTAAGTTGTCCTTAATTTTAGATTCACCTTTGGTATTTTTAACCATACCTTCAACCATAAGGCAGTAAAATGTCCTCAATCTTTTATGTAAAAATTTCCAAATTTGTGATTTTTTTAAGCGGAATAGTTATTGATCATTTTTTTCTACTATGAATCCTTTCAGTGTCCTTTACATTTTTTTAACAATTTTAGATTATCTTCCTAAGCAGTGAAATGTTGTAAATAGTTTATATAAAAATTTCCTAAGTTGCCATTTATTAAGCGTAGTATTTTTGTTGCATTTTCAGGACCTTGTGTACTATCAGTGTCCTTCAAATGTATTCATAATTTCAGGATATCATTGAGTGTAACACCTATTGAAGTACAATGCCAAATTTCAAAAATATTATAAAATTATGTATTATAATGGCAAAGCAATCTAGTTATTCTAATGTCCTTGAATGTCTTAAAAAATTCCCCTTTATTTTATATTGTTGAGGTGAATAATTTGCTTCGACATAGATGTCTCAACATTCCCCATACTTTTAGATACAATTTCCAAGCAAGACATTCGCAGGCGGATTGGAATTTATATGCTACTACTTTAAGGACCTAAATTCGGATAATCAGAAATGTTTTATAATTTCCTAAGAAAAAAACGACTCATCCATCCATATGCTACCCTTTCACGTGCAAACCATCAACCATCAGAAAAAATGAGAAATGATTTTTTATGATTTGTGAAAAACCAGAGAAAGTACTACAAAATCCTACATCACTCTCACCCAGGAAAAGAAAAAAAAATGAAAACAAAAAAACACAACACATACAAATGTCATTACTATACGCAGCCAATACACCTTTATAATATAGACAAGTATGTGACTGTATGAAAACGAATGTAAATGTCTGCGTACATTTCTACACATATGTATGACATTTATTAGAATTTATAGATGTCATCGTCAGCGCCGTTATCTTCAACCACGTTCTCGTCCAGATCCTTACAAAGCTTTACAAAGAGACAGAGACAGAAAGAGAGAGTGAGACCGTCAGACTTAACGCCATACATTTGTCATTTATATGTGTCGAAGATGTCACAAACATTTTTAAGCGTGAAAGGCTGTTAAAGAGGAAAGGCTACACGGTAGCAGCAGCTAAGGGGATTTTATGAGTTATGTAGGTTTTTTTTTCTGTTGTTGTTGTTGTTGTTAAAGGTTTCAATCAAACCAATGTTTCATTGCTGTTTGTCTCTGTCATTTGGTCATTAATATTTATTATGATTAGAATGGTTGACTCCTTAGATGGAGTTATCTCTTATACTGTATGCATATCCTTCTCTTCTCTTCTGCCTATCATTTTCATTTGTTGTTACATTATGATTTCGGCCTGTTTTCTCTGGCGCTATTGTATCCTTTTTGCATGTGATATTTTAATATTCTCTATGTTGACACACATACTCCTGCGAATGTGAGTATTTGTGCCCACTGCTTATCGTAATGAATATCTCTATACATACAATACTACAAAAACTCCTAGATGAACATTTACGTATGGTATCTTTTGACATGTTATGTGAATACACATCATCATAATCATATAAAGTTGGCTGTTTTGTTACTTTTTTTCCTGCTGCTGCTGGATGTCATCAATATTATTACATTACAAGCCATTAAACAAGGACGACTTGCAGGCTCTATATATATTTTGTCAATAGGTTAGTTATAGTAGCAGTAGATGTAGTAGTAAAATTGAACCATTACTGGAATATGAATCCATCTTTACTTGATAGAGATATAGCACGTTAATGCTTGATGTATCAGTGTATTTGTATCCACTTCGTTATGGGTGCTTAAATCACTTCGAAGATTAGTGGCTTCTGTGTATCCGTGTCACTTAGAGATGGCATACCAAAGAGACGTGCGGCGGGCTGCAACAGTGGTAACAAAGTAATCTCTTAAAATATAGATGAAATTAATGAAAAGTGTTATGTTTTTTAAAAAAATTTAAAATTATGTTTACAAGTATTTGAAAAAAAAATTCTTCAAGGACACCAGGACACAGCCATTTAATTTTTTTTTCTTAGTTAAATTTTAAACTAATTATTATAATTATGGCAGGTAAAGACTGTTTGAATTTATGTAATGACATATAAAGTTTATTGAAATGGGTCAAATACCCAAAACTATTCAAAAAGTCCACTCCTCGTCATAGAGTTTAAAACTTGAAAAGGTTGTTGTAAAGGTTTTCCAGAAATTTCACAACTTTGCACAAAAGAACAATCTAAAATTTTGAAAAAACCAGTAAGAAAGTTTAAGTCGGGCAACCCGACTTACATATACCATCACCCTCAGTATAACAAATAATATTATATTGATATTTTTACTCGATTTCTAAAGTGGGCAAGTGGTACATTTGTATTGGAGGTACCAGAA
Source organism: Muscina levida (assembly GCA_964034835.1). Classification (NCBI taxonomy): domain Eukaryota; kingdom Metazoa; phylum Arthropoda; class Insecta; order Diptera; family Muscidae; genus Muscina; species Muscina levida. Next base: position 140,814,788 of record OZ035882.1, read on the forward strand.
GGGGCGTGTCTAGACTTCCAAAATTATTCTTCAAATTTTTATCCTGTTATAGCTGTGCTAAATACATAATTTGGGGACGATCGTGTCGATTGTATTAATATTATTACTCCATCTCTAAAGTGGGCGGAAAGGTACATTTGTATGGGAGGTACCAGAAGGGGGGTGTCCAGACTTCCTGAAGTTTTCTCCAAAACTTTATATTGTTATAGCTGTACTAAATACAGAATTTGGGCACTATCGCGTTGCGTGTATTGATTTTATTACTTATCTCTAAAGTGGGCGAAAAGGTACATTTGTATGGGAGGTACCAGAAGGGGACTGTCTAGACTTCCAGATTATTTCTCCAAAACTTTATCCTGTGATAACTTAACAAAATGCAAAATTTGGCGCGATCGTGTCGAATTTATTGATATTATTACTCCATCTCTAAAGTGGGCGGAGTGATACATTTGTATGGGAGGTACCAGAAGGGGCGTATCTAGACTTCTAGACTTTTTCTCTAAAACTTTATACTGCATGAACATTACAAAATATTGAATTTGGGCACGATCGCGTTAGGTAAAATAATAATTTTAATCGATTTATAAAGTGGGCGGTACCAGATGTGTTTGGTAGGTACCAGATGGGGCGTGGCTTCCAGTTTTTTTCTCCAAAAACTGTATCCGGCTATAGCATTACTAAATAAAGAATTTGGGTACTATCGCGATGGATTTATTGATATTATTACTCCATCTCTAAAGTGGGCGGAAAGGTACATTTGTATGGGATGTTCCAGAAAGGGCGTGGCTAGACTTCCAATTTTTTTTCCAAAACTTTATCCTGCAATATCTTTAGTAAGTACAGAATTTGGATACGATCCCGTTGGTTGTATTGATATTATTACTCGATATCTAAAGTGGGCGGAATGATGTATTTGTATGGGAGGTACCAGAAGTTGCGGGGCCATGTAGCACGTAAGTAAGTAGTTTTGGGGAAATATTAACTCGTGCAAATTTTCAAAACATTTGGTTGCGTCTTTCGAAAGTTATCGTGCGAACCAGCCGGACAGACAGACAGACAGACAGACGGACAGGGCTCAAACGTCTTAAAAAGTCATGAATCGAATTTGGTTCAAAGAAACCTTGGGTCTAAAGTCACTCCTTCTATGTGTTACACTTTTGGGTCGTATCAAATGATATATACCCTCATCCCTAAGGGTGATGGTATAAAAAATTTACAGTAATTGAAATCCAATGTCCTTATAACAGCAAAAAAAGTTTACTGCAATAAACCAATGAGTAATTGGGTAAGGTTTTGTGTAAGCTTGGTGAAATTTCTTACATTTATAATGAAATATGGTATAACGTGATGGTAAGCTGAGTAATTGGGTAAGGTTTTGCGTAAGCTTGGTGAAATTTCTTACATTTATAACGAAATATGGTATGACGTGATGGTAAGCTGAAAATATCTATCTATCTATCTAAACTATCTGAAATGCATAAAGGTCCTAGAAATAGTCGAAAAGTCCTGTGCATAGGAAAAATCCAGCCCATCATACAATGGTGTATTGATCTCCCAACCAAACTAAACACAGTTACATTCAAACATGTAACATGCAATGACACTTTGAAATTATGGCAATATATACAAGGACATCTTACAAGAACAACTTTCCTTTTAAAACCAAAAAAGTTCGCTTCGAGTTAGGGAACTCCTTTTTTCCTAGTGAAGGACAATAGTTGGACTCTTTAGGGAAAAAATATTTAAAGGACTTTGAAAGGAGCTAAGGCCTCTGAAGTAAAAAGGGCAGTGAGAATCAATAATTATTTTATTTTGTAAAACTTCAGGGTAAAATTCACTCTTTAAGGGCATAAAATAGGCAAAAGGGCATTAATGTGCAAAAATTAGAGAAATTTTCTAATGGGCAACTTTTCTAGAAAAATATTTTGGACACAACATTTTAAAGAAAGGTATCTAAAAAGTAAGCCTAAGAATTTATCTAGTACACATTCTTCAACATTACAGAAAATACGTCAGCCAAATTGTCAAAGTAAAAAAACATGCCCTCTGGGCAACATATTTTAGAATTAGGCCAAATGGGCAATTTAAAAAAACTGCTCAGTTTTTCTAAGAAATAAACCATATGAGCGAACTTATCGAAAAAGTACCTACTGGGCAACTTTTCTGGGAAGGAAGGCAAATGACAAAGCAGGTTATAATAACAGGGCAATTTTTCTTTGCCGTAAGCCAAATGTAAAAACTAAAAAAGTCAACTGAGCAGATTACACCAAAAGCGGAAATTATTGGGTAACTTTTCTAAGAACGGGCAAACCATGTTATACAGAGCCTACTGGGCAATTTTTTAAAAAAAAAGTAATGCAAATAGGCAAAATCAGAAAATAAGTGCCTTCTGGGTTACTTTTCTTTGCAGTGAGCTAAATGTGATACTAAAAAAGGCAATTGAGCAGATTATACCACTAGAGGAAATTATTTAAAACAAAAATAAGTACTAGGCAACTTTTCTAAGATGTGTTACAATGGGGCAAAGTATTACAATAATGTGTATACTGGGCTACTGTTCTCAGAAGTTAGTGATATGGGCAAACTTTTAATTAGAAAACTGCGTATTGGGAAACTTTTCTAAGAAATTATACCAATAGCGGAAATTTTTTAAAAATATATATATATACCAGGCAACTTTTCTAAGAAGTGTGATAATTGGGCAAAGTATTACAATAAGGTGTATACTGGGCAACTTATTTCAGTAGTTTGTGATATGGGCTTACATTTAAAAAACTGCCTATTGGGGAACTTTTCTAAGAAGAAAGGCAAACTAGCAAACTAGGCAAAAATGAGTATACTGGACAAATTTTCTAAGAAGAAAAGCACACCGGCATATCATGCAAAACAGAGCATACTGGCAACTTTTCTAAGAAGAAATGCAAATAGGCAAATGTAATGCAAATGTGCGTACTGGACAACGTTTCTTTGTAGTAAGCCAAATGTGAAAGCTAAAAAGGTCAAATGATCAGATTATAAAAATAGCGAAAATTAGTTAGAAAAACTAAATAGTAAGCAACTTATCTAAGAAGTGCGACAATTGGGCAAAGTATTAAAAAAAATTTCTATACTAGGCAACTGGTCTCAGAAGTGAGTGATATTGGCAAACCAATGTAAAAAAGAGACTACTGGGCAATATTTCTAAGAAGTAAGGCAAATGGGCAAACGCAGAATATAATAACTGGGCAATTTTTCTTTGCAGTAAGTCAAATGTGATAACTTAAAAAGTCAATTGAGCAGATTATACCAATACTAAGCAACTTTACTAAGAAGTGTGACAATTGGGCAAAGTAATAAAAAATGTCTATACTGGGCAATTTTTCTAAATAGTAGGCACAATGGGTTAAATTATAAAAGGTGCCTACCAGACAACTTTTCTTATAAGTAAGTCAATTGAGCAGATTATTAAAAAAGTGTCTAAAGGGCAACTTTAATAAGAATTAAGACAACTGATTTAATAATGGCGTCTAGCCAACTATTCTTAGACATCCGATCTCAGAAGTTAGTCAAATGTGCAGACTAAGAAAAACAGTGCCTATGGGAAAACTGATGAAAAAAGTGCCTACCGGTCAATTTTTTGTCGAGGTGAACAAAAGACGCAAACTATATAAAAGTGTCTATTGGGCATCTTTTCTCAAAATTAAGTCTATTGAGCAGATTATTAATAAAGTATCTATAGGGCAACTTTTATTACAAGTAAGACAAATGGGCAACTTATCAAAAAAGTGCCTACCGGTCAATTTTTTTAATTTATTTTATTTATAAAGTATCTATAGGGAAACTTTTATTACAAGTAAGACAAATGGGCAACTTATTAAAAAAGTGCCTACCGGTCCATTTTTTTTCGAAGTAAACAAAAGACGCAAACTATATAAAAGTGTCTACTGGGCATCTTTTCTCGCAATTAAGTCTATTGAGCAGATTATTAATAAAGTATCTATAGGGCAACTTTTATTACAAGTAAGACAAATGGGCAACTTATTAAAAAATACCTTTTATGTAACTTTTCTAAGACAATTGCTCTCAGATATATGTCAAATGACAAATCTAAGGAAAACTACTGGGCAACATTTCTAAAAAGTAAGACAAATGGGAGAACTAAAGAAAAAAGTGCCTACTGGTCAATTTTTTGCCAAAGTAAACAAGAAACGCAAACTATATAAAAATGCGTACTGAGCAACTTTCCACTGAAGTAAGTCTATTGAGCAGATTATTTATAAGGTATCTATAGGGCAACTTTTATTACAAGTAAGACAAATGGGTAACTTGTTAAATAATGCCTCTTAAGTAACTTTTCTAAGACAATTGCTCTCAGACATATGTCAAGTGACAAATCTAAGGAAAGCAGTGCCCACTAGTAATTTTTTTTTTTAAAAAGAAAAGTTTGCCAAAAGGGTAAATTTTTGTAGAAAATATTAATTTTTGTACAAATATTGTGCTATATTATATATAACAAAATGGGCAATTTTTTTACGTATTTAATTAGCAATTTTTTCCGTGATAATTTTATATTTTGGAGAAAAATGTTTAATAAGCTAAATTTAAGAATAAAAGAGAATTTTAATAAAAAAAAATGCTCATTGGGCAATTTTATTAAAAAATCAGCTTAATGGGCACATTTAAATATTTTAAAAAATGTTTTATTACGCAAATTGTTACCAAGTGTTCATTGGGCTATTTAAAAAAAAAATTTATATTTTGAAGCTCATTTTTTTATACGCTAAATTTAAGAATAAAAGAGAACTTTAATAAAAATTATGTTCATTGGGCAATTTTATTAAAAAAATTGCTAAGTGGGCAAATTTTTTTAAAAAAAAGTACCAAGTGAAAAATGTTTCAGAAAATTGGTACTGCTTATGTCGACTACTGGGCGCTTTATTAATAAGGGCAATTTTCTTAAAAGGAATACATTTTAATACTAAAAATTTACGAATAAAAGATACCTTTCTTAAAAATTTTGTTCATTGGGCAATTTTAGAAAAAAAAGCTTAATGGGCAATTTTTTCAGAAAATGTGTTATTGGGCAATATGCTAAAATGTTTTATTAGGCAAATTGTTGCTGGTAATATCGACTACTGGGCACTTTGTAAAAAAAATGTTCATTGAGCAATTTTCTACAAAATTTTATATTTTCTAGCAAATTTTTTAATACGAAAAATTTAAAATTAAAAGAGAAAGTTAGTCAGAAACAATGTTTATTGGGCAATTTTATAAAAAAAAATGGGCAATTTTTTACTGCTAATATTGACTACTGGGCAATTTGTGGAAATATTGTTCATTATATATGCAAAATTTACGAATATAAGAGACCTTTTATAAAAAAATCGTTTTTGGGCAATTCTAGAAAAATATAGCATATTTTTGTAAAAAAGTACCAAGTGCAAAATTTTTCCCAAAAGTTTTATTAGGCAAATTGGTACTGCTAATATCGACTGCTGGGCACTTTATTGTTTCATTGGGCAATTTTCATAAAAAATATCATAATAAAACACATTTTCTATAAAACCATATATAGCAAAGTTTTAGCTTATATATTTGTCTACTTGGCTTATTATAAAAAAAAAACATTTTGATTGGGCAATTTTCTAAGTAAGTTTTTAAATTGGGCAATTTTTCTAAAAAATTTCAAATTACAGTATTTTTAGAAAATTATTCCAACAGTCATCAAAATATTCATAAATAATAACGTTAAAGGTCCTTTCCATTACAATACATTATGGTTTCGACAAACCACAGTAACTTCTTGTCACTGTATATGAGTATGTTACTCCAGCATTCGATGTCTATATTTGTTAGTTATGCTATCTAGATGCTTACCATACATAAACTTTGCAATGACATTCGTAATGGTGGCAGTGGTGGTGGCGTCACTATAACTGTACAGGATATATATGTCCACCATATCACTCTGTTGCAACAACTTGTGGTATGATGGCTAATGTTGCCACGTATGGTAACGGTGGTGGTGGTGGTGGTCGTGATGGTGGAGGAGACAATGTCAGCCTCGGTAACAAAATCTTTAGTTGATTTTTGTATGTATTTGATAGATTAGCAAATGTCTGCATTAAAAGACATCATGTCATCTACACACACACACCATCAGGCAAATCCACACACAGTGGTTCATCCTTATTCGGCATCTCACTATGAAATCCATAAATGAATTTTTGGCGGTACGTGTTTGGAATACATAAGAGGTCATGGAGATTTTTCAATATTAATGCGGTTATTTATGGATTTTAAATGTGTTTTTCTTGTGCTAAATGGTTACGCACTGTATAAGTTGCCGAATGGAGAGAAGTTGGGGGTACAAAAAAAATCTATTAAATATATAAAAAATGTAAAGAGAAATGCTGGTAAAGGTGAAGAATATATGAATTGGTTTCAATGCTAATTTGCTTTGTTGCAAGCTTTCATGCATTCATTAGTATTTTCGCAAATAATGCACATTTTACATGCTTTATGTAACTCTCTCTCTCTCTCTCTCTTTGCTAACTTAATCCTAGTGTCATCCCGAAAATATGCTTTATTTATCAAAATTTATACTAACGCCTTGCTTTGCTTTTCATAGATACAACTTCTGAAATTTCGAACATTATAAAAAAAAAACTTAATTTCCCTTTGCACCCTATGAATGAGGTATGGGATAGCTTCTCCCGTTGTTGTGAATTAACACGCTTTCTATTTTTAGATTCACAACTAACGGCACCTACTTGTTTATCGACGAATGCGAACGTCACTGTTTGAGAAGCTCTTACTAGACACGACGATTGAATCGACGCTTAATACTGCGAAGTTGCTGTCAACAACATTCGAGGGGAGCCGACAATGAAAGAAAATTTTATTTATTTTTTTTCTTTTAAGATGACTGGAGCCAGGTTTGAACCTGCGATCTCCCGCATGGTAGTCGCGTGTTCTAACCACTATGCCACGGCCGGTCTAACATTATAGGTTTCCGAAATGCTTCCCACTTATGTGACTGCCATTGTAGTATCATCCTGAAAATATGCTACATTAATTAAAACTAGTTTTATTGCTTCGCTGCATTGGCTAGAGGTTTCTCGAATAATTAGTAACAACTCTAATGATTATTTCCAGCAAGTATGGCGGTAATTTTAACAATATGTTAATGTCAACTTAATCTTTAAGTATTCCCCTAAAACTAGGCTTTACTTATTATCTGTTACTGTTTCTCCAATATATTCCTTCTCAAAAAATCCCTTAATTCATATCTCCCCTGCTTAGTTCATTGCTCTTATAACAATTTGCCTATTGACATATGATCCCCTGAAAGTATGCTTTAAACTAACATGTCAATATAATTAAACCTAAATATATGCTTTAGGTTTTATGTGAAATCCTGCTCTAACATGCCACCATCAAAACGCTTTAAACAAATGAATCATTACCACTTATTGTAGTTGTTGGAGCTTTTTTCAGTCGCTCTCCTTTAAATATTTATTCTATATACGTATGTTATCACGATTTATAACGAATCGATATTTCAAATATTCATAGCATATTTACATGACTCTGTGGGATAGACGATAGAAAGCAAAGGCAGAGACTGATAAAAATCTCTCGACATGTGACCAACAATTGTAGTTTATTTTCGTATTAATAGCCACCCTCTAGAGACGGCGTAAATCTATAACAATATTAGCCAAAACAAGCCGCAAAAAACCGAAAGCCACAACGAGTCCAACACAATTTGCGGGCAAAAAAAAAAACAAGAAACGAAATGAAACTATATTAAAAAGGGAGGAGGAGCAGGCGTTTTTTTGTTTGCTCTCCCCCCAACGGAGGCATGCCAAAATAAAAAAAAAAATGCTTTTAATAATACCATACACTAACGTCGAAAACAAACTGAGAATTGTAGTTGTTACAAAAAATATATCTATATATATAAAAGTGAACATTTGTTTCTACGTATGTCCACTATAGACTTCAAAACCACCCAACCGATGTGCAACAAACCGGCATCAATAGAAAGACAATCTTTCGAGGATCGTTATAGGTTACTTAAACATTGCATTTGAATCATGTGGTCCATTTATTGAGTCGATTTTCGATTTTCCCATACAAAAAATGTTCAAAAGTTTTAAATTGTGAAAATAGTATGTCAATGTTAAATTTGTCAATATTTGAATTTTTAAATAACACAGACAAATGGTATATTTATGTATTTATATAAGATTTAAATTGAGTTTGTTTGAAACTCAGTGGATGCTACAGCATTTAACTGATGTCTCTGAGGTGAGGCCAATCCATTCCACCCCATTAACAAAAACGCAATATCTGGCGTACTACTAAAATAAGTGACTTTAAATCAGGTGTGGATGCAATATTATCAGGTCAAAAACTGGCAGGATTAGATTATAAGGCGTGATCCCCCATGAGCTAATTTGTTAAAGTGCGGTATCTGAAGTACTAGATTAGTAGGAATAGCCCTACTCATAGGACCTAATACGTAAAAGTGCAATATCTGATGGCATAGATCATTAGGCGTGGCTCCGTCCGTAGGACGTAATTTTGCGAATGGTAATGGAATTTGTTGTGGATTCAATTAAGGTTAATATACGTATTCTAAAGGAAAGGGGGGATTTGAAATAGGATGTGGAATAAACACCAATATTCGTGATCAAGCATAAGGGGTAGACCTGCCAAATTCTGTTTCCCAAAAGCAATAGCTGAAGGACTGCAGCTCTATTCGTCTTGATATTTGGTATGCAATTTTTTGAGACCAGTGGTGTATGTAACTGAGATCTACGGCAGAAAAAATCGAATAATCACGAATTTAAACATTTCTCAAATCTGCATTCTATTACATTTAGATCGACGAACGTCATACAACAGTGTAATATTAGCAGTTACGAATGAGTGTGGAGGATTTTATTTCCTTATTGCACCAATGGGTTTTGGTATTGTTGATTTTGCAAAATGTTTGATCGCGTTGGCTATTGCATCCTCCTGTATTGCGCAGCAATTTTGGATGTTGCAGAATAGAGCAAAAAATTTAAATTTTCCGAGAACCGCACATGAGTTATCAAGTTAGAAAATGTTGCAAACATGTCAAATCATAATGAGAGATGAGTGTACTATAACACACAAAAAATCGTTCAAACCACTTGATCGCGTATTATAGGATTTAAGAAGCAATACATGATTGAGTTATCCTTCTTAAATTAATTTACCCAGAAAATATAAGGGAACCGAAGTGTTGCTACTATGTATAACAATGATACCCACGGATTTGCCGTTAGATTTAAATGACTACAGTTTCCAGTTCGGTTAAAATTTGCAATGACATTCAATAAATCTGAGGGACAGTCTATTCAAATTTGAAAAATCCAAATTTTTCGCATGAACACCTTTATGTTGCATGTTCACGTGTAGAATGACCCACTGATTAAAATATGTACACTTCTTTGGTTCTTCCATACATACTCTATTATCAAAAGCGTTACAATAAATTTCTGTCATTACAACTATATTATGTTTTAATATACCTCAAAATTTTTGTTAAATTTCGAATATCTAAAAGAAACTAACACAACCCGAAGATTTATTCCAACCAAAAAAAGTTAAATTTCAGTCAATACTTCTTTAGGCAGGACGAAGTCTGCCCGGTCAGCTAGTATTTAATATATATGTTTGTATGTATGTTTACATATACATATGTATACAATATTGCGGTAATAATGACTTTGCATTTTATAGATTTTAATAACCCTTTTTTCTACCACATCGATTGGGGACATTCGCCGTGAAAAGATGAACGTCATAGGCGAAGTGATTAAGTAAATACACAAAACCAATTGGAGTAAAATCTGCAAGGGCTAGAGAGCGAAGAAGAAAGAGAGTGAGGGAGAGAGAGTGGGAAAAAATGTCAACCTTTAGGGTGTGCAGAATGACGAATTTGAGGAATTGTGTTTCGAAAGTTTGCGAAAATTTTCTTTTATACACAATGCCTTGGATAAATTTGTGATGCGTTATTCTACATACTGTGAATACACCTAACTTTACACCAACATTCAAAGTAGAGCCACTACACCCTCTCTCCACCCCGCTATTGCTAGTCTATCAACTGTCCTTATGGCCCATAGAATCGTTGGCCAAAGTTTGGTTGTAATTAGTTGAATAGAATAGAAGCCCATGCTAAACACACAGACAATCAGCAGTAGCACCATCATCACCTTAGAAAAGTCAACTTTGTTAATATGAGTGGGACTCCACTACTTGTAGAGTATTGAGGCGACCTTTCAAACATTTAAAATCTTCTATAAAATAGTCTGTAAAAGTTTTACTGAAATCGGTTGAATAAAATAAGTGCCTATACGTCACACACAGACAAATGTCACCTTGTTTACATTTTGGTTCACTGAGGCAAAATGTCTAAGGTTGTAATACATCAGTATAAGTTAAATATTTTGCTAATAAGCGGTTTAGAAACTTGGTACAACATTCCAAAGGCGTTATTGTTTGTATACTCTTACTATTGATTTCCAATCTTTGGGTCATTATGAGTACCGTCACTATAAATTTAAAGTAGATCTTCTTTACCCTCCCTCCCCGCCCTAGGAAATTATAGCTAGTCTATAAACTGTCCTTATGACCCACAGAATGGTCTGCCAGAGTTTGGTTGAAATCTGTTGAGTGAAATAGAAGTCCATGGTGAACACACAGACAATCAGCAGTAGCACCATCATCACCTTAGAAAAGTCATCCTTGTTAATATGAGTGCAACTTCACCTCTTGTAGGGTATCTAGGTCATCTTAGAAACATTCCAAATCTTTCATAAGACATTATGTAAAAGTTTAACTGAAAATCTTACAAACATTCCAAAACTTTCTTAATAAAGTCTGTAAAAGTTTTACTGAAATTGGTCAAATATAATATTAGCCTATAAGTACCACACACAGACAGATGTCACAGTATTTACGTTTAGTATCGCCCTGTCGATCTAAGGCTCCATCTCACGGAATTCAATTATACAATGAAATATTCAAAGTGTATATATCTCTCATGCAGGGGTATCATATTGACTGACAAGTACAAGGTCGAGGTTTGAACTCCGTCCGGCTTAGACCCCCACTGTTAATATTTTCTACTGTTCTGTGCATAAGCGATTTTAATAAGTCATACGATGATAACTTTCCAACAAACCAAAAGCTCCGAGTGTGGCTGATATCCGTCACGATTATCCGATTGTCTGAACTCTTCTTACTGATATCGTACAGAATTCGGTACGACTCGATGAAGGGAAATTTTATTTTTTTGCTCCGACATACTTGATCGAGTTCGCAGCGATTTCGGAACTCTGTGTCGAGGAAACAACAAAATTTTATTGAAGAAATAACGAATTTCCCTTCAGATTTTCCTACGGTACATTCAGAAACATTTCAGACATCGGTACGAAAAGTAATACATCAGATTTTTCTCAGCTGAGTAGGTCAGACATTGTGTCAACCTTCGGATATTTGGTTAGATATTGGTCCAAAATCTTAACGACGCGGCGAATTTCCCTTCAGAATTTCCCTCGATTTACATTCAGAAATCGTTCAGACGTTGGTACGACATGTCGTTCATGCATCAGATTTCCCTTAGCTGCATCGGTCGGACTTCGTGTCATACACTCCATAAGTTTTAAGTAACGACTTCGGTCCGATTTCGGATGCGATATCAGAAGATTTTGCCGCCTGTCGCAACGATTTCTGACCGATGTCTGAACATTTTGTTTGCGGTGTTGTTCCATCTCCACGCCAAATAATGTGCACACACCGCCATCTTCTACGAATCGAAATTTCCCATCCGGTCGGTCACTCATCTATCTGAAGTAATATACTACTGCAATATACTACCGCAACAACAACACCTCTCTTTACCACCATCTACTATGACCAAAGCTCTCTATCCGGCTGGCCTGATGCCCACTATGACACAGGAAGGGTTGGCAGGAAACTACCCTGGATGCCCAGGCCGCCCATATTACCATCTTTAGGCCCCATGGTCGTAGGTCGCAAAGGAATACACCCTTGCTACCTTCGGAAAGTGGTACAGCGGTGTTTCTTTCGTGTACGCGGGGCGGTATTTCCCGAGAGACCTCCAGAGATGACTCCCCACACAATGTGACCTTGAAGAATTGGTTCCTTACTCATTCGGTTAGGAAGGGTAGAATCCTTTGTTTGTTTTACATTTAGTATCAATGATAAGGTCTGATCAGATGGTGGGCTTCAACCCACTTCAACATACTACAGGAAATGTAAGTAGGAATCTACCCTGGGTACCCTGGCCACACGTTGTACCATCTTTAGATTCCTTGGTTGGAAGCCGCAAAATAGTATACCCTTGCTTCCGCTTTTTTACCATTGCAGGGTCGGAAAGTGGTGCAGCGGCGTTTCTTCGGGTACGCGGGGCGATACTTTCCGAAGGACTTCCGGAGAGGACTTCCCAGACAATGTGACTTAAAAGAAGTGGTTCCTTACCCCTTCGACTAAGAGGGGTAGAATCCATTGTGTGTTTTACGTGTAGTATCAACGAGAAAATCTGATTAGATGGTGAGCTCCAGTCCATTTAAATATACTATAGGCAGGGTAGTTAGGAAACCCCCCTTGGTACTCTAGCCGCCCGTAGTGCCATCCTTGGTTGGAGGTCACAAAGGCATATACCGCTTTTGTACCGTTGCAGAGCCGGAAAGTGGTACAGCGGTGTTTCTTGCGGGTACGCAGGGCGATACTTCCAGAAGGACCTCCGGAGAGGACACCCTAGACAATATGACTTTGAAGAAGTGGTTCCTCACCCCTTTGACCAGGAGGGGTAGAATCCTTTGTGTGTTTTATATCCACTTGAACATACCACAAGAAGGGTAGCTAGGAAATTATTCTGGGCGTCCAGGCCGCCCGTAGAACCATCTTTAGACTCATTGGTTGGATAGTGGTGCAGCGGTGTTTCTTTGGGTAGGCGGGGCGATACTCTCCGAAGGATTTCTGGAGAGGACTTCTGCTTAATCGAGTAGTAATATCAATACATCGAACTGAATCATTCCCAAATTCTATATTTAGTAATGCTTTAACAGGATTAAGTCTAGCCACGCCCCTTCTGGTACCTCCCATACAAATGTACAACTCTGCCTATTTTAGAGATGGAGCTATAATATCAATACACTCAACACGATCGTGCCCAAATTATGCATTTTGTTAAGTTATAACAGGATAAAGTTTTGGAAAAAATATTGAAAGTCTAGCCACGTCCCTTCTGGTACCTCCCATACAAATGTCTTTTTCCGCCCACTTTAGATATGGAGTAGTAATATCAATAAATCCATCGCGATCGTACCCTAATTCTTTATTTGGTAAATCTATAGCAGGATACAGTTTTTGAGAATAAAACTGGAAATCTAGCCACGCCACTTCTGGTACGCCCCATACTGAACTGGTAATGCCCACTTTAGAAATCGATTAATATTATTAATAAAACTAACGCGATCGTGCCCAAATTCTGTATTTAGTTAAGTTCAAGCAGGATACAGTTTTCGAGAGAAAAACTGGAAGTCTGGACACGCCCCTTCTGGTACCTCCCATACAAATGTACAACTCTGCCTATTTTAGAGATGGAGCTATAATATCAATACACTCAACACGATCGTGCCCAAATTATGCATTTTGTTAAGTTATAACAGGATAAAGTTTTGGAAAAAATATTGAAAGTCTAGCCACGTCCCTTCTGGTACCTCCCATACAAATGTCTTTTTCCGCCCACTTTAGATATGGAGTAGTAATATCAATAAATCCATCGCGATCGTACCCTAATTCTTTATTTGGTAAATCTATAGCAGGATACAGTTTTTGAGAATAAAACTGGAAATCTAGCCACGCCACTTCTGGTACGCCCCATACTGAACTGGTAATGCCCACTTTAGAAATCGATTAATATTATTAATAAAACTAACGCGATCGTGCCCAAATTCTGTATTTAGTTAAGTTCAAGCAGGATACAGTTTTCGAGAGAAAAACTGGAAGTCTAGACACGCCCCTTCTGGTACCTCCCATACAAATGTATCACTTCTCCCACTTTAGAAATCGAGTAATAATATCAATATAACAGAAAGTTTTTTGTCTTACTGAGGGTGATGGTATATGTAAGTCGGGTTGCCCGACTGAAACTTTCTTACTTGTTTTTTTACAAACGAACTACAGCTACTTTGAATAGACTGGAACTTCAGCGATAGTATATTATTAGTATACTAGCCTAAAAACTTGTCTAACCCTTTAAGGAATCGCCTGCAGAAGATTGGTTTTAATCGGTTGGAAGGTGTAGGAGTCTACGGTAAACCCACTGACAATGTTTGTTAGTATGTCTGTGAAGAGAGTAAAATTGGAAACTGGACTTCAAATAGCTAAAATATTAGATCTTGTACGGTACACTATTGAATCTCTTTTAGACTTACTGTTAACTTTTTGTCAAAAGTGCATGTACGATCCCTGTTGAATTCAGCTGACCGTGCAGTCATTCCCGTACAATATTTTAACTATCCTACAAAAACCTTTGAGATACTTTATAGATATTATCTCTGAAAATTTCATGGCGATCGGTTGGATGGTTTAGGATTTTATGCTAAACACACAGACAATGTGTGTGTTATTATGTCTGTAAGGAGAGTGAACTTGGGCACTGGGCGTCAAATAGCTAAAATATTAGATACAGATACAAATAAGGACTTAAACGGTACACTATTGACAGAAGATTGGTTGTAATCGGTTCGAAGGTGTAGGAGTCTACGGTAAACCCACTGACAATGTTTGTTAGTATGTCTGTAAGGAGAGTAAACTTTGGCACTGCACTTCAAACAGCTAAAATATTAGAACGGTACACTATTGAATCTCTGTCAGACTTACTGTAAACTATTCGTCAAAAGTGCATGTACAATCGCTGTTGAATTCAGCTGACCAAGCTGTCACCCTCGTACAGTATTTTAAACACCTTACAAACCTTTGTAACACTTTATTAAGATTATTTGCGGAAATTTCATGGTGATCGGTTTGATGGTATAGGAGTCTATGGTAAACACACAGACAATGTGTGTTTGCATATTTGTATGTATGGTAATTTTGGTCACTGAACTGGCATATTACACCAAATTGAAAATTTTCGTCGAAAACCCGTTGTTGAATTCAGCTATCACATTAAATTCACTCAAATACTAAGCCTTTTTCAGCCTAAAAATTTAAAAAAACTTATTTTTCTAGTCATTTCCAAAGAATTTCCCACATTTCATTTCACCCTACGACATAACCAATTTGAACAATCAGCACCCACCTTCAGCTCCCTCCCACTCCCCTAATGGAGCCAACGTCAACTAACGTACAAAAAAAATCGGAACATGACATTTCTGTGTGCAGGAAATAAATTTGAATTTCGAAGTATACATTTGCGTGTTATTGCCATGCCATTACAATTGACCATTTTATTGGAGCCATAAACAAGTATTAACAATATGCGAACAAAATTGCCACCTTCGCCCACTCCCTCCAACGCCACTGCACGTTTAAGCCCATCACTGAAGTGTATACTTTTAGGAGGTCTCACTGGCAGCCTTGGTGGTCTCAACTGAAACCGATTGCTTTGAATATTTATTATAGGTAAACTCCCACTTTAATTTAAATGTTTGATTTGATTTCACGTGCGTTCTAGCACGAATCACTGATTAGTATTATCGATAAGCTGGCGGCTGAACCGCGGCGCTGAACTGCAAACACAAATTATGGCATGTCAAGCGCTCAGGCATAGCATACTTACAGGCACAGGAATGGGGTTAGTTTGGTTTCAGTTTGATTTGTGTGCCCTCTCCCAAAGTATAGCATTAAAATATTTCTATCGATTTTAATCATAAACCAAATCAACAACAATAACAACAGCAAGGAAAAAAGTAACGTCAAATGCGGGCCAACATTCGATTGTGGCTTTAATATTTGTTGTAAATGTTGTTGTGATTGTTTTTGGCTGGTTGTTGGCGCTACACAATCAAAGAACTACAATACTACAACAACAATTGTTGCCCGGTCAAGAATGCGAGAAATTATGAGCGATCGACACGCAAATTGTAAATCGTCAGACCACAACCAGTGTGTGTGGACGAGACTACTGATGGAGCGCCTTAGCTTCAGCTAGCGCCCCATCACCTTTGGCAGGCGCTTACAAAGCAAATCACTGGGGTTCTAGTTGTTTTAAATACTAAAACATTGGCAATGCATTTTTAAAACGTATTTATCAACTATTCAGCAACAGGATTGAAAACTTTGCAACCAGGGAGGGCGAAATTGGCCACCAACTATGCAATAGTTTTCCTCAATGCAGTAGCAGGTAAACAATTGTTGCGGTCATAAATACTTTATTTCAGGGAGTAGAAAGTTTGGCCAAATTGTTGGCTAAACTAACAGTGGAAATTTAAAATAAACCGTAAGCATAATAACACGACACATGATATGTGATAAAATCTATGCATATATGTAGGGTTAGACAACCCTCAAAATGGGAAATTATTTCAGAGAATATAAAATAAATGCAAGGTTTGACTGGACGATTGAAAATAATATTTAATTGGAGATTAAGAACGATATAATAAATATCAAAGATAAAAACAACAAGTAGGCAGTAGTTTGTGGATATGCCACAGACTAAAAGTATGCTGCATTTCTTATTTAATTCTCACTGAGAGAGCATCTAACAATATGTTATTGGACTAAAATGACTTGAAGTGTAAATAGAGGAATCACAAAAAACGAATAACTATGACTTGGAAATTCAATTCCTACATTTATTTCCTATATTGTATTTTCTTTATCTTTATCTATTACAGTTGGAAATGCAAATTATTTTTCTCCTATTGTATGTCATTCTTTTCTATATACATTTATTTTCATTATCCTATTGACAACTACTTCTATGATATAAAAATATTGTATTTGTCTTTCGTATTTATTGCCCTTTATAGTAGTTTTCCGTTTCCAATTGCCAGTCATCATAAATTCCTTTAAATATTTTTCGCCTCATAATTTTCTCAATACTTCCTTCCGTCCTGCATGCTTATACCGAGAAAAGACAGTTTTTTTATTATCTTTCAAAGAGATAGAGAGTAAAATATCAACATATACAATTCATAAGAGACAAAAAAAATACAAATTGCTTTGGCTTTCGAAAGGGTGTTAAACCGCCTAAAAGCTGGCTACACTTTATCGTGGCTGTCTTCGGTTAGGATTTCATAAATTGATGGCATATTTGCATATATCCGCTACGCTGTAGTTAGAGTGTTTTTGTGCTTGGCAATACATATATTTTTATTGGCAGTTTTGAACAAAGTATATTATACTTTGGAGTAACATAAAATGCATAAATCGTAATAATTCGTTGGCCAACATATTTGTATTGTAGTAGAAAAAAAATGGAAAATTTAAATTAAAAAGCCGAAAAATTTAAGGAAAACTAAAAAAGCTTTTTTAAATAGATTTTTATAAATTGGGGGTTCCGGAGAAACATCCTTTTTCGGAGGGATCTACCTTATATAGGATTATAATTGCTTCAGCTACAGCAATACCCAATCAAATTCCAAAATAATTAGGGAACTAACTGTAGCACATTTGGAGTTCTTCTAAAGATTTGGCTGGGGCAAGGCATAAAGTCCTGCCAGAACTTTGGGGACAGTAACGTCAAGATCCTTTACAAATTGTATGGTTGTATCATATGTGGCTATTTGTCCTCGTCGGGAAAGGCAGTCAGTTAATGAAAAACATTTGGTAACAGAACCTCCAGCCAGAATATTGAGAACATTGCCATCAAGGACGATTATGAATTCTGTATTTGTATTATTCGCGGATGAGTTGTCCTTATCGAGAAAGGAAATCAGTTGAGGGAAAAAAGGTGACATGAAAAATTCTTAATCATGGGCTAATTGTTCGATAACCTTTTAACATGGCACGTCGTACAAACACGAAACCTATTGTTCTCAGTTACCTAAAGTAATACAATTAAGTTGAATGTACTGCAAAACGAAGAAACGCTTGTTCTCAGAAATGCCTCCAAGAGTACCGGGTAAATGACGTTCCGTGGAAAAGGAACTTCTTATTCATACACACGTCCAGGCCGAGTCGATTATAGACAGCATAGGAAGAAACCTGGTGATTATCAAGGAGAGAGAAAGAAGAAAATCCAGCATATGACGGTTACTTGGCACAAAACTAAAAGAATATATTGAACAAAATGGTTTGTGATTATATAAATTGGAAGGTTCGGACGGTATTTTCCTGGTATTTTTGGAGATGGATGTTAATATTCTGTGTACTATCAACTTATCTGGCCACGATATTTATCTGCGCAGTCGATATCTCTCGATTACCCCACTCAGCTGGCACGAAGAAAGATGTTATACCCAAAACTGGCATCACCGAAGGCTTATTCAACATCCTTTTTCTTAAGACTATAGAGAGGATAGTGGACAATACATTGGAAGATAACATAAAACGGAGCTGACCGTGCCATGATGTTTAGAACACGCGATTATCACACAGGAGTGCTAAATTTGATTCCTGTTTCTCTCGATGATATTGTCGACAACAACTTTGCAGTAAAACCCAAGTAAAATCTTCTCAAACAGCTAACGTTCGCATTCTTCATAAACAAGTAGGTGCCGTTATATAAATCACAAAATAAAAAGCGTGTAAATTTATAATAAAGGGTGTAAAGTAAAATTAAGTTTTTATAATACGATACCATATACACAGTGTATCCGAGGGGTATTTTCCCTGCACTTTTGCAGACGAAGGTGGATTTAGGTAAACCATTAAGGTACAGGCACGAAAAGAGGAAAAAATAAAATAAAATAAAATACTAAATAAATAAATAAAAATAAAATACTGTCAAAGATGCGTTCAAGAGCTTCTAACCATGTAAATCATAGCGTCCGGACGGTATTTTCCTGGTATTTTTGCAAACACTTGCAGATGGAGATGGATCTTAGGATACTACGTAGGTACAGGCACGGGTAGAGAAAAATACGATGAGGGAGGTTATAATAACATAAATTACTGTCAAAGAAGCGTTCAAGACCTTCTTACCATATAAATCGATAAGTTTGGACAGTATTTTCCTGATATTTTTGAAATTGGAGATTGTTATAGGGGCCGGCCGTGGCATGACGCGACTACCATGCGGGAGATCCCGGGTTCGGTTCCCTCCTGCAGTCATCTACATTTTTCTTTCATTACCGGCCGCCTTGATGTTGTCAACTGCAATGTCGCAGTATAAGTGTCGAGTCAATCGGCATGTCTAGTAAAAGCTTCTCAAGCTTCAGTGACTTTCGCATTCGACGATAAACAAGTAGGTGCCGTTAGTTGTGAATCTAAAAATAGAAAGCGTGTTATTTCACAACAACACGAGAAGCTATTCCATAACTCTTTCATGGTGCGTAAGAGGAAAATAGGTTAGTAAGTAGATTGATATTCTATCTATTAACAACTCATTCGACAAGGATATTTATCACACTTTTTGAAATGCAACCCACTTGGCTTGCTTGGATATAAATATGCCCAAACCCGGCAAACCAAGGTATGAAACACCAAAGGCCTATCGTCACATAAGTCTAACATCCATTACATTTAAGACGATAGAGTGGATTGTGTAGAATGTATCCAAAGATAACCTGAAATATAGGATACTTCATGAGGTATTTAGGAGAATCCACATCCCATTGGTGCATGAACCACTTTCAGAATGTTACTGTAAAGAGAACCTCTATCGGTTTGTATGGTGTTGGCCAGTAAAGTGTCAATTGACACCTGAGTGAAAATTTGTGATGTGTCATAAACCAGACCTTGAAGGACCACTTAATTTTTGATTCAGTAAATCCAGTTCTTGAATTAGTTGTAAATTTATTCCACACAAACCAATTTGAGATTTAGAATAAAAACGTATCACTCACAAGCCAATATGAAAGTACATTATTGTGTTGACTATATAGAAAAACGTTATATGAACAGATTAAAGGAATTTTAATTTTTAATTTTTTTAAATATGTTTGAGCAAAATCGGACTAGTGGTTCTCGAGTTATGTCAAAAAAAAGACCACCAAAGTTGACAATTTCCCCTATATGATAGTTACTAACTTCAAATCGATATACATATCTCGATTCCTAGACGTGACCCAACGAAACGCTGGGCCACGTATAACTTTTTTTTGACCGATATAACATTTCCCGTTGGTTTCATCCCATCCCGATTTTGACCGTCGCATAGTGTTATTGATCACCATGAAACAATAGAGAAATATGGGGAATACGTCCACATCCATGTAGAAAACTTTAAATGCATTTATCTCGTAAACTAAGCATCCAATCTTAAAAAGAAGCTTCATTTCAAATTACTAGGAAGGAAATGGAACTTCCCTATCAAACTATTGAGAATTTATCCAAATCTGTATGGAAGTCTTTAAATGCTTTTATCTCGTAAGCCTCCATTTACAAAGAGAATTCTAACTGGTGATCACTATGAAATAATAGGAAAACCAGTAAGAAGTGGATGCCAATCTATGAAGATATCTACCATGTCCTTATGCAAATTTTTAAAGGAATTTATCTCTGAAACTAAGTTTCCAAATGCAATACGGAATTTGTATTCACAACGAAATACTAGAAAGGGGATGCTAATTCTCTAGAGACCTGTCGAGAAACCGCCCAAACCCATATGGATATATTAAAATGCAATTATCTCGTTAACAAAGGCTCTAATCGTAGGTAGGAGCACATTTTTATACCACTTCCATTAGGGATGAGGGTATATATCAAAAGTGTAACGCATTAAAGGAGACGAGTTAGACCCCAATTATGTGAAGACTAAATTCGATGCAGAACATTTTAAAACGATTGAGCTATGTCCGTCTGTCTAGCTGGCTGGATGGCAGGCTGGCTGTCTACTGGGCACGATTACTCGAATAAACCTTAATTGTATTAATATTTTCCAAAACGAAGTATTGGGTTTGTAAGTCCCATACAAAATTACCTATTTTTAGCTTAACTTTACTTAACTTAACTTAGCTGGTACTTCTATGAATTCCCAGTGGATTATATACCGCACGTAGAATAATATTATAAGCGCCTCGATCATCTGCGCTTCTTTTCCAGTTAGTTACACCGAGTTCTGTAAGGTTCTCAGTAAATTGGTCTTTCCAACGGAGTTTTGGCCGCCCTCTTCTGCGCCGTCCATCGAGTTCATTGTTGAAGACTTTTCGAGCTGTAGCATTTTCGTCCATGCGTACAACATGACCTAGCCAACGCAACCGTTGCACCTTAATGCGTTTCACCACGTCAATGTCTGTGTACAGCTCGTACAGTTCATGATTCATACGACGCCGATACTCTCCGTTAACGATGATGGGCCCATATATTTTACGGAGTATTTTTCTCTCGAATACCGCCAGAACCGATTCATTTGCTTTTGTCATAACCCAGGATTCTAAGCCATACATTAAAACAGGTAGAACCAGTATCTGGTATAGCTGGAGTTTTGTTCGTCGAGAAAGGGTTCTGTCATTGAATCGCTTGCTTAGTCCGTAGTAGCATTTATTTGCAAGCAGGATTCTTTTCCGGATTTCTAGGCTGACATTATTTGCTTTGTTGATGGCGGAGCCTAGGTAGACAAAATTATCTACCACCTCGAAATTATAGTTGTCAACGTTCACGCAGTTTCCCAAACGAGTAGGTTCTTTGTTCGTTGAAACCAATAACTTAGTTTTGTCCTCGTTCACCGTTAGGCCCATTTTCGCTGATTCCTTCTGTATACCTGAGAAGGCTTCAGTCACATCCCGCAGTTTTCGACCGATGATGTCTACGTCATCAGAGTACGCGAGTAGCATGTGGCTTTTGTTGAATATAGTGCCACTCGTGTTTACTGCAGCTGTTCTCATTATCATCTCCATCACAATGTTTATGAGAGCGCACGATAGGCCGTCGCCTTGTTTTAGGCCTCGTCTGGTATAGAATGACTCCGTAAGGTCCTTGCCAATCTTCACTGAAGACTTCGTGTCAGTCAGCGCCATTCCGCAAAGGCATATCAGCTTCGCTGGAATACCAAACTCAGCCATGGCATCGAGTAATTTCTGCCGTATCGGGCAGTCGAAGGCAGTTTTATAGTCGACGAAAAGATGGTACGTCTCGATCTGTTTCTCTTGGGTCTTTTCCAGGATTTGCCGAAGTGTGAAAATCTGGTCAGTTGTTGATTTTCCAGGTCCAAGCCGCACTGATAAGGCCCGATCAGGTGGGATAACACTGGCTTTAGTCTTTCACATAGCACACTCGACAGGACCTTATATGCGATTGGTAAAAGGCTGATCCCGCGGTAGTTTGAGCACAGACTTGGATCACCTTTTTTCAGCACAGGACATAATATGCTTACATTGCAATCGTCGGGCATGCACTCTTTAAGCTAAACCGTGCGCAGGAGCTGGTGCATGCTCGTTATCAGCTCTTCGCCACCGGACTTGAAGAGCACCACGGATCACACGCACGTCCATGACACTAGATGCATGCCTGCCATCAATTACCACATGATCAATATGATTTGTGGTGTTTTGATCGGGGATAGCCAAGTTGCCTTGTGGATATCTTTGTGCCGGAATCTGGTCTCACTCACTACCATGTTCCTTCCCGCTGCGAAGCTAACCAGCCTAAACAAGTTGTCAGATGTGTCGGTATGCAGGCTGAATTTACCGATCAATGGACCAAGAACATCTTCCCTTCCTATTTTTGCATTTAAGTCTCCCAGAACAATTTTAATGTCGTGGCCAGGGCAGCGGTCGTATGTTTCCTCTAGGCACTCGTAAAATGCATTTTTGATCTCATCGTCTTTATCTTCCGTCGGGGCGTGTACACAAATCAGCGTAATGTAAAAATATTTCGCCCGGATGCGAATGGTGGCTATACGGTCACTTACAGGATTAAACCGCGCGACCAGGTGTCGAAGTCTCTTGCCGACTATGAAACCACATCCAAATTCGTGTCTTTCTGCATGGCAGCTGTAAAAGATGTCACAGTTCTTCCGTCGTGTGCATCCCTGTCCCGTCCATCTCATTTCCTGTATGGCCGTGATGTCAGCCTTGTATTTGTCGAGGACATCCGCCAGTTGGATAGAGGCACCATCTCTGTAAAGAGTTCGGACATTCCAGGTGCATATCCTTAAATCATGGTCCTTATATCGTTTGCGGGGTACGTCAACATTTGGGGGGTTCTTGTTTTATTGATTCTCCGTGTTTTCATAATAAATTTTGTTTAAGAAGAGTGGCTTACTAGGCCACCGTTCCCGATCCTAGTTTCTTGGGGCTGCCAAAGCCACTGGGAAAGCCTACTTTTAGACAACTAATATTTCTCCGATAACTTCCAAACGAAAAACTGGAGAGTATTTGAATTTGGTCAGTATAATTACCTTGCAATAGTAGACAAACCCCAAAAAAAACCGAAACCTTATGACACCCACCTTCTGGGACCTCTCATACAAATAATCTATTTGACCCTCATAGTTTTACATACATATGTTTTATGTAAGTATCCTTAATTTGGCCATATTTTACGATGTTCGCTTATGAAAATTTGACTCAGGAATGGGTATGGTCTATACCGACTAACCCGTTCTGGTACTTCCCATACAATATGAACTCTTTTTGGAAAACTTCTTCCATAACTTCCAAACGTACAAGTGGTAGGTATTTTGATTTGGTAAGTTTTATAATCTTGTAATAGTAGACAAATTCTCAAAAAACCGAAACCTTTGCCACGCCCCTTCTGGTGCCTCCCATACTAATGACCTCATAGTTTTTATACCATCACCCTTAGGGATGAGGGTATATATCATTTGATACGACCCAAAAGTGTAACACATAGAAGGAGTCACTTCAGACCCTAGCCAAATTCGATTCATGACTTTTTAAGTCATTTGAGCCATGTCCGCCTGTCTGTCTGTCTGTCTGGTGGTTGTCCGGCTGGTTCGCACGATCACTTTCGAAAGACGCAACCAAATGTCTTGAAATTTTGTTCGAGTTAATATTTCTCCAAAACTACTTACGGTATTGCAAATGGGCTACATGGCTCCGCCCCTTCTGGTACCTCCCATAAAAATACATTATTCCGCCCACTTTAGAAATCGAGTTATAATATCAATACATCCAACGGGATCGTACCCAAATTCTGTACTTAGTAAATCTAATACAGGATAAAGTTTTGGAAAAAAAATTGGAAGTCTAGCCACGCCCCTTCTGGTACCTCCCATACAAATTCACCTTTCCGCCCACGTTAGATATGGAGCTCGTACCCTAATTCTTAATTTAGTAAAGCTATAGAAGGATACAGTTTTTGAGAAAAAACCTGGAAGTCTACCAACGCCCCATCTGGTACCTCCCACACGCATCTGGTACCGCCCACTTTATAAATCGATTAATATTATAATTAGAACTACCGCGATCGTGACCAAATTCTGTATTTAGTAAAGTTCAAGCAGGATAAAGTTTTGGAGAAAAAATCTGGAAGTCTAGACACGCCCATTATGGTACCTCCCATACAAATGTACCTTTCCGCCCACATTAGAGATGGAATAATAAACTCAATACACTTGGCACGATCGTGCCCAATTTCTGTACTTAGTAAAGCTAATACAGGAAAAAGTTTTGGAAAAAAATTGGAAGTCTAGCCACGCCCCTTCTGGTACCTCCCATACAAATTCACCTTTCCGCCCACTTTAGATATGGAGTAATAATATCAATAAATCCATCGCGCTCGTACTCTAATTCTTAATTTAGTAAAGCTATAGAAGGATACAGTTTTTGAGAAAAAAAACTGGAAGTCTACCAACGCCCCATCTGGTACCTCCCACACGCATCTGGTACCGCCCACTTTAGAAATCGATTAATATTATTATTAGAACTACCGCGATCGTGACCAAATTCTGTATTTAGTAAAGTTCAAGCAGGATACAGTTTTGGAGAAAAAATCTGGAAGTCTAGACACGCCCAATCTGGTACCTCCCATACAAATGTACCTTTCCGCCCACTTAGAGATGGAATAATAATATCAATACACTTGACACGATCGTGCCCAAATTCTGTATTTAGTAAAGCTATAACAGGATAAAGTTTTGGAGAAAAGATATGGATGTCTAGACACGCCCCTCCTGGTACCTCCCATACAAATGTACCACTCCGCCCACTTAAGAGATGGAGTAATAATATCAATATACTAGACACGATCGTGCCCCAATTCTGTATTTTATTAAGTTATAACAGGATAAAGTTTTGGAGAAAAAATTGAAAGTCTAGCGGCGCCCCTTATGGGACCTTCCATACAAATGTACCTTTCAGCCCACTTCAGAGATGGAGTATAATATCAATACATCCAACGCTATCGTGCCCAAACTCTGTATTTAGTAAAGCTATAACAGGATAAAGTTTTGGAGGGTAAACCTAGAAGGCTAGACACGCCCCTTCTATTACCTCCCATACAAATTTACCACTCCACCCACTTTAGAAATCGAGTAATAATATCAATATAATAGCAATTATAGCAATTTTTTTTATTTTACTGAGGGTGATGGTATATGTATGTCGGGTCGCCCGACTGAAACTTTCTTACTGGTTTGTAAGTATCTTTTTGAAAGTACACTGGATACGGTCGTATTTTGCGAATGATGTACGCTTATTTTGAACCAAACGGAAAAATTTAACTATTTTGTGCAGAAGTCAAATCTTTTCTACAGTTTTAATATACGTCTCGTCTGTTGAAAAGACTGAAAGTCATATGGGTAATGGTAAAAAAATATATTTCGTTTTATTTAGAATATTAAAAAATGTTCTCCCATTTTTCTGTTTTCGTGATTGTTTATAATATTTATCGACAAAATTTCCATCTTAATGCTAATTTGTTTTCCTCTATTTTTCTCCTGTGCCTTCTCGTCATCATTATACAGCTTTTCAAAGAGATAATTATGCTTTTATGTCATAAATATATATTAGCTACGCTTCTACGATAATCCTCCTGAAATTATACTCTACTTTAGCATAACTTTTACCCCAAAAACATGTGAATATTTATCACACACCGCCCCCACACCCCTCCCCTGCACAGACAACACGCCTAGGCTATGCAGTCAGCCTAATGACCTTACGGTGCGGTGTTAATGTTTATGTAATGTCTGGAAATATTACTTATAGATTTTTATCTTTTGCTTTAATGACGCCAATCGAACTTCAAAAGCTTTTTCGCTTTATCCGGAGGACAACACAAACACACCAACAAGCCCTCCTGAAAATATGCTGCAATTACAGTTTGAATTTATGTCCAAACACAAGTTTTGTGTTTATGATTTGCTTTTTGACCCAATATCTTAGCATATTTTTGTGGAAGCGGGGCAATGTGTGCTGTTGTTGTGTTAGATATATAGTCTCGGGCATTAAGGATTCTTTTAATGGCTTATTTGGTACCCCGGTTGTTTCATTTTTTTTTCCTTAAGATAATTTATAGTTTACTATTTGGTCATTAGTATAGATGCGATAAGACGTAGAGAAAGTTTTTTTATATTTGGCAATAATTACTCATTTATAGGGCCTCAAATGCAGCAGCAGCAGCAGCAGCACTACTATATGGCCGGACTTGAGGTGTAGGTTAGGGAGTTTTTAATGGTGTCTGTAATTATCAAACAATTCGATAATCTTAGGCTAATAAATTTTCCGTCTAAGTGGAAATGAATTGAGATTGGGCCAGAATTTATGGATATGCTGGAAAAAAATTACAAAAAAAAAAAGTAAATAAAAACTGTATGAGGATAGAGACACATGTGAAGTAAATAAAGAGCTACCGATAAATTGAAGATAAAGTACTGATATTGCGACAGCATATATCCAACACAGGCAATGAATTTGCCCATTGCCAAAACTTAAGCAAATTCCAGCGAAAAAGCGAAATATTTTAGTCCTGTTTATTTTCCTTCAAAATTTATTCTTAACAGCTGTCAATTGTTCTTAGACCAAAACCAATAATAAAAGAATGTCAGTCATATTTATCATGAATATAAATTTTCAATAGAATTCTAGTTGCCTACACTTTATGGCTGCTATTAGCTTTAGCTACACTAAGGCTTCCTCATTTTGTTCTTTAAGGAAATGTTAGCTCCCCTTGCTAACGCCCTATTCCCTCAGATCCCCTTGCTTAGAGAAGGTCATAAATTTTGTTAAAAATCTTAAAATATCATAAAATTTGACATTTGGAAATTGTCGAGGATTTCATATTGAGAAGCGCAAAAGAATAATGCCACAACGAAAAAAAAACGAATGAACAGCAAACGACGCCATCAATACTACAACAATACCCTAAAAAATCATTTTAGGAATTATAACCATGACGCCATATGCAAATGTCTCATACCCACCACAAACCCCAGGATGCTCGCACACACACACACACCCCTACTCACATAAGGTTTTCCTTCTATAGCGTAAAGGATATAAAGGAACTATAAAATATGGTGGTGGCTTCCGTTAGAAAACGAGCAAATATCTCTATGTCGATGTAGCGCCAAAGATTCTTTGCTATATATTGATGATGTTGATAGTTTAATATTGATGCCATTACGCTTTGGAAAAGAACGCAGAAAAAGGATTCATATTCGACACGCGTTTAAGCAATATTTCCTTTTTTTAATATTCAATATTTTCTTTTATTTCTTTGCAAATGAATTGGTGGAATGGAATGGGTGATGGGGAAGGGGATGACATTTGATTTCTCAACTTGGTGTGCTATTGTGGGTGTCTTGGTGTTAAACTCTTTCGGGGGGGAGGGGCACAACATGTGTGAACAGCTAAAGAAGCTGAAAAGTGTCTATGATGTCATGGCATGAAAGGATATTTAGAGATATTTATGCGTAGCATTGGATAGGGGGAAGGGAAGTTGTTGTTAGGTTGCTCATGAAGGGCATAATATGAAAATAGTACAAATATTGAAAGTATTAACAATAACAAAAATGTTAAATATATTAATAGCATTTACAATATTGAACATAGTGAAAATGTTAAAAATATTAAAAATAATGAGTTTGGCTTCATTCACAGGGCGGATAACTATTTTGATAATTGATAGATCGGTTCAAGATATATTCTATTAGGTGTACAAATAAGTTTCCGCGGTTTTTTATAAAAAATTAGGAATTTATTGTGTAAGAACAGTACATTACGTTTTATTCAAAGTATTTTCCATCATTTGCCACTACTTTCTCCCATCTTTCTGGCAACATTCAGATACCCCGTCGAAAAAACTCTTCATCTTTATCCACAAATCTACCCAATTTTTGGTGTCTTCATATGATGTGAAGCGCTGCTCAGACAGACCATGTGCCATCGACCGGAACAGGTGATAATCAGAAGGTGCTATATCTGGTGAATACGGCGGGTGGGGTAAAACTTCCCAGTTGAGTGTTTCCAAGTATGTTTTTACCGGCGCCGCAACATGTGGACGAGCATTATCGTGTAAAAGAATAATTTTGTCGTGTCTGGAGTAGTAATTGGCGCGTTTTTCCTTAAGTGCCCGACTCAATCTCATCAATTGTGTTCGGTAGCGAGCTCCAGTAATGGTTTCGCTTGGTTTGAGCAATTCATAAGACACGACACCAAGCTGATCCCACCAAATACACAGCATGAGTTTTTTTCTCTGAATATTCGGCTTAGCTGTCGATGTTGATGGTTCGCCGGACTTAACCCATGACTTTCTCTTCTTTGGATTATCGTAGTGAATCCATTTTTCGTCACCAAAAAAACTCTTTTTTTTATTCCTGGCAAGCAGCATTTCACTCATGCATAATCGGCGTTCAACGTCTCTCGGCTTTAGTTCATATGGAACCCAATTTCCTTGTTTTTGAATCATTCCCAACGATTTTAAACGATGTGAAATTGCTTGTTGAGTCACTTGTAATGTAAGTGCAAGTGCTTTTTGCGTTTGGGACGAATCTTCCTCCAATAATACTTCTAATTCCATGTCTTTGTACACTTTCGGCCTTCCACTGCGTTCTTTGTCCTTCACGTCAAACTCACCGTTCTTAAACTTTTGAAACCTTTCCTGACAACTTCTCTCACTTAAAGCAGCTTCACCATATGCTTCTAGAAGCAATCGATGCGCCTCAGCTGCAGATTTTTTCAAATTAAAGAAGTAAATCAAAAGTTCCCGCAAATGATGCTTATTCGGCACAAAACTTGTCATTTTTGCACAAAAAAAACTACTTGATGCTGTTACGGAATCACTAGTACTTTAAGGTTATGGTGTTGCCGGATGACGAAACTTGGGATATTACGTTTTACATCTGGCAATTTCTCCATAACCTTCTGGTGGGGCCATCTTTTGACAAACCGCGGAAACTTATTTGTACACCTAATATAATTGCTAATGGAATATGTTTTACACGAGTTGTATGATATGGATTATGTTGACAGCTGGCAGGGCGGAAAGCTGTTTCGATAGTTGCCAAACTATCTCATCAGCACCCTTTGCTGTGCCTTCTCCATAAATGATCACAACCTTAAGTGTTAAAAACTTCAAGAAACATAGATCAATTCTATGCAATATTGTCGTCCGATGGACAAGGCATAGACATGAGCTTTTGTGGATTATGTTGACATGCGATCTTCGTTGATATAATTTTAGCTTCTCGATGGTTCCTTAAAGCTTTCAACACTTAAGATTGTGATAATGTGTGGAGAAATCACAGCAAAGGGTGCTGATGAGATAGTTTGTCAACTGACGAATTAACTATCCGTCCCGCCAGCTGTCAACATAATTCATTTCACACAACTCTTGGAAAACAAATTCTATTAGCAATAATATAATAAATCCTGAACCAAACAATGAAACTGAACTCATTATTTACATACACAGATCAACAATACAAAACAAAAGAAAAATTAAAAATATACACAATAGTAAATATATTGAAACTAGTAAAAATATCCTCCGTTCATATTTGGCTAAACTTCGACCTGTGCAGACCATAAGCCATAAGTTTTTTTTAGAATTTGTGACTATCCTATTTTTACATCGCCTGTTCCATCTGATCGGGTGATAATACATACTCACAGTGACTTCGATAATCTGTTCCTTCACAGTAACTTCGGTTGTCTGTTTCCCCACCGCGTCTTCAGCTATCTGTTTCCCCATATCGACTTCGATTGTCTCTTCCCCCACCTTGGCTTCGGCTGTCTGTTCCTCCACAGCAAATATAGTTATATGTTTCCCCACCGCGGCTTCGGTTGTCTGTTCCCTTACACATCATCGAATTTGGTTGTCTGTTCCATGACAGCGGATTCGGCTGTCTGGTCCCTCCCTACAGTGACATCGGTTAAATTTTCCTCCACAGCGGCTTCGGCTGTCTGTCCCCTTACATGGCGACTTCGGCTGTCTGTTTCCCTAAAACGACTGCGGTTGTCAGTTTCTCCACAGCGGCTTCGGCTATCTGTTCCCTTACACAGCGACTTCTGTTGCCTGTTCCCGAATGCGGTTTCGACTGTCTGTTCCCCCCACACAGTGACTTTGGCTGTCTGTTCCCCCATAGTGTCTGTTCCTCCCATACAGTGACTTCAGTTGTCTGTTTCCCCACACTTCGGTTGTCTGTTCCCCAACATACAGCGGCTTCGACTATCTGTTTCCTCACAGCAGCTTCGGCTGTCTATTCCCCCCAAACAGAGACTTTGGTTGTCTGTTTCCTCACAGCAGCTTCGGCTGTCTATTCCCCCCAAACAGAGACTTTGGTTGTCTGTTTCTCCACAGCGAATTCGGTTGTCTGTTCCCCCATCGGCCGTCTCTTTCCCTAAAGCGACTTCGGTTGTCAGTTTCTCCACAGCGGCTTCGGCTATCTGTTCTCTTACACAGCGACTTCTGTTGCCTGTTCCCGAATGCGGTTTCGACTGTCTGTTTCCCCCACACAGTGAATTTGGCTGTCTGTTCCCCCATAGCGACTTCGGTTAGCTGATCATAAGGTTGTTTATAAGTATATTATAAGAATTATGTATAAAAAAAACTGGTAGAACGAAACCGAGCTTATGCTATAGCCTAAACACGAATTTGAAACCCAATAGTGAAATTCGAGCCTGCTAGTCATAGCCAACTTATTCCACGATCCCGAGCCTGCTATTCGGTCCTACGAATTTGGCATCCTAGCTTTATGATATAATAGTAAAACCAGTAAGAAGTGGATGCCAATCTATTCAGATATCTACCAAGTCCATATGCAAATATTAAAAAGACTTTATATCGTAAACTAAGTTTCTAAATGCAATATGGATCAAAATTTGTATTCACTACGAAACTATAGGCAACTCACTAGAAAGAGGATTCTAAATCCCTAGCTACCTATCTAAAAACCGCCCAGTGCTTATTCCACTATCCCGACCTTCTATTCGGCATCCAAAACTGAAATCCGAACCTGAATCTACAGCCGAACTTGGTAGCCGGACCTTATGGCAGTATTTCATTATTTGTACCAAGACTGGGCTCAACTAGTTCTCGATTATCTGAAAACCGGCATCGTTAGCGACTCGCAAATGTATCCAGCGCAGAGATTTGGATTCTGCCCGAAAAGCAGAAAACAATTTAATGTTTACAGTCTTGATCTTTTAAAGTTCTTTGGCCTCTGTGGCCGATGGCTTTATTACGTACGCTTGGTCCAATTTTCTACTTAATATTCTGATTTGTATCTCGATTCTCACCATTGTAACTACGTCTCTCAGGGTAACATTTGCACTACCACTACGGACTTCAGCTGTGTCTTTTATTACCTCCTTTACTTTGTTAAACATTTCCTGATTTACTCGTTCCTCGCTTTCAAGTTCAACCCGCGTCGATCCTGTTTGAGTTTTCCTAATAGTTTAGACTTGTATGTCATCTCTGTTTCCATTCTCCCTCAGAACATCCGCATAGCTATGCCCCTCTGTTGGTTTTATTATAAGTGCCTCCGGTTTGTGCTTCAGTGGCAACTTCATTGCTTCTTACTTTCTCGGGTTGTTTAACCTACTTTCGTCTTCCTATCCTGCTTAAGTGGTTTCCTGTAGCTAACTGTCCTGTTTTTGTGCTTCCTTATTTTTTTCTCTCTTTTTCGACACCTCTATCCATTCAGGTGGGTTTCCGCAATACTCTTGGCAGTATTTTGAATGGTGTCTCTTTCGTATTTCGTACCATATTCACGCACATATGTGCTCGAATTTCCTCTTCAATGTTCGTCTAGCTGGACCTGCTAGTTTCGGCGATGCAACTCGTTTATCTCATGGATTCCTTCTCTGATATCCATGCTGATGTTTCTCTGCCTTCTGAGATCTGCCTTATTTATGACCAGCACCTTCATTATATCCGCAATAGCAGAGGCTTCTTCCTTTCTCATTTTAACAATGAAATCCTGGTTTGGAGAACTTCTAGTTGGTTGTGGCCCATCTGTGATAGGAGTTTCAGTCGTCACCGGCACTGCTTCCGGAGTCTGAAAGATTTGCTCACTTATTATGTTCACGACGGGACCAGCTTCAATTCTGGTGGACTCGATTGTAGCCATCTGAAAGTCTATCTCCTCTCTTTTCGGAGGAGTCTTCCCTAGTCTTCTAGTGTGCTCAAAAGGGTTTGATTTTCCCTCATTATTCTTTGGGTTTTGAGTAGTTTTTTCAGTCATGCTTGAAATGCAGCGTCCTATATGACCCCGAGGGTCCCTGTGCAAAGCGGTGAAGTACTCGTAGGGGTTGACACGATACCTTATGGGAAATAATGTTCTTTGTGGGTCTTGGGGCCGTTATCTGGGCTCGAAATGCAGTTATCCTGTGTGACCCCAAACAATAGGCAACTCACTAGAAAGGGGATTCTAAATCCCTAGCTACCTATCGGGAAACCGCCCAGTGCTTATTCCACTATCCCGATCTTCTATTCGGCATCCGAAACTGAAATCCGAACCTGAATCTAAAGCCGAATTAGTAGCCGGACCTTATGGCAGTATTTCATTATTTGTACCAAGACTGGGCTAATCAACTTGTTCTCGATTATCTGCAAACCGGCATCGTTAGCGACTCGCAAGTGTATTTAGCGCAGATGTTTGGCTCAAAAGCTCAAAAAGCAGTTGTTTGTTGCCGTAAACCAATAAGTTATTTGTCGTAATTATAACACAAGTGTATTATAAGAAAATCAAACCATAATAAACACTTATTACTAGCCCTAATCAGTGAAATCACTTGTGTTCTTATTTCGTAAGATTAGTGGGTCCTTATGCAGACCCTGAACGAGATTAAGTATACCCTAGCCAAAGAAAAACCCTTGTTACAGTAGTTGCATATCGAAACGAATGCCAAGCGCATCGGTCTTTCGCGTTCTGTAGATAATTTGTCACATCAAGTTTAGGTAACAGTTCTTTTATCTGGTCCATCCAAAGAAGTTTTGGTCGCACCCACCTGCTACGCCCATTGAACTTAATTGCCGAATACTTATCGTTTTTATTCATTCGTACAACGTATTCAAGCCAGCATATTTGGTCTATTTGAAAGCGCTTGATTAGGTCGATGTTGTTATACAGCTCATGATTCATTCGGCCACTATATTTGCCATTAACGATGATGGTGTTATTGCCAAGGATTCTGTGCTGTACATCCACACAGATAGGATCCGTGTCTGGTAGAGTTGGATCTTTGTAAGTCGAGAGAGGGCTTTGCAGTTAAATCTTACTTAGCACATAGTACCAGCGATTAATACTAGTCTCTTGATTTCCAGGCTGACATTATTATTTTTGTTTATGGCGAAGCCAAGAAAGACAAAATCATCTACCACTTCAAAGTTCACGCAGCTGCCCAAACCAGTAGATTATTTTTTCGCTGAAACAATTCACTTTGTTTTGTTCTAATTTATCATAAGACTCACTTACACTGACTGCTTCTCAATGCTGGAAAAGGCTGCAGTAACATACAGTAGAAGATTTGTTCGTTGAAACAATGCACTTGGTTCTGTTCTAATCTATCATTAGACATACTTACGCCGACTGCTTCTTAATGCTTGAAAAGGCTACAGTCACATCACGCAGTCATCGGCCAATCATATCTATATCTTCGGCATACGCGAGTAGCATGTTACTTTTATAAAAGATCGTACCAGTTGTGTTTACTGCATCCTTCCGCATGTTCATCTCCATTATGTTAGGTTAAAGAAATCGCATGACAGACTATCGCCTTGCCTAAAACCTCACTTGTTGTATCGGTTTGTCGAATGCAGCTTTGTAATCAATAAACAGATAGTAAGTGTCGATATGCATTGCTTGGGTCGTCTCCAATATATGTCGTAAATTGAATATCTGTTCGGGTCAGGTCCTTTTTAATATGGGCTTTAGGCTTTCACATAACATATTAAACCGGACATTGTATGCGATGGGTAAAAGGTAGTTGGTGCACAACCATGGATCGCCGTGCAAAATATTCTCAACTGCTTGTTTTCCATACTTTGCCTAGTTCTCTGACTCTCCCTTAAAACGTGTTTTATGCTTAATTTAGATTTTCTTTACCATCTTTTAACATTTCTAATATAATTTTGTCATCTGTTTATCCCATTAGTTTGTCAAAATTTATGACATTTCGTCAGTTTTCACTAATGACTTGTCTAACCAATTCTCTCCTCTCTTCTACATTTCATGTATCCTCTTGAACCTCTAGCTCTGCCACAAGTTAGAACTATTACGAATGAGGACAAACCAAAAAAAAGCCAACCATATAAATAAAATACATATACCAGTGATGACCAGTCATGGCCAAGTCAGTCAGTCATTGGGTCGCGCTAATCATTTAAATGCATCATTAACATTTTCACTTTGATACAGACAACATACAGACAACAATATATAGATACATCCTAGCAACACTAACACCTATGAAAAGTGAATTAATGGTCGAAGGGGGAGAGAGGGAATAAAAAAAACTGACTTTACACTCGTGTTGACATTTGATAAATTATGTTAATTAGTCCAGGGGAGGTGGGGAGAGAGAGAGTGTGTGGTTGTCTCTTCTTGTTGTTGTTGAAATAAGTACGTACACCGATGTGTGAGTAGTATTAAAGTACTCCAACTAAGGCAACGCTTATAAAATGACCGTATGGCAAAAAATAAAAGGAAAATATTGAAATTGACGAAACAGGACTCTAAAGAGACACATTTTTTTTTCAACACCAAAGACTACAAAGGTGTGTTTGCAGTTTAATTAATTATATGTGTCTTGCGAGACATTTTTATGAACACACACTCACACATAAGGGGGAGTTTTAATTCAATTTGTTTACATGAATTTAAGTGCAAGAAAAAACAGTATAATTCAAAGGAAAATGTAAAAAAAATTAAAATTTACCAAATGAAATAATAGACAGACGTTTTTATAACAGGCGTATGCCACTATAGTATTTGTTTTTAAGTCTTTGGCCTTTTTTATTTACTACAAGGATCTTGGTGGGTCCTTTAAATGTAGGGACATTGATTTTTTTCACAGGAACATACTAAAATGTATATGCAAATACTTTTACCAAATGTGACGAAATATTTTGCTAAAGTTTTCTTTGGTATGACTGCTCTATTGGTCCATAGATCCTTTAATGTCTTTGAATTTTTTTAAACTAATTACAGCTTGTCCTTTAGGGTAACATACTTAAATGTAATAGCATCAACTTTTGCGATATGTTAAGTACAATTTTTTTTAATATACCATTTGTGTTGCGGACTTTTCTACATTTTTCTTTGATATGACTGCTCTATTGAACCTTAGATCCTTTCAATGTCCTTGAAATTTTTTATAGAATTTAAGATTGTCCTTCAGAATAACACACTTAAATGTAAAAGTATTAGCTTTTTCCATATTCTAAGTACAATTTTTAAATATACTATTTGTATAGCGGAATGGCACTTTGGCAATTTTAAGGACCTTGTACTCTTAAAGATATCTTAGTACATTTTAGTAAATTTTTAAGTATCATGACTTTGATTTCGGTTTAAACCTTCTTTAGCCAGAAAATTTACACACTTAGTGGCTGTTAACTACATGCAACACCTACATTTCCTATAGAAGCCTAATATTATGCTATAAAATAGGGTAGATATGCTACAAATGATTTCTCACAATATCTAAGTTTTTGAACTTTCATCTAGGTGGAGGTATTTTCCGATCTATATTGTTCGCTTTAATGATAGTATCGGTCTCTTTTTCTGCAACAATTCGGTCCTTTAATGCACCGTTTTTTTCTATACATATTTGCCTGAAGTATCTTCATTGATGTTGCTTCCTTACCACGCTTCAAGTGGTATTAGGTATTGCAGCCCGCTTCAAGGCATAGGCAACATTTAGGTGCCTGCCTGCAATTTTCATCATCTGACCCGTTTTACCACATCGTATACATAGGTCTTGGCCTCTTATGTCTGGTCTAGTACAATTTCACTGCTCATGACCTGCACCAAAGTATTTGAAGCATTTCTATAGCATTTTATGGCGTCTCACTTTCACACTTTAAAAAAAAAACTTAATTTCCCTTAAACCCCATGAATCCGGTATGCCCTAGCGCTGTTGTGAATTAAAACGCTTTCTATTTTACATTCACAACAAACGGCACCTACTTCTTTATCGCGGAATGCGAACGTCACTGTTTGAGAAGCTTTTACTAAGCATGTCGATTATCTTGACACTTATACAGCGAAATTGCTGTCGACAACATCGAGGAGCCCGGCAATGAAAGAAAAATATAGATGACTGGAGCCGGGAATCGAACCACCGATCTCCCGTATTGTAGTCGTGTGTTCTAACTACTATGCCACGGCCGGTCTCATATTCACACTGCACAATCCAATTTTCACAGTTTCAATCGTGAAAAGTTCTTCGGCCTCTGTGGCCGATGGCTTTATTAAGTACGCTTGGTCCAATTTTCTACTGTTCGGCTTTAATATTCTGGTTTGTATCTCGTTTCTCTCCACTGTAACCGCGTCTCTAAGGGTAACATTTGCACTACCACTGCGGACTTCAGCTGTGTCTTTTATTACCCCCTTTACTTTGTTAAACATTTCCTGATTTACTCGTTCCCCTCTTTCAAGTTCAACCCGCACCGATCCTGTTTGAGTTTTCCAAATAGTTTTGACTTTTATGTAATTTCTGTTTTCATTCTACCTCAGAGTCTAGCTGTGCCCCTCTGTTGGTTTTATTATAAGTGCCTCCGGTTTGTGCTTCAGTGGCAACTTCATTGCTTCTTACTTTCACTCTTTCTGTTTTTGTCCTTCCTTATAATTTCTCTTTTTTGACTCCTCTGTCCATTCAAGTGGGCTTTCCGCAATTCTCTTGGCAGTACTCGTGAATGGTGTCTCTTCCGTATTTCGTACCATATTCACGCACATATTTGCTCGCCTTTCCTCTTCAATCTTCGTCTAGCTGGACCTGCTAGTTTCGGCTATGCAGATTAACTCGTCTATCTCATGGATTCCTTCTCTGACATCCATGCTGATGTTTCTCTGTCTCCTGAGAGCTGTCTTAATTTTGACCAACACCTTATACATATCCGCTTCTCCCTTTCTCATTTTAACCATGAAATCCTGTTTTAGAGAACTTGTAGTTAGTTGTGGCCTATCTGTGACAGGAGTTTCAGTCGTCACCTACACTGCTTTCGGAGTCTGAAAGATTTACTCTTTTATTATGTTCACAACGGGACCAGCTTCAATTTTAGGAGACTCGGTTGTAGCCATCTGAAAGGCCATCACCTCTCTTTTCGGTGGAGTCTTCCCCAGTCTTCTAGTGGACTCAAAAGGGTTTGACTTTCTTTCATCGGTCACTGGTTTTTGAAAAGTTTTTTCATTCATCATTCTTTCTGGGTCTCAGATTGGGGCCGTTATCCATGCTCGAAATGCAGGCGTCCTATATGAGGGTCCCTGTGCAAAGCGTTGAGGTACTCGTAAGGGTTGACATAATACCTTATGGGAAATAATGTTCTTTGTGGGTCCCAACTTGGGGCGGTTATCTGTGCTCAAAATGCAGTTGCCCTGTGTGACCCCAAGGGTCCCTATGCAAAGCAGTTAGGTCCTCGCAAGGCTTGACACAATACCTTATGGGAAATAATGTTCAGAGCCAGGTCATACATTAAGCGGGAGTCATCTCAACCGAAACCTACAAAGCAACCTGCAACGGCTACCAGGTTAACCGTTTCTTCGAAATTTCACTCGAAGACTGCCGTGGTTGCCGGTCCATATTCTTTATTTCATGTCCATTATCCAGATTCATATGTACTTATTGATTCCGAGTCGTCAACGTAGTTTGGTAGCTTTGATTTCTCCGGTACCAGCTATTTCTAGCAGGCATTCCCTTTTCCACCATTCAACTGGGGTGGCGCCACTATAGAGGAATTAGCATTCCCACACGGTTTTTTTTTACATATATATGAATTTGTCAACTTAACCAAAAGGCGCAGAAAACAAAATTGAAATTTTTTTTACAAGTTTTTACATAATTTCTGATTATCATCTAGATTAACATATTTTTGTATGAAAAGTACATTTCAAGGACTTTATTCTTTTAAAATTTCTTAACATATTTTACATAACTTCCGATGGCAATTTCAAGGACATTGATATATCGTAACAATTTCACAAAATTTCCTATTTGTCATCATATTATTATCTTATTAAGCTTCCTCCATGCAAAAAATCTCTTCACTCACTGCCTGCTGCTTGTATGCAACACTTGCAACTCATTTAAGCACCTAAAATTATGCTACAAATAAACAAATATGTTGCGATTCAAGTGCTCAACTACACATTTAAGTATACATTTATTTGTATTGCACTTAATTTTGAGTATTATCGAAAAACTTTGGCAATATTTGTTATAGACGATGAAACGTGTTCTATGCCCAATTCACGTTCGTTCACAAAATTTATGCTCCATTCATGTGGCATGTGGCTGAATTTTTGACTGCCGTCGCATGGTTTCAAGTTTCAAGTATTTCATAGCACAGATTTAATGGGTGACGTATGTACGTTACCTTTGCTCATGTTGTGTGTAGTGCTCTTAAGTATTATGTTTGAACATTTAATGTGAGTGGCGCGCGGTTGGTACTGGGCCATCCGTGTTATTGGTATTGTTTTGGTTGAAACAATTAAACTTTTCCAATTGATATAATGTGGAAACCTTTTATTGCTTACGGCATATAAATGTGGCAAAATTGGTAAAAAGGATATGGATTTTAGAAAGAGAGGGAGTAGAGGGAGGGATATGGATGTTGCTACAACATAATTATGAAGTCAACATTGTTTGGAGTTGCAGTGTAGCGAAGAAGTTTGAAGTACTTACTTGAATCATAAGTTGACTACATTAAATCGTTACTATTTATGGGAATTTTAACGGTTGAGAACTCAAAGTGCTTAAGGATGCGAATATAGAAATGTTTTTAATAAGTACTAATTTTTTAGCAAGGCTTTAACATTATAAGTCTTGCAGTGGATTTGAAAATAGAATATAAGCTTGCTGTAACTCCTTCGAAGGATGCAAAGTTAGCTCTTGGTTTCTCTATATGTTGATAACATAAAGTCCTTTTAGGCAAAATAAGCAAATCTTATAATTTTTTTCAAAGCCTAAATATTGCAGGACTCTGGCAATATATGATGATATATAACATAATCTCTTCTGCGGCTCCTTTTTTCATATTATATACCTCCCTCATATCCTTTGAGTAGCATATCAAGCATCTACATTTGTTGTTCCTGTAAATTAAAATTTATATACTTATCTAAGTGATTTTTCGTGTCGCTATTTACTTTTTCATTAAAATTTGTCAACGTTTTGGTGGAAAATGTCTTATTTTTTTCCCAAAAACAAAAAACCTTGACATTTTTCAATCTATCCCCGTTTTTTTTTTTGCTCTATTTATTATTCATAATTTTGTGCCATAACTTATAAGTGTGGTAATCAGAACTCGAACACATTAATGCCTGCATTCCTTTCATAACTTGTATTTTGTTAATCTGATTAGAAATTTGAATTTGAATTCAAATTGCCCAAACTTTTCTAAAGTCACCCCTGGCCGTCTTTCAAGCGCTTAGACAGTGCCTCACTACCCCTCACTTGGTATGGCTCTTTTACCACTTTTTGTTGTTGCTGCTGCTGCCGTTGTTGTTATTCAGCTGAAATTTATTTCAAAGCAATTTTTTCTATAATTTTTATCAGTTTTTTTGTTAATGATTTTTGGGTATTTTTTATGTTTTGTAGGAATTTCTAAGGTACCTTTGCGGCCTTATTTCTTTACTCGTTTGTTGTTAATTTATGAAAATTGGCTCGAGGTGAGGTTGACTGAGGTATTGTCCTGTGAACTTAGGCTGGTGGTGGTAGAATGGCAGTGGCTGCCAACTGTAGGTATAGTTGTGACTGTGTGGGGTGTGGGGTGTTGATAATGGCCATTGTTTAATTTCCACGTTTTAAGTGGTGGTTTCAAGGCTCATCTTTGGCGAAACGCCGTTTTGGTGCGGCGTCATATACAAAAGCCATTAGATTGGGCTTTTTTTTTGATATTGATTTACAGGATTTGTTCTTTTTTTCTGGTAGTTTTAAGAGTGTGAGTGCTTTTTCTTTGTTGCTGTGGCATTTGAAGGTAATTATGCATTTTCTAATTTTTTATATAAATATTTTGCCTTGAGGGTTTATATCTGTTCACATTTCAGTGTAGTATCTTTTGTTTGAAATCTGGGATTTTTTACCAGTCAAAGCGGGTTAAGACATCAATGACGAACTGTGGTTCATTGAAAAGGTACAAAATGTGGTGAACAATTTTCAACAAACGGCAATGAAGATATGCCAATTTTACCAGTTAAGCCTTAAATGACAAATAGTACAATAAAACGCCGATAGGTGGCACACCGGTACCGTACCTTAAGGAGGTACACAAAGTAACATAAAACATAATCTAAACTATATTGAAGTTAGACTACCTAGAAAATACTCAATACACAGTTTGCGGTGCAATTTCCAACTAGTAAACCTTTTATCTGATGTTGCATCATATCTGGAAATAGTTACCTTTTGTGTCAATGATGACTATGTGGTTCATAGAAAAGCTACAAAAGGTATTTGCTTAGAAGTGAACAATTTTCATAAAAATGGCTATAAGGTTATGCCAATTTTGCTGGTATAGTCTTTAATGTCAAATAGTACAATAAAACGCCGATAGGTGGCGCACCGGTACCGTGCCTGAAGGAGGTAAACAAAGTAACATAAAACATATTCTAAACTATATTGAAGTTAGACCACCTAGAAAATACTCAAAACACAGTTTGCAGTGCAACTTCCCAGTAGTAAACATTAATCTGTTGTTTGGTCATATCTGGAAATATTTTCCTTTGCAACCCATTAATGAGATATTATTATTATAAGTCTTAAAAACAACTTGACAACATATATATTTATATATTAGTGTCTAAGTCAGAGACCGAAATGATAAGAGATTTCCATTTGCTTCGATCTTGTGCGCATCGTCTCCAGTCAGTCCTACCAAGCCTGACACTGGTCCTTCCAACGTAGTCATGGTCTCCCACTTCTGCGCCGTCCTTCGAGGTCTTGATAGAATACCTATCGCGCTTGAATTTCCTCATCCATTCTCACGACATAGCCGAGCCTGCGTAATCGTACCACTTTGATTCGCTTGACCTTTAATGTCAAATAGTTCAATAAAACACCGATAAGTGGCGCACCAGTACGGTACCCTTAAGAGGTACAAAAAGTAAGATACAAAATATTTTCAGCTTTATTGAAGTTAGACAATCTAGAAAATACTCAAGGCACAGTTTATGGTGTAACTTTTTAGTAGTAAACATTAATCTAATTTTGGGTCATATCTGGAAATATTTTTCCTATGCAAGCTTAAAAACAACTTGACAACATATATATTTATATATTAGTGTCTAAGTTAGAGGCCGAAATGATAAGAGATTTCCATTCGCTTCGATCTTGAGCGCATCGTCTCCAGTCAGTCCTATCAAGCAGCTTCAGTGATTCCTCCACCTGGTCCTTCCAACGTGATCGGAGTCTCCCTCTTTTGCGCCGTACTTCGATGTCTTTACAGAATACCTTTTGCGCTGGAGTCTCCTTATTCATCCTCACGACATGGCGTAGCCAGCGTAATCGTAACACTTTGATTCGCTTGACAACATCAATGTCGTGGTATAACTCGTACAGCTCATGGTTCATCCGAATACTGAACTCGCCGTTTACCCAAATGGGTCCATATATTCTGCGGAGTAATTTTTGCTCTCAACAACCTCCAGATGAGCTGCATCCGCCTGTGTAAGCACCCAAGATTCGGAGGCATACAAAAGGACCTGCAGTATTAGTACCTGGTACAATGGACTTTGGTGGTTCGAGATAGGGTAGTGTTTACAAAATGCTTGCGTAACCCAAAGAAACACCTTTTGGCCAGCACTATTCTCCGTTTTATTTTTAGGTTGACACTGTTACATTTGTCCATGGCGTATCCGAGGTAGATGAATTCATCAACTACCTTAAATCAATAGTTCTCAACGTTCACGATGCGTCCACATAGGGAGGACACTTTGTTCGA
Source organism: Muscina levida (assembly GCA_964034835.1). Taxonomy (NCBI): domain Eukaryota; kingdom Metazoa; phylum Arthropoda; class Insecta; order Diptera; family Muscidae; genus Muscina; species Muscina levida. The sequence continues at coordinate 140,857,460 of OZ035882.1, forward strand.
TAATACCATAACCTTCGTCTTGTCTTCATTCACTGCACAAATCCATTTTCGCTTAGTCCCTTTCCACAGATGAGAAGACAGCTGTTAACTCTCGCATCGTCCGACCGATAATGGCGATATCATAGGCATATGCGAGCATCGCATCTGCCGTGGATTTGCCTGGTCTAAAGCCGCACTGATATTAGCCTAGAAATCCGGAGAAGAATCCTGCTTGCAAAAAAATGCTACTACGGACTAAGCAAGCTATTTAAAGACAGAGCCCTCCCTCGACAAACAAAACTCCAGCTATACCGGATACTGGTTCTACCTGTCTTAATGTATGGCTCAGAATCCTGGGTTATGACACAAGCGGATGAATCGGTTCTGGCGGTATTCAAAAGAAAAAAACTCCGTAAAATATATGGGCCCATCATCGTTAACGGAGAGTATCGGCGTCGTATGAATCATGAGCTGTACGAGCTGTACACTGACATTGACGGGGTCAGACGCATTAAGGCGCAACGGTTGCGTTGGCTAGGTCATGTTGCACGCATGGACGAAAATGCTTAAGCTCGAAAAGTCTTCGACAATGAACTCGATGGACGGCGCAGAAGAGGGCGACCAAAACTCTGTTGAAAAGACCAGGTTACTGAGAACCTTACAGAACTAGGTGTGACTAACTGGAGAAGAAGCGCAGAAGATCGAGGCGCTTATAATATTTTTCTACGTGTGGTATATAATCCACTGGGATTGCATAGAAGTACCAGCTAAGTAAGTAAAGTAAGTAAGTAAAGCCGCACTGATAAGGTCCAATCAGGTTTTCCACAATTGGCCTTAGACCATTGACGTCCAACAGTGGCACAATTGCGCTCTCTTAATGCACTCGGTTTGTCTTTCTCTCTCACTTAGTCTCATTGTGTTTCCATTCAAACTATATTCTTTCCGTGCGGTCTGTCTCTCTCTCTCAATAATAGCACCTAATTTTATTTTGGACGCCTATGCCTTAGATTTTCACTCATAGCACACTGAGATTCCCTTACATACTCTCCTGAAGCCAAATATTTTCTATGAGCTGTTGCATGCTTAAAACATGCTCATTTCCACCCACCTTAAACAACTCAGCTAGGGGACCATCAGCCCCAGCGGCTTAGCGGGATATGACAGTTTTTATCTCATCTCGGCTCGGAGGGGGACACTCGGCGTTATCGTGTCGGCTTGATATACAGTCTTTAGCAACCGAGTCTTCAGACATCAATAGACTGCAAAAGTGATCGTTCCATATTCTCAGAACGCTCTCGGAGTCAGTAACAAGATAACCATCCTTGTCTTTACAGGAGGGAAGACCTGTTCCATGCACCCTACCATTTGTCATATTATCATATATCATATATTACAATATTCTGCTCCTTCAGCTCTCTTTTTTTTTGGCCTGAAGAGTCGAGTCGTCTACCGCCTCTTCTCCCTGTACTTTTTATGAACAGTTCGCGTTGCCATTGGCTGCAGTTTAGCTTTGTAGGCATCATCTTGTTTCCGGGTGGCATTGCGGCATTCGTCATCGTACCAGGCATTATCGTTTAAGGGCTTCACATACCTCAGTGCGGGCCGCGCAGCTCTTTCCATCGAGTGGGCAATATTTTTTCCATTGCGCGCTAGTATTTTCGGGAGTTGAAGCATCACGGAGTGGTTGTATGAGTTGGTTGGAATAGGTGTTGGCTACCTTAGTGGTCTGCAGTTTAGTGATGTCCAGCTTTCTCTGTGCGTGGTTACTCACGGTTTTCGCCCTGCTTAGCCTATTACGAGTTGATGTTTGCACCCCTGATTACTCGTACGTCTAAGACATCGTGCCTTTCATCGATTACCACTTGATCTATTTGATTTCTCGTACCTTGATCGGAAGGTATCCACGTTGCCTTGTGAATGTTTTTGTGGTCAAATCGTGTGCTGCTTATTACTATGTTCCTTGCTTCAGAGAAATCAATCAGTCTGATTCCGTTTAGCGATGTGTCAGTATTTCGACTATTGGGCTAAATACATTCCCCCGGCCTATTTTGATATTAAAATCTCCCGAGACCATTTTAACATCATGGCCCGGGCTAAGGTCATATGTTTCTTCTAGTTGGGCGTAGAATTCGTCTTTGACCTTGTCACTTTTCTCCTCTGTCGGAGCAAGAGCACATATCAGAGTGATGTAAACAAATGTTGCCTTCACTCTTACGGTAGTGATTAGCTGAATGGCAGAAGTAAACCTAGAGACCAGGTGTCGTAGTCTCTTGCCGACCACAAATCCACAAGCAAACTCATGCTTATTCGCGTGGCAGCTGCAGTACACGTCACACATTGTCATACGCGAGCTCTCAGTCCACCGCATTTGCTGTATAGCAGTAATGTTAGCCTTATACTCTTCGATGACATACGCCATGTCGGTATAGAGTTCTAACATTCCAAGAGCATATTCTGAAATATTCACTGCCATTATACCGGTGACGGGTGGCAAGCCCAGCCCACTAGGTTCCGCATTTTATTCTTACTGCAAGAATTTATTTTAGCTGCTGTTTCTGAGACAGGAGCTGACCAGGAAGCCACCCAATATGGAACAGATGCTATGGATTTTTTGTTTAACTAGAATAACCACGGAGACATCAACCTCCAATTAGTACCTCTCTAGAAAACATCCAATGTAGTGTAGTGCTTATTCAATAGCGGCGCTGATTCGCCATGTCATAGATTCGTCATCAGGCACATGTATTCTTTTTTTGAAGTTCGCCCTCAGTCTCTACCGTTCTGGTCGGGGACTACTTATTAATCGTAGTTAACCTACACATCTGTAGGCCGTTCAGATATCCGCCATCTGCTGACCCCCCATAAAAGTCCACTCCGCCATGCAAATGACATTTCTAAGTAAAAAAACTCTCTTATTTTTTTCACTCTACAATTTCCTAATTTTTTTTTCATGCCATAAAAAAAAGAAATTACCTAATGCCACTTTTGTCCCGAAATCAATTAATTTCATTTTGTTGGCACTTATTCAAAAAATATTATTAATTTGTTTTATTTTCGATCATATTATTCCCTAATACCAATTAATATTTCACACCCTTTTGCTGGGTGATTTCATTATGTCGCCTCTTGCCGCCAAGACATGTAGTAGGAGTGCGGCAGCGTGCAGCATGAGTGCGTGTTGCGGACGACAAACGCCGGTGTTTGCGCGCCAATACTTGCCACCAGCTTATATAGCACGAGATGTTAAAGGCGACGATACCAATGTTGATGGCAATGGTGTTGGTGATGGCCATGATGATGACGACAATGATGATTACCTTTGTTGTTAATAAATTATTTTGCATTTATGTTAATGAGACAATTTTTGCCCAAGCAAACACATAAATTTCCAAATGTCAGTCTCTACTTTCAAAATCATGCAATGTAATTTTTTTTCTCTTGGCTTGTTTTTGCCTTAAATGCAAAGGATAAGGAGATGGGGGGCGGCGAATGGCCGCCACCTATTTCGCAAGAACAGCGTAGGTGCTCGATAGTGAGGCGTCATTGCCGTGATTATGTGCGAATGCGACTTGTGGCACATCCATTTGGTCATGTTGTACATGACACATAATGTCGGAGTAATGAAGTTATAATTAAAATTCAATTTTTTATTAAGTGATCGGCTACGACGTCTCGCCTCATTGCATCGTATAGGAAATTATGATTAATGTTAAAAGGAAGATGGGCCAAGAAAAAAAAATTGGCAGCGTATATTGGCAGGGAAAAGATTGAAATTAAAAACAAGAAATGTTTAGTAAAAAAAAGGGTGTAGAAACAAAACATTGGAAATATATGAAGGCAATCCATTAACATATGGGATAGTTGATATAAAGAAAACATTGATAATATTTACAGGACATTTAAACTGAAAGACTTCCAGTCCTTTACCAAACTACAAGACATATTATTTTAAAGTACTATTTGGCACAATAAAAGTACTCGAAAGTACATTTTGGAATCATGAAATTACTCATAGGTACTGTTGAAGTACTCTTTTTTATAATAAAAGTTTTTATTTTTTGTAAAAAAGTGCTCTCTGGTATATATTCATTCCTGATTCAAATTATCATAACTGTCAACTTACGCAAAATTCGACTGTATTCACTGTACTTACAAAAATATATGTATTTGAGACTATAGGGTTGGGTTCAGTAATTTGTATGGTAGGTACCAGAAGGGGTGTGTCAAACAGTTAGGCTCTCGCCTCCTATCACAACATAAATTTATCGACCAATTTTCATTACCCCCCAAGTGTCCGTTGGGAAGTTATGGGAGAAATATTAATTTTCCAAAAATAGGTACTTTTGTATGGGAGGTACCAGAAGGCGTGAACCGATATAGTCCATATTCATTCCTAATTCAACTTTTCATAAGCGAACATCATACGCAAAATTTGAGTGGATTCACTTTACTTACAAAAAAGATATGTATGTGAGACTATGGGGTTGGGTTCGCTCATTTGTATGGTAGGTACCAGAAGGGGTGTGTCAAACAGTTAGGCTCTCTGAGGTCTCGCCTCCTATCACAACATAAATTTATCGACCAATTTTAATTACCCCCCAAGTGTCCGTTGGGAAGTTATGGGAAAAATATTAATTTTCCAAAAATAGGTAATTTTGTAGGGGAGTTACCAGAAGGCGTGAACCGATATAGTCCATATTCATTCCTTATTCAACTTTTCATAAGCGAACATCATACGCAAAATTTGAGTGAATTCAGTTTACTTACAGAAAAGTTATGTATGTAAAACTATGAGGGTTAATTCGGTCATTTGCATGGGAGGTACTAGAAGGGGTGTGGCAAAGGTTTCGGTTTCTTAAGGTTTATCTACTTTTGCAAGATAAATAATCTGACCAAATTCAAACATCCTTCAGTTGTCCGTGTGGATGTTGTGGAAGAAATATTAATTTTCCAAAAATAGGTAATTTTGTATGGGAGGTACCAGAAGTGGTGCCATTCAGCCCATTTACAATCCCATAAGTTCGTTTTGAAAAATATTAAAGATTTGTTAAAGATTACTCTAGTTATCCTGCTGACCAGCCATCCAGCAAGCCAGACAGACGGACATAGCTCAATCGTCTGAAAAAGTTCTGAAACGAATTTGGTCTTTAGATACTTTGGGTCTAACTCGTCTGCTTTAATGCGTTACACTTTTTTTCGTATCAAATGATATATACCCTCATCCCTAATGGTGATGGTATAAAGCAAGGTACTTTCTGGTATAAAAGTAAAAAAGTAATTTTTTTGAAGGGAGATGGAAACAGAAATTCTAAATTTTACTTAGTTTCCTTCCTAGAGCTGAAAATCAGAAAATTATGTATAATACTATTTTGTTAAAAATTAAAAAATGTCAGGCCGCGCTGGGATTCTAACAGTGCACCTCACCTCCATCATACGCGTTTCATCTTTGGTAAGAAAAATCAGCATTGACCTCGCCTTAGTGACATCAGCTATCACAGGCACTTACTTACAACCTTTGTAACATCACAATTGTTTGTTTAGTACTTTTTTGTAAAAAAAAGTTAGTTTTTGATGCAATAATAGTACACTTTGACACATTAAAAGTACCTTTTCCTTTTTTTCCTTGGTCCAGTATAAGTACTCTTGGCAGATTAAAAATACTTTCTTGTACCATTAAAGTACTTTCTGGTACGACATAAAAAGTACCATAAGCAATTTGATAATAGTGCTTTAATTGTACCACAAAATACTTTTGTTGTACCAAAAAGTAGTATTTTTTGCATAAATCAGTACTTCTATGATATTAAAAAGTACTTTTATTGTGGCAGAAAGTACTTTTACTATATTGCACAAGTACTTTTTTTGCAGCAAACATATCTTTTGTTCTACTTAAAGTACTTTTCACGTACCACAAAGTACTTTTATGATGTCAAAATACTAATAGTACTTTTATTGCACCAAGAAGTATTTTATTGTACCAGAAAGTACTTTCGTGGTACCAAAAAGTAATTTTATTGTACCAAAAAGTACCTTTATTGTACAAAAAAAACTTTCGTGGTTCAAAAATGTACTTTTATTGTGCCAAAAGTACTTTTATTGTAACAAAAAGTACTTCTATTGTACCAGGAAGTACTTTCGCGGTACCAAAAAGTACTTTCGTGGTACCAAAAAGTAATTTCATTGTACCAAAAAGTACTTTCATGGTACTAAAAAGTACCTTTTGATACAATAATATTACTTTTTGTTACCTTTATTAGTATTTTGGCACAATAAAAGTACTTTTTGGTACATAAAAAGTATTTTATTGTAGAATAAAGGAGTAAAAGGACTTGCGTAATACAGTTAAAGTACATTATGGTAGATTGAAATTACTTTCAGGTACAATATAAAAAGTACCAAAAATTGTATTATAATAGTGTTTTTTTGCACCACAAAGTACTTTTGCTGTACCAAAAAGTACTTTTTGTATAAAACAGTACTTCTGTGATATTGAAAAGTACTTTTATTGTGCCAGAAAGTACTTTAACTATGCTACACAACTACTTTTATTGGAGCAGGCATATCTTTTGTTCTACTTAAAGTACTTTTCACGTACCACAAAGTACTTTTATTATGTCAAAATACTAATTAAAGTACCAAAAAGTAAGTTTATTGCACCAAAAAGTACTTTTATTGTACAAAAAGTACTTTCATGGTACCATAATGTACTTTTATTTTACCAAAAAGTACTTTTATTGTACCAGAAAGTACTTTTATTGTACCAAAAAGTACTTCTATTCTACCAGAAAGTAGTTTCATGGTACCAAAAAAGTACCTTTTAATACAATAAACTTACTTTTTGGTACCTTTATTAGTATTTTGACACAATAATGGTAATTTTTGGTACATAAAAAGTACTTTTTAGTAAAACAAAATATATGTTTGCTACAATAAAAGGAGTTGCGTAATACAGTTAAAGTACATTATGGTACAATGAAATTACTTTCTGGCACAATATAAAAAGTACCAAAAATAGTATTATAATAGTGTTTTTACCACAAAGTACTTTTGATGTACCACAAAGTACTTTTTGTATAAAACAGTACTGCTATGATGTAAGTACTTTTATTGTGTCAAAAAGTACTTTAACTTTATTACACAACTATATTTATTGTTGCAAACATATCTTTTGTTCTACTAAAAAGAACTTCTTATGTAACAAAAATTACTTTTATTGTACCATAAAGTACTTTATGGTAGCAACAGTACCAATTGTGGCATGATGGTTAGTCTCATTCATCTACATTTGCATTCATCGGTCGGCGGCACCCTCGAACTTGTGGACAGCAACTTCGCAATATAGTGTCGAGTCAATGGGCATATCTAGTGAAAGTTGATCAAACAGTGATGTCCGTATTCGTCTATAAACAAGGTTAGGACATGCGGTAGATCCAGGGTTAGATTCCTGTCTCAATCATCTACATTTCTTTTATTGGCGGTCCCCTCGATGCTGCTGTTCACAACAACTTCACAGTAAAAGTCTAGTGAAAGCTACTCAAACAGCTGATATTTACATTCATCTATAAAACTGTAGGTACCGCTGTGTGAGTCTAAAAGCTAAATAACAACTTCTACAGACCTAAAAAACAGAAGAAAACATACAAAAAAAAGTTAGCAATTTTAAGGCAATAACAGACAAATGTGGCAAGTTATCTATAGAAATATATATATCGTTGGATATATTCAAAATTGGTTCAGAACTGACTGAGCTAATAGCTTATAAGTAATATATATGTGATTCCTACGACTCTTCTTCTTCTTTCATCGGGATCTATCTTGCGCCATCAGTTTTATTTCGGACCAAGTCATTCAAGTTTCTTTGATGTTGGATTCTAGTAACCTTCTCCATGTGTTGGCTGGTCTGCCTCGTCTTCTGCTGCCTTGTGGGTTCCAATCGATTGCCATCTTAGAAATATAGTCCTGGGGTCGTCTTATAACATGGCCAAACCAGCTCTATTTTCCCTTCGTAGTTTCTTTGTGGATTGGTGTTTTGCCAGTTCTTTGCCAGAGGACTCGATTAGAAATTAGTTTTGGCGAAAAAAATTTCAATATGTTTCGCAGGCAGCGAGGATTATTGTTACTAAAACCTTGTTGGCCATACTTAAGATTAATGCTATCTGGGTTTTTACATTCTGTGAGATTTCTTTGTTTTGGCAGCTTAGTAATGACTCCCTCACTAAGTTTTTTTTGGAAGAGATAACCAAAAGTCTTCGATAATGTGTCTGATTACACTATGCGATAGTCAAAATCGGGATGGGATGACACCAACGGGAAATGTTATATCTGTCAAAAACAAGTTATACGTGGCCCGGGGTGTCGCTGGCTCACATTCTAGGAATCGAGATATATCGATTTGAAGTTAGTAAGTATCGTATAGGGGAATTTGTCACATGATTATCATAAGAAATATTCCACGTAAATCATACGCCATGGAGTACAACAGTTTTATTGTAACTGCTACAAAATAAACCAAGTTCTAAATCATTTGATGAATGGAAAAGCGAAACTGTTGCTTATGTAGGGAAACGTTATATGAACAGACTAGCTTTCCCGGCTCGCGTTGCTTCACCCGTACTTTCAATGAATTTTCTTGAGAATTTAATCAATACATATAATATGCAAACGTTCATTACACTATGGTTGTAGCTTTACCCCATTGGTCTGAGTTATTGTACCGCTTTAATCCCTAAAAGTTCGAAATTCAAAAGATATATTCGTATCACAAAACTAAACTGGACTGGTATCTCCTCTAATTCTATAGGAAGCATGCCCATATACGATTATAGCATTAGCCGTTTGGGTGATAGGTGATGGTACCAGTTTTATCTCCATTCGGTCTTTTTTACCCCCAAATGTTCGAATTTTTAAAAAAACCATCTAGCGCTCTCTAATTCGATAGGGAGCAATGTTAAATGATTACAGCTTAAGCCGATTGGTCTGGGTGATGCACTATGGTTTTTTTTCCGTTAGTTTTGGCATAAAGTCAATTTTTTTTTTGTTTAGTATTTTAAAAATTTGTTGATTTTTTATTTTTAAAAACCCTAGCCAGATAAAAAAATATTAAACTATAACATGTGGAGCAATACTGCTCTGCTTGCGCGCTGTTAAAGTCAGCTGATTATGTACCACCTGTTTTGTATGAAATTGGCGGGAAAAATTTTGCGACTTTGATTGTTTGCTCTGGCGAAAGTTTACACAAAAGTGAAGTGAATAAATATGGAAAACAATTGTCCAGGTATGTTAAACTATTGTTTACCAATGTTTGTGTCGTTGTTATGTATTTTTGTCCAATTGTACCGTGTTTTGTTTATGTGTATTTTTAGAACGAGCTTAACAAGTGTAGTTGTGTTTCGTGGATCAGTACTTTTGCATGGCAAAGCGTTGCAAAATGTTGTAAGTGATAAACTATTAACCAAATTGTGCAGATTAATGAGAAACTAATCCTTTTTGTCCGAATCCACACGTTTTCGAAAAAATCAAATTTTTCTAGTACCATATGTGTTCAGTCGTGCTGAGCTGGTTGACATTTGGAGCAACAACAATCGCTCAGGAGACGCTGTACATCAGCACATATTGAGTGTCATCGCAGAAAAACATTTAGATAACGAAACCATAAAGTCGATAAATGAAAAAGTAAAAGACTTTGTCAATTATTTAAAAAAACACTTGCCTAAATGTAATTCAACTGTAGAAAGATTTAAGAAAAAGCACGCAAATTGGCTTGGGAAAAGCCTATTCATAGAAATCACTGGTCATTATGCATTGGCAAATAAAGTGGGTCGCCCAAAATGTGATTACGAAAGCGCTGGTCCTCGTCTGAAAAGAAAATTAGCCGCGGAACTTTCAGAGGAGAATAACCACTTATCTCCCTTACTCATACATGCTGCCACAGTTTCAGCTAAAAAATCTAACGAAAAAGACTTGGCTGTTGTTTTAAAAGCAGCTGCGAGTTGTGAGAGTATTAATGAAATAAAAAAGAAGCTTTTTGCGGATGAGCCCAAACAAATGTCAGCTGACAGTGCGCTTGCATTTTTAATGGAAAATGGATTCACAAAACGACAATATATAAATATACAAAGAAATGCAAAAATTCACGGATGTGATATATACCCGGCATATCCGGCCGTACTTAGTTCCAAATTAAAACTCAGGCCAAAAGGAATTGAATATTTTGAAAATAAGGCACTTGTATCATTGCAAAATCTTTTGGATCACACATCATCCCGCATTCTTGAATTGCAACACGAGGTCTTAGAAACACTTTCCAACGTGGTACATTGCAAGCTATTCTTCAGCTATGGATATGATGGTTCGTCCGGCCAGAGTTTATACAAACAGCGTTTCCAGATCCATGATAGTCCTTCAACTGACAGTTCACTGTTTGTTACTACAATTGTCCCATTGAAATTGATAAATGAAACGCAACAAATTATTTGGCTCAATAAGACTCCGCAATCTGTTAGATTTTGCCGCCCATTGAAGATTGAGTTCATTAAGGAAACTACCTCCCTGATATTAAAAGAAAAGGAAAATTTGGATGCCCAGATTCGCAACATGCAAATATATTTGTATAAATTTAAAGAAAAATATATATATGTCGAGTATATTGGCCACATGACACTAATAGATGGGAAAGTCTTAAATATATTGTCAGGCACCAACTCTTGTCAGTCTTGCCCAATCTGTGGAGCGAAGCCAAAACAATTGCTCAACATTAAAGATATAAACTCGAAAGCTTTTATGGCTAACGCACACGCTCTTCAATATGGGATCAGCCCTTTACATGCTTGGATCCGCTTTTTCGAGTTTGTTTTAAAAATCTCATATAGAATTGAGCTTAAAAAGTGGCATGTCAAGGACTGCGATAAGCTTAAACTAAAAGAACGAAAAAGACTTTTACAATTAAAAATGATGAAAGAAATGGGCCTAAATGTGGACAAGCCTCTTTCAAATGGCAGTGGAAACTCCAATGACGGCAACACAGCGAGAAGAGCATTTTCCAATGCAGCTTTACCGTCATCAATTCTTGATTTTGATTATGATATTTTACAAAGTTTTCATACAATTCTAATAACAATTAACTGCGAGTACGAAATAAACTCGGAAAAGTTTAAAGACTTCTGTGCTAAAGTTTTTATGGCATATCAGAAAAAATATCCTTGGTATCCGATGTCGCCTACTGTCCACAAAGTCTTAGTGCATGGGTACCAAATAATAGACACTTGTTTAGTTCCTGTTGGATGCCTTGGGGAACATGCATCAGAATCCCGAAATAAATTATATAAGAGCGATAGAAGAGGCCACGCTAGAAAATGCAGTCGATTAGACAATATTACAGACGTTTTCAATAGATCAATGGATACTTCTGATCCGTTGATGTCCAGTACCTATTTAAAAGAACGACCAAATACAATCAAAAAGAAAACTATACCAGCAGAAGTTATATCTCTACTACAAGCACCACATTTAGAAATTCAATGTGAAAATGATGATCCAGATTCCATACAGAACTCGTCCGACGAAGATTATGACGAACTGGATGGACTTGAGGTTATTGCTTCAGAAGATGAATACTTTGAACTTGAAGAAAATTGAGTAACTTCTATAGTAAATAACATAACCAAACCTATTTAAAATGTTGTTAAATGTATCTTTTCTTTCAGAATGAAGCACTAATAATGGAGATGAATACTAAAATGTGAATTTGAATAATAGTTATTGTTTTTTTTTTTTGATTAAATATAATAGAAAATAAAAAACAAAAATGTTTAATAAAGCCTTGTTGCATGTCGGACAGATCGCTTATATGGCAGCTATATGAAATAGTGCCCCAAATTATTTGAAACTTGGTAGGTCATCTTGGGAGCCTAAAATATATATTCAAACCATATTTCAATTCAATTGGTTTTAAATTAGAGTTTATGCCAAAAAAAAACGGAAAAAAACCATAGTGTGATGGTACAAGTTTTATCCCTCATTGGTAATTTTTACACCTGAAAGTACTAATTTTCATGTAGAGTATGATAGAGGCCCTATGGATAGTACTACAGAATGAAAATGTCACTGCAATTGGTCCATTTTTCAGCGAAACGCAATCTTCCTTGTACCAGTAACATGTCTAGCAAATCTCATCTTCACACCTCTAATGACTCGGGAGATATGACCGGTTGAAATTTGGGTTTGTGTGGGCGGTGCCACGCCCGAATGTCCAACTATGTAGATAGAGGCCCTGTGGACAGTATCACACATAGAAAATTCAATTGCAATCGGTCCATTTATTTGGGCAATATTACTATTGTTAAAAAAGGGGTGTGACACAGCCCACTTTCCACAACCAAAGTATTTTTTCTTATACGACCGTTGTAGATACCAAATCTCGACTTCGTACCTACAATGGTTCAAAAGATACAGTCATTTTAAAATTTCAGTTGTATGGGGCGGTGCCACGCCCATTTTACCCCCTTTCAGTCCGAATTTCCAAAAATCCCTTCTTAGTGCGCGCCTATGTCTTAAAAGAAACCTGCATTCAGAATTTCACGGTTCTAGCTTTAGCCGTATGGGCTGGGGAGTGATCAGTCAGTCACCCAAGCCTTTTATATATAAAGATTAAAGGAATTGTTATATTTAATTTTGTTAAATTTGTTTGAGCAAAATCGGACTAGTGGTTCTCGAGTTATGTCAAAAAAAAAACCACCAAAGGTGACAATTTCCCCTATATAATAACTAACTAACTTCACATCGATATATCTCGATTCCTAGACGTGACCCAGCGAAACGCCGGGACACGTAAAACTTCTTTTTTACCGATATAACTTTCCCCGGTAGTTTGAACCCTTCCCGATCACTGACCCCTACCATTTGTCTCACAGTGTTATGGATGCGTTGAGAGTTGGATCGACTCTAGGCAATTCGGAATTGATGTTGTCTACACCTGATGTCTTGCCGAGTTCAGGCTGTACTCATATCAGTTCTAATTTCATGATAGAAGCATTGGCATTGCCAGACAGTTGTAGGTTGCGGAATTAACAGTATGTCGGCATAGTAGTCGGACCATATTGCCAATTGCCGCTCCTCGGACGAGTCAGTTCCCCCATTCAGATCTTTTACAGAGAGTATGTGGTTTTACGGGTACTCCCTGAAACTTGTTTTGCAATCCTGTGCAGATCTGTACTCTATGAGTGGACTTAAGTTTGACTACGTCATATCTTCTTGGAAGAGACTGTCAAGATTGCAGATATTTTCCAAGTCACTTTTTAGCTTATCGCAATGTGGTCAATTTGAGTTTCTGTTTGGTGATCCGTTACTTTGTGTACATCCCTCTGAGGCGAAGATAGTGCCGCCGATAGTGAGTTCGTTATTTGCACAGGTTTCGGTGAAAAGTTCACCATTTTCGTTCATTTGTCTTAGTCTGTGAGATCGCATTTTTTTTTTTTTTTTTTTATTTTTTATTATTTTTTCAACCTTATTTCAGCAAAACATTTTTGATTTTAAGCCTCAGCGTCCGTATTAGTGTTACCATCATAAGTGACGAAAGACCCGGAACCCAGTTTTTGCCACGTCAGTCAAGATTTTGAAAGTAACTTTGGTGTATAGATCCATGTTGTACTCGGCCAGACCTTCACCAGGCACTAGGTCTCTTCCCAAGTACCAAATGACTGTAACACCATGTAATTATATCATCACCCTTAGGGATGAGGGTATATATCATTTGATACGACCCAAAAGTGTAACACATAGAAGGAGTCACTTCAGACCCTAGGTTTCTTAGAACCAAATTCGATTCATGACTTTTTAAGTCATTTGAGACATGTCCGTCTGGTGGCTGTCCGGCTGGTTCGCACGATAACTTTCGAAAGACGCAACCAAATGTAAATGAAATTTTGCACGAGTTAATATTTCCCCAAAACTACTTACGATATTGCAAATGGGCTACATGGCTCCGCCTCTTCTGATACCTCCCATACAAATACATCATTCCGCCCACTTTAGAAATCGAGTTATAATATCAATACACCCAACGGGATCGTACCCAAATTCTGTACTTAGTAAAGTATTTACAGGAAAAAGTTTGGAAAAAAAATTGGAAGTCTAGCCACGCCCCTTCTGGTACCTCCCATACAAATTCACCTTTCCACCCACTTTAGATATGGAGCTCGTACCCTAATTCTCAATTTAGTAAAGCTATAGAAGGATACAGTTTTTGAGAAAAAAAACTGGAAGTCTACCAACGCCCCATCTGGTACCTCCCACACGCATCTGGTACCGCCCACTTTAGAAATCGATTTATATTATTATTAAAACTACCGCGATCGTGACCAAATTCTGTATTTAATAAAGTTCAAGCAGGATAAAGTTTTGGAGAAAAATCTGGAAGTCTAGCCACGCCCCTTCTGGTACCTCCCATACAAATTCACCTTTCCGCCCACTTTAGATATGGAGCTCGTACCCTAATTCTCAATTTAGTAAAGCTATAGAAGGATACAGTTTTTGAGAAAAAAAACTGGAAGTCTACCAACGCCCCATCTGGTACCTCCCACACGCATCTGGTACCGCCCACTTTAGAAATCGATTAATATTATTATTAAAACTACCGCGATCGTGACCAAATTCTGTATTTAGTAAAGTTCAAGCAGGATAAAGTTTTGGAGAAAAAATCTGGAAGTCTAGCCACGCCCTTTCTGGTACCTCCCATACAAATTCACCTTTCCGCCCACTTTAGATATGGAGCTCGTACCCTAATTCTCAATTTAGTAAAGCTATAGAAGGATACAGTTTTTGAGAAAAAAATCTGGAAGTCTACCAACGCCCCATCTGGTACCTCCCACACGCATCTGGTACCGCCCATTTTAGAAATCGATTAATATTATTATTAAAACTACCGCGATCGTGACCAAATTCTGTATTTAGTAAAGTTCAAGCAGGATAAAGTTTTGGAGAAAAAATCTGGAAGTCTAGACACGCCCATTATGGTACCTCCCATTCAAATGTACCACTCCGCCCTCTTTAGGGATGGAGTAATAATATCAATATACTCGACACGATCGAGCCCAAATTCTGTATTTAGTAAAGCTATAACAGGATAAAGTTTTGGAGAAAAGATCTGGATGTCTAGCCACGCCCCTTCTGATACCTCCTTTACAAATGTACCACTCCGCCCACTTTAGAGATGGAGTAATAATATCAATATACTCGACAAGATCGTGCCCCAGTATTTTATTAAGTTATAACAGGATAAAGTTTTGGAGGAAAAATTGAAAGTCTAGCGGCGCCCCTTATGGGACCTCCCATACAAATGTACCTTTCCGCCCACTTCAGAGATGGAGTAATAATATCAATACATCCAACGGTATCGTGCCCAAACTCTGTATTTAGTAAAGCTATAACAGGATAAAGTTTTGGAGGATAAACCTAGAGGTCTAGACACGCCCCTTCTAGTACCTCCCATACAAATTTACCACTAAACCCACTTTAGAAATCGAGTAATAATATCAATATAATAGCAATTTTTTTTATTTTACTGAGGGTAATGGTATATGTAAGTAGGGTCACCCTACTAAAACTTTCTTACTGGTTTTTAATAATTTCAACTACTAGTTCGTCCTTTTTAGAAACCCGCTGCCACTTGAAATTATGTTTTGAAAAAAACAGCCCAATTCCCAGCCTCTTAATAGTATCACATTGATCGGCCTTAGTATTCTTAGATATATGCATAATACATTTAACACCAACCAACCGATAATCTTTTTAACAATTTAACCGATCTGTGTTCAATTCTCCACCACCTTTCCGCCTCTCTTTTGCCACTTGGCAATCAAATCAATGCCGTCGTCCAAGCTGTCACTTACGATTTGGCGCATTGAGATCTTGCGCATGGGTTTTTTTAGCCACAGCCAACAGTTCTCATGCCATGATCCTCAGTTTAATCATCATGTTCCACTTGATTAACTTAACAAAATTCCAATCAATTTAAATTTGCAACGTGCAATAATGTTTAAATGTCAAATTGTATTAAAGTGGATGCGACTGACTGCTGATGGTATTGCGACTGTGACTGCGGGATCGCTACTACTACTGCTGGCTCATACAATATGTCCAGTATCCCTCCACGAGTCGTCACCAGCAGAGGAACAGCCATAGAAGCAGATATCTTCATTCAATTCCAATTTCCCATTGAATACAATACGATTGAAGTTGTCATCAATTTCGTATGTCGGCTGTTCGTAGCTGCTGCTGGCAAGAATTTCAATTGATTTTGCTGGTGTTTTTCTGTTGCTGTTTTTGTTTTTGTAAGCGCGCGTTTATCTCTTTTACGGTTTTGCACCGTCCAACAACGACGGTGCCTTTTGATGGCTCCATTGATGTGGAGTTGAAACAAGGCACCAGCGCGACACTTTGTACACATATGGATGAATGTGATTGGAACACCACAGCTGTGAAAACATGAAAGCCAAATAGGCGGCAAATAATCAAACATGTTAACAATTTTTCTGATGACTCACTTTGTTGGCGCAATAAGGCCCCTAGCCTGTATATGCTAAAGGGAGCTTAAGAGAAAAAAAACGCAAATGATTAAACGTTCTCTAAAGAGGTGTCGAAAAGAAATTACAAATATTAATTGATTTGTGTTAAATAATTGTCACACCGCCAAAGACAATGATGACATTAAGGTTTTTTTTACCCTCGGTAATTATAAAGAGGTGAAGCAAGCAAACAACTCATAAAGCACATGGAAAAAATTGCACCATGTATAGCCCCTCTTTACTAAATTGCAATTACTTACTGCAGTCTACTGCACCTATGATGGCAAGCACTCGCGCATGCTCACTGCTACGATCAGTGGCAATAACATAACGCAATTACATTTGCTGCGTTCTCTACTCGCCGTTGAGTGTCTCCGCTTATTAAGCTGATAAAAGATCAATTTAGTTTGCAATGCGTCACTGATTTAAATCCGATATTGTAAAATTGAGCTGCCTTGATCCATGGCACAACATGATCATGTGGTATTTGCAATTATTGAACTTCAAAGGCTGTTACTGTCCGCCAGTGGCAAACGAAATCAAAGGGCAGCCAGCTTTAGGTATGGAGATAATAGTATTGGATGGTTAGAATGTAAGGGGGAAAGGGGATAACTACTGCCATTCAGATGAATACAAATTATGTACTTGGCAGAGGCGTCTCTTGGGTAGGGGAGAGTATGCTATAGAAAGAGTATACTATAGAATAAAGTGTGAGCATTAAAGTATGGGAAGGCAAGCAAGAGAGAGAGAGAGAGAGAGAGTGGATATAAAGACAGCTGCTGCCACACAGATAAATGCAAATGTCTGTTCAATCGGGCTACTACCCAGTACAATCAGGCTACAAGCCTGTACAATCGAACCTTCAGCCTGTACAACCGGCCTATAAGCCTGTACAATCGAACCTTCAGCCTGTACAATCGGACAATAAGTCTGTACAAATGTACCTACGAAACTGTACGACAGACGCTAAATGTGTACTACGAGTTCTCGTACTTGTAAGACCAGAGCATATTAATAGTAAATTTTCACCAGAAGGACCTACCGAATTTACCTGCGAGTTCTCGACTTCCGACGCCACCCAATTACCACAACTTAAAACCCATCACTGAATTACCGCAACGTAAATCCCGTCCTGTTTCCAATCACCGAACTACCGCCGCTCGTCTAAGGACCGCTTCTCCGTACAAAGGACAACAACTCCAGGCACAGCAATATATTATACCAGGCACTATCAACGATTCGAGGCCACCGACCGAGCAAAATCCCCAGACATCATTACTCACCATTAAACATCTTAAGGATATCAGACAAGTGATTGTACTTTAGCTAAAGGATCTGGAGTGTTTTGTTCTATTTGAATATTGTGGATTGTAAAATAAGGAAATAATTATATAATATCTTGCCCTAGTCAGGGAAATCCACTATTTTCTTTCATCGGGTTTTGAGGGTCTTTACGAAGAACCTTGAGGCGGCTGAGACTACCTCAGCCTAATATAAAACCTTACTTACATACTTAAGTGGCCCATTACAACTTACGAACGTGGTTCATAAATTGGAGGCCTGAAATATTTAAGAACTACACACGCTTCGGTCTTCCGAGTGCGTTCTCCTGTTAGTCCTACCTGATGATGGCACGTCGCCAACCACTTTGTCCTTCCAACGAAGTTTGGGTCCCCTTCTCTGCGTCGTCCTTCAGGTTCGCCTTCAAACACCTTTCTCGCTGGAGCATTCACATTTACCTGGCAACATGTTCCAGCAAAACCCCCTTTATAAATTATCTGATTAAAGGTCAGTCATTCGTGGAGTTTAGAGGCAAGTGTTCAAAGCCCTGCAGAGTTAAACAAGGAGTACCACAGGGCGGTGTTCTAAGCGGACGACTGAACTAAAATGGCGACGGGCCAAAACATTGATGAGCTATGTGGTCGTGTGAATGGATATCTCGGAACGGATATCTCTTAAACCATCAACAGCGAAGTCATCAGCAACACCCTTCACCACCTGGACGCTGGCCTTCGATAGCTCAGTGGAAGCGACGTATATTTGCAATCCGAGTCCGAAGGTGCCGGGTTCAATTTCTGACCGGGGCAGTGGCATCAACAGCCATGAAAAATTACTTTTTAAGTACTTTCGAGTTCTCCAGCCAACAAAACTAATTCTATATACTTCCACTACAAAAATATCCATATTCCGCAAGGACCAAGGACAAAAGGAAATAATTTATCAACATCTTAAAAAAATAATAAAACCAGCTGGCGCCATCGCTTAGGTGAAAATTGTTCAAAGAAACAAAAGAGGGTTGCCAACAATGATCGTATGATAATCAGATTGCAGAATTATCCACTCCAGCTTCTTCCTCCAGTTGTTACAACAACAGCAACAATCACCTGAACGAAGAAGGTAAACATAGATTTACGTAACGATTTTGGTGTCGGAGTCGATGGCGTTCAAATGCCGACTTTGAACCACCCAAATTGGGGGGTCACCCCAATTTGGGGGTCATCTTTGGTACCCTCATGTTCATGCCAATGCAATTACGTATAAATTGTGAAGTTGAAAATAGGTCCTCAAAGCACTAGCCAGCGGAACTTGAGAAATTTTATTGGCTACCTACAAAACAATTGGCCGGTCAGTGGCCAACTATGCTGCTCGAGTGTGTCTCCTTCACTGAGTGATATCCAATAGAGAAATATTCAAAGCTGACAAAATGCTACCCTAAGGACGGTAACTGGTTGCATGCAGATTACCTCGAAACATCACCTACAAGAAGAAACGAAGGTTCTGCCAGTCAGGAAACATTATGTCATCTCGACCAAACAGTTCAGCTTGGGATGTCATCGGAGGAGTAACACCAATTTTAACATCACACAGTTGGATGCTTCCACAAGCCATGTCCGGAAGGAGCTTAGTATATACGAGGAGAACATACGAAATTATGAACAGGATCCCTAGGATATAGCGGCTTTAAACAAAATTTATAGAGAAGACATCAATCCGTGGTTTTAGCTTACCGCATGAATGTCGTACAAAACATGTCCGGTCAGTGTTCAACTATGCTGCTCCAGTGTGGTCTGCTTCGGTGACTGATACCCAGTGGAGAAATATCCAAAGCTGATAAAATGCTGCCCTAAGAACGGTAACTGGTCGCATGCAAATAACCTCGCAACACCTCATACATGAAGAACGAAGGTCCTCTCAGTCAGAGAAGTTCTTCTTGAAAATCTCATCGGAGGAGTCATCCCAACATGCTTCCCCGAGGCACGTCAGGAAGGACCTTCGTATATACGAGGATAACATACGAAATTATGTGCAGAATCCCTTGGATGTAGCAGCTTTGAACGGCATTCATAGGGACACCATCATTAGGTTACCACATGAATGCCATTCTTGGAGGCCGCCTGTAGTTGAAATAGAGAAAACCTACCACAGAAGATAAGATTTGCTCTGGCACATTTAAGAACGGGATGGAGCAACACGTCCAATGAGTACTGGTTTCGCATAGACCATGCTTTCTCTAATACATGCCCACCAAGTAGTCAGGCTCACCATGATACCCACGACAAACTGTCCAGCACACCAATGGATTTATGGACTAACCCAGTGGAGGTAGCCCAATTTTTAGCCTTTGACCTCACCGATTAACTCCCGGACAAAATATGTAAAGTTTTAACTAGTAGTACCTAGTAGTTTAATATGGGTATTTCCAGCGGAAGGACGGACGATTTTATATTATATTAAAAAATTGCTATATTTTAAACTTGTTGCTTTTGTAATCATATAATGAATTTATTGAACAGCAGCACCTACCAGAAAAATAGAATAATTTTTCAGGTTTACCAAATGTCTCATTATGAGATTGAGAGAAAGTTGTCACTTATGTATTTATTTATGTCAACCTCAATAAAAGTCAGCAACTAATGACATATCAAGGTTAATAAAAAGGGACAATGTCCTTGAAAGGGCATAACAATGACTAATTAAATTTTTGTTGGTAAAACTTTATCTTTAGTTCACACTTTAATGTTTCCACCAATGCACTCCTTAACTAAAGTACGCTCCTGTCATCATGCTACAACATTCTTGACTGCATTACACTGCTTGGTTGAAAATTGCTTCATAGCCCTGTCGTTTCGGTTGGTTCCCAACACACCATAATCAATTGTAAGCGAAATTTATTAAAACGAGTAATCAACATTGAATGGTCAATCCCCATAGTCAGGTTGGTAGGGAATTGGTACAAGTTAAATGTTCCTATTGTGGTCACATCATCATCATCATCATCATCACCATCACCAACACCAATTTTCAACATCGCCGTTGTCCTCGTCGTCTAAGTCGTCATCACAATTCCACCAGTGATCAGTTGTTGACAACTGTGGTAGTAATCTGTTGGAATAAATCGATTTTAATCAAAATTTATGATAATTTCGTCGAAAAGTAAAGCATAAAGGACAATAGGAAATAATAGGAGAGCAGAGCGAGAGTGAGAGAGAGAGAGCAAGCTGCAAGGTTGGATATTAATTCTAGAAGGTAGATAATCAAGTCTAATGGTGGGATTGAACAAAAGAAACACTTGGAAACTTTTGAACAGTAAATCAAGAATTTGAGGGGTGGTGATGGCGAACCTTTACGCTATATCCAGGACCCATTTTACTGTATTTAATTTCTGGTAATTTAAAAATTTTCAAACATTTTTTTTCATAGTAACACAAGTAGCCAAGCAAACTTCTCGTTACTTGTGTTTCTTTTATGAGGAATCTGTTAGGATTTTTATTGATTTCTCTTCGGAGCGCTCCTAGAATGCTCTTTAATAGGACTCTTTTCGGAATCCTTCTTCTCAGCGCTCTTAGAATGCTCCCTAATAGGACTCTTTTCAGACTCCTTCTTCGGAGCACTCCTACAATGGTTTGATGGGTAGGTTTCTTTGAACCAAATTCGATTCCTGACTTTTCTAGGTCGTTTGATCCATGTCCGGCCGTCTGTCCGGCTGGTACGCACGATAACTTACCAAAGACGTTGCCAATTGTTTTGAAACTTTTGCGTGGGTTAATATATTCCTTAAACTACATACGGGATTGCATATGGCCTATATTTCCACGCCCCTTTCGGGTACCCAATGGTACCATTCCTCCCACTTTTTAAAATGAGTAATACTATCATTACACCCTACAAGATCATGCCCAAATTCTGTATTTTGTAAAGCTAGTACAGGATAAAGTTTTGGAGAAAAAATTGGAAATTTAGCCACGCCCCTTTTCGTACCTCCCATACAAATGTACTATTCCTTCCACTTTAGGCATCGAGTAATAATATCGAAACACACAACGCGATCGACATAGCAGGATAATATGTTGGAAGGAAAACTTAATGACTTGCCACACCCCTTCTAGTACCTCCCATTCAAATGTACCCTTCCGGCCACTTTAGAAATCGAGTAATAATATCAATACAACCAATGTAAAGATAGTACAGGGTAAAGTTTTGGAGAAAAAATTGGAAATTTAGCCACGCCCCTTCTGGTACCTCCCATACAAAAGTACCCTTCAGCCTACTTTCAAAATAATATCAATACACCTAACGCGATCGATATAACAGGATAATGTTTTGGAAAGAAAACAGGAAGTCTTGCCACGCCCCTTATAGTACCTCCCATATAAATATATCCTTCCTCCCAATTTAGAAATCGAGTAATAATATCAATACACAGAATGCGTTCGTGCCCAATTTCTGTGTTTAGTAAAACTACAACAGGATAAAGTTTTGGAGAAAAAACTCGAAGTCTTGCCATGTACCTCCCATACAAATGCACCATTCCGCCCACTTTAGAAATCGGAAGTCCAGCCACGCCACTTGTGGTATCTCCCATACAAATATATCATTCCGTTCACTTTTCAAATCGAGTAATGATATCAATAAGTTTATCAATGGCTAATGTTTTATAGAAAAAATTGAAAGTCTTGCCACGCCCCTTCTGGTACCATCCATACAAAAGTACCGCTCCGCATACTTTAGAAATCGAGTAATAATATCGATACAACCAATGTGATCGTACCTCACTTCTGTGTTTAGCTTTACTAACAGATTAACAAAATAATATTTTGGAGCAAAAACTCGAAGTCTTGTCACGCCCCTTTTTGTACCTCCCATACAAATGCACCAGAAGTCCAGCCACGCCACTTCTGGTATCTCCCATACAAATATATCATTCCGTTCACTTTTCAAATCGAGTAATGATATCAAAGGGTTTATCAATGGCTAATGTTTTATAGAAAAAATTTAAAGTCTTGCCACGCCCCTTCTGGTACCATCCATACAAAAGTACCGCTCCGCATACTTTAGAAATCGAGTAATAATATCGATACACCCAATACGATCGTACCTAAGTTCTGTGTCTAGCTTTACTAACAGATTAACAAAATAAAGTTTTGGAGAAAAAACTCGAAGTCTTGTCTCGCCCCTTTTTGTACCTCCCATACAAATGCACCATTCCGCCCACTTTAGAAATCGGAAGTCCAGACACGCCACTTCTGGTATCTCCCATACAAATATATCATTCCATTCACTTTTCAAATCGAGTAATATCAATAAGTTTATCAATGGCTAATGTTTTATAGAAAAAATTGAAAGTCTTGCCACGCCCCTTCTGGTACCACCCATACAAAAGTACCGCTCCGCATACTTTAGACATCGAGTAATAAAATCAATACAGAAAAAATTGAAGTCTTGTCACGCCCCTTCTGGTACCTCCAATACAACAATATCATTCCGCCCACTGTGAAATCGGAAATCCAGCCACGCCCCTTATTTAACCTCCTATTCAAATGTACCCTTTCGCCCACTTCAGACATCGAGTAATAAAGACAATAAAGAAAAAGAATAAAGTCTTGTCACACCATTTCTGGTACCTCCCGTACAAATGTACCATTCCGCCCATTTTAGAAGTTTGGAAGTCCAGCCACGCCCCTTCTGGGTCTCCTATACAAATGTACCATTCCGCTCACTTTTGAAAGCGAGTAATAATATCAATAACTTTATCAATGGCTAAAGTTTTATAGAAAAAATTGGAAGTCTAGGCACACCCCTTCTGGTACCTTTATTAGAAAGGATTCATCCCGCCTATTTTATAATTCGTGTACTTATATAACTACGCCTAAAGCAATCTAACCCAAATTCTGTATTTACTAATATTTTAACTAGATACAGTATTACAAAACTAAAGTGTTTAAAGTCTAGCCAACCCCCCTTCAGGTTTTTACTGAAGGTGAGGTTATATGTAAGTCCGTTTTCTCGACTGAAACTTTCTCCTCTTTTCTTAATATTTTCCTAACATTTGAAGAAAATACTTTTTATGTAAAGATTTCTTGTGGAATTCACTTTTTTTAAATTTCAAGGACATTTGCTGCTATTATTGTCCTTGATTTTTTCCCCAAAATTTTTGGTTTTTACTTGACGGTTAAGCCCATAAATAAAAATTGATGTATTTAAGGATTTTTGATTTTTTTCATTCTATGCAATTTCAAGGACATTGGCTGCTTTCGTTATGCTTGTTTTTTCTCCAAAATTGCATGTTTTTTATATAGCAAAGGCACTTAAATATAAAAACTGCTTTTATCTCAATTTATTTTAAAAAAGTTTCAAGTTTATTCATTAGTATATTGGAGTGAACTTTTTCTTGCCACTACAAGGACCTTTGCACCTTTCCAGTTGTTACTTTTCGTCTTGTTTTTTTTTTCATTTTGAAATTTTGTAGCATTTTTTCTTTTTCGCCTAACTAATATTTCATGTTAAGTCTACGCCTTTAATATTTCTCCTTTACTAAAAAATTGTGACAATTTCTCCCGGCGACCACAACAATTACCAACTTAAATATTTCCTGGCAGGATTTACGTAAAAAGCCTTTTTTATGACAATAGACAGCCATAAAGATACAGCAGAATCATAACAATTGTTGTCTCTTCTAAGAATCCTAAGAAGTTATAAACATTACCCGCCCCCGCCTTCCTCCTTATGCAGTTCAAAGATCAAAATATGGCAACTTTGTGCCAGACAATAATTTGGGCCGTGCGCTTGTTGTAGTTTCTTCTTTTTTTTAAGATAAATAATCATTTAGTCATTGTTACAGGACTCGGGCCCCTCTTGGACTAATGAAAAAGAAATAAAAGTGTCGAGTGCATTATTGCTTTTTGGTCAACACAATCACAAATAACTGCCCACGCACACAGAGACATACACTACCCCCGCTTAAAAGTCAGGCAACTTTATACCTACATGTGGTGTAAGTAAGCAATTGCCTGTGTGTGTGTGAATGTCTAGTAGTGGCTTATATGAATTTCCGGTAATTGTGGGGGCCCGATACCCACAGACTCTGGTATATTTGACCATAAAACGTGCAAGAAACATCTCTTCAACTGCTGGGCCTGTATAACTCTGCAGCTACGTTTTAATACAAAGGACATTATTGGGGACTTGTTTAGGTTTATTTTTACTTACGCTCTCCACCATCCTGTTAACATGTTGTTGTGTGTGTGTGTGTATGTTATGTCCATCGCTATATTGTCCTATTATTTTGCACTTACTATAACATCGTCATAAATATATTTTGCTTTCTCTCTCTCCCCTCGACACGCTCTCTTTTAGTATTTTATAGATACTACCACACAACCTTGTATTGTGTTGCGTTGCGTACACATAAAAATAAACTTTCCATTTCTTTCATAAGATCCTGTGTGTGTGTGTGTCAGGACATTTAACACAGTTGCAGCTGTTGGCAGTTTTATGATTGTTTGTGTCCGAATACTACTGCTGCTGTATGTTAGCACATACATACGATTTTATTGTCCTGTACGTGAGCATGTAACAGCCAAGTATGTTTTCATCGCCTTTCAATGATTGTTACAGTGCTTGGGGAGGATATCTACTTAACCATATATTATTTAATTTGTATAACCTACCAACAGAAACGCAACAAAAATCTGTGCCTCAATAACTGTCTGACTGTCTTGCCGTCCGTCCGTCCGTCTATCCGTCTGTCTGTGCTTCTATTTTCTTTGGCCGATTACAGAGCTGTCAAAAAGCAATAATCATCAATTTTGATTTTCAGCAAATTTCTTAAGATGCGCGCAAAGTGTTATTAACCATATAATATTTTATTTGGCCGAAAATAAGAAAATATATTGGCGGCGCTGCCAATACATATTTTTTGGTGCAAGCGACCGGAAGTTTTCATATCAAATTGATTGGAATTTATGACAACATAAATAAGGGCATTACTTAGAGCTGGAGTAATGTAGCAGATAGGAAAGGTATTAGTTAAGGGGAAGTTGCATTGTTTTAAGGCTACAGCTATTCGATTTTTTGCATTGAAAACCTTTAAGGAAAAAATTTTGAAGGACGAAGTAAAATACACAAATGTCCTTTCCCTATATACGAACTAATATTTTTTTTTTGTAAATTTTTGGGAAATTCTTAACGCTTTCATTTGATACTTCAATGATAATCTGAATTTATTAAAAAAGTCATTAAAAGAGGGCAGGTCCTTGAAATATCCCTCCGCCATATTAATGTCAATTTTAGTCAATATATTAAAGTCTTTTACCCACAATAATACTCAGAATTTATAAAAATAATTTTCGAGGACATGATCCTTTACCAAGCCTTAAAGACTCCTCCATCATACCAGAGACATATTTGAAAATATTTTGTACAATTATTGTTATAAAAACGATATTTAAACATTAAGGGATTTTGAAATTCACTAAGAAAGGACAAGATCCTTGAAAAAGTGAAAAGTGGAATTAGTCCTTGAGATAGTAAGAAAGTTGTAACCGCTACACTGATGCCTTAGTAATGATTTTCTGCAAGTTTTTGGGGTCTCACTTTCTATGCAGTGCAAAGTCGCTTTTTATCCCACCGATCCTTGATGATATTCTGCGAATTTTGACCGTGCTGTACGAAGCCATTTGTAATCCTGCGTCTACTTTCTGGTAGTGAGTGAGCGGCAAAAAAATGTGCCGTAAGAGCTTTCTGCATATCCTACGAGTCCTTTTAGTTATGCTAAAAGTCTTTGATGATATCCTGTGTGTTCTATTGATCACTCTATGTACTGCGGGTTTTTTTGTCATATCCTTCGAGTACTTGAAAATATCCTGCTAGTTCTATACGACATCCAGAGATTAAAAAGAACATAACGTACGTGGTTAAAGCGATTTCTATGTTTCCTTGACGATATTGCGTGATCATAGGATGCGGTATGCGTGACAATACGATATCCTGTTCCTGGTAGCCAGTTGGTTAAATTAATGTGACTTGTAATGGCACTTCATGTTACTGCAAGTCCTTTTAGAGATACTGCGAGACCTGGTTGATATCCTAAAAGTACTAACCGATATCCCATGTGTCATAAAAGGTTACTCTATATGCTACTGGCCCTTTTCCACATCCTAGGAGTCCTTTGCGATATTCTGTAAAGTACGAAATGAGCCTGTGGGGTTGAATTGAGTCCGGGGACTTCCTGTCGATATATTTCGAATTTATATTACTGTAATTAGGCTTTATTTGAGAGTAATTACATGATATCATTAACCGTGTACAATTCGAGTATCCTGTGATCTTAGCCTGTGCGAGGCCATTCGATGTTTTGCGACTGCTCCATAGTACTTAGTGAGTTTAAAAAACCATTCCATATACTGAAAGTCCTTTTAGACATCCTAGGAGTTGTTTTTGACACCCTGGAAGTCCTTTACGATGTACTGTGTGTCGTATGAGGGCACTTCATGTACTGTACTGTTCTTTTTATATCCTCCTTTCCCGCGAATTTAACACTATTTCGTGTGAGTCCTTCGATGTCATTCTACATCCAGTAAACTGAAAGTAGGGTGTAAGAGGTCACTGTATGTACTGCGTTTTCTTTTACATAACCATCGAGACCTTGTTAATATACACAAGTACTTGACAATATCCTGCGAGTCCTGCGCGATATCCTGATACTGCGAGTCCTTTTTCATATACTTCGAGTCCTTTAAAATATCCTACTGGATTCCCTTCGCGATAACCTGAATGCTTGATATTTTTACATCCCATGAGTTTTTCTCGATAAACTGTGAGCAGAAAGTTTGACATGTGTGATTAATTTTAACCCTAAGAATCCTTCAGATATCCTGCACGTCCTTGAATACATCTTAGGGGTCCTTAGCGTTATCTTGTGAGGACTAAAGGATATCCAATGATCTAAGAATGTGAGTCTATTTAAGATCGCAACTCGTATGCCTTAAGTTCTTTACAAAATCTAAAGACTCATTCTAAAGAGAATGCAGTGCGTGCTTGACTAACATACTGTGGGTCCTTGATGGTTTCCTGGCAAATTAAAGCATGTCGCGTGTGGTATGTATATATTGCGCGTCCTTCCCGATATCTGCAAAGAATAAACATTGTTATGCGAGACCTCAAGCTACATTCTTCGATTCCTTCTTATATCGTGCGGGGATCCATTAATAATATCCTGTGAGGCCTTACCGTGAACCAATAAGGTTGCAGTACATCATTCTTCACAATATCCTTAGTGTGCTGTGCGATTCAGAATATCCTGAAAGTCATTTCTAATAAAGAGAAAACTTCAAAATTCTGACGTAAAGTCGCGACTAGTATGCCTTTAGTTCTTTACAAAATCAAGAGCTCCTTAGCGATATCCTGTTGGTCCTTCACAATAGCTATATATATATATATAAAAGAGAAAGCCGCGCGTGCTTGACTGACATACTATGGGTTCTTGATGGTTCTTTGGGAAATTAAAGTGTGTCCTGTGTGGTCTTGATATACTGGGAGTCCTTCCCGATATCCAAAAAGGTTAAATATTGTGATGGGAGACCTCAAGCAGTATTCTGCCTTGACAATATACTGGGAGTCCATTACCGGTATCCTGTGAGGCCTTACCGTGAACCAATTAGGTCGCAATACATCCTGTTGGTTTTTTATATTATTTGAGTCCTTGACAATTCTTCATGAGCCCATGGCGATAACCTACAAGTCCTTCACAATATCCTGAGATATTGTATGAGTGTGCTGTGCAAGTTCAGGATATCCTGCGAGTCCTTGTCAATATAGAGAAAACTTCAAAATTCTGACGAAGAACTCTGCTATATCTTGCGATTTATCCTTTTATCAAATGAGTCCGTAAGCGATATTCTGTGATTCCTTACCGATGCCAAGTTTAGTCGCAATATACATATACGGATAGTTTTTTTTTATATTATTCGAGACCTTGATAGTTCCTTACGAGTCCTAGTCAATTTCCTGGAAGTCCATTAACGATTTCCAGTGAGTTATTACCGATATCTAATTAGGTCACAATATATCCTGCTGTTTTTTTTTTAATTACTTGAATCCTTGACAATTTGTAACAAGTCCTTGGCGATATCCTACAAGGCCTTCACAATATCCTGACCTAGAAAAGCATACCCTGCCTTGTTACCATACAATCTACTGGTTGTTGAAGCCTTCTGAGAGCTTAAAAAGTACCGTGCGATATTTGGAAATACAGCAAGTTCTTCCCAATATCCTTTAGGGTAAGAAGGTGCAGCGTGTTGAGTTACTCTATATATGGCGGGTCCATTACATTATCTTGCAAGATTTAGACGATGTCTTGGGAGTCGATTGATGGTATCCCATTAGTCCTTACTAGTAGGCATAGAGATTTTAGTCCTTGACAATATCCTAGGAGGCCCTTTTGGGTATTTTCTATGATCCTAAAGAGAGAAAATGAGGTCAAGTTCATAGAATACCACAGAATATCCTACGATCGAAGAAAGTTAACACATACTCTAAATCCTGCCAGTCCTTGTTGATGTCCTGCGCTTGAAGTCAATACGAAATTTTGACTAAGCCACGCGAACATTCAAAGTTTTTTGTGGGAATTAGTGAGGGTTTTTTTTGTTAAAAGATACCTTATCAATACCTTAATTTCCAACAATTTTCTTAACCATCCATGGACACCACAATTTGTCTCCTTGTACTGTCACCAACTTGTAATTACGAATCATCAATTGAAGGCAATAACGGCTACAAGTTATCCCTTTTCTATCCCATCCTAATTTTTTCCAATTAATGTCACTGCTTAATTAAAGCAAATTTCGTAGCATTTTAGATGTCAATTAGTTATGGCCAATATGATGACAATTGGGGTTTTAAGGATGAAAACTTTTTACGTTGTCTCATCCACAAGTTTACTTCTATCCTGCTTAGAGAGAAAAAAACGATACTTTATCACAACGGCAAATTTTCAAAAACAAAAAAAAACCTTAATTAACATGGAAAACTCCGCTAGAGGACTTAAGGAAAACGGGTAAAAAGTTTGGCGCAAAAAATCCAGCTCAAGTAGCCGATTCAAAAGTCCTTGGAGACTGTAACACTTTTGAAACAAACTTCACTGCCAGTCACTGAAGCTTGATTTCCGTTGTTTTCTAATAAAAAAAATCAACGTAATTAAAAATCAAATGATTTTTTTACTCCTGCCGCTGCGCTGGAGGACAAACAGTCACAAGTGTTGAGCCACCAATCAACCCTTTCCCTGTCTCGCTTGCGAAGGTTTACTTACCCTTATAGAGGTTTCCCAAATACAAAACACAAAAAAATCGTCATTAATTTCGAAAAATGAACACATTTCGCCAACAATTTTTAGCTCATTAACGGGTGTGAGTTCGGCTCGCAATTGGTTGAAACACAAGTGTAAGGAGAGGGAAAAAAAGGAAATCTCGAAATGAAATCGAATGTTTTACAGCAGTCAAACGAAGCGAAAACCCCTAAGACAAATGTCTTTGAGCTGTAACACAAGTAAAAAGGAACAATATTGGAGGATCTATTCCTGTGCATACTCCAACAATCCAACAAACAAGTGATTTATTTATTTAATCCTTTTTCTTTCATTTCGTCCTTTGCGTTGTCGTTCTACGAGATAATGAAGGCTTAAATGAACAATGTAAAGCCTCAAGTGGCTTTCGACGAGGCAATGTTATTTTTAACCCATTCAATCTATTTTTTTTGGTGTCTTTTCATACTGAAACTTGAGTATTTTGTTTAAGGACCAAAAATCAAATCTCTAGTGTATCAAAATTTATAATTTTTCTATTAACTACAAAAAGATATCTAAAAATGAGTTGCAATCCTTGTAAACGATGGCCAAGTGTTGAGAGAATTGTAAAGGCTGGCAAAGGTTTGAATTTTTTTGAAATATTTTTTTTCTGTTTGTTCGTTTTTTTTGCTCATTTGTTACTAATTTATGCAAAAGGAGCCAGTAGTTAATTTACAATTAAGACCGGTCGGTCTGTCAGTATCTGAAAGAAAGATAAAGTTGCTTTTCAGGCGGCAGATGTAACATTTTTGTGAAATTGTGGAAAGTCATAGGAAATGATAGGCTTGATATAAATGGCAAATAATTGAAATTAGAAACTGATCTCTAAATCATTATGACGACAAAGAATTGTTAAGTTATTAAAGGAATTTATGCCAAACACGCAGCTAACATGCGGGAAGTCCATGGTTCGACTCCTGTCTTCAGTTATCATCTACATTTACTTTCATCGGCGGCACCCTCGCTGTTGTTGATTGCAACTTTGCAGCACAGTGTCAAGTGATTCGGCATATCTAGTAAAAGCTTCTCAAACAACCGATGTTCGCATTCGTCTATAAACAAGTGGGTGCCGTTATTGTGAGTATAAAAATAGAACACGTGTTAATTCACTATAACGCGGGAGGCTATCCCATACCTTATTCATGGAGTGTAAAGGGAAATTAAGTAAGAAAGTAAGTAGTATTGATCTCATATGACCTTGGGAAGGCTAACTTCTTTGCTGACTCAGTTTGAAGCAATGGAACCAAAGACGTTTAGTGGGGCGAATTTATGACTGTGTGCATAATATAGGGTGGTTAAATTGTAAGGAACGATGTTGAATGTGAACCACACCCAAAATGTCCAGTTCTTTTCTGCATTTCATTTGACATTTCTCAATTTCAGACTAACTCAATTTGAACCATGAAAAGATACACAATCGAGCAACCCGCTAAAGTTATTCAGGCTTATTATGAAAATAGGCGTTCAAGTCAAAATGCATATCATGCACTTCGTGATTTTTTGGTAATTTTAATCGTCCAAATGTGAGTATAGTCGGAAAAATCGTGCAAAAATTTGAACAAACAGGGTCTGTCGGGGATGTGAAAACATCAGTGCATGCGCGTACAGCTCGTACTGCAGAAAATATTGCTGCTGTTCGCGATAGTGTGGCTAAAGAGCAGTCCATCTCAACTTGTCGTCGTGTCCAACATTTGCACCTCACACGCTCGTCGTTGATGAACATAATGCATAAAAACTTGCTTATGTACGCATATTAGGTGCAAGTGACTTAAGAACTAAAGACTTTTGACCATTCCAAACGTCATTAATGGTCAGAATGGTGGCAAGAAAAGGCAAAGTGAATGATCAATTTTCGAAGAAAATAATCTTTATTGATAAGGCACATTTTCACGTCAGTGTATTCGGCAATAAGCAGAATTGCCGCATTTAGGCGAATGATAATCTAAGAGTGATTGTCGAAAAACCAATGCACCCATAAAGAGTGAATGTTTGGTGCGGTTTATGGGCTGGCGGCATCATCGGGGCGTATTTTTTCCAAAATGAGGCCGGTCAGCCAGTTACTGTGAATGGTGTTCGATGATAACGTACTTTTTATAGCCCGAATTGGAAGATATGGATGTGGACGATATAAGGTTTCAACAGGCCGATTCCACAGCTTACATAACAATGACTCTTTTATGCGACAAATTCAATGGCCGTGTTATCTCACCGTTGGACTCATTTCTTTGCGGTTATTTAACCAGTAAGAAAGTTTCAGTCGGGCGACCCGACTTACATATACCATCACCCTCAGTAAAATAAAAAAAATTGCTATTATATTGATATTATTGCTCGATTTCTAAAGTGGGTGGAGTGGTAAATTTGTATGGGAGGTACTAGAAGGGGCGTGTCTAGACCTCTAGGTTTATCCTCCAAAACTTTATCCTGTTATAGCTTTACTAAATACAGAATTTCGGCACGATCGTGTCAAGTGTATTGATATTATTATTCCACCTCTAAAGTGGGCGGAGTGGTACATTTGTATGGGAGGTACCAGAATGGGCGTGTCTAGACTTCCAGATTTTTTCTCCAAAACTTTATCCTGCTTGAACTTTACTAAATACAGAATTTGGTCACGATCGCGGTAGTTCTAATAATAATATTAATCGATTTCTAAAGTGGGCGGTACCAGATGTGTGTGGGAGGTACCAGATGGGGCGTTGGTAGACTTCAGTTTTTTTTCTCAAAAACTGTATCCTGCTATAGCTTTACTAAATTAAGAATTAGGGTACGAGCGCGATGGATATATTGATATTATTACTCCATATCTAAAGTGGGCGGAAAGGTGAATTTGTATGGGAGGTACCAGAAGGGGCGTGGCTAGACTTCCAATTTGTTTTCCAAAACTTTATCTTGTAATAGCTTTACTAAGTACAGAATTTGGGTACGATCCCGTTGGGTGTATTGATATTATAACTCGATTTCTAAAGTGGGCGGAATGATGTATTTGTATAGGAGGTACCAGCAGGGGCGGAGCCATGTAGCATTCATGTGTTGTAAATGGGAAATTATGTTTTGTTTAAGTATGCCCGTCCGTTCCCGCCATTATATCCGTAGTTAAAGGGGTATTGAGCTGAAATTTTGTATACAAGCTTTAAAAAGGCCAAAAGCTACTCCCACATCCCATACAAATTACCCTTCTTACGGGCTGTGTCCTGCGATCACGGACGTAGTTTAAGAGCCATAGATCTGAAGTTGGATATACAAGCCTCTAACATCTAAACGCAGGTGAGCAAACTCGGACAAATCCAACTATCGCGTGATAAGCCTTTTACCCATCGCATACAAGATCCTGTCTAATGTGTTATGTGAAAGACTAAAGCCCATTCTGGCGAACCTGATTGGATCTTAGCAGCGCGGCTTTAGAACTGGTAAATCCGCAACCGACCAGATATTCACACTACGACAAATCCTGGAGAAGACCCAAGAAATGGTACCATCTTCAACAAAAGTCACATGTTGCTCGCGTATGCTGATGATATAAGTATCATTGGACGAGGATTGCGAGATGTTACTGCAGCTTTTTCGAGCATTGATAAGCAGTCGGCTAAAGTGGGTCTAGTGATAAACGAGGACAAAACCATGTTATTTGTTTCAACGAACAAAGAGTCCACTCGTCTGGAACGCTGCGTGAACGTTGACAGTTATAACTTTCAAGTGGTAGATGATTTTGTATACCTTAGCTCCGCCATAAAAAAAATTATAATGTCAGTCTGGAAACCAAAAGACGAATATTGATCGCAAACCGCTGCTACTATGCGCTAAGCAAGCGATTTAACGACAAAGCGCTCCCTCGAAGAACAAAGATCCAGGTCTACCAGACTTTGATCCTACCTGTCTTGCTCTACAGCGCAGAATCCTGGGTAATGACACAAGCGGATGAATCTATTCCGGGAGTCTTCGAGAGCAAAATACTACGCAAAATATTTGTAACCATCATCGTTAACGGCGAGTACCGTCGTCGAATGAATCATGAGCTGTATGAGCTGTACAACGACATCGACGTAGTCAAGCGCAACGAAAACGCTACGGCTCGAAAAGTCTTCGGCAATAAACTTGATGGGCGGCACAGGAGGGCTACCAAAACTCCGATAGATGGACCAGGTGAAAGAGCTGTTAACTAAGCTTGGTGTGACGAACTATCTACGGAGCGCAAGAGATCAAAGCGCTTGGAATACTTTTCTACGTGCGGCTTCTGATGCATGAGTTTCTGTTGTTGCTGCCATTAAAGAAGAAGAAGAAGAAACTCGGACAAAAACTACTCCCACCTCCCATACCAAACTTTCCCTTTTTTGAAGTGTCCGTCTACATAGAGCTGGTAGCTCTAAGCGAAGCTTATGTTCTGAATAGAGTAAAATCGAACAAAAAACTACTCCCATCTCCCATAAAAACTCCTTTCTTTGGGGGGTGTTCGGCTGTCTATCCATACGATTGCAACAAGCTATATCTGCCGGCAATTTATCGGCTCTCGCAGCTTTAAAGTTTTTAAGCCGTGCAATTGTTTGATCTCGAAATGAATTGGTGGTGGACAATATACTCCATGGACGAGGAGTGACGTGATTTTGTCACTGCTGCCTTCGTGAACGAGCAGAGCACGAAAGTATTCCCTTAATACTTGCAGCATACTCTGTATGGCTGCGACCAGATTTCCATTCATCTCTGTTCTTACATGTGGAGGTCCCAGTTCCAAAAACTTTGCTTTTAACCTTCTGGTAGAACTTGCAGGCTTGACCTCTATTCCTGTAATGTCAATATTCTGGATCTCTATTTTTAACCATATACTCTTTTTCCGCACTTTAATAATGCTAGAGACATACCTTCCATCGATTACCATGTGATTATTCAGCATTCTTGTCTTTTGCTTAGGGGATATCTAGGTTGCCCTGTGGATATCTTTATTCAGGGATCTTGTTCACTTAGTTTGTTATCAGAGTTGTTATTGTATATACCGACTGATTTTCCGACTGCTGTATCTTCCCTTCCCAGATTAACGTTAAAACCTTTCACAACGATTTTAATATCATACGGTTAGGTTAGCGGTCATAAATTTCCTCCAGGCTCTCATAGTGTCTATTTTCAGCACACTGACGAGATATGCCTTGTTATTTAAATTTATTTTCAAATATACTAAATTTGGAAGATCGTTTCATAAATCACAAAACTCTCCCACACATTAAAGTCCTTTGCCTGTAAGTCTACATTTCTGAGATTTTTGTTTAGAAAACCATCCCAACTTTAGATCCAATTGTTATTATTCCAAACTATTTACTTGTAAAAACAACACCAAAACTTTTCCTTTGCTATTGTTGGTCAAATGCTTTTGTCAGTTCAGCCACTCCCTAGCAAATGAATGGAGTTGGAGGATACTGGTCTCCAATGTTGTTGTGCTCTATTGTTTTGTCGTAAATAACAATTGACCCTCGTGCCATGACAATAGTGGTGGTCATCATTGAAGTCTTGTGGCATTTGACTCAATTCACTTGTCTTTCGATTAGAAATTATTTCTATGGTGCTAGGAAACAACTTGAGGTCAAGTGGGGTTTTCCTTAAAAGGAGGTTGGGTATTAAGTTTGCTGCAGATGTTACCACCGATGATGGTGAGGTTGTTTTGCGCAATATCTAGTTGCTGCAACACAGCAGGACTACTTAACCCTTTTTCTTGGGTTTAAGGTTTAGTTGTCTACCTTCAAACACAGTCACAATGTTTATTAGGTTGTCTCCGGCAGTCAGAAGTAGCCAGGACATCATACAAAACTATTGTCCTTTTTCGATAGTTTTCAATACCAGTTAACTCGGGCGTAACATCCTTTCAACGCAGGGGTCATTTATCATACAACATAACAATTGTTGTTTATTAGTTGTGGTCGTATTGTAATTTACTATTCATTATTGAAAAACTTGCAAAAGTTTTTAGTTTTTATGCACAAACACAACTTGACCAACGACGGGGTCATTAGACAAGGACTTAATGGAAGTGACATGTAACGAGTAAAGCTAAAAG
Organism: Muscina levida; assembly: GCA_964034835.1. Classification (NCBI taxonomy): domain Eukaryota; kingdom Metazoa; phylum Arthropoda; class Insecta; order Diptera; family Muscidae; genus Muscina; species Muscina levida. The sequence continues at coordinate 140,893,656 of OZ035882.1, forward strand.
AAAAAATACAAAAGAATATATGTAACAAAATCTTTTTTTACAATACAGAAGGCAGCGATGCTGCTCTGCTCCAACACAATTTCTCCCTTTGCTATCTTAAAGTTTTCTTTACAAAAATCAAGTAAACAGTTTTAAGCTTTCAAAAGGGAAAATCATCTTTGTAAAAGGCAATAATAATAGCGCTAATAAAAGCAATAAACGAAATCTCTTGTTTACCAAAGACTTCTCAATACAGCGTCAAAGACGAAAGGACAGACACGGGGACAGACTTTCCTCTGATAATCTCTTGTTAAATAAAACATCAAAGTCGGCAACATTCTTTGGATCGCTAAACGCTAAAGCTTAAGGAAAACATATTGAGTTTAAGTAAAACGTTTTAAAGCAGACGTTAAGAAAGGTAACAGCAAGCAGCGATAAACAACAAACAAGAGATTGGAAAATACTTACAAGACAAACGATTAATGTTCGCGTACATACTATTTAGGGGAGGGATAATTGGCGGTATCACAAATACGGATAGTAAGGCAGGGGAGTTTGTTTGCAGCCAAAGCAACTGGTATGTCTTGGATTACACAGTGAAGATGACAACAAAAAGAGAAAATTTCATGAAAAATTCCTGGAAAAAACAAATAAAGCCAAATTTGATGAAAATTTATCCAATGCCAAATTTGATAAAAATATACTAACATCGAATTTCATGAAAAATTCCTGGAAAAAACAAATGAAGCTTAATTTGATGAAAATTTATCCAATGCCAAATTTGATAAAAATATACTAAAGCTCAATTTAATGAAAGGTAAATTTTATAAAAATGTACCTAAAGCTAAATTTTATGAAAATTTTCCTAAAGCTAAATTTTATGAAATTCTACCTAAAGCTAAATTTTAAGAAAACTTACCTAAAGCTAAATTTGATGAAGATATACATAAAGCTATATTTGATGAAAATTTACATAAAGCTAAATTTTATGAAAATTTACTTAAAGTTAAATTTTATGACAATTTACCTAATCTTAATTATATAAAAAATTATCTATAGCTAAATTTTAAGACAATTTACCTAATGCTAAATTTTAAGAAAATTAACCTAAAGCTAGATTTAAGGAAAATTGACATAAAGCTAAATTTTATGAAAATCTACATAAAGCCAAATTTTATGAAATTTTACCTAAAGCTAAATTTTATGAAATTTTACCTAAAGCTAAATTTTAAGAAAACTTACCTAAAGCTAAATTTGATGAAAATTTACCTAAAGCTAAATTTAAAAAAAATAAAGAAAAATTACCTAAAGCTAAATTTGATGAATTTGATATATTTAATGAAAATTTACATAAAGCTAAGTTTTATGAAAATTTACCTTAATCTTAATTATATAAAAAATTACCTAAAGCTAAACTTTAAGACAATTTACCTAATGCTAAATTTTAAGAAAATTAACCTAATTTACCTAAAGCTAAATTTTATGAAAATTTACCTTAATCAAAATTTTATGAAAATTTACCTAAAGCTAAATTTTATGAAAATTTGCCTAAAGGTAAATTGTATGAAAATTTATATAAAGCTAATATGTATGAAAATTTGTCTAAAGCTAAATTAAATGAAAATTTATCTAAAGCTTAAATAAATGAAAATTTATCTAAGGCTTAATTCGATGAAAATTTACCTAAAGCTTAATTCGATGAAAATTTACCTAAAGCTAAATTTTATGAAAATTTACCTTCAGCTAAATTTAATGAAAATTTACCTAAAGCTAAATTTTATGAAAATTGGCCTAAAGTTAAATTTTGTGAAAATTGGCCTAAAGTTAAATTTTGTGAAAATTTACCTAAAGTTAAATTTTGTGAAAATTTACCTAAAGTTAAATTTTGTGAAAATTTACCTAAAGCTAAATTTTGTGAAAATTTACCTAAAGCTAAATTTTGTGAAAATTTACCTAAAGCTAAATTTTGTGAAAATTTACCTAAAGCTAAATTTTGTGAAAATTTACCTAAAGCTAAATTTTGTGAAAATTTACGTAAAGCTAAATTTTGTGAAAATTTACCTAAAGCTAAATTTTGTGATGAATGAATTTTGTGAAAATTTACCTAAAGCTAAATTTTATGAAAATTTACCTAAATCAAAATTTTATGAAAATTTACCTAAAGCTACATTTTAAGAAAATTTACCTAATGCTAAATTTGAAAATTTATCTAAAGCTAAATATTATGAAAATTTACCTAAAGCAAAATTTTATGAAAATTTACCTAAAGCCAAATTTTATGAAAATTTACCTAAAGCCAAATTTTATGAAAATTTACCTAAAGCCAAATTTTATGAAAATTTTCCTAAAGCTAAATTTTATGAAATTCTATATTTATGAAATTTTACCTAAAGCTAAATTTAAGAAAACTTACGTAAAGCTAAATTTGATGAAAATTTACCTAAAGCTAAATTTAAAAAAAAATAAAGAAAAATTACCTAAAGCTAAATCTGATGAATTTGATATATTTAATGAAAATCTACATAAAGCTAAGTTTTATGAAAATTTACCTTAATCTTAATTATATAAAAAATTACCTAAAGCTAAATTTTAAGACAATTTACCTAATGCTAAATTTTAAGAAAATTAACCTAATTTACCTAAAGCTAAATTTTATGAAAATTTACCTAAATCAAAATTTTATGAAAATTTACCTAAAGCTAAATTTTATGAAAATTTGCCTAAAGCTAAATTGTATGAAAATTTATCTAAAGCTAATATGTATGAAAATTTGTCTAAAGCTAAATTAAATGAAAATTTATCTAAAGCTTAATTAAATGAAAATTTATCTAAAGCTTAATTCGATGAAAATTTACCTAAAGCTAAATTTTATGAAAATTTACCTAAAGCTAAATTTTATGAAAATTTACCTAAAGCTAAATTTTGTGGAAAATTACCTAAAGCTAAATTTAGCGAAAATTTACCTAAGGCCGAATTTAAAAAAAAATTACCTAAAGCTAAATTTTATAAAAATTTGCCTAGAGCTAAATTTAATGAACATTTACCTAAAGCTTAATTATATGAAATATTTACCTAAAGCTTAATTTTAAGAAAATTTAGCTAAAGCTGAATTTTATGAAAATTTACCTAAGCTACATTTTAAGAAAATTTACCTAATGCTAAATTTGAAAATTTATCTAAAGCTAAATATTATGAAAATTTACCTAAAGCAAAATTTTATGAAAATTTACCTAAAGCCAAATTTTATGAAAATTTACCTAAAGCCAAATTTTATGAAAATTTACCTAAAGCCAAATTTTATGAAAATTTACCTAAAGCCAAATTTTATGAAAATTTACCTAAAGCTAAATTTTATAAAAATTTGCCTAGAGCTAAATTTAATGAACATTTACCTAAAGCTTAATTATATGAAATATTTACCTAAAGCTAAATTTATGAAAATTTACTTAAAGCTAAATTTTATGAAAATTTACCTAAAGCTACATTTTAAGAAAATTTACCTAATGCTAAATTTGAAAATTTATCTAAAGCTAAATATTATGAAAATTTACCTAAAGCAAAATTTTATGAAAATTTACCTAAAGCCAAATTTTATGAAAATTTACCTAAAGCCAAATTTTATGAAAATTTACCTAAAGCTAAATTTTATGAAAATCTGCCTAAGGCTAAATTTGATGAAAATTTACCTAAACCTAAATTTGATGAAAATTTACTTAAAGCTAAATTTTATGAAAATTTACCTAAAGCCAAATATTGTGAAAATTTACGTAAAGCTAAATTCGATGAAAATGTACCTTAAGCTAAATTTAATGAAAATTTACCTTTAGCCAAATTTTATAAAAATTTACCTTCAGCCAAATTTTATAAAAATTTATCTTCAGCCAAATTATATGAAAATTTTCCTAAGGCTAAATTTGATAAAAATTTACCTAAAGCTAAATTCGATGAAAATTTACCTTAAGCTAAATTTTATGGAAATTTACCTAAAGCCAAATATTGTGAAAATTTACCTAAAGCTTAATTTAGTGAAAATTTGCCTAAAGCTAAATTTGATGACAACATACTTAAAGCTAGCTTCTGATAGTAAGCTTTGTACCTGATTATTTGTTATTGTGATCTTCGGCGTATTCAGTAATAGGCGTTCAAAGTTTCGCTTAGCATATAGTTTCGTTCATGTAAAGCCGCCCTATAACATGTCTTATTATAGACAGAATTTATGACCTTTAATTTCAGCACAAATATTACAAATATTCACTGCTGCCTCATCCTATTTAAATACACAATTGGGTTTTGCTCTAGCTCCCCCAAAACCAAATCCTCCTTCCCGTCCCAACAATATTAGGACTTGGCCTTATAGTTCTAGCTTATAGATCTTTGGCATTTAGAAATTCATTGCTGGATTCGTTTTGTAATTAAACGTTTTGTTTCTGGTTGGACACAAATGTTTTTAATTGTGAAATAAACTAAAGTTTTGTTACAAAGACCAACGACAACAACAAGTAAAGGACAGACTACGAACACATGATGGTGGCGGCAACATGTCAAACAATAATAACAGTTCATACAGATTTTCCGATACCGAAGAAGGACCTTCTTAACGAACACTACATGTGTACTAAATATTGACTACAATTTATACATTAGAGGCCAACAGCAGTTGCTGCATACCTCTCCCCCACACCCTCCTGTGGGACACATTCGTACGCTCATTGAAATGAACCACAAGCTACCACCTTAATAAAAGGACAACATGGCAAAGCAGTCAAGCAACCAACCGAACAGCCAACCATCCAACCAGCCATTCATCCATCCATCTATCGTGGCGTCTAAGCGTCCTTACACCCACATACCATGAGTAGTACTATATGCGGATATTGACTTTGTATAAGTGCGTTTGTATCCTTTGATTAAAGGACATTATGCGTGTGTAAGTATGTACGAATGTGGGTTTTAATGTTTTCCGAAATCATCACATGTTGCCACAGCCGTGTTGTCCTATGCCCGTCGTCCGCCTCATCGTTGTCCTGTTTACATCCTGGCTCATCATTATTGTCAGCCAGTCGAAGCCATTTACAGCGTTCGTCATTCAGTGCGGCTGATGCTGCTGCTGCTGCTACTGCTACGCTTAACACAAACTCATTTTGGCCGCATGTTGCCGCTGTGTTCTCGTGTCTGGCAGTGGAGATCCTTAGAATCCACCGCTCATCATTATCATTATTTCATTTCAGCTCCTTTTGCATACTGTTTATTATTGTTTGCCTCTCTGTTTGGCTTCGCCGTAATTGTCATTGATGGCAAAGTTTTCGTGGTTAACTAAAATTGGTAATATCTTGTTAGCGTTTCAGACAACAAACATCGATAGTTTTTCGTTATTGTTAGAAGGATAAGTGGTTGGTTGAATGCACGATGTCGGGATAGCAGTAACAGTTACGGCTGATGGGAGGCTAGATATTACTACGTCTGATGTGCGTTAAGCGGTTGGCTGACCTTAGGAAATGGCACAGCTGCGACCACAAAATCTACAGATTAACTTTAATTAAATTAAAACGCAAGAAAGTGTAAGAAATAAAGGGAAAAACAGAAAAAAACTGGTCAATAAGAAAAAATTGCTCTAAGGGAAGATAGGAAGAAAATATAAAAAGGAACATTTATTCGCAATTTAATACCTATAATATGGCTCAAAGCTAAATTGCACCAACAATTGGCTTTAAGTAAGTATTTATAGAACTTGTTTTAAAGGAAAATTGCATACAAAGATTTCATAAAATTTGGCCTGTAAGAATTTTATTAAAAAAAATTTAAGTAATTTTCTTTAATTTTATTATTTTTATTTGTTAAATAAATTTTTAAAAAAAATTATTTACAGGGATATTTTTATCATCATTATTATATTTAAGTATGAATTTTGAATGAATTTAAATAAAATTAGTTGGAAAGAAAGTTTTCATGAATTATGTTCATTTTCATGAAATTTGTTCTAAATATTGTTTTTTATAAAATAAGATTCTCTGATATATTTCACCAAATTCGGTTAAAAAAAAAACAACATTTTAAGAAAATGTGTATACAAAGAAGTTTAAAAAATTTTTTGTATATTTTTTAGGAAATTTTTATAAATTTTACTTTAAGGGAAATTTTCATAAATTTGATATTAAGAAAATTTTACTGTTTTTTTGTTTTAAAATTTTATTTTCACATATATATTCATTATATTAAAATAAAAACTGTTTTTAAGGGAATTTTATTAAAATTGTTTCCCAGAAAAAATCCACAAAATTCGTTTATAATTTTTTTTTGTTTTGAATTTTTTTATATGAAAAGTTTTCAAAATATTAGTTCCATAAAGAATATTCATTAACATTTTTGAAAGGAAATTTTCTTAAAAATTAGCTAAGAACATTTTTTATAAAATTTGGATTAAGAAATTTTTTTCAGATATTTTTTATGAAATTTTCATAAAATTTGTTTAAAAATTGATTTTAAAATAGACATTCATGAAATGATTTGGTAATTTTCATAAATTTTATTTTAAGGGAATTTCATAAAATTTCGCTTAAGGTAAATTTAAAAAAAAATTGATTTGAAGAAAATTTAAGTTTATTTGTTTCTTCTTTTTAATTCTATTTTAAAATATATATTCATTATATTTCAAAAAAATGTTGTTAAGGAAATTTCATAAAATTTGTTTTTAATAAAAAATTCACAAAATCTTTAAAAAAAAAATTTTGTTAAGTACTTTTATATGAAAAGATTTCGAAATATAAGACCTATAAAGAAATATTATTTTAAATGAAATTTCGCAACAATTTTTATAAATTTTGAACTAAAGAATTTTAATTATTTTTTTTTATGATATTTTCAATATAAAATAATTTATATTTTTACGAGAATTTCATAAAATACTGTTCAACAAAATTTTTTAAATTTGGTATTAGAAATTAATTTTTAAAACTCGATTTTAAAGAAATGTTTAGGTAAATTAGGTAAATTTTAACTAGAAAATTTTCATAAATTTAGTTAAATAAGGAATTGTTTTTATGATATTTATTTATTAAATAAATTAAAATAATATAAAAATTTTATCTATGTAAATTTTTAATGAATTTTCACAAAATTAGTTTTCCAGAAAATTTTTACAAAATTTGTTAAGTAAATATAAAATTAATTTTTATGGAATATATCGTAAAATTTATTATTAGAAATTTCCGTGAATGTTTGTTTGTAAAAAAATTTTGAATAAGTTAAAATATTTTGAGAAATTTTGAAAATTTCGTGTAAAAAAAGTAATTTTTATAAATTTAGTTTTAAGGAAAATATTTTATACTATATTATAGTCAATATGTAGTCTACATACACTATAGACTATAGTTTTGAATAAATTTTCAACAAAGTTGTTTACAAATATTCAACAAATTAAAATAAAATTTTGATATTGTCATAGTTCGGTTTGAGATCAGTTCTATTGGCAATTATTAATTATTGCCAATAGGTTTTTAGTCAAGAGTGTGAAATGTATTATGTTGACAGCAGGTTAGGCGTATGACGTCATTTCGACATTAACCACAATGTCTCGTCAACGCCCTATGCTGTGCCTTCTCCTCTATCATCGCAAACCTTAAGGGAAGAAAACATCTCAAAGCTAATGAGAACTTTTCCCAACGGTGCGAAGAAAGCATCCTCGAAGCGCACAACATGCCAACATAATACACACACAAGCACTTGCCTATGCATATGTCCATCGGACACAATTGCACAGGAGTTTTGTTGTTGGCAAAGTGCCAACCCCGTTCTGCGTACCGTCAGTGTATCATCGTTCTTGAGTTTGTTTTTTGTTGATCTGTATTGAAATATGATATTGTCATAGTTCGGTTTGAGATCAGTTCTATTGGCAATTATTAATTATTGCCAATAGGTTTTTAGTCAAGAGTGTGAAATGTATTATGTTGACAAACTTTTAAATAATTATTCCTAAAAAGTTGAAATATTTTAAGAAATTTGAAAATACATTTTTATAAATTGAATATAGATTTTTAATAAATTGTCAATAAACTCAAAAGATTGAATTTAAATATTTTAATTTTTATAAATCTTAATTAATTTTTCCTAAAATTTGTTTTGAAAGAAAATTTTGAAAAATTTTGATTTTTAAGAAAATATGTATAATATTATTCCAGTATTATTATTTTATTAAAAATTGAAATTTCGCACTGGTGTGTTTGGGCTTCACGATGGTTTCTTGAAGCTTTTAACACTTAAGGTTGTGATAATGAGTGGAGAAATCACAGCAAACGGGTACTGATGATGATGGTTTGGCAATTATCGATATAGCTAACCGCCCTGCCAGCTGTCAACATAATCCATTTCACACAACTCTTGTAACATAGAATAGATATTAAATCGAACGATGAAAACACTTTCAAAATTAGTTTTTATTGAAATTTTCTTTTAAAATAAATTTTACCAAAATTTCACTAAAAACTAACTTTGAAAATTTAGATTTTTAAAAATTTTTTTGTAAAATCTCTTTTTAAAGAAATTTTTACAAATTTTATTTTAATCATATTTTTTTATTAAAATAAATTTCATGAAAAAGTTTCATAATTTAAAAAAAATAAAAATTGCTTTTAAGTAAATTTTTACAAAAAGTTTTGCATGAAACATTTCTAAAATTTGTTTTAAAAGAAAATTAAAAAATTTGGATTTTGAAGGAATTTTTTGTAAAATTGGTTTTTAAATAAATTTTTATAAATTTTATTCCAATCATATTTTCTTAATAAAAAAAACGTCATAAAAATTAGTTGATATTTTAAAAAAAATCGTTTAAATTTTATTTAAGGAAATTTTCACAAAATTTGTAACTAGAAAAGTTTTTATGAGTTTTTTGGAGGAACATTTTCATTTAATTATTTCTAAATGACATTTTTACATGTAATTTTCTAATAGTTTTCCTAACATTTATTTTAAAAGAAAATTTTCAAAAAACGTGTTTCTTTTTTGTAAAATTAGTTTTTAAGTAGATTTTTATAAATTTTATTTTAAAACCCGTTTCTTAAAATTAATTTTTTATTGTTTCTAAGTAAATTTTCATTATTTTAAAAATAAATCATTTAATATATTTTTAAGGAAATTTTTAGAAAATTTTTTATTCGAAAATTTTTATTTGATTTTTTTGAAATTTTTTGTTTGATTAGTTTTTACTGACATTTTTACAAAACTAGTTTTTAAAGGAATTTTCATATAATTTGTTTTGTAAGGAATCTTTCATGAAATTATTTTTTTCAGAAAATTTTTATAAAATTTATTTTTAAATAAACGTTCTTCTAATTTTAATTTCTTTGATGAAACTCGAAACTTGAAACTTTATTAAAAAATTTTCATAAAATTTGTTTTTTTGAATAAATTCTCATAAAATAAGTATTTCATTAAATTTTTTTAAATCTGTTTTTAATAAATTTTTATAAAATTTGTTCTTTAACAAATTTCAACAAAAATTGCTTAGGTAAATTTATAAAAAAAATTAGCATTATGTAAATTTTTACAAATTTGACTTAAGGTAAAATTTAATAAAAATTAAGCCTTAGGTAAATTTTCATAAATTTGCCTAGGTTTCGTTATTCAACAAAATGTGTACTCAGGTATTTACACAAAATTTGGCTTTGGGCATTTTCACAAAATTTGGCCTTAGGTAAATTTCCATAAAATTTGGCTTTAGGTAAGTTTTCACAAAATTTGGCTTTAGGTAATTTTTCACAAAATTTGGCTTTAGGTTAAATTCCATAAAGTTCCGCTTTAGCTAAATTTTCATAAAATTTAGCTTTAAGTAAATTTTCATCAAATTTGGCGTTAAGTAAGTTTTCATAAAATTTGGCTTTAGGTAAATTTTCTTAAAATTTTGCTTAAGGTTTAATTTCATAAAATATGGCTTTGGGTAAATTTTCACAACATTTGGATTTAGGTAAATTTTCATAAAATTTGGCTTTAGGTAAGTTTTCATAAAATTTGGCGTTAAGTAAATTTTCATAAAATTTGACGTTAAGTAAATTTTCACAAAATTTTGCTTTGGGTGTATTTTCATAAAATTTGGCATTAAGTAAATGTTCATAAAATTTGGCTTTAGGTAAATTTTCATAATGTTTCTTACTTACTTAATTACTTAAGTGGCCCATTACAACTTACGAACATGTTTCATAAGTTTGAGGCCTGAAGTACGAAAGAATTCCACACGCTTCGGTCTTGTGCATGTGTTCTCCAGTTAGTCCTACCAGATGGTGGCACGTCGCCTACCACTTGGTCCTTCCAACGGAGTTTGGGTCTCCCTGCTCTGCGCCGTCCTTCAGGTTCGCCTTCAAACACCTTTCTCGCTGGAGCATTTACATCCATCCTGGCAACATGACCCAGCCATCGTAGTCGTTGCATTCTGACTCTTTTAGCTACGTCGATGTCGTGGTAAAGCTCATACAGCTCATGGTTCATCCGATGGCGAAACTCGCCGTCGACACAGATAGGTCCATAAATTTTTCGGAGTACTTTTCTCTCGAATACTCCCAGGTTTTGTATGTCCGTTGTCGTAAGCACCCATGATTCGGCAGCATACAAAAGAACGGGTAAGATTAGCACCTGGTAAAGCTGTTTCTTAGTATTCCGAGATAAGGTGGTGTTACTAAAGTGCTGCCGAAGTCCGTAGAAACATCTATTGGCTAGCACTATTCTCCGTCTAATTTCTTGGCTGACATTATTTTTCTTGTTGACGGAAGATCCGAGGTAGGTAAACTCGTCGACTACCTCAAAACAATAATTGTCAACGTTCACGGTGCGTCCCCAACGAGACGACTCTTTGTTCGTCGAAATCATTATTTTTGGTTTGTCCTCGTTGACCGCTAAACCCATTTTTGCTGACTCCTTTTCTAGTGATGAGAAAACTGCAGTAACATCCCGCAGATTTCGACCAATGATGTCTATATCATCGGCATAGGCTAGTGGCATGTGGCTCTTGTGGAATATGGTGCCAGACATGTTGACACCAGCCTTTCTCATCACCTTCTCCATAACTATATTAAATAGTGTACAGGACAGGCTATCGCCCTGCCTGAGACCTGTTTCCGTGTTAAATGGTTCAGACTGATCCTTACCAATCTTAACAGAGGATTTGGTGTTGTCTAAGGTACATTTGCAAAGTCGAATCAGCTTTGCAGGAATACCAAACTCAGATATGGTCTCATAAAGCCTATTCCTTATCGGAGAGTCGAAGGCAGCTTTGTAGTCGACAAAGAGGTGGTAGGTGTCGATCTGTTTTTCATGGGTTTTTTCCAGTATCTGTCGTAAGGTGAATATTTGATCCGTCGTAGATTTGCCTGGTCTAAAGCCGCACTGATATGGTCCAATTAGTTTTTCTACAATTGGCTTTAGACGTTCACACAATATGCTTGAAAGGACCTTGTACGCAATTGGTAATAGGCTTATTCCACGGTAGTTCTTACATTCACTACGATCTCCTTTCTTGTATATGGGACATAACAGACTGAGACTCCAATCCCCGGGCATGCTCTCCTCTTGCCAGATGTTCTCCATGAGCTGATGCATGCTCCTAATCAGCTCCTCCCCGCCAGCCTTACACAATTCAGCAGGGAGACCATCGGCCCCAGCAGCTTTGTTGTTTTTAAGGCGGGAGATGGCCATACGTATCTCGCTCTGGCTCGGAGGTGGACAGTTAATACCATCGTCATGGATTGGAGCGGGGTCTTCTGGAGTGGTGTCAGTATCCAGTAAATTTCTAAAGTGATCTCTCCATATCTTCAGAACGTTATCCGGGTCCGTCACTAGCTGACCATCGCTGTCCTTGCAGAAGGGCAACCCTGTTCCACTCATTCTCGCTTTCACTCTCTTGTAGAATTTTCGGGCTTCCCCTCTACTTCGGAGCAACTCAGTGCACTCGTCCTGCCTCTTCTTCAGCTCCTTCTTTTTTCTTCTAAAAAGACGCGTTGCCTGTCGTCTCTTCTCCCTGTGCCGTTCACGAACAGCTCGCGTTGCCATTGGCTGCAGTTTCGCCCTGTATGCAGCAACCGTCTCTCTCGTGGCATTGCGACATTCATCATCGTACCAGGCATCTTCTTGAGACGGCTTTGAGTACCCAAGTACGCTTCTCGCAGCCCGTTCTAAGGAGTCGGCTATATTTTGCCACTGCGAGGTTATATTGTCAGGGGTCGGAGCATTCCGCAGCAGTTGAGTTAGGTGGTTGGAGTAGGCGTTTGCTACCTCTGTGGTCCGCAGTTTACCGATGTCCAGCTTTCGTTGTGCCTGGTTACGTACGTTTTTCGCCATGCTTAGCCTTGTGCGTACCTTAACTGCGGTAAGGAAGTGATCGGAGTCAATGTTCGCACCCCTAATCACTCGTACGTCCAGAACACTCGATGCGTGCCTTCCATCGACTACCACATGATCAATCTGATTCCTTGTCACTTGATCTGGAGATAACCATGTTGCCTTATGAATATTTTTATGGTCAAATCTAGTGCTGCAAACTACCATATTTCTTGCCGCAGAGAAATCAATCAGTCTGATGCCATTATTCGACGTTTCGGTGTGCAGACTGAATTTTGCGATGGTAGGCTCAAATGCGGTTTCCCTGCCTATTTTAGCATTAAAATCGCCTAGTACAATTTTTATGTCATGGCTCGGGCTACGGTCATATACATTTTCTAGGCTCTCGTAGAACTCGTCTTTGTCCTCATCGCTTTTCTCTTCTGTCGGAGCATGGGCACATATAAGTGTTATGTGGAAAAACTTTGTTTTGACTCTTATGGTGGCTATACGTTCACACACCGGGTTGAACCTTGAGACTAGGTGTCGCAGTCTTTTGCCAACCACAAATCTACATCCAAACTCGTGCTTGTCCGCATGGCCACTATAGTAGATGTCGCACGTCTTCATGCGTGAGCACCCGTGTCCCGTCCACCGGATTTCCTGTAAAGCGGTTATGTCAGCCTTGTATTTTTCGAGGACTTCCGCCAGTTGGATGGAGGCATCTGGTCTATACAGTGTTCTAACATTCCAGGTGCATATCCTCAAATCATGGTCCTTAATTCGTTTGCGGTGGTCGTCAACATTTTGGGGGGTCCGTTTTATTCTTATCTTACTTCTTTTCATTGCAATAGTATAAACGTCAGTGGCGGGTTGCAAGACCAGCGCACCACGTCGCAGTTTTCTGGGTCAGACGCTGACCAGGGTACCGCTCACTCTGAGCTGACGTGCCTGGGTTTTAGGTTTCGCCCCTCACAGTTAGCCGTGCTCTGACGGGTGTCAGAAGCACGTTTCCAGGCGTCACCACGTGGAGGTACTCCGTTCGCAGTAGTACCACGAAAACGGAGCTCTATGAGTAGACTTGAAGTGCAATTGGCAAGGATCACTCTGAGTTTGCCAAGTTAAACCGATCAGAAGCTTTACCTTGCATCACACTCCCGACGCCCATAATGTTTCATAATGTTTCGCTTTAGGTAAATTTTCATAAAATTTGGCTTTAAGTAAATTTTCTGAAAATTTTGCTTTAGGTGTATTTTCATAAAATATGGCTTGAGGTGTATTTTCATAAAATATGGCTTTAGGTAAATTTTCTTAAAATTTGGCTTTAGATAAATTTTCGCAAAATTTGGCTTTAGTTAAATTTTCGCAAAATTTGGCTTTAGGAAAATTTTCAAAAAATTTGGCTTTAGGTAAATTTTCACAAAATTTGGTCTTAGATAAACTTGATGTATAAATGTATGATTTGTTTTTGTCTGATTATTACCCCCAAAATGCTGTACCAAATTTTCGCAATTCTTTGACTGTCATTTTGCCAATATGGAAAGTTATGCCACCCACACTTTTCTCTTCCTCCGCTCAGTCATTTGTATGAAATCATTAAAAACTCATAAATTTCCTTACCAAATTGTACTTTAAATAGCTGCTGATTAATCGTATACAATAAAATGTTGTTGTGACTTGTTGTACTCCCTGGCTTAGAGTTCGCCGTAGTCATATGCGAAATTTCGAACAATAAAAGAAATGAGGCCTTTTTAAAAACGAAGCCAATCTGGCTTCTGCAATGAAGAAATTCAATATCTTAAAGTTGTGTTAATGCATTCAGTCTATAACCCAAAGTAAAAAAAAAACTGAAGATACCGTGTTCCGGCGGGAGGACAAAGGCGGAGGCGATTCTTTATTGTTACGCCATGGGTACGCTGGCGACATTGTAGGTGTTAGCATTGAGAGCCCACATTAGCCAACTATGGCAGTGTGACCAGCAGCCAGTTAAGAGATGCAGCAATTTTTTCAATAGAACACAATCCGAAGAGTTCTGGCCATGGCCACAAGATGATGACGATGTTGGTGGGGCTGATGCTCTACACCATGTGTGTGTGTGTGTGTGTGTGTGGCATTGGCCGGCAATGCAATTTCGATTTGAAGCCAACGCTGCACGCTGCTCATATGAAATTATCTTAAAGTTAATAAATTTTCAAACTCCTGCGCAATATGGTTAACAATAAAAGCTTTAGAAAATGAAGAACATGATTTACTCTTGATTTTTGTAAGGTTTATTGTTCTGTGGACCAGGGCACACTTTTGCAATTTAGTTTTGATTACGACGGTAGCCAAATGAAATGACATTTTTTAAAATATAGCACATAAGTAGAGAGAGAGAGATACAAAAAAAGAGAAAAACAAAATATAACAACCACAACTGAAAGTATACAAACAGTTGTTGTATAGAAAGGAGTAGAAAAATTATACCCCAACTCGAAAACTTCCTTTGCCATCTCTTAGCTTTCGCTGACATTTAGTCATAGATTTGATTGGTTTTGTTGAATGTTGCAAAATAAATAAAATGCAATTAGCAGGATTTGAATTAATTACAATAAGTACCAAATGTTGAGATATCAAACAGACGGAAAAGCTATTTTCAGCCAAGGTAAAGTAGTAAGTAGTTATTAGCATAAGTTAATAAACTAACATGAAAAGGGTGACTTGTAAAGGAGTGGTTGGTGGCAAACTGTTTTATAAAGGCGAACTTAAGAAATATTTTCCCAAGGCAACTTATATGAAAATTTACCTAAATTTAAGGGAAATTTACTTAAAGACAACTTTAAGGAAAGTTTAGCTAAGGCCAACTTTAAGAAAAGTCTACCTTAAGACAAATTTTATAAAATTTTGCCTAAATTTAACAAGACAGCTTTAACCGAAATTCAATTAAGGTAAATTTACCTAAAGTAAAATTTTGTGAAAATGTACTTAAAGTTAAATTTTATGAATTTTAAGAAAAGTTTACATTAAGACATATTTTGTGAAAATTTACCTAAAGCCAAATTTTATGAAAATTTATCTAAAGCCAAATTTTATGAAAATTTACCTAAAGCCAAATTTTATGAAAATTTACCTAAAGCCGAATTTTATAAAAATTTACCTAAAACCGAACTTTATAAAAATTTACCTAAAGCCAAATTTTATAAAAATTTACCTCAAGCCAATAGACAAATTTTGTGAAAATTTACCTTAAGTCAAGTTCTTTGAAACTTAACCTAAAGCCAAATTTTTGTCAAAAACTATCTAAAGCCAAATGTTGTGAAAATTATATAAATCAAATGTTGTAAAAATTTACGTAAAGCTAAATGTTATGAAAATTTACCTAAAGCCAAATTCTATAAAAATTTACCTATAGCCAAATTATGTGAAAATTTACCTAATGCCAAATTTTGTGAAAATTTACCAAAAGCCAAATTTTTTGAAACTTTTTGTGAAAATTTACGTAAAGCCAAATTCTATAAAAATGTACCTCAAGCCAAACTCTATGAAAATTTACCTATAGCCAAATTTTGTAAAAATTTACCTAAAGTCAAACTTTGTTGAAAATTTACCTATAGCCCAAAACTGTAAAATTTAACGTAAAGCCAAATTTATTGAAAATTTACCTAAAGTCAAATTCTGTGAAACTTAACCTAAAGCCAAATTTTGTGAAAATTTACCTAAAGCCAAATTTTGTGAAAATTTACCTAACCAAATTTTGTGAAAACTTACCTAAAGCAAAATTTTGTGAAGATTTACATAAAGACAAACTTTGTTGAAAATTTACCTAAAGCCAAACTCTATGAAAACTTACCTATAGCCAAATTTTCTAAAAATTTACCTAAAGACAAACTTTGTTAAAAATTTACCTAAAGCCAAATTTTGTGAAAATTTATCAAAAGCCAAATTTATTGAAAATTTACCTAAAGTCAAATTCTGTGAAACTTAATCTAAAGCCAAATTTTGTGAAAACTTACCTAAAGCCAAATTTTGTGAAAATTTACCTAAAGACAAACTTTGTTGAAAATTTACCTAAAGCCAAACTCTATGATAATTTACCTATAGCCAAATTTTTTAAAAATTTACCTAAAGACAAACTTTGTTAAAAATTTACCTAAAGCCAAACTCTATGAAAATCTACCTATAGCCAAATTTTGTGAAAATTTACCTATAGCCAAATTTTGTGAAAATTTACCTAAAGCCAAATTTTATAAAAATTTACCTGAAGCCAAATTTTATTAAAATTTACCTAAAGTCAAATTCTGTGAAACTTAACCTAAAGCCAAACTCTATGAAAATTTACCTATAGCCAAATTTTCTAAAAATTTACTTAAAGACAAACTTTGTTAAAAATTTACCTAAAGCCAAACTCTATGAAAATTTATCTAAAGCCAAATTTATTGGAAATTTACCTGAAGCCAAATTTTATGAAAATTTATCTTAAGTCAAATTTTGTGAAAATTTACCTAAAGCCAAATTTTGT
This sequence comes from Muscina levida, assembly GCA_964034835.1. NCBI lineage: Eukaryota > Metazoa > Arthropoda > Insecta > Diptera > Muscidae > Muscina > Muscina levida. Next base: position 140,910,430 of record OZ035882.1, read on the forward strand.
GAAAATTTACCTAAAGTTAAATTCTGTGAAACTTAACCTAAAGCCAAATTTTGTTAAACTTAACCTAAAGACAAATTTGTTGAAAATTAGCTAAAGCCAAATTTTATGAAAATTTACCTATAGTCAAATTCTGTGAAACTTAACCTAAAGCCAAATTTTGTGAAAATTCACCTAAGCCAAATTTTCTGAAAATTTACCTAAAGCTAAATTTTGTGAAAATTTGCCTAAAGCCAAATTGTGTGAAAATTTTCCTCAAGCCAAATTTTGTGAAAATTTACCTAAAGCCAAATTTTATGAAAATTCACATAAAACCATATTTTTTTTAGAATTACCTGAAGCTAAGATTAGATTTGATAAGTTTAAGGACACGTGTGATTTGGTAAAATTCGTCTCGCACTACACTTGGTGATCTATTGAAACATTGTGCTTGCCCGGTAAAAAAAGGACGAAGAGGAGTCCTAAACGATGGCACATATTTTGTGTAGCTGTCCCATTTTAGCTCATAGGAGGCTAAGATACTTAGGGCATGGTTATATAGGGGACATACTGTCTCTCTTCTCAGTCGGAATAATTAATTTAATAGTTTTCATGTGTTCAAGGTGATTGACTAAGAAACATCTTGTGATGGTTCCCAATGATCTTCTACTACCTTGCTTCGTTTCGAACTCCTTTGCTTCTTCATACATACGGCAGTAATCCGGTATGGACTGGCCAGTCTCAAATTACTCCTTCGTGGGATTTACTGTATTTGGGTCACACCGATCTAGCAGTTATACAATCGGTTCAGGCCATCTAATGTCTCTATTGATCGAACTTCCTCAGTTTACAGCCACATTGTCACCTACTGGCTGAGTCCGCAGCTTTTACCAATAGAGTTTTGGCACCATTAAGGGCAATGACAGCCCTATTTTACCTCTCCTTGGTGTTACTTGATCAATATAGCTTCTTATCGAGAACAACATCTAGGTACTTGAGCTCTGTTGAGAGCTTCAGTTCTACGTCACTCAGTTTCGGTTATCTAAATTCTCTGATCTTTTATGTACGACTAAATATAACCGATTATGTTTTCTGAGAGTTTATCCCCAATCCGAGGTCATCGTCCATCGTAGCAGCTGCTAAGGGCAGTTTGCATAAGAACACACATCATTGGTAGAAATTTTCCACCTATCATTATGAAAGTTGGTGGGCGACCACACACCGCATTGCGCACAACTAAACCACCCGGAAAGTGTGTATCCATTAGCAGCTCGAGTGTTTCAACGCTGGACCCGGTCCATAGCCCATTTGTCCTACGAATACAACCCAAAACTTACGGGTCCATATCCCATTTGTCCTACAAATTGCTCACAAAACTTATGGGTCCTTGTTAAAAGTTACCTAAAGACAACACTTAAGACACTTTACCTAAAGGGAAATTTGATAAAAAATTTACCTATAGGCACATTTTTGTAAAACTTCATCATACTTCTGCGGTTGCCCCATTAGCCACCCAAGAACTTTTATTATCTTTTAACTGCAAATATTTGTCGTTGAACATATGAACATTACTATAGATTTCTGGCATATTGCAAATGTCGACTCTTAAGAGAGTTTATTTTTTAAAAGGATTTCGTCTTTTTGTTTATCTACGACACGCGCCGAGAAAAAAAGGCATGGAGATAACCACATCTTTACATTGAACATATGAACAACGACAGAACATATGAAAGTACATACGAGATATGATTATCAGAAGGCACTCTACTCTTCCAACCATTGCCTTTTGGATGAACCTTAAGAAAAATCAAGGTAAAAGTTTTGTCGCTATATTTACACTTTTCCTGCAGCAACTTTTTCTCTACACATATCGAAGAGATGAGCAAACGACATTATAGAGAGCGAGGTGGCAGTATTATCTATAAGAAAACAATTAACAGAAAAATTTTCAGCATGTATATGTAGCAGGAAAAGTTAATTTTAAGGTGGGCTGTGAGAGATATAAAGGAAGGATATGCGCTGGCAGGATATTTGTATTTAAGTGCAAATGAAAATTGTGCACAAAAGTCAACACAGGTGTTTGATTTCCGATAAAGGAAATTATAAGAAAGTTGTTGCAAGTTGTACGGCAAGTATAATTCAGGATCGTCATCATATGCGATGTGTTTCATTGCGACTCATTTCTGAGAACTGCACTTGAAGGTAGCCCCAAAAATAAGAACTTCTGCATCATTCGTTTTTTCAAGTTGGCTGCGTTAATAATTTTAAGGCAACACGAATTTTTTGCTCAAGTTGGATTTTTAGTACTTGTTCTATATTTGAACACAGTTAAATCTCTGTATATCGCATGTCAATCAATAGTTATGTTTAATGACATTTCATTAAAGGACTCCCCCGCCACCTCTCCTCCTATCTTACTGCTAAATATCTAGCTGGAATCATCTTAGGAAAACAATCAACAATTGCTGCGGCCACAGATACTACCAATCATTTCCAATAATAATTTCCTTTGCCCTTAAATATCGTCAATCCTCATGCCGTTGGCGGCGGCAGCCAGTTTAAGGATAAATATCACGTAGCAAATCACTTAACGTTTTCCTGTGTATAGCTTCTTGTATTTTTTTTACATTCCGTGCCATCACCCCCCTCCCGATGAGACCGACCGACCCTGTGAAGGGAGTTAACATGTAGCTAACCTTTTGAGAATTCATTTCATTGTTGTTCTTGGCCGGGTCATAACACGCAAATGCGTACAAATCAATTGTTTACGTTTGTCTTGTTCCTGGCTTGTTTTATTTTTTGTATCGCCACAATTGAAAAATAAAAAAAAACAACAACAGCGATTTTATTGAAAAGAATTACAGCAACAAGGCTATGATAACAAAAAACTAGAGGAAGAAAAAAAAACACCAACAACAACAGACGCCCCATTTGTTGTATTGTTGCTACAGCAGCCAACTGGAGTTGGAGTCATGGAGCAGCAGCAGTCATGGCGTGCCGAGCATCACAAATGAGTTGCTGATGAATAAAAATTGAGGTCATTGATACACAAACTCTGTTACCCGCTCGCAGTTATAAAATTCATTGAGAACCGACGTACACACGTTCGGTTCAATCGTGCATACGATAGATTTGAAAAGCTTGTCAAGTGGGCCAGTCGCCCAATGCACAGTTGCATAGGAAGACAGCGAAAAGGACGAAAACTATAGAAAGGGAAGTTGCAACATATGGATGTTTGAAGGGTCAGGCTGTGAATAGGTTCAGCATGACAAAAGGTGAACAAAATAAAAATAATCGAAAGGTCATTTTAAGGGTTTTGACTGTGACCTTTGATAGCTTAGTAGCAATTTGAAGGTGCTGTGTCCGATTCCTGGGCGGGTAACTGGTTGAAATATCGATAGACAGCCAGCCAACATGTAAAAAAGACATCACCAAACTATGCCAGCGTCGTAGATTAGCAATCCGAAGGTGTCGGGTTCGATTCCCGGCCGGGGCACTGGCCAAATCAACATCGAATAAAATTTACTTTTCAAATACTTTCGAATTTTCCAACCAATAAAACTCATCCTAGATGCCTTCACTACAAAAATCCAGATTGCACAAGCACCAAGGAAAGAGGAAATGAGTTATCAACATCTCAAAATAATTCTACAAAAACCAACTGGCTCCATCTTTGGAGAAATTTTGATGTTAAAACTCACAACAGCACCTAACAAACCCTTGACACAAACCCTGTTATTAACAAAGGAACGAAACCGAGTTACAAAAATGATCTTATGATAATCGGATTAAATGTCCGATCGAGTGCCAATAAATTGAAATTCATCCGTTAGGGATAGTGAGCGACAAACACTGATAGTAGGGCTAGCCACCCACCCACCTTCAGGCCCTATACCGGCTATGATATTACGGAAAAGAAAAAGTAACAAACGGAACCACCCAACTATTTACGATAAGGACATCGATTAAAAGATACGCACCTGGAACGTCCGGACTCTCTATAGAGAAGGCGCCACTATCCGACTGGCAGATTTCCTCAAAAAATACAAAGCTGACATCACCGCCATCGAGGAGATGAGATCGACAAGGCAGAGATGCTTCCGATGTAAAAATTGCGACAACTATTACTGCCAAAGTACGAACTTGAATATAAATATGTAATTCGTCAGAGACACAGACAACTTGTCTCGCGGTTTAATCTTTTTAGTGATCGAATAGCCGCATCAATCCACAACAATGCGAACAATTTAGATAAGATAAAGACAATGAGATTAAAAAGGCATTCTGAGAGCGCCTACAAGAAAAATGTCCACGATATTTAAATTGTCATGAGAGATTTTAATGCAAAATTAGGAAGACAAGATGTTCATGGTCCTTCGATAGCTAAATGCAACGTGCTTCCCGACAAGTTCGACAATGGGGACGCGAGGCTTCGTAAGGAATGGAATCTGACTCCCGCATAAAGATATCCACAAGGCAACCTGGATATCCCCTAATCAAAATACAAAAAACCAGATTGATCGCATGGTTATTGGTGGAAGGCATGTCTCAAGCGTTATAGACGTGTGTGCGATGCCTGGTGCAAATATTGATTCTGAACACCACTTCTGCCAAAAAAGCTTGTAAACAAACCCAAAGAAAGCTAAACATCACAAAGCTGCATACCACCGAGATATCCGATGCCTACTTCAACCAAAGCTCTCAACTACTTTTAGACAAATAAACCCAAATCGGATGTTCCCGGCTCACAGTGGCACTATAATGCGAATTCTATGACCACTGCAACAGCGACCGTACTGGATTATGTAAAACCACTCTCAGAAAAGCCATAGAAAAGCCTAAGGGAAATGTAGCACCATGTCTGAGGAAAAGATTGCCGCATACAAGGCAAAATTGCAGTCAATAGCAACGCGTGCGATATGAGGGGAAGAGGAGGATGATGAAACGCCTGTTCAGGCGGAGAAAGCATCTGTGGAAGAAAAGAGACAGGCAGAATATCGACAACTACAGGGATAGAGATGAAGCCCGAAAGTTCTACCAAACGGTAAAAAACAAAGGTTTTGGAACAGAGTTCCCCACCTATAAGGACAGAGACGGAAATCTTGTCACAGACACTCTTAGCATGCTGCAAATATGGAGGGAACACTTTCGTTCCCGAAGGCAGCATAATTGATGAAATCACGCCAATCATGGACGATGGACTAGATTGTTCACTACCGAGTCAAAACGAGATCAGCACGACAATTGCCTGGCTTAAAAATAAAAAAAGCTGGGGGAATCGATGGACTGCCAGCAAAGCTTTTTAAAGCCGGTGGCGATGAAATGGCAACGTGCATTTACCAGCTCATAAATACGATTTGGTTCAAGGAACGCATGCGAGATGAGTGGAATCTAGGTCTTCTATGTCCTGTGCTTAAGAAAGGCAATCCAAGTATGTATACCAACAATTACGGGATCAGCCTTTTACGCATTTTAAGGTCATGTTTAGTGTTAAGATCTTGTTTAGGGGAATGGGACTTTGCCCAGAGGCTGAAAGTTACTGATTTTCATTCATTTGGGAGTGACCAGAATCGATTCCTTTGCGGCACTGTTCAAGCAGCTAACTACTTCCGGTCTTAGACCAAGTATTCCTGGGCAATGACTTTAAAGCAACCGCTTAGAAGTTAGCTAGAGTTAGAAGGCGAAACGCTGAGTAACCTAATCGGCATGCTACCACCGATGCGTCTTAGGAAGTAGGTAACAGAAGTTACTGAAGCTCAACCCAGGCTCTCCTAGGGGATTTGGCAGCCCCAAGAAACAAGGATCGGGAGCGGTGGCCTAATAAGCCACTCTCCTTAAACAAAATTTATTATGAAAACATGGAGAATAAATAAAACAAGAATGTTGAAGACCCCGCAAACGATATAAGGACCATGATTTAAGGATATGCACCTGGAATGTCCGAACTCTTTACAGAGATGGTGCCTCTATCCAACTGGCGGATGTCCTCGACAAATACAAGGATGCCATCACCGCCATACAGGAAATGAGATGGACGGGACAGGGATGCACACGACAAAAGAACTGTGACATCGTTTACAGCTGCCATGCAGAAAGACACGTATTTGGATGTGGTTTCATAGTCGGCAAGAGACTTCGACACCGGGTCTCGCGGTTTAACCCTGTAAGTGACCGAATAGCCACCATTCGCATCCGGGCGAAATATTTTTCCATCGCGCTGATTTGTGTACACGCCCCGACGGAACATAAAGACGATGAGATTAAAGATGCATTTTACGAGCGCCTAAAGGAAACATACGACCGCTGCCCTGGCCACGACATTAAAATTGTTCTGGGAGACTTTAATGCAAAAATAGGAAGGGAAGATGTTCTTGGTCCATCGATCGGTAAATTCAGCCTGCATACCGACACGTCAGACAATGGCAATGGCAGGCATGCATCTAGTGTCATGAACGTGCGTGTGATCCGTGGTGCTAATATTGGCTCGGATCATTACCTGGTTGCAGCCAAGGTTCGCACAAGAATGAGCAGAGCGAAAAACGCACTTAACCAAACACAAAGAAAGCTGGACATCGCGAAGCTGCAAACCCCAGATATAGCTACTGCCTACTCCAACCAGCTCTCCCAACTTTTACGACACAACGCCTCTAGTGGCAGCATATTGCGCATTCCATGGCAACCGCCGCAACAACCGTGCTAGGATAAGAAAAGCGGCGCTCAGACGACTCCTGGTACGATGAAGAATGTCGTATAGCGTCTGAGGAACAGGATGCTGCTTATACGCAACGCTATAGCCAATTGTAACCCGTACTGTTAGGGAACGGCATAAGGAGAAAACAAAACGGGCGAGGCAGCAATTTAGGCGAAAAAAACGTCAGATGAAGGAACGGGAGAACGAGGATATAGAGCTATACAGGGATAGAGGTGAGGCCCGAAAATTTTACCAGAAAGTAAGAGCAACTGGATACGGTAATGGCCTCCCCACCTGTAAGGACATTGATGGAAATCTGGTCACGGATACGCAAAGTGTGCTGCACATATGGAGAGAACACTTCCAGCAACTGCTGGTTCCAGAATGCAGCGCATGTGAAGTTATCACGCCAATTGTCGACGACGGCTTAGATTGCCCACCACCAAGTCAAGCCGAGGTAAGAAGAGCAATATCGCGGCTGAAAAACAACATAGCAGCCGGTGCCGACGGTCTGCCAGCAGAGCTCTTCAAGTCCGGTGGCGAGGAGCTGATAACGAGCATGCACCAGCTCCTGCGCACGGTTTGGCTTAAAGAGTGCATGCCCGACGATTGGAACGTAAGCGTATTATGTCCTGTGCTGGAAAAGGGTGATCCAAGTGTGTGCTCCAACTACCGCGGGATCAGCCTTTTACCCATCGCATATAAGGTCCTGTCGAGTGTGCTATGTGAAAGACTAAAGCCAGTGTTATCCAACCTGATCGGCCTTATCAGTGTGGCTTTAGACCTGGAAAATCAACAACTGACCAGATTTTCACATTTCGGCAAATCCTGGAAAAGACCCAAGAGAAACAGATCGACACGTACCATCTTTTCGCCGACTATAAAGCTGCCTTCGACAGCCCGATATGGCAGAAATTACTCGAAGCGATGGCTGAGTTTGGTATTCCAGCGAAGCTGATACGTCTTTGTGGAATGACGCTGACTGACACGATGTCTTCAGTGAAGATTGGCAAGGACCTTACGGAGCCATTCTATACCAGGCGAGGCCTAAATCAAGGCGACGGCCTATCGTGCGATCTCTTCAACATTGTGATGGAGATGATAATGAGAAAAGCAGCAGAAAACACGAGTGGCACTATATTCAACAAAAGCCACATGCTACTCGCGTACGCTGATGATGTAGACATCATCGGTCGAAAACTGCGGGATGTGACTGCAGCCTTCTAAGGTATACAGAAGGAATCAGCGAAAATGGGCCTAACGGTGAACGAGGACAAAACGAAGTTATTAGTTTCAACGAACAAGGAATCTACTCGTTTGGGAAACTGCGTGAACGTTGACAACTATAATTTCGAAGTGGTAGATAATTTTGTCTACCTAGGCTCCGCCATTAACAAAGCAAATAATGTCAGCCTAGAAATCCGGAAAAGAATCCTGCTTGCAAATAAATGCAAGCTAAAATGCTCCAGCTCGAAAAGTCAATGAACTCGAAGGACGACGCAGAAGGGGGCGACCAAAACTCCGTTGGAAAGACCACAGAACTCGGTGTAACTAACTGGAGAAGAAGCGCAGAAGATCTGAAGCTTATAATATTTTTCTACGCGCGGTATATAATCCCTTGGGAATGCATAGAAGTACCAGCTAAGTAAGTAAGTAAGATGCTGTATTCTCATATATATAAAGTTATCGTTATCGTATTTTATTTAGTAATCAGTTAATACTTTTTCAAACCACTGTTCCTTGTTATCCTTCAAAAGATGGGGGAGTTTTTTTTGTGGCCTCTATTGTGCGTTTGTTATATTTGTTGTTGGTAATATCAGTGGTCAATTGGTTGTTGTACAAAAGCGCAGTCCGGATAGAAGCTGTTGTCTCGTATTGTTCACCACCCCGGACACGTGTTGTAATTTTGATTTTTCGCCTCGCCTCTGATAGTCCTCCCCGAAATATTTCTAAAAAACAAATTTCTCATAGCCCCATTAAGATGGTGGGGGTAGTGGGATGTTATGTAGCTCGGCGTTCGATAGCAATTTTTTAAGGATTCCTGTTGTGTGTGTGTGTGTGTTTTTGTTGTTGTGCTCTCTTCATTTTGGTCATTTTTTGAGCGTTCGTCCTTTTGTGCGGCTGATATGATTAGTTGTCATTTGTAAATGGTTTGTTATCAATTTTCAAGATGATTGAATTAAGTGATTTATTTGTGGCATGTGGCATGTTTATGAAAACATTTGTTATTGAGCCATAATGAATAGTGAAAAAGAAAAGGAAAAGCAGGGAGAAGAAAATACTGAACAAATTTATAAAAAAAAGCGTAAACAACGACTTAGGGGAATTTAGAAGACATGTACCGACCAAGACAATGTAGCGTCAATTACTAGAGTTCAGGTCAAAAGGTGAATATAATGAAAAATTACAGAGATAAAACCGGAGATAAAAGAGAGCAGCAAAGAGATAAGAGAATACACGACTATAAGACAAATTAACGAAACAGATATAACTGAGTAATATACCATGACAAAAACAAATTTAAGGATAACTCAAATGAAGTTTAATAAATATCCAAATCGTGTTTGTTCTCTAAGGAATCAAAAACAGATATTTCATAAGAATTAAATAGAAAACTTAAACAGAGGGAAAGGTGGAAGTATTATAAAGGGAAATTTTGCTGGTTTACTAACTAAACCTAAAAAACAGATCCTGATAGAATTTATGTTTAATAAATATCTAAAACGTGTCATTTCTCTAAGTTATCAAATAGAGAAGCATATTCATGAAAATTATACCAATCAATGAGAATCATATTAAATTAAGGTCTAAGGCATTCCACTATGCCATTTAAATGACAAATTTGTACAGCTTTAGTAAAAGAAGATATATTATGTATATGGAAAAGGTCCTTGAAATAATAAAAAAATTTAAATTCGCTGTATAATATATAATTTTTGTAAATTATGTCCACAACGCCATAAAAATTACAAATTTTAAGTTTTTACAGTAAGATATATTTCTCATATTTTACTGCAGCCTTAGGTCCTTGAAGTGATAAAAATTCCATTTCGCCATAATATTTAGATATTTTTTTAAAAGATGGGGGAATGTTAGCAAATTAATATTTAGGTATGTTGCCAACAACGCATCCGAAAACTTTTAGAAAATTTGTCGTGAATATTGAAAGAAGCCAATGTCCTTGAAATGATAAAATTGCATTTCGCCATAAAATCTAAATATTTTTGTAAATGTTAGGGATATGTTAGCACATTGATATTAAGATGCGTTGCCAACAATAATTGCGAAAATTTGTAGAAAATTTGTATAGAATATGAAAAGTAGCCAAAGTCCTTGAAAGAACGCAAAAGTACACTAGGCCATACGAATGAAAAATTATTTTTATTTTTTGCTGAGATTTTAAGAGTTGTTACCATTTTATTTTGGGAAGACTGATCTTTCAAAAATCCAAAAATTTATAAAGAACATTTACAAACACGAATGTCCTTGCACGAATTTTAAAAAATGTTTAAAAAAAAAGGAAACTTTAATGTAGTTACCCGTTACTAGCCTTACATCCAAATATTTTTTCCATGACTTTTAAATTATCCAGCGCGAAAAACAAATAATCTTTTTTTATCCATATCCCCAAAAATTTCGTCCTAGTTATCTGTTAAAGATTTTTTCTTAAGCATTTTTTTCGTTATAGTTTATTTAGATATAACCCAACTATGAAAAACAAAAATTTTGTACCAGTTGCTCCAGTTCCCCCCCAACAACTTTGAAGTTAGTCAAGTTTCTCATATGCCTAAAAGCGTGTGCTATGATTATATTAATTAAGATTTCGCCAAAATGTTTTTCCAAACCAATTCAGCATTCATAGTTTTCGGCCACCGCCACTTCATCTTCAGAGCTGCTATGGCTTTCATATTTTTCTTAACAAAGTGTACAATTTCTCATTAAAACTCAATATCCACAAGTGGTGGAGAAGATAGTTGGTAACAACATCACTATGTTGGCGGCGGCAGCGGCACTAGATGTGACCATAGAGGCCATGAGAAGGAACACGGGAACAGGATTGTGGGAAATGCAGTAGGGGCGAAATTAAGGCCTTTTTAAGGACCTCTACCAAACGCAAGTTTAAACCAGAAGCAGTGTTTACCAAATAATGTGAATTTGCAAGGACTTTCAAGTTTTTTTATATTGAAGATCACGTTTGCTAATAAAATAGTAAAATATCAAAAGTAAAAATTTAAATTTCCCGGACTTCCGATGTCCTTGAATATTTTTATATTTCAGCTTTTAATAAAAAAGTTAAAAAAAAAATTTAACTTCCTTAAAAATTTAAAAAAAAAATTAAATTTTCAAGGACCTCGTCCTCTTTTATTGCCAAGACATTTTAGTCTTCAAAACTATTTTTTGGTTACTTAAATACCAAAATGTGAACAATTCACAAAATTAGAAAAAAATGCAAAAATTGGAAGGAATATCAATAGTAAAAATTAACATTTCCCGAACATCCAATGTCCCTGAATATTTTTCCATTTCAAAATCAAAGCTTTTAATAAAAATTGTTTAAAAAAAAAATTTAAATTCCTTTAAAAATTAAAAAAAATAAAATTTAAATCTTCAAGGACCTCGTCTTCTTTCATTGCCAGGACATGCAAAAATTAAAATTGGGAGGATTTTAAGGACGTGGTACACTTAATATGTCCTTGATTTTTTTGTTAAAATTGTAGACTTGAATTTTTTTTATATTCAAGATCACGATTGCTAATAAAATAGCAATATATCAAAGCGAAGGCTTTCACGTAAAATTATTAAAAGAATGTAAAATTTCCTGGACTTTCAAGTACCCCTCTTCCTTCCAATGTCCTTGAATATTTTTACATTTCAAATCACAGCTTTTAATAAAATTGTTTAAAAAAAAAATATTTTACTTCCTGTAAACATTAAAAAAAAAAAACAAATTTAAATTTTTAAGGACCTCGTCCTCTTGCGATGTGCATGACATTTTATTCTTAAAAACTATATTTTTGTTACTTAAATGTGCAATGTTCACAAAATTAGAAAAAATGCAAAATCAAAAATTGGAAGGACTTTTAAGGACGTGGATCACTTAAAATATCCTTGAATTTTTTGTTATAATTGTAGACTTCTAATGTTGTTGATTTTTTTTATGCTCAATATCACAAATGCTAATAAAATAGTAAAATATCAAAGCGAGGGTTTTACCGTGAAATTAAAATTTCCTGGACTTTCAAGGACTCCTCTAAGTGTGGCCTTTGCTGATAAAATATAAACCTTAGCAACAAACAAAAATTGTTAAAAAAAATAAAATTGTCAATGACCTTTAAGGACTTTGCTTTTTATAGTTTTTAAATATAACATACATCAATAGTAAAGGGTAAGCTGTCCCCAAATATAAAAGAGTGGTTTTGCAAGGACTTTCAAGGACCCCGTTCCCTTCCAATGCCCTTGAATTAAATTATGATTGCATAAAATGTACATAAATATTAAAGAGTGAGCCTTCAAAATATACAAAAAATTTAACTACAGGGACTTTCAAGGACCGTGTCTTCTTCCAATGTCCTTGAATCTTCCATTGTCCTTAAATTTTGTGTTTTAATTATTATGACGATTGCTGATTACAAAATTAAATTAAAAGTGTGAGCTGGCATTAAAAATTGGCCAAAAAAAAGACAATTTTTTTCCCCTTTTTTTTTCTTTGTTCACCTCCAATGTCCTGGGAATTTATGTCATAGCTTAACATATTGGTTGCTGATAACATACATGCTCTAATAAAAAAGCCAGTTTCTTTTTGAATTTTTTTTTACAAAAATTTAAATTTTCAAGGACTTTGTTTTCTTGAAATATCCTGGAAATGTTTCCCCGCTTTTTATGGTAGCTCATATGCTACAGTTAATTAACCGGTAAGTTAAAAAGTGGTTATGCAAAATTTAATTTTCAAGGACATTGAAGGAACTTTTCGCTTTTTAATGTCCTTCAACTTTTTTTGAATCAACTCTATTTTTTTACGTAAATTATAAAATGTAAGCTGTCCACAAAATAAAAACAAAAGGCAAGAACTTTCAAGGGCAGTGTTTCCTTCCAATGTCCTTGTATATTTTTTATAATTCAAAATCAAGATTGCTGATAACATTCGAATAAAAAAACAAAATTCTATTTTCAAAGACGTTGTTATCGTCAAATTTTTAAAAAGATTCTGACAGCATGTAACTTTATTAAATATTTAACGGTAAACTGCCGTAAAAAAAGGTTTGGATTTACCAGGATTTTCAAGGACCCTCCTCAATTCCAATGTCCTTGATATTTTCCGTAATTAAAGATCTTAATTACAACGAAAATAATTAAATATGAAAACTAGAGCTTTCCTGAAAAATTGATAAAAAAAAATCAATTTTCAAGGACTTTTAAGGACCCCTTTATTCCTTAAATGACCCTGAATTTTTTCCCTTTGATGCTATTTTTTTTTATTTAACTAATAAAATGTGAGCTGTCTCTAAAATTACAAAAAAATTATTTGTAGGACTTTTGATGTATTATTTCATACACTACCACTAACACTTGATAACTTTCAAGGACTTTATTCTCGTTCAGTATCCTTAGAATCATTGCATAATTTTTGCTCATGATTGTTGCTGAAATACATTAATATCTAAGTTGAGCCCTCCCTTAAAATTGTTAGAAAAGAATAGGTTAAATATTCAGGGACTTTCAAGGACCTTCTCCTCTTTTAAAGTTTTTCAGTTTTTTCTCAAACTGTCATGATTGCGGATAACACTTTTAACTATAAAAGAGAGGCCTTACCTTAAAATTAAAAAAAAAATGAATTAACAATGACTTTTAAGCATCTTCTTCTCTTCCGATATCCTTAAAATTTTTTAAAGAGATGTCCTTGAATATTCTGAAATACTAAAGTCAGAGCTGTACCTAAAATTACAACAAATAACAAATTGAGAATATGCAAGGACTTTCCTTCATTTCCAATGTCCTTAAAGTGTTTTTCGTAATCTAAAATCATTATTGAGGATAACATTCATAAATATAAAAGTGTGAAATTTCACGAGAATTATAAAAAGAAACAAATTGGTAGTTTGAATAAATTGAGAATTGCAAGGACTTTCTAAGACTTTGCTATATTTCCAAAGTTCTTTTGTCATAATCTAAGATCTTTATTGTGGTTAACATTAGTAAATATAAAAATGTGATTTTCTCTCAACTTTCCAATTGTTTATTTGAAAAGAATTATATTTTGTGTTTTGATTAGACGCCTTGCGTTATCCTTAGAACTTCTTGGCATGGTTTAGCGAAATTCGATACAAGATCTAGGCCTTGTCAGCTTCGCCCTCAGTCAGAGTCCATATGTTTATATCAAAGTGTGTACGTATGTGCATAAGTCTGTTGCAAACTATCTTGTACGCTAAATTATGCCCTCAAAAATAATTTTAATAACCTCACAATGTATGTATATGGCGGCAATGGCGTATGTTGTTACAGCCGCTGTTTGATAAAAGTAATTTTCAATTTTCGTGACCATACACTCTCACTCTAGCTCTTCCTAACCCCCGCCCCGCCTCTTTCACTGTTCCTCACCCACCTTTTTGGTGGGAAATATAGCTCTCTAAGTTCCCATTTGAAGATTTGGAGCATACACACATGCCACTGTGTTTATTCCACTATGTTGTCTATAAGATTTCAACCGCAATTACAAAACTTTTTGTGAAAATATGAACATTGAAAACTATACAGCGAACTCAACAAGAAATTTTATTGTTGTGTTCCGCGTCCTTCCTCGCATGGTGTTGCTATGCTCTAAGGTAAAGACCGTAGAGGTCTTTCGACTGCATCCTGTCTCCTTAACCTATGTTCACACTTGCGGCAACAGTGTCAGATTCAAAATTTCATTTTGCGCCTTAACATATGCAACATTAAATATGCGACCATACAACCAACACTTAGTATTACCGCGAGCGGTGAAACGCATCTTGTGCACAAGCCAAAGACAAAAACCTTCGATATTCCTACGTGGGGAGGCAAAGAAAAATAACCGGAGTCCTTTGCCAGGCAAAGAAATTGGTATCCTTCGTATGCTTTGGCTCAAGTAAACGGGTGTTATATTGATTTTCATACATATTTGCACTAAACTTAACAACAGTTTACACCTCTCTACATGCTCCTCATACTTTAAAACGGAAAAGCAACACAATTTACTGTAAAGAGCAGCCAAAAAGTATGCTCCGGAATTGGGGCTTAAGTATGTATCACAATGTTCGTAATGGTGTGTGTGTGTGTGTATTCCAGCCGTTGGTACCTTATTTGCATGTAAATTCTTTGGTTTGCCACTGCAATTTAATGCTTTTTTCTCTCTATCTCTCTTACTTCCTCATTGTTTTTGCCTTCAAATTGTAGATATCGTTTTTTTGTGTAGCATATTTTGTGGCTCATATGTTTTTTATTTCACTGTATGTCATTACGTTTTTATGCCATTATGGTGGGTTTAATATTATTAATAGAAATGACAACAGCATTATTGTGTCATCATTAGAATTGTATGCAAAAGTGTTTACACACACACACAAGGACGCTGTTGTCCTTGCACGGTTATTACCTGTCCTGGTCTGGCCGTCTGTTGCTGAATGCTTTCGTTTATTTTGCTCTGATCCTATATAGTGTTGTTTTAATGACATTAGCTTTCATCAGCATTAAGTTTAATGTCAATTAATGTAACAGGTTGCTGAGCGGAAAAAGAGTCTAAGTGAACCACCGCCACCACCTGAAATGTGATACTTAAACGGACATCCTACATTTAGGTTTTTTTCATGATCCTGATATTTTGAAGTGTTGGTAATTGCGTTTATAACATGGGGTCATTTTGAGCTTTGTTTCCGTGTTTTTTTCTTGCTGCTGTTAAATTGAATTGCTAATTGAATTCCATTAAATTAAAAACAATAGAGATCAAAGTGTATAGCATATGTTGAGGAGGTCATTAGTTTGAAAGGCCAACGTAAGTGTCATATGGATTAATACTAGTATTTAGAAAATAGATTGGGTTGGGGTGTGAGATTTTCCCCATAAAAATGTAGAAATTTAGTCTGTGATCAATGGTATTTGCAACGTATAAAAACTGCTAAAATAATATATATTGCATGTTTTAAGGCGAAATTTATGGTTATTGTTAAATATCTAAAATGTTTTCTTAGGTTGATTCTATGGAGAGTGTATGATCTGAGACTGTTTCCCAGTCAATGTTATTCTCTTCCGTGACAAATTCTGGGGCTATTTCGATTGGGTTTACAAGTTCTACCGGAAGAACTTTTGGGAGAAGACCCAAAAAATGCAGATCTAAACTACCATCTCTCTATCAATTTTAAAGCTGCCTTCGACAGTCCGATATGATAGAAACTATTAAATTCTATGACTTAGTTTGGTATCCCCGCGAAGCTGATACGACTTTGCAGGATGACACTGACTGACACCAAGTTTTTAGTGAAAACAGGCAATAATATGCAGAGGCATTTCCAACAACCGAGGCGTTTGACAAGGCCAGAGTTTGTCATGCGATCTCTTTAACATCAAAATAGAGATGATCATGCGGAAGGCTGCAGTAAACACGACTGGTACCATCTTTAACAATAAGTTACATGCTGCTCGCATATGCCGATGATATAGATATCATTGGCCGAGGACTGCGGCTTCCACTTTAGCGCATAATCCTGAGTAATGACACAAGCGGATCAATCTAATCTCGGATTCATCGAGAGAAAAATAATTCGCAAACTATTTAGACCCCTCATAGTAAATGGCGAGTATCGTCGTCGTATGAACCATAAGCTATATAACGACATCGACGTAGTCAAGCGCGTTCAAGTAGGCCAAAAGCGCTGGCTTGGACACGTTGTAAGAATGGATGAAAATGCTTCACTATTAACTATTAACTATTAACTATTAACTATAAACTATAAACTATAAACTATAAACTATTAACTATTAACTATTAACTATTAACTATTAACTATTAACTATTAACTATTAACTATTAACTATTAACTATTAACTATTAACTATTAACTATTAACTATTAACTATTAACTATTAACTATTAACTATTAACTATTAACTATTAACTATTAACTATTAACTATTAACTATTAACTATTAACTATTAACTATTAACTATTAACTATTAACTATTAACTATTAACTATTAACTATTAACTATTAACTATTAACTATTAACTATTAACTATTAACTATTAACTATTAACTATTAACTATTAACTATTAACTATTAACTATTAACTATTAACTATTAACTATTAACTATTAACTATTAACTATTAACTATTAACTATTAACTATTAACTATTAACTATTAACTATTAACTATTAACTATTAACTATTAACTATTAACTATTAACTATTAACTATTAACTATTAACTATTAACTATTAACTATTAACTATTAACTATTAACTATTAACTATTAACTATTAACTATTAACTATTAACTATTAACTATTAACTATTAACTATTAACTATTAACTATTAACTATTAACTATTAACTATTAACTATTAACTATTAACTATTAACTATTAACTATTAACTATTAACTATTAACTATTAACTATTAACTATTAACTATTAACTATTAACTATTAACTATTAACTATTAACTATTAACTATTAACTATTAACTATTAACTATTAACTATTAACTATTAACTATTAACTATTAACTATTAACTATTAACTATTAACTATTAACTATTAACTATTAACTATTAACTATTAACTATTAACTATTAACTATTAACTATTAACTATTAACTATTAACTATTAACTATTAACTATTAACTATTAACTATTAACTATTAACTATTAACTATTAACTATTAACTATTAACTATTAACTATTAACTATTAACTATTAACTATTAACTATTAACTATTAACTATTAACTATTAACTATTAACTAATAACTATTAACTATTAACTATTAACTATTAACTATTAACTATTAACTATTAACTATTAACTATTAACTATTAACTATTAACTATTAACTATTAACTATTAACTATTAACTATTAACTATTAACTATTAACTATTAACTATTAACTATTAACTATTAACTATTAACTATTAACTATTAACTATTAACTATTTTTTTTTTTTTTTAAATTTATTTATTTCCAAAAATTAACAATATTACATGACTGTAAATCCCGCGAAGCTATACGCTTGTATGCAGGAAAAGTACTATTACATGAATACTTTAAAATTTCAAATATATAAATTAAAATTTCGCTTCATTGCGAGTTTATAAAATAATTCTTAACAAGTTTTTTGCGTTTAAATTTACTTATATTATTTAAAAGGTTTTGTGGCAAGGAATTTATTATTGTTGGCAATTGGACATCAAGAGTACTTCTACCGTAGTGATTGTTGTGACTAGGAACTTTGTATCTTCCTTCTGCTCGTCTTCTGGTATTGTGTTGATGATTAATTTGATGCAGTAGGTTGGGTTCATCTCCAAATTCGTTTACTAACGTTGTTTTATATATATTGTTTATTAATAAAATGTTGTGATTTTTTGCGAATATTTTTAGGGTTTCATTTGTTGTGTTTCGAGTTGAGTTATTGTTTATATTTAGATTTGAGTTATTAACAGTGCCGTAATTGATGTGTACATTTGGTTGCGTATTTTTTTGGGTTTTTATAAGTATTTTTAACAATCTGTTTTGTGTTTTTTGTAGGTTCTTGCAATATGGTGCATTTCCCCATGCAGTAATGCCGTGTCGAATATACGATTCAGCTAGAGAAAAGTATGCTTGTAATAGTACGGATAGCGGAGCACAATAACTAAGATAATAAAGTACATATGAAGATTTTCGAAGTTTTTTTTGTAGTTCTTGGGTATGCATTTTCCATTTGAAATTGTGGTCTATGTGAATGCCTAAATATTTATAATCATTGACTATTTCTATATATGTTGTGCAGTTATCATTGTTATTGCTAAAACCAAGGATATTTCTATGTAAGCAATCATTGTCATGAAATTTTATGAGTATATTCGAATATCTTATATGCGGTGGTTTGATGTGCATTAGTTTTGTCTTGGAAGCGTTTATGATAAGTCCATTGTCATGACACCATCTGGATATTTTGTTCAGTTCTCGTTGCATAATCTCGGCTGCGGCACCAATTTTTTCGTGTGACACGACTATTGCGGTATCATCAGCATAAGCAAATGCAGTGCTATTCTCCAGGATACTTATCATTTCGTTCGCATACATAATATACAGGATCGGGCCCAATTTTGAACCTTGTGGTACACCATGTGATATGCTCATCTCATCGCCGACTTTGTCTCCAATTTTTACACGATATGATCTGCAATAGAGGTAGTTTTCGAACCATTCTAAACATTGACCTCTTAAACCATTTCTTTCCAATATTTCCAGGAGCTTTTCGTGTGAAAGCGTGTCAAAAGCTTTACTAAAATCAATGAAAAGCACCAGACAGTGAGCATTGTTATTTAAGTTTTTGTTTATATGGGAAGAGAAATGGCCTAGCAATTGATTTATGTTTCTTCCTTTTTGAAACCCGTATTGATTTTTATTAATTATTTTGTATTTTTTTCAGAAATTCGTTTAGCCTTCGTACTACAATCTCCTCCAGGACTTTCTCGACCACAGAGAGGATAGATATAGGCCTATAGTTGTTGTAATCATTTTTGTTGCCATTTTTGTAAATTGGTCTCACCAGTGATGTTTTAAGTAATTTTGGTATTGATCTATTTTGCAAACTGTAACTAGAGCAACTATTAACTATTAACTATTAACTATTAACTATTAACTATTAACTATTAACTATTAACTATTAACTATTAACTATTAACTATTAACTATTAACTATTAACTATTAACTATTAACTATTAACTATTAACTATTAACTATTAACTATTAACTATTAACTATTAACTATTAACTATTAACTATTAACTATTAACTATTAACTATTAACTATTAACTATTAACTATTAACTATTAACTATTAACTATTAACTATTAACTATTAACTATTAACTATTAACTATTAACTATTAACTATTAACTATTAACTATTAACTATTAACTATTAACTATTAACTATTAACTATTAACTATTAACTATTAACTATTAACTATTAACTATTAACTATTAACTATTAACTATTAACTATTAACTATTAACTATTAACTATTAACTATTAACTATTAACTATTAACTATTAACTATTAACTATTAACTATTAACTATTAACTATTAACTATTAACTATTAACTATTAACTATTAACTATTAACTATTAACTATTAACTATTAACTATTAACTATTAACTATTAACTATTAACTATTAACTATTAACTATTAACTATTAACTATTAACTATTAACTATTAACTATTAACTATTAACTATTAACTATTAACTATTAACTATTAACTATTAACTATTAACTATTAACTATTAACTATTAACTATTAACTATTAACTATTAACTATTAACTATTAACTATTAACTATTAACTATTAACTATTAACTATTAACTATTAACTATAAACTATTAACAAAGCAAAACAAGAAAGAAGTTTAGCAAATGGTTTCTCATAGTGAATGGTTGTGAAGTTTTTCGAGTCTATGCACTCAAGAAAGAATTCTCATTTCGATGTGAGATTCTGGGGCATAAGACTTGATGAACAATTTGCAACCATTATACCAAAGTCTACTGACGAGGATTCGTGGCTGAATCCGAAACAGCTGTACAGACTGCCTGGCTTTATGAGAATATCATTCTGCTATAAACTTCTTTCAAAAACACTGGTCTAGAGCTTGAAATAAATTCCAAATCAATATTAACTTTTAACTATTCAAAAAAGCTGTATTATATCTTCTGATTTGTAGAAAGTTCTTTATTATACCCTTACCCTACGGGTAGGAGGGTGTATATCATTTGATACGACCCAAAACTATAACACATAGAAAGAGTCACTTAAGACCCTAGCTTTTTTTGAACCAAGTTCGATGCAGGACTTTTTCAAATCTTTTGAGCCATGTCCGCCTATCCGTCTGTCTAGCTGTCCGGCTGGTACGCACGATAACTATCGAAAGACACAACCAAATGTTGGAAATATGCACGAGTTAATATTAATGGGCTACATGACCACGCCCCCTCTGGTACTTTCCATACAAATGTACCACTCCGCCCATTTTAGAAATCGAGTAATAACACCAAGACATCCATCGCGATGGTGCGCAAAATTTTGTATTTTGTTGAGCTATAATAAGATAAATTTTCGTTGCTTAAGCTAAACAGGTCAACATGTCACACCTCCAATGACTCATTGGGTTAACTTCACGAAATTTTTGGACAAAAAGTTATTGATAAAGAGTTAATGTTAACTGGCCACCTCGTAGCGCAGACTTATCTGCAAAGGATGTTTTGCTTTGGGGATACCTTAAATGAAAAGTTTGCAACAGCAACCTAGTGTATCTTTGGGAATTTATAAAACGCATTTGCGAAAAAATGCAGAACATTTCATGAAACACTTGGGTCCCTAGTATCATCAGTCGGGCCCCTAGTGGGCACGATAAACCTTTAGTAAAACCTTCACGGATCCTTATGAAAATTTACCAGCTAAACAGCTACTCAAAAACTCAAGCGTTAAATAATATCCAAAAATAGGTTGAGGGTATTTATCAGTCTGTTCACCTGACTAAAATTTCCGAACTGGTGTATTAAAATCTATACACATTTATATATTTATTATGAAGAGACATTCCCCCCCCCCCCCACTTCTTCGTAAAAGTATGCAAATTTCTTTACGAATTTAAACTGTTATCTTGCGCGTATGCCCCCCTTTCCCTTACAGACCCCTGCAGGTATGCAACGAAGTCTTCAAAATGAAATATATCCGCTTTTTTCCTCCACAATATTTTGATATATTTTCAGCCATAAATCATTAACTTCCCTGGCAAATAATAGAGATACAGTGCTCGCTCACACATGCTAGCTCATATCTTTACTAATCAACTGGCAGACATGCGAAAAGAGTAAAGATGTTCAAAGAATCTTTGAGGGCAGCTTATTATAACACATAACACCTCTGTGCCGCACATATGCAATGACACACATCGAGCATAGCACAGGGGTATGTGTAGCTATCACTACCTCTATTACTTCTATCGGCTGTATATTTTTAGGCTGATAACCATACGCGCGCATTAGCGTTCAATAAAGGCACATCCTTTTGGTTATTTTTTTTCTTTTCTTTCATTGCCAGTTCCTTTTGCCACAATTTGTCATGCATATCTGTGTAAGGATATGTCGGTGCTTTTAGCAAATGTAAAAATTTCATATAAATCATTGCTTGAATTTCTTTCCGGCAGAAATGCGGAAAATTTCGGCTACACAAATGATACTCGCTCAAGTACTGCCAAGCTCATTGGAATTTTGTCCAGGCAGAGGGTGAGGTTTAAGGCATACACTACATAAGTGTAGTGTTGTGTGTATGAGTAGCAGACACACTTGAAATATTTGCACGTCTTCAAACTGGCAAATGTCAAACACATATGTACTGCAGCAACTCATGCTCCCTTTTTCGTGTGTTTGTTTATCTAACAAATTCAATACGGCAGCAATAGCAGCAACACAGGCAGTGTCTCATTCGCTTTCATTCCATTCAATTCTACTTCAGAAATTTCGTTACGCTAAGAGTCTATAAATCATGCATTGCATTTCGTTAACCATCAAAACATTTATTTTCATTTATGAGTGTTGGCATAAAGAAAAACACGCACGAAAATATGCAATACTTTTAAAAGCCCCTCAGATTGTGCTGCGTATGTGTGTGGACTGTATTTTTCTTTTTTATCCCTTTTAGCATGCTGTGGCATTTGTCTATGCTATTGTATACATTGCCGTGAACTCTTAAGCACTTTATTGGATCTTCTTGAGAATTTTGATGCGATTATATTTATTTTTTTTGTTAGCTCATACTATTGAAGGTTTTGGATATGTGTTATGGTGTGTGGCGCGCTTTATTGTTGCATACTTTAAGGCACTTCGTGGTTGATTGCCATAGACGGTTCAATATAGAGTCATTGACAAATCCACTTATTTATGGTTACAACGAGTGATTTATTTTGATATAATAACTAAGATGTAAGGGAAATATTTGGTTGATTGTTGAAACAACTTGCAGGGACAAGTCATACAGTATAAGGTCAAGTCATTTGAATTTTACGAAGATTATGATTTTTGGGAATATTGTACATGGAATTTTTAGCTCAGGTCCTTATTGGACCAATGTTTTTTTTTTGTCACTGCTTATTGCTTTAAAAAGGCTATAAATTTCGCCACAGTTATTTCTGTTCACTATTCCCCGGTTCAATGATTCGACTGCATCTACCTCACATCCTAAACCTTTTGCTTTGGTTTATTATGATAAATTTTGCAACCACCGCAGTTACCATCACCGGCATCGTTTCATTTATTATGACACGTTGGCGAAATGTGGAAAATGCTTTTGACTTGTGATTTAAATTTTTTTTCTTCGCTTTTATTTGCTGTGGTGATTTTTCATTGGCGGCACTGCCATCTCATATCACATACGAAGCACCCAATCCAACCAAGTGGAAGTGTCAACACCTACAAGTAGTAGTGCTACAAAAAAAAAACACCTTTAGACGTCTCTTGCGGCAACTGCTGATGGCATTACCATCAACCGAATGGCTAACGCAGACGGGGCAGAAAGTGGAAAATGTTGATGTAGCAGTAGCACGGTTACAGGTTCGAGTTATAAATTTTATTTCTAGCTCAAATCACACGTATAGTAACAAAATCCGTTTCCGTTGATTTCGCTTGCGGTGCCTTTATACGGCTCGCGAGTTTTTTTCCCCATCTCTCTTGTAGCTCTCCAACAGCTCCTGCGAAGCAATTTTTTTTTGGTTTAAACTACGACGGGGAAAGATGTCATCAACAGTTAACTGAAGAAATGCATCATGCATAATATAGCGTTGATAATTTGTTATAACTTGTAGTCAGGATGCCGACAAGGAGTAGCACCCCCTCCCCCGCCTAGCAGGACGCGTGCAATCACATATTTTTTTAAAATTACTTTATTTTATATTTTAAAATATAAATATAGGTTTACGTATGACTTACACATGCATATGAAATACTATGGTATCAAAAGTATACAGTGGGCTGGAAGTGTAGAAAATGAGAAGGAAAAGAGATACAAATTTATCTCTCAACAACAAAAACTGAAGCTACAAAGTATAATATGATTAAATTATGAGTTCACAGTTAAAATATAGCCTTGTAGTAGGCATCGAGAAACTTTTCACACAAGCCTTCGAAAGTAGGCAGTCATTTTCGTTTAGACTTAGAACGAAGCTCCTGGAAGCATGCAAAGGACATGGAAAAAATAGAATTGGTGACAATTAAGTTACTCAATATAAAATAAATACATAAAATTTATAAAAACCAGTATGAAAGTTTCAGTCGGCCAAACCGACAAACATATACCCTCACCCTAAGTAAAATATACAATTTTCTATTATGTTGATATTCTTACTCGGTTTCTAAAGTGGGCGGAGTGGTACATTTGTATGGGAGGTACCAAAACTTTGTCCTTATTTAGCTATACTTAATACAGAATTTGGGTACGATCGCATTGTGTGTGTGTTGATATTATTACTCCGTCTCTAAAGTGGGCGGAATGGTACATTTGTATGGGAGGTACCATAAGGGGACCGGCCGTGGCATAGTGGTTAGAAAACGCGACTACCATGCGGGAGATCGCAGGTTCAAACCTGGCTCCAGTCATTTTAAAAGAAAAAAATAAATCAAATTTTCTTTCATTGTCGGCTCCCCTCGAATGTTTTTTGACAGCAACTTCGCAGTATTAAGCGTCGATTCAATCGTCGTGTCTAGTAAGAGCTTCTCAAAACAGTGACGTTCGCATTCTTCGATAAATAAGTAGGTGCCGTTAGTTGTGAATCTAAAAATAGAAAGCGTGCTAATTCACAACAACGCGAGAAGCTATCCCATACCTCACTCATGGGGTGCAAAGGGAAATTAATGTTTTTTTATTTGGGTACCATAAGGGTCGTGGCTAGACTTCCAATTTGTTTCCAATACTTTATCCTCCTGTAGCTTTACTAAATAAAGAATTTAGACACGATCGCGTTTGATTTATTAAAACTATTTCTCGTTTTCTATAGTAAGCGGATATGTTTACTTGTAGGTGAGGTACCAGAAGAGGCGTGGCAGAATTTGGACAAGAACGCGTTTTTGGTTTTGATATTATTACTCGATTTCTAAAGTGGGCGGAATAGTATATTTGTATGGGAGGTACCAGAATGGGCGTGGCCATGTAGCCCACTATCAATACCTTAAGTAGTTTTGGGGAAATATTAACTTGAGCAAAGTTTCAAAACATTTGGTTTCTTCTTTCGAAATTTATTATGCGCACCAGCCGGACAGTCAGACAGACAGACATTAAATTCATTAAATTCATTAAATTCATTAGATTCATTAAATACATTTAATTCATTAAAATCATTTACTACATTAAATTCATTAAATATATTAAATTCATTAAATTCATTAAACTCATTAAAATCCTTAAATTCATTAAATTCATTATATTCATTACTTACTTACTTAAGTGGCCAATTACAATTTACGAAACATAGTTCATAAATTTGAGGCCTGAAGTAATAAAGAATTCCACACGCTTCGGTCTTCTGCGTGTGTTCTCCAGTTAGTCCTACCAGATGATGGCACATCGCCTACCACTTGGTCCTTCCAACGGAGTTTGGGTCTCCCTGCTCTGCGCCGTCCTTCAGGTTCGCCTTCAAACACCTTTCTCGCTTGAGCATTCACATCCATCCTGGCAACATGTCCCAGCCATCGAAGTCGTTGGATTCTGACTCTTTTAGCTACGTCGATGTCGTGGTAAAGCTCATACAGCTCATGGTTCATCCGATGGCGAAACTGGCCTTCGACACAGATAGGTCCATATATTTTTCGGAGTACTTTTCTCTCGAATACTCCCAGGTTTTGTATGTCCGTTGTAGTAAGCACCCATGATTCGGCACCATACAACAGAACAGGTAAGATAAGCACCTGGTATAGCTGTTTCTTAGTATTCCGAGAGAAGGTGGTGTTACTAAAGTGCTGTCGAAGTCCGTAGAAACATCTATTGGCTAGCACTATTCTCCGTTTAATTTCTTGGCTGACATTATTCATCTTGTTGACGGAAGATCCGAGGTAGGTAAATTCGTCGACTACCTCAAAACAATAATTGTCAACGTTCACGGTGCGTCCCCAACGAGAGGACTCTTTGTTCGTCGAAATCATTATTTTTGGTTTGTCCTCGTTGACCGCTAAACCCATTTTTGCTGACTCCTTTTCTAGTGATGAGAAAACTGCAGTAACATCCCGCAGATTTCGACCAATGATGTCTATATCATCGGCATAGGCTAGTGGCATGTGGCTCTTGTGGAATATGGTGCCAGACATGTTGACACCAGCCTTTCTCATCACCTTCTCCATAACTATATTAAATAGTGTACAGGACAGGCTATCGCCCTGCCTGAGACCTGTTTCCGTGTTGAATGGTTCAGACTGATCCTTACCAATCTTAACAGAGGATTTGGTGTTGTCTAAGGTACATTTGCAAAGTCGAATCAGCTTTGCAGGAATACCAAACTCAGACATGGCCTCATAAAGCCTATTCCTTATCGGAGAGTCGAAGGCAGCTTTGTAGTCGACAAAGAGGTGGTAGGTGTCGATCTGCTTTTCATGGGTTTTTTCCAGGATTTGTCGTAAGGTGAATATTTGATCCGTCGTAGATTTGCCAGGTCTAAAGCCGCACTGATATGGTCCAAATAGTTTTTCTACAATTGGCTTTAGACGTTCACACAATATGCTTGAAAGGACCTTGTACGCAATTGGTAATAGGCTTATTCCACGGTAGTTCTTACATTCACTACGATCTCCTTTCTTGTATATGGGACATAACAGACTGAGACTCCAATCCCCGCGCATGCTCTCCTCTTGCCAGATGTTCTCCATGAGCTGATGCATGCTCCTAATCAGCTCCTCCCCGCCAGCCTTAAACAATTCAGCAGGGAGACCATCGACCCCAGCAGCTTTGTTGTTTTTAAGGCGGGAGATGGCCATACGTATCTCGCTCTGGCTCGGAGGTGGACAGTTAATACCATCGTCATGGATTGGAGCGGGGTCTTCTGGAGTGGTGTCAGTATCCAGTAAATTTCTAAAGTGATCTCTCCATATCTTCAGAACGTTATCCGGGTCCGTCACTAGCTGACCATCGCTGTCCTTGCAGGAGGGCAACCCTGTTCCACTCATTCTCGCTTTCACTCTCTTGTAGAATTTTCGGGCTTCCCCTCTACTTCGGAGCAACTCAGTGCACTCGTCCTGCCTCTTCTTCAGCTCCTTCTTTTTTCTTCTAAAAAGACGCGTTGCCTGTCGTCTCTTCTCCCTGTGCCGTTCACGAACAGCTCGCGTTGCCATTGGCTGCAGTTTCGCCCTGTATGCAGCAACCGTCTCTCTCGTGGCATTGCGACATTCATCATCGTACCAGGCATCTTCTTGAGACGGCTTTAAGTACCCAAGTACGCTTCTCGCAGCCCGTTCTAAGGAGTCGGCTATATTTTGCCACTGCGAGGTTATATTGTCAGGGGTTGGAGCATTCCGCAGCAGTTGAGTTAGGTGGTTGGAGTAGGCGTTTGCTACCTCTGTGGTCCGCAGTTTACCGATGTCCAGCTTTCGTTGTGCCTGGTTACGTACGTTTTTCGCCATGCTTAGCCTTGTGCGTACCTTAACTGCGGTAAGGAAGTGATCGGAGTCAATGTTCGCACCCCTAATCACTCGTACGTCCAGAACACTCGATGCGTGCCTTCCATCGACTACCAGATGATCAATCTGATTCCTTGTCACTTGATCTGGAGATAACCATGTTGCCTTATGAATATTTTTATGGTCAAATCTAGTGCTGCAAACTACCATATTTCTTGCCGCAGAGAAATCAATCAGTCTGATGCCATTATTCGACGTTTCGGTGTGCAGACTGAATTTTCCGATGGTAGGCTCAAATGCGG
This sequence comes from Muscina levida, assembly GCA_964034835.1. Taxonomy (NCBI): domain Eukaryota; kingdom Metazoa; phylum Arthropoda; class Insecta; order Diptera; family Muscidae; genus Muscina; species Muscina levida. The sequence continues at coordinate 140,938,288 of OZ035882.1, forward strand.
TTTCCCTGCCTATTTTAGCATTAAAATCGCCTAGTACAATTTTAATGTCATGGCTCGGGCTACGGTCATATACATTTTCTAGGCTCTCGTAGAACTCGTCTTTGTCCTCATCGCTTTTCTCTTCTGTCGGAGCATGGGCACATATAAGTGTTATGTGGAAAAACTTTGTTTTGACTCTTATGGTGGCTATACGTTCACACACCGGGTTGAACCTTGAGACTAGGTGTCGCAGTCTCTTGCCAACCACAAATCCACATCCAAACTCGTGCTTGTCCGCATGGCCACTATAGTAGATGTCGCACGTCTTCATGCGCGAGCACCCGTGTCCCGTCCACCGGATTTCCTGTAAAGCGGTTATGTCAGCCTTGTATTCTTCGAGGACTTCCGCCAGTTGGATAGAGGCACCTGGTCTATACAGTGTTCTAACATTCCAGGTGCATATCCTTAAATCATGGTCCTTAATTCGTTTGCGGTGGTCGTCAACATTTTGGGGGGTCCATTTTATTCTTTTCTTACTTCTTTTCATTGCAATAGTTTATGCGTCGGTGGCGGGTTGCAAGCCCAGCGCACCACGTCGCAGTTTTCTCCTCCTGCCAGGATTTTATTACAGCCGCCCATTCTGGGTCAGACGCTGACCAGGGTACCGCTCACTCTGAGCAGACGTGCCTGGGTTTTAGGTTTCGCCCCTCACAGTTAGTCGTGCTCTGACGGGTGTCAGAGGCACGCTTCCAGGCGTCACCACGTGGAGGTACTCCGTCCGCAGTAGTACTACGAATACGGAGCTCTGTGAGTAGACTTGAAGTGCAATTGGCAAGGATCACTCTGGGTTTGCCAAGTTAAACCGATCAGAAGCTTTACCTTGCATCACACTCCCGACGCCCCATTATATTCATTACATTTATTAAAATTCAATAAATCGTTTAGTTCGTTAAATTCATTAAACTTATTAAATTCATTTAGTTCACTAAATTCATTAAATTCATTAAATTCATCAAATTCATTAGATATATTAAATTCATAAAATACATAAAATTTATAAAATACATTAAATTCATTATATTCATTAAATTCATTATATTTATTAAATTCATTAAATTCATTAAATTCATTAAATTCACTAAATCATTAAATTCTTTAAATTCATTGAATTCTTTAAATTCATTAAATTTACTAAATCCATTAAATTCATTTAATTCAACAAATCCACAAAATTCATTAAATTTATTAAATTCACTAAATTCATTAAATTCATTAGATTCATTAAATACACTAAATTCATTAAATACACTAAATTCATTAAAATCATTTACTACATTAAATTCATTAAATATATTAAATTCATTTAATTCGTTAAATTCATTAAATTCATTATATTCATTAAATTTATTAAATTCACTAAATTCATTACATTCATTAAACTCATTAAATTAAATAAATCGTTAAGTTCGTTAAATTCATTAAACTTATTAAATTCATTTAGTTCACTAAATTCATTAAATTCATCATATTTATTAGATGTATTAAATTCATTTAATTCATAAAATACATTAAATTCATTATTTTTATTAAATTCATTGAATTCATTAAATTCACTAAATTAATTAAATTCAATAAATTCATTAAATTAATTAAATTCAATAAATTCAATAAATTCATTAAATTCATTAAATGCGTTAAATTCATTAAATTCATAAAATACATTAAATTCATTAAATTCATAAAATTCATTAAATTCATTAAATTACTTAAATTCATTAAATTCATTAAATTCATTAAATTCATTAAATTCATTAAATTCATTAAATTCATTAGATTCATTAAATACACTAAATTCATTAAAATCATTTACTACATTAAATTCATTAAATATATTAAATTCATTTAATTCGTTAAATTCATTAAATTCATTATATTCATTAAATTTATTAAATTCACTAAATTCATTACATTCATTAAAATCATTAAATTAAATAAATCGTTAAGTTCGTTAAATTCATTAAACTTATTAAATTCATTTAGTTCACTAAATTCATTAAATTCATCATATTTATTAGATGTATTAAATTCATTTAATTCATAAAATACATTAAATTCATTATATTTATTAAATTCATTAAATTCATTGAATTCATTAAATTCACTAAATTAATTAAATTCAATAAATTCATTAAATTCATTAAATTAATTAAATTCAATAAATTCAATAAATTCATTAAATTCATTAAATGCGTTAAATTCATTAAATTCATAAAATACATTAAATTCATTAAATTCATAAAATTCATTAAATTCATTAAATTACTTAAATTCATTAAATTCATTAAATTCATTAAATTCGTTAAATTCATTAAATCCATTAAGTTCATTAAATTCATTGAATTCAGAAAATACATTAAATTCATTATATTCATTAAAATCATTTACTACATTAAATTCATTAAATATATTAAATTCATAAAATACATTAAATTCATAAAAATCATAAAATTCATAAAATTCATTAAATTTATTAAATTCATTAAATTCAATAAATTCATTAAATGCGTTAAATTCATAAAATACATTAAGTTCATTAAATTCATTGAATTCAGAAAATACATTAAATTCATTATATTCATTAAAATCATTTACTACATTAAATTCATTAAATATATTAAATTCATAAAATACATTAAATTCATAAAAATCATAAAATTCATAAAATTCATTAAATTTATTAAATTCATTAAATTCAATAAATTCATTAAATTCGTTAAATTCATTAAATCCATTAAGTTCATTAAATTCATTGAATTCAGAAAATACATTAAATTCATTATATTCATTAAAATCATTTACTACATTAAATTCATTAAATATATTAAATTCATAAAATACATTAAATTCATAAAAATCATAAAATTCATAAAATTCATTACATTCATTAAACTCATTAAATTAAATAAATCGTTAAGTTCGTTAAATTCATTAAACTTATTAAATTCATTTAGTTCACTAAATTCATTAAATTCATCATATTTATTAGATGTATTAAATTCATTAAATTCACTTAATTCATTAAATTCATTTAATTCATAAAATACATTAAATTCATTATATTAATTAAATTCATTAAATTCATTAAATTCATTAAATGCGTTAAATTCATAAAATACATTAAATTCATAAAATACATTAAATTCATAAAAATCATAAAATTCATAAAATTCATTAAATTTATTAAATTCATTAAATTCACTTAATTCATTAAATTCATTAAATTCATTTAATTCATTAAATTCATTTAATTCATTAAATTCATTAAATTCATTAAATTCATTACATACATTAAAATCATAAATTTCATTAACTGCATTAAATTCGTTAAATTCAAAAACTGCATTTAAATCATAAAATTCATTAAATTCAATAAATTCATGAAATTAACTAAATTCATTAAATTCATGACATTCATTTAATTCATGAAATTCATTTAATTCATTAAATTCACTAACTTCATTAAATTCATTAAATTTATTAAATTCATTAAATTCATTTAATTTATTAAATTCATTAAATTCACTCAATTCATTAAATTCATTGAATACATAAAATTCGTTAAATTAATTTTTTCATAAAATCCATTAAATTTATTCATTTAAATTCATAAAATCTTTGAAATTCGTTAGATTTCATATTATATTGTTTGTTTTTATATTTTACGTCCTTCCCACTGTGCCTCCTTGCAAGATGACTGCCATTTGAATGTGTGGACGTGACATATTTAAATGAATATGTTTAAGGATTTGCGTTCAGAACGAAACTGAAAACGAAACGAAACGACAACATGTAACCACCATTAAAAAGCACCAAACGAAGAATTGAATGAATTCAAATGACTCGCCCACAAACGTATGGGCGTCGTCATATAAAGTGATGTATTTGTTTGGCCATTAAACCAAACCGAGAATTTTAAAATTCAACTCAACTCAGCCATAGATACGTGGTGCTGTGTGTGTGTGTGTGTGTATTTGTGTGTGTCCTTTGCTAGTTGTGTTAGTAATAAAACGATTTATCTAAATTCAAAACGATTTAAATGAAAAATTCGTATGGATTTGCCTAAACAATAGAAAAAAGAGGGAAAAAAAACAAACATACACGAGCGGATCAGGGACAAATTTAACAAAAACACAAATCCCTGCCTAAATGTAGGCTTTAGTTTTATTACTATGCTTTAGGGCATTGTTAACAGCCTTAAGTTATGCTTCATTTATAAATAAATTTGATAGATTTGAAAATTTATGGGGGGAAATTTGAGTTGGAAAATTACGTGGCTCTGGTTACCATTTTAAATATGGAAAGGGCAATGTAAATTACGGCTATCTATCTGGATAAGCCAACACTTTAAATTAAAGGATATTAAAAAAGTTGATAAAAACGAGTCCTTTGTTGTCGAATTGAACGCATATTATGCAAAAGAGTAAATGTGGTCATGAACTGATCTGTAGTTTTGCGCGTAAGCCGCTCAAACGGACGTTTATGCGTACAGTTAACTTGACGTAGTGCTCTATATGTTTGACAAACAGAGCGCAAATTTGACAATAAATATCCACGATTTGTAAATGTATACTTTGAAGCTAATCCAACACACTTCCTTGGTATGACAGCTGGTTTTACAGCTATCCCTATCGAAAGTGATATACGTCTAAAGAGTAGGCCAATAAGACCACTACTATATATAATTTATATGAACTCACCATTGAATTTTGTTGCCTACTTTTAGGAAAACAGTGAATTTACATAAATCTTTGATGGCTGCGAATATTTAAATCAATGTATATACTGTAAATATTCCTCAAATTTGTAATTTTATTTAAATAACAAAATAATTCCCTTTGTGCTTTGTTTTCTTCTCGCCCAAGCTACCCATAAATGTAGGCAAACATATTTCCTTGACTGCCCCTAAAAGTATACTGCTGAACACAGACTTACTTGCCACATGCACACTAACAGAGACACACTGAAAAACAATTGACCCTCAGGTGACTAATAAGCGTTAGACAATTTAATTGTTCTCAGTCTCATCTCATTCATCTTACCGAGTTTTACTGGCAGCGTTTTGTTTTGTTTTCTACTTTTTTGTATCGTGTATACTTATTTCGAATATTTTAAATTAAAAACGAAACAAAACAAAAAAAAACCGTTTTGTTTGTCCAACATAGCATTTTTTATTTGATGACAAAAAATTGGAAAAAGCCAAACTAAGTAGACGCGAAACTGCAGGAAAAATCTCAATGACATCTGCTTGATTTTCTAACATTAGCACAGTCTCTCAGTCTCTAAGAGCAGACTATACGGTGAGTCGAGAGACTCACCCTTAAAAATGACCATAATCAATTTACCTTAAGGGTCGAGGGTCGTCGTACATAAAGAAACTTACAAGAAGAGAGAGAGGGAGAGCGAAAAAAAAAACATCATAACAAATTTATTTTTATCAAAAATTCAAAAGGAAATACAAACACGATAGCAAAAAAATTATGATATAACATTTTTCAATGCCCAACAGAAGCAGCGTGCTTACACAGACAACAACAACAACACCAAATTCAAAAGTTTTTTTTAATGCAAAAAATATCCGAAAATTGTGTACATTTCCACGAAGTGGAAAATTCCCCAAGGAGGCGTTTATTTAGTTAAGCAGGTTCCGTGGGCAATGGTCTGACGAAGTGAATGAACGCTCAACTGCCAATGTCGGGGATACATCATTGAGTATTTTACATATTTTAGGCGTAAAAATTAATCACTTACTTGGCTGCTAATGTTTATGGGGTCGCGCTTACGCTAACGCTCTCGCTCTACCTCTCATTTATTATACGCGGGTCGTCGTCTACCTGTGCCCATGGCATACGGACGCAAGGACGACTCACGGTGATGGCGTGAAACCAGCGTGAAGTCTTCAAATAGCAAACTTGATAAGTGGGCTTTGCTAATGTTTTGGATTCTATGCCATTAAATTGATGCCTGTGTTTTTTTGTCCCCAGCAAACCAATGAATATTTGTAAAGATGAAAAAAGTTTACGGCGGAAAAAAATCACCCTCCTTCCGCTAAACAGAGAATTCTGATAATTTACAAAGAAAACATAGCTAAAAAAAAGACACGAACAAATGGGAATTACAAGTGTAGAAACAAATGTTAAATGTACAAATATTTTGGGAGAAGATGAGCTAAAAGCTGCGTTTTTTGGCTTAAATCCTGTCATTTGGGATATGTCGAAAAAAATAACAGCGCTAAGCATTATTTCCGTTCACTGAGGAAATTTGAAAATGGGAAATGATATAGAAATATGTCTATTAAAACTAATAGCAAATGGAAGTAATGTAAAACATTTTATATAACAAATTTTTGGTTAAGTATAATAAGTAGGCGCCCAATAGTGGGCAATGTTTGAATTGTATACAACAGCTTAAAAGTAGGCAACAATGATAGGGAGATTAGAGGAAACGTAGTAGTGGGTGCATTGTGCGAACTTTTTTGCTTTGACGTCAAATCTCTGGTGTATGGATATGAACCAGCAACGATTGGTCAAGCCAACAACGACTCACTATTGGCGAAATAAGACAAAGTATGCTCGAAAAATGTTGCACAACTGGACCGACAGGATGGCGTTCAGAAGGCGCCAGAGGCCATAAGACAGTAATGTTTTTCATCATTAAATTTGTGAGCTCATAGAGTGAAAATGTTGGTAATTTTTTTGAAATTGTTGTGTTTTATTTTGAAAAAAGTTATATTCCTCTTAAACAATCACCCTTTGAATGTGTATCGATAAGGCGCCACCTATCGCACTTTATTTGTACTAGGCGTGAAATCTTCTGCCAAAATAGTGTCGCAACTGTGGCTGGGTGTAAATCACAGCAAAACTAAACTGGGGCTTTTTACTCGGAGATAAAAAAAATCCCTGTGTTTGGCACACCCAGACTAAATGGAATCGGTCTTATACATTTTAATAGTGCCTTGTACCTTGGGCTCATATTGGACAGTAAACTTTAGTGGAATCTGAACAATTAGGTCAAGACTAGCAAAAGCGGCAATAGCGGCTGGAGAATTAACATTAAAAACGTAAATTGGTTAAATGACTTTTTCTATTAAACCAATCTTTTACTACGGATCGGCAGTATGGTGGCCTACTCTGGAGAAGGCTAAGGCAAATTAAGAGACTGGTGGTAGACATGACAACCGGGACACTTAGAGCTACATTAACTAAGGCGCTGTGCACAATCATAAACTGGTTACCCCCAGGCATTGAGGTAAAGAGGTACCAGCAAACATTGCAATGCCTTTAAACAGTACGAGAGTATGGAAGCATGAGGACTATGGTCTTGCATAAATTCTGTTTTGGAACGGGTTATATGAAAAATATAAAAGGAAAGATCGGGGACGAAACCCGCTTGCACAGCGACCAAACAGATTTGGCCTACCATGGACGTACAAAGGACACGATTCACTACCTGTATAGAAACATCATAACTCTAATAACTGGTCACTTGCCGGCTGACCAACAAGGTAAGAGAAAAAAATCCCTTCAGCGATTTTTGTAGAAGCTCCAACGACCAGGTAGATAAGAAGACCACAGAGCATCTTCTATGTCACTGCCCTGCTATTGGTGGCCTGAGGTATGAGAAGTTTCGTCATCGGACACTTATGGATAACACCTATCGATCAGTAGGCTATCTGAGTAACATCCACGCTTTTATCAGAGCAACGATATCACAATGGGACCTATACATAGACCCAAGAGACCTATGCTGAAGGCGGCTGCTAAACTAATCTAAAAACCTTCGACCAATTCAGTAATTGTGAAATGTTGAGAAAATGAAGATGTTGCATCGTTTCAGACTCCTCCTCGTCCTCACTTAGACGGTAGTAGTCCAGTATAGTTCTATCCCATTTGCAGGTGTATTCCGATCGGTATTTGCTGTATTCGGGCCACATTGTTCTAGCAGTTATACAATCGGTTCAGGACATCTCACGTCTGCAGGCTGTTTTCCTCATCCAATCCTCCACTAAGCAAAAAAGGTAACAAATGGGCAGGTGAACATCTATCAGAGAGTAATGATCAGGCATAGTACAGGCACTTCTGAACAACAAGTCTGCTGATTCGTTCCCAGAGATATCGCAATATCCCGGAACACAACAGAGGCTGACATCGAGAGGCTTTAGCCCAACAAATTTATCCTTACAGTTCCTCACCAACTATGGTTTACACCATGTACAATTGATTGCTTTAATTGCACCTCTGCTATCCACATAGAGGGTTACCCACCTGCTATTATCGATTCCTTATCTCATAATAGCCTTAGAGGTCTTCTGAACGAGCAGTACCTAACTTAAAAAACACTGAAGCCATTGTGTAGCCTAAATTAATATCTTAGTTGCAGGTCTTTGCTGTATACACCAACTCTTGTGCCATGTTCCATCTTTGATCCGTCAGTAAAGATAGAAGATGGAGTCCAGCTTCAGTTCCACGACATTTCAGTTACAGTGGCCTGATGTCTTTGACCTTATATTAACGAGTAAGTAGAATAAATGTCATCTTTTGAAGGTTTAACCCCAATCCACGGGTCATGACCCATCGTAGCAGCTTTACAAGTTTTGACATCGGTTTTAGTATCCCGGTTCACATAAAGGACATTTCTACCCCTCTTTAAACTCTCCTCAATGTTCCTTGGCCAATTAAGCTTGAGATCGAGAATAATATTAAGGCCTTTGGCCTCTGTTGAGAGCTTTAGTTCCATGACATTGAGTTCCAGTGGCCAGACCTTATATTTATAAATAGGAAAAACCAATATTGTCTTTTGAGTGCTTAACACCAATCCACAGGTCATGGTCCATCATAGCAGCTTTCCAAGCTTTGCACATCGGTTTTAGAATAATGGTCACCTCGTCCGCCACGGTTTTCGTACCATCAGTTAACTATCATCACAAGGGGCCAACAAAAAGGGGACAGACCTCCACGCTCAGTTCACTAGCGGTCTCGATATATTTATGATCTCCAAAGAGTTCCTTATTGCGCATGACATGCCATCTACATTTCGGAAGGCACATAAAGTGAAGTCATCCGACCTATCAATCAATCTCTACAAAAATTTAAGCAAAAAGGATAATATGCTTATTGGTCTGTAGTCCTTAAGTGTGGCATGAATGAAGTTACCGGCCTCGTGTATAAAAACCATATTAACCTCCCTCCATTTCTCTGGAACACAACATAGTCGGATGCAAGCCTTGAATATGTCCACCAAAATCGGAGTTATATTATGCACAGAGGTCAGGCAGCATGATCGGTGTTAAACCATCCAAACCAGGAGATTTGTAGAACTCAAATGTACTCATGGCCCACCTCAACTTTTTCTCATACACCATATTATCCACAAAATCCCAGACCATATAGTTGATCATCATGGGTGGGTTCATACTTCCGACCGTATGCTTCGAATCTAAACAGCGCAGAAAGTGAATATCAATTAGCAGCTCCAGTGTTTCAGCGCTGGACTCGGTCTCATCTGTCCTACGAATGAATCTCAAAACATTGGGGTTCTTAACTAGAATCATTCTACAGGTAATTAGTAACTTAATAATTTTCTCTTGTTGTTATATTATTTTCGTTCACCAAATGTATTGCTTACTTTTAGGAGTATTTCACAAAAATATCTATTGCATATTTTATGGCACTGTTTTAGCTCAGAGAATACCTATTCTTGTTAAATGCCAACTATTTTATAGTTTGATAAACTACTTAGCATTGCTTTTGTTATCTGTCATTAACCACCAATAGATTTCATTGGAATTTCGTTTTTTGTTGTTTTTGAATTTAAGTATTCTATTAAGCAAAAAGTCCTTAAAACTCGTTTCAAAAATATCTACAGAAATGTTCTGTAAATTTTTTAGTGGCTGACTTTCTTATTGCCTAATATTACAGATAACTTTATAGCAATACATACATGTCAGTTTAATTTTCTTCACCAATAGTATTGCATACTTTTAGGGGCGTTTCACAACAGTATGCTATAGCATACTGTAGGGATACATTTTAGTTCAAAAGTATACCAATTTCTATTTGTTGTAAACTATTTTACAGTTTGATAAACTACTTAGAATTGTTTTCTTTATCTAGCGTTGACTAACTATAGATTTCATTGGAATTTTTCGTTCTTTGTTGTTTTTGAATTTAATTAAAAAGTATTCAATTCAACAATTCTGTTTGTAAATTTTTAATTATTGGTTATTTGGCAAAGTTTTGGCCAACTGGAATGAAGCTCGACTATTCAGTTTGTTGTTTAATTGTATTTGTATTTATTTTCTTCTTTTTTTTCTTTCACTGTGTGTATGTATTACTCTTGTCTACTACCAATTGATAAAGGATATGGTATAGGAAGAGTTCTTACAGTAACAGAGAGGCCACGTAAAGGCAACAGCAGAAATACCATCTAAAATGCATGGAAATTTTAAGTTGTATATGTTTTGCTCTTTGATTGCAATGCAGCAGCTGCTGCATACTCACCGAAGTCTCACTGAAAGTTTATAGTATAGTTTTGGGCAAATTCAAAATTGGCAATGACGTTGAAAGGACTTTTTTCCCCCGAATGAGGCAAGAGGGAAGAAAACAAGCGACAGCAAGTGGTCAGTAGACGTAAAGATAAATAGAAAGTGTAAATTGAATGCGATTCATTGCCTTTTGCTTCGAGACAGTTGTGGCAGGGTTACGGAGGGTAAAGGGAAAATTGTATAAAAAGGAAAACAGTGTTTGGTTAGGTCCTGTTCTAAATAGCAGCCAAATTTTAGATAAATTCAATAAAATGGTAACGTGAAAGGGTATATTAATTTAATTTATGCCAAATAAAATGACTGACACTTATTGTTGTTTGCCCAAGATTTAACACTAAAATCAAATCATTTTTTAGACATTTAAGGAAATCATACATTTTATAGCTACCCCTGTAGAAAAATGTGGAGAGAGTTTCCTTGTCGAAGGTTTCTTTATGAAATCCTTTTGTTTATTGTCTTAAGCTTTTGGCATATTTTTTAACCCATACATACATGCGTGGGATTTTGTTGGCCTCTGCGTTACAAAAAAACTGTTTTGTATGCATGCCCAAGGATATTATCATACCCTTTTTGAAAAAGATTTCCTGTTTTGCCTACCCATATTGCTACGGAGGGAGTGGGATATCTATGTGAGATTATTGTGATGAACCTTAAAAGAAAAGTGTTAAAAAGATATTCTCTTTTGTGTTGTAAGTAAGTTGATTTGTTGGCTTACACAAATAAAAAAGGATTTGTTAGATTTCTTGTATGTTTTGCATAAGGATTTACAGAATAAATATACGAATAACATACCGACATAGGAAAATCAACATTATATGCTAAAAAATCTCTCACTCTCTCTCTCTCTCTCTATAAAACATGGAAATGCATACGTATGTAATACTATATAAATATTTTCATACATATTTGTATGTAGGATATTACAATATTTAGTTCCTTATGTAGATCTGAGGCTATTTTTGTTGTTGTTCTCAGCCTTAAAGTGGTTAACCACAAAGACCACACTGATCAACTGTAAAAAGGACGAAAAGACTAAATAAAGACAGTGTGAACCAAAAGTATTTGTTAAATTCAGAAAACTCAACAAATCTTATATATAAAAATGAATTGCTGTGCAGTTGTCTCGCTAAAACTCAAAAACGGCTGGACCGATTTTCAAAATTTTTTTTTGTTTTGTTCGCTATAGGTCTGTTTTGTTCGCTATAGGCTATAGGGGTCCGTTCACAACATCTTATTCGAAAGGTCAGTCGTATTTTAGGATCAGAAGCTGTGGAGGTATTAACACCCAGAACCCTTGATGATATAAAAGACCGTAAAACGCAGATATTACAGGCAGTCAGTAGTAGACTACGACGATACCTGACTAGCAAGATTAGAAGAGATGATAATCGGCTTTTTAAGACCAACCAGCGGAAATTTTATCGGGAACTCAATAAAAGATACCATGATGAGGCCAATAACTTAGCGACTCCTGGACAAGACGATTTATAATCGTTTTGGGAAGGATTGTGGAAATCAGCTCCTACATACACCGAAAACCCAATATGGAATGAAATGACTAGTACAGAACGTATGCATTCTAGTTCCATCAGTGAATTGGACCTGCAAATGGCTTTACGCAAAACAAAAAATTGGAAAGCATCAGGAGTTGACGGAGTACAAAATTTTTGGCTAAAACATCTTACTAACACTCATCCATATCTGATATTACATCTGAATAAGATACTGAATGGTGAAACGACAATGCCATCCTTTTTAACAGCTGGGAGGAGTTATCTTCTGCATAAAAATGGTGATACAGAAAACCCTGAAACCGGTAAAAATGTACGACCATTGTACTAGAAACAAATTACTACCAATAGAGCAAAGGGGATGTGCAAGAAATTCAAGAGGCTGCAAGGAATTGGTTACGATCGATGCTATAATCACAAGAAATTCTATTTGCCACCAACGAAACCTAAGTGTTGCTTATATTGATTATAAAAAAGCATTCGATAGCGCACCCCACCCATACCTAATCCAAACACTCAAGAACAACGGAGTTGACGAACAAATAGTTTCCTTTTTCGAACGGATTATGCCAACATGGAGGACAAAAATCATACTTAATGGGATAACTGCCAGGGAAATTCAAATTAGAAGAGGGGTTTTTCAGGGATATACATTTAGCCCGCTTTGGTTTTGTCTAAGCTTTTCACCTCTGAGCACAGCATTGAACAACTACCCTAATGGATATCGCAAAAATATTAACAGCGACAGTCCGCAGACATCCACCTTTTATATATGGATGATCTAAAATTGTTTGCTCGGTCGAAATACCACCTCTCAAATCTAATACATATAGTAGAATCATTCAGCAGAGATATATGCATGGAATTTTTATTCGATTAGTGTAAATCTATTGAAATGATTAGAGGGCAAGTAGTTCATTCGCAAGGATTTACCCTCCATGATGGTACTGTAGAAATGCTGGAGTGCGGTCAATCCTATAAGTACCTAGGAGTGGAGGAAATGAGAGGAATCCACCATACAAGTATAAGGGAAGCTCTTAAAAAACGCCTAGAGTCAAGAATAAGAAGTCTGTGTGCAACAAAGCTGAATTCAATTAACATTATAAGGGCAATTAATACCTATGCCATCCCCATACTAACATACTCATTCGGGATAATATCGTGGAGCGACACGGAATTGAATTCAGCACAAAGAAAAATAAGAACAACACTGACGAGGTATAGGCAACACCACCCACAGGCTTTTATTGAAAGAGTCATGTTGCCACGTTATTTGGGCGGACAGGGTGTGGTAAACATTAAAAACCAACATAATAGCCAGATTCACAAGCTCCGGGAATTTTTATATGAAACAGCATCGGAGATCGACCGATATTCCATCCTGGTATATCTGGACGCAAACCACACCCCATTTTAACTATCAACACCTAGTTTTACACCGCTGTATAATGTTACTAGTGATGCCGATATAGTGGAACAATGGAAGCATAAGGCCATACATGGTAAGTTTCCACACCAACTGGAACATGACAATGGAAATAAATAAATATGCCTCCACTATATGTTTTCAATACGGACAACTGTTTCCGGAAACTGAAGGATTTTTTATGGCCATACAGGATGGGATAATGCGCACCAAGCATTTCCGCCGAGTTATCCTGCATGAAAACATTGATAACACAAGGGAACAAGGTATTTGTTGTTTAAGAACTGAATATTGTTTTAAAGGTAATTTGGGACGCTGAATCCAAATCTGCACTTGGTTTTTTTGTATCAGCTCGACTTTTCGAGATATACCGTTATGTCCATAACTAAGGCACTTCCACTACAAATATTTAAATAACTTGAAAACGGTTCACCATATTCAATTAAAAAAAAAACTTAAACTCGTCAACAAAATTATCTTTAATCCGTGCCTACATTGTTTTTAATTTGGCTTAGTAGTTTCAGAGATATCGTTGTAGTTTTAAACAATAAAACAAAAAATTCACAAAAAAAAAAAATTTTTGTTTTTTAAAAATTCATAAAAAAAATTATTGCCACAAAAATCACAGTGTTTGTCTTAAAACATTTAGTTTAATATAGTGTGAATCAAATGAGCTTTATTTCATTAAAATATCTGCACAACTTTTGATTTTGTCAACAATTTACTGAGATAACTAATTTTACAAAAATCACGATTTCCATACCAAAATAACATTTATTAATATGTTTGTGAAAGTGTAACTCGAGCAAACCTTAACGGATCGTTATGAAAATTTATCAGTATTAATATTTTTCAAAACGAACTTATGGGATTGTAAATGGGCGGAATAGCCCCACCCCTTCTGGTACCTCCCATACAAAATTACCTATTTTTGGATAATTAATATATCTTCGATAGCTGCCAAACAGACTACCGGAGGATATTGAAATTTGGTCAGTTTATTTATCTTGCAAAAGTAGACAAACCCTAGAAAAACCGAAAGCGTTGCCATACCCCTTCTGGTACCTCCCATACAAATGACCGAACTCACCCCAATAGTCTTACATACATATCTTTTTTGTAAGTACACTGAATTCAGTCAAACTATGCGGAAGTTTTACGGTTATGAAAATATAAATCAGGAATGAATTTGCACTATATCGGATCACCCCTTCTGGTACCTCCCATACAAAATTACCTATTTTTGGAAAATTAATATTTCTTCCTTAACTTCCAAATTGAAACCTGCCGATTAATTAAATTTGGTCTGTTAATTAATATTGTAATAGGAGGCAAAACTAAAAATTAAACTATAAATAAATTTGCAAATTTGTCATGATTTTTAAAAATACAAAATTTTAATTTTTTTTGGGTGAAAACAAAAAATTGCGAAAAATCTGTTATCACCGAATTTAGCATAACTCATTCAATTTTCAATCGATTATTATGTACATACATGTTTTAGAAAGCTATCTTAATATGATATTCAATAAAGCTAATAAAAATAACAATTTGCCCCCAACCGATTAACTTTCAGCGTGAAGAAAATTAAAATGTGTAATTTTTTGTGTAATTTTTTTTTTTTTTTTGAATAAAACAGCCGTTACTCAGTCATTTTTTTTTTTGTAATATTAAAAATTTTTATTTTTTTCAAAGGTAACAACGATATCTTTAATAAAAAAATAAAATTTTAAAATCCGGCTTATGAAAAAAAAATTATGATTTTTTGAACTATAATTTTTTGGAAAAAAGTCGAAAATACGATTAGTACCTGTAACTTAAAAATTCGAGCTGATGGAGAAAAATGGAGATTAGATTTGAAATCAGCGACCCCAAATTAGTAAAAAACAGCTATCGAATTCCAAACAACACTCAAAAAGTTCAATTTTGTTCCCTTGTGTAATCATTGCCGGCGATGTGGCCAGGCTGCGGAAACTATAGAACATATCATCAATGATTGTTCCATAATGGCAAGTCCGGCCTACCTCAAAAGGCACAATGACGTGGCGAAAATAATCCTTTAAAGCCTTGCGATTAGAAGCGGTTTCTTGGTAGAAAAACTTCCATATTCTAGTTACGAACCGGAGGCGGTGCTTACGAGCAGAAACTATAAACTGTATTGGGACCGATCAATGTCAACAGATCGGACAATTATAGCCAACAGACCCGATATAATTTGGATAGACAAATGCAGAAGGTTTGGAGACATCATAGATGTCGCAGCTCCACTTTCAGATAATGTGCATCGAACCATAAGTGAAAAAATTATGAAATATGCAGATCTGGCATTTGGAGTGAATCTTACAACCGTGCAGACTATCCTGATTGTAATTTCGAGTACTGGAATTGTGGTAAACTCTGTTTCGCAACATCTGGACGAACTTGGACTTTCATCTCATTTACATAAAATGTCGAAAGCCATTGCATTGGAAACATGCCCCACGTCGTCGAACAGTAATTGATGGCAATGATCAATGAACATCTCGCGCGGTACCTGGGGGGGGGGGGGTGATTGGGGGAAGAGTCGCGGGTAAAAATATAAAAATATATATGCGTATGGTCTGTCTGGGCGATAGCACCAGCTTTATTCCTAGTACCCCTAAAAGTAAGATCTTCGAAAATTCATTTCATAACACAAAATTATTCGTAAAAATAGATATTCGCTTAAATTGTTGTTATTGCAGCATTTGCCTATGTTCTGGGCCATAGTACCAGTCTTATAACATTTCCGGCCTAATTACTCCTAAATTTACGAATTTTGAAAACTTCGACGTGTAGCTCTTTAACTTTATTGGGGTCATGCCTATACAAAGTGGGCCAAAACAAGTCATTCAATGTTGTTTGACTCTCATTTTTTTCTAAATGAAAAACTGCGATTCTGTTTTTTGATTGTGTTTATTTGAATTACGCCTAGCTGGGAAATGAGAGGTGCCACACCCCTTTTTAAATAGTCGTTATGTTGGAACCTACATTCCAAAATTCAAGATTCTAGTTTTAGCCGTTGGGCTGGGGGTGATATCAGTCAGTAACCCAATCCTTTTATATATAGATCTGTATCCAAAGTTTACTTAAAAAAAACTTAATTTCCCTTTGTACCCCATGAATGAGGTATGGGATAGCTTCTCGCGTTGTTGTGAATTAACACGCTTTCTATTTTTAGATTCACAATTAACGGCACCTACTTGTTTATCGACGAATGCGAACGTCACTGTTTGAGAAGCTCTTACTAGACTCGCCGATTGACTCGACACTTATTGTGCGAGATTGCTGTCAACAACATCGAGGGGAAAGAAAGTTTTATTTATTTTTTTTTTCTTTTAAGATGAGCCAGGTTTAAACCTGCGATCTCCCGTATGGTAGTCGCGTGTTCTAACCACTATGCCGCGGCCGGGCCAAAGTTTACTTACATACTTTATTAATCAATAAATATCGGTGTTATCTATTTGTTAGCTATTTCCCTAGTCTGACTTCTTCCCTATATTCATGACGCTGACTTTTGTCCCCAACAGTATTCCCCGCCAGTCCCCTTAAATTGCTCTCACTCTCACTAAAATTGCCTTGGAATAAACACTTTTTTATAGTGTTAAACTTTACCTATAACCATTTTATCTTTACATTTTTGTCGTTACGTCTCCAATTGCAATACCCCGTGTGACGATGAACACCATTGTATTCGCCTTCATCCTGCGGTTCTCAGTTTAGACCGGTGATTTTTTTCGTCGCTCAATTTTTTCTTCCAATTTTTATTGCTTTTGTTCCACGTGAGGAGGGATATGAATGTTATATATTTTTATTGCCTGAGAACCCTGTGGTGTTTTTATGCTAAATTCTAACTTTTTTTGCGCTTGGACTCGATTGGGTTTTGAAATTTTCCCGCGTGGCGTTTTTTTTTTTGTGTTACATGCCGAGCGCGTGTTTTTGGTGTTTCGTGGCTAAAAAAAAATACACAAATTTTAAAGTCAATTTTTCATAGGACACACACATACTAAGATAGGGCAGCAGAGAAAGGATGCTTTAGCGAAATGTATCAATATCTAAGGGATGATGTTGGCATAGATATTCTGGTACACATATCTACTCGTATAAAGGAGAATATTATTTCGCATTTAAAAATAGATTTGCATTGTGGCGTAACCAATTGATTTATGGTTTTTGTAAATAAAGAAAATAACTTTCCCGTGTGTTTTGTATTCAAACAATTCACAGCAGTGCAGCAAAAAAAAGTCTCGACAATTCAATGTCCTTTTGCTAGTTTGATCTATGTGTATGAGTGTGAGTGGTAACGAAGGTCCTATCTTGTTTTTTGGTTTAGTTTTGCGGTTACATTTGTGGGTGTTTTTCGTGTGGTAACAACTTTGCATTGCTCCCTTCTTGCACTTGTCTTGCGCCTTGTGCGATTAGTCATGGTCTACGGGGTATATTTGCAGCGGGACAAGGAACTCAATTTACTATTCATATGCGTGTGTGTGTAAGATTATAAGTTTATTTACTTTTAAACATATAATCCTTTGGGTGTCGTTCCGCAAAGATATTGTTCTGCATTTTAAAGAAGTAACAGACTAGAATTGTGGGACAGTGTCAGTGACATGTGGGAGATTCTTGATTGCTTCAGGCATTGTTTTGCTATATGATTTCAAATCGGTTTAGAGCTTACACGCCAATCAGTATAAAATGACAATATGTTATATGTGCACATGATTATACTGTAGTAAAATTGTCATAAGAAGCCATCAATACAAACGTTACAGAAAAATTTTGTGCAAGAAATCTTTCGTTTATCTGAGTAAATGAAATCAAAGGGAAATTGTGTTAATTTTACTTGAAATTGAATTACTTTATGGTACAATAAAAGTACTTTTTTGTATAATGAAAGTACTGTCTGGAAAAGTACTTTTGGGTACAGTAAAAAGTACTTTTTAAAACACCGAAAGTGGTTTTTGTAAAATAAGTACTTAATATTAGAACTTTTTGAACAACAAAAGTACTTATTGAAAAAATAGGTACTACAAAAGTACTTTTTGATTCCAAAGAAGTTTTGGTACATTAAAAGTACTTTTTAGTATAAGAAGCGAACTTTTTTGATAATAAAAGTAACTTCTGGAATTGATAAACTACTTTTGGGTACAGCAAAAAGTACGTTTTGGTACACTAAAAGTAATTTTTTGTAAAAAAGTACTCATTATCGTTGATAAAAAAAGTACTTTTTGAACAATAAAAATGCTTTTTGGTACAATAATATTACTTTTTCGTGTACATAAAAAAATAAAAGTAATTTATGGCCCAATAATAGTACTTTATGGGACAGTGAATGTTCTTATTGGTGCAATAAAAGTACTTTTTCGTACAAAACGAGTAGAACTAAAAGTACTTTTAGGTGCCATGAATGTACTTTTTGTTACAGAAAGGGTAGATTTTAGTAGAATATAAGAATTTTGCCTCATGTTACCTACTTACTTAAGTGGCCATTACAACTTAACTCAACTTAACTTTTTTTTATTTTTTTTAAGATGACTGGAGCCAGAAGTTGAACCTGTGATCTAGTCGCGTATTCTTACCAGTAGTAGTCGCGTATTCTTACCACTATACCACGGTCGGTCCCATTACAACTTAGGCCTGAAGTATTTAAGAATTCCATACGCTTTGGTCTTCTGCGTGGGTTCTTTAGTTAGTCCTTCCAGATGGTGGCACTTCGCCTACCACTTGGTCCCTCCAACGAAGTTTGGATCTCCCTGCTCTGCGCCTTCAGGTTCAACTTCAAGCACCTTTTTCGTTGGATCATTTACATCCAACCTGGCAACATATCCAAGCCATCGACGTCATTGGATTCTGACTCTTTTACCTACGCCGATATCATAGTAAAGTTTCTACAGCTAATGGTTCGGTCGATGGCGGAACTTGCCGTCGACACAGATAGGTACATATATTTTTGTTGGCAACGCCAAGAATTCACAGGATTAACAGGACCTTGTAAATTCTTACAGGATTTGAGTGCCAATGCGGACTCTTTTGTAGGTAACGCCAAGAACTCGAAGGATTCTAGCAGGACTCATAGGACTTTGTAACGATCCCCAGGATAATAGTTACCTCACACGGAGCACTTTTATTTGCGTAAGGTTATACCAAGGGTTCGCAGGAGTTAAGAAAGATTAAAAGGATATTGTAAGGACTTCAAGAATATGAGTAACATGGCACTCATTTTGTTGGCAACGCCAAGAATTCACAGAATTATCAGGACCTTGTAAATTCTACCAGGATTTGAATGGCATGGCGCACATTTTTATAGGTCACGCCAACAACTCGCAGAATGCTAGCAGGTCTCACAGGACTTTGCAACGATTTCCAGGATAATAGTAACCCCTCGCGGACCATTTTTATTGGCATAAGGTTATACCAAGGACTCGCAGGATTTTAGCAAGATATATAGGATATTGTAAGGACTTCTAAGATATGAGAAGATATGATATGATTCATTTTCATTTTTTTTATAAGATGACTGGAGCCGTTGAACCTGTGATCTCCCGCATGGTAGTTGCGTGTTCTAACCACTATACCACGGTCGGTCCCATTACAACTTAGGCCTGAAGTATTTAAGAATTCCATACGCTTTGGTCTTCTGCGTGGGTTCTTTAGTTAGTCCTTCCAGATGGTGGCACTTCGCCTACTACTTGGTCCCTCCAACGAAGTTTGGATCTCCCTGCTCTGCGCCTTCAGGTTCAACTTCAAGCACCTTTTTCGTTGGATCATTTACATCCAACCTGGCAACATATCCAAGCCATCGACGTCATTGGATTCTGACTCTTTTAGCTACGCCGAAATCATAGTAAAGCTCATGGTTCGGTCGATGACGAAACTCGACGTCGACACAGATAGGTCCATATATTTTTCGGAGTACTCTCTCGAATACTCCCAGGTTTTGTATGTTCGTTGTCGTAAGTACCCACGATTCGGCAGCATACAACAGAACGGGTAAAATTTGCACCTGGACTAGCTCTTTCTTAGTATCCCGAGATAAGCTGGTGTTACGAAAGTGCTGCCGAAGTCCGTAGTAACATCTATTGGTGAGCACTATTCTCCGCTTGATTTCTTGGCTGACATAATATTTCTTGTTGACGGAATATCCAAGGTAGGTAAATTCCTCTACTACCTCAAAAGAATAATTTTCAACATAGACTGTGCGTCCCCATCGAAAGGACTCTTTGTTCATCAAAATTATAATTTTTGTTCTGTCCTCGTTGACCGCTAAACCCATGTTTGCTGACTCCTTTTCTAGCCATAAGAAAACTGCAGTAACATCCCGCAGATTTCGGCCAATGATGTCTATATCATCGGCATAGGCTAGGGGTATATGGCTTTTGTGGAATATGGTGCCAAACATGTTGACACCAGCCCTTCTCTTCACCTTTTCCATAAAAAAAACTTAATTTCCCTTTGCACCCCATGATGAGGTATGGGATAGCTACTCGCGTTGTTGTGAATTAACACGCTTTCTATTTTTAGATTCACAACTAACGGCACCTACTTGTTTATCGACGAATGCGAACGTAACTGTTTTGAGAAGATCTTACTAGACCCGCCGATTGAATCGACGCTTAATACTGCGAAGTTGCTGTCAACAACATTCGAGGGGAGCCGACAATGAAAGAAAAATTTTTTTTTTTAAGATGACTGGAGCCAGGTTTGAACCTGCGATCTCCCGCATGGTAGTCGCGTGTTCTAACCACTATGCCACGGCCGGTCCCATAACTATAACTATACTAAATAGTGTACAGGAAAAGCTATCGCCCTGCCTGAGACATTTTCTATAACTACATTAACTAGTGTACAGAACAAGCTATCGCGCTTCATGAAACCTCTTTCCGTGTAGTGAATAATTCTTACCAATCTTAACCGAGGATTTGGTGTTTTCAAAGTACATCTGCAAAGTCGAATAAGCTTTGCAGGAATACCAGACTCTGCCATGGCGCCATATCTTCTATTCCTTATCGTAGAGTCGAATATTGCTTTGTAGTCGACAAAGAGTTGGTAGGTGTCGATCTGCTTTTCATGAGTTTTTTTCCAGGATTTTTCGTAAAGTAAATATTTGACCGGCCGTGGCATAGTGGTTAGAACACGCGACTACCATGCGGGAGATCGCAGGTTCAAACCTGGCTCCAGTCATCTTAAAAAGAAAAAAAAATAAATAAAATTTTCTTTCATTGTCGGCTCCCCTCGAATGTTGTTTGACAGCAACTTCGCAGTATTAAGCGTCGATTCAATCGTCGTGTCTAGTAAGAGCTTCTCAAACAGTGACGTTCGCATTCGTCGATAAACAAGTAGGTGCCGTTAGTTGTGAATCTAAAAATAGAAAGCGTGTTAATTCACAACAACGCGAGAAGCTATCCCATACCTCATTCATGGGGTGCAAAGGGAAATTAAGTTTTAAATTAAGTTAATATTTGATTTACCAGGTCTAAAGCAGCACTAATAATGACCAATTAGTTTTTCTACATTTGGCTTTAGAGGTTCACACAATATGCTCGAAAGGATCTTGTATGCAGTTGGTAATAGGCTTATTCCACCATAGTTCTTACACTCACTACGATCTCCTTTCTTGTATATGTTACATAACAGACTGAGACTGCAATCCCCGGGCATGCTCTCCTCCAGCTAGATGTTCTCCATGAGCTGATGCATGCTCCTAATCAGCTGCTCTCCACCTGCCTTAAACAATTCAGCTGGGAAACCATCGGCTCTAGCTGCTTTGTTATCTTTATCTCACTCTGGCTCGGAGGTGGACAGTAATACCATCGACATGTATTGGAGGGGGATCTTATGAAGTTGTGTCTGTATCAAGCAAATTTCGGAAAGGTTCTCTCTGAACGTTATCCGGGTCCGTCACAAGATGGCTACGCTGTTCTACCAGGAGGGCAACCCTGTTCCGCGTATTCTAATTCCATCACCCACCGTTTTCCCGGGACGGGTAGGGGCGCGTCATTCATTGCCAACAAAAATAATAGTAAGTTAATGAAACTGATTGGGGAATGGGAGTCCCGAGAATAAGGCTGAATCGTTTGTTAAATAACCACCATCTACTTGGGACTCCCTCACATTCTTTGGTTTACCTAAATGATAATAAAAAAGTAATGTCACGAAAAAAACGGCTGGTGAAGGTGAAAAATAGGGATGACATTCGTATTTAGGAGATCAGTTTACATAATAATTTAGAGGCTGATTTTTTAACGATTCGTAAGCAATTTAGATTTCGGAAGATGTGGGTTGCTAACCCTCGTCTCCTAGATGGGTAATAGGGCTGCTATCTGTGCGTCCAATCCCACGATGCAACCATGCTTCAGCGGTTTAAGCCTACTTTCCTGAGACGTCCCTTTGACCATTCAGGATACATGGTTGTAATGCCTTCTAACTCTAGCTAACTTCTAAGCGGTTGCTTTGAAGTCATTGCCCGGGGAATACTTGGTCTAAGACCGGAAGTACTTAGCTTCTTGGACAGTGCCACAAAGGAATCGATTCTGGTCACTCCCAAGTGAGTAACAATCAGTAACTTTCCACCTCTGAGCAAAGTCCCATTCCCCATGACGCCCTATGCTCCAATGGGAGTTAGAGGAACACATATATATATTTACATAATAATCAACAGGAATTGTGTCCGGGCTCACGCTTATTTTGCAGAGCAATGTGATTAATCTGTCAGTATACAACCTTGCAACCCAATAAGATCACAGTATGTATTTACATACAAAACTCCTAAAAGTATACTAAATTTTTTATAAAGAAAACTCCCCAAAGCATGCATAATCCAAAACTTTACACATGTTAACAGATTATGATCTTACATACACTATCCTACCTCTGGTAGCATACTCAACATCCCCTCTACACATCCTTCAACACAAGACACGTTTTACCAATAATTTTTCTTTGGCACAATCTGCAACTTCTGCCATCAAAACATTATAAAATAAACAAATGCGGTTTCATCTTTGATTGCTGTCGTTTTAAGTAATTTTCATATAAAAAACGCCTATAAATACAATCAAAAAATTACGCTTAACATATGCATACATTAGAGACACTTACTGCCGTGCCAATAGCAACTCACAACTGCTACTCTGCATATCCTTTACAGCCAAGTTCAATATCCTCCTTGTCATTCCATGTGAAATGACTGGTGGTAATATTTACCCAACACATGACAATCCCGTTAAAGATATGTGTGTCAAGTGGGAGGGTGGCAAATATACGCATCGGATCATAGAAATAAAAAAAAAAACAAATTAATGCCGTTTTTTCACAAATATTCCCAGGCATCGATCGAGGAAACAAGCGTTACATGTTGTTTTTTTTTTTTTTGGAATATACTGGAGCGTATGCATTCCTACATCTTTGTATGTAAATTCAAATTGATGATGCCAAATTGCAAAGCAGCTAGGAAAAAAACCGAAACCAGCCCCTGGGGATTTAAAAACCTATAAACGTTCTCTTTTTGGCGTTTGCCAAAGTGAAAAACTCAAAAGCTGTGGGGTTATATATGTAGCGTATACTTACAGCGGTATATGTGTGTGACGCCTACGCGGTTTTACGCAAACATTTTATAACATACGTTTAATGTAATTCGCGAAAATGTGTCTGTAAGCATACATCATGTGAACTGGTGTTTAAGTTTTTGTTTCCTTTCTACAGTTTGATAATCAAGGTAGAAGGGAGCATCCTTCACACACACACACACATCAACTTCTTCAATAGGATATCAAATTTCACTAGGGTTAGAGAATGTCGCAATATTTCTTTGCAAAAGCTATGGAAATAGCAAACAATTTAACAGCACTTTTGAGATAACCAACAGAGGGGGGAAATTGGCAGTAATTAATGAATCGGCGGGAAAGAAAATCGATACGGGTGAAGATGATGAATAATTTAAGAAGGATATAAGAGTACTAGAATATTGTGTTGTGAAAAACTTGCAACTAAAGAGATCGTAACTCAAATACAGCTAAAAAAAAAGGTGGAAGTTGAGATCAGCTTCGTGTGGCGCTAGGGAACTGCAAATATGTCAACAATTACGAAAGAAGTTATATAAAACAGTCAACTTGAAGAACTACAAAAGTTTTTTTTAATTTTACTTTGTTTTAGACAAAAAAAGGGATATTCTGTACGGTAAACCGAGGTATAACCGTGTTAAAATATAGAAAAAGTGCAAAAATCCAGCTTCATCAAAATCGTATGACCATTAAACTTGACAAAACGAATGATGCAGAAGTTCTTATTTTTGGGGCTACTTTCACGTGCAATTCTCAAAATTAAGTCCGAACTGATATGTTGTACTGTGTATGTAATGCGTATCACGCACAGGACTCACTAGACATGTTATGGAATCCCAGGATTGGTGTGAACTCAAATGGCACACATTTTACTCGCAAGAGGATGTTCAGGATATGAGTAACGGGACCTTGTAAATTCTTCCAGGATTTGAGTGCCATGGCGCACATTTGGTAGGTTACGTCAAGAACTCGAATGACTCACAGGACTTTGCAATGATTCCCAGGATAATAGTGACCTCACACGGATCCCTTTTATTTGCGTTAGGTTATACCAAGGACTCGCAGGATTTTAGCAAGTTTAATAGGACCGAATTCGCAGGATTAACAGGATCTTGTAAATTCTTCCAGAAGTTGAGTGCCATGGCGGACATTTTTGTAGGTAAGGCCAAGAACTCGAAGGATTCTAGAAGGACTCACATGACTTTACAACGATTCCTAGGATGTTATTGATCACACAGGGAGTACTTTTATTTCCATTAAGTTATACAAAGGACTCGCAGGATTTTAGCAAGATTAATAGGATATTGTTATATATTGTGGGACCGGCCGTGGCATAGTGGTTAGAACACGCGACTACCATGCGGGAGATCGCAGGTTCAAACCTGGCTCCAGTCATCTTAAAAGAAAAAAATAAATAAAATTTTCTTTCATTGTCGGCTCCCCTCGAATGTTGTTTGACAGCAACTTCGCAGTATTAAGCGTCGATTCAATCGTCGTGTCTAGTAAGAGCTTCTCAAACAGTGACGTTCGCATTCGTCGATAAATAAGTAGGTGCCGTTAGTTGTGAATCTAAAAATATAAAGCGTGTTAATTCACAACAACGCGAGAAGCTATCCCATACCTCATTCATGGGGTGCAAAGGGAAATTAAGTTTTTTTTTTTTTAGGATATTGTAAGGACTTCCATGATGTGAGAAAAATGGCACTCATTTTGTTGGAAACGGCAAGAATTCGTAGGATTAACAGGACCTTTTAAATTCTTCCAGAATTTGAGTGCCATGCCGTACTCTTTTGTAGGTAACGCCAAGAGCTCGAAGGATTCTAGCAGTACTCATAGGACTTTGTAACGATCCCCAGGATAAAAGTGACCTCACACGAAGCACTTTTATTTGCGTAAGGTTATACCAAGGGTTCACAGGAATTAAGAAAGATTAATAGGATACTGTAAGGACTTCAAGGATATGAGTGACATGGCACTCATTTTGTTGGGAACGGCAAGAATTTGCAGGATTAAAAGGACCTTGTATATATTCTTCCAGGATTTGAGTGCCATGGCAGACCTTTTTGTAGGTCAAGCCAACAACTCGCAGAATGCTAGCAGGACTCCCTTCCCAGGATAATAGTAACCCCACATGGACAAGATTAATAGGACCTTGTAAGGACTTCTAGGATATGAGTAACATGGCACTCATTTTGTTGGCAACGCCAAGAATTCACAGGATTAACAGGAACTTCAGGAAATTCTCCTAGGATTTAAATACCAAGGCGCACATTTTGTAGGTAACGCAAAGAACACGCAGGATTCAAACAGGACTCACAGGACTTTGCAACGATTCCCAGGATAATGGTGACCTCACACGGAACACTTTTATTGGCATAAGGTTTTACAAAGCACTCTGAGGATTTTGGCAAAATTACTAGGACCTTGTAGGAACTTCCAGGATATGAGTGACATGGCACTCAATTTCTTGGCAACGCCAAGAATTTGCAGGATTAACAGGACCTTGTTAATTCTTCCAGGATTTGAGTGCCATGTATACCTTTTTGTAGGTAACGCCAAGAACTCGTAGGATTCTAACAGGACTTTGCTTCGATTCCCAGGATAATAGTTACCTCAAACGGAACACCTTTATTGGCATAAGGTTATACCAAGGACTCTGAAGATTTTGGTAGAATTACTAGGACCTTGTAGGAACTTCCAGGATATGAGTGACATGGCACTCATTTTTTTGGCATTGCCAAGAATTCGCAGGATTAACAGGACCTTGTAAATTCTTCCAGGATTTGAGTGCCATGTATACCTTTTTGTAGGTAACGCCAAGAACTCGTAGGATTCTAGCAGGACTCACAGGACTTTGCTACGATTACCAGGATAAAAGTGACCTCCCACGGAGCACTTAATAGAATATTGTAAGGACTTCAAGGATATGAGTAACATGGCACTCAAGAATTCACAGGATTAACAGGACCTTGTAAATTCTACCAGGATTTGAATGGCATGGCGCACATTTTTGTTGGTCACGCCAAGAACTCGCAGGTTTCTAGCAGGACTCACAGGACTTTGCTACGATTACCAGAATAAAAGTGACCTCACAAGGCATAAGGGATTACCAAGGACGTGCAGGATTTTAGCAAGATTAATAGCAAAATTAAGTTCCAAAACAATGAGCTGCAAAGTGTTGTACTATGCTATTTCCAATGAAAGAGGTGACAGAATCTGAGAATAAATTAAAAAACCCAGCAAGGCCCCTGACTCGGACTGTGTACCACTAGAGGTTATTAAGGAGATTACAGTAAGATGCCCTGAACTGCTCCTTAACATGTTTAATATATGTTTGATAGAAGAATTATTCCCAACAATGTGGAAAGTGCAGCAACTGGTCCTTATTAGCAAAGGCATAGGACTCAGAATGCTTGGGACTGCAACAAAGCTTTTAGAAACGCTCCTTAAGCCCAGGCTAGGACGAGCCATGAATTCCCGCGGGGAACTCTTGGAAAAACAAAACAGATATAAACCGATAGGTTCTACTATAGGAGCTCTCAAAGATGTAATCGAGGCCGCGCAACAGAAGTACAATTTAAGCACATCACTGATATTCTTGGCCACATTAGAAGCTTTCAATTGCCTTGAGCCTTGGAGATGAAATTTCTCATACCCATATATCTGGTAGCGGCACATGGGTTAATACGGGACCGGACATGAGGAATATTACTTACGTCGATATACTAAGAATGGAAATGTCACAGGATACATTCCTGGTACAGACGACATAACAGATGTGATTACAGCTCTATACCTCAGTGGTAGCGACGTAGATTAGCAATTCGTAGATGCCGGGCTCGATTCTTTACCGGGGCACTGGACAAATCAACAACTATGAAAAATTACATTTCGAATACTTTCGCGTTTTACAGCCAACAAAACTCATTCTAGAAACGTCTACTCCAAAAATTCAGATTGCGCAAGGACCAATGAAAAAGGAAATGATTTATCAACATAGTAAAATATATCAACAACTCCAGCTTGCGCCATCTTTGGAGGAATTTGGTGGTTAAAACTCACAACAACCCTAACAATCCCTTGACACAAACCTTGGAACGAAACTGATTTGCCAACATTAATTGTATGATTATCGGATTACATGCCCGATCGAGTGCTGATAAATTGAAAATCGGTATAAAGAATTATCACCTAAGCAACCTTCAGCAGCTGCTACAACAACAACAACAACAACAGCTCGAGACAGATACGGGGCAGAATGCAAGCTCCGAAAAGTAATAATATGAACCAGTCAAGATGGCATGATTAACACGGTCTTCAACTGATTTTTCTTACCATAAGATATATGCCGATGAAAAGAAACTTTGACGTCAGAAATATTTTATTAAAGACTAAGAGATGTGTGATATATCTGGAAGTATGACTTGTTTCGTCGTGGCAGTATGTACGATCTCGTTTAAACTCAGCCGCCAAAGACCTCGCTGACTACTATCCAGATAAACTTAAACTTGTTTAGATTTAAAGTCTTGATATCCTTAGATGAAATAAAATCATTTCGATAATAATTGTTTTTAAAATGTTATTCTTACTTTCCAGAAAATCTACTAATCCATAAATATATTACCCAAGTCAAAATAATACAGGAATCATACATGTGAGTAAATATGCTAAACTATAACAAAATTGAATATACTACAATTACAAATATGGTTAACGTGGAACCGATATTTGATGTAAAAAGTTAATGCGTTTATTTTATGTAAATTTCAATAAAAATCAAAGAGTACTCTTTCGTCATCCTTAAATAAAAATTTTCCACTTCACTTACAAATTGTCTGTCTCCTTAAGGGAGTGAATATTATAACATAGCCATAAACTGCAGATTAATATTACAGCCTTCATGATACTCTCGAAAATTTCAGCAGAAAAAATCATAACAAAATTGATTATAAAAAAAAGAACTATGAAAACAATAATTTTTGATTAAAGATGAATTATTAATTTTATGTTCCAGGCAATGCGCAGCACGCGATCTCATAATAAGTGAAATAATATTGAAATTCAACGCACAAAGACGGCGGGCAAGCAGGACAGCCTCTTGTGGTGGCTGAGTATGACCAGAAGTACACTCGCCCCCTACCCCTAAGGACAACGGACACAAAACGCTGCTGCAATAATGGTTAAAGCGATACTCTCAGCACCATAACCGCGCATCACTTCAGCCCATCCGTGATAATATGCAGATAGACAGCAGCGCAACGTAATGTTTAATCTTAATGTTAAACGGAAACGGAAATCAAACGACCAGAACAAGTATCAAACAAAATTTTTAATGTCTTCGTTATGTGGCCGCCGACCCAAAAGCTAAAGCGAAAATATACACGAAAATACATAAAAATATAGTCGGTAATGGAAAAATCAGCGAAATATGAACAGAACAACTTAAAATAAAAAAAAAAAAGTTGAAATTTCCCTGCAAACATCTTCTTTTTCCTCCCGAAATGCGGCAGCATTAAGCTAAGGGTGTCATTTATAAAAAATCGGCAGAGGCAACTGATGCTCGTGGCGTTGGGCCGCGCGGCGTTAGTGGTGAAATGGGTGGTGTTGGGTCGTAACAGCACTCGCGGGGTGATGCGTCAACCGTAAGCTTACCCTAACCACTTCCTTGTCAGGACGGAGGATGCAGCGTGGCCGAACTTGGGCAAACATCAACAAATGTTATCATGTTCCAGGTTTTTTTTCTTTGTAGTACATAGGCCTGCTTTCCTCCTGCTCTTTGATTTGAATTTTTGTTGTGTAAAGTTTTTTTTTTTCATAAACTTTTTTCGGCTCATTAGGAATTTTTTTTTAGAATTTTCTCAATTTTCCGTTTGTTTTTTGATGTTTTTTCCTTAAAAACAAGCAGCGATAAAAACTTCGAGAGTGATTGGTTGGGGTGGTGGTAGCTCTGGGGGAAGGAGAGAACTGGCAAGGAATAAAAATTGAAATTGTGTTGAATGATTTATGAATAATCGCCATTTTGCCCGATGAGTGATGGTAATAGAACCGTTAAAATGAGCAGAGTCCGTTACAACAAGGGGCGAGGGTAGGTTATCACCCCCTCGCCTTTTGCGCTGATGTTGTCTTTTTGTAAGCCACCATTATCAATTTTTTTTGCCTAATTTTTGATGTGTTTTCTTGTTAATTTTCTAAGGTTTTTAAGTGTTTTTTTTTTTGCGGCGTTGCTGGCGTTTGCATTAAGTGAATTTCGGGGCTGTGACGTTGGCCGGGGCGGCGTGTGTCCACATTTGACAGCGTGCTTTTTGTGACAGCTTAACATGCAGTATGGATTTGATTTTGATGTTCTGTCTAAGAAACCAGTACAGAAATTTCAGTCAGTTAAACTGACTGATAAATACCATCACCCAATATAATATATTGTTTAAGTCTTGAGTTATTGAAAATAATCGATTTGTAATTAAAACCAGTTAGAAAGTTTCAGTCGGGCAACCCGACTTACATTTACCCTTACCCTTTAGTAAAACAAATAATTTTCTATTTTATTGATATTGTTACTCGATTTCGAAAGTGGGCGGAGTGGTACATTTATGTGGGAGGTACGTGAAGGGGTGTGTTTAGGCTCCAGATTTATTCTCCATAACTTTATCCTGTTATAGCTTTACTAAATACAGAATTTGCGCACGATTGCGTTGGGTGTACTGATATTATTACTACATCCCAAAAGTGGGCGGAAAGGTACATTTGTATGGGAGGTACCATAAGGGGCGTGTCTAGACTTCCAATTTTTTCTCCAAAACTTTGTCCTGTTATAATATAACAAAATACAGAATTTGGGCACGATCGTGTCGAGTGTATTGATATTATTACCCTATTTCTAAAGTGGGCGGAGTGGTACATTAGTATGGGAGGTACCAGAAGGGGCGTGTCTAGACCTACAGATTTTTTCTCCAAAACTTTATCCTGCTTAAACTTTACCAAATACAGAATTTAGGCACGATCGCGTTAGGTCTTTTAATAATATTAATCGATTTCTAAAGTGGGCGGTACCAGATGTGTATGGGAGGTACCAGATGGGGCGTGAATAGACTTCCAATTTTTTTCTCTAAAACTTTATCTTGTTATAGCTTTACTCAAAATAGAATTTGGGTACGATCACGTTTAATTTATTGATATTATTTCTCCATCTCTATAGTGGGCGGAAAGGTAGATTTGTATGGGAGGTACCAGAAGGGGCGTGGCTAGGCTTTCAAAATTTTTTTTCAAAACTTTATCCTGTTATAGCTTTACTAAATACAGAATTTGGTGACGATCCCTTAGGGTGTATTGATATTATTACTCGATTTCTAAAGTGGGCGGAATGATGTATTTGTATGGGAGGTACCAGAAGGGGCGGGGCCATGTAGCCCATTTGCAATACCGTAAGTAGTTTTGAGAAAATAATAACTCGTGCAAAATTTCAAAACATTTGGTTGCGTCTTTCGAAAGTTATCGTGCGAACCAGCCGGACAGCCACCCGACAGACAGACAGACAGACAGACAGACAGACAGACAGACAGACAGACAGACAGACAGACAGACAGACAGACAGACGGACATGGCTCAAACGACTTAAAAAGTCATGAATCGAATTTGGTTCAAAGAAACCTAGGGTCTAAAGTCACTCCTTCTATGTGTTACACTTTTGGGTCGTATCAAATGATATATACCTTCATCCCTACGGGTGATGGTATAATTATCATTTGTTTTTATTGATAACAAAACGTAATTGTTTGGCAAGAAATACGTGCGATAAAGTCATGAAATTAATTACAATAATGATGTGGAAAAACAAAGCTGTACCAGGGTAACAAAACAAAAATTTCACGGGCATTTGAAAGTGAATGACAAATTAAAGTGGGGCAGCTATGCAGGGTAAAGGGAGTGCAGTGTAAAAGCTATGTGAGGAAATATTTTAAAAGTTGGAAAATTTTAAAATCCGCGAAACTTAACCTGATTGCTAAGGAAAGGTGGGAGGAAGAACTAACTTGGACAGCGACTTTATTATTAAAACGCTTGCTCAGCGCATGGTAGTAGTGGTTTGTGATCAATACTCGTCTCTTGATTTCCAGGCTGACATTATTATTTTTGTTTATGGCGGAGCCGAGGTAGACAAAATCATGTAGCACTTCAAAGTTATACTTGCCAACGTTCACGCATACCCTTCACTCACTGCACTACCTTAATTTGTTTTATAAATTTTTTTTTCTTTGTCAATTTTTTTTTATAATTTTTTTCATTTTGGGTACCCACATAAGTGTGTACTCGTATTGTTTCTCGACTATGTCGCCTTAGCTACTATAACCTCGGTTTTACCTTTGGCTGAGGTAGTCTCAGCAGGGTCATCGCAAATACCCTCAAAACCTTACGAAGTAAAAGAGTGTATATTCCCTGTCTAGGGCAAGATATTACATATCCAAAAAATTTAAATAGAACGAAACACTTCAGATCCTTTAGCTAAAGTGCAATCACTGGTCTAATATCCTTACGATGTTTGATAGCGGGATGATGTTGTTGTAGCAGTATATGAGTCTCGTTGTCCATTAGGTGTTAATTGGTTCGCCTTGAGTATTATTTTCTGCTGTGTTTGTTTTCAGGCCAATAAAGGTAGCTACTTCCACTGGGTGGGTTCACATGGACCTGGGAACAAGCTGAGTTCGTGTGGCAGCGCAGTTGAACAGGTGAGGTGTGTCGTGTGGTGCCTGGATGCAGGCGGGACAGGCATTCGACTTATTGCCATCAATTCTTGCCCAGTGAGAATTGAGGTGGCTACACCAGCCAGATCTTAATTGGGCCAAAACAACTCTTATCTGCCGCGGTAATACCTTCCCTCCGAAGTCACTGATGGAGGGTCTTCCCCGAGCATGACATTCACCATATAGTTATTTACGGCTTCTACGACTGCGTCCGAGTGAATGTGCGATAATGCCTGAAATGATCTTTGATCTAGAGGCTTTCTCTTGTAACGTTGGACCTTGCGCTCTATATTATGAAGGTCTTTCCTGACCTGCCTGAGGGGTGGGGGAGCCTATCCATAAGATGGTGGTTGGGATGGCTGGACCGGTAACATCCAAGCAGATAGTGCTTCGACAGAAGGTAATTGTGTTGACGCACAGGTATGACCTTCATCTCCTCATGTAGATGGTCCACAGAAGACATAAGGAGGCACCCTGTAGCAGTTCTTAGGGCGGCATTTTGACATGTCTGAAGGTTCTTCAACCGCGTCTCGTTCACATTCGGTGACCACACTGGAGCTGCATAGTTTACCACAGACCGACCTATCGCGTTGTAAGAGGTCAGCAAGGTTTCTTCATCGGTTCCCCAAGTGCTACCGGCTAGCGACTTGATGACCTTGTTTCTACTTCTCATCTTGTTGCAGATAGCTGTGGCGTGCCCTGAGGACTATCACGTTGAGCTGCCCCTTTACTTGCGCTGTCCATGCAGTGAAAAGTGTGGCCGATGATTTAGAAATTTTCATGTTTCTCGCAGAGGGTGGCGGGTGATGATGTATGGGGTTATAATTGGTCGGTGGCCTCGAACTGTTGATGGTGTCTGATGTAGTGTTTTGCGGGGTTATTGTCCTTTGTACAGAGAGGCGGTCCTTAGACGAGCGGCGGTAATTCGGCAATTGGAAACAGGACGGGTTAAACGTTGTGGTAATTCGGGTGGCATCGGACGTCAAGAACTCGCAGATAAATTCGATAGAACCTTCTGGTAAAATTAACTAACGTCCTGGAATAGGCGATTGAGAACAACTATTAATAGGCCCTGACCTTACAAGTACGAGGACTCGTTGTACAGACTTAGGGTCCGATTGAGCAGACTCAAGGTCCGGTTGTACAGGCTTTTTGTCCGATTGTACAGGCTTAAGTTCCTTTGTACAGGCACGTAGCCCGGTTGGACAGACTTATTGTCTGATTGTACATATATGTGGTCCGATTGTACAGACTTAAGGTCCATTGTACAGGCTCGTAGCCCGGTTGTACAGACTTATTGTCTGATTGTACAGGCATTTAGCGCGGTTGTACAGGCTCGTAGCCCTGTTCTACAGACTTATTGTCCGATTGTACAGGCGTATAGTGCGGTTGTACAGACTTAGTGTCCGTTTAAGACCTGTATAGTTCCGGAACGAACTAGTTGCAATAAACGATTCCATGTAGTGAACGGTTGAAACTACTTAGTTCCACATATTCCGCTCTTTTCGTTCCTTTTGCTTGTTTAGTTCCTTCTACTCTTTTCGTTACATCTGATCTTTTTGTTCCTTTTGCCATTTTCGTTCGTTTGACATTTTCGGTCATTCGTTCACTTGTTCTTACGTTCATGTGTTAGAATTCTAAAGTGGTGGCATCACTACAACAAAAACAGCAGACAAATTGTTTTTGTATATTGCTATGAAAATTGATATATAAATCCTAAACAAAGCCTTAATTACAATTTTTTTAAACACACCATTTAAACAATGTGAAAATACTTTATGAGCTTTTAAGCAGCTCTTACATTTTTCAAAATACACCCATACCTCGATATACGGCCGAGATACGTTCCCAAAATGTTGGCCGTAAAGCGAGGTAATAAATTCTTATTCTTATTTTTCACTTCCCAGGAAAATTTTTCAGAACTTGTTGCGAATGGTATTGATACTAGAATCGTTTCTTTTTTAATCGACTTTCTATTCTGTTTCTGGTTCTATATAACCGATTATGTACAACATGTTGCACCACAGATTCCGTAGAACAGAAAATTAATATTCGTATTCGAAATAAGTATTTTGTAGAGGGTAATTATTAAGAAAAACTCAAAAATCTGAGTTAAAATATATTTCGAACTAGCACACATTTGAAAATCAATGAAATTTCAAAAAACAGCATATATAATTCAGTTATGTAGCAATTCATTTCATAACAGGTTCCATGAGAACATGTTGGTTTTGGGACAATTTCAAACAAAAATAATATATTGTGCAACCGAAAGTGGAACTTGTTATTTATCAGTAAAAGCTGTTCTGTAATTGTTTGTTTGCAACAAAATATTTTGCTGGGTTATTATTACTCAAGAACGGAAAAATGTGCAAGATCAGCACTACTGTATCAACACTCGCTGCGCTTGTGAGTGAATGCTTTTGTTAGTCTCTCACTCTTCGTAGAAAAACGGTGAATCCCCTATTTGCTTTTAGCCGTATAGCGAGGTAATGTGCACCGTAAAGCGAAGGTGCTCCAGAATTGAAAAAAGGCCGTTATAGCGAAATGCCGTAAAAAGAGGGGCCGTAAAGAGAGGTATGAGTGTATTTGTTTGCAAATCGTTCACTTAATAAACCAAAAAAGAACAAAAAACAATCAAAACATATTGTACGGGTGAACGAAGTGATGAAAAGGAATAAGTGAACGAAAAGATCAAAAGGAACGAAAGAAACAGAATAAACGAACTAGTTCCTTTTGATGAACGGAACTGAAAGGAACGAATCACCAAAAGGAACTAGAAAGTCCAACTCTAGTCCTTTTAACAAAGATGCCTGTCTTCTTACAATCCCAAAGGGTCAAGGCGATCAGATAACATTCCTTAACTAGGCAATAAACTTCGTCTTGAATGTGTCACCGAAGATCGCAGTATTTCATATATTTTTTTTCAATTTCATATATTTCATACATATTTTCAAACAACACTTACGGCACAATGGCACTCTAATACAATAGTACCTAAAATACTAAGTATGTACTATAGCTAGTAATTCATTAATTATTTAAATATAAACTGGCGGACCCGACGAACTTCGTCTCGCCCCAATTTAATGCCTTTAGATAAACTCAGTAGAGAGTGGTATGATAAACAATGTTTTTTGAATAGTTTTCCGCCGCAAAACAAACAATGAAGGTGGTTC
Organism: Muscina levida; assembly: GCA_964034835.1. Lineage (NCBI taxonomy): Eukaryota > Metazoa > Arthropoda > Insecta > Diptera > Muscidae > Muscina > Muscina levida. The sequence continues at coordinate 140,974,289 of OZ035882.1, forward strand.
TCCAAAACGCGAAAAGGGAATGTTCAACTAACCATACGAAAAACAGGGAAATTCGAGATTAATCACATACTTCCAACGATTTGCCTTGCGATTTATTGATTGTCATTGCCAAAGCCAACCGAACGGGGTATTAGAACGGATAATCAGTTGGAATAATCGGAATTCGTAAAATAAGGACTTCCTCTTTCTTGAATTTACCCTTGATGGTCGTCGGTTAAATCACATTTTTTATCATATTCTTGACGGACAACCGCGTACCATTGCACAGTTTCAGTTGATTCAGATTCCGCAATATGATTATGATCGATCCCACCTTCATATGTATATTACGCGGCACATTAAGCGAGTTAAAAAATTCGGTCGGATTGTTGGTCGCTTCATCCTCATCGGTCACGCCGTAAATTAATTTGTACGAACGCAGTTCTCCAGCGATTTGACTTTCTAAAATGAAATTCAAGCTATCGATGTCTTTATTCTTCGCTGCTAGTACTGCCCGCTGCTAGTACTGCCCGTCATAGCCCTACCAAATTGTTTTAAATCACCTCATAAATCCTTCATCGTTCGGTCAACTACTTCCAAAGCTCGTTTATTCGTTATCTCCCATTCATCTCAAATGTTGATTTTGCATTCTCGCATCAATTTCGCGGTTTCCGATTTCTTGGTCATTGTGTACTTTGGCTTTTCAACAGTAAGGATATTCATCGACAATCATCAGATTGAGATCTTGGCCGAATTGTCGCTAGAATCAAAAAATATATGTCATGCCTGTCCCACCCGAAGCATCGAGAAAGTAAATGCCTCCCGTTTCATCGTCAACAGGCTTCATCAGCGAATCGTACTCGTGCTTATACTCGGCATGTAATAGTGGCACATTTTTTCGAACTCTTTCGGCCAGCTCATCTCGATTATAGTCTTGCTCCCGTTAAAATTCGCAATCGAAAGCATCTTGCATCGAAAGATTTGGCGTTGGCATTCCCAATGTCGACAGCAGATTTCCGGGTTCGACGGATGACATGTGTCTTCGATAATCGCAAACAATGTACTGACGCTGATCGCTGACGCAGAAACGGTCGCATCGGCGAGCATTGAGTCCATTTTCGAGCACATTTAAATTTCGGCAAGCCTCCCGAAATGCATCGCACAGAAAACCATCCACAGTACGTCATCTATGGTTTGATCGTCTAATAGGAGGCATTAGCCAAGCATATAACTCTCCCTTTAAAACTACAAAGTCGTTACGGAATGGAAGCCCGCAATCCAATTGGATAACTTAATTTTTAACACGTAAACTCATTTTCTAAAAAAAATTATTAAATTGATAAATATTGCATAGGATATCAGTATATATGTATTTTTTTATCTAAATATTATGTACCTCGTTAAATTTTCCAACCAACATTTATTCCAAATTTTTCACTTTAACATCGTTCAAAAACATCAAATCAAAATTTCGGTAAAATAATTCAAGTTTTTTGCGTTTTTCCGGAATTTTCCGAGTTTTTTGCTAAGAATTTTCTTTTTTTTCCATTCGAAAAGCCATTCCTTAACAATTGCACACAAAATTCCATACAAAAAAACAATTTTCGATTTTTTCAATTTCCCGACTTTACCGATGATTTTCCCAAAAAAAACACGTACCAATTACGAACAATTGAAAAAAAAAATTGAGCAAAAGAGGCCAGCCGTTCCCACTTGATCAATTACTGTACACTATTCACACCATTTTTGTACATTTAGATTTCACAATAATCCGAAATTTTCCAAGCATCACAACGAATTTTCCACCTTTACGTCGTCTAAATTCATCAAATCAAGCGATACAGTGGAAAATTTCGTTTTTTGTCTTTCGGAATTTTCCGAGATTTCCCCCACCAATTTTTCTATTTTTCCATTCGAAAATACATTTCGGAATGATTATCCGAAATTGTTCACATTTACTTCATCCAAAATTATCAAAACATGATAAAATGTAAAATTTCGTCAAAAAAAATCTAATTTTTGGCATTTTCTCTTAATTTTTCAACCAAAATATTCCATTTTTCCATACGAAAAGCCACAACGGAACAACTGCAAACAAAATTTTATACAAAAATGCAATGTGCGATTTTCATCAAATCAAGCGATACAATGCAAAATTTTGCCGAAAAATCCAAATTTTTTGAGTTTTTCCGGAATTTTCCGAGTTTTCCACTGAGATTTTTTTATATTTCCATTGGAAAAGTTATTTCGGAATAATTATCCGAAACTTTTCACAGTTACATCGTCCAAAATTATCAAATCATATGATAATGAGCAAAATTTCGTCGAAAAAAAAAAATAAAAATGTTCGTATTTTTCCGGAATTTTCCGAATCTTTCAACAAAATTTTTTTATTTTTCCTTTTGAAAAGCCATTTGTATCAATTGCACACAAAATTCCATACACATAAACCTTCTCCTGGCAATTACGAACAACTGAAAAAAAATTTCAGCAAAATCGGTCCAGCCGTTCTATATTGATGAATTACTATACATTTTTGCCACCATTTTTATATATATAGATGCCGTGGTGTCCCACGCTCACATAGTCAAACTTAACGCTATATATGCATATAAAGACTGCAAGGGGGTAAAAAGGGCGTGGCACCGCCCCATACAACTGGAATTTTAAAATGGCTGTATCTTATAAACCATTATAGGTACGAAGTCGAGATTTGGTACGTATATCGGGCGTATAAGAAAAAATACTTTGTTTGTGGAAAGTGGGCGGTGCCACACCCCTTTTTAAAAAATAGTTATATTGGCCAAATAAATGGACCGATTGCAATTGAATTGTCTATTTGTGATACTGTCCAGAGGGCCTCTATGAAGACTACATGAAAACATAATTAGACAAAGGGGCGTGGCAACACCCACACAAACTGAAATTTCAACCGGTCATATCTCAAGAGCTATTAGAGGTATGAAGATGAGATTTGCTACATATAGTACTGATACAAAGAGGAATACGTCTCGCTCAAAAGAGGGCGGTGTCACGCCCCTTTTGAAAAAATCGTTATCCGGGCGAAATAAATGGACCGATTGCAATGAAATTTTCACTGTGTAGTACTGTTCTGAGGGCATTTATCATAGGCTACACGAACAAATTATTAGACAAAGGGGCGTGGCACCGCCCACACAATCCAAAATTTCAATTGGTCATATTTCACAAGCCATTAAATGTATGAAGATGATATTTCCTACAAATGGGGAGGTATATAGAGGATTACGTGTCGCTGGGAAAAGGACGTTGCCACTTCCACTTTAATAGAGCGATTGTAATAACATTTTTATAATATATGCACATATAAAAATTTTGGGTGCTTTTCCCCTTTTCGTGTAAACGTACGCTAAGAATGGGTTTTTGGAAATTCGTACTTTCAGGTGTAAAAATTACCAATAAGGTAGAAGACATGTACCATCACCCAGACCAATCGACTGATTCTATAATCGCAAAAATTGATATGGGCATACTCACTATCAAATTGGATTAAATGTTTTTTTGGAATACGATATTTTTGGGTAAAAATCGAAAAGGGGATAAATATGTTACTGTCGCCCAGATCAATTATATGGGCTTGCTTCCTATAGAATTAGAATAAAGCCAGGAGGGTTTTCGATATTTGTAAATTTTTGGAGTAAAAAAGGTCGAAATGGGATAAAACTTACTAAAGCTATAGCCAAAAATGTAAGTGAATGTTTTAGCTGTGCGATGTTAAGTAATTTTTCAAAATTCGTTCTTTATAATATAAATGGTACTTTCGCCCATGTATTAGACTTGCTCCCTATAGAATTAGAGAGCCGTCAAATGGGGTTTTTAAAAATTCGAACATTTAGGGGCAAAAAGGCGGAAAGGGATAAAGCTGGTACCATCACCCAGACCAAAAGGCTTCAGCTATAATCATATATGGGCACGCTTCCTATAGAATTAGAGAGAGGGTACCAGTCCATTTTAATTGTGTGATACGATTATATCTTTTGAAATTTGTACTTTTAGGGATTAAAAGCGACTAAATCGGTACAATAATTAAGACCAATGGGATAAAGCTGCAATCACATAAATGTTCGTTCGTCTTATGAAGCGTTTGCATTTACCTATATTGCATAAATTCGTAAGAATATTCATTGTAAGTACGGGTGAAGCAACGCGTGCCGGGAAAGCTAGTATTACATAAAACCCTTACACTAAATTCTCATAAAAATTATGAATATTTTAAAAATTGAGATATTTCAATCACGGCAATTGGGCTTAACAAAATATTTGCAATCAATGATAAATCTGACTGCGATCTTCGCTGTATTTCAATTCAATTTCATTTATTTTATCCATTTTTTCAAACAACACTTACGGCACAATGGCACTCTAAAACAATATTATCTTAAAATACTAAGTATACACTACAGCTTCTACTTCAATACATATTTACATATAAGTGCCGTGGTGTCCCACGGTCACATCGTCAATCTTAACACTATTTTATATAAAACTCTTACACTAAATTCTCATAAAAATTAGGATAATTTTAAAAAGGGAGATATTTCAATCAGGGGAATAGGGTTTAACTACTTAAAACTACTTAAAAAAACTTTAAAAAAAAGTATATACATAACAAAAAATAAAAAAAGCCAAAAACTATTTACAAGCTGTATGCGCATAATTACATAAGAGATCTTCGCAGTAGCAAAATGTCGTCTCCTTATATTATGGGTGACATGAACCAAATGAGAATTATGAAGCAGTTGCCTATTTTATGTTTGCACTGAACGCCACGATGTGTTATAAAGATCCTGTGCACTGCTAATGGATGATGCTGTGTTTTTTTGGAGCTCAAATCGCAGTAAGTTGAGATGGTGCGACGGGAAAGCATGTTGCTGGTAGTCGTAAGGTTGCGGGTTCGAATCCCACTGAAGTCGGTTTTTATTTATTTTTTTTTTTAATTTAGGAGTCTTTTAGTATATTAAATATTATATTTTAAATGTATTATTTTATATTGTATTATATTATTCTCAATATTATATTATACACTGGTTATATTTTTTCTTTATATTTTAGGCAAGTATAATTTAACATTTTCCATTTGTTTTTCCTTCCCTTTTAATTCATAATCCCTTCTCCCATTTTAGTTAATTTCTTCTAAATTTTATTATTTCATTAATCCTTTGGCAAAACTTTGTTCTTATCTCTTACAGCAAATGCCATCATCAACTCGTGTCTATTATTATTTTACTTTATTTATTTTAACCATTTTGAAAACATTTTTTTAACTGCATTATTCAATAACACAGATAAAGGTTTGCATATCATTACAATGATACTCTCCCCCTTCCCAGTACTTGCAGGGAGACTGTAGACATTTAAAGGCAAAAGTTTGCATAAACTTTATATTTCTTGAGCGAAATAAATATCCTTGAATAAAGCCATGGCGGACCGAGAGAAAACCCGAAAAAAAATATATAAAATCAACTAGAAAAAACACGCGACCAAAGTTAAACGGCGGCCACCCGTTGCTGACAGCCAAAGCCCAATGCGGTGCAAGGGGGTAGTAACAAGGTAAGTAAGAGAAAACACCACGAATTTTTATGGCAAAAAAACAACAGCAACAACAACAAAACAGACCGGGCGTTACTTTGCGGCATTGCGGGTCATCGCGTGAAATAATAACCCTTTCACGTGTTAACTTTCAACGCTCGCAATGTTTGTCTAAAAAGGAAACGGATGTTAAACAACAAAAACACCAAGCCATCTATATCTACACTCACACACACACACACACACACACAAATATACACTTTTATACGGGAAGTTTACACAGTCCTTGTTATATTGATAGTCTTGATAGACTGGTCTGGGTGTTGGGTATTGGCGAATGCCAGGCCACCCGCCAGCTGGTTTCATTGTATTTTCTTGGCTGCCTCCCTCCATGCCATACAAAGGCTTACAAAATGTGTTTAAATAAAATGAAGCATAATTTAAGGCGGTTAAAACAATAAGATGCTATTCTTTACACAGCGAGACCAACAAAAGGATAACATGTTTATGCAAATGTAATTTTTCGGGGAAAAACTAAAGCAACAGACGCAAAAGTTAATGGATTGCGACGAATACGAATCGATACTTGTGTGCGTTTTTAATTTCTAGACATGCTATATCAAACGATCTTCAGATAAGACGGCGGAGAAGGGGAGTTAAATAAGAAAACGTAGACAATGAGGGAAAGGGAAGGAAAGTAAAGTAAATTACAAGGCCAATGTAATGAGTTACTGTTTGATAGTGTATAAGAGTTTCGAAGTTAAATGTTATTTTAGAATTTTATGGTATGAATATTTCAGTCAGAAAACCCTACTTACATATACCCTCACCCTCAGTAAACACACAAAATTTCCTAGAATATTGATGTTATTACTCGATTTCTTAAGTGGGCGGAGTGGTATGGGAGGTACCAGAAATTGTACCAAAATTTTATGCTGATTTAGCTTTACTAAATACAGAATTTGGGCACAATCACTTTGGGTGTATTGATATTACTTCTTCATCTCTAAAGAAGACGGAATGGTACGTTTGTATGGGAGGTACCAGAAGAGGCGTGGCTAGACTTCCACTTTGTTCTCCAAAACTTTATCTTGCTCGAGCTTTACTAAATACGGAATTTGGTCACGAACGCTTTAATGCTATTAATAATATTAATCGATTTCTAAAGTGGGCGGTACCTGGTGGGTATGGGAGGTATCAGATGGGGCGTGGCTAGACTTCCAGTTTTTTCTCCAAAACTTTATCCTGGCCTAGTTGTGCTAAATATACGATTTGGGCACGATGGCGTTAGGTGTATTGATACTATAAATCAATTTCTAAAGTGTGAGGCATGGTACATTTGTATGGGATGTACCAGAAGGGGCGTGGCTAGTCTTTCAATTTTTTCTCCAAAACATTAACCAGTTATAGTTTTACAAAATATAGAATTTGGCGCTGGATGTTTTTATTTTTCTAATCGATTTCTAAAGTGTATGGCATGGTACACTTGTATGGGAGGTACCAGAAGGGGCGGGGCCATGTAGCCCATATTCAAACCCGTAAGTAGTTTTGAAAAAACATTAACACATGCAAAATTTCAAAACAATAGGTTACGTCTTTTGAAAGTTATCGTGCGTACCAGCCGGACAGACAGACGGGCAGGGATCAAACGACTTAAAAAGTCATAATTCCAAATTGGTTCAAAGAAACCTTCTGTCTAAAGTGACTCCATCTATGAGTTACACTTTTGGATCGTATCAAATGATATATGTCTACCCACACGTAGGGTGAGGGTATAAAAATGGGTACATTTCGTTTGAATCGAATTTCACTTAGACTTAGTAGGCGTTTTCCACTTCAAGGACAATGGGTGTTTCCAATTTTTTAACACTTTTTAAAAATTGCAGGTTGCCATCATGTTTTACATTCTTTAACTTTCTCTAAATTTAATAAAAAAAATACGAATTTGTTTCGATTATGACGGAGGTAAAATTTCTGTAAGTACCTTAACAACTTTCAATGCCGCTATAAATTATCGCAATAATTCCAGATTTTCTTAAAAAATTAGCAATCTTAAATATTAAATATAAACTGTGACCCCACTCCTGAAACAAAAATTTAAAATTTTAATATTTATGGCGAGGCAATTTTTTCAATTATTTCAAGGACCTTCACCGATAGCTATGCCTTTGAAAAATTTTCCCGTATCCGCAGGATATCATGAGTATCATGGGTAACGTTAAACATCCAAAACTTTTATATACAAATTAGAGTTTTCCATTTGGCTGAAAGGACTTTTTGACATTTGAAGGACATTGTCTGTTTTAATGCCCTTGGTACAAATATCAGATTATTGTTCAAGGTAACGTACATAAATTTTAAAGGTTTTAGATTAAGAGGTTTAAGACTTAGTAGGCGTTTATCACCTCAAGGACCTTGGCTTTTTCCAATGACTTAAATATTTTTTGTAAAAAATTGCAAGTTGCTATCATGTTCAACATTCTTAAACGTAAACTATAGCAAAGTTTCTTTAAATTTTATAAAAATATTCAAAATTGTTTCGGAGTAAATATTTTTACAAGGACCTTGACAACTTTCAGTGCCGTTAAAAAATTTCGCAATAATTCAAGATTTTCTTAAAAAATTAGATATCTTAAATATTAACGAGAGACTGTGTTCCAATCTGAAAACAAAAAATTTAAATGTGTTATATTTATGGGGAAGATTTTTTTTTTGATTTCAAGGACCTTGGCCGATTGCGATGTCTTTGAAATATTTTCCATATATGCAGGTTTCCCTCATGGGTAACGTTAACATTCCTTACTTTATACATAAAAAAATCGAGTATTTCATTTGGTGAACAGGACTTTTTTTGCCATTTGAAGGATTTTGTTTCCTTTTTGAATAACTTTAAAACTTTTTACATAATTTCAGTTTGTTGTCAGGGGTAACATACATGAATTTAAAGGTTCAACACCTAATATTTGTTATTTTTTTTTTCAAAATTTGTTTCATTTATAACTGAGTTAATATTCAGGCAAGGACAATGGAAACTTTCAATGCTTTTTAAAAATATCGCAATAATTCGAGATTTTTATAATAAAAAACACTTCAATATTAAACAGAAACTGTGACCCCTCATAAAAGAAAAATTTTAAATTTGTTATATTTATGACGAAGCAATTTTTTCTGCTACCTTGACCTATTGCGATGTCCTTGAAATAATTTCCGTATTAGCAGGTTGCCTTCATCGGTAACGTTAAAGTTCCTAAACTTCTACATAAAAAAAGGAATTTTACTTTTGGTGGATAGGACTTTTTTGCCATTTAAAGGACCTTTTACTTTTTTATTAACCTTCAATTTTTTTACAAAATTTCAGGCTATTGTCAAGGGTAACATACATAAATTTAAATGTTGAAAAGACGTGCTATTTAAAATTTCTATTAAATCAAATAACTTAGTCCTTTCTAATGTCCTTGCAAAATTTTCCATATTTTACGATATTATCGCATAACATAATCTAATAAAATGAAAAAAAATATAATGTAGAAGATTGGAAGTTTCTGCTATTCAAAGGATCCTGGTTGTTTTTAAAGTCCTTCGAAAAATTTTTACATAACGTTATTCCAGCTAACAAAGTTAAGCACTAAGTACAGTGTTAACATAAATATTAAAGTGCAATTTTAGGATATGAAAAACTGGAATCGATTTAAGGATCAACTTCCCGTCCACATCATCCTCTCCCCCTAAAAATATCACTAGAGAATGTATTTGATGCGAACCTCTCTTGTTGTCTTTAATTGTCCACCAGTTCAACATATAATTTTGTAATTTTTGACCTTTTCTTCACTCTCCCCTTCCTTGAGGCCGAACTTCTTGATAAGCTACTGATTAATTCCAATACTTTTCAAAATTAATAGTAATTTAAATACTTTCTATACTACTTTTTTTTCTCCAAACGAACAAAAAATACCCATTAATATGTTAATTTTGTAAGAAACAAAAAAAAAACAGAAAAACAAAGCGTAACAAATATAAAATTGAACGGCATTAATTAATAGTCAACAAGGGATCCCTGATTAATCCTTAACACACCTTAACGCTTCGATGCATATTTTAATTTACACATACAACAATGTTTTTTCAACTCACAAATTATTTGAGTAAATTTAACGGCATAGAAAATATAGAAAAGGATTCGGTAGATATAAATAGATATAGAGAAAAAAGCATGACTTTTTTCCATTCTTAAGGATAATAGAAAACTTTTCCCAGGCCATGTTAGAAGAAGTCAATAAAATTTCCATATCTCTGTTAAACTTCGTGTTGTTTCATATTCGTTGTAGGTTTTTTTGTATAAGCGGTTTTAATATTTCCTAAAGTAAATACTAGTAATATGCGATTTATGCTTAAAGGATACATGACAAGAGTCAATAGTTAACCCTTTTGCTGAGGGACCTCATAGACGCACAATAATTTTTATTTACTTTAAGAGTAGGGCAGCGGCAGGCGGCACATGACATAAAAATATGAGTTGTTCTATATATGATAAAGCTTATTACCAAACTGGTTTCTAAACTTGATTCCCAGGGCTGATGGCTCAAGCACCACTATACCACGTCAATAATTACAACCACCACCTCCACCTTCACCACTACCACGACGTTTTGTCAAATGTCATCACGCGTGTGATGTGCCTGGCAAATATCATCAATGTCGTTCTGGTTGTCCCCTGCCCTTTCGCTGTGTCTGATGCTCATAATGATGGCCTGTTTAACCCCTTTTGTTCCCACCCATTGTTTTTTGTTTTTTTTTTGCCCAGAGATGAAAGATCTCTCATTCCCGCCAAGGATGCGTTGTTGTCAAAGGATAACGAATTAAAAAATTAAAAAATCGAAAATACGAAAAACGGCTGGGATGCTGTTAATAAATACGCTTGATAAAAAAGTAAGTAAAAACAAAAGATAGTCAATCCCACCCTTTAAATGTTAACCGTACCAGAGTATGTCCTTGTTGAAGCGAGTTCAAAGCGAGATGGGGTTAATTTTTTTGAATTACCTAGAGATTAGGGGGGAGGGTGTGATGTTTGACTGTTTAGAGTTCAAGAAGTTTGGCTGGCATGGCAATGAACATAAAATACGATATGAATGTCGTTGATGTTTGGAAAAATTATCAGATAAATTGTTTTTTTTTTATTGCTGTATGCATGGATATTTCCAATTTGCTGATTTAAGGAATAAGTAGCTTGCGTTGGTGACTACTAATGGTGATAAACATTACGACATTAAAACTTACGAGTACAGCAGCTTACGGAACGATAACTTACTTTAGAAAGCTAGGATTCGGCTTTGCCTAGTAAGCAGGACTGAAGGTCCTTGTTATAGTAAAATTTATTCATTTTGACATACAAATGCAAAAATTTTGAAAAATCGTTATACAATATTGGCTTAACGCTTACACTTTTATAGGCTGTAATAACAGCAATTTTCAAGAATATTGAAGGCCTCACAAAACCTAGATTCTGATTTGCCTAGAAAGCAGGACTAAAGGTCCTTGTAATAGCAAAAGTGTTGTACTTTGCCATACAAATGAAAAAATTTGAAAAATCGTTGTACAATATTGACTTAAAGTTTACACTTCTATATTAAACTAAGTCACCAGCAGCGACAGGCTGACATAAAACCAATTTTCAAGGATATTGAAGGACTTTGTCTATAACTAGCATGTAATGATATTTATAAGTAAGGGAAAACCTTTTTATATATTTCACTTTAAAATTTTCCATTATTTATAATGGTTGTAGTGGGTGACTTAGATGAGACATAACACAGTACAAAATTTTTTAGCTTATTGATTTGGGACTCAATTTTGAGAATTGCACGTGAAAGTTTTATTGTACGAAAAGTGCAATTTATGATACCAATTCAATATCTTAGTACAATTTATGGTACCAAAAAGTACAATTTATAGTAAAAAAAGTACAATTTATTGTAAGAAAAAGTGCAATTATGGTACCAAAGAGTACAATTTATGGCATGAAAAAGTACAATTTATTGTACCAAGAAATAAACATGTACACTTTGTGGCACTCTAAGTACAATTCATGGTACCAAAGTAAAATTTTTGGTACTAAAAAGTACAATTTATGGTAACAAAAAGAACAATTTATTGATAGAAAAACTGCAATTAATGGTACCAATAAGTACAATTTATAGTACCAAAAAGTACAATGTATTGTACCAAGAAGTACAATTTTCTACTTTATGGTACCAAAAGTACAATTTATGATACCAAAGTACATTTTATTGTACCAAAAGTGCAATTTATCGTACCAATTCAATATCTAAGTACAATTTATGGTACCAAAGTACAATTGATGGTACTAAAAAGTACAAGTATTGTTAGAAACACTGCAATTCATGGTACCAATAAGTACAATTTATAGTACCAAAAAGTACAATGTATTGTACCAAGAAGTACAATTTTCTACTTTATGGTACCAAAAGTACAATTTATGATACCAAAGTACATTTTATTGTACCAAAAGTGCAATTTATCGTACCAATTCAATATCTAAGTTCAACTAATGGCATCAAAAATTAATATTTATGGTACTAAAATCTTAAATTTATAGTACTAAAAAGTTCAATTTATGGTATCAAAAAGAACAATTTATTGTAAGAAAAGGTGCAATTATGGTACGAAGGAGTACAATTTATAGTACCAAAAAGTACAGTTTATTGTACCAAGAAGTAAAATTTTACACCTTATGGTACCAAAAGTACAGTTTTTAATACCAAAAAGTAAAATTTATTGTACCAAAAGTGCAGTTTATGGTACCAAAAATTATAGTTTATGGTAGCAAAAAGTACAATATATAGTACTGCAAAGTACAATTTATGATATAAAAAAGAGCAATTCATTGTAAGAAAAAGTGCAATATATGGTACCAAAGAGTACAATTTATGGTACCAATAAGGTAAAATTATTATACCAAAAATAACTTTGCTTCAGACAACAGGGACCGGCCGAGATATAGTGGTTAGAACATGCGACTACCATGTAGGATTTCACAGGTTCAACTGCGGGCTCCAGACATCTTAAAAAAAATTTCTTTCATTGTCGGCTCCCCTCGAATGTTGTCGACAGCAACATCGCAGTATTAGTGTCGAGACAATCGGCAAGTCTTGTAAGAGCTTCTCAAACAGTGACGTTCGCATTCGTCTATAAACAGGTAGGTGCCGTTAGTTGTGAATCTAAAAATAGAAAGCGTATTAATTCACAACAACGCGAGAAGCTATCCCATACCTCATTCATGGGGTGTAAAGGGAAATTAAGTAAGTTCAGACAACAAAGAGATATTCCGTACGGTATACCGAGATATAACCGTGTTATAATATAGAAAAAAGCTAAAAATCCAACTTGAGCTAACAAATTCGTATGGCCATTAAATTATTTATGCATCCAACTTGAACGAATGATGCAGTTGTTCTTATTTTTGGGTCTACTTTCACGTGCAATTCTCAAAATTGAGTCCCAAATCAATGTTGTTGCCTTCTGAAGGTTTTAAAGTTTTCCGTCTTATAATATCAACCCCTTTCCCAATGGGGAACACATTATTTCCAACCGGCCAATATGGGTACAGACGCTGTAATTTGGGACTCAATTCTGTAAATGTTGTGGAGTGCATCAATGTTCACTATCGTCCACTTACCGACAAGGGTGACCCTACCAGTAGCTACGCTACCATTGGCAATGCTCTCTGAGTCATTACACCTATTAAGCCCCTTCATCACGTCAAGATTGCTATTCCCGAAGACAGTATGAATCTTCGGACGAAATTATTCTTTTGATTAATGGCCGGACTACACTAAATATTCACCCCAATTTCTCAGTATGTAGCTTTAGCCGTTTGGTCTGGGTGACGATACAACTTTTCAAAAAAAATTTTTCCAAAAAGTACAAAACGTAACAAATTTTTTCTTATCGCACAACTAACGCGTTAAATAAGTTTTAAACCAAATTATCGCAATGCATCCTGTAGCCGTTTGGTTTGGATAATGATAGAAATGTCATCTCTTTTAAAGCCATTTAGTCCAAAATAAGAATTTCGAAAATTTCTTGTGCAACTTTTTAATTACATTTAGCCGTTTGGTCTGCGTAATGGTACCAGTTTCAAAACTTTTGTCACACTCTCTCCGATTCAATAGGTAGCGTGCCAATATCGATTTTTGCTATTATACCTCTAACCGTTCGGTCTAGGCGGTGGCACCAGTTTTATCTCTTTTTAGTTCTTTTTACACCTAAAAGTACGAATTACGAAAAATTCCTTCTTATAAGGATAATGTACACCAAAATTTTGCAGATTCTTAGTAAAGCCGTGTGGTCGGGACAGACAGCAACCAAGCAATTTTATGTACAAATGTGTATAGATATAAATCATCCCATATCTTATATATGGTAAGCTAAGGAAATAATTTTTTGTTGACAAAAAAATATTTTTTATTTGAACAACATTTAATTTTACTAAAACAGATTTTTTTAAATTTTTAGATAAAACATGTTGAAATAATAATTCACTGTGTGCCTGTTCCAATGGGAACAGTGATTAACCCCAAACTTGTGACGGTTCCAGTAAGAGGTACGCCTGACCAGGTAGTTGAGCCTATGGATGTGGGACCGGTGCCTTTCTCGGTAGTAGAGCCAGTAGATGTGAGAGTATCGCCTTGGAAGGTCGTCTAACGCAGTCAGTTGTCGTCGAATTTGGAATGCATGGTAAGCGCTTCAGAAATGGAGGAACTGGAAGTGTGGGATGGCCTGCTGTTGGATGTGGTAATTTCGGTAAAGTCATATTGACAACATTATTGTGCCTAGCATTGCAATCTTGTAGGAAGAGGGCAACTACAGCCAAAGTGATGATTAGAGACAACTTCATAGTACAGCCGATAGAATAACTGTGATCTTCTTAAAGCTAAGTCCTTGGGTATTTATAACACTGCAGCTATATTCTAAGCAATTGTTTCGCAAACAACTGCAACAAAATTATACAAAAACAAAAAATATATAAATACAAAAATAATATTAACATAAATGTGAAAACGAGCAATATTGCTATTAATATACATATTTTATATTTATAAAATAAATATTTACTAAGTTTCTGCTAAATAATTTGACATTGTTTGTCAACGTTATCTGCTTTAAGTCATGTGGACGTGTGCTAGCTTATGCAGTTTTTGAGAACCACAATTTTGGCACAATTTCTTGATATATTGGTGTTCGAAAAAGTTAGCTTGTCGATAGATAGCTCTTAAATCTAATATCTCTAGTAATATTAATTGCATCTGGCAACACTATAGGTTGTTTGGTTGGTGCTGAGTGAAAATTCTGTTAAATTTTTTTATACACAATGGTATTCATAATTTAAAAAGTAACAGGAACGCTGTTATGTCAAAATATTAAAACATCTGTACAAATGTACACAAACTTTCGTCGTTGCCATGAACTTCGTTTAAGTGAAGTTTTCGGTCTAAAGTGTCTATGCAACTAAAGACATAATTAGGTATTGACTTCTATTTGAATATATCTAGAAAATTATTTACTTTAGCTGACAAACGAAGACGAAGATCGCAAATAATGAGTAGGAGACATCTTAACTTGCAAGTGACTTTATGAAACAGTCCAGGTACGCATGGCTTAGAGCAGATAACTATCAACGTTCAAGTAAACAAATCGTATGACATTAAACAGCCTACATATAATATTTACTTTAGTGTATAATAAATAGAAATTGACCCCGTGTGCTTAATGTTTGTTTTTTTTTTTTTGATATTTATTTTCATAGTTGTATATAGTAGTTCATATACATTATCTTTTTACTATTAGTTTTAGTTTCTTATTTAACTTGCCCACAACTTGTTGAAATTTTAGGGGTAACAGCTGTTTAGAATACGTAGTTTTTGTTGCGTTATACATCTATGGACTTAGCTTTAGGCAGATCATAGTTATTCTATCGGCTGTACTAGGAAGTTGTCTAAAATCTTTGCCCTATTGCTAAGAGATTGTAATGGTTATAGTACGGTCTTACCGATAATACCCAATCCCATTTGTAAAACTGGCTATCCATGCAATTATTCGGAAACGATTACTAGCACTGGCACTGGCTATAAACCTACCAGAAGCCCTGACACCGGTAGTCCCATAAGCCCTGACTATCTACCCACAAGTGGGACGGGAAGTCACACCAGTCCTGTCTATTCAACTACCAGCTGGACGGAAAGTCCCAACAGCCCTGGCCACTCACCCACCAGTGGATTGGAAAGTTCCACACGCCCTGGATATTCACCTACCAGTGGGACGTGAAGTACCACAAGCCCTGCCTATACACCCACAAGTGCGATGGGAAGTCCCACTTACCCTGGCTACCCAGCCCCTAGTGAATTGGGAAGTTTCAAAGGCACTGGATATCCACCCACTAGTTCCACAAGCCCTGGTTATCCACTCACCAGTGTGACGAAAAATCCGACATGCCCTGGTTATCCACCCACCAGTGGAATGGGGGGTCCCACAGCATCTAGCTATCCACCCGCTAGTGGGTCGGAAAGTCCCACAAGCTCTGGTTATCCACCCACGAGTGGGACGGGAAGTCCTACAGCACCTGACCCTGAAACCACCAATTGGACGGAAATTCCCACAGAACCTGACTATCCACCCACCAGTGGAATGGGGAGTCCCACAGCACCTAGCTATCCACCCACCAGTGGAACGGGAAATCCGTTAAGCCCTGACTATTCATTCACCAGTGGGACGGGCAATCCGACAATCTCTGGCTATCCACCCAACAGTGAAACGGAAAATCCCACAGCACCTTTCACTGCAGCCACCGGGTCAGGTAACGATCACAAATAATGAGTAAACTTTGAATTAAACAAAAAACTAAAAAAAAAGTTAACAATTATTGTTTAATAGTTAATACAAATTAATACAACAAATTTGAAAGTTTGTTTGTATGGAAAGTGGGAGTCGTTTTCCACGGATCTTACTTATCTTAGAACTTAACCTCTGCCTATTGTTAAATACCGGCTGTAAGCTCGCGGTTAGATGGACGGTTACATCCAAAAAGGAAGAAGTTCTTAGAATGTAACCTCCTCTTAGTGGCTTGTATACCAAGTTTCAGTTCGATACCGCTTAAACTACTGCTGATATCGGGGGGACATTCAGACAGACAACCCCAAAAAGAAGGAATTTTTGTGGAAAGTTGGGGTAGGTTTCCACGGATCTTGTTAATCTCAGAACCTAACTTCTGCTTATAACATAGAAGATTGCATATCAAATTTTACCTCGCTATCTGTTAAACGGCGAACGTAATCTCGCGGAAAGCCGAACGGACGCCCCCAAATAGGGAGAAGTTTGTACGGAAGGCAGAAGTAGCATTTGTTCGATTTTACACATCTTTTTAGAGGATCGAAGTTTACATACCAAATTTCAGTTCGACACCTTTTAAAAGACGGCTGTTATCGGGGGGACATACAGAAAGACACCCCAACAATTAGGGAAGTTTGTATGGGAGGTCGAAGTAGTATCTATCCGATCGTGCTCATTTAGAATATAGAAACTTACATATTAAATGTGGATGTAGTTTCTTTCCGATCGTGCTCATTTAGAATATAGAAAATTACATATTAAATTTCAGATCGAGAAGGAGAAGTTTGTATGGGAGGTGGGAGTAGTTTTTGTCCGGACTTGTTCATCGCAGAACTAAACCTCCGTTTAGAGGATAGACACTTTCATATCAAATTTCTCACCCTTACCCTCAGTTATAGCATAAAATTTGCTAAACAAAATATAGAATTTGGGTGTATTGATATTTATACCCTTCACCATGCGCATGAACGGAGTGAAGGGTATATTCATTTTGTTCTTCCATTTGTAACGCCCATAAGGAGGCGTGGTAGGTATGACAATATATATATATAAATGTTCAGCATCGAAATCTGAGTCGATTTAAAGGTGACCGTCTGTCCCCGCGATTACAGCCGCAGTTTAAGAGATATCGAGCTAAAATTGCAAATTGGAATGCAAGCTTTTATCCTCAAAGCGGAGGTTAAGTTCTAAGATGAGCCCGATGGGTCAAAAACTACTCCCACCTCCCATACAAACTCCACTTTTTTTGGGTCTGTCCCTGCGATTACAGCCGTAGTTTAAGGGCAATCAAGCTGAAATTTTGTATGTGAGCTTCCCTACACTAAGCGGAGGTTGAGTGGTAAGATGAGACCGATCGGTAAAAAACTACTCCCACCTCCCATACAAAATGCCTCTTTTTGGGGGTGTCCGTATGTCAGTCCCCGCGATTACAGCAGCAATTTAAGAGCAATCAAGGTGAAATAATGTATGCAAATCTAAGCGGAGGTTGAGTATTAAAATGAGACTGATCGGTCAAAAACTACTCTCACCTCCCATACAAAATCCCTCTTTTTGGGGGTGTCCGTATGTCAGTCCCCGCGATTGCAGTAGTAATTTAAGAGCAATCAAGCTGAAATATTGTATGAAAGCTTTTCTGCTCTCAGCGGAAGTTGAGTATTAAATCGGTCAAAAACTACTCTCACCTCCCATATAAACTCTCCCTTTTTGGGTTTGTCCCTGCGATTGCAGCCGTATTTTAAGAGGTATATAGATGACATTTTGTACGCAAGATTCAATATATAAGCGGAGGCTACTTTTTAAGATAAGCAATGTCGGTCAAAAACTACTTCCCCTCCCATTCAAACTACCTTTTTTGGGGTGTCCGCGTAACTGCCCCCCGATTATAGCCGTAGGTTAGAAAATATTGATCTGAAATTTTATACGCAAGCTTTAATCCTATAATAGGAGCTTACGTTGTAAGATGAGCAATATCGGACGATTACTTCTCCCACCATCCATACAAATTCCCCCTTTTTGGGGGTGCCCGTCTGTATATTCCTATAGTTTATGAGCTTTCGGTTTGAAATTTGGTATGTAAGCTTGTGCCCAGAAGCAGAGGTTAAGTTCTAAGATAGGCATGGTCGGATTTAAACTACTCCCATATCCCACACAACATCTCATTTTTGGGGAGTTACAAAATTCATAAAATCGAATAAAATCGATACAAAATTACTGACAAAATGGATGTGTGAAGCTAAAAGTAACGTCCACTTCTCACCAACTCCCCTGTTTTGTGGTACAAAGTTTAATAAAATATAGTTGTAGTGCAAATAACCAGTTTTACCACCATTTTTACAAATGGTGAAGGGTATCTGAGCTTCGGCATAGCCGAAGATAACCGCCTTACTAGTATTTCTTGATTTCAAGAGTAGGCGGAATGGTTCATTTGTATGGGAGGTAACACTAGGGGCGTGGCTTGCCTACCTATTATTTCTCCAAAACTTTACCTGTTATAGCTTAACAAAATACCGAATTTGGGCACGATCGCGTTGGGTATATTGATATTATTACTCGATTTCCAAAGTGGGCGGAATGATATATTTTTATGGGAGGTACCAGAAGGGGCGTGGCTACACTTCCGGTTTTTTCTCCCAAATTATATCCTGTTACGCACGATAACTTTCGTTACTGAGGGTGAGGTTATATATATGTAGGTTTAGCCGACTCAAACTTTCTTACTTGTTTTCTATCTTAAAGGATGCTTATATACTTTCTCTTCTCGTCAACACAATTTTTCCCTATGCGAAAAGTAAAAGCTCACAAAATTTGGCTGCAGCATTCCACCCGGCCATAAGTTGTTGATGATGACAACATATCTGTCTAAGCAATAACTTCCTCCGCCTTTGCCCTCAGGTAGCTGGTTGTCCTGCCGCTCGATGACATCGAAATGTAATCAAATTGAAATTATGCAAATCAGTTTGGAACTTTATTGGAAATCCATCAATTTCGAAGAACAAAAAAAAAAAACAAAATTGAAAATAACAAACAAGTTAAGCTGTCAACATCAACAACAACATCCGGGAACCGAACATGGATATTGATAAACACCATAAAGGCCTTAAGGTAATTTGACAAGTACCATTTACAATCATAGGTACTACTACAGCTGGCATGTCAGCACAAGGATAATAAAACAAACAAACCGACAGACAGACAGACGGACATACAGACAGACAACGAATCAATGTCACTTAGACAACGGAAATGAATGACAAAATATACAAATATTACAAATATTGGCTAACATTATGCCTTAGCTGAGATGAAGGTATCCTTGAGATGATAGCATATATGGGTGCAGAGAATGGGCGGGCGGGCGTGCGGGCCTATATAACATTAAGAAAGGCATTTATTGTACATTAAAAGGGGGTGGGTGGCTGCTGATTGTTTTTTACGTTGTTGTGAATCCTTAAATGATGGAATTGAATTTCTCGGCTATGAATGATATTTTATTAATATTACACAACTTTATTAAATTTATATCCTGTTGAGGAATAATTAGAAATTGTTATCTCGTATAGGTGGGAGGACTTTGATAAGTGAGCAGAATTGTTGACATGTTAAAGACAATAACAGCGTAGAGGAAAAACAACCAAGAGTTGTTGTTGTTGTATTGTGATACACTTGTCATCACCCCTAAGTTAAGAGAAAAAATAGTCTAGTAATGTAAAATGAATGCTAAGACAAAACAGGATATTAATAGCCAAAATAGTATAGCCAACAATGTCCTTAAGGTAAAGTTGAAAACAAATTAATTTTGAAATAATTTTTAACATATTAAGTCAAGGTAGCTGCAGAGCATAGTATTGTGTCTCTCTATCTGCCAGACATCTGTATATGGTGGATTGTATGATGGTATCACCCCATCGAGCATAGACAACTATTTCAATAACTTTTATTCCTCTTTCCCTAGGGCTGTGGTGCGGACTTTTCCCCTTTAACGGGGTAGAGTCCAGTGCCCCTGTATTGGAGAGAGCGGAGATCGCGGAGAGATGACGTTGGTGGCCGAGTATATAATGTATAGTATAGAATTATTGGAGAAATGTGTCAAAGCATTTGGAAGGCGGTCTCGGATAACCTGGAGGCTTTACATAGGCATTGTGTGCATGATGGGTATTTTACCCTAGAGTGGACCCAAGACTTTTCTTTTAAATGTCTTCTCTACATTACTATAAAGTTATTAAAAAACTGTCAACGTCCTGTAAAAATTTGTCTTGTCTTCTTTACTTCCAAATTTATCTCTTCTCTGTCATTCAGAGGTCTGCAACCACAGCCTATTGATTACAGTATCACTTCTTCCCAGTTGGTATGACAATTTCAACCCCTTGGCTCAGTGACACGTCGACAATTTTAATCATATGACTAATAGTTTAACTGTCACATGTGACGTCTATGTGTCAAAATACACATTAAAATTGGTACGATTGCAGGAGCTAACCTAGTTGGCGGTGGCACTTGGCTAAGGATTCTTTCGTGGTTAAGGGCAATTGTATAACCATTTGCCAGCGGAAAAAGCTTAAGGTTAATGGTCTTTCCATAGGCAAACAACAGGATACTGTCGTTCCAGCACTCGTTAAACCGCAACAGCCTGAGAGAGAGGGGGCAATGCTTCAAATCGTCTTAAGTTTCAACACATGTGTGACACATACGAGACGAGTGATGGTCGTATGTGAGCAAGGTGGGTGTATATGTTGGACTCTCTTTTTTGGTTTTTTTTTATAATGAGAATATGTCAAACTTATCATTTGTCATCAAAAAAAAAAAAAAAAGATACAGACGAACACAAAATATTGAAATACTTTTGTAAATAAGCTGTCTTTTGCCTAGGTCTAGGCTTTTGGGTATCAGCCAGCTGGGTTTACACATATGAGATTTGAAAAGGATACTTTGTGTAGGCTATGAGCGGGAGGTATTTTATATGTGTGTGTTTTTTTTTTTTTGGTTAACAGATAATCATTTATCATTATGCGTGGCATAGGGGTGAGAAAACCACAGAAATTGTCATATATTTCAAAATGGATTAGTTTACCTTTTGAATGACCAAAAAAAAATTCTAAACAACAGTGGTACATAGCGGTACAACAGTTGATAACATTATGAATTTTTTTTAAAACTGAAAAATAATGTTTGCGTTTTTTTTCAATATTGCAAATCGTAAATTTGTTAATGTTTGAAATTTGTTTGTTTTTATCGGTTAGTGGTTCTGTTTTCTATATTCTACCGGGTAAAATTTTGCGAACTTCTTGCTAGTAAGAACATTAATGATTATTTTATGATATGTGTTGTTTACATTGGGGCCGACTGTTGCATGATGATTAGAACACGCTACGATTATCATCCACGAGATTCCCATTACACTTATTCTCTTACGCCGGCGCTCCCTCTATGTTTTCGACAGCAACGTCTCAATAAAAGTCTAGTTAAAAGTTGTTTCGTTGTTTCAGAGGCTGTAAACTCATAATAATGTGAGAACCATACCATATGGTGTAAAGGGAAATTAAGTTTTATTTAATGCTGATATTGACGTAGATGTTACTGCGGCCTTCTTATGTATTAATAAACATTCATCATTATTTGCTATATTGTCAGCCTTAATAATTTTTCAATCGAAGATTTTCTAAAAAAAAGTTTTCTGATCGTAATTTACTTAAAAATAACTAAAAACTTTCTGCAAAAGTTTCCAAATAACTCACAACGTCCTTGAGATCAATTAGTGCCCGGACAATGCCTTTGGACATCCGTTCAGTGGTAGCAAATGAACTTGAAGGCGCAATGTTGAGTGATATCATGATATCACCCATGCATCTTAGGTAGAAGGTAATAGAAATTACTGAAGCTCAACAAAAAAGCGCATTTAGTGTTGTTAGAAGCCCCAAGAAACTAGGATGGGTTTCGATGGCCTAATAAGCCACTCTCCTTAAATTAACATATTATTAGGAAATCACCAAGAGACGAAAAGACAAAAACTCCTACGAACTTTTTGAGGATATGCACCTCTAATGTCCCAAAACTCTATAGAGATGATTCCTCTATCCAATTGGCGGATGTCCTTGATAAATGCAAGGCTAACATCACCAACACATAGGAAATGTCATGGACGGAATAGGCAAGCACAAGATGAAAGAACTGTGGATCTTTTACAGTTGTCCTACAGAAAGCCACGAAATTTGATGTGGATTCATAGTTGGTAGAAGACTTAGGCATTCGGTATCGCGGTTGAACTCTATAAGTGAGTTATTGGCCACTATCCGCTTCAAGGTAAAAGATTTGTGTATAAGCGCAGATGGAAGACATTAAAGAAGACTTTTAAGATGTTTTCAATGAGCGCCTGATGGAAATATATTACCACTGTCCTGCTAATGACATTGAATTATACTAGAGTATACTATGCGACAATAGGAAAGGAACATGTTCTTGGTTTTGCGGTCAGAGAGTACAGTCTACACAACACCACCTCTGATAATGAATTTAGACTGGTAAAATACGTCGTGGCATGAAACATGGTAGTGTGTGGTACCAGATTCCCAAAAAAAGGATGTCCCCTGAACAGAAAGCAACAAATTAATCATATGATAATCGCTCGAAGACATGTATTGACCGCCAAGGACGCACATGAGATGCTTGTTGAGAACATAGACTCGGATCACCATCTGAATGTGGCCAAGATACACACTAAAGCAGTGCCAATAATGCTATTCCAAACCGCAAGGAAGCTTGACATCGGAAATCTACATAGCACCGAGATAGCCAATGCATATTCTCAACTCTCTAACTACAGACAAATGCTCCTAATGCTGAAAGTACTGGCATACAGTGGCAGCATAATGCAAATTTTATAACTTACTTTATGAAACAATGATCACCCAAGTCCTGATAGTACAAAGAATGTCGCGTCAGAGGAAAGAAATGCTGTATAAATGACATCACTGCAGCCAATGGTAACGCATTCTGGGAAGAAACGATGTAAGGAGAGGATAAGAGAGAAAAAACGCCTCTTCAAAGGGATAAAATGTCCAATAGAGAGAGAGAGAGAGCGAGTAAGCTATTAACCAAACCGCAAGGAAGCTTGACATCGGAAATCTGCATATCACCGAGATAGCCAATGCGTATTCCAACCAACTTTCTCAGCTCTCTTACTGCAGACAAATGCTCCTAATGCTGAAAGTACTGGCATACAGTGGCAGCATAATGCAAATTTTATAACTTACTTTATGAAACAACGATCACCCAAGTCCTGATAGTACAAAGAATGCCGCGTCAGAGGAAAGGAATGCTGTATACAAGACATCACTACAGTCAATGGTAACGCACTCTGGGAAGAAACGATGTAAGGAGAGGATAAGAGAGAAAAAACGCCTCTTCAAAGGGATAAAATGTCCAATAGAGAGAGAGAGAGAGCGAGTATGCTATTAACCAAACCGCAAGGAAGCTTGACATCGGAAATCTGCATATCACCGAGATAGCCAATGCGTATTCCAACCAACTTTCTCAGCTCTCTTACTGCAGACAAATGCTTCTAATGCTGAAAGTACTGGCATACAGTGGCAGCATAATGCAAATTTTATAACTTACTTTATGAAACAACGATCACCCAAGTCCTGATAGTACAAAGAATGCCGCGTCAGAGGAAAGGAATGCTGTATACATGACATCACTGCAGCCAATGATAACGCTCTCTGGAAAGAAACAATATAAGGAGAGGACAAGAGAGAAAAAACGCCTCTTCAAAGGGATAAAATGTCCAATAGAGAGAGAGAGAGAGAGAGAGCGAGGATATTTTTTTTTTTTTTTTTTTTTTTTTTTTTGTGCGGGTGCGGTAGTGGAAATGCGTTAAGCATTCACGTCACTGACGTGGTATGTCGGACTCCCCAATGTGGTATACCGACTAAAACCCCTCCGTGTCTCCTCTCCGGGGAAGTATTCCACCTCGGAACCGCTTTCGCATTACTTCGAGGTGGTCCCCATGTAGCAATTTGTGCCATCAAACATTATTGACCCGTATTTAGGTCCCCGCTATGTTGCCACTTCTCGATTCGCCGCAGCGTCGAGATCAAACTTCTTACATCTGAGAATCCGTTCACAGTATACAGCGACAGCAGTCCAGTTCTCCTCCCTGGTGATCATTACGTCGATTATATTAGACACATGTATCTGCCCCACTGTTCTTATTAATATCTGACGATTGAGCGCCCATCGTGTGCATTCGAAGAAGGTATGCTCCGCGTCGTCCAACACATCTTCTGCCTCATACAGACAGTATGGTGTATCGCATTTTCCCATTTTGTAAAGGTACTTCCTGAAATATCCATGTCCAGATAGCATTTGTGTCAGGTAATAATTTACCTCGCCATATTTTCTTTCCACCCATTTACGGATACCCGGTATTAGCCTTGCCGTCCACCTTCCATGCTTTTCGACGTTCCACCTGCCTTGCCATGTTACAATGGTCTGCTCCCTCAGGGATTGTGATCCTTGGATGTCTGCTATTCCTCTTAAGAAAGTAGCACGGCGTTCCATTGCTAATAGATCTATTGGGATCGTGCCTGCTATAACTAACACTGCAGCAGCCGATACCGTGCGGTACGCGGAGGTGATGCGCAGCGCGGCTGTCCTTTGCGCAGACAGAAGAGATTGTGCTCTCTTTTTTACCTTTATAGTGTCGGCCCATACCTCGCAGCCGTAAAGCATAATGCTGTTCGAAGTCTCCATCAATAACCTGCGCTTGCATGGGAGCGGTCCTCCAATATTCGCCATTAATCGGCCCAGTTGTGCTACTGTTCTCCCGGCCTTGTTGGCAGCGTACTGCAGTTGGGCTGTAAAGTTGAGTTTCGGGTCCAGCCTTAGCCCTAGGTACTTCACACATTTTCTAGACTGGATTATTGTTTCTCCAATGTTTATGTCTATCTCCACGGGGATATGGCGTTTTGTAAGTATCAGCACCTCCGTTTTGTGCATTGCCAGTTGTAAACCGTGTGAGTCAAGCCATATTTTGGTCCTTATCATGACTTGTCTCAACTTCCGCTGTGCGTCGTTTGTACTCCTGGCCGTGATCACAGCTGCTACATCATCCGCATAGCCAACCAAAAAAGTGTCCTCTGGCATGTCGAGTTTAAGGATTCCGTCGTAGCTGGCGTTCCACAAGTCTGGGCCCAATATCGAACCTTGTGCCGCTCCAGAGGTTATCCTCTTTTTCCTAAGTCCACCGCTTGTCTTATATAAAAGCTCTCTGTCCCTTAGGTAGCTTCCTATGATCCTAAGTAGGTATTGTGGTACAGCGAAGTCTTTTTCTAAGGCGTCCATCACATCCTTCCATCTTAGGCTGTTAAAAGCATTTTTAACGTCCAGAGTGGCGAGTAGGACAACAGGCCTAGTGAAATGACTTACTAGCTGTGCTGCCTCTACTGCTTCAATTACCTCTCTCAGTGCTCCAATTGTAGACATACCCGGTCTGAATCCAAATTGTCTGCAAGATAGACCCCCGCTGTCGTTTATGGCGTTACTCAGTCGTGGCTTTATTAGTCTTTCCAGGAGTTTTCCCGCTGTATCCAACATACATAGTGGCCGATACGATGATGGTGCTTCTGGGTCTCCTTTTCCTTTACTTATGAGCACTAGCTGTTGTCTTTTCCAGATTTCTGGGAATACCCCATCTTTCAGGCAAGCATTATACATACTTAATAATATTTCGGGCCTCTTGTTTGCTATCTCCTTCATAACTTCTGCTGGTATACCATCGGGACCAGGTGCTTTCCTGGGTCGGAGACCAAGGGCAGCTGTCCTGAGTTCGTCCACCGTGAAAGGGATGATATTGGTTAAGTTCTCAGGGTGTCCTCTTTCCTCTCTAATTTCGTGGGTCGGGAATAGAGATGTCACAATATTTTCCATGGTTGTTTCGTCCATCTTGCCTATGGGGTTTTTTGCGCCCAACTTCTCCATGACAATTTTATAGCCTAGGCCAAAGGGGTCTCTGTTTATATCTTCTCGCAATTCCTCGAAAAGTTGCCGCTTTCTGTTTGCTATTGCGTTTCGCAGGGATTTCTTCGCTTCCTTGTATGCCGATGTTTCGGTTTCAGATATGCCCCTACGTCTTGCTCTCGTGGACCTTCTCCTACATCGGAGGCAGTTTCGTCTGAGAGTAGCGATATCTTCACTCCACCAGTATACTGCTTTTTTTCTAATGTTTGGAGGGTTCGTTTTGGGCATTGCCTTGTTACAGCCCTGTGTTATCACGCTCATAACCTGTCCTGTTACAGTCCTTGCGTCGTTTATGAGATCAGCTTCTACGTATCTCCTGTCAATTTCCGCTATAAGTGCAACTGCATTGAGCTTCCGCGAGTCCCACTTCCGACTATTCGGCTCGTTGTCGCAAACAGGTCGTATATCACTTGCTGTGAAAGTGTACGAAATGCACTGATGGTCGCTGCCGGTATATATCTCCAAGACCTTCCAGTTCGTCAACTTGTGCGCCACTGACTCGGATACCAGAGTAACATCCGGTATGGTGCCCTCACATGCGTGTCTTCTAAATGTTGGTACATTTCCCACGTTCGCAACAATAAGTCCAGTTCTAGCGGCCATGTCGATGATCCTTCTTCCCCTTGGATTTGTGCTCTGCATTCCCCATTCTGCTGCGCGAGCATTAAAATCTCCTGCTACGATAAAATTTCCTCCAATCTGTAATATTTTGTCCTCGATACCTTGCAGCTTATCTTCGAATTCGTCAATGCCGTCACTGGGTGTTAGATAGCAGCTTACCAACGTAATACCTTCAAATTGCATCCAGACAAAGCAGTTTCCTTTGCCCACGTTCTTTGGGTGTAACCTCCTTGTGTCGTGTATCCACAAGGCTGCTGTTGTGGTATCATCTTCTAACCAACTTCCACTGTTTTTTGCGGTGTACTGCTCGCTGATTACAGTAACGTCAGCTTTCTGTTCCAGGACAATCTGTGACAGTAAAGAGTCGGCTACTTTTCCTCTGTGCATATTAAGTTGTAATATTTTGATCATCGCTCTATTCTTCGGCTAGTTTTACAAGCTCTTGATCCTGGCTGATGATCCGTCGCTTTGCCGGCATCTGTGGCGCATATGCAGCATTTTGGAACATTTTTGCACTCCTTTAGTTTGTGACCCTTTCCAGAGCGAGGATATCGAAAGTACATAGATTGAGGTAATGCAAAAGGTAATATGTAACGAACAGCGAAACCCACTTATAAGGACATTCATGGAAGTCTGGCCATGGACATGCTAAGTTTTCTGCTAAGATAAAAGGATACATTTTAGTAACTCGGCAATCATCGATGACGAAGTACAATGTCCACCACTGAGCCAAAATGAGGTCAGTACTACAATTACACGACATGGAAAAAATAAAGCAGCTAGTGCGGCTAGACTGCTAGCCGAGTTTTTCCATGCCAGCGGCGATGAGTTAATAACGAGCAGGCACCAGAAATGCCTGCCCGATGATTACAACCTAAATTGTCTATGCCTTGTACTTAAGAAAGGTGGTCCAAGTTTGTGCTTTAATTACTGCGGGATCGACTTTTCACCCATCGCAGACAAAGTCTTGTCGTAAGTGTTATATAAAAGACTAAAGTTTTTTTTAACGAACCTGTAAATGTAAATTCAAGATCGACCATATATACACGCTACGACAAATCACAGAGAAGACCCAAGCAAGGAGGCTTGTCAAAAATCACCTTTTCGTCGACTGTAAAGGTGCCTTCGGCAGCCCGATACGGCAGAAATTACTTGAAGCCATGGCTGTTCGGTATTCATGCAAAGCTGATACGCCTTTGCGGAATGACACTGATCGACACAAACTCTCCGCTAAAAATAGGCAAAAAACTGGCGAAGAAACTTTCTTTTAAGCGTTGATGATCATGCGGAAGGCTGCAGTAAACACGACATGTTGCTTGCCCATGCAGATGACATAGATAGCATTGGCCATTGATTGCGGGATGTTACTGCGGCCTTTTCAATTATTGAAAAGCAGTCGGCAGATGTGGGTTTGGTAATGAATGAAGACAAGACCAAGTTAAGCTGATACGCCTTTGCGGAATGACACTGATCGACAGAAACTCTTCGCTGAATATAGGCACAAAACTGGCTAAGTCATTTTCTGCCAAGCGTTAATGATCATGCGGAAGGCTGCAGTAAACACATGTTGCTTGCTTGTGCCGTTGACAAAGATATCATTGGCTGTGGACTGTGGGATGTTACTGCGGCCTTTTTAAGCATTAAGACGGCAGAAGTGAGACTGGCAATAAAAGGGGAC
The DNA here is from genome assembly GCA_964034835.1 of Muscina levida. Lineage (NCBI taxonomy): Eukaryota > Metazoa > Arthropoda > Insecta > Diptera > Muscidae > Muscina > Muscina levida. The sequence continues at coordinate 141,003,051 of OZ035882.1, forward strand.
ATTACCAAATTATTTGCTTCAAAGAACAAAGACTCTACTCATTTGGAACGCTGCGTAAACGTTGACAGCTATAACTTTGAAGTGGCAGATATATTTGTCTACCTTGGCTCTGCCGTAAACAAAAATATTATGTCAGCCTGGAAATCAGCCCACTGCTATCTGCTAAGGAAGAATGGATCATGATGGTTGAATTTCTGTTGCTGCTATCAGATTAGAAAAAGAATATATGTTACCTCCATTGACGGTTCAATATTATGGAAGAATTTCTGTAATTTGAAGTCTTTGCAATTTAAAAAAAATAATCATATCCGAATTATAAGTGAAATAGACCAATTATTTAGTGTGATAGATCCTTTCCGAAATTACATCAATTGTAAATCCTGGAGCAAAGTAAAGTCGATTAGGAGAGGATTATGTACACGAGATTTGTTGAGGTCCTATGCTACCTATAGGATCGATGGAAATATACGTATTTATATTGTTGGTAATTAAAATTAAGGATCAAATTTGAAGGACACAGAAAAATTAGCAAGATCTTGGGCATGGCAAAACATATGTCTGTCGGTCTTTGAAATATTGAAATTTTTTATAAAAGTTTCTTTTATTTACCTATGTAACAGCTGAGTGAAGTCAGTTGCCCAATACGGATCATAGAATGCAGCTCGTTGTGATCTCAGGGTACTTCAAGTTTTCATTAATCGATGCCTTCGTCGAATCTTAAATATCCTAAACTGGTTACCCCCGGACATTGAGGCGAGGAAAATAGCGACGAATACCGCAATGCATTTAGACGCCACAAAAGCATGGATGCACAGAAACTATGGACATGCCAAAATTCTGAACCTAATCAATGTGATCTACCACACGGATTACACCATACCTTAACCTCTATTCGATCCGGGTTTTATGAGGAACATCCCGGATAGGTCCTACTATAATGATGATGATAATGCCCTGAACTTTGGGGAGGATGTCATCCTAATTTTCACGGACGGTTCAAAATCAAAGGAAAGAGCGGGCTGTGGAATCTTTTCGGAAGAGTTGAATCTGAGTTTATCAATCAGGCTACCAGACCATTGTAGCAGAGTTCAGGCCGAAATAGCGGCCATTAGAATAGCCGTAGAGAAAATTCAGTATCTTGGGATATTGGACGGCAATATTCATATTCTTACTGATAGTAAAGCGGCAAGCAGATCCCTAGAGAACGTGTACACCACTTCGAGAAATGTTCGTGAATGCCGGTCGTTTCTTGAGGAGATAGCGAGACATTCGACGGTTACCCTAACATGGGTTCCAGGACATGGGGACATATATGGAAACCAAATGGCCGACACGTTGGCAAAGGCCGCCGTAACCGTGAACTCGGGCGAAGTTTACGGTCTCATTGGGATTCCTCTCACAGGGGGGAAACAGCTCATTGCGGGGAAACTGAGCCTCATTGCTGAAGAGAGATGGGCAAGAGAACCCACCTGCACGACGACCAAACAAATTTGGCATACAATGGATGCACGATTTGTGCTAAACTTGTCCAGAGTCCACCTTAGGAACATCATAGCTGTAATAACTGGTCACTGGCCGGTTGGCAAACACGATAAGAGGCGGAAACTACGCTACAACGATTTTTGTATAAGTTGCAATGATGAGGAAGAAGAGAAGACCACGGAACATCTTTTATGTCACTGCCCTGCTTTTGGTGACCTGAGATACGAAAAGCTTGGTCATCGGACACTTCTAGATCAGCGATCGGCGAGAGCGCGCACTTGTGCAACATGAGCGAGAGAGCCACACATGTATTCTCACACACATTGAACGAAAACAAACAAACTGAATCAGTCTCGCTTGAGCATTCGTCCGACGCAGTTGTGTCGACGCTTGCTGTTAGCAAGACAATAAAAGAAATGAATTTTTCGGTAAAAATGAGTTCTTATATGTTAATGTGCATTGCCACGCGCACAACAGTAATATTTCCTATATTATTATATTATAATTTTGTTCATGGTTATGAAAAAATCTTTACAACAATTTCCTTCAATACAGTGAGAGAGGGAAGAGAACAACTCACCAACACAAACCCATATTGTGGTTGTGTTAGTTGCCGATAGCTGTTCTAGATAATACCTGTCTATCCGTAGGCGATTTGCGGAATATTAATACCTTCATCAGAGCAACGAAATGGCTTGACAGCGACGTTGGCCGAATAGAATAGGAACATTTGGTGCGAAAATCTTAAAAAGGTATCACAACGGGACTCATACTAGGACCCAAGTGAGCTGTGTTCAACGTGGCTGCCGAATTAACCTAACCTAACCTATGGCCAAACACAATTAGCACCGCTCAGCTTTGGGCACAAACTGATCCAATATCAGTCGATACTGAGATCCGAAGACGAAATTGGAAATGGATTAGGCATGCCTTGCGAAGACCACATTTCGACATAACTCGAAATGCCATTGACTGTAATCCTCAGAGCAGTCGCAGGAGAGGACGTCCAAGACACACTTGGAGACCGCAGCTGGACATGGAAACAGCTAAATTGAACAAATCTTGAAACGAGCTGAAACCTCTGGCATCGGACAAAAGAGAATGGAACGCAATTGTTGAGGCCCTATGCTCCTTATATTTATATGAAATCTCTCATGGCCATTGGGGGGGTCCAGGTCATTGAAATATCAAAAAAAAACGTCGAATCTGACTTAACTGTGAGATAGATCACAGCAGTGAGACAGACAAATCTCCGTGTGAATAGTCCGGTTTCTGAAACACTCTCTACTCATACATCGATGAATTCGACAAGTAGAACATTAGGTCTTCAGAAATATGACTTAACTGTGAGATAGATCAAACCAGTGCGATAGACAAATCTCCGTGTGAACAGCCAAGTCTCTGAGACACTCTCTACTCATACATCGATGGTTCGGATAAATTTAACATTAGGACTTCTGTAAAGAATCTACTAGTACATTTAGTACGACTTGGACATATGATTACTATTAATTATTGCTGGAACACAGGGCGTATAAGTAATGAAAGTTGACGTATGATTGCTTTTAAGTAGTACAGACACAGGCAGGGCTTATGAATTACACAGTACAACACATGCTTTTGGGATTCCATTCTGAGAACTGCAAGTGAAAGTAGCCCCAAGAAGAAGAAGTTCTGCATCATTCGTTTTATCAAGTTACATGCTATAATAATTTAATATTGATTTGAAGTTAGTAAGTATTTGTCACGTTTTGGGCTCTTTTGTGTGACTTAACATAAATACTATATGGTGGCGTATGATCATCATAAGTAATATTCCACGTAAATCATACGCCACGGAGTACAACAGAACAAAATAAACCCAATTAAAAAATCATTTGATGAATGGAAAAGTGAAACTGTTGCTTTTGTAGGGAAACGTTATACTATGAACATAACAAATTGTAATTCTTAATCTTCTAAAATTTGTTTCAGCTAAATCGGACTAGTCGTTCTCGATTAATATCAAACAAAAGAGCCTAAAACGTGACAAATTTCCCTATACGATATCTGCTAACTTCAAATCGATTTTAAATTATTATGGCATGTAACATGACAAAACGAATGATGCAGAAATTCTTCTTTATGTGGCTACTTTTACGTGTAGTTCTCAGAATCAAGTCCCAAATCAATAAGCTGAAAAATATTGTACTGTGTAATGCCCAGTCAGAGAAACTCTCTGCAAAAAATCATTATTTCCCTAATTTTTGTATTTCTTTGAAAGTATGCCACATTATCCTTGTATATTTTGGGGCTCTAACTTTCGATAAAGCCTTCCAATATTTGTAGTGGTGTTTGGCCTGATTAAGTCATACCTTGAGCTTAAGTCTTATCACCATCTTAGATGGACATTAAGGCCTATGAAAAACTGTTACAACTAAGAAATTTCTTAAGTGATTTGCGAAATTCAACTACCTGATATCTCTTAAATATTATTAAATTTTTACATGACCTGCCCAGAAAGTCAACTTATTGTTCTTTGACACCTTTACCCATTCTCTCGAATGTTTCACTGTACCTATACCTAGGCAATATTGTAAAAATAACCATAGATATATTCATCAGGCAAACAACAGCGGCTTTAGCCAGCATCAGCAACAACAACAACAACAACAAATCATTGTCAACAATATATAACAACAACAGCAATAATAGAACAAAATATGGAATGACCTGAGTTCAGTGCAAAAAAAAAAAACAAAAACAAACGTCAGCTCGAACGATGGATGTAGAGAGGCACCTTTTCACCAGGACCCAAATACAAAATTTACAAATACAACAAGTGCACTACTGTATAACAACAAGATGACAAGAAAAGGAAATCATGTTGAGAGTTTACTTATTGTTATATCCACTGCAACCAATGACCGTTCTGAAGGCCCAGTCCTCCTTCTCCAAGTCCTACGACAATGTAACCTGCCACTTGTACCTATTACTGGAACTTTTTACACGCTCTCTCTCTCTTTCTCTGTATGGGAAGGAGCACCCAAACTGGTGGCGAGTATGTGTCAGGTTTTCGTTTTTTTTTGTTGTTATACTTTACCAATTTTTCACATGTATCCATAAATATTTTTAGTCTCAAGCCTTAAGCCCCCTCTACTAACGTGACCACCACCACTCTGGCGCAATCTGCATCTGTGACTGTCGCCGTAGCCATGTAATCATTATTTTGATACCTTCCGCTAACCTGTATTTTACAATCTTGTCGTCTTGTATCTATGTTGGTGGTGTTGTTGCTGTTGTTGTTATTATAGTTGAGTTTTTATTACGAGCTCTTCTGCACGTTCTTGGAGATACATGTCACCTGGTATTAGGTTTACTGATAGAACTGTCATCTGACACAGCAGCCATATTGTTTGAAGAAAAGGACGTTGACGACGACGACGACGATGGCGAGGACAACATAACAACAGAGTCAAACAAAATTCTAACGAATGAAAACGAAATCTGACTTTGTGCAATTGAAAATGCAGTGAGAGAAAACAGGGATACAAAAAAATTGGAAAAAATTATATTAAGGTAATAATATCAGGTGAATCATTGACAAGTGTGATTTTTAAAATTAAACCAAATACTGAAAATATAATTGACTGACGGAATTCTTCCAGGATCAGAAAGAACATTCCATGACATTTCCTTTTTAGAGGAAGTTTTATTAAAATATTGGCTGCGACTTTCAAATGTAAGCAAAACACCTAAATTTAATTCGAATGTCGGTATTTTTGACATTTAGTTGATAAAAATAAATTTGTTCAAATGTTAACCTCGATTACGCCAGCATAGATTTATTCAAAAGGTCCAATGTCGAATATTGTATATTTTAGTACCAAAAAGTACAATTTAATGTACCAAAAAGTGCAAAAGTGCAAAAAAGTGCCTATTCAATATCACAAGGCTATTTCAGACTCAAAAGAGATATTCCGTACGGTATACCGAGATATAACCGTGTTAAGATATAGAAAAATTACAAATGTCCACCTTGAGCAAAAAAAAATCGTATGTCCATTACATTATTTATGCAGCCAACTTGACAAAACGAATGATACAGAGATTCTTATATTTGGGGCTTTTTTTACTTACAATTCTCAGAATTGAGTCCCAAAATCAAAATCGGCAAAAGCACAGCAATAGCATTGGTCAAAAACAATAGAGCTGCGGGAGTCGATGGAATGCGAGCAAAGCCTTTTAAATCCGTCGGCGATGAGCTGCAAAAATTTGACTAAAGAATGTTCTATGTCTTTGTGTCCTTGGCTATAGAAAGTCGATCCATAAGTATGTTCCAACTATCTTGAGATCAGCCTTTTACTCATCACATACAAGGTCCTTTCGAGTGCGTTATGTGATAGACTATCTGAGAGTTCTATAGTCTTGTGTTCTGTGCCTCAGAAAGGCGATCTATGTGTGAGCACCAACTATCTTGGGATCAGTCTTGTACCCATCGCATACGAGGTCCTGTCGAGTGTGTTATGTGAAAGACTATCTGAGTGTTCTATGGCTTTGTGTCCTGTGCCTCAGAATGGCGATCCATGAATGTGTGTACCAACTATCTGCCTTGTACCCATCGCATACGAGGTCCTGTCGAGTGTATTATGTGTAAGACTATCTGAGTGTTTTATATTCTTGTGTTCTGTGCCCCAGAAAGACGATCTATGAGTGAGCACCAACTATCTTGGGATCAGTCTTGTACCCATCGCATACAAGGTCCTGTCGAGTGTGTTATCTAAAAGACTATCTAAGTGTTCTATGGCTTTGTGTCCTGTGCCTCAGAAAGTCGATCCATGAGTGTGTACCAACTATCTGCCTTGTAGTCATCGCATACGAGGTCCTATCGAGTGTGTTATGTGTAAGACTATCTGAGAGTTCTATGTCTTTGTGTCCTGTGCCTCAGAATGGCGATCCATGAGTGTGTGCCACTGTGAGGCTACTGCTGAGTTTGCCATCCCTGTGAATGAACTGATACGACTTTGCGGAATGACTGTGATCGACACGAAGGTTTCAGTGAAAACAAACACAAATCTGAATCTGAGCAATTTTCTACCAAGAGAGGCTGTAGGCAATATTCAGTCATGTGATCTCTTTGAAATCTATATGGAGATGATCATGCGAAAGGCTGCAGTTAACACGACTGGCACAATCTTTAACAAAAGTCACATGCTGCTGGCGAATGACGATAACAAAAATATCATTGGACGAGGATTGCGAGAGGTTACTGCGGTCTGTTCAATCAAAAAAAAATAACAGCTTAAAATTTGTCTTACTTCGTCTTTAAAAAAAAATCTATTAAAAAACAAACCTCTTAATGAATAACCAATAATTCTAATTTAGTACCCCCTATTTTTTCTCCCAGTGTATAGTTTACCTGTCGTTTCCTTTTGACAACTTGTATTTCATTTGTCTGTGTATGCTGACACATTACATATACATTCACATACATATAACCGACAACAGTATATTTGGCATCATAATTTTCTAGTTTCTCACTACTACAACAATTGCAATTTGTTACTACGGTTGTCATTTGTTTCATCCTAACTATTTGCTTCTCTTCTGCTATTCTGTTTACTGTTTGCTTTGTTTCGTTATTTTTTTTGTTTGTTTTCGCTGCTCCATTCTTTATTCCCTTTCTATATTCATTACATAGCAAAACGAAATTCAAAAATTGTGTTTTTTTTTCCTGTGAATGTCTCTTTCACTTAAGGTTCTTTGGTAGGTCTTCTATTCGGTTATTTCTATTCATGGTGTATGGCAGGCCGAGGAAAAAAAGGTCATTAGGCATAAAATGAGAAAGGTATAGGATTCTGTAGATGCAACGCTTACATACGTCTTAGAGAATTTAAAGAAAAGTTTAAAAAGGACCTTCGTTAGAATTAAATTTACTATAAACAAATGGGCACGTCTAAATATTTTCTATACAAAATCGACTGTATCAAATAGTTATAAAAATTTGTACTTCACATTCGTCTTCAACTGCAAAGTAGAATTTTATACACAAACTTTGATTTGGTAGACTTTTGCTATAAAATTCTTTCTTTTGGGAATTGTTAAGTCAAAAATTTTACATATCATTTTTTTCTTCAGAATTTTTTCTTTTAAGCCATATTTCTGTCCTTCGTTCAAAGAGCTAAAGCCAGCGCTTTCGGTCTTACAAAGACTCAATGAAAAGATTGATCCACTTGTGTCATTACAGGTAGGATCAGTGTCTTGTATGGTTGGATTTTTGTTTGTCGAGAGTGGGCTTTGTCATTAATTTGCTTGCTTAGCGCATAATAGCAGCGGTTTGTGATCAATTTTCGTCTCTAGATTTCCAGGCTGACATTATTCCCCCTTATTATGTATGCGGTAGTCACGTCGAATCTTTGTCGTTTATCAAATATGACATCGTTGATAACGATTGTGAGACAAAGATATCATGTTCTTCATCAGATGATGAAAAATTCCAAACACCAAACATTACTATAATTTATTACTATTTTTATTTAAATAAAAAAACAAAATAATGTTTTCGAATGTCGACTACGATATACTTACGTATGGGGGATTATTTATGTTTACGTCGGAGCCAAGGTAGACAAAATTTCCTATCACTTCAAAGTTATAGTTGCCAACGTTCACGCAGCGAGCCAAACGAGTAGACTCTTTGCTCGTTGTAACAAATATGTTAGTTTTGTCCTCATTTTTCACCATACCCACTTTTGTCGACTGCTTCTCAATGCTTGAACAGACCACAGTAACATCCCGCAGTCCACGGCCAATGATATCTATGTCATCGGCACTCGACAGCATGCATCTGAGTTTTATTAAAGATGGTTCCAGTCGTGTCTACTACAGCCTTCCGCATGATCATCTCCATTATGATGTTAAAGAGATCTCATAACAGACTATCGCCTACATCTTCTATTGGCAGAATATGGCTCTGTCCGATTAATGCCTATTTCCTCTGCTGACTTCGTGTCGATAATAGCCATTCCGCAAAGTCGTATCAGTTCGTTCGCAAGGATAGCAAACTCATCAATAGCATCTAATTGATTCTGTTGTATGGAACTGTCGAATGTAGCTATGTAATCGATAAACAGATGATAAGTGTCGATTGCATTTCACCAATCAGGTTCTTTAAGATGGACTTCAGTATTTCACATAACAAACTCAACAGGAACTTATATGCGATGGGTACAAGGCTGATCCCAAGATAGTTGGTACACACTCATGGATTGCGTTTCTGAGGCACAGGACACAAATACATCGAACACTCAGATTCCAAATATCAGACACGCAATACTAACTTACTTTCTTACTTAAGTGGCCCATTACAACTTACGAACGTGGTTCATAGTAAGAGGCCTGAAGTATTAAAGAATTTGGCAGAGGAAATGTAAGACGCAGCACAATACCATGCCATTACAACACTCGAAGACCTTTTTGGTTCATTGAGATTGTCCTGATTTAAGAAAGGAAATATAAAATTGAAGAATATTTTACATTATAATAAAGAGATCAGAAGAATAGTACTGTGGAAAAGAGATAGAAATGCTAAAAAATAATTTCAGTGTGTTCTCTCTCTTTTAACTTCATATATACAAGTAATGAAATTACTTGGGGACACTATGGTCCACTTCCCATAAGCCAGTTCAAACCATCAAAGAACTTCACCAGATTCTCCATGTTGCATGATGACAGTTCAGTAAGACTATAAAAGAACCATTCCCTGAGAAATTGCTTCCTTTTTCTATGAAGAGTTGAGTAATGGCATAACAAATGCTTAATGGTTCTCATTTCGTCCTCATCATCGCAAAGCCTGCAATAATACTCCTGTGTCGTCTCCCTGTTGGATGCAAATGCTCTGAAGTTGCAGTGTCTCCAATTAGTCGTCTAACGGGCCTTCTTTCCAGCTCCAATAGTAATCTGGTTGGTCTTCCATCTAGTACTGGCCAAATATCTCGTAATACCATACAGTCGGTGCTACGCTCCCAGGATGCATTTGCCAGCCGTTCGATGTGACGGGCCACAATTCCGTAAGTTTGACACATTTTTGGTCACAACGATCCATCCGATTAGCAGGGTCCCAGTGCTAAGCCTTTCCGCGCCATTTAATCCGCTATTTCGTTTCATGAAATGTCACTTTGTCCGGGAACCCAACAGAGTCGAACACTTTTCTCCGGCAGTTTTGAGAGCGCCGTCCTACATATGTACGATAATCTTGACTTTATAACCTTTGGTACCAAAGCCTTTAAGGCCGCTTGATTGTGAAGATCTCCTTCATGTTCCTTGCCAGTATTTTCTCCACCGATTTCATAATAGCGAAGATCTCCGCCTGGAACACACTGCAATCGTCATCGAATCGGAAGTGTTGCCTTATATTGACATCCTCGGTAAAGATACCCGATCCTGTTCCAATTTCCATTTTAAAACCATCTGTAAAGATGGATGGCCCCCTGAAAGGCAAGGCATTTTTCCAATCTTCTCTATCAGGGATCACTATTTTCGGGCATGATGTAAAATCTAATAACGGAACCATATAATCCGTTCCCACTCCGATTGCCGCCAAAGGACTGCTTTTTGTAACCTTATTGCACACGCTTCGATCTTCTGCGTGCATTTTCCAATTAGTCCTACTAGATCCTTCCAGGTCCTTCCAACGGAGTTTGGGTCTCCCTGCTCTGCGTCATCCTTCAGGTTCGCCTTCAAACACCTTTCTCGCTGGAGCATTAACATCCATCCAGGCAACAAGTCCCAGCCATCGAAGTCGTTGGATTCTGTCCTCGACAACTACGTCGATGTCCATGGTTCATCCGATGGCGAAACTCGCCGTCGACACTGATAGGTCCATATATTTTTTGGAATACTTTTCTCTCGAATAGTCCCAGGTTTTGTATGTCCGTTGTCGTAAGCACCCACGATTCGGCGGCATACAACGGAACGGATAAAATTAGCACCTGGTACAGCTGTTTCTTAGTATCCCGAGATGGTGCTACTAATGTGCTGCCGAAATCCGTAAAAACATCTATTGGCGAGAACGTCTCTCCGCTTGTTTTCTTAGATGACATTATTTTTCTTGTTGACACAAGATCCGAGGTAGGTAAACTCATCTACTACCTCAAAACAATAATTTTCAATGTTGACGGTGCGTCCCCATCGGGAGGACTCTTTGTTCGTCGAAATCATTATTTTTGTTTTGCTCTCGTTGACCGCTAAACCCATTTTTGCTGATTCTTTTACGGGCGATAGGAAAACTGCAGTTACATTACGCAGAATTCGGTCAATGATGTCTATATGATCGGCATAGGCTAGTGGCTTGTGGCTCTCTCTGGTGGAATATGGTACCAGACATGTTGACACCAGCCTTTCTCATCACCTTCTCCATAAATATATTAAATAGTGTACAGGACAAGCTTTGGACTGGCTAAGACAGCTTTTCGTGTTGAATGGTTCAGAGTGATCCTTACCAATCTTAATAGAGGATTTAGTGTTTTCCTAGGTACATCTGCAAAGTCAAATTAGTTTTGCAGAAATACCAAACTCAGACATGACCTCATATAGCCTATTTCTTATCAGAGAGTCGATGGCAGTTTTGTAGTCGACAAAGAGGGGGTAGGTGTCGATCTGCTTTTCATGTTTTATTTTCCAGGATTTGTCGTAAATTGAATATTTGATCCGTCGTAGATTTACCAGGTCTTAAGACGCACCGATAAGGTCCAATTAGTTTTTCTACAATTGGCTTTAGACGTTCACACAATATGCTCGAAAGTACCTTGTACGCGATTGGTAATAGACTTGTTTCACGGTAGTTTTTACACTTACTACGATCTCCTTTCTTGTTATGGGACATGACAGACTGAGACATACATTCCTTTTGACAAATCGTTGCTAGCTCATTGCGCAACTTTCTTGTTTTTAAGCCGTGCTATTGCCGTGCTGATCTTGCTTGGGCTCGGTGGTGTCCAATCTACTCCGTCGATGTTTGGTGTCATTTCGTCACTTATTCTAACTTCGGAAACGAGCAGAGTATGAAAGTACGCACATGCAGTCCTTATAGGTGGGGATCCCTGTTCCAAAATCTTAGCTTTTTACTTTTTGGTAGAATTTTCGAGCTTTGCCTGCTCATAGAACGCATCTTCAATATCCTCCTCTTTGTCTTCCTTTGGGGTGTGTGCGCAAATCAGCGTGATGTAAAAATATTTCGCCTTGATGCGGCTAGCTGGTATTCAATCACATACAGAGTTAAACCGCGAGATTAGATATCGAAGTTTCATGCCGACTATGAATCCACAACCATTCTGCAAGGCAGCTGTAAAATATGTCACAGTTCTGGCGTCATGTGCATCACTGTCTGTCCTTCACATTTACTGTAAGGCGTTGATGTCAGCCTTGTATGTGTCGAGGACATCCACCAGTTGGATGGAGGCACCATGTCTGTAGAGAGTTTGGATATTTTAGGTACATATCCTTAAATCATGCTCCATATTCTATCCTAGCTCATCACTACATTTATAGTTAGCCCCTGCGTTTCCTTGGACCAGCTGGAATGTTCGACAATTTAAACTGATATTTGTAGAAGTAGCCAAACTAACTTTGTTGACCCTTCCCCTATGGAGATATTTTCCCAATCAGTGTTTTGTTAATTGCCACTTCATTGTTTGTGCTAATCAACATCTTAGGCTTTTTTATACTATACTGTTTTTTTTGTATCTTACAGTTCCTTTCACATAAGGATTCCATGCTATTCCAATTCCATTGGTAAAAAAAAATTTGTACAATTTAGTTAATTGTTGTTGATACATACTGATGCATACTGTCTGTGTTGGTGTTTGTGTGTGTGTGTTTTTTTTGTTACTGTTTGTTTAACGTTATTCTACTTGCATTTTCTTTTTATGCCATTTTCACAATATCCTTAGAAAGGATAAGAGATTGGCGTGTGTGATGTTTGTGTGTTGGTGCATAGTACTTTACATACATGTGTGTTGTATGTGCTCAAGTGTAAATTGTTTTGTTATTTTAGCATTTATTTTACAATAATTAACAAAACAACAGCAACGACTGCAATAACAATAACACATCAGCAGATGCAAGCAAAGATTGTAAAGTACAAAGCATTTGAACCTCCGTTACGCTTATCTTCGTCCTTTTATTTTTGGAGTGGGGTGGCACCGAACATTCTGCCCTCCTTTCCGCTGCTGCCTCTGGAAGCCGTAGTTGTTGTTACACTTAAATATGAATTATAAGTTGAATCATAATATATGAAGATGACGGTGACGGTGATGGCGATGGCGATGTTGTAGAGGAGGATGGTGACGATGTCGCACAGTGCATAGACAAAAAAATCTTATATTAGCAAGTCTAATATAAATCTAATAATAAGGATATTTTAGAAATTAACTCCTTTTTATGCCATTAGAGGGCAGCAGAAAGAAAACAAAACAGAAAATGTGTATCCTGAAACCTTTGCTAAAAAATTATCTTATCAACGATGTATCCTTAATAAGACTTTTATGTGAATTATTTTTCATTGTAGTTCATTTCTATAATTGCTAAAAGATTTTGTTCTATAAGAGTTGCGTGAAAAAAAAATTAATTTGAAAAAAGGATATATGATATTTTATCAACAATGTTTCCTAAATAAGATTTTTTTGTCAATATGTTATCATTCTTCGGTTAAAGATCATTTCGATAACTGCTAAAAGATTTTGTTTTACTAGAATTGTGTGAAAAAAGTAATTACAAAAAAAGGATATATGCAGTACGTTTACTGAAATCAACAGAAATAAATTATTATGTTGCCACACATTTGTCCACTGTGTTTGTCATTCATATAGCAATTTATAAGGCTATCGCAATTTTTGTTTAGGAAAATTTTCACTTTTAGTATATATATGGAAGTTACAAGTGTTCAAGAGTGTTAAAATACATGTTAGAAATAATATTTTACAAAATTGTGTGATTTTTTCCTTAATTTGTGCAGAGAAATCCATAAAAATCACAGATTTGTCATATTGAAAAAAAGGATATATGCAGCACTATTATATTTATAAACATAAATAGACGGCAATGACAATATCTTTTTTTACCAAATATATGTCACTCATTTATCAAGTGATTTGACAGTCACTTCTGCTGTTCCAGATTTGGAGCTAAATTTCGAAAACAGGATGTATGGTAAATGCGTAAGAGCTTTTTTGATAACATTCAAGAAAATACATTGGTATAATATTCATATTTTTTGTCAACCGTAAAAAATATTTTTTTTTAAAATTTCAAAAAAAGGACATTTGCAATCCTTTTACATTAATAAACAGAATAAATCGACAATGTTTGTATATTTTTATAAATAACATTTGTCACCCATATATCAAATTATATGGGAATCACTACTTCTGTTTGAGAGTTGGAGCCTTATTTCCACCAAGGACATACGGTAAAATAAAGGAATTAGTCTTCATTTCCACTTTTTAACATTTTGCAGCAAAAAATCATAAATTTGTTAAATATCAAAAAAAGGATATTCGCACAACTTTCTTATTAATAAACGGAAATAAATAAAGTCAACACTATGTTTTTAACCATCATTTATGTCACTCATATATGAAGTTATTTAGCAGTCACAACGTCTGTTTGGGATTTAGAGCCAAATATTCAAAAAGGATATATAGTAAATTTATAAGAGTTCTTTAGAATGGAAAACATTTTAAGAAAACATTTTGGTACAATTCTTACGTTTTCTGTAATAAGCAAAATAAATTTGGTCCTTCTTAAATATCAAAGGAGGATATATGCCACACCATTATATTAATAAACAGAATAACATGACATTGATTGCACATTTTAACTACATATAACATTTGTGGATCATATATCAATTTATATAACTATCAATAATAATTGACATTTAGACCTAAATCTTCAAAAGGACATGTGGAAAACAAATTTGTAAAGAAAAATATATGTAAACATAGAAATTTTACAAAATTCTTTGATTATTCCTATAAAGTACGCTGCGGTATAAAAAACCGAAAATTTAAAAATAAAACTCAAAAAAGGATATATGCAGCGATTTTATGTTAACAAACAGAAATCAATGAAAATGGTCTTTATTGTTAACCATAACTGCCGTCACTCATTTTTTAAGTTTTATCATAATCACAACTTCTGATTGAGTTCTAGAGCCAGTTTCTTAAAAAGGGACATAAGGTTAATTCATAAGATTCTATTGAGGACATTCAAGAAAATCTTTTTGCATAATTTTTATCGTTGTATGTCAAGAGCTACAAATATCAATTTACCAGATATATTTTGGACTACAAATTATATTTTTACTTTCAGAATTTATGGGAAATAAAATGTCCAAATGTCAAAATATACCTGTGTATTAATACAAGCTTTATAAAATTATGGAATTATATCATAAAATCTAAATTTTGTCAAATTTCATAAAAAAGGATATATGCAACACTTCCAAATTAATAAACAGAAATAAATGTTCTCGATCCTTTATATGTAAGCATATTATTTTTCACTCATATTGTAAGTTTTATGCCAATCACAATTTCAGTTAAGAGTTAGATTTCCACAAAGTACATATGAAAAATAATACACATTTTTAGTATATAATTAATAAAATATTATGACATAACTGTAATTGGCTTCGTACACAGCTACAAAACTTTGATTTTTTAGACAACTATTTTGGGCTACAAATACCATTTTTACTCTCTAGTTGTATTAAATACTTAATTTTTACTAAATTCCATTATTACATCCCCTATACATTTCGTTGAAAATATTAAATTTGAAAGATGGTCAAATTAAAAAAAAAAAATTAAATTTATATAGCAATTACACTATCTGTTGAAAAGTTAGAAACAGATTTCTACAAAGGACATATGATAAATTCAAATTTCTCTTTGCATTCAATTAAATGTTTTGGCATAATTAAAATTGTTTTATGTATACAGATGAAATTATTTTCTTTGGATAATTTTTTAGGCTACTTACACAATTTTTACTTTCAGGATATATGGGAGATATTGTATAAAAATGTGTGAAAATCTTAAAATTTTACTAAATTTTATTATCACGTCTCCTATATATATTGTTGAAACAATAAAATTCATAAATTCATCAAATTTCAAAAAAGGATATATGTAGCACTTTTATACCACTAAACATAAATAAAGTAAGTTTAGCCTATATCGATAAACATAATTTTTATTATTCACATTCAAAGTTATATGATAATCACACCATTTGGTTGTGAGTTACAGGTAAACATTCTCAAAGGACTTCTGCGTTATTTATAGGATTTCATTAATATACATTTACGAAAACCTTTTGACTAATGTGTAGGTAGACCTTTTATGTAAACATGAGCCAACATTTTTAAATTTTGCAATTATTTTTTGTGGCAACAAGTTAAATTTTCACTTTCTGAGCATATGGGAGGAATGATATCCTTTTGTATAGTTTAAAAAAATTTCACTAATTTTCCTCCAAAAAATATGGTGTAAAATCTATAAATTTATAAAACCTCAAAAAAAGGATATACGATGCACTTTTATAGTACTAAGCAGAAATAAATGATATTGGTCCTATATTGTGAGCCACAATTTTTATCTCTTATATATCAAGTCACATGGCAATCACAACATCTGGTTGTCAGTTATAGACAGATTTTCACAAAGGACATGTGACAAATTTGTATGTATGCAAAAAATCTGTTGACATAAATGTAGTCCTTTTACATGGGCTGATATTTTTCAATTTTGCAGTTATTTATTATGGCTACAAACAAAATTTTCATTTCGAGGACATGTGATGGGGATGATTATCCTTTTGTACAGTTAAAAAAAAAATACTCTAATTTTACGTCAAAAAATATGGTGTAAAATCAATAAATTTATAAAACCTCAAAAAAAAGGATATACGAGGCACTTTTATAGTACTAAACAGAAATAAATGACGTTGGTCCCATATTTTGAGCCACAATTTTTATCTCTTATATATCAAGTCATATGGCAATCACAACTTCTGTTTGCTAGTTATAGGCAGATTTTCACAAAGGACATGTAAACAATTTTTATGTTTTCAAAAAATCTTTTGTCATAAATGTAGTCCTTTTACATGGGCTGATATTTTTCAATTTTGCAGTTATTTATTATGGCTACAAACAAAATTTTCATTTCGAGGACATGTGATGGGGATGATTATCCTTTTGTACAGTTAAAAATAAAAATACTCTAATTTTACGTCAAAAAATATGGTGTCAAATCAATAAATTTATAAAACCTCAAAAAAAAGGATATACGAAGCACTTTTATAGTACTAAACAGAAATAAATGATATTGGTCCTATATATTGAGCCACAATTGTTATCTCTTATATATCAAGTCATATGGCAATCACAACTTCTGTTTGCTAGTTATAGGCCGATTTTCACAAAGGATATGTGAACAATTTTTATGTTTTGAAAAAAATCTTTTGCCATAAGTGTGCAAAATTTAAAAATGTTAGCTTATACACATTTTTAAATT
Organism: Muscina levida; assembly: GCA_964034835.1. Taxonomy (NCBI): domain Eukaryota; kingdom Metazoa; phylum Arthropoda; class Insecta; order Diptera; family Muscidae; genus Muscina; species Muscina levida. The sequence goes on from OZ035882.1 coordinate 141,020,090, forward strand.
TTGCAGTTATTTTTTGTAGCAACAAGGTTAATTTTCACTTCCAGAGTATATGGTAGATATAATTATAGTTTATCCTTAAAATAATTTCCTCTTATTTTCCTTTAAATAATACTGTGAAAATAACAGAAAAACTGTTAAATTTATACAACCTCAAAAAAAGGATATATGCAGCACTTTTATATTACTTCACCGAAACGAAATATATTGATGCAATATTTTGTACCATAATATGTATTAATTATATATCAAGTTATATCGCAATCACAATTTCTGTTTAAGATTTGCAGCCAAATTTCCAAAACATACATAAGTCTTAAGTCTGTTGTATGCTATCAAGAAAATGTTTTGGAATAATGTAAATCGTCTAACTGTGCACAGATGAAATTTTGTATTCTTTAGACATTTTTTTTTTTGGGCTACAAAAAAAACTTAACTTTACTTATGGGAAACATATGGTAAATTAAATGTCGAATGATGTGATTATACGTATAATTAAAAATTATACAAAATTCTGTAATTATGACTCATAGAAATCATAAATTTGTTAAATTTCAAAAAAAGGATATTTCCAACACTTCTATAGTAATGAATAGAAATAAATGAAACTTATCTTATATTTCTTACCATAAAGTATGCCACTCATATATGAATTTGTTTGACAGTCACTGGTTCTGTTTGGAATTTAGAGCCACATTTAGAATTCACGTATGGTGTTTTTTTTTATAAAATTATGAAACTCTTCTTCATTTCCACTTTTCTATATTTTGTGGGGGAAAAAATCATAAAATTGTGAAATTTCAAAAAAAGGATATTCGCTGCACTGCTATAATAATAAACAGAATTAAATAAAACTTACTCTATATTTTTAGCCATAATATATGTCATTCTTATATGAAGTTATATTTCAGTCACTACTTCTGTTTGGAATTTGGAGTAAAATATGCAAAAAGGACATGTTGTAAATTTATTATTTTTTTTTATACATATATACATTCAAGAAAACAGTTTTGCCTAATTCTTGACATTTTGTGTAAACGGGGAAAAAGCCATATATCTCAAAATTAAAAAAAGGATATATGCAGCTCTTTTATTGTAATAAACAGAACTAAATAAAATTGATTGTATATTTGTAATCATATTGTATGTCATTCATATAGCAAGTTATACACAAATCACAATTTCGGTAAAGGATTTAGAGCCAAATATTCCAAAGGACGTGCGGTAAGTTTATAAGACCTTATGTTAACAATGGTAATTGTCTTCGTTTCACGTAAGCAATTGATATTTCTTACTTCTTCGAATACTTTCTACGGCCTGTGAACAATTTTTTTTTTTTGACTTAGTTTATATGTCCTTCCTGGACATACGACAGGTATAAGTATTCTTTCGAAGATTTTGCTCAAATTAAGCACAAAGACATGTGTAAGCGCTGTGATATTCTGTGGCATACAGCAATAATTCCTTGCTTAGCTATATTTTATTTGCACCCTCCTTGTTGGGGGAAAAGAACACTGTGCGTCAGGACGTTTCACAAAGAACAGTGGTTTGGTGCGATCTAGTTTTATAATACATAAGTGACAGTTGGGGTCTAGTACACAGAAGCTTGTAAACTCTTAATTATATTTTAGCGAATATTACAAGGCATCAATAGCCAATTTGGCGGTGATATTATTCAGATTCATGGGATCTCTAGCAAAATCAAATTTTTTTAAGACCAGATCATTTTTTTATTACGATTTTTTATTTTTTGATATTTTTTATTCATTAACAAAATATAAGATATGTTCACACCTGCCGTACACGACAATGAGATGATAAAATAACAACATATACAATAACAATAGATCAAGACAATTGCTATACAATGGTTAACACATACATACATTTCTATATACATATAGGAGATGATAAAGAATATTGTGATTGTACTGCTGACGATAATAAAAGATGCCCCACCACGGTGATCTAAAAAATCACAAATACAACCCCCCCATCCAAACCTCTGCTGCTACACTTCTTTGGCAGGATATGCATCTACGTGTATGTATTAACACCTCTTATGCATGACACTTACACACACCCACCTTTATATCCTTGCCACCCATTGGAGGTATAGCAGCAGCAGCATGATGAGTAAGAAGGCAGGGTTTTTCCACCTGAGCGTCGTCTACTTTGGCGCTTGTATGTATTGTATATAAATACATTTGAAATGAAAAGAAAAACGTTTGTTTTCTTCTTTTTTATTTTTTGCTACTGAACTGTTTCAGTTGTATTCCTTTTCCATTTATTAAAATAAAAAACGGAAAATTCACACGAATTCATGTGAATTTGTTTGAAGAAAAATCCATTCGAAATGAATCGCAAAAAAAAACACAAACACATGTAGAGGTTGTGTATGCGTATAATATGTAGTCGTATAGAGACAACACGAAAAGCTTTTGAAGAAATTATTTTGTATTCTAATTTTTTCATACTTATTGCTTTGGTAAAGGACATTTTGTTAAGCTGGCAGAGGCAGACACGGAGAATGGGAGGTGAGGGAGAGGGTGTTAACAATTTGATGCTGTGCCCTAGAGAGGGAGGTGAGCAATTAAGGGGAAACTAGCAAACAATAATAAGAAGATTGAACAGCTTGCCAGGACATTGGCAGAGGTCAAGTTGCTTTAAAAGATGAAAAAGTCCAGTCCGTTATAAACATGAAAAATTTGAATAGTTTTTTGTTAAATTGTGGGGAATGTACGTAGTTTTGTACTAACGTTACATATTTTTCTATTAACAGAACAAAGAACTTCTTCATTTTATACTATTTGAGAAGGCTGCAATAACATTTTGTAGTTTCAAAGCAATGATTTAAGAATCATGTATATGACTTAGGTAAGAAAATAAAATGTGTGCGTATAGTACGCTATAAATGCAGCAGTAAAACCCTAGTATTCTTACTTTAAATGCTTGAGAAGGCTGCAGTAATAGTGTAAAACACGGCTGTGTTACTTAAAACTGATCCCTACTTATTTGACTGACTTTTAAATATTAAAAGGGCGTTTTAAAATGTTAGTACGTTCCATTTTAATGCTTAAAGATGATCGAAGTAACGTTCTGAAACAAGGTTGTGCCCTTAACTAAACCATAACCTCATTTGAAACTATTTTTATAAGACCTTAAAAAAAAGACTGTAGCAACATGTTAAAAAAATCCCTTTTAGTACTGGAGAAGACTGTAGTAAAATTCTGAACTAATGTTATGCCCTTAAGGCTGCAGTAACATGTTTGTAGATTACCTTTAACTGTTTGAGAAGGTTGCAGTAACATTCAGAAACAATTCTGTTCCCTCAACTAATGCTAATGTCTCTTTTGTGGATTGCGTTTTAAAGGTTGAAAAGACTGCAGTAACGTGCATGTAAATAATTTTAATGCAATAATATTCTGGAACATTATTGTGCCCCATACATTAAACTTCTCACTGTGTTGTGTGCTCCTCTTAAAATATTGATTTGGCTGGAGTAATTTGTCTGCTGATTCTGTTTTAATGCTTGGATAGGCTGTAGTAACATTATGCAGCAATGTTGTGTATTTTAATAATACTACTCCCGCTGTGATGGATTTCCTTTGTAAGATATAGGTTTTGTCCCTAGCTAATACTGATGCCTCTTTTATGGGCTCCTTTTCAAAGATTAAGAAGGCTGCAGTAACACGTTTATAGTTATGATTACACGTTTTGTGCTGTAAAAGGCTCCAGTAAAACTCTGAAACAAGGTTGTGTAGTTAAAACTGTTGCCGCTCTTGTGAATTCCCTTTTAATGGTTGAGAATGCTGCAGTAACATATTTATGGATTCCATTTTGAAGCCGGAGAAGGTTGCTGTAATATTCTGCAGGTTTCTATTGTGTCTTTAACTAAACCTTAACCTATTTGAGTGGGCTATTTATTTTATATTAAGTATGCTATAGCAATATATTCGTGGAGGACATTTTAATACTGGTGAAGACTGCTGCAATATTTTCAATTTAGGTTGTGTTCATAACAAAAGGATGGGCTGAAGTGCAGAATATGGGGCGGGAGCCCGATTAAAAAAAAATATGCCATTGTCTTCATCTTGGTCTCCAAACATCGGAATGGTAGGTCAAAGTTAGCGCTCAGGCCCACGGGTCCCGGGAGGTCCAAAAAAGGGGCGCCTTTCGGTTCTATGATGACCCCCCATGTGCGGGTACTCAAGTGAAAGATATTTTCGATGATGTTATTTTCACGGGCCTCCTGGGCCGAGTTAGAGAAATTTCCGGGATATACCAAAAAAAAAATATTTTTAAAAAAATCGCGTGATCAAGTACATAATGGTTAAGCATGATGCAGTTGATGAAAAAAAGGGGGGGGGGCGGGCGCCCCACCGCATTCGTCCTGGACCATAGTGTGTTCAAGTCACAAGAAAACTAATAACGGCGTATGCGACGGGGGGGGAGTGGTATTTTTTTTTGGAGCTCCCGCCCCACTTTTGCCGAAGGATGTAGTAAAATGTTCTTAGGTTCTGTTTTAAGGCTTGAAAAGGCCGACGTAACATTCTGAGACAAGGTTGTGCTCTTAACTAAACTTTAGCCCTCTGTCGTTGGCTTCTTTTGAAAGATTGCGGTGGCTGCATATAATATAGAATGCTGTTATAATATGTTAGAAGACAACATTTTAATACTGGTGAAGACTGCAGTAATATTCTCAAACTACGTTGTGCTCTTAACTAAAACTTAACCTTCTATTTTGGACTCATTTTGTCAGATCAAGAAGGATGTAGTAAAATGTTCGTAGGTTCCATTCTAATGCTTGAAAGGGTTGATGTAACATTTTGAAGCAAGGCTGTGTCCTTTACTAAACTCTAGCCCTCTTTTGTTGACTCCTTTTGAAACATTGAGATGGCTGCAGTAACATGTTTTTAATTAATTCTTTAACAGATGACAGTAACATTTAGACACAAGGTTGTACCCTTAACTTAAACTGGTCCCTATTTTTGACTCCTTTAATAAGACTGAAAAGCCTGCAGTGACATTTTTGTATACTCACATTTAATATTGTAAAAGGCTGCAGAACATTCTGAAACAAGGTTAAGAAGTCCTTAGCTAAAGCTTATAAACTTTTTGTGACTGCAGTAACAAAATTGTAGAATCCCTTTGATTGGTGTTAAAGGCTGCTGTAACAAGTGGGAGTGGTTTAAAATAAGGGTATAACGTAAACGGATCCTTCTTTCGTTGACTCCTTTGAAAGATTGAAAAGACTGCTGTAAAATGTGCGTAGATTGCCATTTAATACATGAAAAGACTAAAGTTACATTCTTAAACATAGTTGTGACCTCAGTTTAAACTGATTGTTACCTTCTTTTTAAATTGAGAAGACTGCATTAACATATTTAAAGAATCCCTTTTAATGCTGTGAAAGGCTGCAATAACATTAAAATACAAAAGGGATCTGTTTAAATTAGAGTTAAACTTAAATCGTGTTTGCCCTTCTTTTAAAAGTTTGAGAAGGCTGCAGTAAAATGTTCGTAGATTACCTTTTTATACTGGAAAAACTACAGTTATATTATGAATCAAATACAAACATGCTACTGCAGCCTTTTCAACCTGACTAGGACTGATTGTGATCTCCTTTTTATAGACATAGAAGGCTGCGGTAACATAATTGTAGAATATCTTTGATTGCTGTAAAAGGCTGCAGTAACATTTGTAAACAAGAGGAATCGGTTTAAATTAAGATTACAACTATATCTCTTTCATAGACTCTTTTTGAAAGGTTGAAAAGGCTGCAGTAACATGTTTGTATACTCTCTTTTAATGCTGTAAAATTTTGCGGTAACATTCCTAAACAAAATTGTGTTCTGAACTAAAAAATTAATTTTTTTAAATCCTTTTTATATACGACTTTTTTAGATGGCTGCAGTAACATATTTGTAGAATCCCTTTCAATATTGGTAAAGGCTGCAGTGAAATACAAAAACGAAAGGGATCGGTTTAAATTAGGGATAAACTTAAATCTATCCCTCTTTTGTTGACTTATTTTTATAGTTGGAAAAGGCTGCAGTAAATTTTTTTTTAACTGGGAGAGAATAGAGTTCCATTCTGAAACAAATATGTGCTCTTAGTTAAAACTCATTGTGATCATTCATTTTAAAGAATTATAAGGCTGCAGTAGCGCATTGATAGAATCCCTTTTAAATCCAAAGAAGGCTGCAAAAGCATTTTAATGTAGTAACATTTTGCAACAAAGTTGTGCCCTTGAATCCTTTTGAAGACTGAGAAGGCTGCAGAAACATGTTTGTAGATAACATTTTATTCCTGGAAGATTTGGAAACAAAGTAGTGTCCTTAACTTAAACTGATTCTTCATTTGTGAACTCCGATTTAAAGATTCAGTAACTTGTTTGCAGTAACTTGTTTGTAGACTTGCTTTTAAAACCGGAAAATGCTGTAGTGGCAAGATAAAACAAGATGGTACACATAACTTAACATTAGCGCTTTTATGTTGACTCCTTTTAAAGATGGAGAAGACTGCAATAACTTATCGCAATGTTCGAACATTGTAATGGCATACAAACAACAAATTTTAATAGAAATCTGTGACTACAGAAACTATAAATGATCCCACATTTGTGAACTCTGTTCTAAAGATAAAGAAGGCTGCAGTAACATGTTTGTAGACCTACTTTTAAAACTGGCAAATTCTGTAGTGGCATGATGAAACAGATGGTGCACATAACTACACATTAATCTTTTTATGTTGAGTAATTTTTTAAGATTGATAAAGCTGTAGTAACACGTCGCAAATTTCGAACAGAGTAATGGCATACAAACAACTAAATATAATAGAATTTTATATAATATATACAAAAACTAAAACTGAGCTCCCATTTGTGGACATATTTTTAAAGATTGAGAAGGCTTATAACTGGGGTTTTATCTTAGGATTTTCCCTGACTAGGGCAGGATATTATATATTTTATTTACTTATTTTATAATCCAAAAAATTTAAATAGAACAAAAACACTCCAAATTCTTAAGCTAAGTGCAGTCACCGGTCTGATATCCTTAAGATGTTTGATGGCGGGTAATGATGGCTGGGGATTATGCTTTGTCGGTGGCCTCGTATGGTTGATGGTGTCTGGTGTAAGGTGCTGCGGTGCCTAGGGTTATCCTTTGTACAGAGAAACGGTCCTTATACGAATGGCGGTAATTCGGTGATGGGACACGGGACGGGTTGCGGTAATTCGTCGAGGACTCACAGGTAAACCAGGCAGGACCTCCTAGTGAGATTAGCTTAGGTCCTGTAACGGAAGGATAAGAACAAAAAGGCCCTGGCCTTACAACTACACGTTTTTTACAGACTCAAGGTCCGATTGTACAGGCCTATTGCCCGATTGTACAGACTCGTGGGTCCGATTGTACAGGCCTATTGCCCGGTTGTACAGACTCAAGGTCCGATTGTACAGGCCTATTGCCCGATTGTACAGGCCTATAGCCCGGTTGTACAGACTAATTGTCCGATTGTACAGACTTAAGGCCAGATTGTAAAGGCCAATAGCCCGGTTATACAGACTTATTGTCCGATTGTATAGACTTATTGTCCGATTGTACAGGCCTATTGTCCGATTGTACAGACTTATTGTTCGTTTAACAAAGATGCTTGTCTTCGTACAATCCCAAAGGATTAAGGAGATCCGATAACATTCCTTGACTTGGCAATAAACTTCGCCTTGGAAGTTTCTTTCTTATTTTTAAAGATTGAGAATGCTGCAGTCAAATTGCGATCATAGTAATGGCTTACAAACATCAAAATTTTATTAAACTTAAGAATACAGCAATTTGTTTTCTACAACATTATCTTTTATAAAGTATCTTCCACTTCTGAGCATTCTGATCAATTATTTCCTCTACATAGCCTAACTTCCACCACCTCACCATACCTCCGTCCTAACTAAAAATTTATGATTTCATTTTTTTCCGTTCGCATTTCGTATACAATGAGATCATTCGTGATATATATACTACATATAGTATACCTGAATCATGTGAAGAGCGTTTTGAACAAGAACAACAATAAATCTACATGTTCAACTACAGCAGCCAACACAACAAAAAAAAAAAAATGACTGCGTTTTTAAGATGATGACAAAGCTGGGCATGTCAACTGCATGTCCTGAGCTCCCTCCTCCATATAAAAGGGAGGAAAAGGCAAAAAGCTAAAATATATAAGGTACGGCTTAAGGTAAGTAGGCAATATTTGCATACTCAATTGCATTGTAAATTTTCATATGAATGAATGAATGATGTGTTTGAATGAGAAACTTTTGCATATGCATAGAAATAACCACCATCTCAGAGACACACACACACACACACCTACAAACTGGTATCCTCATATAGGGACAGCGAGTCATGTTTTATAGCAGCTCCTTAAACGCGTTGCTGAGACGAAAAGGTGCCAAACACCAATGAGCAGAAGGGGTCAGAGTAGGCGGATGCCTAGGCTAGAATAATTGTTGTGCAGTTATCATTATTTGTTGTTGTCAACAGTGAGACTCCTACTGTTGTTGTTGCTATTATTTGTATGTGTATATGAAATCTCTTGTAAGGAATAAATCATCATATAGATGGATGATGGCTATATGATGAATGACAATGTTTTTGCATCGGGCATCACAATTTAGTATGGTTGAGGGTAAGAGAGGGGGGGGGAGTCGTCTCAGCATATTTTTATAATTCAGATATGTATGATGATACCCTACCCCATAAATAATGTCAGGTAAAGAGTCATCAAAGGTAGGTTTGGATCACATTTTCATGATGGGTTTAGGGAAATTTAGTTAAAATTTTTAATAAAATTTTTTTATCGAAAAATTTTTTAAAGAAAAATTAACTAAATTACATAAAAATTTCAATTAATAAAATTTTCATAAAGAAAAGTTTAAGTTTTTAAAGAGTTCCTATAAATTCTTCTAGAGAGATAAATTTTATAAAACCAAATTTTTCATCTAGTTTCAGTTGAGCAAAAATTTAAGAACATTTCTGAACTTTAGAATCTAGTTTTTTTTAATAACGAGTGTATAAAGTTATGGTTGAGCACATTTGTCCTTAAGGCAAACTGACACTTAAGTCTCTTTTAGGTAAATTTCGTCAAAATGACTTTTGGTTAACTTATACAAAATTTTCCTTAACAAAATTTTTTTACCATAGTCTTATTTAATACATTTTTAAAACTCTTCTTTTTATAGGGTCTTATGCATTTCGTCCTCGCCTTTTTCATGTCACTTGAGTAATTGTTTTTCGTTTCGTATTTGTTTTTATTATGATTATTTGGTACAGTTTCTCAAAATGTTGCTACAACAAGAAAGTCAGTGCCAGCCAGCCAGCCAGCCATCAACTGAGTGTGAGTGTAATTGCTGCGGCCCACTTGTGTCTAAAAGCCGGGGCACCAACGGTAGTCGCTGGCTGCACCATCAGCTTTAGCATTCAAGCTATTACCTTTGATGCATCTTCAACGTGTGAATCGCTGCACGATTTTGCCGCTGCTTCTGTTATTGTTATGATTTGTTGCCTACCCTGAGGAGGTGATGAGGCGTGGCATGACACATGTGGATACCACTCGGCTGTCGAGTACATATATGTATCTCTAGATAAATTTACATAAAGTGGATAGGCAACACTTAACACATTCTAATTATTCGTGTGCTTACTTTTATACTATTATTGTTACTTACTTGACAATACTATTTATATTTCCATAAGAATACTTTAGATTTACTTTGAAACAACAACGACAGCAACAGCAAATACAGTAGTAAGAGAAGGCTGTAGAAAAAATATAATTACAAAAAAAAAACTAAAACTAAAACAAAACACAGTATGTATCCTTACAAAGTAAGGCAAATAAAAAAGAATTGCCTTCAAAGCTTAACTAACACCTCTTTTCAAGTGAAACGCTTTTTGAAGAGGCTCCTCCATTGTCAAAGTGTTTGCTCTAAAGACAGCTTTTTAAAAAATGCAAAAAAACACACAAATTGCCAGTTAATATAAGTGATGCAGTAAATATGAAGTGTCGGCAAATGTTAAAATGAAGTAAATAATAAATTCTAATTATCCAGCCTACTTTAAAACACGGAAGATCTATCAGCATATTAAAGAGGACAAATCGTTACATGAACAACCATGTAAATGCTCAAGATATCATATGACTAACTAACATTAATCTGAAAACAATTTTTTTTGCATATTTGGAAAATTTAGCTAAAGCCAAGTTTTATGAAAATTGTACGAAAATTTAATGAAAATTTGCATTTAATTTACTTGCTTAATAGACAATGTTATTAACGATTTATGTTTTAGTTTCTTATTATCAAATGTATATGATATGTTATATTCTTAATATTTTTAAGTTTTTAAATTAAAATTTGTTGAAAATATTCTATGTTATAAAAATAAGTATTTATAAAAATTTGCATTACAAAAATTTTGGTAAAGTTTTCGTATTTGTAGTTTGTAATAGATAATATTCTTAATAAAAATTTTTTATTAAATTTCATGGAAATTTTTTTACAGAAAATTTTATAAAAATAAATCAATAAAAAATATTTTAAAATTTTTTTAATTATTTTTTGAATATCATGACAATTTTTTCCATGGAAAATTTTATGAAAATTGTCGTAATTGTAATGAGAATTTTTGTAAAAGAAATTAATGAAAATTTTTGAAAAAAAAAAAAAATTTCCTGTCACTAAATTACTTTCTTTATACAATATTTCATAAAACTTTTCTATATAGAAATATATATTATACAATATTAGTAAAGAAAATATTACGAAAAACAAATTAAAGTGCTATTTAGTTTTATTTATATTAAATATTAAAGTTTTTTTAAAAAAAAATATTTTAAAGATATTGTTATACACATTTACAACATTTCCAACAGGGAATATTACAAATAATTTTTTTATGTCTAATAAATTTCTGCAAATATTTTCTTAGGATATATTAGTAAAATTTTTAAAGAAAATTTGCAAAAAATTATAAAATTTTAAAAGGAAAGAATTATATCATGAAAATTTTCGAAATAAAAGAAAATTTGCAAAAAAGAAAATTTTATGAATACTTTTGTAAAAAATTTTGTTATAAAATTTTATGAAAATTTTCTTAATAGACCATTTTTTAAAAAATTTTTTATTAGAAAATTTTATTAAAATTTTTATCACTTTACGTTAGTGTATCAAATGATACATTAAATTCGGCTTACGATCAAAAAAGTATTTTTTATTGTTTAAATATTAACAGTCAAATTCAAACTATAATTGGTGCTGGACATTTTCGGCTGATATCTACTTCGTATGTGCATGAAAAAATATCAAAATTTCTTTGATAGAAAATTTTCCGAATATTGACCTTAAAATAATATTTTGTACACAAAATTACACAAAATTTCTTTAATATGAAACTTTTTTTAAGAAATAGTTTTAGCGAGTTTTCCTATTAAAATATTTTATAAAAATTTTCTCTTTGAAAATATTATAAAAATTTACTATTACGTTTCTTTTATAGAAAATTTTCTTAACAGAAAACATTTTGATACAAGATTTTGAAAACATAAAATTTTATGGAAATTTTCCTATTAAAATATTTTCTGAAAATTTTATTACGTTCTCTTTTTAGAAAATTGAATTTTTTCGAAATTTTCTTAATAGAAAATATTTTGACTATTTTTTTACAAAATTAAATGAAAATAATAGAAATCTTATAACACCGTGCAACTGTGGTTTTCACACTTGATGAATATTTTCACAATTTTTTATTAAAATTTCCAAACATTTCCATTTAAACAATTTTACGAATTTTTTTTTGATTTATTTCATCAAAATATTTTGTGAACATATTTTTATTAATATTTTATGAAACATTTTTTTATGGATATTTTCTCAGTTTGAAATGAATTTTATACAAATTTATTAAAATTGTCGAAAGGTTTTTGACAATTTCCTTAGTAAAAAGTTTTTTGTATATTTTTTTAGGAAACATTTTTATGAATATTTTCTTATACAAGACTTGATAAAAAATTGTCGATATAAGTTTGTAGAAACATACTTACTTACTTAAGTGGCCAATTACAATTTACGAAACGTAGTTCATAAATTTGAGGCCTGAAGTAATAAAGAATTCCACACGCTTCGGTCTTCTGCGTGTGTTCTCCAGTTAGTCCTACCAGATGATGGCACATCGCCTACCACTTGGTCCTTCCAACGGAGTTTGGGTCTCCCTGCTCTGCGCCGTCCTTCTGGTTCGCCTTCAAACACCTTTCTCGCTGGAGCATTTACATCCATCCTGGCAACATGTCCCAGCCATCGAAGTCGTTGGATTCTGACTCTTTTAGCTACGTCGATGTCGTGGTAAAGCTCATACAGCTCATGGTTCATCCGATGGCGAAACTGGCCTTCGACACAGATAGGTCCATATATTTTTCGGAGTACTTTTCTCTCGAATACTCCCAGGTTTTGTATGTCCGTTGTAGTAAGCACCCATGATTCGGCACCATACAACAGAACAGGTAAGATAAGCACCTGGTACAGCTGTTTCTTAGTATTCCGAGAGAAGGTGGTGTTACTAAAGTGCTGCCGAAGTCCGTAGAAACATCTATTGGCTAGCACTATTCTCCGTTTAATTTCTTGGCTGACATTATTCATCTTGTTGACGGAAGATCCGAGGTAGGTAAATTCATCGACTACCTCAAAACAATAATTGTCAACGTTCACGGTGCGTCCCCATCGAGAGGACTCTTTGTTCGTCGAAATCATTATTTTTGTTTTGTCCTCGTTGACCGCTAAACCCATTTTTGCTGACTCCTTTTCTAGCGATGAGAAAACTGCAGTAACATCCCGCAGATTTCGGCCAATGATATCTATATCATCGGCGTAGGCTAGTGGCATGTGGCTTTTGTGGAATATGGTGCCAGACATGTTGATACCAGCCTTTCTCATCACCTTCTCCATAACTATGTTAAATAGTGTACAGGACAGGCTATCGCCCTGCCTGAGACCTCTTTCCGTGTTGAATGGTTCAGACTGATCCTTACTAATCTTAACCGAGGATTTGGTGTTGTCTAAGGTACATTTGCAAAGTCTAATCAGCTTTGCAGGAATACCAAACTCAGACATGGCCTCATAAAGCCTATTCCTTATCGGAGAGTCGAAGGCAGCTTTGTAGTCGACAAAGAGGTGGTAGGTGTCGATCTGCTTTTCATGGGTTTTTTCCAGGATTTGTCGTAAGGTGAATATTTGATCCGTCGTAGATTTGCCAGGTCTAAAGCCGCACTGATATGGTCCAATTAGTTTTTCTACAATTGGCTTTAGACGTTCACACAATATGCTTGAAAGGACCTTGTACGCAATTGGTAATAGGCTTATTCCACGGTAGTTCTTACATTCACTACGATCTCCTTTCTTGTATATGGGACATAACAGACTGAGACTCCAATCCCCGGGCATGCTCTCCTCTTGCCAGATGTTCTCCATGAGCTGATGCATGCTCCTAATCAGCTCCTCCCCGCCAGCCTTAAACAATTCAGCAGGGAGACCATCGGCTCCAGCAGCTTTGTTGTTTTTAAGGCGGGAGATGGCCATACGTATCTCGCTCTGGCTCGGAGGTGGACAGTTAATACCATCGTCATGGATTGGAGCGGGGTCTTCTGGAGTGGTGTCAGTATCCAGTAAATTTCTAAAGTGATCTCTCCATATCTTCAGAACGTTATCCGGGTCCGTCACTAGCTGACCATCGCTGTCCTTGCAGGAGGGCAACCCTGTTCCACGCATTCTCGCTTTCACTCTCTTGTAGAATTTTCGGGCTTCCCCTCTACTTCGGAGCAACTCAGTACACTCGTCCTGCCTCTTCTTCAGCTCCTTCTTTTTTCTTCTAAAAAGACGCGTTGCTTGTCGTCTCTTCTCCCTGTGCCGTTCACGAACAGCTCGCGTTGCCATTGGCTGCAGTTTCGCCCTGTATGCAGCAACCGTCTCTCTCGTGGCATTGCGACATTCATCATCGTACCAGGCATCTTCTTGAGACGGCTTTGAGTACCCAAGTACGCTTCTCGCAGCCCGTTCTAAGGAGTCGGCTATATTTTGCCACTGCGAGGTTATATTGTCAGGGGTTGGAGCATTCCGCAGCAGTTGAGTTAGGTGGTTGGAGTAGGCGTTTGCTACCTCTGTGGTCCGCAGTTTACCGATGTCCAGCTTTCGTTGTGCCTGGTTACGTACGTTTTTCGCCATGCTTAGCCTTGTGCGTACCTTAACTGCGGTAAGGAAGTGATCGGAGTCAATGTTCGCACCCCTAATCACTCGTACGTCCAGAACACTCGATGCGTGCCTTCCATCGACTACCACATGATCAATCTGATTTCTCGTCAATTGATCTGGAGATAACCATGTTGCCTTATGAATATTTTTATGGTCAAATCTAGTGCTGCAAACTACCATATTTCTTGCCGCAGAGAAATCAATCAGTCTGATGCCATTGTTCGACGTTTCGGTGTGCAGACTGAATTTTCCGATGGTAGGCTCAAATGCGGTTTCCCTGCCTGTTTTAGCATTAAAATCGCCTAGTACAATTTTAATGTCATGGCTCGGGCTACGGTCATATACATTTTCTAGGCTCTCGTAGAACTCGTCTTTGTCCTCATCGCTTTTCTCTTCTGTCGGAGCATGGGCACATATAAGTGTTATGTGGAAAAACTTTGTTTTGACTCTTATGGTGGCTATACGTTCACACACCGGGTTGAACCTTGAGACTAGGTGTCGCAGTCTCTTGCCAACCACAAATCCACATCCAAACTCGTGCTTGTCCGCATGGCCACTATAGTAGATGTCGCACGTCTTCATGCGCGAGCACCCGTGTCCCGTCCACCGGATTTCCTGTAAAGCGGTTATGTCAGCCTTGTATTCTTCGAGGACTTCCGCCAGTTGGATAGAGGCACCTGGTCTATACAGTGTTCTAACATTCCAGGTGCATATCCTTAAATCATGGTCCTTAATTCGTTTGCGGTGGTCGTCAACATTTTGGGGGGTCCATTTTATTCTTTTCTTACTTCTTTTCATTGCAATTGGTTATACGTCAGTGGCGGGTTGCAAGCCCAGCGCACCACGTCGCAGTTTTCTCCTCCTGCCAGGATTTTATTACAGCCGCCCATTCTGGGTCAGACGCTGACCAGGGTACCGCTCACTCTGAGCAGACGTGCCTGGGTTTTAGGTTTCGCCCCTCACAGTTAGTCGTGCTCTGACGGGTGTCAGAGGCACGCTTCCAGGCGTCACCACGTGGAGGTACTCCGTCCGCAGTAGTACTACGAATACGGAGCTCTGTGAGTAGACTTGAAGTGCAATTGGCAAGGATCACTCTGGGTTTGCCAAGTTAAACCGATCAGAAGCTTTACCTTGCATCACACTCCCGACGCCCTTGTAGAAACATACTAAGAATTTTTACACAAAACTTGGTTGATGGAACATATTCTTAACAGAAAATTTGATAACTATTTTCTTTACAAAAAATTATATGAAAATTTTCAATACAGAAAATTTTTCATTTTACAATATTATGAAATGTTCTAGATTTATTATAAAAAATTTTCGCGCTTTAAAATTGAAGGAAGATTAGTTTTTGACAATTTCCTTAGGAGAAATTTTTATCAATATTTTCTTAAGAGATAAAGAAATAAAAATAAAATTTTTTTTATGAAATATATTTACTTTATGTATAGTTTTTATAGTAAAATAATTTAACAAAAATTTCTTAATATGAAAATTTCATAATATTTCTAGGTAATTTTCCTACCAATATTTTTTTATGAAAATTTTGTTAATATTTTATTTTATAAATTATTTTCAGAAAATTTACTTAAACAGAAATATTTATGAAAATTTTCTTTAAAGAAACATTTAAAAAATTTGGTATTATGTCTTTTTTATTTATAAACAATCTATCACAACATTTGCTTGATACAAAATTTTCTTAACAAAAATTCTCTATACAGAAAACCATTCTAGGCAATTTTTTTTATAAAAATATTTTTTACTTGTAATCTTTTAAAAAAATTTGTTATTAACAATTTCTTTCGTTTCGTTTCGTTTTTTTTTTGTTTGCACTTAATTTACTTGATAGACGATTTTCTTAATAGACAATGTTTTCTTCACAAAAACGTTCTCTGTTACAATTTTTGAATATTTTTTAATATAATATTTTAGAAAATTGTATTATGAAAAATTTTATATTTGCATATTTTTTTTTTTAAATTATAAAAATTATATTTTTTTAATATTTAAACTTTTTTATACAAAACTTACTTTATAGAAACAATTTTTTTATAGAAAATTTTGATGAATAAATGATTACCCAAAATATTGCACAAATAATATTTACGGTAAATTTTATATTGAACAAGACAATTAGAATATTGTTTTTATATTGTTTAAAACAAATTTTCTTTGTTGAAGAAAAAAGAATTTTTTTTTCTTTTTTAATATTTAAAAAATTCTGTATAAAAAACAAGAATTTTTTTTTTAAATTGATTTATTTCTTTACGCACAATTTAACGAAATTAATATTTACAAAAAATTTTTCATTAAAAAAATTTCACGAAACTTTTTTTACAATTTTTGTTAAAATTTTTGAAAAATTTTTAATATAATATTTTAGAAAATTTTATTACGAAAAAATTTATATATTATAAATTTAAAATGTGTTTTGTTGAAAGCAACAAAAATATATTGTATTTTTTAATATTTAAACTTTTTTGTATACTAAATTTAATAGATATTTTTTCTTTGCTTAAGTTTTTCTTTGCACAAAAATTGATGAAAATAATATTTAAAAAATTTTACCCGAATTTTTATATTTTTTTGTAAAAATTACCTTGTAGAACATTGATGAAATTTTTATGAAAATGTTCTTACTAGAACATTTTATTAAAACAAAAATTTTGCTTCTGCGCTGCATATATTTTGCTAGTTTCCTCTTTGTTGTTATGTTCTTTTAAAAAAAGTCTCATGTTACTTTTCTTCTAAAAAATTTTTAAGGTTTTTTTGTTCGTATTTAATTTAAGGAATCTCACCTTTCCTTCGTCCTTTAAGTCCGTGTTTGCCACCGCATAACTCTCTCATAACTCTCTAGTTGTATTTTGAGTTGTAGTCTCATAATAATTTTTCTATTCTCTCTGTTTTATGACAAGTTAATCATTTTCGTGTGGCACTAAAAACAACGATTGTTATTAACATTTTTGTTGCAGTTGACAACTGCAACTGAAAAAAAATCTAGTAATTTACAGTAAATCTAAAGTATTATAAATGCCAAGAGGGGATACTTGTTAAAGGATACCGGGGCCATAGTTGTCATTGTCCTCGTTGTTGGTCCGCCGGCATAGATTGAGTTGAGCAGGTAAGGTAACCAGACCCACCCTCTCTACACAATTAGTCGACATGCAGGTAAATCCTTGACTAGTCTAATGCACGGTGGGACAAGGCAGGGCGATGTTTAGTAAATCTAAAAACGTATAAAAATTACAACAATGTATAAAAAAAGTTTTCAGTTTTCTGAAACTAGCTTTCGGGAAATCTTGTAACGATTTATGTAAATTCATTAATGTAAATTTTCATAAAATTTGCCAGTGAAAAAATTTTCGTAAAATTTGCTTATATTTATATTTGTCAAATATGTTTTTCATCTGTAGCAATATTAAATTGTCTCTTGTAATGCATTTATGTTCTATAAGCACCATTATATCTATCGTAACATATCATTGGTACGAGTAAGAAGAATCTTGGAATTGTTTATACTTTGTCATTTTTAGCTCTTATATGCTTTGGCGCCACCTATCACCTAAGTTTTATACCAAACTACAAACTTGTGCCGAAACTGAATAAACATCCCGACAAAACTTCACGGCAATGAAGTAAACACTACGGCAACCTATAGCCAACACACAGACACATTTTTATGTCATACGTGCACTGCGCGCCTCCTATTGCACATTTATGATACTATGTACACCACAAACTATTGCTGAACAAAGCTTTGCAGCATTCAAATAAACCTTGCGGTAGTCTATAAGCAACAATAAATTTATTTATTATCTTCGTCAGCCCACTGTTGCACTCCTTGAACAATATTAGCAGCTTCATATGTTCATGAGGTTTAGTGATGCTACAGCTGATGTTGTTGTTGTTGCTGTTGACGTTTTGTTAAAGATTTGCCAACTAAAGCCTCTCTTCACATATTCATCAAAAAAAAAATCATAACAATCACAGCAAACGGCAACATTGTTATTAACAAAAAATTTTCAAATAACAAACGAAACCTTAACTCTTACAAACACACACTGTAATAACTACTCATCTCATATCATTTCATATGTATGTACGCTTGAGCATATGACCAGATCTGCTGTGGCATGCTGGCACCCACCATACCTTATCACCACCATCTTTCTCTCATGTCCTGTGGATTGAGTTTAACAGCTAAGATAGAGGAGCTGAAATAACAACAATTGTCACACGTATGACACAAAATGTATGCTACTTTTTGCAAATTATTTCTAAGATACAGTTTATGAGCCATTGCTTTGCAATGCCGTGAGTTATCTGGGCCGCCTCACCGTGTCGCATCCACAGGACGATGCGTCCTTTCACATATTTGCAGTTTGAATTTTGTTGTCTCTTTTAAGTGATGATATTTTTAATGTGTATTGTATCGTACCTATACGTTTTGTTGGTCCCCTTTCTCCTCCTGTGATATACAGTTTGCCTAGCCTCTCGTTTTTTTAAGTGCTTTATGCGAAAAAAGGACGCAGAATGATGATGACAGAGAACAATTGTGCACAAAAAAAAAATACGCACACAAAACGTATGTTTTGCAAATGAATGATTTAAAATTATGATTTTTCTTTAGACAGCAATTGGAGAAAGGGAAATGCGATGCACGAGAGTCGAAGGACCTAAGGCGACGTTTCTATGAATATGTAAACCTGCTGAAGATAAAACAACATAGGAGAGGGGCACAGCATGTGAGAAAAGTTCAAAAGTTATAAAATCTTTAAGAAATAGATAAGTGAACTTTCATACTAAAATACATATATAAAAATTACCAGAAACTAAAGGACCAAGGATCACCTAGGTGTTGGGGAATAATAAAGGACTTAAAGGAGTATTAGTAAATAAGTGAAAAATTTGCAGCCAAGGTTTATGCATATGATTAAGCATTGGCAAAAATTCTGGTACCCAAGTGCAACATCGCTGTATGAATATATACAACCGAGATAGCCAATGCCTATAAAGACAGAGATGGAAGTGTGGTCACGCACACGCAGAGTGTGCCAAAAATAAGAAGGCAACATTTTTGTACTCCGATTGTATCCGCAGGCATCTCGCCAATCATCGATGAAAGATTAAACCAGTAAGAATGTTTCATTTGGGCGACCCGACTTACATATACCATCACCCTCAGTAAAATAAAAAAAATTGCTATTATATTGATATTATTACTCGATTTCTAAAGTGGGTGGAGTGGTAAATTTGTATGGGAGGTACTAGAAGGGGCGTGTCTAGACTTCTATGTTTATCCTGTTATAGCTTTACTAAATACAGAGTTTGGGCACGATAGCGTTGGATGTATTGATATTATTACTCCATCTCTGAAGTGGGCGGAAAGGTACATTTGTATGGGAGGTCCCATAAGGGACGCCGCTAGACTTCCAATTTTTTTTCCAAAACTTTATCCTGTTATAACTTAATAAAATACAGAATTGGGGCACGATCGTGTCGAGAATCTTGATATTATTACTCCATCTCTAAAGTGGGCGGCGTGGTACATTTGTATGGGAGGTACCAGAAGGGGCGTGTCTAGACATCCAGATATTTTATCCAAAACTTTATCCTGTTATAGCTTTACTAAATACAGAATTTGGGCACGATCGTGTCAAGTGTATTGATATTATTATTCCATCTCTAAAGTGGGCGGAAAGGCACATTTGTATGGGAGGTACCAGAATGGGGCGTTGGTAGACTTCAGTTTTTTTCTCAAAAACTGTATCCTGCTATAGCTTTACTAAATTAATAATTAGGGTACGAGCGCGATGGTTTTATTGATATTATTACTCCATATCTAAAGTGGGCGGAAAGGTGAATTTGTATGGGAGGTACCAGAAGGGGCGTGGCAAGACTTCCAATTTTTTTCCAAAACTTTATCCTGTTATAGCTTTACTAAATACAGAATTTGGGCACGATCGTGTCAAGTGTATTGATATTATTATTCCATCTCTAAAGTGGGCGGAATGATGTATTTGTATGGGAAGTACCAGAAGGGGCGGAGCCATGTAGCCCATTTGCAATACCGTAAGTAGTTTTGGGGAAATATTAACTCGTGCAAAATTTCAAGACATTTGGTTGCGTTTTCGAAAGTTATCGTGCGAACCAGCCGAACAGCCACCAGACAGACAGACGGACATGGCTCAAATGACTTAAAAAGTCATGAATCGAATTTGGTTCTAAGAAACCAAGGGTCTGAAGTGACTCCTTCTATGTGTTACACTTTTGGGTCGTATCAAATGATATATACCCTCATCCCTAAGGGTGATGGTATAAATATCCATCACCGAGTCAAAACGAGGTCAGAGTCCACGGGAGTTGTAAATTAGTCTAGCCGTGAAGGCCTTAACTATGCTGTGCTAAACACACTCGCATATTAAAAAGCGAATGCCAGCGCCTTCTGGGATGAAGCTATCTAGGAATAGGAGTCGACAATTTTGGGAGTAAGCTACCGCAATGGTCGACTCTTTCGTTCAGCCAGAAGATACTAGATTGGGTATGACAGTATGTAACGTACACCCCTTTGGCCAAGGTGAGGCCTATCTAACCATCACTGCTACACTATGCGTCTGTAGCGACCGGTTGCAATGCAACTGCACATTCTAGACCGAAGATTCTACTAGCGATTTCGGTATCAACCACAGGCCGCATTTTACTTCCACTAGGGGGCCTTCGCCACAGAGCAAGCGGGAACATGTCACGGGGCTCCTGATCGTCACACTATCGGCCACACTCACCGGCGGGAGTTGCTATAAATATGTAATTTAATGAACCTTACTTCACAGTATTGGTTGCCTTTCGCAAAAAGAGAACAGACTGGGACTTTAACATACTTGCTTCACAATGCTTTCACATCATTACCCCAAACAGATAGAACGGTCAATACTTCATACATTCTAAGGATGCAGTACCCTAAAACCGTCTAATCCCCCGTAAGATCAATAAGATACAGATGAACAACATCACACACTGTAGACCTTGCACGTGTGTATCCCATGTCGTACACGGTACCAGATAAAGGCCTATGGTGAAACCAGATTAAAACGATTTAGATGTAAGAATGCATTTCCGATGATTGGTAAATTCTATGGAAGATTACTTTAAATATGGATTTGTAATAACCCCTCAAATGTTTTAGGGACAAAAGATAAGACACTGATCTTTCTATTTCGACATGATAGCATTTGCCAGCTATTGTGATGAAAAGCTCTTTAGTTTGCTTCCAAATGTTGAAAACTACACTCAATTAGATAAAGTTCCAGAAAATTTTTTCTACCCAACTACGAGATGGGTCTCCTGTAATTGCGTTGGATTAATTCCGTCAGGTCCGGCTGGTTTATATGGTTTATAGCGTTTCATGGTCCATATCGCATTCTTCTTGCTCACTATGTATTACTATGTGAACTGTATTTAAGTTATGGCTGTCATTGTTGGAAAAGTGAGTGTCTAGGAGAATCCCGAGAGATTCTTCGGATGCTCAGCATAAAGGTGGCAACATTTGATGGACTGATCTTTCGAAAGTTTTAACCAGAGAACATTTGCCAGAATTCGGGATAAAAACCACTTCGGTTTACTACTACGATAGCTCGGCTTATTATTGTATATGAATGTCTGCTTTGGTGGGAGAGCCTTAATAAGAGTAACTTACTGAAAATTCTCAGAAAGGTACAAAGGATGGTTTCAATATCTAATACTGGATCTAGAAGGAACACACCGAAAGATGGCACAGGAAATCCAGGAGCGAAATCGGCTTTGAATGTCGCTTTCGGCCCTAGACACAGCTTTTGCGGCCCGAAGAGCTTTCAGACTGATGGAAACTGGCGAATGGCATCAATCCACACATGGTCGTATGAATATTTAGCGGTTTTTGAGTAACGACCACTCTTTTCATCTCTTCCATCTCTTACTGCTTTTTTAACGAATGTCTTGGCGGTGAGACTCCTTACGGTGACTCCATTTCTGTCTTTACCGACGGATCGATAATTGAACTTGACAAAGGAGCTGGTGTATATAGCGAGGACCTGCATCAAAGTCTTTCATTTAGTCTACATAATACATTTAGTGTTTTTCAGGCTAAATTACTGACCATTCAGGAAGCCTCGGAGACTATTATGAAATGCGGAATCGATACGATATAGCAGACGGATAACAGTCTGGGTTAATAGATGAGCTGCAATAAGAGCCATCAATTATACATGTTGTAGATCAAAGATAGCGAGAACTTATAGGAAGAAGTTGGATGGACTAAAGACTCTGCATGTCAGCCTCTATTGACTCCCAGGGCCTTGCGAAATCACTGGGAATGAATCAGCGTTCTTATTGGCTAGAGGTGGCTGCACTATACCTGATTGTGACAGAAATGGAGAGGAGTTTAAAGCGAGCTTGATTACGAAGTAAGCGATGATGTCAGTATGTGCCATTTTAATTTTTTACATTATATACGCGTGACTTTACTAAATAGGTACTTTGTTTTATATACCGTTGGGAAATCCCAATCGGAATATATGCACAGCGGTAAAAATACTTATACATACGGGTGTCATAGGCCGCTTAATCGGTGCGCTCTCGCTTACAAAGTAAGCGACGATGTTAGTAAGTGCTATTTCAGTTCCAATTACGTTATAAGCGAAATTTTAAGCGAGCATGAGAACTCGCTTGATTACGAAGTAATTGACGGTGTCAGTAGGTGCCATTTCAATAGAATTGTGTAATGAGTGGACGATATTTTTTACATAACACACGCATGACATTCTTATTACTTAGATCCTAGCTTACAATGTCATACTGATGACATGGACTACTAAATAGGTATTTCGTTTCTTTTACCGCTGGGGACTAAAGAATTTGCATGTCAGCCTCTATTGACTACCTGAGTATTGCGAGTTCCCTGGGAATGATTGAGCAGACTAGAGAGGACCTTTTTGACTTAGCGCTGGATTAGATGTGAAAAACAGCCAGCAAATGTTGGATCTCCAGAACTGCTAGATCGCCGACTAAAACAAATCCCGATCGAAATATATGCACAGCGTTAAAAAAATGCCTATTATTTAATCGCTGATGTCGGCTATATTTAGTGGCAATCAGTGATGATTCTCTCGCTTATATACCCAATTAAATTTACCAAAGGAGTGTCATAGGCCGTTTAATCGGTGTGTTCCCACTTACAAAGTAAGATATGATGTCAGTAAGTATCATTTCAGTTGTAATGACGTTATAAGCTTAGTTGTAAGCGAGCTTGATAACACGCTTGATTACGAAGTAAGTGATGATGTCAGTAGGTGCCAGTTGAATCGGAGTTATAGTGAGTGAACTATACTTTTAACATTGCACACGCGTGACATTCTATGCTTAGATCGCTCGCTTACAATGTCATACTGATGAGTCATGGATTACTATATAGGTACTTCGTATCTATTAGCGTGGGGTGGTTGGCCTGTTCAGGAGTGACTTGAGTTTAATCTGTAGAACTCTAACTGGCAATATCAGGCACATGACAGGTATATGCGATAGATTCATACTGGACTACTGAGGACTGTGTGTGAGGACAGAGAAGAGTCCGAGACGATGGAACATCTTCTTTAAGGCTGTCCTAGAGACTAAGAGTAAGTAAATAGGTTTCATGCGGCCCCTTGCATGCTTGAATGGGCCAAGTAGATGGGCTAAAGTACTTTTTATACCCTTCACCAGGCGCTCAAACGGAGTGAAGGTTATATTCATTTTGTTCTTCCATTTGTAACGCCTATAAGGAGGTGTGGTAGGTTTGACAATATATATATATAAATGATCAGGGTCGACTTCTGAGTCGATTTAAAGATGTCCGCCTGTCCCCGCGATTACAGCCGCAGTTTAAGAGATATCGAGCAGAAATTTGGCACAAAAGCGTACATCCTCAAAGCAGGGGTTAAGTTCTAAGATGAACCATTTCGGGCCAAAACTACTCCTACTCGGTCAAAAACTAATCACACATACCATAGATATACGATTATAGTCACATTTTAAACGCCATTGAGCTGAATCTTTATATGCAAGCCTCTGTCCTCTAAGTGAAGATTCAGTTCTAAGATGAAAAGATCGATCGGAACCTACACCCATCTCCCATGCAAATTGCCCCTTTTTGGGGGTCTCTTCCTGCAATTACAGCCACAGTTGTAAAGGTATCGAGTTGCAATTGGGTAGTTAAGCTTCTATCCTCTAAGAGGAGGTTAAATTCCAAGATGTGCAAGATCGGACAAAAACCACACCCATACCGCATACAAACTTTCTTTTTTGGGGTGTCCCTCTATCTGCCCCCGCGATTACTGCCGTAGTTTAAAAAATATCGAGCCAATCAATCACTTTGTCCCAATCACTTTGATTGTTGCTAGATTTGTCTGTATGAAAAGTCGCCTAACGGATGATCTTATATCCTGAAGTTCATTGTTAGCATTACAGCAAGTGCTTTTGCCGGATTGATTGTGAATTTGCTTATATATTCTTCACGCTCAGATTTCGCCTAGGATAGCTACTCCAGTCCGTTTTATTTTACAATTTCTAAAGATCTACTTTCAGAGTTAGCGATAGCGATTACCATTTCCACTTCGCTCACATAATTCATATGTGACAATAAATTTCCAATTCAGTCACACATAAGACAGTATCACAATTCTTAAGCGTGTTTTGAATATATAATAAAAAAAGCCATAATAATAAATAAACTTCGAGCAAACAGACATTTGAATATGAATTGCTCGTCGTATAGAAATTACAACTTTGCAAAAATATCATTTATATTTTCCTTAAAATGATGCCAACTACAGTTTCACATATGGCTGGCAAGGAGAAAATCATATATATCAAATAACTTGAAATTCATGAGCAGAAATAAATTTAAACCAATTTCCCCAAAAAAAGGAACATTAAACCACCCCACCCAGCACCTCTTACATACAAAAAAATGATACTTTCACCCCTCCTGCAGCAGCATCGAAGTACCAACTAAATTACCTGGCAACATGGAAACACGTAGTTGGCCAAGAAAAACGTTAACATAAAATAGGACAGGAGGAGACGATCTAAAGGGAAAATGCATTAATTTACAGCAAACTACAACTAAATAGAAATGTAACGAAAAACTAAATATTATCCGTAAAAAGCTATAAAATTTAATAGTTATGACGAGCAACAGTTCCTGTGCTATAGCGGAGGTGGAGGAGGGAAAGGGATATATGTTAGACAGTCATTGGAGTAGGTGGATAAATGGCAAATTGGCAAACATTATGTTACGTTATTCGTTGGGTCATAAAGGACAATTACTCTCACAGCCACTACATAGACAGACGATTTAACGGTGTGGACCAGACCGGGTCCCTCTTCTGGGTTGTAATCAACTTGTGATATGCTTCATATACTAGTTCTCACATGTAATGAAATTGTTTTCGTATTTAATTGTTTATGTCTTTCACTGCTGGATGGGGGGGTGGTTGTAGACCAGCCATGGCAAAATATCGGTTTCCGACGCTGCTGATAGCCATAAAACGGTTGGACAGGGAACTGGAAGTGAATGGATTTCATCAGTTCGGTTGATGAAACCAAACAATTTAACGAATACATT
Organism: Muscina levida; assembly: GCA_964034835.1. Lineage (NCBI taxonomy): Eukaryota > Metazoa > Arthropoda > Insecta > Diptera > Muscidae > Muscina > Muscina levida. The sequence goes on from OZ035882.1 coordinate 141,046,030, forward strand.
GTAATAGGTAGTAAAAGTAAATGTATGGAAAGTAATTACGACAATTGCTAATTGGTATTGAAAAAATTAGAGAAAATCAACTAACAAAGAAACCCTCGAAGGATTGTAGGCAAACGGTCACTACGTGGTCATGGAAGGGGTTTAGACACTCTCCAAGAGTGATATAGACTAATAAATGATTTGGAGAAATATTGGTTGTGTGTTCTTAAAAACTTATAGTCGCATCGTCATACTTATGTTAATGTTCATATAAGACAACAATAAATTAATTTATATGTTAAGGTTAACGGCGATAAGTTGCACGAAACTGGAGTAGACTAGTAATAAATGGTAAAAATTTTCCGTCTTATCTTAGAACTTGATCTCCGCAAATTTAAATATTCTCCAATCGTACGTTTAGAAGTTATGAGAGGAATATTAATTTTTAAATATATGTAGGTAATTTTGTATGAGAGGTACCAGAAGGAGTCAGTCGATTTATTCCTTTTCATTACTGAGTCAAATTTTCATAAGCGCATATCTTTCGCAAAATATTAATGAATTTAGTGTACTTTCAAAAAAAGTGTATGTAAAACTATGATGGTGAACTCGGTCATTTCTATGTAAGGTACCAGAAGGGGTGTGGTACAAGGACGCACAGACAAATGCACTACGCGGCGTTTTTGCTCTCTCATATTGTTCACACATGTTGCGTTCACACATTGAAGAAGTCCAAACAAAATCATTTAATCTCGCTGCAGCAGTCGATCGTCGTGGTTGTTTTACACTAAAAGAAAAAAATTAAGGACGAATAAGCGAGTAAGCGAGTAAGCTCTGTAAGCGAGTAAGCATATGATACTTCTATGATAAATTTAAGGGTGAATATTAGCTAGAGAATCGTCAGTTATCAGTATCGGTTAAGGTTTACTCAAGTTATTCCGCCCACCAGCGAGTCAGACAGACGGACATTTCTAAATTGCCCATAAATTTTGGGGAATTTTTTGTTTATTTCCAAAAAAATTAAATTTTTTTAAGTTTGGGTCATTTTTATACCCTTACCCTACGGGTAGAAGTGTATATATCATATGATACGACCCAAAAGTGTAACATAAAGAAAGAGTTACTTTAGACCATAGGTTTCTTTGAACCAAATTAGGTTCAAACTTTCGTTTGAGCCATGTTCGTCTGTCCGTCCCTCTGGTTGTCCGGCAGGTACACACGATAACTTTCAAAAGACGCAACCAATTGTTTTGAAACTTTGCATGGGTTAATATTTCCTCAAAACTACTTACGATATTGCCAATTGGCTACATGGCCACGCCCCTTCTGGTACCTTCCATAGAAATGTACTATCCACCCTTTTTAGAACACGAGTTCTCGATTCTGTATTTAGTAAAGCTTTATAATAATTTGAAGAAAAAACTGATAGTCTAGCCATGCCACTTCTAGTACCTCTCGTAAAAATATGTCATTCCGCCCACTTTCGAAATCGAATAATAACATCAATACACCAAACGTCATCGTGCCCAAATTCTATATTAAGTAAAGCTACGCTAGAATAAAGTTTTGGAAAAAATAAATGCAAGTCTAGGCACGCCACTTCTGTTACCACCCATACCCATCTGGTACCGCCCACTTTAGAAATCGATTAATATTATTAATACAACCAACGTGATCGTGCCCAAATTCTGTATTTTACTAAAGCAGAATAAAGTTTTGGAGAAAAAATCAGCCTAGCCACCCCCCTTCTTGTACCTCCCATACCCATCTGATGCCGACTTTAGAAATTGTAAAATAATAATATTTTTAATAATAATAAACTTTCTTACTGGTTAACTTTTTATTTGTTTTTTGTTTAATTCAAATTTCATTTTCATCACATCACAATTTTTCCTTTCTAGCGAATCACTGTGTGCCAGTTCCAGTGTGATCGTTGTCTGGTCCAGTGTTTGCAGTGCCAGGTGCTGAAGGACTTTCCGTCCCACTCGTGGGTGGATAGTCAAGGCTTGTGGGTGGAAAGCCAAGGCTTGTTGGATTTTCCGTCTCACTGGTGGGCGAATAGTCAGGGCTTGTCGGATTTCCCGTTCCACTGGTGGGTGGATAGCTAGGTGCTGTAGAACTTCCCGTACCATTGGTGGTTGCAGTGCCAGGTGCTGTGGGACTTTGCGTCCCACTCGTGGATGGATAGCCAGGACTTGTGGGAATTTCCGTCCCACTGGTGGGTGGATAGGCAGGGCTTGTGTGACTTCCCGTTCCACTAGTGGGTGGATAACCAGGGCTTTTCGGATTTTGTGTCACACTGGTGAGTGGATCGACAGGTGCTGTGGGACTTCCCGTTCCACCGGTGGGTACATAGCCAGGGCTTGTGGAACTAGTGGGTGGATAACCAGGCCCTGTAGAACTTCCCAATCCACTGGTGGGTGGGTAGCCAGGGCTGGTGGGACTTCCCATCCCACTTGTTGGTGTATAGGCAGGGCTTGTGGTTCCTCCCGTCCCAATAGTGGGTGCATAACCAGGGCTTGTGGGACTGCCTGTCCCACTGGTAGGTGAATAGCCAGTGCTTGTGGAACTTCCCAATCCACTGGTTGGTGGGTGGCCAGGGCTGTTAGGACTTTTCGTCCAGCTGGTAGTTAAATAGACAGGACTAGAGAGAATTCCTGTCCCAATTGTGGGTGGATAGTCTGGGCTTATGGAACTACCTGTGTCAGGGCTTCTGCTGGGTAAATTGCCAGTGCCAGTGCTAGTAATCATTTCCGAATAATTGCATGGATAGCCATTTTTACAAATGGGATTGGGTATTATCGGTATGACCGTACCAAAACCACAGGTTCTACAAGAAGGTTTCCGTAGCCTTCTAAGGCGGGCATTACAATCTCTTAGCAACAGGGCGATAACAGCAACAGCAAAGATTATAGACAACTTCATAGTACAGCCGTTAGAATAACTATGATCTGCCTAAAGCTAAGTTTGTAAGTGTATACTGCAACAAAAACTACATATTCTAAACAGCTGTTACCCATAAAATTTCAACAAGTTGTGGACAAGTTAAATAAGAAACTAAAACTGATAGTAAAAATATAATGTATATGAAATTATATAAAACTACGAAAATAAATATCAAAAAACCCAAAATTGAGCACACGGGGTCAATTTCTATTTAATATACACTTTAAAGTAAATATTAGATGTAGGCTAATTAATGTCATACTGTTTGTTTAGGTGAACGTTCGTAGTTACCTGCTCTAAGCCATGCGCACCTGTTTCATAAACTCACTTACAAGTTAAGATGTCTCCTACTAATTATTTTCGATATTCGGCTTCGTTTGTCAGCTAAAGTAAATAATTTGATATATATATTCAAGTAGAAGTCAATACCTAATTATGTCTTTAGTTGCATAGACATTTTAGATCGAAAGCATCACTTAAACGAAGTTCATGGCAACGACAAACATTTTTTGTAAATTTGTACAGATGTTTAAATATTGTGACATAAAAATTTCACTGCGTTCCTGTTACATTTTTAAATAATGAATATCATTGTGTATAGAAAATTATAATATAATTTTCCCTTAGCTTTAATCGCACAACGTACTTTTCACAGAATATTATCATGTTAATAGTGTCTTGTAACAAAGTGAAGGTGAAAATGTTACCAACCAAACAAGCTATAGTGTTGCCAGATGCAATTAATATTACTAGAGATATTAGATTTAAGAGCTATCTACCGACAAGCTGTCTTATTGGAACACCCATATATCAATAAATTGTGGCAAAATTGGGGTTCTCAAAAACTGCATAAGGCAGCACACGTCCACATGACTTAAAGCAGATAATGTTGACAAACAATGTCAAATTAATTAGCAGAAATTTAGTATTTATTTTATAAATATTTAATATGTATATTAATAAAAAGCGTGTGCCAAACTTTTTTTGCACGATGTTTATTGCTCGTTTTCATATTTATATTAATATTATTTTTGCATTTGTATAATTTTGTTGCAGTTTTTTTGCGAAACAATTGCTTAGAATATAGCTGCAGTGTTATAAATACCCAGGGACTGAGCTTTAAGAATATCACAGTCATTCTATCGGTTGTACTATGAAGTTGTCTTTAATCATCACTTTGGCTGTAGTCGCCTTCTTCCTACAAGATTGCAATGCTTGGCACAAGTATGTTGTCGATAATACTTTACCGGAAAAACTCTGTCCACCAGGATATCTAAAGCGATTTCTAAACTTTCCAAATTCTAATACTACTGACTGCGTTTTCATACTTCCCGAAGCAGGCAAAAAACCACCTCCCGGATGGGCGTATCTCCTATTTCGAAAGGCTCCACTACCGAGACAGGCACCGGTCCCACTTCCATAGGTTCAACTACCTGGTCAGGCGAACCTCTACTGGAACCGACACAATTTTCGAGTCAATTACTGTTCCCACTGGAACAGGCACTCAGTGAATGTTTTATCTAAAAATTTAAAAAAAATCTTAGTAGCTGCTTGTTTTAGTAAAATTAAATATTGTTCCAATTAAAGATATTATTTTGTCAAAAAAAAATTGTTTTCCTTAGCATATTATATATGAGGTATAGGATGATATATATCTAAATACATATAGACATAAAATTGCTTACTGTCTGACTGATCATTGGCCAGAACATATTGGGGTGTACATTCTCCTTGGAAGAAGGAATTTTTCGTAATTCGTATCTTTAGGTGTAAAAAGGACTAAAAAGGGATTAAACTGGTGCCATCACCTAGACCGATCGGCTAGAATCAAAGAGCGGGTGACAAAAGGGTTGAAACTGATACCATTACATAGACAAAACGGCTAAATATAACACAGTACAACATTTTGCAGCTCATTGGTTTGGGAGTCAATTCTAAGAACTGCAAGTAAAAGTAGCCCCAAAAAGTAGAAGTTCTACATCATTCGTTTTGTCAAGTTACATGCCATAATAATTTAATATCGATTTGAAGTTAGTAAGTATTGTATAGGGGAATTTGTCACGTTTTAGGATCTTTTGTTAGACATTTTAGTGTACTCCGCCCATTGTTCAAAATAAAAATTTCGTCTGAAAATTCATATTCCATTCGGGAATAGCAATCTTCACATGATGAATGGGGTTTAGTAGGCGTAATGACTCAGAGAGCAATGCCAATGGTATCGTAGTTACTGGTAGGGCCAGGTAAGTGAGCGATAGTGAACGTTGAAGCTGATGCAATTCACAAAGAATGCAGCGTTTGTACCCATATTGGGCGGTTAGAAACAATGTCTTTTCTTCATGGGGTAAGGGTTAATATTATAGGACGAAAAACTCTAAAGCCTCCAGAAGGCAACAGAAAACCACTGAATGTATTTTTCCACGAACAATTAAACAGTACTACTTTGATTTGGGACTCAATTCTGAAAATGTCACGTGGAAGTAGCCCCAAAAAAAAAGAACTTTTGCATCATTCGTTTTATCAAGTTGGCTGCAGTAATAATTTATTGACCATTTGAAGTTTTTTGTTAAAGTTGGATTTTAAGCACTTTTTCTATATTTTCACACGGTTATATCGCAGTATACAGGAATATCGCTTTTGTGTCAGAAGCAAAGTTGTGGAAAAGTACAATTTATTGTACCAAATAGTGATACTTATGGTTCCTATTCAAAATCGAAGTACAACTTATGGACCCAAAAACTACAATTATGGTATCAAAAAGTACAATTTATTGTAACAAAAAGTGCAATTTATGGTACCAAAAATTTCACTTTTTGGTAAAACAAATTGTACTTTTTGGTACCAACAATTTCCCTTTGTGGTACAATAAACTGTAGTTTTTGTTCTATGAATTGAACTTTATGGTACAATAAATTTTCCTTTCGGTACCATAAATTTTAGTTGTCGGTACCATAAGTTGTACTTAGATTTTGAATAGGTACCATAAGTATCACTTTTTGGTACAAGATTGCACTTTTGGTACAATAAATTGTACTTTTTGATACCATAAATTGTACTTTTAGGTACCATAAATTTCACATTTTGTTAAAATTAATTGAACAAGCAAGTACAACAATTTTTGTTGTAATAAATTTAACTTTTTAAATTTGTAATCCAATTCAGCAGAAAATGTAAAAACCGGGGAAAATTTATATATTTTTTTGGCCATTTGTAAGGCACTGGATGCACTTTTGTGGGTAGAGATGTTTCGCATGTTTTTGTTCTCCTATTCAATATTCACAACTTTGTTTCAGACACAAAAGAGATATTCCGTACGGTATACCGAGATAAAATCGTGTTAAAATACAGAAAAAGTATTAAAAATCCACCTTGAGGTAAAAAAATTCGTATGTCCATTAAATTATTAATGCAGCCAACTTGACAAAGCGAATGATGCAGACGTTCTAATTTTAGGTCTATTCTCAAAATTCTCAAAATTGAGTCCCTTATCAATAAGCTGAAAAATGTTGTACTGTGTTATGCTGCCTTCGGGAACGAGCAGAGTATGAAAGTGTTCCCTCCATATTGCAGCACACTCTGCATGTCCCTGACCAGGTCTCCATCTCCGTCCTTACAGGTGGGGATCCCTGATCCAAAATCATTGTCTTTTACCTTTTTGTAGAACTTTTGAGCTTTGCCTCTATATCTGTACTTTTCGATATCCTGGCTATCTCTTTTCTTCCAAAGACGCTTTATTTTTTATTAAAAAAAAAACTTAATTTCCCTTTGCACCCCATGAATGAGGTACGGGATAGCTTCTCGTGTTGTAGTGAATTAACACGCTTTCTATTTTTAGATTCACAACTAACGGCACCTACTTGTTTATTGACGAATGCGAACGTCAATGTTTGAGAAACTCTTACTAGACACGCCGATTGACTCGACACTTAATACTGAGAAGTTGCTGTCAACAACATTCGAGGGGAGCCGACAATGAAAGAACATTTTTTTTAAGATGACTGGAGCCAGGTTTGAACCTGCGATCTCCCGCATGGTAGTCGCGTGTGCTAAACACTATGCCACGGCCGGTCTCCCTTCTCTTCTCATTATATCGTTCTGTTACAGCTCACTATACTATTAGCTGCAGTTTTGCCTTGTGTGCAACATCCATTTTGTCAGAGAATACGCGATATTCATAGTGGTACCAGGACTTGAACTAGTGGTACCAGGACGGTCGTTGCGGCAGTGGTCATATAATTCGCAATATCTTTCCAATGGGTGTTCTGAATATCAAACGAACGAAAGTTTTCTTGAAGTAATTGCGATGGTTGGTTGGAGTAGACATTGGCTATCTCGGTGGTATGCAGCTTTGTAATGTCTAGCTTCCTATGCATTTGGTTATAAGGGAGGTTTGCTTGAAGTAGCTGCTACAGTTTGTTGGAGTTGGCATTGGCTATCTTGGTGGTATGCAGTCTAGCTTCCTCTGCGTTTGGTTACCAGCGTTAGTCAATGTGTGCACCGCGCATCACACGCACATCCATAACGCTTAAGACACGCCTTCCATTCATTACCACGTGATCATTCTGGTTTCTTGTCATTTGATCAGTAGATATCCAAGTTGCCTTGTGGATATCTTTATCCAGGAATCTGGTTCCACTCACTAACATGTTTCTTGCCAACGCAAAGCTAACCAGTCTGAATCCGTTATCGGAGATGTTGTTGTGTAGACTGAATTTTTCGACTGCTGAACCATGGGTATCTTCCCTTCCTATTTTAGCATTACAATTTCCCAGAAAAATTTTAAAGTCATATGCAGGGCAGCGGTCATATATCGTTCCTCCAGGCTCTCTTTGATAATATAATATCCTCGTCTTGGTCTTCCATCGGGTTGTGTTTACTAATTAGCGTGAGGTAAAAATATTACGCCTTGATGCGAATATTCAGTTACTTACAGGGTTAAATCGCGAGACCAGGTGTCGAAGTCGCTTTCCGACTACGAATCCAACTCCAAATTCTTGTCTTTCTGCATGGCAGGTGTGAAAGATGTTACAGTTCTTTTGTCGTGTGCATCCCTGTGCCGTCCATCTCATTTCCTGCATGAAGGTGATGTCAGATGTCGAGGACATCTGGCAATTGGATAGAAGCACCATCTCTGTATAGAGTTCGAACATTCCAGGCGACTTCTGTAATTTGTCCAATTCAACATTAATAAAACACTTTTTTTTAAAAAGGTATGAAATATTCAACTTTATTCTTTGATGTTTGATTTACAACTAAACTAAAACCTGATTGTTACAAACTAAATATATAACATTTACTTTGATTTCAAGAAACAAGTTTTAACGGTACTTTGAAATAAAGAGTATGAAGAATTCCAAATATAACGATAAATAGGAAAAGTATTGATGGGCAATGAATGACAAATTATAATATATAAAGGAAATTTATTGTGAAGAATAAGTAATAAAGAAGTATGAAGAAAAATTAGAGATGAGTAACATTACTCATAACTGGCGCTTATCCTTAAGTCATGGTCCTTATAACGTTTGCAAAGTTCTTGCTTTTCCTTTTATTGTGTTTTCATAATAGTTGTTTTTGTTTAAGGATAGTTGCTTATTCGGCGACCACGTCCGATCCTAGTTTCTTGGGGCATTTCCCGGGGAATATGTGATCTCTCGGAAGTTGTGAGCTGCTTAGGGACCTCCAAAGAGAGATTCTGGATATTCGCAAGTCAATAACGATCAGAAAATCCCCCATTCCCCATATAAATATTCATCTCTATAAATATTCTCTTTATTAACAACATTTTTGCAATGTCCCCTCTGCCCACTAAAAGAAATTTCAATGTTCCTCTTTATATGCATAGCTGTAGTGCCAAGTACTATCTATGTACCAAACTTTAGCTCTGTGCTCATTTTTCACTTGATCTCTTTTCCCATCGAACAAAAACATAAATTTTGTCTAAAAATTTTAACCTTTCTGTATATGCCACCTCCGCCCACTATTGAAAATTTAAAATTACTGAATACCAAATGTTATCTCTCTGTGGATTTAATTAAGTTTTGCCAAGCCCCCTTGGTCGACCGTTAAATGAAAATTTCGTTTTGCATATTCATATATGTGTTTCCGTGTATTATCTGATTACCAAAATGTTACCTCTCTAGAGCAAAAATTCAAAATTTTGGTCTGCAAGTTACATCCTCTAGTGTCAAGTACTATCTGTATATCAAATATTGTCTCTTTAGGAGAAAATAAAACATTGCCACGACCCCTCTGCCTATAGGGTAAAAATCTTCTTTTCATATTGTACTTTAACTATCTATCAAATATCATTGGTTTGGCCATTTAGACGCGATGGAGCCACACACAAACAGACAACAAACAAACATTAAAATTTATAATATAACATTTTTAAGAATACGGATTAATAAATTATTTGGTTATTATTGTTAACTATTTTTTGTTTAATTTAAAAATTAGCCACTTTTTATTGAAAAAAGTTCATGTGTGGTGCGTGTTTCAGTGTGACCGTAGCCTGGTTCGGTGCTGTGGGACTTCCTGTTCCACTAGTGGATCAATAGCCTGGGGTTGATGGATGGGAAGTGATTCACGGTTCCGGTGGGCTTGGGGGTGGATAGGCAGTCCCTGTGGTTGAAGGTGGATAGGCAGTCCCTGTGCTTGAAGGTGGATAGGCAGTCCCTGTGGTTGAAGGTGGATAGGCAGTCCCTGTGGTTGAAGGTGGATAGGCAGTCCCTGTGCTTGTAGGTGGACAGCCAGGATAATTGCATGGATGGCAATTGTTACAAATGGGATAGGGTATTATCGGTATAGCCATACCAAAACCACAGGATCTACAAGGACGTCTCCTATGCCTATGCCTAGCATAGCGGGCATCCGAACCTTGTAGCAACAGGGCGATGACAGCAAAAGCGAAGATGACTGATAACTTCATAGTACAGCCTATAGAAAACCTATGAGGTGCTTAAGGTTAAGACCATGGCTTTATATAGCAAAAAAGACACTATATTCTAATAAACTGTTGCTCGAGAAACTCTAACAAATTGTGGCCAAGTTAAATAAGAAACTGCATATGAAAGTTAATTTAAAGTAAAGAAAAAAACATAATAGATAATAAATAAAAAAAATTAAGGTAAATAATATATATGTGCTAATTTATAGCACACAGTTGCTATTTATTTAAAAGTGTCTCTTTGAATGCCACTTTTTATGTGCTTTAACCCTTATCCAGTATTAATGGGTCAAAATTGCCCAAACCGTTTTTGAGTTCTTATAACTTTGGACGTTCTGAAAACTGATTCGTGAAATTTTCTGACAATTATTTATTTGGCCTTAATTTGGTCTTAAAAGTTCAATTAAGTTAAATACTCTTTTTGGATGTGCCCTACGAACAAAGTTACGGATACTGTATTTATGGGTCAATATTGCCCAATACAAATATCAACGAAATTGTTAACTATGTATAATTTTTATAGCGATTTAGGCATATCTAAGTCAAATATATTAGCTGTGAATTTCTTCAACAGTTATTATATCCATTCAGTTTTCAAGAAAACTGGATTCTGGTAGACGAAATTTCATCAAAAGCATATTTGGGCGTTCTTCTCTTAGCTCGTATGTATTTCGATCTCGTGGTGTGGCTAGTAAGATTATGAGATGATAAGAAGCGGAGGCCAATATTGAAGGCAACGAATTCCGAATGTACTCCGTCACTCCTTTCGATAAAAAGTCAGACAGAAATTTAGACAAGCGCGAGATAAACTAGCTCTTATAAGTGACTTTTGGTATCGCTGGGAAGGAAATTTTAGAATAATATGTTATTCCTGAATAATATGTTATTCCTGGCGGGACCGGCCATGGCACAGTGGTTAGAACACGCGACTACCATGCGGGAGATCACAGGTTCAACTCCTGGCTCCAGTCATCTCTCCTCGAATGTTGTTGACAGCAACTTCGCAGTGTAAGTGTCGAGTCAATCGTCATATCTAGTAAGAGCTACTCAAACAGTGACGTTCGCATTCGTCGATAAACAAGTAGGTGCCGCGAGAAGTTATCCCATACCTCATTCATGGGGTGTAAAGGGAAATTAAGTTTTTTTTATGTTATTCCAGGCAAAAGTACGATCGTAGGTGAACAATTAGTTACATACCGTGAACGTAACCCTTTCATGAAATATATACCCTCTAAATCCGGCAATTATGGGCTAAGAATCCCATATATACATGTTTGTTGCAAGCAAACACATACACATAAAGCTGTAAACTGAAAGCCGGAACAAGATATTTGCATAGTTTTGGATTTAGTTAAAGATTCGAAATGTCGAAAAGTTATATGCAACAATTTACTTACATCCTAAGGATTTCGAAATGAACTACTCAAACGAAACCTTACTATGGTTCTCCAGTCCGAAAAATAAAACGTACCTTCTGCTAATAAAATTGGACATAAAAAAAATACCAGAAAACTTTTCTCAATTCTTCTCGATAAAGAAAATAAGACAATCATTTTCGCATTTGTTGTCGTACACAAGCAAAATAGGTTTGTCATTTTAGTAAGCACATTATATCATACTAACGCCATGACATTGGCCAGAAATTGCACTTGCAGCCACAGATCTAATCGATGGCTCTCAACCCTATTCCACAACATTTTGAACATTACAAAATATAACGCTTATTATTTACTTACTTCAATAAATCAAGACTGGAATAAGAAAAATAATTTATGACGTCTTATATCTTAGAAAGGATTAGGCAGGCGTCTTGTTCAACAGGAAATATCTCGGCGAGCTCATATTTCTTCCAGCAATTCAGCTAAAGCAATCGTACGCAGTTTAAATCCTGCTGCAACAAGTGAACTGCAAAAGACAAACCTTACAAGCGACCGTTGCTATGTATACCCCAAATGTTCAAATAGTACAAAATACTCAGAAAATGTTCCAAATGTGCAAAGTTTGTGTGCAAAAATCATTGTAATAGCATTATTTCTTTAAAAACGGTCGAACTATTTAAAAAAATTTAAATGTTCAAGTAAATCTGTATTGGGCAAAATTGACCCATAAATACAGTATACGTAATTTTTTTTAAGTACAGGATAAGGGTTAAGCCACGCGCATCTGTATTCGCTTATAAACTCACTCTCATGCTAAGATAATTTCCACTCATTTGTTCAATCTTCGGCTTATCTTTTAGCTCAAGTAAATAAGTTGCTTGATATATCCAAGAATTAGTCAATATTCTATAATCTCTTTAGTGGGATAGACATTAATAGTAATAAACTAATAGTTTATTAATAAACTTTATAATCACCTCGAAAATCCTTCATCGTTCGGTCGCGCATTCATCCCAAATGTTGATTTTGCATTCTCGCATCAATTTCGCTGTTGCCGAATTCTTCGTCATTGTGTACTTTGGCTTAAGAATATTCATCGACAGTTTCAAAGCGGAATTTGCAGTTCGACTGCATTTCAACAATGTGGTAGCCATGTCAGAGAATGCAGCGACCAACGTTATATGAGATCTTGACCGAATTGTTGCCAGAATCAACAAAAAACCAGTACAGAAATTTCAGTCAGTTGAACTGACTGATAAATACCATCACCCAATATAAGATATTGTTTAAGTCTTGAGTTATTGAAATTAACCGATTTGTAATTAAAACCAGTTAGAAAGTTTCAGTCGGGCAACCCAACTTACATTTACCCTCAGTAAAACAAATAATTTTTTATTATATTGATATTATTACTCGATTTCTAAAGTGGGCGGAGTGGTACATTTGTATGGGAGGTACGAGAAGGGGTGTGGTTAGGCTTCCAGATTTATTCTCCATTACTTTATCCTGTTATAGCTTTACTAATTACAGAATTTGGGCTCGATTGCCTTGGGTGTACTGATATTATTAGTACATCCCTAAAGTGGGCGGAAAGGTACATTTGTATGGGAGATACCATAAGGGGCGACGCTAGATTTCCAATTTTTTCTCCAAAACGTTGTCCTGTTATAACATAACAAAATACAGAATTTGGTCACGTATCGTGTAGAGTGTATTGATATTATTACCCTATTTCTAAAGTGGGCGGAGTGGTACATTTGTATGGGAGGTACCAGAAGGGGCGTGTCTAGAGTTCCAGATTTTTTCTCCAAAATATTATCCTGCTTAAACTTTACCAAATACAGAATTTGGGCTCGATCGCGTTAGGTCTTTTAATAATATTAATCGATTTCTAAAGTGGGCGGTACCAGATGTGTATGGGAGGTACCAGATGGGGCGTGAATAGACTTCCAATTTTTTTCTCCCAAACTTTATCCTGTTATAGCTTTACTAAAAATAGAATTTGGGTACGATCACGTTTAATTTATTGATATTATTTCTCCATCTCTATAGTGGGCGGAAAGGTAGATTTGTATGGGAGGTACCAGAAGGGGCGTGGCTAGGCTTTTAAATTTTTTTCCAAAACTTTATCCTGTTATAGCTTTACCAAATACAGAATTTGGGGACGATCCCGTTGGGTGTATTGATATTATTACTCGCTTTCTAAAGTGGGCGGAATGATGTATTTGTATGGGAGGTACCAGAAGGGGCGGGGCCATGTAGCCCATTTGCAATACCGTAAGTAGTTTTGAGAAAATAATAACTCGTGCAAAATTTCAAAACATTTGGTTGCGTCTTTCGAAAGTTATCGTGCGAACCAGCCGGACAGCCACCAGACAGACAGACTGACAGACGGACATGGCTCAAACGACTTAAAAAGTCATGAATCGAATTTGGTTCAAAGAAACCTAGGGTCTAAAGTCTCTCCTTCTATGTGTTACACTTTTGGGTCGTATCAAATGATATATACCCTCATCCCTAAGGGTGATGGTATAAAAATAAAATTTTTAGCAATTTTCTATTTTTCTATTCGCAAAGCGACAAAAATGTAATTTCTGTTTTTCCTCAAATCAGGCGATGCAATGCAAAATTTTGCCAAAAAAATAATAATTCTTCGATTTTTCCAAATTTTCCGAGTATTCCACCGAGAATTTATCTATTTTTCCATTTGGAAAGTCATTTCGGAATTATTATCCGAAATAGCAAATCATACGACAAAAAGCAAAATGTCGTCAAACCAGTACAGAAATTTCAGTCAGTTAAACTGACTGATAAATACCATCACCCAATATAATATATTGTTTAAGTCTTGAGTTATTGAAAATAATCGATTTGTAATTAAAACCAGTTAGAAAGTTTCAGTCGGGCAACCCGACTTACATTTACTCTTACCCTCAGTAAAACAAATAATTTTCTATTTTATTGATATTATTACTCGATTTCGAAATTGGGCGGAGTGGTACATTTATATGGGAGGTACGTGAAGGGGTGTGTTTAGGCTCCAGATTTATTCTCCATAACTTTATCCTGTTATAGCTTTACTAAATACAGAATTTGCGCACGATTGCGTTGGGTGTACTGATATTATTACTACATCCCAAAAGTGGGCGGAAAGGCACATTTGTATGGGAGGTACCATAAGGGGCGTGTCTAGACTTCCAATTTTTTCTCCAAAACTTTGTCCTGTTATAATATAACAAAATACATAATTTGTGCACGATCGTGTAGAGTGTATTAATATTATTACCCTATTTCTAAAGTTGGCGGAGTGGTACATTTGTATGGGAGGTACCAGAAGGGGCGTGTCTAGACTTCCAGATTTTTTCTCCAAAACTTTATCCTGCTTAAACTTTACCTAATACAGAATTTGGGCACGATCGCGTTAGGTCTTTTAATAATATTAATCGATTTCTAAAGTGGGCGGTACCAGATGTGTATGGGAGGTACCAGATGGGGCGTGAATAGACTTCCAATTTTTTTCTCTAAAACTTTATCTTGTTATAGCTTTACTCAAAATAGAATTTGGGTACGATCACGTTTAATTTATTGATATTATTTCTCCATCTCTATAGTGGGCGGAAAGGTAGATTTGTATGGGAGGTACCAGAAGGGGCGTGGCTAGGCTTTCAAAATTTTTTCCAAAACTTTATCCTGTTATAGCTTTACTAAATACAGAATTTGGGGACGATCCCGTAGGGTGTATTGATATTATTACTCGATTTCTAAAGTGGGCGGAATGATGTATTTGTATGGGAGGTACCAGAAGGGGCGGGGCCATGTAGCCCATTTGCAATACCGTAAGTAGTTTTGAGAAAATAATAACTCGTGCAAAATTTCGAAACATTTGGTTGCGTCTTTCGAAAGTTATCGTGCGAACCAGCCGGACAGCCACCCGACAGACAGACAGACAGACAGACAGACAGACAGACGGACATGGCTCAAACGACTTAAAAAGTCATGAATCGAATTTGGTTCAAAGAAACCTAGGGTCTAAAGTGACTCCTTCTATGTGTTACACTTTTGGGTCGTATCAAATGATATATACCTTCATCCCTACGGGTGATGGTATAAAAATAGAATTAAAATTTTTTCGAATTTTTCCGGAGTTTGTCAAGTGCAGGACAGCGGTCATATATTTCTTTCAGGCGCTCATAGAATGCTTCTTAAATGCTCTCGTCTTTGTCTTCCGTCGGGACGTGCACGCAAATCAGCGTGAAGTAAAAATATTTCACCTTGATGCGAATAGTAGCTATTCGTTTACTTACAGGGTTAAACCGCGAGACCAGACTATGAATCCACATCCAAATTCGTGTTTTTCTGCATGGCAGCTGTAAAGATTCCTTTCGTCGTGTGCATCCCTGTCCCGTTCATCCCATTTCCTGTATGGCGGTGATGTCAGCTTTGTATTTGTCGAGGATATCCGCCAATTGGATAGAGGCACCATCGGACATCGGACATTCCAGATGCATATCCTTAAATCATGGTCCTTATAACGTTTGCGGTTGTCTTCCTTTTCCTTTTATTGAGCTTTCATAATAGTTGTTTTCGTTTTAGGAGATCCTAGTTTCTTGGGGCTGGCAACGCCACTAAGAGAGCCGTTATGTTTAGCTTTAATAACTGCTTTTACCTAATTACTTAGACGCATCGGCTACCACTCAACGGATGTTCAATGGCATTGCCCGGGAAATATGTGATCTCTCGGACGTTGTGAGCTACTTTGCGACCTCCGGAGAGAGATTCTGGAATGAAAATGAAAATCTTAGAAAATCCCCATATAAATATTCATCTCTATAAATATTCTCTTTATTAACAACACTTCTGCAATGTCCTCTCTGACCACTGAAGGAAATTACAATGTTCCTCTTTATGTATATGCATAGCTGTAGTGCCAAGTACTCTCTATGTACCAAAATTTTAGCTCTGTGCTCATTTATCTCTTGATCCCTTTTCCCATTGAACAAAAACATAAATTTTCTCCGAAAATATATAAAATGTTATCTTTCAAGGGCTGAAATATGCCACCTCCGCCCACTGTTGGAAATTTAAAATTACTGTATACCAAATGTTATCTCTCTGTGGCTTTAATTAAGTTTTGCCACGCCCCCATGGTGGACCGCTAAATGCAAATTTCGTTTTGCATATTCATATTTGTGTTCCCGTGTATTATCTGATTACCAATATGTGACCTATCTAGAATAAAAATTTAAAATTTTGGTCTGCAAGTAACATCCTCTAGTGCCAAGCACTATCTGTATACCAAATATTGTCTCTTTAGGAGAAAATAAAACATTGCCACTCCCCCTCCGCCTATAAGGTGAAATTCTTATTTCCATATAGTACTTTAACTATCTAACAAATTTCATTGGTTCACCCGTTTAGACGTGATGTGAGCAACACACAAACAGGCAACAAACAAATATTCATATTTATAATATAATAATTTTAGGGATAGGGGTTAATAGATTATTTGGTAATTATTTTTAACAATTTTTTTGTTTATTGTTTAATTCAAAATTTAGTATTTTTTTATAAAAAAAAAAACGTTCATGTGTAGTGTGTGTTTCAGTGTAACCGTTGCCAGGTTCGGTGCTGTGGTAATACCTGTCCCACTAGTGGATCAATATCCAGGGGTTGATGGATAGGAAGGGATTGGCGGGCTTGGGGGTGGATCGTCAAAGCCTGTGGGCGGGACAGGTGGATACGAAGGGCTTGCGGGTCCTGATCCAGAACTTGTTGGATTGGCAGGGGCTGTGGGTGGAGACCAAGGGGCAGAGCCTGTGGGTGGATAGGCAGTGCCAGTGGGTGGATAGGCAGTGCCTGTGGGTGGATAGGCAGTGCCTGTGGGTGGAGTCCAAGGAGCAGTGCCTGTGGGTGGATAGGCAGTGCCTGTGGGTGGAGTCCAAGGGGCAGTGCCTGTGGGTGGATACGCAGTCCCTGTGCTTGTAGGTGTATGGGCAGTCCCTGTGCCTGATGGTGGATAGGCAGTCCCTGTGCTTGTAGGTGGACAGCCAGGACTTGTGGTGGGTGGACAGCCAGGATAATTGCATGGATGGCAATTATTACAAATGGGATAGGGTATTATAGGTATAGCCATACCAAAACCACAGGATCTACAAGGACGTCTCCTACGCCTACCATAGCGGGCATCCGAACCTTGTAGCAGCAAGGCGATGACAACAAAAGCGAATATGATAGATAACTTCATAGTACAGCCTATAGAAAAACTATGATGTGCTTAAAGCTCAGTCCACGGATTTATATAGCAAAAAAACAAAGACTATATTTCAAGTAGCTATTGCTCGGGAAACTCCAAAAAATTTTAGCCCAGTTTAATAAGAATCTTTATATATGACAATTAAATTAAAGTAAAGATAAAATTGTATGAAAATGACAAAATAAATATTAAATATAAAAAAATTTCCACCATTTATATTTAATATACACTTTAAGGTAAATAAGCAATTATGTGCTAAGCTATAGCACACAGTTGTTATTTATTTTAAAGTGTTTCTTTGAAGGCCACTTGTTATGCTTGTTTAAGCCACGCGCATCTGTGTTCGCTCTTATAAACTCACTCTCATGTTAAGACGTTACCCACTAATATTTTTTTTTATCTGCGGCTTATTTTTTAGTTCAAGTAAATAAGTTGTTTGATATATCAATACTCAATAATCTCTTTAGTGGAATAGACATTAAAGCCTTATGGTGTCATGTCCCAATCGAATGGGAAGTAAGACCATATGGCATTATTACCTATAGCCATATTGCACTGCAACGTTCAAGACAATGTCAAAAGTTTTGCGCCTAAAATTGCTATTCATTTTAAGTTGTGTTAAAATTGTGTATCTCAAAATTAAGTGGGTAACATTTTAACCCCTTAGTGTCTTCATAAGCCAACACAGGTTCATACGGCTACTACTGGTGTAGACTTTGACAAACAATGTTAAATTTATAATACTGTCACACAAAATTGAGGTTATTGTTAGGGGGCGGACTAATTCCTGAGTGTATTAAGAAAGGACATTTTCTATTTTAGAAATTTTTTTTGGATTTTAACGAGGATTTTTTTGGTGGAATATTTAAACTCTCTAACTGAGAGGAGTAAGGAGTGTCCTTGTCATCCTTATTTCGAGAAAAGTCAAAAAAACTGCCTTAAAATGAGAAGCACAACATTCAAATGTTCTACAAAATTGTCGATCAGAATATTATACTTGGGGTGATCTAGGACCAACAATCGTTCTCAAACTTCTACCAACACTGTGTAAACATTGACCTTAAATAGTCAAAGTATTTATGTTTCCTTATGTTTTAATGAATTTTTTGACATCAGATGTCTTCAATGCAATTTGAAGAGGATTTTTTTTTTGTGGAACATTTTAACTTTTCTCTTCTTTTCGTCCTTTATTCGATAAAAGTCAGAAAAGGACCTTAAAATTGGCCATTCCAGCATTTAAATGTTCTGAAGAAATATTGCTCAGAAAATTCGATTTGGGGTGATCTAAGACCAAAAATCGATATCTCTAACTTTTACTCGTGATTTTGTTTTTTTTTTGATACACTGTGTGAACAGCGACCTTAAATAGTCAAAGTATTTATGTTTCTTAATGTTTAAGTGACTTTTTTTGATATCAGATGTCTTCAATGCAATTTGAAGAGGATTCTTTTTTGTGGAACATCTTAACTTTTCTCTCTTTTTCGTCCTTTATTCGATAAAAGTCAGAAAAGGACCTTAAAATTGGATTTTCCAGCATTTAAATGTTCTACAAAAATATTGCTCAGAAAATTCGATTTGGGGTTATCTAAGACAAAAAATCGATATCTCTAACTTTTACTAGTGATTTTGTTTTTTTTTTGTTGAAACACTGTGTGAACAGCGACCTTAAATAGTCAAAGTGTTTATGTTTTCTTATGTTTTAATGAATTTTTTGATAACAGATGTCTTCAATGCAATTTGAAGAGGATTTTTTTTTGGGGAACTTTTTTACTTTTCTCTCCTTTTCGTCCTTTATTCGAGAAAAGTCAGAAAAGGACCTTAAAATTGGACTTTCCAGCATTTTAATGTTTTACAGGAATATTGCTCAGAAAATTTTACTCGGTGAGCTTTATATCCGAATATCAATATCTCTAACTTGTACTTATAATTTTGTCATTTTAACTCCATATCTCTGCTCCTTACGTGTCCCTTACGTCCTTATTTCGTTTAGATAACGATTTTTTTAAAAGGGAATCGCACCGCCCATTTTCCAACGAGACGTAATCCTCATTATATCGGTAACATATGTAGAAAACCTCATCTTCATAGAGCCATGAGATATGACCGATTGAAATTTCGGATTGTGTGGGCGGTGCCACGCCCCGTTGTCTTATTATGTTTTCATGTAGCCTATGATAGAGGACCTATGGACAGTATCAAACAAAGAAAATTCAATTGCAATCCGTCCATTTATTTGGCCAATATAACTATTTTTTAAAAAGGGATGTGGCACCGCCCACTTTCCACACACAAAGTATTTTTCATTATACGACCGATATACGTATCAAATCTCGACTTTGTACCTATAATGGTTTAAAAGATACAGCCATTTTAAAATTCCAGTTGTATGGGGCGGTGCCACGCCCAGTTTACCCCGTTGCAGTCCGAATTTCCAAAAATCCCCTCTTAGTGCGCGCCTGCGTCATAAAAGAAACCTACATTCTAAATTTCACTGTTCTAGCTTCAGCCGTTTGGACTGGGGAGTGATCAGTCAGTCACCCAAGCCTTTTATATATATAGATAGTCAAATATTGAAGTGATTGGGCGGCGCCTCGGCCCTTTTTGTCAATTCGGTTTTAAAAAGCCTGGTTGTATCTCTACTATATTGCGAAATTTTCAATACGATCAAACTATTATTATGGCTAATGGTTTCTTTTAAATGGGGCGTGGCACAGCCCCTTTTTACCTTGGCTGTAGCAACAACACATACCAAATATCAGCTTTGTAACTCTTATAGTTCATGAGAGACAGTCTTTTAACTCCGATGCCACCTATTTGTTGTTGGACCACAAACTTTGGTGCAAAATTCATTAACACGAATTTTCAAGGCTATTGCATAAACAGTCCTCCAGAGATTGCGGTTTCAAAAATAGGGTTCGATGGGCGGGCCCACGCCCACTTGATATATCAGAAATGGAAACAATCTATTTTCAACACCGACATCTTAGCTACATTGTGCGCAAATTTCAAAGAGATCGGTCAAGCCGTTTTCGGGTCCATACAGTACTAAAAATGCAAACAAACAAAAGCAAACTCATTCTCATATATATAGATTTGACCTTTGACCTCTTTGGAACACGGCTTAAAGTTGTCAGATTTTGCTCAAATTCTGACCATTGCCGTTTTTCTACATCTGACACAAGATTCCACATGGGCATTACCCCAAATCCAAAGTTGAATTATCGCTGCCACCCTAATATATATGTTGTCACACCTGCCACACCTTCTTATGTGCGCTACAAATGGAAGAACAAACTGAAAACACCCTTCGTTCCGTGCATGCACATGGCGAAGAGTATAAAATTATACATTTAACACACAAACATATTTGGTTCAATTGCCCAGAGTATCATAGCTCCTATAGGAATCTCATACGCCTAAGGTGATTTAGAAAATAAAGTTGCCTTAGCGCAAACTAAAACGATACAATTTGTGCACAATTTAACGCTCATCTCTCTCTCTCTCCCTCTCGTTAGTACACGTTATCATATCAAAAGTATTCCGCCTGAATTCACATTACAAATATCCTAGAATCCTTTTTTTTCTTGAAACAAAAGAGATTTCAGACATTTTAGTTGTCAGTGAAAATATTACCTACGGCGCTGTTGTTAGCTTTAGTCCTTTCAATTTCAATAAAAATTAATATAAGAAACGTGTCCACCACTAACTCTAATTCTCTTATACACTTTTAGGCCGACCATTTTGATATAGGCCGCAGCAACCAGCAACAAATACAACAAGATTTGATTATACCCTTTGGTATCATATTAATACATTTGCTATTATGACTTGACAGTAAAAAATTTGTCAAGTCATAAGGCCAACAAAAAATGAAAGCGTCTATCTACAACTACTACTATCCTCATACCCCTTATCATGGCCTTCGGGGACCAAGTCAGAGAAGGTAAATCCAGTCAGTCAAACAATGTGTATAGAGCATTTAAAACCCGAAAAGAATAAAAGCCTCCTTCTACAATCATATAAAGCCATAATAAAATCAAACAAATTATGTTAACAAACCAAATACAAAACTGACTTAAAAACTCAAAGAGAAACAATAAAAAACGTATGATACGTATATGTTCTAAAGACGAAATGAGAACGACTGTGTGTGTATGTGCGTGTGAATATATGAGGCCCACGATAGTGATTTGCTCAATAACCCTTGTAATTTGCCACAAAAGACGAACTAACACGCACGCAGGATAACACAGGCACACCAAGGAACCAAAGGGGTAGACTAAGGGAATATCCTTACACTCACACAAAGATGGAAGAGACATTTGAACATCACTTAATGTTTTTGTGGATCATTTTATTAGCCAATTCCTAAAATATATTACAAAGCAGAAATTTGACGATACTTAACTCTCCAAATTCATTAAATTAATTAAATACATTAAATTCATTTAATTCATTAATTCATTAAATTCATTAAATTCATTAAATTCATTAAATTCATTAAATTCATTAAATTCATTAAATTTATTAAATTCATTAAATTCATTAAATTCATTAAATTCATTAAATTCATGAAAATCATTAAATTCATTAAATGCATTAAATTCATCAAATTCATAAACTGCGTTTATTTCATTAAATCCAAAAAAGTCAATAAATTCATTAAACTCTTTAAATTCATTAAATGCATTTAATGCATTAAATTCATTAAATTCATTAAATTAATCAACTTCTTAAATTCATTAAATTCATTAAATTGATTAAATTCATTTAATACATTTAATGCATTAGATTCATTAAATTCATTAAATTCATTAAATACATTAAATTCATTAAATTTATTGAATTCATTAAATTCATTAAATTCTTTAAATTCATTAAATTCATTAAATTCATTAAATTCATTAAAATCATTAAATTCATTAAATTCATTAAATTCATTAAATTCATTAAATTCATTAAATTCATTAAATACATTAAATTCATTAAATTCATTAAATTCATTAAATTCATTAAATTCATTTAATTCATTAAATTCAATAAATTCATTAAATTCATTAAATTCATTAAATTCATTAAATTCTTTAAATGCATGTAATGCATTAAATTCATTAATATGAATAGAAAAAAATTATAAATTAATACTTCCTTGTAATAATACTTACTTTGTCTTAAATTTTTTTCAACAACAATTTTAACAAGTTTGTTTTTATTTTCAAAAATCTTATTTTTCCTTAAACTTTATTTAATCTTTGCGTCTATGCGTACAACATGACCTAGCCAACGCAACCGTTGCACCTTAATGCGTTTGACCACGTCAATGTCACTGTATAGCTCGTACAGCTCATGATTCATACGACGCCGATACTCTCCGTTAACGATGATGGGCCCATATATTTTACGGAGTATTTTTCTCTCGAATACCGCCAGAACCGATTAATCCGCTTGTGTCATAACCCAGAATTATGAGCCATACATTAAGACAGGTAGAACCAGTATCTGGTATAGCTGGAGTTTTGTTCGTCGAGAGAGGGCTCTGTCATTGAATCGCTTGCTTAGTCCGTAGTAGCATTTATTTGCAAGCTGGATTCTTCTCCGGATTTCTAGGCTGACATTATTTGCTTTGTTGATGTAAATTCATTAAATTCTTTAAATTCATTAAATTCATTAAATTCATTAAATTCATTAAATTCATTAAATTCATTAAATTCATTAAATTCATTAAATTCATTAAATTCATTAAATTCATTAAATTCATTAAATTCATTAAATTCATTAAATACATTAAATTCATTAAATTCATTAAATTCATTAAATTCATTAAATTCATTAAATTCAATAAATTCATTAAATTCATTAAATTCATTAAATTCATTAAATTCATTAAATTCATTAAATTCAATAAATTCATTAAATTCATTAAATTCATTAAATTCATTAAATTCATTAAATTCATTAAGTTCATTAAGTTCATTAAATTCATTAAATTCATTAAATTTATCAACTTCATTAAATTCATTAAATTCATTAAATTCATTCAATTCATTAAATTCATTAAATTCATTCAATTCATTAAATTCATTAAATTCATGAAATTCATTTTATTCATTAAATTCCTTCAATTCATTCAATTCATTAAATTCATTAAATTCATTAAATTCATTAAATTCATTCAATTCATTAAATTCATTAAATTCATTAAATTCATTTTATTCATTAAATTCCTTCAATTCATTCAATTCATTAAATTCATTAAATTCATTAAATTCATTAAATTCATTAAATTCATTAAATTCATTAAATTCATTAAATTCATTAAATTCATTAAATTCATTAAATTCACTAAATTCATTAAATTCATTAAATCATTAAATTCATTAAATTCATTAAATTCATTAAATTCATTAAATTCATTAAATTCATTAAATTCATTAAATTCATTAAATTCATTAAATTCATTAAATTCATTAAATTCATTAAATTCATTAAATTCATTAAATTCATTAAATTCATTAAATTCATTAAATTCATTAAATTCATTAAATTCATTAAATTCATTAAATTCATTAAATTCATTAAATTCATTAAATTCATTAAATTCATTAAATTCATTAAATTCATTAAATTCATTAAATTCATTAAATTCATTAAATTCATTAAATTCATTAAATTCATTAAATTCATTAAATTCATTAAATTCTTGAATTCATTAAATTCATTAAATTCTTGAATTCATTAAATTCATTAAATTCATTAAATTCATTAAATTCATTAAAATCATTTAATTCATTAAAATCATTTAATTCATCAAATTCATAAATTGCGTTTAATTTATTAAATTCATTAAATCCAAAAAAGTTAATAAATACATTTAATTCATTAGCTTCATTAAATTCATCAAATTCATTTAATTCATTCAATTCTTTAAGTTTAATAAATTCATTAAATTCTTTAAATTCCTTAAATTCCTTAAATTCATTAAATTTATTAAATTCATTAAATTCATTGAATTCATTAAATTTATTTTATTCATTAAATTCCTCAAATTCATTAATTTCTTTAAATTCATTTATTTAATTAAATTCTTTACCAATATGCCACTACGTTTACTTGGGACACTCTTTTCCTTGAGCGTATAGTCTACTGCCAAATCTTAGACATGTCCATCATCGTCAAAGTCTTTTCCCATCATCATCATTATTATTATTGTTATTATCGAGCGTATATGTGGGCCGTCTCTTTATTATACACATGGCATAAAAACATTGTTATAGTATATATAGAACATGACTGGAAAATCTCTTAATCTTTTTACCATTCTTGTAAACACGAAGCAAATCAAACACACAAAAAAGGACATTCCTCAAGTAACACCAACACAATAAAGTGCCAAGAAAAACAACCCTTTTGAGGCTTTTGGGAATGTTCATAAAAAAACACACACACATCACCACCGCCACCACTTACCAAAAAAAACCCAAAACCATGACAATAACTTAAGATTTTCTTAGACAAACACAACACATAAAGAAAGGGTTACCAAAATCCATGTGTCCTTAAAAATACACTGTCATTGAGTGTGTGTGTGTCTTTCCATTTTTGGGATATCATTTCGTCTAAATTCAATCAAAATTTTTTGGCTCATCAAACATTCAATTACAAACCATAAATTTATGTTATACAAAATATCCTTTATGAAAGTGGATTAACAACAACAACGATAACATTATTGGTACAAGACAATAAATTGCAATTTGTTGCAAATTGTGTTGTTTAACAATGATATGGTTACTACTTATTAAGTGTTGCTAACAACCACCCTTGGCCACTTTACACAAATCCTTGGCAATCGATAGCTATTACATCAATTCGGTAGATGTCCTTTTGCCATATAACTGAGTTAAGCTGCCGTTTGTCTTATATGCTGTGCGTTGTACAACCCTTTTCTTCTTATGCTCTCATGTAGCATTTTAACAATTTCATCAATATTGTTTTTGTGTATTTTACCGCCATATCCTTTATCCTTTTTTTGGCTTATCATCTACTTTTATGTTTATTGGCTGCTTTTATGACTGGTCTTTTATTATGAACGCCGTTGTACTCTCTGTGTATAGTGGAGTTTATTTTTGCAAATCACTTGACCAATTTGTCAAATTGTTATCTTAATTTGGCAAAGAGTTTGCTGAGCGAAAAAAGGGTTAGTAAGGGAATTGCAATCATAATTTATAGGAATATTAGATACATATGACTATTCATATGTGGGACAATATGGAAAGGGGTGGATGTGGAGGGGAGGATGGCACAAGGATGTTATATCTTGATATAGAAGAGTTTTAGGGAAATTAAGTTTAAAGGCATAATTTGAACTGTTAAAGTTAACATTACATTAAGATATCAAGTTACCAGTTTATCCAAAGTTTAACTTCAAACTAAAAATTCTTTGATATTAATTGCCTACTTTTAGGCAGTTTATTATAAAGTAATCCTCTGCATACTTTCAGCTAAACTATTTACTTATTAAATTGTTTGCAGTTTCTATTAAATCACATTTATTTAAAATTAAAATTAACTGCGTTGCTTATTAGAGACCGACCGAGGGTTTGCAGCACAGAGTGTGATGGGGACAAATATAAATTTTCCATTATTATTATTATGGTCATTTCAAATTATTGCCATTATAATAAATGTACAATTGTCTAAATGAACCTGGTCCAAAAACTAATACAATATTATTATTACAACAACGCTTGCGAGGCTTATCACAATTGGCGACTATTAATTAACAAATAAAATGTCAATTAATTTTATAACTATAAACGCGAAAAGCTATGAATGAACAAAACAAAAACAGAATTTAATTGTAATGCATAACCAAAGTATGCATACCACTTTCCGGCCTGCTAATAAATATTGCATTGTCAAGCAATGCAAATATTCACTGTGTGTGGGAGACGAAGTCGATGCTCTCAGGTCGTTCGGGGGGTATGGTTACGCTCATGTAAACAGTAACCGCTTACACGACCTGGCTTTAGTTAATAAAAATACATAAACTTTTGTCATTTTATTTATTAATAAATGCATTTATATTTACACATTCATATGTGCATACATGACGATAAGAGAAAGAGGCATATGCGGTAGAGTAGTGGCCGACAAAGCGGCAAAGAGGTTAAGTCATGGAAATTGTAGGGAAATTATGGTAGCTACTTATTGGGAAACTTATGGCTGAACATTACTAGCTAAGATAACAAAAAATAAACTTAAGTTGCCACTTTTAAATTTAGCTATAAATTTGTATAATAAGATAATCTAAATAATAGTCTTGCACAGACTTCGAGAATATCTTTTAAGTGTTTTATGCTAATAGACTTAGTCCACTTCGTCATAGAAAGGATTCTACAATATTTGTATTTACTTTAATGCCTTTTCGTTGGTTTACAGAAAAGGTATAAATTTTTTTTTTATATAAAATTATTTGGAAACTTTAACTTCAAGTTAAACAAATAAAAAGGTAACAAGGTAAGTAAAATTTTTAAAGAAAATCTATCTAAAAAAATCTTTTAATAGGAAATAACAATGGAAACCAACACCAAATTAATCTTAGTTATGATAGAAAAAAATTATAAATTAATCCTTCCTTGTAATAATACTTACTTTGTCTTAAATTTTTTTCAACAACAATTTTAACAAGTTTGTTTTTATTTTCAAAAATCTTATTTTTCGTTAAACTTTATTTAATCTATGCGTCTATGCGTACAACATGACCTAGCCAACGCAACCGTTGCACCTTAATGCGTTTGACCACGTCAATGTCACTGTATAGCTCGTACAGCTCATGATTCATACGATGCCGATACTCTCCGTTAACGATGATGGGCCCATATATTTTACGGAGTATTTTTCTCTCGAATACCGCCAGAACCGATTCATCCGCTTGTGTCATAACCCAGAATTCTGAGCCATACATTAAGACAGGTAGAACCAGTATCTGGTACAGCTGGAGTTTTGTTTGTCGAGAGAGGGCTCTGTCATTACATCGCTTGCTTAGTCCGTAGTAGCATTTATTTGCAAGCAGGATTCTTCTCCGGATTTCTAGGCTGACATTATTTGCTTTGTTGATGGCGGAGCCTAGGTAGACAAATTTATCTACCACCTCGAAATAATAGTTGTCAACGTTCACGCAGTTTCCCAAACGAGTAGATTCTTTGTTTGTTAAAACTAATAACTTTGTTTTGTCCTCGTTCACCATTAGGTCCATTTTCGCTGATTCCTTCTGTATACCTGAGAAGGCTGCAGTCACATCCCGCAGTTTTCGACCGATGATGTCTACGTCATCAGCGTACGCGAGTAGCATGTGGCTTTTGTTGAATATAGTGCCACTCGTGTTTACTGCAGCTTTTCTCATTATCATCTCCATCACAATGTTGAAGAGATCGCACGATAGGCCGTCGCCTTGTTTTAGGCCTCGTTTGGTATAGAATGGCTCTTGGGTCTTTTCCAGGATTTGCCGAAGTGTGAAAATCTGGTCAGTTGTTGATTTTCCAGGTCTAAAGCCACACTGAAAAGGCCCGATCAGGTTGGATAACACTGGCTTCAGTCTTTCACATAGCACACTCGACAGGACCTTATATGCGATGGGTAAAAGGCTGATCCCGCGGTAGTTGGAGCACACACTTGGATCACCTTTTTTCAACACAGGACATAATACGTTTACATTCCAATCGTCGGGCATGCGCTCTTTAAGCCAAACCGTGCGCAGGAGCTGGTGCATGCTCGATATCAGCTCCTTGCCACCGGACTTAAAGAACTCTGCGGGCAGACAGTCGGCACCAGCTGCTTTGTTGTTTTTCTGCCGCGATATTGCCCTTCTTACCTCGGCTTGACTTGGTGGTGGGCCATCTAAGCCGTTGTCGACAATTGCCGTAATAACTTCACGTGCACTGCCTTCTGAAACCAGCAGTTGCTGGAAGTGTTCTCTCCAAATGTGCAGCACACTCTGCGTATCCGTGACCAGATTTCTATCACTGTCCTTACAGGTGGGCAGGCCATTACCGTAGCCATTTGCTCTTACTTTCTGGTAAAATTTTCGGGCCTCACCTCTATCCCCGTATCGCTCTATATCCTCGTTCTCCCGTTCCTTCATCTGACGTTTTTTTTTCGCCTAAATAGCTGCTCGTTTTGCTTTCTCCTTACGCCGTTCCCTAACAGCACGGGTTGTAATTGGCTGTAGCGTTGCCCTATAAGCAGCATCCTGTTCCTCAGACGCTATCCCAGAATAGATTGATCCACTTGTGTCATTACCCACGATTCTGCGCTGTAGAGCAAGACAGGTAGGATCAGAGTCTGGTAGAGCTGGATCTTTGTTTTTCGAGAGAGCGCTTTGTCGTTAAATCGCTTGCTTAGCGCATAGTAGCAGCGGTTTGCGATCAATACTCGTCTTTTGATTTCGAGGCTGACATTATTATTTTTGTTTATGGCGGAGCCAAGGTAGACAAAATCAGCTACCACTTCAAAATTATAGTTGTCAACGTTCACGCAGCGTCCCAGACGAGTGGACTCTTTGTTCGTTGAAACAAATAACTTGGTTTTGTCCTCGTTTATCACCAGACCCACTTCAGCCGACTGCTTTTCAATGCTCGAAAAAGCCGCAGTAACATCTCGCAATCCACGTCCAATAATATCGATATCATCAGCATACGCGAGCAACATGTGGCTTTTGTTAAATATGGTGCCATTCCTGTTTACTGCTGCTTTCCGCATGATCATCTTCATTACGATGTTAAAGAGATCGCAGGACAGACTATCGCCTTGTCTAAAGCCTCGCTTGGTAGAAAATGGCTCTGACAGATTTTTGCCAATTTTCACTAAAGACTTCGTGTCAGTCAGTGTCATCCCGCAGAGTCGAATTAGTTTTGCGGGGATACCAATCTCAGCCATAGCATCCAACAATTTCTGTCGTATCGGGCTGTCAAATGCAGCTTTGTAATCGATGAACAGATGGTAGGTATCGATCTGCATTTCTTGGGTCTTCTCCAGGATTTGTCGTAGCGTGAATATCTGGTCGGTGGTGGATTTACCAGGTCTAAAGCCACATTGATAAGGTCCAATCAGGTTCGCCAGAAGGGGCTTTAGTCTTTCACATAACACACTAGACAGGACCTTGTATGCGATGGGTAAAAGGCTAATCCCGCGATAGTTGGTACACACACTAGGATCGCCTTTCTTAAGCACGGGACATAGGACACTCAGATTCCAATCATCGGGCATGCATTCCCTGAGCCAAATCGTGTTTATGAGCTGGTGCATGCATGTTACCAGGTCATCGCCGCCGGCTTTAAAAAGCTCTGCCGGCAGTCCATCGGCTCCCGCAGCTCAGGGCAATAACTTATCGAAAGAAATATTTTTTTGTTTAATCGGACTTCGGTCTGTTGAGCCAACTTTATTTCGTTTAACCCATATTCCATTAGTTTAACTCGACTAAGGTCGGCTGAATCGGACTTTGGTTTGTTAAATCGGACTTCGATCTGTTGAATCGGACTTCGGTCTGTTAAATCGGACTTCGGTCTGTTAAATCGGACTTCGGTGTGTTGAATCGGACTTCAGTCTGTTGAGCCCAACTCCGGTTAGTTATACAGACTCGTCGGTTGCACAGATTTCGGTCTGGTACGAGAAGATACTCTTCGTTCCTGTAACATTATATTAGAAATTAGCACCGTAGCATATTGATATTGACACGATATTTATTATTATTAGTTCGGTTGCTAATTCGCAATTGATACAACCACGAGTTGCCAAAGTTGATTTGCTGAAGAATACGAGTCATCAACACAATCCAAAGTTGCGGATACCAAACTGATTTACGACGAAAGCCGAATCAACGATAAAACCACGAGTTGCCGGATAACAAACTAATTTACGACAAAAGCCGAATCATCGATACAACTACGAGTTGCCAAAGTCGATTTGCTGAAAAACTCGAGCCACTCCCACGATCCTGAGTTGCGAATTCGCAGCTGAATTACCAACAACACTGAATTAACAATATATTCTCGAATTTCTGATATAAACCTGAACCACCGACAAATCCGAATCATTAAGATGACTCAGTGTTGCTGTTATAAACCCGAATCACCAATACCCTTCTAAATTGTTGACATTAGCCCCAACTACGGACAATCCCGAATCATCAATCTTTACTTGCTGATATTAACCTGAAACCAAGACAAAACCCGAATTTCCAAGCTGACCTCATACTGCTGATATTAATCGTTAACACCAACAAAACCCGAATCACCATGCTGACCACATACTGCTGATATTAATCGTAACCACCAACGAACCCAAATCATCAGTACGCTGCCGAATTGCTTGTACGAGCCTGAACTATCGAAAGTACCTGAATTACCAAGTTCCTAAATACCAAAACGATCCCAACCTACCTGACCTTTATGGTTTTGGGAGTATAGTATAGAGTTTCGTAAAGTTTCCGACTATCTTTAAACGACCCGTGTCCCAAAACCTGGCATTTCAGTCATAGGCCACATCAATACTTGTCGAGCCTATACTAAAAGTTCTCTATCATCTAAAATCGGCCTGGGTACAAACCGGAGAAGACAACAACGCTATCACTGAGTCCGAATCTGAATTATTTTCGTATCTAAATACTTTATCCAGTAGATTACAAGTTTGAATTACACCATCAATCTTGTTTTATAGGAAGACCAATAAATAAAAAAATATTTTGCTCTAGTCATGCAAAATCTACTGAGTTCTTATGCCGTAAGGTTTTGTGGGTCCTTATGGCGACCATGGCTACACTTTAGAAATCGAGTAACACTATCAATATACCCAACGGGATCGTACATAAATTCTGTATTAACTAAAGCTCAAGCAGGATAAAGTTTTGGAAAAAAATTTTAAGTCTATCCACGCCCCTTCTGGTACCTCCCACACAAATGCACCTTTCCGCCCATTTTAGAGATGAAGTTATAATATCAATACATAAATCGCGATCGTACATAAATTATTAATTTAGTAAAGCTATAACAGGATAAAGTTTTGGAGAAACAAATTGGAAGGCTAGTCACGCCCCTTCTGGTACCTTCCATACAAATGTACCACTCCTACTTTAGAAATCGAGTAATAATATTTATTGAGGGTGAGGGTATATGTAAGTCGGGTTTCCCGACTGAATCTTCTTAATCACAGTAAATTCACAGTAAAGAACACCTATTTGTTTATAGACGAATGCAAACGTCAGCTATTTGAGAAGCTTTTACTTAATTACTTAGCTCGATCATCGGGAGAGGGCTCTCTCATTAAATCTCTTGCTTAGTCCTTAATAGCATCTTTTCGCAAGCAAGACTCTTCTTTGGATTTGATTTGGATTTGATAGATAAAATCATCTACCACTTCGAAATTATACATGTCAATGTTCACGCAGCGTCCCAAACAAGTTAATACTTTGTTCGTTGAAACTAGTAACTTGGTTTTGCCCTCGTTCTTTGTTAAAACCATTTTTGCTGAGTCTATCTATATAGCTGAGAAGGCTGCAGTCATATCCCGTTTCTTTTGTTGAACATCTGGCCACTCATGTTTACTGCAGCTTTCCTGTTTATCATCTCCATCACTATGTTGTTGAAGTCACACTATGGTCTGTCGCCTTGTCTAAGGTCTTATTGGGTATGGAATAGCTCCGTAATGTCCTTGCCAATCTTCACTAAAGACTTCGTGTCAGGCAGCGTTATTCCTTAAAGCTTTGTTGAAAATCGTCCATTATCATCTCTAACACTATGTTGAAGAAGTCACACGATAGGTCTTGTTGCCTCGTCTTAGGTCTCATCTGGTATAGAATTACTCCGTAATGTCCTTGCAAATCTTCACTAAAGACTTTGTGTCAGGCAGCGTTATTCCTTCAAGTTGTATTATCTTCGCAGGAATATCAAACTCAACCATGGCTTCGAGAAATTTCTGCCGTATCGTGCTTTCGAGGGCAGCTTAATAGTTAACGAAAAGATGGTATATGTTGATGTGTTTCCCTTAGGACTTTTCCAGGATTTACCGCAGTATGAATATCTGATCAGTTGTTGATTTACCAGGCCAGCAGCCACACTGATAAGGCCTAATCAGGTTGTATAACACTGGCTTTATACTGTCATCTAGCACTCTCGACAAGGCCTTAGATAATATGGGTAAAAGTCTGATCCCACAATAGTTGGACCACATATTTGGATCATGCAATGAATGTATGATTGTCCACAAAAAACGAATGCATACTCTTGTTTAACTCCTCCGTGCGTCGAAACTGTTGTATTCCCGTTATTAGCTCATCCCTACCGAGAATGGAGATCTCGCCGGAAGTCGTTTGGCAGGCTGCTGTATTATTTTTCTGTCTGTTGTTGGTGGCCTGTTTAGGCCGTCGACGGCAATTGTCGCGATGCATTCACGTGCTCTGCCTTCCAGAATAAGCAATTGGTTGAAGTATTTTCTTATTTCATATATGCAGCACACTCTGCGTATCTGTTACGACATTTCCATTTTAATCCTTACTGGACAACCATAATCCTTACCTTTAACTTTCTGGTAGAAAATATCGGGATTCAACTTTATCCCTGTTACTCTCTATATTCTCGTTCTCCCGTTCCTTCATCTGAAGTTTTCTTCGCTTAAATAGCTGTTTCGCTTGTTTTACCGTCTACTTGTGCCGTTTCCTAACAGCCTGGGTTACAATTGGCTGTAGCGTTGTCCTGCAAGCAGCAACCTGTTCCACAGACGCTATGCGACATTCTACATCGTACCTGGATTCGTCTCAGCGCTGTTTTTCATATCCAAGCACGGTTGTTGCGGCGATTGTCATGGAATGCGCAATTTGCTGCCACTGTGTATCGGAAACGTTAGAAGTAGAGGCATTGTGTCGTAGAAGCAATCTCTGAAGTTTGAAACTTTGTGATGTGCAGCTTTCTTCTGTGCAAAAAACGCATGTAAGTTGTTCGCTCTGCTCAGTGTTATTCGCACCTTAGCTCCTACAAGTTGATGGTCTGAGCTAATCTTAGCACCGCTAACATTGTCATTTTATTTCACAAAGACATAATCGGCAATTCGTACAAACTCGAAAGTTTTTTTTTGATTTAAAACGGTCAGTCTTTGCTTGCGTGTTATGAAAGCAGCACCACACACGCTTGTGTCGTATTCAACACGAAAACGAAAGCAGAAACAATGTTCTTCGATTGTAAGGAGATCATAAGAGCACGATGGTTGGGAGAGCGCAACATTTTCACCATGTACACGTCATTTGTTTTCTGCCATATTTTTCTCTTAATTATCAACTACGTCACTGTTCTAGCAGGCCCATTGACATTACACATCATGCAACCAATATCTTCTTCATTTTTATTATTATCTTCATTATAATTTACGGCTACCATACCCCAATACTACACCAACCGACTAAGTTCCACAAGTACGAAAAACTTTTTTTTATTATTGAAATCTTTTTTAATATCAAAAAGTGTAAAATTTGTGAAATGACATGTGTCGTATTTGTATATTTAACAACCCGAAATTGTTTGTTAATATTAACTTCAGAGCACAGCGTTTACGTCAGCGTTGAGCGGAAAAATTATAAAAGTTTTTATATTTAATAACGTCGAGGGAAGGTGTGGGTAAGGCACACGCCAGTGGTATACATACATAGTGCAAGTATCTGAATGACAGTATGTAGAGTATATGATAATTATTACGACTATTAAGAACATTTTTGTTAAGTCAATATTTGAGACAGAAAAAAAAAACAAAAACAAACGCACATATAGAGTTCGAAACTGCGTTTATAACCCCTTTAGTAAGATGTGTATAGAGATGACAGTGGTTTGCTACAGGTGGAAGTGCGCCACAATATGGCTTAAGCGGAAACAACTTTATTAAAGGAAATACAATTTATTAGGCTTAAACTAAAGAGCAATTTTAGACAATACTAGCTGACCCGGCAAAAGTTGTTCTGCCATACAACTTCGGACCCGGCAAAATTCGTCTCGCTCCTAAGGTAACGTATTCATATAAACTCCAGGGGTTTAGTAAAACACAGTTAGTTCAAGTTATAATGTGATTTATTTGAAATTAATCGAAATTAGTGAAGAGCGGTGAAGAGCGACCTGATTAACAAAGTTTTTCGATTTGTTTTCCGGCGTAAAAACAAACAATGAAGACGGTTTGCCAATACGCGAACAGACAACGTACGGTTGATCTTGTGAAAAGCAGGGAAATTCGAGATTGATCCCTCAAACTTATATTGATGGGTTTTGCGATTTATTGATTGTCATCGCAAACAATTGATGAGAACAATATCGCGTGATTTCACATTCTTCCAACAATCACCACTGCGACTTCATTTATAGTGGAGCATTGAATTGTCCTGCATGGCAACCAGAGGGTCTTTTGTCTGCTCTGATAATGATTTTGTAGTTGTCGGAATTCATTGCGGTTTTGAACAATCGGAACAATGCGTTATTCTCGCAGAAGATTTTGAAATAGTTCGATCATTTCGTGTTTAATCTTTTAACATAATAATCCCAAATTTTCCAAGCATCATAACGAATATCCACCTTTATGTCGACAGAAATCATTAAATCAAGCGATACAGTGCAAAATTTCGTCAAAAAATCTAAATTTTTTGAGTTTTTCGGAATATTTCGAGTTTTCACCAAGAATTTTTCTATTATCCGAAATATTACAGATTAACATCGTCCAAATTTCAGCCTGCATACCGACACGTCAGACAACGGGTTTAGGCTGTTTAGCTTCGCAGCGGGGAGGAACAAGGCAACTTGGCTATCCCCGATCAAAACACCAAAAATCAAATTGATCATGTGGTAATTGATGGCAGGCATGCATCTAGTGTCATGGACGTGAGTGTGATCCGTGGTGCTAATATTGGCTCGGATCATTACCTGGTTGCAGCCAAGGTGCGCACAAGATTGAGCAGAGCGAAAAACGCACGTAGAGAGATAGCTACTGCCTACTCCACCAGCTCTCCCAACTTTTACGACACAACGCCTCTACTTCTGACGTTCCCGATACACAGTGGCAGCATATTGCGCATTCCATGGCAACCGCCGCAACAACCGTGCTAGGATATGAAAAGCGGCGCTCAGACGACTCATGGTACGATGAAGAATGTCGCATAGCGTCTGAGGAACAGGATGCTGCTTATACGGCAACGCTATAGCCAATTGTAACCCGTGCTGTTAGGGAACGGCATAAGGAGAAAACAAAACGGGCGAGGCAGCTATTTAGGCGAAAAAAACGTCAGATGAAGGAACGGGAGAACGAGGATATAGAGCGATACAGGGATAGAGGTGAGGCCCGAAAATTTAACCAGAAAGTAAGAGCAAATGGATACGGTAATGGCCTCCCCACCTGTAAGGACAGTGATGGAAATCTGGTCACGGATACGCAAAGTGTGCTGCACATATGGAGAGAACACTTCCAGCAACTGCTGGTTCCAGAATGCAGAGCACGTGAGGTTATCACGCCAATTGTCGACGACGGCTTAGATTGCCCACCACCAAGTCAAGCCGAGGTAAGAAGATCAATATCGCGGCTGAAAAACAACAAAGCAGCCGGTGCCGACGGCCTGCCCGCAGAGCTCTTCAAGTCCGGTGGCGAGGAGTTGATAACGAGCATGCTCCAGCTCTTGCGCAAGGTTTGGCTTAAAGAGTGCATGCCCGACGATTGGAATGTAAGCGTATTATGTCCTTTGCTGAAAAAAGGTGATCCAAGTGTGTGCTCCAACTACCGCGGGATCAGCCTTTTACCCATCGCATATAAAGTCCTGTCGAGTGTGCTATGTGAAAGACTAAAGCCAGTGTTATGCAACCTGATCGGGCCTTATCAGTGTGGCTTTAGACCTGGAAAATCAACAACTGACCAGATTTTCACACTTCGGCAAATCCTGGAAAAGACCCAAGAGAAACAGATTGACACGTACCATCTTTTTGTCGACTATAAAGCTGCCTTCGACAGCCCGATACGGCAGAAATTACTTGAAGCCATGGCTGAGTTTGGTATTCCAGCGAAGCTTATACGTCTTTGCGGAATGACGCTGACTGACACGAAGTCTTCAGTGAAGATTGGTAAGGACCTTACGGAGCCATTCTATACCAGACGAGGCCTAAAACAAGGCGACGGCCTATCGTGCGATCTCTTCAACATTGTGATGGAGATGATAATGAGAAAAGCTGCAGTAAACACGAGTGGCACTATATTCAACAAAAGCCACATGCTACTCGCGTACGCTGATGACGTAGACATCATCGGTCGAAAACTGCGGGATGTGACTGCAGCATTCTCGGGTATACAGAAGGAATCAGCGAAAATGGGCCTAACGGTGAACGAGGACAAAACGAAGTTATTAGTTTCAACGAACAAAGAATCTACTCGTTTGGGAAACTGCGTGAACGTTGACAACTATAATTTCGAGGTGGTAGATAATTTTGTCTACCTAGGCTCCGCCATCAACAAAGAAAATAATGTCAGCCTAGAAATCCGGAGAAGAATCCTGCTTGCTAATAAATGCTACTACGGACTAAGCAAGCGATTCAATGACAGAGCCCTCTCTCGACGAACAAAACTCCTGCTATACCGGATACTGGTTCTACCTGTCTTAATGTATGGCTCAGAATCCTGGGTTATGACACAAGCGGATGAATCGGTTCTGGCGGTTTTCGAGAGAAAAATACTCCGTAAAATATATGGGCCCATCATCGTTAACGGAGAGTATCGGCGTCGTATGAATCATGAGCTGTACGAGCTGTACACTGACATTGACGTGGTCAAACGCATTAAGGTGCTACGGTTGCGTTGGCTAGGTCATGTTGTACGCATGGACGAAATGCTCCAGCTCGAAAAGTCTTCGACAATGAACTCGATGGACGGCGCAGAAGAGGGCGACCGAAACTCCGTTGGAAAGACCAGGTTACTGAGAACCTTACAGAACTCGGTGACTAACTGGAGAAGAAGCGCAGAAGATTTTTTTTCTACGTGCGGTATATAATCCACTGGGATTGGATAGAAGTACCAGCTTAGTAAGTAAGTAAGTAACATCGTCCAAATTATCAATCATACGATAAAATCTAAAATTTCGTCTAAAAAAAATTAAATTTGTTGGCACTTTTCCGTAATTTTTCGACACAAAATTTTTTATTATTCCATTCGTAAAGCCACTACGGAACAATTGCACACAAAATTTTAACAAAAATTCAATTATCGATTTATATCAAATCAAGCAATACAATGCAAAATTTTGTAGAAAAAAATCCAAGTTTTCCACCAAAAATTATTCTATTTTCCAATCGAAAAGTCATTTTGGAATAAATATCCGAAATTTTTCACAGGTTCATCGAAAAAACAATTTCAAACTTTTTGAATTTTTCCACATTTTTCAACAAAAATTTTCCATTTTTCTATTCGAAAAGCCATTCTGTAACAATTGCACACAAAATTCCATACAAAAAGGCAATTTTCGATTTTTCCAATTTTTCGGGATATTTTTCTAAAATTTTCTTTCTCATAAACCTTCTTCTGGCAATAACGAACAACTGAAATAAAGTTTGAGCAAAATCGAACGGCTGGGCCGATTAATTGATGAACTATACATTTTTGCCACCATTTTTATATATATAGATTAAACATATGTATAAGACTCCACCCTCCCACATATATTTTGTTTAAAACATCACCTCAATGTTCACCGACAAACTACTGTGCACACCCTAAATAGACACACTGACGGCAAACAAATGACTGATGTTGTAGCACAGATAGCGCTCAGTTCAGTGGAATACTCACGCTCTGAGCAGATGTACAAATCAAATAAATACTAGTCATTCGTATCAACTCGTCTAATGAAAACTTACATCATTATATTTATTAATAAAATTCGTTACAAACAATTTTCTCTTTTCCTCAAACAAACAAAAGTGCTCTTAATAAAAAATCATATCCTTTTAGCAAACAAACTTTAAGCTTTTTTAAAAGTTTCCTAACAAAAAAAAAAACGAACTTATTACCAAAGTTTTCTAGGGCAACAACGGCAAAAGTAAAAGGAGAAAAATAATTTTTGGCTATAATCACATTAATGTTTAGTAATAAGTCAACTAATATCTAACATTATTCAGGTGAAGGTGGTGCCGGGGTAAAAGTTTGGGTTTGGTTACCCCGAGGAAAACTAAAATGATTTTACTACGAAAAACAATAAAAAACAACAGCAATTTTTTTGTAAGAGAGAAATCAGTAAATGTAAAGGGAATTTAGATTTCTCTATAATAAAGTGAGGTGCTGACTCCCAAAGGGCCAGAGGGAAAATGGGGTAACCATAAAGTATTTTAACTCTCTAGAGGAAATGCCAACAAAATAAACAGATGTACAATAACAAAAATATTAAATTATCAAAAAAATATATAAATAAAAATGTAACAATAATAATTAAAAATCAAAAATATATAAAAATAAAAAAATATACAAATATACAAATAAAAAAATATAAAAATATAAAAATTTAAAAATATAAATACATAAGATTTTAAAAATATAAAAAAAAATTTAAATATAAAAATATAAAAATTCAATTCAATTCTTTATTTAATAGCAAATATTACATTCTGTTTCCAAACTACTTGTTATTGCACAGATTTGGTTTAGCCTTTTATCTAAAGTATTTAATATAATTTTTAAGAAAAAAATGTATATACAATAAGCAAATAATATTAATCAGAAGGAAAACTATCAACAAAAACCTTCCATTAAGTAAATCAAAATATTAACTAAAGATGTCTGCGTAATTAATCATACAAACAAATTTAGGATAAGAGGATTGTCAGAAACAGAACAATTTAACTGAAAACGGCGTGATATTTTTTCAATGGCTTCAATAACTGTTTGAACACCGGAAATAGTATGCAGAACTGCTGTCGGAAAGTGCCAAGGTAAATTTAAAGCCATTTTAAGAACTTTGTTTTGGGCAATTTGTAATCGTTTAAGGTGCGACATAGCACAATTGCCCCATATTGGACAACCGTATAGCAGTATAGCTTGAAAAATCATCTTGATGATAACAATTTTGTTTGCAATACTCAAAGCTGAGTTTCTATTTATAAAGGGATACAGGATTTTAGTGTATAATTAAATTTTATCAATAGTGCATGAAATATGGAAATTAAAAGTAAGTTTCTTATCTAAGTGAATGCCTAAATATTTAACATTTTCCAACCATGGTATATCACTGCAAGATATTTTTAAATTATTGCTAGGTAAAAAACAGGACTTTCTTTTTCGAGAAAAATAAATAGCTTGTGTTTTGTCTGCATTAAGTTTTATTTTCCATTTAACTAATTTGTCAAGGGCGCATTGAAGTTCGGTCAGGACATCTTGGCTTAGAACGTGAGTACAATATAAACCAATATCATCTGCATATGCAGCAAATTTGCATGAATTTAAACTAGGCATATCAGACATAAAAATGTTATACAAAATGGGCCATAAAACTGAACCCTGAGGAACTCCTGCTGTTATTTCTTTATGTTCGGAAAATGTATCGTTAACGCACACGCCTGTGTGTTAAAAATTTTTTGATGAGTCGAACAAGATATGATGGAAACTGAAAATTAATAAGCTTACATACCAGACCATAATGCCAGACAGAATCAAAGGCCTTCTTAACATCTAACAACACTAACCCAGTTGATTTTCCTGAGCTAAGTCCAGACTTGACATCATTACAAATTCTCTTTATCTGGTGAATAGTTGAGTGAGGGGTTCTGAATCCGAACTGTTCATTTGGCAACATTTTGTTCGATTCAACGTATGTTATAATTTTTCCTTTTAAAACGTTTTCAAATAATTTCCCAAGAGAACTCAAAAGACTTATTGGCCTATAATTTCCGGGCGAGTAAGGGGTCGTGCCTGGCTTAGGAATAGGTATTACCTTTGCAGTTTTCCAGCTTTCAGGAAAGTATTGAAACATTAAACATGCGTTGAAAATGACAGTTAAGTACGATATAACGCTATGAGGGAGATGTTTTAACATTTCATTGCCTATCTCATCTAGTCCGCAAGATTTGTTTTTTCTCATAGAACAAATAAGTGATTTTACCTCATCGATCGACATTTTTTCTGACTTTGGAGTAGATATGACTTTTTCATTAAAGCAGTTAACAACTTCATCAACATGCCTATTATGACAACCTGTCCCAAGGTTTTCAGATATTTTGTGATTTGAACTAAAAGTGTTGGCAAATGCATTTGCTTTGTCGATATCGGAAATAACCGTATTGTCACCTATACGAAGGCCATGATAATAAACAGACTTCTTCTTTAGAATTTTAG
Source organism: Muscina levida (assembly GCA_964034835.1). Lineage (NCBI taxonomy): Eukaryota > Metazoa > Arthropoda > Insecta > Diptera > Muscidae > Muscina > Muscina levida. The sequence continues at coordinate 141,086,912 of OZ035882.1, forward strand.
ACACATTCCAAAAAGGGGTTGATCTAGGGACAAGTGTACTTAACATGTTATTCCACCTACAATTTCTAAAGAAACGAATCTCGTTGCGAATAAGAATTGTGTATTTCCTCATAAATTCAAGACCAAATATATGTCTGTATCTTAACCAATCTCTTCTAAATAAATTTCTTGTTTTAATAAGTTTTAGAAAGTGTTCTGGTAGTTTCACAAATTTTGACTTTATAGGACATAGGGGTACACATTTTCTAATGCCTTCTAATAAGGTAGTTGTAAAAATATTTATGTGATTGTCAATTTCAACGTTAACACGCTCTAAATTTAGATGAGTCCTTAAGAACCTTTTGTACGATTTCCAATCAGCGCGAGAGAAATTATATTATAATATAAGTGGGAGAATTAGGAAATGAAATCGTTATAGGAAACGAAGAACCAATCTCATTAAGAACATTTCCCCAAGCATTAGCTCGAAGACAATTCCAGTCGCGATGCCTGGCGTTAAAATCACCACAGAAAATAAAGTTTGAATTTGTGTCAAATCAGACCTAAAAAGACCTCGACTAATACTGTTGTTCTGACCTCCAGGAAAATAAGCACTATAAATCTGAACAACATCGCTTACATTTAATTGTATTTCAATGCCTATATTTTCAATTACCTCTGTACAAATACTAGGAATTTGTCTAAAATTAATATTATTTTTAATTAGGATAGCTACTTCACCGCCAAGTTGTTCTTCTCGATCTCTTCTAATGCATTTATAGTTAGGAACGTAAAATTTATCATTTTTACTGAGCCAAGCCTCAGATAATAAGCAGATATCAACATGGTTGGAAATCAAAAAACTACTCAATTCAATATACTTATTTCGGATACTTCTTGAGTTCCAGAATACTAATTTTAAGTTTGATAATTTTATTATTTACAATTATATACAAACTTAATTGCTAGCTGTGCAATAGCATTAAATTGTTGTTCTTTATTTGTACAATTACGTAGCTTAGATAACATCTCAGATGTTAGTCGCAAAAGTTCTTCTTCAGTGAAGAGAGTATTTTCTGAGTTAGTTACATTTGTCATGTTGTTAACAGCAGTGATGTTATTGTTGTTGCTATTTGGTCTCCAATTGGTGTTGACAAAGCTAGCTGTGTTTTGGAGATTTTTGTTGAGAGCAGGAAAGTTCTCAGTATTTGTGCTGAATGTTGATACATGTTTTTTCGGATGTTGTGTTTTCACTGCCAATTTCTCTCTCAACTCTAAATAACTAGAGCGGTTAGGGCATGAGAGATCAGTAGATTTATGTTTGTCGCCGCAGTTAGCACATTGAATTTTATTCTCTGCCTTGCAGTCAATAGTATTGTGCTTCTCAGCACAGTTAGCGCATCTTGGTTTAACGCAGCACCCCTTCTCTCCATGTCCAAACATTTGACATTTAAGACATTGAACTGGTTTGTTTTTGAGTTTACGTTGGTAGTCCCATGAAACAATTATGTGAAACAATGCGCGCACATTTTTTCTCAATTCATGTGATTTGACCGAACCTCTTTCAAAGTGAACAATGTAAATAGTGTCACTATATGTATCAAAGTTTCTTTTTACCACTTTAACGTCATTACATTTAAATCCAAGAGAAATTAGCTCGTTTTTAACTTCGATGTCTGTTTTGCTGTCCAATCCTCGAATAACAGCCTTAAAGGGCTTTTTGTTTTTGGGTTCATAAGTGAAAAATTGAAAGTTATTTTCACGCAAAATAACGTTTATTAAATTAAATGTTTCAGTTGATTCACACAATATTTTAAAACCGATTGATATTTTTTTAGCTAAATATTGTGTTATCTTCTTGTCTTTGAGTAATTTCAATACAACTTCACTGTTTTGCGTAAGCACTTTTATTGGCGATATGTATGACTTCTGGCCTTTTACATTTGTTTCACTGTCCATTTCAGAAATAGCACTTTCATCATCATTGTCTAATATTTGTAAAGGAAATTTTTTCGTTCCGATGGTCGGAATTACGTTTAGGAGTTTTTGAAAAATAATTTCACGAGAGTAAGAGAGCTGTTTTTAATACGTCTGTCACTAAGAGTAGCCTGAGCGAGACTCGAAAATATAAAAATATAACCCCCCGGGAATTGACACCTTGATGTGGTGGGGGGCTGAGTAACTACAAGGAGTTTTGGGGCGATGCCAGTTATTCCTTTTTTATCGGCAGGGACACCCATACTGGTAAAGCCCAAAATGAGCAGCGAAACCAGGATCAATTCACAACCTAGAAGGAAAACATAAATGGAGAGAAAATTTAGAAATAGAATTGTTCAACTGTCGCTATCCGGGGGCGCCCGGGCGAACTCTGGAGCTACCGCTGGAGGGAGCAGCATGCGAGCCGGTAGTGGTGGAGCAGTTCAGCAGACATTGCCCACCGGGGAAACCCTAAACCAACCATAGTCTGCAAGTATACAACGACATATCGTCAGTGAGACCCGAACCAGCTCCTACTGTTTCGAGGACTTCATTGTCTTCGACCACAAGAGCAGGCCAACCTAGGCAGCGCATAAGATGGACTAATGAAATAAATAAGGATATTATGCGTTGTCATTATAACGCCACTAGATGTGGAAACAATCCAATAGGTTATCGAAGTAGACAGTATTCGTATTTCATTTCCCTATGCACACACCTACAAAATCGACTGAATGAGCAAAGTGTAGCAACCAAGGTCAGAAATATCACAATCAACCGTATGATATCTCAGGTTGAACTTACGGAAATATCAATGGAGGTACAGGACGAAATAAGATCATCCAATCGTATAAGCTTGATGAGGTCTTAAATGAGTGGAAACATTTTGGGGTTAAGCCAAGCTTATAATAGTGATGCAGAGAGAAGTGACCAAAATAGTGAAACATTGTCCCACCAAGTAGAAATTCAGGACCAAGCAGTAGGCAACGATGTCCAAGTAACAGGATCCTTAAATCGTCAAGAAGACATACAATTCCAAACAATTCTAGACAAATTCGAGGAAACCATTTCAGAATACGGAATGCTGGATCCCAGGTACATATTAACAACATCTTGGATAATTTCCTAAGAGAGCATGATACCTTAGAATCTGTTCACAGCGCAATATATTGTGCAGCATTGACTATGTGCAAAATGTGTGGCGTGAGAATCGAAGTGACCCAGAATGGAAATCGGAGCAGATGCATCAAACCGCCTGGGCAAAGACGCCTGGAAAGCAGAAAGACCAGACTGCGAGCGGAAATTGGACGACTGACACAATATAAACGAGGGGTGCGTTCACAACATCTTATTCGAAAGGTCAGACGTATTTTAGGATTAGAAGCTATGGAGGTATTAACACCCAGAACCCTCGATGATTTAATATACCGTAAAACGCAGATATTACCGGCAGTTAGTAGTAGACTACGACGATACCTGACTAGCAAGATGAGAAGAGATAATAATCGGCTTATTTAGTCCAACCAGCGGAAATTTTATCGGTAACTCGATAAAAGAAACCATGATCAGGCCAATAACTTATCGACTTCTGGTCAGGACGATTTAGAATTGTTTTGGGGAGGATTGTGGGAATCTGCTCCTACATACACCGAAAGCCCAATATAGAATGAAATTGATAGTACAGAATGTATGCATTCTAGTTCCATCGGTGAATCAGACCTGCAAATGGCTTTACGCAAAACAAAAAATTGGAAAGCACCAGGAGTTGACGGAGTACAACATTTTAGGCTTAAACATCTTAGTGGCACTCATCCATATCTGATATTACATCTGAATAAGATACTGAATGGCGAAACAACAATGCCATCCTTTTTAACAGCTGGCAGGACTTATCCTCTGCATGAAAACGGTGATACAGAAAACCCAGAAAACTATCGCCCTATTACTTGTCTACCAACTTTATATAAATTGCTGAATAGTATCATATCGGAAAAAAATTACGACCATTGTACTTGAAACAAATTACTACCAATAGAGCAAAGGGGATGTGCAAGAAATTCAAGAGGCTGCAAGGAATTGGTTACGATCGATGCTATAATCACAAGAAATTCTATTTGCCACCAACGAAACCTAAGTGTTGCTTATATTGATTATAAAAAAGCATTCGATAGCGTACCCCACCCAAACCTTATCCGAACACTCAAGAACAACGGAGTTGATGAACAAATAGTTTCTTTTTTCGAACGGATTATGCCAACATGGAGGACAAAAATCATACTTAACGGGATAACTACCAGGGAAATTCAAATTAAAAGAGGAATTTTTCAGGGAGATACATTAAGCCCATTGTCGTTTTGTCTTAGCCTTTCACCTCAGAGCACAGCATTAAACAACTCCCCTAATGGATACCGTATAAAATATCAACAGCGACAGTCCGCAGTAGCCCACCTACTGTATATGGATGATCTCAAAATCTTTGCACGATCGAAATACCACCTTTCAAATCTAGTACATATAGTAGAATCATTCAGCAGAGATATATGCATGGAATTTGGATTCGATAAGTGTAATTCTATTGAAATGATAAGAGGGCAAGTAGTTCATTCGCAAGGATTTACCCTCCATGATGGCACGATAGAAATGCTGGAGTGCGATCAATCCTACAAGTACCTAGGAGTGGAGGAAATGAGAGGAATCCACCATACAAGTATAAGGGAAGGTCTAAAAAAACGCCTCGAGTCAAGAATGAGAAGTCTGTGTACAACTAAGCTGAATTCAATTAACATGATAACGGCAATTAATACCTATGCCATCCCCATACCAACATAGTGACTTGTGGCCGAGACCACCGTCATGTTCAGCTTAAATGAAAAGAGGCTTGGGTAAAAATATAGAAATACAGAAATACAAAAATATTCGAAAGACCAGGCATGGCGTATTTGTGGCCCCTATTTGACCGAGAAGTTACTGGCAGGAAATTCTCTTTTGGGTTGTGAAAAAGATTCCGTTATCCTATACGTATACCATTACACTACGGGTAATAGGTTATATATAAATTAATACGACCCAAAAGTGAACAAATACAAGGTGGATCAAAAAAAGTCATCCTATTGAAAGATTTTCTTACTTTTTTTGTGGGGATTTTGAAGTAACGCGTTTACGTGGACAAGCCCAAGATCCTGGAAGCCCTCAAGGACAACATACGAGTGCGAGAATCTGTCGCCGGCGCCCATTTGGCTGATATCATCTTCTCAGCTTAACCAATAAAATTCGAAAAATTCAAATAAAAATATTCAAAAAACAGAATCGAAGTTTTCCATTTAGAAAAAAGATGAGACCCAAACAACATAGGATGACTTCTTTTGGACCACCTTGTAGATTATAAAAATGTTATAACAATCGGTTCAATAATATGACCGACATAAAGTCCTTTAAAAAGCGGCGTGGCACTTCCCATTTTCTAGCGAGACGTAATTCAAATAAACATAAACAAAAAACAGAATCAAAGAATGAAAACATTTAGAAAAAAGATGAGAGCCAAACAATATAGGATGACTTCTTTTGGCCCACCTTGTAGCAGGAGTCACTCAAGATCCTAGGTTTCATTAAACCAAATTTGATTTATGACTTTTTAAGGCGTTTGATCTTTGTCCGTCTGTCTTTCTGCCCGAATGGTATCGAGTAAAAATATCAATACATCCAACGCGATAATGACCAAATTCTGTATTTGATTGAGCAATAACTGGATAAAGTTTTGAAAAACAAACTGAAATTCTGATACCTCTCTTAAATATTTGTACTAGCAAATTTAATGTTTTTCTGAGGGTGAGGGGATATGACTGAAATTTTCTTAAGAACTTGTTTTTTATGTGTTTTATTTAAAAATAAAAAAATACTGTTATAACTGTTATATAATTCAATCCCTGAAAGTATCACAACGATTGCCCTACATTGGAATCCTCAAGGCTCAAGAAGCTGCGGTCGACCCAAAAAACAACTGGAGAAGAACGACACTTCAAGAGTTTTGTTTAAAATTGCGTTTTGTTTAAAAATAAAAAAAAAAACTGTAATAACTCATTTTTATATAATTCAATCCCGCAAAGTATCAAAACGATGGCCCTAGATTGGAATCCTCAAGGCTCAAGAAGCTGCGGTCCACCCAAAGAACAACTGGAGAAGAACGACACTCCAAAAGTTGGGATATTGCAGTCTTACATGAAAAGAAGCTAAAATAACAGCGGCAAATCGAGTAAGATAGCGTAGTCGCGGCCGTTATTTGGATGATACTACCCTTTAAAACCAAATGTCAAGGAATGCTTTCTTGGGTCATCATAAAGGTTTCGTCTTATAATTCTATTTTAAGTGATTTATTTAAAATTAAAAAACTGACTTCTAAATGAATCACCCTTTATATTCAGTCTGTGATATAATGTATTATCTGGTGATAACATTTAATACAAACATTTGTTGCTGCAAGAGGAAAGTATGAGTAAGGTTTCCTTTATTCTACTGTGGGGGATACAGAAACCAAAACAAATTTGAGACGTATTTGCTTCACTAAGACTTGTATCGATTTTTATACATTTCACAACAAATAAAACAAAAACTTTCTGTCTATGTAGTTTAAATAAACTGACAGTTCCAGTCTTGCATGGAAACTTTGAACGAGGAAGGATATGCTGCTCTATCTTTATGAACTCTCTCTCACTCTTTATATATCTATCTATCACTCGTCTCTCTCTCTCTCTCTCTCTCTCTTATTGCCCTAACTACCATCACAAAATTATAGACACTTTCTAAAAAAAAAACTCCATTCGTCATTTGGTTGTTGATATTTGTTGTTTATTATTTTCATATTACTGCAAACAACAAATTTATTGAAGTGATTGAAAGGATATTTATCCTCCCTTCTCTCCTACGAATACCCACAAATGAAACAAGAAAGTTTACAAGGAAATCAGTCTGTCATCGTATTCATATCTAAGAAAGTAAACCAAAGGGTCAGTTGCCTGGTCCTTCAATGGTCCAGCTTGATAGTCTTTCGTATGTCCTTTGCATGTCCTGGCAAAATAATGAAAAGGAGGGCTGAAGTTGTGTTATTCTTAACTAAACTATTAAATAACTAACTGTAAATATCAATAACCGGAAGCTACAACTTTTTGGGTAAAGTAGTAGTCAATGCCAAGAATGTTATTTTGATTTTCATTCGATGTTTTGGTTCATCGGTTGAGGAAAAGTTTTTGAGGTGTGTGGGTAGAGGTTGGTAGAATGGTTGTCCATTTGGTTGTAAGCAAGTTTTGAGGTTTTCTTATATGGTACAAGGAATGGGAATGTCTAGAAGATAGTAATGTTTGTAGTTGGGGGGCATTTGTTTATTTATTTACTTAAGGCGATATTTGGACAGAATTCCTTAAATAAGTGATAAAATCCAAAATAACAAAAATTAATTAGTTTACATTAGTAAAACAAATCAAAGAAAAAAAAGGAGTATAGAATAAATTATAAAGATGTATACCTTTAAAAAATATACTAAGTAGTACAACAGAGGTAATTGAAATTTTAGCAAATGTGCAGAATATAGGGCGGGAGCCCAAAAAAAAATGGCACCCCCCCCCAAATACGCCCCAAAACACGAAAATCGAGGTCAAAGTTGGCGCTAAGGCCCGCGGTGCCCAGGGGGGGGGGGGGGGTTAAAAAAAGGGGCCCCTTGGGTTCTATTAAGACCCCCCATGTGTGGGTACTCAAATGAAAGATATATTCGAGACGAATCCAACCATGTTATTTTTAAATTCCTGGACCGAGTTAGAGCCATTTAAATTTCCGGGAAATACCAAAAAAAAAAAATTTCAAAAATTTGAAAAAATCAAGGAAAAAGTAAGAAAAATTTAAGGAAATAAATTGAAAAATTCTAAAAAAAAAAATAGAAAATCTAAAAATCGCGCGTTTTTAAAAAAATAAATATTTTTTTTTCTGAAAAACCCCGTAAAAAATTTAAAAAAATGGGAAAAAATCATGGAAAATTAGAATAATTTAAGGAAATGAATTGAAAAATTCCATAAAAAAATTAAAAGTCATCAAAAATGTGTGAAAATTTTAAATTTTTTTTGGAATTTTTAAGGTTTTTTTTAATTAAAAAAAGAAAATTGAGAAAAGATGAAGGAAACAAAGGGAAAATTTCAAGAAATATTTAAAAAAATTCAAGAAAAAGTCCAAAGAGAAATATTTGAAAAAAGAAAGTTGATTAAAAAAGGATAAAAGTAGTAAATGAAGATAAATTTAAAAAATATTTAAAAAAACTATAGTTTGTAATTTTTTTTTCATACATCCCTTTAAATTATTATTTATTTTGTAAATCAGAGTTGTAACGGTTGAAATGGTTGCAGTAGCGCCGTAGGCAAAAATTTGCCTTAAAAAAATTTCGCGATTTTTAAAAAAAAAATTTTATATTGGTATATTCCGGGAAAAATATTTTTATACCATCACCCTTAGGGATGAGGGTATATATCATTTGATACGACCCAAAAGTGTAACACATAGAAGGAGTGACTTTAGACCCTAAGTTTCTTCGAACCAAATTCGATTCATGACGTTTTAAGTTGTTTGTGCCATGTCCGTCTGTCTGTCTGTCTGGTGGCTGTCCGGCTGGTTCGCACGATAACTTTCGAAAGACGCAACCAAATGTTTTGAAATTTTGCACGAGTTATTATTTTCTCAAAACTACTTACGGTATTGCAAATGGGCTACATGGCCCCGCCCCTTCTGGTACCTCCCATACAAATACATCATTCCGCCCACTTTAGAAATCGAGTAATAATATCAATACACCCTACGGAATCGTCCCCAAATTCTGTATTTAGTAAAGCTATAACAGGATAAAGTTTTGGAAAAAATTTTAAAAGCCTAGCCACGCCCCTTCTGGTACCTCCCATACAAATCTACCTTTCCGCCCACTATAGAGATGGAGAAATAATATCAATAAATTAAACGTGATCGTACCCAAATTCTATTTTGAGTAAAGCTATAACAAGATAAAGTTTTAGAGAAAAAAATTGGAAGTCTATTCACGCCCCATCTGATACCTCCCATACACATCTGGTACCGCCCACTTTAGAAATCGATTAATATTATTAAAAGACCCAACGCGATCGTGCCCAAATTCTGTATTTGGTAAAGTTCTAGCAGGATAAAGTTTTGGAGAAAAAATCTGGAAGTCTAGACACGCCCCTTCTGGTACCTCCCATACAAATGTACCACTCCGCCCACTTTAGAAATATGGTAATAATATCAATACACTCGACACGATCGTGCCCAAATTCTGTATTTTGTTATGTTATAACAGGACAAAGTTTTGGAGAAAAAATTTGAAGTCTAGCGACACCACTTATGGTACCTCCCATACAAATGTACCTTTCCGCCCACTTTAGGGATGTACTAATAATATCAGTACACCCAAGGCAATCGTGCCCAAATTCTGTAATTAGTAAAGCTATAACAGGATAATGTAATGAAGAATAAATCTGGAAGCCTAACCACACCCCTTCTCGTACCTCCCATACAAATGTACAACTCCGCCCACTTTAGAAATCGAGTAATAATATCAATATAATAGAAAATTATTTGTTTTACTGAGGGTAAGGGTAAATGTAAGTTGGGTTGCCCGACTGAAACTTTCTAACTGGTTTTAATTACAAATCGGTTAATTTCAATAACTCAAGACTTAAACAATATCTTATATTGGGTGATGGTATTTATCAGTCAGTTTAACTGACTGAAATTTATGTACTGTTTTTTTTTTGTTAATTAGAGTGAAAATGGATATGTTGGAACTTTATCTAAAACGCATTTTTTGATCCTGTGGCGCATCCTAGAAAAACATTATGTCTTATTTTATGCCTTAGGAATATATCAATATTAGTCAAGTTATTCTGTCATTTAGGTACAACTAAGAGATGACTTATCCCTCCACTCTACCCTATTTTACAATTCCCCCACAAAGACTGCACTTGGTAAAATATTTGCTCTTTCACTGCTCCTTTCTCTATTGCAGTTGGAACAAGACAACCTGCACACGAAACAGTACGACTACAAAACCCCATATCCAGCTGTTCGCACTAAGCCTTATTCCCTTGCTTATGGGCCATTGTTTTGGATGAACTTTTTTGTTTATGGCTCTTTTTATTCTCCCTGGCTTTTTTAAAATAATAAGACATCTATATACATTCATTATCACAGGACAAGGATATTTGTTACTATATCTATAGCCAGGCTATAGATAATAATCATCTATATTCATGGATTAGTATTCAATTTTTATTTTGTAATTTCTTTTTTTTTTCTACTGGCAATTCGCCGTCAAACCCCTCGCCTGCACGTTGTTGTTTATAATACCTAAACACAGCGTCAGTCATATCCTGGCTGCTTGCAGCAACATCACATTGTCTGGGGTATAAAGTGTGCTGGGAGGGGGGGAGTATAAATTGAAACAACCTAAATGTAGGTACAGCCAAAGGTAAATGTCGAATATAATGTATAAAATTATAATATTGAGCTTGTACGACTCCAACACAGGCCAAACACAGCCAAGCAAACGAAGATGAACCGAAACAAAAAAACATTGAAAATATTACCAAATTTATACGAGACAATATTGCCAAAGCGCTAATAAATTTTTTTGTAGCTCAATTTTTACTTTCGATGCTTCGCAACGCCACGCAAATGAAAAATATGAAAATATTCAAATAAATGCCAGGCAGCTATAGATGAGAGGTAACTGCCTTCGAGGATACGTGGGTGTGTGGGTGATTTTGGTGGCATGAATATTTACAGCACCACAACTTATCACAAAGAAGGCAATGTTAAAGGCATACAAGGAGTGTGAGTACAATTTTTCGGTATATTTTTACTTTTCGTGTAAGGTAAATGCTCTTCAATGATACTTTGTCGAAGCAACAACACACACACACACACAAACACTAAAAAAATACGTACAACAGCATATTAATGAATAATAGCTACGCCATAGGGGTTAATAAGTAATCTGCATTTTTTGACATTTATTTATGTTTTAAGGATAATGAAAAAGATGAGCCACAAGGAGGATATCTCTAATAAAGGCACAACAAAAAAACTGAAATAATAAGGTATACTATGTGAGTGTATGTGTAAGTGTGTGAAGAGGAACAGACCAGAGGACAATGAGTTCAGCGAAAAATTGATGAACAAATGCTGAATATGAAGCTGAACTTGAAAGGAACATTGATTTTATTGGAAAGTACAGGTCGACAATGAGAATAATAGAAGAATAGATTATACAATGCAACAAATTAAATTTTTTTGTAAAATACAAGAACTTGACAGTATAAGTTCGAATCTGTTATCGAAGGGTAATAAAACCCTATATTCAGTTTGGTAAGATTGGTGACCAATTTTTTTAATGGACCTCCAAAGATTCTTGGAAAAAGGTGTCTTCAGTTTTTGTCAAACGGCTAACTAACATTTTGTGATAGCGCTAGACTATATCTGGCAATAGTGTAGCTGGGAGTTTTGCCCACAAAATTACAATTTATGCCAAAAATTTTACTTTGTTCCGCCCTTTTTGCAAAAAAAAAAATAAAGAAGAAAATATTTTTTTCACTTTTTTCGGCATTACTTTGAGGGTGTCCAAATTTTTCTCTAACAATGTTCACCGATATTGAAGCCACGGTATAGTTGAACAACTTTTGTGAATATACTAATAAAGGGTGTCCCAACAAGAGCGCAATTTTTAAATTTTAAATAAAACACAGATATTTAAAAAAAAAATCGTTAAACTTTATTTTATCGTAAAGTAGACAGAATGAGGTTATGTATGTAATAATATATCGTACAGATGGCCGCCGCGGCTTTGCTGGCATGCACGCGATCTTTTAATGAAATTTTCAATGACCGTTTCGCATAAATGCTGCGGTATTTCATTAATGCAGCGTCCAATTTCCTCTTTCAAGGCTTGAGTCGTCGTCGGCTTATTCGCGTAAACCATCGACTTCAGAAAACCCCAAAGAAAAAAATCTAATGGTATTAAATCGCACGATCTAGGCGGCCAATTCTGATCTCCAAAACGCGAAATAACACGACCGGGAAATGCCTGATGCAGAAATTAAATTGTTTCTCTGGCTGTATGACATGTGGCACCGTCTTGTTGGAACCACATACCCTCCACATTCATTTCTTCATTTCGAGGCAAGAAAAAACTGGTTATCATTTCACGATACCAAACACCATTGATTGTTTGCGCTTGACCTGCCTCATTTTCATAAAAAAAAGGTCCAATGATTCCTCCAGCCCAAAAACCACACCACACAGTGACACGTTGAGGATGCATTTGCTTCTCGTGAATCACTCGAGGATTTTCCTCACCCCAAATGCGACAATTCTGCCTATTGACGAAGCCATCAAGATGGAACTGGGCCTCGTCACTGAAGATGATTTTAGTGGCAAAATCAGCATTTTCGTGTTGCAAAACTTTCACCATTTTAGTAAAACAATTTCACAATGAGAATGCGTTGTTCATTCGTGTAGCGCTCCCTTTTTTCTAACCTCGTACCTTCTACTAGCAAACAATAACAATTGTTCAAATGTCAAAGAGACTGGTTTTTCGTACCTTTTCGCACTTATAAGCCAGTAAAGTGGTTGAATTTCAACCGATTTTAAATTTCTAAGTGGAGTTGGAAAGAAGAGACTGCGACCAACGATATAAATAGTTATATTGAAGGCTTGTGATATCAGTCTGCTTTTGAATCATAATTGCAAACTTTTTTTCTATTTCTTCACTTTTTTTATGAGATGTTTAAAGAGGTCTAAGGACCAGCTGGAGCAAATTGCAATGATTTGTTGTAGAGTGTATCTCATCGAGGGTCTGTAACCAAAGTAAGAACACTATAGCAATAAAAACATTTGTTATTTAGGTTTTATTTTGTAAAAATACACTCGTGGTAGAAATACGATAAATAACTTATGATTTTATGGCAACTTACAACTAGGTTCGGCCTATGTCCCAATATCGGCACTGGAGACACTTGGGGTCGCTTACGATGTCTTTTTTTCAGATAATCATGCCCGATACGGTTAATGGAATCCTAGCGTAAGATTAGGTTGACAGGTTCGATTAACAAGCTCGTCTCTATCTAACAGATTCGATTTTCAGGACCGGGTTTTAGGTTCGGTTGTCGGGTTGTTGCAGTAGCTCGGATTCCACTAACTAGTTCGGGTACTACATTCATTTGATCTTATAATATTGCTTACGAACAGACGACCTAAGTCCCTGTGGTGAACAGACGATAAATGTTACTGTTGGGGAGTGGAGGATCGCAGACCCTGTGTGTTAAAGACGACGAAAATGCCTGCGGGGTACAGACGGTCGAAGTCACTGTGGTAAACATATAACAGAAGTCACCGTGGGGGAACATAAGACCAAAGTATCTGTGAGTATGTATAATCACCCGAACAGAAGCAACGAGTGATGTTACGAGTATAAAAATTTCATTCAGTTAAACAGACTGATAAACCAGTAAGAAAGTTTCAGTCGGGCAACCCGACTTACATATACCATCACCCTCAGTAAAACAAAAAAAAATTCTGTTAAATTGATATTATTACTCGATTTCTAAAGTGGGGGGAGTGGAACATTTGTATGGGAGGTACCAGAAGGGGCGTGTCTAGAGTTCCAGATTTTTTCTCCAAAACTTTATCCTGCTTGAACTTTACTAAATACAGAATTTGGACACGATCGCGTTAGTTTTATTAATAATATTAATCGATTTCTAAAGTAGGCGGTACCAGATGAGTATGGGGCGTACCAGAAGGGGTGTAGCTAAACTTTCAGTTTTATTCCCAAAAACTGTATCTTGCTATAGATTTACCAAATAAAGAATAAGGGTACGATCGCGTTGAATTTATTGATATTACTGCTCCATATCTAAAGTGGGCGGAAAAGTACATTTGTATGGGAGGTACCAGAAGGGGCGTGGCTAGACTTGCAATATTTTTTCCAAAACTTTATCCTGTTATAACTTAACAAAATACATTAATTGGGCACGATCGTGTCGAGTATATTGCTATTAAAACTCCATCTCTAAAGTGGGCGGAGTGTTACATTTGTATGGAAGTACCAGATGGGGCGTGTCTAGACTTCCAGATTTTTTCTCCAAAACGTTACCCTGCTTGAACTTTACTAAATACAGAATTTGGGCACGATCGCGTTAATTCTTTAATAATATTAATGGATTTCAAAAGTGGGCGGTACCAGATGTGTATGGGAGGTACCAGATGGGGCGTGGATAAACTTCTAGTTTTTTTTTCTCAAAAATTGTATCCTGCTATAGCTTTACTAAAATAAAGAATTTGGATACGATCACCTTGGATTTATTGATATTACTACTCCATATCTAAAGTGGGCGGAGTGGTGTATTTGTATGGGAGGTACCATATGGGGCATGTCTTGATTTCCAGATTTTGTTCTCCAAAATTTTATCCTGCTTGAACTTTACTAAATACAGAATTTGGCCACGATCGCGTTAGTTCTATTTATAATATTAATCGATTTCTAAAGTGGGCGGTACCAGATGTGCATAGGAGGTACCAGAAGGGGCGTGGCTAGACTTCCAATATTTTTTCCAAAACTTTATCCTGTTATAACAATAAAATACATAAATTGGGCACGATCGTGTCGAGTATATTGATATTATAACTACATCTCTAAAGTGGGCGGAGAGGTACATTTGTATGGGAGGTACAAGATGGGGCGTGTCTAGACTTCCAGATTTTTTCTCCAAAACTTTATCCTGCTTAAACTTTACTGAATACAGAATTTGGGCACGATCGCGTTAGGTCTATTAATAATATTAATCAATTTCTAAAGTGGGCGGTACCAGATTTGTATGGGAGGTACCAGATGGGGCGTGGCTAGACTTAGAGTTTTTTTTCTCAAAAACTGTATCCTGCCATAGCTTTACTAAAATAAAGAATTTGGGCACGATCGCATTGGATTTATTGATATTACTACTCCATATCTAAAGTGGGCGGAGTGGTGTATTTGTATGGGAGGTACCATATGGGGCGTGTCTAGATTTCCAGATTTTGTTCTCCAAAACTTTATCCTGCTTGAACTTTACTAAATACAGAATTTGGCCACGATCGCGTTAGTTCTATTAATAATATAAATCGATTTCAAATGTGTATAGGAGGTACCAGAAGGGGCGTGCCTAGACTTCCAGAATTTTTTTCCAAAACTTTATCCTGTTATAGCTTAATAAAATACAGAGTTTGGGCCCGATCGTGTAGAGTGTATTGATATTATTACTCCATCTCTAAAGTGGGCGGAAAGGTACTTTTGTATGGGAGGTACCAGAAGGGGCGTGTCTAGACTTCCAGATTTTTCTCCAAAAGTTTATCCTGCCAAAACTTTACTAAATACAGAATTTGGACACGATCGCGTTAGTTCTATTAATAATATTAATCGATTTCTAAAGTGGGCGGTACCAGATGTGTATGGGAGGTACCAGATGGGGCGTGGATAGACTTCCAGTTTTTTTTTCTCAAAAACTGTATCCTGCTGTAGCTTTACTAAAATAAAGAATTTGGGTACGATCGCCTTGGATTTATTGATATTACTACTCCATATCTAAAGTGGGTGGAGTGGTACATTTGTATGGGAGGTACCAGATGGGGCTTGTCTAGACTTCCAGATTTTTTCTCCAAAACTTTATCCTGCCAGAACTTTACTAAATAAAGAAATTGGGCACGATCGCGTTAGGGAATATTAATAATATTAATCGATTTCTAAAGTGGGCGGTACAAGATGTGTATTGGAGGTACCAGATGGGGCGTGGTTAGACTTCCAGTTTTTCCTCCAAAAACTGTGTCCTGCTATAGCATTACTAAATAAAGAATTTGGGAACGATCGCGTTGGATTTTTAGCCCATTTGCAATACCGTAAATATTTTTGGGGAAATATTAACTCGTGCAAAATTCCAAAACATTTGGTTGCGTCTTTCGAAAGTTATCGTACGAACCAGCCAGACAGACAGATGTCCATCCATGGCTCAAACGACTTAAATTGTCATGAATCGAGTTTGGTTCAAAGAAACCTAGGGTCTAAAGTCACTCCTTTTATGTGTTACACTTTTGGGTCGTATCAAATGATATATACCCTCATCCATAAGGGTGATGGTATAAAAATTTTAATACTGGTGAATTTTTATAACGATCAGTAAAGGTTTACATCAGTTATTGTGCTCACAGATGTACCTGTCTCAATCGTACCTATTAAGCTGTACGTAGAAGTATACTTATTGTATAAAATAGTACTTTTATTACTTGTACTTTTATTGTACTACAAAGTTCATTTATTCTACAAAAAAGTACTTTGGTTGTATCGAAATGTACTTTTATTATATCTTATTGTACCTTTATTGTTTCATAGAATAAATTTATCAAGTACAATTGTTATACCAAATAGTACCTTTATTGTACCAAAAGATACTTTTATTGTCTCAACAGTGTCTGTCGCACATCCACTACAAGGTATCTTTATTGGGCCAAAAAGTACTTTAATTTCACCAAAAAAGTACTTTTATTATAGCAGACAGTACTATTTGTATCAGTAGCTGACTTTTTTGTATGCAAGAGTAAATCTATTAAACCAAAAAATACCAAAACTACTTTTTTTTATTTTTTTTTTAGGGTTCAATTTTTCCGCATTAAGGGGAGCGGGACAACCTTTTCTGTGGTGGAGTACAAGACCGCTTGTGTTATATTGTACTTGTATTGGACTTTTAACGCTACTGAGGGTAATTCTATCATACTAAAAAGTACTTTGTTGTACCAAAAAGTAATTTTATTGTATCAATTGTACTCTTCTAGTACCAAATATTATATCATAAAATTTATGCTATAAACAGTATGGTCATTCCATAAAAAAAAGTAATTTTTGTACCAAAAAGTACTTTTATTGTATCTATGAGCACTTTTTTGTACCAAAAAGTTATTTTATTGCATCAAAAAATACTTTTACTGAAGCTAAAATTAATTTATGCAAAAAGTAACAAAAAGTACCTTTAATGTGTCAAACAGTAGTCTTAATATATATTAAAATGTACTGTTGTTGTACTAAGAAGTATTTCTATTGTTCCAAAGAGTACTTTTATTGTACCAAATAGTAAATTTTTTGTACCTAAGTATTAGTAGTTTATTCCCTTCAGAAGAAAGTAGTGCTGCAGAAGTACTCTTCCACTAGCCCCAAAGCGATACCGACTAGTCGCTCTTCATTTCACTGTTAATGCTTTCAAGTGACGATTTTAACATTAGGCTGTCATACGAAAACCACTACTCTCTTGTTCAGTATTTGCGACTACTCTACCAGTACTTGCCACCCGTCTATAAAGCGTATCCGTTGCGACTACTGGCTTTTATTCCAGTATAGCACCACTCGTAAGGCGTCAATGCCTCTACCTTTTTTTATAGGGCAAGTTCAAAAAACTAATTCAGCATTTGCGACTACTCTACCAGTACTTGCCACCCGTCTATAAATCGTACCTGTTGCGACTACTGGCTTTTATTCCAGTATAGCACCACTCGTTAGGCGTCAATGCCTCTACCTTTTTCTGCAGGGTTATATTAAAAAGTAGAGCTCCGATGTTTGCACAGCTATGCTGCTGTCTTCCTGGCCCAGTATTTGAGCTGTGAATATTGTGATATCTTCCGGTCTTGCCTTAAACCCAAGTATTTTATCGCGACTGAGAGAGTTAACCCCGCCACCTGTACCGACACCAATTATCTACTTAACAAGAACTGTTTAAAAACATTTTGCTATGCATTTGGTGCGAAAGATATGATTTTATATAAAATTTGACAAATTTTGTATAATGATTAGCTGCGATATTTTTTCCCGTCTGTGTTTGAAACAGTCCCCATGGCTAGGCTTTGCGCTATCAATCCCTTCTACATCTTAAGCGTTCTGATGTCGGCTCTAGTGCTTTGTTGAATAACATTCACTTCAAATGTTGGTCCAACATACTAGACCTTGATTTTCCCCCTGCCCTGCCTATGTAGGATCCTTTAAACCTTTACAGGTATCTATTTATTTTATATCATACATACAACATTGGCCATTTCTCTGTGTACTCTAGCGTATTTCTATGGGAGGCAATAATTAAGTTAAAAATTTATTACTGCGGTAGATAAACAGCAAATGTTAGCTCGGCTATATCATTAAAATTTTAATAAATGATATTCAACTAAAACCTGAAAATTATATAACAATAAAAGACCGTAAATACATATTTAACAACGTAGTGCATTCAAAGGATTTGCAAAGAAACACTTTACAGCAATAGAGCGCCGAATTAACCTGTAGTGGCGGCCGTAGTTGCGGCAGGTGCACCACTAGGAGGAGGACCACAAGGACCACCTGCCGATGTAATAGATAAGTTGGTACAGTGTAAAAACAGAAAGATATGCCGCCGTCTAACTTACCTCTGCCATGTGGAGGAGCTCCACTAGGTGGTGGTCCACTGGGTCTTACGCCATTAGGTGGTGGACCACAAGGACCCCCTTGTCCTTGGCCTTGGTTTTGTGGATAGGGATAGGACTACGACGTGCAATCGAAAAGAAACTGACTGGCTTATTGGGTCTATTACGCATTAGCCGATAATAATTACCATTACATTCCCTAGCAAAACACACAACAATACTACAAATACCACAACTTTTGACCACATTCTGTTGACTGTTTGCTATTTTTCTAATAATGGCGAATTTTATATGAAAATATCTACGTCACACACCCACACGTACATCGTAGAGTTGCTGTTTTGTTTTGTTTTAAACGAAGCGTTACAAAATTAGATTTGAAATTAATAGATATACATTTTCATTACAATTTTATGATTATTATTACACCACAATTGTAACAATAATAATAATTATTTTAATGCACCATAGCGCACAAAGTTGCCTCCACAACTGTACACAATAATTAATGTGATTTTTACAATTTTTGCTTACGATTTAATGTATGTGACGTGGATGTCACATGTGTAATAGGGTGGTGGTGGTGGTGGCGGTTGCAGTTATTAATTTAACATACCCATATAGTGAAGTGTTACATTAAAAACAAATTCTTACTATAGGAAACTTTATATACATAGAGTTTGGTTATTTGCGGAATCAAATTGTTATTTGTTTTCGGTTAGATTTGGTGATTTTCATTACTAGTTTTTAAATCGTTTCACTCATCATCTCATCGATCTAATGTTGATAATAGCTGTAGATGTTATTAAATCATAAAATGTATGGAGCAATTTATTGGTCAGTTATTTTGATTTCATATGTGAGTAAACAATTAGACACACAATTAAGTGATTAGTTCACTAAAGTCGTAACAATTTTTTACGTAATTCTTTTGCGTATGAGATTGCCTTAACATGTAAACGATTGTATTGTAAAACGGAATTTGTGCATATGCGCCACCTATCGTATACTAATTGCACTAGTACGGCAAGAGATAATACAAAGAAATTTATGCTATAAACAAGTACGGTTATTCCATAAAAAAGTAAGTTGTGTACCAAAAGTACTTTTATTGTATCTACGAGCACTTTTTTGTACCAAAAAGTTATTCAAAAAAAAAAATATTATTGAAGCTAAAATTAATTTATAGAACCAGAGAGTACTTTTTTTGTATTAGAAAGCAAAAAGTATCAAAAAGTACCTTTAATGTGTCAAACAGTAGACTTAATATACTAAAATGTACTGTTGTTGTACTAAAAAGTATTTCTAGTACGGCAAGAGATAATACAAAGTATCATAGCAATCTATATATGTATATACAAAATTGTTGCAAGTGTGTTGTGACTTTATAACTCACGAACGGCTGGACCGATTTGCATACATTTTTTTGTATGCGTTTTGGTGGCGCCCTGTGTGGTTTATATTTACAATTCGGTCCAATTGGACAAAGGGGCGTGGCACCGCACATACGACTTGAAAATCAAAAGGGCTGTATCTCATGAACTATCAGAGGTATGAATATATGTATATATGTTGTTGGTATATATGTTAATTACAGCCAAGGTGGAAGTGGGCGGTGCCACGCCCCCTTTTCAAAAATCGCTCTAACGGCTTTTCTAATAGACCGATTGATACGAAAATTTTACCAAATGGTACTGTTGACCTGTTGATAGTCCCTGGCTATAAAAGGTTATGATTGGATAAAGGGACGTGGCACCGCCCATACAACTTGAAAATCAAAAGGGCTGTATCTCATGAACTATCAGAGGTATGAAGATGAGATTTGGTATATATGTTGTTGGAGCAGTATTAATTACAGCCAAGGTGGAAGTGGGCGGTGCCACGCCCTCTTTCCAAAAATCGCTCTAACGGCTCTTCTAATAGACCGATTGATACGAAAATTTTACCAAATGGTACTGATGACCTGTAGATAGTCCCTGGCTATATTTGGTTGTGATTGGATAAAGGGGCGTGGCACCGCCTATACAACATGAAAATAAAAAGGGCTATATCTCATGAACTATAAGAGGTATGAAGATGAGATTTGTTACATATGTTGTTGTTGCAGTATAAATTACAGTAAGAGTGGAAGTGGGCTGTACCACACCCCTTTTAAAATAAACAGTTATAACTGTCAAAATTCCACAGTATATTGCAGTTCGCCTAGAGATATGAACAGTAAGGTGGGCCAGTTTTTATACCATCACCCTTAGGGATGAAGGTTTATATCATTTGATACGAACCAAAAGTGTAACACATAGAAGGAGTGACTTTAGACCCTAGGTTTCTTTGAACCAAATTCGATTCATGACTTTTTAAGTCGTTTGAGCCATGTCCGTCTGTCTGTCTGTCCGGTGGCTGTCCGGCTGGTTCGCACGATAACTTTCGAAAGACGCAATCAAATGTTTTGAAATTTTGCACGAGTTATTATTTTATCAAAACTATTTACGGTATTGCAAATGGGCTATATGGCCCCGCCGCTTCTGGTACCTCCCATACAAATACATCATTCCGCCCACTTTAGAAATCGAGTAATAATATCAATACACCCTACGGGATCGTCCCCAAATTCTGTATTAAGTAAAGCTATAACAGGATAAAGTTTTGGAGAAAAAAATTTGAAGTCTATTCACGCCCCATCAGGTACCTCCCATACACATCTGGTACCGCCCACTTTGGAAATCGATTAATATTATTAAAAGACCTAAGGCGATCGTGCCCAAATTCTGTATTTGGTAAAGTTCTAGCAGGATAAAGTTTTGGAGAAAAAATCTGGAAGTCTAGACACGCCCCTTCTGGTACCTCCCATACAAATGTACCACTCCGCCCACTTTAGAAATAGGGTAATAATATCAATACAATCGACACGATCGTGCCCAAATTCGGTATTTTGTTATGTTATAACAGGACAAAGTTTTGGAGAAAAAATTGGAAGTCTAGCGACGCCACTTATGGTACCTCCCATACAAATGTACCTTTTCGCCCACTTTAGGGATGTACTAATAATATCAGTACACCCAAGGCAATCGTGCCCAAATTCTGTAATTAGTAAAGCTATAACAGGATAAAGTAACGGAGAATCAATCTGGAAGCCTAACCACACCCCTTCTCGTACCTCCCATACAAATGTACCACTCCGCACACTTTAGAAATCGAGTAATAATATCAATATAATAGAAAATTATTTGTTTTACTGAGCGTAAGGGTAAATGTAAGTTGGGTTGCCCGACTGAATCGGTTAATTTCAATAACTCAAGACTTAAACAATATCTTATATTGGGTGATGGTATTTATCAGTCAGTTCAACTGACTGAAATTTCTGTACTGGTTTTATTCGCAAAAATTGTAACCAAATCTACGATGAATTGTTAGAAATGTCACCAATAAACTTTGTGTGTAATATCAATTCCTAGCTCGCGCTGGGAAAGCTTAATTTAGTGCAGAAAACTTAAATTTTGATAGAAGTGTCTTAAATCTGAAGTCTGTACGCTTTCAATAATCATGGGGCAACGAACGTCACTTCCAAAAGAAGCGCAAAATGGAGTAAATAAACGAAAATTCCTTTTATCTTAAAAAAGTATCAGCTAGGATTTTGATTCATGTGGATTTTTAATGTACAATTGACACCCAACAAAACCCCATTTACCGTTTTTGTTGCCATTTTAGGTCAACCAATTCGTCATTCAGGCGAGGTGTGTGAAGTGTGATAGACTTTCATTGAGACTCTCTTTGAAAAATCACCATGTAAAGACTACACAAGAACAACGTTTACAAATCTTGCAAATTTATTTTCAAAATGCGCGTTCTGTTTGCCCTTTGTGAAGTTTATGGTGCATAAACTCATCCATCTGAGCAGCAAATAGAAGCCATCAACGCTGTAGACGTAAGTGTGACAGGGGACTCGAATTTATCGAAACGACGCCTTTCTCAGCAACTCGGTCTCTGCAAATGCTGAGGAAAGATCTTGGTCTACATTCATATAAAATCCAACTGATAGAAGAACTAGACCAAGTGGACGATCAATTGTTTTTTTTTATTCATCATGTCATTGCACATTATTTGAAGGAGAAATGGTTCCAACACGACGGCGTAAAATGCCATACAGCGCGTGAGATCATCACTTTGTAAAGCCAAACATTGGCGACCGAATTATCTCATAGAATGGTAATACGAGTTCAATACAAACATAGTATTCGGAAATATTCTTGATCCATGTGAGAAGAAGACATGGCAAAAGAGGTTTTTATGGCTAAAGGCATGAAGCTTCAAATGAAATTTTCATTTTCGGTCAATAGGCGGAGAAGGCATGTCAAAAGTGTTTTTTACGCCCAAAGAGATAGTTAGTATACAGACGGTTACCGCTACTACATTGAATTTTGATCTTTAACAGAATGTCTGTTTCCGATTTGTAAAATATATGACTTTGCTGATGAACTTTTTACTATCGTCATAGAGCCTATGATATTTAGAATTTATAAGAACAACACTTACTTTGTAAAGTTTCATGTTAAGGAGTTGCTTGAAATTAGTTACATAAGTTAATAAACTCAACATATCATTATCGAACTTAAGTACCGTTTTCAAAGTACTTTGAAGACCTAAATGTGAAATATATTACAAGTTAAAATGCAATACCGAGGCATTGCTGGGCCCACTAGTTGTTTATAAATTTAATTGCAATTCTGAGTCGTGTAAGAAATATTCTGTAGTACTTTGAAAAGCTGCATCAGGTAGCAGTAAATTGTACTATATAGACATACTATGAAGCTTTAAGACAAATTTGAAAAAAAAATTTATTAAAAAAAACTTCATCTCTCATCGGGGACAAATAGAGGGACACCCCAAAAAGGATAGTTTGTATGGGACATGGGTGTAGTTTTTGTCCGATCTCGCACATCTTAGAATGTAACCTCCACTTAGAGAATAGAAGCTTGCATACCAAATTTTAGCTCGATACCTCTTAAACTGGGACAGACCCCGCAAAAAGGGGCAATTTAATTGGGGGTGGAAGTAGGTTTCGACCGATCTTGTTCATCTTAGAACAGAATTTTCACTTAGAGGACAGAGGCTTGCATGCAAAGTTTCAGCTCGATGGCTTTTAAACTGCGACTGTAATCGCAGGGACAGACCAACAAAAAGGGGCAATTTTATTGGGGGTGTGAGCAGTTTTTGACCGATCTTTCTTACCCTAGAAATCAGCCTTTAGAAAAGGACGGATGCTTGAATACTAAATTTTAGTTCTATAGCTACATAATTACAGCTGTGGCCGCGGGGACATTTTCCAAAAAGAGTGAAGTTTGTAAGGTAGTTGAGAATAGTTTTTGACCGATCGGGCTCTTCTTAGAACTATACCTTCGCTTAGAGGTTGGAAAATTGCGTTCAAAATTTCTCTTAAACTACGGCTGTAATCAAGGGGACAGACAGACTTTAAATCGACTCAGAGTTTATATATATATATATATATATATATCTTGTCATACCTACCAAAAAATGACAAAAAAGTACTTGGCATTAATGTATACTTAAGTACATACCCATAATTTGTATACTTGTGTGGAACTATACCTAACACACAGAGAATACTTACAAACTCTTACTTGCGTTGAAAAAAACATGTTTGCACACCATTTATAACGAATGTTACCTCTACCTACACTTACTTTTGTCTCTCATACACAAAATACACTCGACGCACACGAGGTCAGAAGCCGAAGCAGACTCAACTTAATTATGAAGTTTTTTAGCTACGATAATGATCATCATAGATCATCGTGTTAGATCGTTCTTACATTCGTCAACTCTTCTAAGCACTACGGGTGACATGAGTACTCATGTACATTCCCATACTCTACGGAACAGAACAGGGAACAGGGTTCTCGTGTACTTGGGTATAGCAATGCACGAGTGTGTGCGGGCATGGACATCCCTGCAGGGAATGGAACTAGCTTAAAACTAGCTAAATTACTGTCCCCAAGAGTACAGAACTAGTTCCGCTTCTATCCCCTCGCAATGCGTTTAAGAAGCTACTTTAACATTGACATGTCATTGGACGAGGTTAATTGTCCCCCATCTGCATTACCAACGTGCTAGTACTTTAGCTATTGCACAAGTAATAGCCACTTGACTAGTCAACATTTCCCCATTGTGTGTCATAAAGCAAAATAAAAACCAACAGGAGGCAAAAAGAACGATATTTTTTTGTGGAATGTCCAAATACGCATTGTGATCGTGAGGGTGGGTTGCAGATCTACAACAGAATACACATGAAAACTGTTGAACTGTCCCCTCTATGCATTACCATAGGACTAGTGAAGTTCATAGATGTTTATGAGCTAGTGCAATCGACAGCCCTGTAGTGGAAATTGTCACATCAAAAACTAGAGGGATGGTTTGATCGTTTACTCTTTACATATGTACATTAGGGATATAACTTTGTGCAATTTTTTGCAAATATCCAAATGGCCCTAGCATAGTCGAATAAAGTAAAGTAAAGTTTTTGAATGATTTTTTTTTATTTATTTAGCTAAAAAGCAAAAAACTTTTTTTATCAATATACCAAGCTGCATTTAACATTTGTGTAAATATTTAGGAAGCTGAACATATGTCATTGATAATTACGTCATGTACTTTAATTGTTTTTATTATTCAAAGAAAATTATATTCCGAGTTTGTGTTTAATACTTAAAAACAATGGATTTTAAAAAAAGCCTTTTAAGCGCTTTAAAAAATGCAAAAATTTGGACAAAGGCTTTGACCAAATTTAAAGATAGCACAATAATGTGGAGAATCATTCCAGATATAGTCATTCCATTACATCAACTGAGCAAAATGCCAACAGTTTACTATTTTAATTTATTAATAAAGTATTTAAAATTAATATTTTTTTTTGTGGGAGATTTTAGAAAATCGTTTTCGTGGGTGAGGTTTTTTATCCAAAATGACCCCAAAATTATTTTTTCGTTAATAACACAACCTTCGCCATCGCGTGGTGCTAGGGCCAAAATTTGGTTATACCCCTAATGTACATGTTTGAACATTAATACTTCAACAGTACTCTTATTATACATTTTGTTATTCTCTGATACCTACCACGCCCACTTATGGGCGCTACAAATGGAAGAAGGTGTATCTGACATGCATGAAGGGGTTTTTGAGGTCACTTATTTTAAATCCGGAGTCTGACTTGAAAAAAAAAACAACATCGTGGGTACAGAACGCTGGACATTATTTTCAAAAAAGTTAGAATTCTACTGAACAAAATTTCCGCCATTCTGTATCCGGCATTTTGTGTTTTTTATCAAAAGATTACTACGGATTCGAGATCAGCGACCTCAAAAACTCCCAAAAGCACAATATGAGTTAAATTCCAGAATTTTGTAAAACAAAATGTCCGCAATTTTGTATCCGTCATTTGTTTTTTTTTTTCAAAATTTGGCTCTGAATTAGAATTCGGCGACCCCGAAAACCCCCATAGGCACAATATCGGTTGAATTGCAGCATTTGTTATTATACCATCACCCTTAGGGATGAGGGTATATATCATTTGATACGACCCAAAAGTGTAACACATAGAATGAGTCACTTCAGACACTAGGTTTCTTTTAACCAAATTCGAATCATGACTTTTTAAGTCGTTTGAGCCATGTCCGTCTGTCTGTCTATCCGTCTGGTGGCTGTCAGGCTGGTACGCACGATAACTTTCAAAAGACGCAACCAAATGTCTTGAAATTTTGCACGAGTTAATATTTCCCCAAAACTACTTACGGTATTGCAAATGGGCTACATGGCTCCGCCCCTTCTGGTACCTCCCATACAAATACATCATTCCGCCCACTTTAGAAATCGAGTTATAATATCAATACACCCAACGGGATCGTACCCAAATTCTGTACTTAGGAAAGCTATTACAGGATAAAGTTTTGGAAAAAATGGAAGTCTAGCCACGCCCCTTCTGGTACCTCCCATACAAATTCACCTTTCCGCCCACTTTAGATATGGAGTAATAATATCAATAAATCCATCGCGCTCGTACCCTAATTCTGAATTTAGTAAAGCTATAGCAGGATATAGTTTTTAAGAAAAAAACTGGAAGTCTAGCCACGCCCCATCTGGTACCTCCCATTCTCATCTGGTACCGCCTACTTTAGAAATCGATTAATATTATTATTATAACGCGATCGTGCTCAAACTCTGTATTTGGTCAAGCTGACGCAGCAGAGAAAAAAATCTGAAATTCTAAACCCGCCCCTCCTGGTACCTCCCATACAAATGTACCACTCCGCCCACTTTAGAGATGGAGTAATATTATCAATATACTCGACACGATCGTGCCCCAACTCTGTATTTAGTAAAGCTATAACAGGATAAAGTTTTTGAGGATAAACCTAGAAGTCTAGACACGCCCCTTCTAGTACCTCCCATACAAATTTACCACTCCACCCTCTTTAGAAATCAAGTAATAATATCAATTTAGTAGCAATTTTTTTATTTTACTAAGGGTGTTGGTATATGTGAGACTGAAACTTTCTTACTGGTTTTTTTTTTAATTTTGACTCCGGATTCGAAATCAGCGACCCAAAAACCCCCTTAGGCAAAATGTCGGTTGAATCCCAGAATTTTTTAAAAACAAAATGTCCGCCATCCTATATCCAAAATTTTACTACGTACTCGAGATCAGCAACCCTAAAAACTCCCTTTGACTCATGTTTTATGTCCATTGGAAGTCGCCTTCATATTAAGAACAAAGTTTTCACAGATCAGACCAATGTGCTATATTACTATAAACCCTATAATGGTGCATTTTGACAACAGCTAATGAAGTTCTAGTTTCCCGCTACTGCGCCGCCCATAATGTGTTTTTTATTTCAGTCATATTTGTCAACGTTCGCGCACCGTCCTAAACGAGTAAACACTTTGTTCGTTTAAACAAATAACTTGATTTTATCCTTCTTTATAAAAAGGCATGTCTTTTTCTTTATCAAAAGACATGGGACCGGCCGTGGCATAGTGGTTAGAACACGAGACTACCATGCGGGAGATCACAGGTTCAACTCCTGGCTCCAGTCATCTTTAAAAAAAATAAAAAAATTTATTTCATTGTCGGCTCCCCTCGAATGTTGTGGACAGCAACTTCGCAGTATTAGTGTCGATTCAATCGGCATGTCTAGTAAGAGCTTCTCAAATAGTGAGTTCGTATTCGTCGATTAACAAGTAGGTGTCGTTAGTTGTGAATCTAAAAATAGAAAGCGTGTTAATTCACAACAACGCGAGAAGCTTCTCCCATATCCCATACCTCATTCATGGGGTGTAAAGGGAAATTAAGTTATCAAATGACATACTTCTGCCGACTGCTTCTCAATGTTTGAAAAGGCCGCAGTAACAGACCGAAGTCCTCAGTCAATGATATCTATATCATCGGCAAGCGCGAGCAGCTTGTAACTTTTATTAAATATGATGATCATCTCCATTATGATGTTAGAGAGATCAAATGACAAAAGCCAAAACGGCTCTATCAGATATTTGCCTATTACCATTGACATTTTGTGTCGGTCATTGTCATCACTTAAAGTCATATCAGCTTCGCGGTAATCATCAGCCTAACCATAGCATTTTATAGTCCCTGTCCCATCGGACTGTCGAATATAGATTTGTGAATATGTGGTCGGTCGTCGATTTACCAGGTTTAAAGCCACACTTATAAAGACCAATTAAGTTCCTTAAGATAGACTTTAGTATATCACATATCACATTCGATGCGAACTTTTCTGCGATTGGCAAAGATCTGATCTCGAAATAGTTGGTGCATACACTTGGATCACCTTTTGTAAGCACTGGACATAAACGTCCTGATTCCAACCATCGAACATGTATTCCTTTAGCCACATTGTGTTTATGAGCTGGTGTATGTGCTTTACCAGCTTATCGTCGCCGGCAAAACAACGACTTCTGTGTGTTTATTGTTTTTAAGCCATGCAATTAACTCCGTCGTCCATTAGTGGCGCGATTTTGTGACTTGCGCTATCTTCAATAACGAGCAGAGTTCAAAAATTTACGCTCGATATTTCCATAGCACACTCTGAGTGTCCTGCAGCAGATTAACAATTCTGTCTTTTCACTTAGGGATCATTGATCCAAAACTTTTACAGTTCATCTTTCAATAGAATTTTTTGGAATGCTTGATCCAAAACTTTTACAGTTCACCTTTCAATAGAATTTTTTGGAATGCTTGATCCAAAACTTTTACAGTTCACCTTTTAATAGGATTTTCGGGCTATACCTCTATCCTTGTACTATTCGATATTTGCTCTCTTATCATACATTAAAGCCTTCTCCGTCTTAAGAGTCGTTTAGTCTTCAACCTAGCATATTCAGGTTGACTTGTGAACATATTTGTGTCAAAATTTGGTTCAACAAACTACCAAGTTTATCAGAGTTATTACTGTGTTGCCTGCATTTTCAGGGCTCGGGCGGCGGGCCACGACATTCTCAGGCTCTCATAAATATATTTTAAGTGTCCTTGTATTTTACACACATCACCGGAGCGTGTACACAAATCACCGTATGTAGAAATATTTCGGCTTGATACGATTATTAGCTATTCGATCATTGAAAAGGTTAAACAGCCCGATCAGTTGTGTTATTCTCCTACCAACTATGAATTTACAGCCAAATTCCCATCCATTGCATTTCCTGTAGGGCGGTACTGTCAACTTTATATGTTTGAAGGACATCTGCCAACAACATTTAGGGGGTTCCATTCATGACTCTTTCTTTTCTGATTACATGCTAAGAAAGTTATGTTTTTGTAATTATTTTATATACAAAATTCTTTGAACACAATTTACTTTATTCAAGTGTTTAATTCGTCAAGCTTAATATTTATGTCTATGTGTCTTACATTTATTAAAATGACCAATGCTCCAAATCTTATATAACTAACAGTATACGCTAAAAACTATTCCTCATATCTAGGGAATTTCAAGACAAAAACCTAACGTGTTCGTATGAGCGGTTTAGTAGTTGGAATGTAACACACAGACATATACGCATTGATTAGTATATAGGATATCCTTAAAGTCAGGTGAGATATAATATTTATAGAAACCAGCGGGTTTTTTCCTTGCATAGGGACCATATTACATGACAAATATAGTGATTATAATTCAGATCAGATGTGTTCAGTTATGTCAAGCCTCTATTCATCTAGAAAACCTTTATTCGTTTTTCCAAAATCGCAAGTTAGTTTTAAATTGAAATGCATGAGAATCTAGCGCTCATGGATTAAAATTACACCCCATATACAGCTAATAATTATATTAATACAACGCAGAGCTATTGCATAAGTTTTATTAGTTTTCTTTCCTCGACATGAAATGAACTGAAATTCCACAAACCACCAAATTTTGTTGTAAAGACCAAAATGGCGGCAGGGCTGGTGTAATGCCATGGCAAATAATAAAAGTCCTTAAAAAACGCCAAAGCCAAAGAAATGCAATGATTACAAATGAGTTCATGAAATACATAAAACATGGAAAGCAAATGAAATACCGACCGACCCAGACAGAGAAGCAGATGAACGAACTGATAGATACCAGCCAACAGAGGAACTACATCACACTACAGCTAATCCTCATACTCGCGCTCATTTAAATGTTCATCATTCGTGGCTATAGCACAAGTAGGACCACATAATACCCCACCTCCACACACAGCCATCGTTGAAATCAAGGTAAAGCTCAGCTATAGATATACTCCTGCTTCTTACAACCACATGCAGGCAAGAAAACCAAAATGCTTTTGCATACATATATAGCAAAGTTTGCTAGCAAATATATAAATTCCTAGATATTCTCCACCATTCCATATAATATTCAAGCCATTGGAAAAAATAAAACAAACTAGTACTCCAAATGTATTATTTGAAGGCAACAACTGAAACGACTGCCAATGTGTTGAGATGATGCTAAGATGAAATATGTTTTTATTAACCACTCTCGCTACGCCCACACTGACTACACCCCAACCCATTAATGGCCGATAACACCATAACTTTGTTGTTGCTGGGGCTATCACCAGCAAGTCCAAGACGACTCTATGTTGCACGACAGCTCTGGCCTGGTAGTTACCAGGGGAAACTTTTGAATTTTAATTTAAAATATTTTGTTTCATTTCCTTGCGTTTTATGTGTAGTGACTGACGGTAGTAAAAGTGTGGAAAAATCAAGTGGAAATTTGTTGTTTGTGTTAAGGACACAAGGGAGCGAGCAGAGGGCAAAGGTCAGTCAATCAAAGTTTTTCGAACTGTGATGTGAAAATATTAAAAAAATATGATAAATTTTTTATTTTGCTGCACAATTCTCTAGAGCGTAATATCTGAAGAGTTATAACCTAACAGTTAGTGAAAAAAGGAAAGAGAAATATGAATAATGGCAAGGAGAAGGGGAAGAGAAAGAGGCATAGGAGGTCTAACTGAGTGAAGACCAGTTAGTTTGACAAGTTATAGAACTTATTGCAGAAAATTTTGCGAAAATAGTATAACAAATCGAAAACGCTACAAATTAAGGGGAAATGACATAAACCACCCAGTTGCTGATGACCTCACAAAATTTTATGGACCATGATTAAAGGATTTGCACCTACAATGTCCGAACCCTCTATATAACACAGTACAACACATACCAATATAGAAAAAGTGCTAAAAAAAACCACCTTGAGTAAAAATATTCATATGGCCATTACATTACTAATGTAATGTAATGTAATGTAAAATAGGACCGGCCGTGGCATAGTGGCTAAAACACGCGACTACCATGCGGGAGATCGCAGGTTCAAACCTGGCTTCAGTCATCATAAAAGAAAAAAAATAAATAAAATTTTCTTTCATTGTCGGCTCCCCTCGAATGTTGTTGACAGCAACTTCGCAGTATTAAGCGTCGATTCAATCGTCGTGTCTAGTAAGAGCTTCTCAAACAGTGACGTTCGCATTCGTCGATAAACAAGTAGGTGCCGTTAGTTGTGAATCTAAAAATAGAAAGCGTGTTTATTCACAACAACGCGAGAAGCTATCCCATACCTCATTCATGGGGTGCAAAGGGAAATTTAGTTAAGTAAGTTACATTACTAATACAGCCCACTTGACCAAACGAATGATGCAGAAGTTCTTATTTCTAGCGCTACTTGCATATGCAATTCTCAGAATTGAGTCCCGAATCAATGAGCTGAAAAATGTTGTACTGTATAATAAGCAGATGTCCAGGGTAAACATGTAGCTACTATTACTACTACTACTCTCTGAAAGATGTTGCCTATTTGTTGCTTTTTGGGTTAATAGATGACTGGATGTGGAAAATAACCGCTAGATCGCTGTGGCCCGAAAATAGCAGATACCGATCGAAATACATGGTTGGCCCATGTAGAAGTGACACAGTACTGGCCCGTGCAGTATCAGGCACCTAACAGGCAAATGGAATGGGTCCATACAGGACCTATTGCCGCGTCTGTGAGGACGAACAGTTGGAATTCAACCGATGTTGTACCTAAGGTGCATCGAGTAATAATATCAATACACCCTACGGGATCGTCCCCGAATTCTGTATTTAGTAAAGCTATAACAAGATAAAATTTTGGAAAAAATTTTAAAAGCCTAGCCACGCCCCTTCTGGTACCTCCCATACAAATCTACCTTTCCGCCCACTATAGAGATGGAGAAATAAAACAATAAATTAAACGTGATCGTACCCAAATTCTATTTTTAGTAAAACTATAACAGGATAAAGCTTGGGAGAAAAAAATTGGAAGTCTATTCACGCCCCATCTGGTACCTCCCATACACATCTGGTACCGCCCACTTTATAAATCGATTAATATTACTAAAAGACCTAACGCGATCGAGCAGGGTAAAGTTTTGGAGAAAAAATCTGGAACTCTAGACACGCCCCTTCTGGTACCTCCCATACAAATGTTCCACTCCACCCACTTTAGAAATAGGGTAATAATATCAATAAACTCGACACGATCGTGCCCAAATTCTGTATTTTGTTATGTTATAACAGGACAAAGTTTTGGAGAAAAAATTGGAAATCTAGCAACGCCCCTTATGGTACCTCCCATACAAATGTACCTTTCCGCCCACTTTAGGGATGTACTAATAATATCAGTACACCCAAGGCAATCGTACCCAAATTCTGTAATAAGTAAAGCTATAACAGGATGAAGTAATAGAGAATAAATCTGGAAGCATAACCACACCCCTTCTCGTACCTCCCATACAAATGTACCACTCCGCCCACTTTAGAAATCGAGTAATAATATCAATATAATAGAAAATTATTTGTTTTACTGAGGGTAAGGGTATATGTAAGTTGGGTTGCCCGACTGAAACTTCATAACTGGTTTTAATTACAAATCGGTTAATTTCAATAACTCAAATCTTAAACAATATCTTATATTGGGTGATGGTATTTATCAGTCAGTTCAACTGACTGAAATTTCTGTACTGGTTTGAAAATAATGTCCTCAATTCTGTATCCGCAATTTTGGTTTTTATTCAAGTCTGACTTCGGATTCGAAATCAGTGACCCCAAAAACCCCTTAAATTTTTTTCGTAGAGAGGTAATCGGCTCAAACTTCAGCAGGATTAACTGTCGTTGTAAAACTAGTACAGAAATTTCAGTTAGGTAAACTGACTGATAAATACCATCACCCAATATAAGATATTGTAGAAGTCTTGAGTTATTGAAATTAATACATTTTTAATTAAAATAAAATTACTTGTGTTTAATTTTTTCCCTGCTTGTGGTGCAAAATCGTCCAAAACTTGGCTTAGTTGTGTAGGAGATATAGGTGCCGGTTTAGAATTTATGTGAGAAATATTAATGTTTCAAAAAAAGGTACTTTTGATTGGGGGTACGAAAAGGGGTGGAAGGATGCAGTCCTTATTCATTCCGGACTTAAATTTTCATACGTACAACTTACGAAAAATTTGACTGCATTCAGCGTGCTTAGAAAAAAAAATATGTATGTAAGACTATGGGGGTGAGTTCGGTCCTTTGTATGGGAGGTACCAGAAGGGGTGTGTCAAATAGTTAGGTTTTCTGAGGTTCCGCCTCCTATCACAATATAAATTGACCGACTAATTTTCATTACCCCCCATGCGTCCGTTTGAAAGTTATGGGGGGAAATATTACTTTTCCAAAAATAGGTAATTTTGTATGGGAGGTACCAGAAGGGGTGATCCGATATAGTCCATATTCGTTCCTGATTCATATTTTAATAACCGTACAACTTATGCATAATGTAACTGAATTCAGTGTACTTACAAAAAAGATATGTTTGTAAGACGGCTCCACGAAAAGCCCCCCAATGAAATAAACCCCAAAAAATTGGAAATAACACCCAAAAACAGTGAATGAAATAACATCCAAAAATAAATGAAATAAACCCCAAAGCGAAAACGAAACAACCCCCAATATTTGGGAGTTATTTCATATGAAATAAACCCCATCAGCAACAAAAATGAAATTATGCCCAAAATTCATAAAAGTCAGTTTCACCAAGGATTTCATAAAGTCAATATGGACCATCAGCAAAGTCGCAAAATTATTGAAATGAATCGTGTGGATAGTAGATCATTGTAGCCCTGCTCTATTTTTGCAGTTCGGAAGATAATTTGCCTTTTACGTTTGGCTTTTACACAACCACCTCCAGTTTTCACAAGCAAATCAAACTCTCTGCTCTTATTGAATTCTCCCTTTTGTAGAACTCTTACAAATTTAAAAAAAAATTCCATTCATAGTGTGTGCTAACCGAATTTTGCATTTTGTTGATTTTCTATCCGTCAGTATGAACATAAATGGAAATATCTGTAAACATTCAAAAGATATTCTAATATATTCACAGGCTAAAAGTTTTCTTGTAAAAGGCCTATTTTTATATAATTATATAATTATAACCCCTTAAAGCCAACAACTTTAAAATGAAACAACCCCCGAATAAAAAATGAAATAACACCCAAATTATACACGATATGAAACAATCCCCAAATTTAAAAAATTGGTTGGGTGTTATTTTATTGGAGATTATTTCATAATTTAAAACCCCAAATAAAGAATGAAATAATTCCCAAAGAAAAATGAAAAATGGCCCAAAAAAATTGTGAGTTATTTCATATGAAATAACACCCAAAAATGTATGATAAAAATTTGGGGAATATTTCATTTCTCGTTTGGGCGTTATTTCATTGGGGGGCTTTTCGTGGAGCCTTGTAGGACTATGGGGTTGAGTTCGGTCATTTGTTTGGGAGGTACCAGAAGGAGTGTGTCAATCAGTTTTCATTACCCCCCAAGAGTCCGTTTGGAAGTTATGGGAGAAATATTATTTTCCAAAAATATGTAATTTTGTATGGGAGGTACCAGAAGGCGTGAACCGATATAGTCTATATTCATTCCTGAGTCCCATTTTCATAAGCGAATATCATACTCAAAATTTGAGTGAATTCAGTTTACTTACTTACTTGAGTTCGGTCATTTGTATGGGAGGTACCAGAAGGAGTGTGTCAAATAGTTAGGTATTCTGATGTTTTGCCTCCTATAACAACATAAATAAATCGACCAATTTTCATTACCCCCCAAAGGTCCGATTGAAAGTTATGGGGGGAAATATTACTTTTCCAAAAATAGGTCATTTTGTATGGGAGGTACCAGAAGAGGTGATCCAATATAGTCCATATTCATTCTTGAGTCCCATTTTCATAAGCGAACATCATACTCAAAATTTGAGTGAATTCAGTTTACTTACAAAACAGATATGTTTGTCCGACTATGGGGGTGAGTTCGGTCATTTGTATTGGAGGTACCAGAAGGGGTGTGTCAAATAGTTAGGCTCTCTGAGGTTTTGCCTCCTATGACAACAAAAATTAATCGACCAGTGTTCATTACCCCCCTAGAGTCCGTTAGGAAGGTATGGAAGAAATATTAATTTTCCAAAAATAGGTAATTTTGTATGGGAGGTACCAGAAGGGGTGGGGCTATTTTGCCCATTTACAATCTCATAAGTTCGTTTTAAAAAATATTAATACTGGTAAATTTTCATACTGATCCGTTAAGGTTTACTCGAGTTTTCCTGCTGACCAGCCATTCAGCCAGACAGACGGACATAGCTCAATCGTCTTAAAAAGTCCTGAAACGAATTTGGTGTAAAGATACTTGGGGTCTAACTCGTCTCCTTTAATGCGTTACACTTTTTATACCATCACCCTTAGGGATGAGGGTATATATCATTTGATACAACCCAAAAGTGTAACACATAGAAGGAGTCACTTTAGATCCTAGGTTTCTATGAACCAAATTCGATTCATGACATTTTAAGTCGTTTGAGTCATGTCCGTCTGTCTGGCTGGTTCGCACGATAACTTTCGAAAGACGTAACCAAATGTTTTGAAATGTTTTGCACGGGTTATTATTTTCCAAATTATTATTATGCAAATGGGCTATATGGCCCGCCCTTTCTGGTACCTCCCATACAAATACATCATAACGCCCACTTTAGAAATCGAGTAATAATATCAATACACCCTACGGGATCGTCCCCAAACTCTGTATTTAGTAAAGCTATAACAGGATAAAGTTACGTAAAAAATTTTGAAAGCCTAGCCACGTCCCTTCTGGTACCTCCCATACAAATCTACCTTTTCGTCCACTATAGAGATGGAGAAATAATATCAATAAATCAAACGCTATCGTGCCCAAACCCTGTATTTAGTAAAGCTATAACAGGATAAAGTTTTGGAGAAAAAATTTGAAGTATAGCAGCGCCCCTTATGGGACCTCCCATACAAATGTACCTTACCGCCCACTTCAGAGATGGAGTAATAATATCAATACATCCAACGCTATCGTGCCCAAACTCTGTATTTAGTAAAGCTATAACAGGATAAAGTTTTGGAGGATAAACCTAGAAGTCTAGACACGCCCCTTCTAGTACCTCCCATACAAATGTACCACTCCGCCCACTTTCGAAATCGAATAGAAAATTATTTGTTTTACTGAGGGTAAGGGTAAATGTAAGTCGGTTTGCCAGACTGAAACTTTCTAACTGGTTTTAATTACAAATCGGTTAATTTCAATAACTCAAGACTTAAACAATATCTTATATTGGGTGATGGTATTTATCAGTCAGATTAACTGACTGAAATTTCTGTACTGGTTTTCGTATCAAATGATATATACCCTCATCCCTAAGGGTGATGGTATAAATATAGAGAAATATACAGAAATGAGAAATATTTTTTTTCATTTATACGTTCTTCTATGTTCATTATGGTCATCCATCCATAATGCATTTTTAAAGGAATCGACGATGGAAGGCGTTGCCTCTCAATCACATGCAATAAAAAAGAAGTCGGCATGGTTTAGGAAGGCCTAGCGAATCCAAAAGAAGTAAAACGGGGGTATAATCTTAGGCTGATGTGGTCTCAGCCGTCTCCAGGGTCATCGCAAGGACCCTTAAAACCTTACGAAATAAAATAGTGGATTTCTCTGACTAGGGCAAGATATATATATATATTTCCATATTTTACAATCCACAAAATTAAAATAGAACAAAACACTACGGATCCTTAAGCTAATGTGCAATCACTGGTCTGATATCCTTAAGATCTTTGAGGGCAGGTAATGATGTCTGGGGATTATAACTGGTCTGTGGCCTTGTATCGTTGATGGTGTAATGTATTGTGGTGCCTGGGGTTGTTGTCCTTTGTATTGAAGAGTGGTCCTTAGACGAGCGGCGGTAATTCGGTGACGAGAAACAGGACGGTAAGTCGTCGGACGTCGAGGATTCGCATGAAAATTTGGTAGGAAGAATTTATTTAAAAAAGAATAAAAAAAAAAAAAAAACTTAATTTCCCTTTGCACCCCATGAATGAGGTATGGGATAGCTTCTCGCGTTGTTGTGAATTAACACGCTTTCTATTTTTAGATTCACAACTAACAGCACCTACTTATTTATCGACGAATGCGAACGTCACTGTTTTGAGAAGCTCTTACTAGACACGACGATTGAATCGACGCTTAATACTGCGAAGTTGCTGTCAAACAACATTCGAGGGGAGCCGACAATGAAAGAAAATTTTATTTATTTTTTTCTTTTAAGATGACTGGAGCCAGGTTTGAACCTGCGATCTCCCGCATGGTAGTCGCGTGTTCTAACCACTATGCCACGGCCGGTGAAGAATAAGAACAACTATTAATAGGCCCTTGCCTTACAAGAGGACTTGTTGTACAGACTTAGCGTCCGTCGTACAGGCTCGTAGGTCCGGTTGTTCTGGCTTATATCCCGGTTGTTCTGACTTATTGTCGGATTGTACAGGCTTATAGCCCGGTTGTACAGATTCGTAAGTCCGATTGTACAGTCTTATTGTCCGATTATAAAGACTCGTTGTCCGATTGTACAGGCCTATAGCCCGGTTATACAGATTATATTTCGTATTGTACAGGCGTAAAACCCGATTGTACAGACTCGTACCCAGTTGTACAGGCTCGTAGCGTGGTTATACAGGATTATAGCTGGATTGTCCAGACTCGTAGGCCCGATTGCACAGGCCCATAACTTGGTTGCACATGCATTTTTTTCGTTTAACAACGATGCTTGTCTTCGTACGATCACAAAGGATCAAGGAGTTCAGATAACATTACTTGACTTGGCAATAAACTTCGTTTGGAGGAGTCACCGACGATCGTTGTGCAAAAACGTTGTCTCCTATATTGTGAGTGATATGATCCTATTGAGAACTATGATGTAGTAGTTTGCACTGAACGCCGCAATTTAAAAGAATCTTTGTGCCGCTGACCGATGATGCTGTTGTTGGTGGTATTGTATGTTATTTATGATGATAGGAGAGCATCTGGTTGGCAATTGCAAGGTTGCGAATTCGAATCCTACTGGAGTCGGTTTAATATTTTTTTAATTGTTCTATTTTAAGTGTATTATTTTATATTTAATTAATTTGAGGTTATTATATTCCACAGTACAACATATTTCAGCTAATTAATTTGGAACCCAATTCTGAGAACTGCACTTAAAAGTAGCCGCAAAAAGAAGATGTTCTGCATCATTCGTTTTGTCAAGTAACATGCCATAATAATTTAATATCGCTTTGAAATTAGTAAGTATCGTACAGGGGAATTTGTCACGTTTTAGGTTCTTTTGTTCGACATAACTCGAGAACCACTAGCCCGATTTAGCTGAAACAAATTTAAAACCAGTACAGAAATTTCAGTCAGTTAAACTGACTGATAAATACCATCACCCAATATAAGATATTGTTTAAGTCTAGAGTTATTGAAATTAATATATTTTTAATTAAAATAAAATTATTTACGTATTGTTTTTTTTCTGCTTGTGGAGCAAAACCGTAAAAAAAATAAATATTTTTAGTAGGAGGTAGAATTAGGGCAGCAGGTGTCGGTTTAGAAGATATGGAAGCAATATTAATTATTATTAGTCCAATTTTCATAACCGAACATCATACGCAAAATTTGAGTGAATTCAATTTACCTAATAAAAATATATGTATGTAGAACTATGAGGGTCAATTTGGTCATTTGTATTGTCCTAGGGTTTGTCTATTTTTGCAAGATAAATAAACTGACCACATTCAAATATCCCCTGGTCATCTGTTGAATAAATGAAAGAAATATTAACTATCCAAAAAGAGGTAATATTGTATGGGAGAAACAAGAAGGGGTGGTGCTAATCTGCTCATTTACAATTCCATAAGTTCGTTTCAAAAAATATTAATACCGGTGAATTTTCGTACCGATCCGTTGAAGTTTACTCAAGTTAGCCAGCCAGCCAGCTGACTCACTGAGGGTGAGTTCGGTCATTTGTATGGGAGGTGCCGGAAGGGATGTTTCAAATAGATAGGTTTTCTGAGGTTTTGCCTCCTATCACAATATAAATAAACCGACTGAATTGCATTACCCTTCAAGTGTCAGTTTGGAAGTTATGGGAGAAATATTAATTTTCCAAAAATAGGTCATTTTGTATGAGAGGTACATGAAGGCGTGAACCTATATAGTTCATATTCATTTTTGAGTCCAATTTTTATAAGCGAACATCATACTCAAAATTTGAGTGAATTTAGTTTAGTTACAAAATATATGTATGTAAAACTATGAGGGTCAATTCGGTCATTTGTATGGGAGGTACCAGAAGGGATGTGGCAAAGGTTTCGGTTTTTATAGGGTTTGTCTACTTTTGCAAGATAAATAATCTGACCAAATTTAAATATCCTTCGATAGTCGGCTTGGCAGTTATGATAGAAATATTAATTATTCAAAAATAGGTAATTTTGTATGGGAGGTACCAGAAGGGGTGGGGCTAATCTGCCCATTTACAATCCCATAAGTTCGTTTTGAAAAATATTAATACTGGTAAATTTTCATACCGATCCGTAAAGGTTTACTCGAGTTATGCTGTCCACCAGCCAGACAGACGGACATAGCTCATTTTTCTTAAAAAGTCTTGAAACGAATTTGGTCTTAAGATACTTGGGGTCTAACTCGTCTTCGTTACACTTTTTATATCATCACCCTTAGGGATGAGGGTATATATCATTTGATACGACCCAAAAGTGTAACACATAGAAGCAGTGACTTTAGACCCTAGGTTTCTTTGAACCAAATTTGATTCATGACTTTTTAAGTCGTTTGAGTCATGTCCGTCTGTCTGGCTGGTTCGCACGATAACTTTCGAAAGACGTAACCAAATGTTTTGAAGTTTTGCACGGGTTATTAGTTTCTCAGAACTGCTTACGGTATTGCAAATGGGCTACATGGCCCCGCCCCTTCTGGTACCTCCCATACAAATACATCATAACGCCCACTTTAGAAATCGAGTAATAATATCAATACACCCTACGGGATCGTCCCCAAATTCTGTATTTGGTAAAGCTATAACAGGATACAGTTTTGAACAAAAATTTTGAAAGCCTAGCCACGCACCTTCTGGTACCTCCCATACAAATCTACCTTTCTGTCCACTATAGAGATGGAGAAATAATATCAATATATCAAACGCTATCGTGCCCAAACTCTGTATTTAGTAAAGCTATAACAGGATAAAGTTTTGGAAAAAAAATTGGAAGTCTAGCGGCGCCCGTTATGGGACCTTCCGTACAAATGTACCTTTCCGCCCACTTCAGAGATGGAGTAATAATATGAATATACTTGACACGATCGTGTCAAAATTTTGTATTTTGTTAAGCTATAACAGGATAAAGTTTTGGAGAAAAATTGGAATTTAGCGACGCGCCTTTTGGTACCTCCCATACAAATGTGCCACTCCGCCTACTTTAAAGATCGAGTAATAATATAAATATAGTAGGAAGTTGTATGTTTAACTGAGGGTGAGGGTACATGGAAAGAACGATATGGGAAGAGCTTCTTGCTTAATTTTCAGACTCACAAGACGGGCCTTACAGTTAAAATAAATAAAACGGCACTATAGCGAAGATTCTGTGGACCACCCATCTATGGGGGTGTCGATAAAAAAAATTTAGATAACTAGACAGAAATCGAACTCTGGTCTCCAGCATGAGACATATAATTTTTGTAATTTGTATCAAATTAATCTGAAATATTGGAAAACAATTGTCAAACCCAGTGATAGGGGTCCAGGCGACATCCATATTATTCATCCTAATCGGCATTTGATAATTTTTTTTAACTCTTCATTACTATCGCCTATGTAAAGTACTTAAAGATAAAAGTCCTCGTCCTCTTCCTTTATTTACTTATTGAATTCTATTATCTGTTATTATAACTTCTATGAAAATTATTTAACTTTTTAAAATTTGTTGTTAATAAATTAAAAAATTAATTCATTAATAGAATTTAATGTCTTTATCTGATTATTCTTACGCACTCCTTACCAAATCTTACTACTTTCCAATTTATTGTTGCCTGCGAGAATTTCTTCCTGCTCTCCTGCAATCTTTTTACTGTGTGGCAGTTAATGAACCTTAGCCGCCGCCCCCCACCCGCACTCTTTTAAGTATGTTAATTGCAATTGTTTAACAAATATTTGTGCCTCAGCAAAAATTCATTTTCCAATAAAGTTATCGGGCGTGTACTGCCGCTATGCATTTGTTGAGGTGTGAATTATTAGCAGCGTTACTCTTTATAATATTGTAACACCAGCCAAAAAGTTTGGCAAATTGTTTTAGCCAGTTTGCGCCTTTGCAACCATATTGCCACAAACCAATAATGTGGAGTCTGCTTTACTTATAGCAGCCGTATGGCAAGGAAAAAAACAGCTCAAGGCTATGACAGAGATATACGCCAATGATTCGTGTAGCAAGGACGACTTTGACTACGACGACACAATCGAGAAATACGTGTTTTATCCTCGACTGAAGCTTATTAAAGGGTAATGATGCGCGCATAGTAAGCCATAGCAGCAGACCAGCCTGTGTTGTGTGTGTGTGTTTGTGCGTATATAACTGGCACATGAAAATTGCAATTGTATTTGTTTG
Source organism: Muscina levida (assembly GCA_964034835.1). Taxonomy (NCBI): domain Eukaryota; kingdom Metazoa; phylum Arthropoda; class Insecta; order Diptera; family Muscidae; genus Muscina; species Muscina levida. The sequence goes on from OZ035882.1 coordinate 141,128,942, forward strand.
CCGAATCTGGGCAAATAAAATTACAAAGGCAAAGTTATTGATATGATTTTCTTGGAAAAGCCAGATGTGTTGGTTGCCTGGTTAGAGCGTTGTTGCTGTTGTTGTTATGACTGCTTTTGTGATCATAAAAATAAATGTGCTTTTAACCACAACAACGTACGACGTAATAGGCAACTTTTTTTGTTGTTGCCAAATCTTTATGATTATAGCGATTTTTAGTGTGTTTAGCACCAGAGAATGACTGAATTACACAAATGGCTTTGTCGACAATGAATGACATTAGGACCAATGATTATAATCGCTTTAAATATAATTTGAATTTTCTTTCATAGTGACTCTACAGAAACCGAAACCATCAACTACAGAGTCTGAAAACAAATTTTTTGTAAAAATGTTAGCACAAATTGTTTAAACCAACCATAGGCGTTACAATTCTATTGCCGTAACTCCTTAAGTCTCTGGGGGGTAATTAAAAATGACGACAACAATGTTGCCAACACAAGATCAAATTCGATTTTGTTTTCCTTTACAAATGTAACAAATATTTGCCCCCTTCTTGTGAAGTCTCAAGGAAAGAGTTGCAGGAGTCTTAAGTGGCGCGTCAGAGGGGGTTTTGGTGTTGATAATGAGTTAGTGGTTTAAGGATGGCAGGGAGACGGTAGTGTTGTTGGTGTCGGCAGGGTGTCGGCGTTGCTGATGGCTTGTGCCAAAAGTTGGTTGTTGTGGTGACGTCGTGGTTAGCAGCCTTTGGAAAATTAACACCTAATATAAGTATTATGGTGCTGCTATTCCCCCGCCTTCAGCCCTTTTGGTATTTTGTTTAATTTGCTTAAGAGGTTGAACGAACAATGGCAGATTTGTTTTCAAATACTTGAGAGAACAAAAGTGTTGGAAGATCTTAGGTTACCAGAGGGTGAAAAAGAAAAAAAACCAATCAGGAGATAAGAAAAATAAATTTTGTATTACAAAAACTTTTGAAACATTTTCAAAAATGTAAGAGTAGCTGTTGGAAGGACCTTCCTTTAAATACAAAAAAAAAGTATGTCAAAGAATAAAAATATTTACATATGTTGAAGTTTTAAAGTTATAGACTCTGCATAACAATGCTCTATTTTTATATGTATATCAATTTATACGACCCAATAGTGTAACGCATAGAAAAAGTAAGTCACTTCAAAACATCCGCTTCTTTGATCCCAATTCGATTCATGGTTTTTTAAGCCGTCTGTCTGTCCGGCTGGTACGCACGATAACTTTCGAAAGACGTAACCAATTGATTTAAAACCTTGCATAGGTTACTATTTCCGCCCCTACTTGTACCTCCCACACAAATGTACCATTCCGGCTACTTTAGAAATCAATAATAATATCAATACACCCAACACGATCGTGCCCAAATTCCCTATTTAGTAAAACTATAGCAGGATAAAGTTTTGGAGAAAAAATGGAAGTCTAGCCACGCCCATTCTGATACCTCTCATACAAATGTACTATTACGCCCACTTTAGAGATGGAATAAGGATATTAATACACCTAACGCGATCATGTCCAAAATATGTATTTAGTAAAGCTTAATCAGGAAAAAGTTTTGGAGAAAAAACTGCCAGGTTATCCACGCCCCTTCTGGTACCTCCCATACCAATGTAACACTCCACCAATACAATATCAATATACTAGAAATTTTATGTTTTACTGAGGGTGAGGGTATACGTAAGTCGTGTTTCCTGACTGAAGCTTTCTTACTGGTTATATAGAATAATTGTCAAGGACTTTAAATAGAAAATAACTTAATCCGTCCCAATAAAAATGATAAAAATCCAAGGCCAAGGTCCTTGAAATATTAGAAATGTCCAGTCCGCCTTTAAAAAAATATTCTTGTTTAACATTTTAACCAATAGATTTTTAATATCAATATTTTCTATATTGAAAAATTTGCCAAGAAATTGAAATAAGGCCAAGGTCCTTGAAATAGAAAACAATAAATCAATGACAATTATAAATAATAAAATTTGGAAACTAAAGTGTTATGTAGGATGGTTGTTACGAATACGATTATTTTAAATTATGGAAAATATTTAAAGTGGCTAGTTTTTGTTACGAATTCGTTTGATTTGATAAAAAAAAACGTCTTACACAACATTTGGTGATCTATTGATCCATTGTGATTGACCGATAAAGAAGGAGAAGGGGCAAGGAAAATACAAGAAGGAGTATAAAAACAGAAAGGTCTATGTAAAGATAAAGAAGGACGATAAGGTCATTAAGAACTTTTATAAGATGCAAATAAATCAATCATTTTAACCCAGTTAACCATGGAAGGCATCACATGATACCTATTAAATTACTTACTCCGACGGAGGAGAGTTATTCTAGGCCCTCTATATAACATTTCCCTAAGTATATTAGACTCCTACGGGCTTGAGCGGGACAGCTACACAAAAATGTTCCATCATCTCTGGCTCCTTCCCGTTCTCACACACACACACACATCACTAGTGTAGTCCGGTAACGACCTACTCCATTTGGCTTTTAGGTGTCTGATATTGTAGTGCTAGTTCAACAGGCCAACTTAAAAAAAACTTAATTTCCCTTTGCACCCCATGAATGAGGTATGGGATAGCTTCTCGCGTTGTTGTGAATTAACACGCTTTCTATTTTTAGATTCACAACTAACGGCACCTACTTATTTATCGACGAATGCGAACGTCACTGAACCTCTTACTAGACACGACGATTGAATCGACGTTTAATACTGCGAAGTTGCTGTCAAACAACATTCGAGGGGAGCCGACAATGAAAGAAAATTTTATTTATTTTTTTCTTTTAAGATGACTGGAGCCAGGTTTGAACCTGCGATCTCCCGCATGGTAGTCGCGTGTTCTAACCACTATGCCACGGCCGGTCCCATAGGCCAGTCATTCCTAAATAGGCCAACCATGTATTCCGATTGGGATCTGCTATATTCGGATCACAGCTATCTAGCAGTTATACAGTCGTTTATGGAGATCTAACGTCAATAAGTCTTCTGATTTGTTTCCAGAGATACCGCAATGTCCTGGTACTCAACAAAGGCTGACATCCAGAGACTTTAGTCTATCAAATTCTCCTTAAAGTTCCTTTGATTTATATCATGTATAATTGATTGCAGTTTGGCTATCTAAACAGAGGGTTATCCACCTGCTAAGATCGATTCCACAACCCATAATAGCCTCAGTGGCTTTCTGAATGGCCAGTACATAAGTTTGAAAAACAATGCATTTTTTATGTAGCCTAGAATGAAGGCTTAATCGAAGGTTTTCGCTGTATACAGCAGCTACCTGTGCCATGTTCCATCTTAAATCTGTCAATAAAGAAAACCCATTAGGAGCCCTGCCGTCATCCCATTCCGATCTTTCCGGAATTTAACGTTTACTTCATAGAAATCCACACGTTCCGTCAAAAGTCTGTAAGAGGTGGCAGATGAAAAGAGTTGCCATTATCCAAAAGCTGAAGAATATTCGCTTGACCATATGTGGACTGAGGCCAATCTCTACCTTTCCTCGGACCGCAGTAGCATTGACATACAAGTCCAGGGGCGGAAGGCACAGGAAAACATTCAAAGCTGTTTTTTATGTAAGTTACTCTTATTAAGGTTTTTTTTTTACCAAACCAGACTTTTTTATTTAATTATTGGTAGCACTTTCACAGTGTACAGCCACAGTGTCACTTTCGAGTTGAGTCCCCAACTTTTACCAATAGAGTACACACATAAATTGCATTGACACCCCTTTTTGACCTCTCCTCGGTGTTTCTTGTTTTAGCTTCTCATCGAGAACAACACCTAGGTTCTTGGTCTCCATTGAGAGCTTTAGTTCCACTCCATTCAGTTTCGCTAACCTAAAGTCCTTGACCTTTTATTTACGATTCAATAGAACCAATTAGGTTTCCAGAGGATAACATTTAATTAACAGGTCATTGACCATCGCAGCAGCTTTCCAAGGGCATGGTCGTAAATCTTTGGTAAAAATGTCAAAGACGTGTCATGATGACCATGTTATCCGTATATACCACAATTTTCGTACCATCCTCATTAAATGCTTCAAATTCTCCAATTACTACAAGTAGCCATACAAGAGCGGAGATAGGACTCCCCCTCTGTCGTTCCTTTAGTCACTACCTTTTTCACGCAGCTTCCAACAAGTTCAGAATTGACGACATGGTCGTGATACGTTAATGTTTTCCAGAGAGCTCTTTATTATGCATGACGTCACATTATCCTAGCCCCATTCTATACCCAGGAATCGGAACTTAGTTTGAGCTTCGTAAAGCCAACCTCGCCATGAAGAGACCTTTCGACAGATCTTCTACCAAAGTATGAGGAGGTGCTCAAAATGTGAGGGCTTAAAGACATCCTTAGATACATATCAATCAATCTCTCTAAAACTATAATCAAAAATTATATTATTAGACGCTAATTGGTCTGTAGTCCTTAGAGAAGAGCTTACCCGCCTTAAGTATAAAAACTATCTTAACCTCCCTGCATAACTGGATAAAAGCCTTGAAGAAGTCCACCAAAATCGGAGTAAAATCACACACAGTGGCCTGCAGCATGGCTGGTATTATACCCACCAGACCAGGTGATTTGTAGAGCCAAAAGAATTATGGTTCACTTCACCTTTTTCTCATCCACCATATGATCCACAAAATCCAAAATCGTGCAGTGGATCAACGTAAGTGAACTCATACTACCAACAGCATTGCCCGCATCTTAATAGCCTAGAAACTGTATATCCAGTAGCTGCTCCAATGTTTCAGCGCTGATCTTGGACTATGACCCATCTGTACTACGAATGAAACCTAAACTTTGTTAGGGTCCTTAGACAGAATCCTTCTAAATTGGGTGGCATCATTGACACCGAGTATGGACTCCCAGTCCAATTTATCCTCGTAGCCCTCTTTGATCTTTCAACGTCTCTTATGTTACTGTTGAAACAGCCTCTATAGGCGTTAAAGTCCTCCTCTAATCCCGTTCTCTTCGCTTTGCTGAAAAGCCTTCTGGTAGATTTTCGTAGGGTTCCAGCTACTTATTCCTACACACAGGTTGCGAAAAGGTGAAAGGGCAGAACTCAGCAAAGCCAAGGTTGAGAGCCTTTTACCTCATCAATTTAACTGCAGATTCCTCCCAGAAAGTTCACTACAGCTGCAAGTTGTGCTCGGAACTCCAGTTAATTAGTTCTCCGCGGATTCCTATATGCTTTTTGACATTTCGCTACCACATTCACTGTAAAGTGGATGGAGCTATGGGTCGAGAAATAAAATAACCCAAATACTCTCCACTCTCCTACATCAGAAGTATCTCTACATTTATAAAAACCGGGGTATTCCCCAAATTACAAACTTCAAGTTGACTTCATATTGAATAAAATCCATCTCGTATTTGTATCCTTGCTGCCCCACTGCACATGGTGAGCATTGATATCACAACCAAGGACAAGATGACACCTTTTGGACGCCACATACTTAGTGAACTGGTAACACACAATAACCAGCTAAACTTTTGGAAAAAAAAAACTTTCAAGTACACTCAGAGGAGCCGATGTCTTGGTAATAAACAAAAAAAAACTACTTCGTTATAAAAATGTCTTAATAATCATAAATCTAATAGTTATTATATGACTTTTAGTTATAATTTCGTAAAATTTAAGATTTTTTTAGTCATTTGAATGAGTTTGTTCGTAACATATTTCTGCAGATTAAAGACTTTTTTAATCAATTACTCAATTCATATGTTATGTATATTTTCCTAGTGATTAGATATTTAAATGAAATCTCAGCTTTATTTTTATTAATTTTACTAAAAATTGCAATGAATTTATTTGTAAAATAATTTAATCAAATTAATGAAAGTTTTAATCATTTAAATGAAATTATTCGTAAAATGATTTTTGTTAACAATAAGATATTTAAAAACAAATTTGAACGAACTTCAACTTCATTATTATTGACCTTTTGTTAAAATATCATTAAATTTACGAACTTTTTAATCACTTTAATGAAATTATTCGTTATATAAATTTTCATAGCGATATGGTGAATAGATCAAATCTCAGCTCAATTCTTATTATTATTATTGGGCTTTTATTAAAAATGTAATTAAATTTATAAATTTTTTAATCATTCACTGAATTTCTTTGTATTTGGCAAGTAAAAATTTAAATATCATATTAATATATACTTTCAATTTTAACAGGGTAACTTTCTCTATAGCACGAATTAAGTTATTGTACCATTTGACACATTCAATTGCAGTTTTATTGTTAAGAATTGAAGTTTCAAGTTTTCAATTCTTTTTTTTTTGCTTTTGTGTTTCTATCTCTGTCACATGAACTATAAACGCTTTTAGGCATTTCGTACCATCACCACCTCTTGCTACACTTAAGAATTCTCTAAAATGCCGCCTGTAACTCTAAGACCAAAGCTCTCATTTTCATCAGCTCTTCATTTCAGTTAACCATTATTACTACACCATCAACCCCACCTTCGGATTCGCGCTTCCTAACACCCACAACGTACTGGCTAGGCTAAGGCCACTTAGTAGATTCAAATAACTGAACATTATCAGAAATTTCTTTGTTTTAACACAAAACAATGTGCAAACTTTTGAACTGTAAGAAGACGATGTCGATGCTAAGGAGTACGAAAATAAGAAAGAAAAAAAATACGTTATGCTTTTGTGTCGAAAGTTGAGGAACGAACTGACGCATAACAATGTCATGAAGTATTTTATGCCTTAATTTCTTAGGATACTCGATGACTGAACTGTGTTCGTTCTAAGTAAGGCAGAGCAGGGTGGTGATGTTTAGCAGCTTTTAAAAATTGCTATTGTTACTTTAGTTATAACACCCATTGCTGGTGCCTCGGCTCATTATGTAGCAGCAGCAGCCCCCTTTGTTGTTATTGGCCATACTTAGCTGAAGTTTTTGTTTTAAGCTGTTGTCTTGATGTTGTTGCTATTGTAGCTGTCGGTAAATTGACACCACAAAAATCAGTTAATAAGGCGATAAAAACAACAAAAACGAAAAAAAACTTTAACAAGTGTCGAAAATATTGTCAACACACAATATTGGCAATAAAGTTTAAAAGTACTAGTAATGACCCATTGTAACATAACAATATTGGGGGCGTTGGATGATGACTTTTAAATGAATGGCACAGAAATCCAGCGGCAAAATGGGGTTAAGGTATTAGAGGATGTAAGGAAAATGTTTCTGAAATTTAAAGGGAACATATAGAATGACATTTTAGCAAAGGATGAAAGGAGAAATGATTCGAATTTCAAGGATAATATGCCATCTACGACAAAGGTTACTTGGGGGACTTAGGGTCTTCGAAGAACCAAAAGACTTAAAAATGCTACAAATGCAAAATTTACATTCTTAAAGAGCAGTTCGTAAAGATTTCATACTTTATATAACATTTGGAAATTGTGAAAAAATTTTGAAAGACATTAAAGGAACCTAACTTACTTACTATTTAGCTGGTACTTCTATGCAATCCCAGAGGATTATATACCGCACGTAGAAAAAAATTCTTCTGCGCTTCTTCTCCAGTTAGTCACACCGAGTTCTGTAAGGTTCTCAATAACCTGGTCTTTCCAACGGAGTTTTGGTCGCCCTCTTCAGCGCCGTCCATCGAGTTCATTGTCGAAGACTTTTCGAGCTGGAGCATTTTCGTCCATGCGTGCAACATGATCTAGCCAACGCAACCTAATGCGTTTGACCACGTCAATGTCAATGTACATCTCGTACAGCTCATGATTCATACGACGCCGATACTCTCCGTTAACGATGATGGGCCCATATATTTTACGGAGTATTTTTCTCTCGAATACCGCCAGAACCGATTCATCCGCTTGTGTCATAACCCAGGATTCTGAGCCATACATTAAGACAGGTAGAACCAGTATCTGGTATAGCTGGAGTTTTGTTCGTCGAGAGAAGGCTCTGTCATTGAATCGCTTGCTTAATCCGTAGTAGCATTTATTTGCAAGCAGGATTCTTCTCCGGATTTCTAGGCTGACATTATTTGCTTTGTTGATGGCGGAGCCTAGGTAGACAAAATTATCTACCACCTCGAAATTATAGTTGTTATAGTACGTAGTTTCCCAAACCAGTAGATTCTTTGTTCGTTGAAACTAATAACTTCGTTTTGTCCGCGTTCGCCGTTAGGCCCATTTTCGCTGATTCCTACTGTATACCTGAGAAGGCTGCAGTCACATCCCGCAGTTTTCGACCGATGATGTCTACGTCATCAGCGAACGCGAGTAGCATGTGGCTTTTGTTGAATATAGTGCCACTCGTGTTTACTGCAGCTTTTCTCATTATCATCTCCATCACAATGTTGAAGAGATCGCACGATAGGCCGTCGCCTTGTTTTAGGCCTCGTCTGGTATAGAATGGCTCCGTAAGGTCCTTACCAATCTTCACTGAAGACTTCGTGTCAGTCAGCGTCATTCCGCAAAGACGTATAAGCTTCGCTGGAATACCAAACTCAGCCATGGCTTCAAGTAATTTCTGCCGTATCGGGCTGTCGAAGGCAGCTTTATAGTCGACAAAAAGATGGTACGTGTCAATCTGTTTCTCTTGGGTCTTTTCCAGGATTTGCCGAAGTGTGAAAATCTGGTCAGTTGTTGATTTTCCAGGTCTAAAGCCACACTGATAAGGCCCGATCAGGTTGCATAACACTGGCTTTAGTCTTTCACATAGCACACTCGACAGGACTTTATATGCGATGGGTAAAAGGCTGATCCCGCGGTAGTTGGAGCACACACTTGGATCACCTTTTTTCAGCACAGGACATAATACGCTTACATTCCAATCGTCGGGCATGCACTCTTTAAGCCGACCCGTGCGCAGGAGCTGGTGCATGCTCGTTATCAGCTCCTCGCCACCGGACTTGAAGAGCTCTGCGGGCAGACCGTCGGCACCGGCTGCTTTGTTGTTTTTCAGCCGCGATATTGCTTTTCTTACCTCGGCTTGACTTGGTGGTGGGAAATCTAAGCCGTCGTCGACAATTGGCGTGATAACTTCACGTGCGCTGCCTTCTGGAACCAGCAGTTGCTGGAAGTGTTCTCTCCATATGTGCAGCACACTCTGTGTATCCGTGACCAGATTTCCATCACTGTCCTTACAGGTGGGGAGGCCATTACCGTATCCATTTGCTCTTACTTTCTGGTAAAATTTTCGGGCCTCACCTCTATCTCTGTATCGCTCTATATCCTCGTTCTCCCGTTCCTTCATCTGACGTTTTTTTCGCCTAAATAGCTGTCTCGCCCGTTTTGCTTTCTCCTTATGCCGTTCCCTAACAGCACAGGTTACAATTGGCCGTAGCGTTGCCCTATAAGCAGCATCCTGTTCCTCAGACGCTATGCGACATTCTTCATCGTACCAGGATTCGTCTGAGCGCCGCTTTTCATATCCTAGCACGGTTGTTGCGGCGGTTGCCATGGAAAGCGCAATATGCTGCCACTGTGTATCGGGAACGTCAGAAGTAGAGGCGTTGTGTCGTAAAAGTTGGGAGAGCTGGTTGGAGTAGGCAGTAGCTATCTCTGGGGTTTGCAGCTTCGCGATGTCCTGTTTACTTTGTGTTTGGTTACGTGCGTTTTTCGCTCTGCTCAATCTTGTGCGCACCTTGGCTGCAACCAGGTAATGATCCGAGCCAATATTAGCACCACGGATCACACGCACATCCATGACACTAGATGCATGCCTGCCATCAATTACCACATGATCAATATGATTTTTGGTGTTTTGATCGGGGGATAGCCAAGTTGACTTGTGGATATCTTTGTGCCGGAATCTGGTCTCACTCACTACCATGTTACTTCCCGCTGCGAAGCTAACCAACCTAAACCCGAAGTCTGACGTGTCGGTATGCAGGCTGAATTTACCGATCGATGGACCAAGAACATCTTCCCTTCCTATTTTTGCATTAAAGTCTCCCAGAACAATTTTAATGTCGTGGCCAGGGCAGCGGTCGTATGTTTCCTCTAGGCGCTCGTAAAATGCATCTTTAATCTCATCGTCTTTATCTTCCGTCGGGGCGTGTACACAAATCAGCGTGATGTAAAAATATTTCGCCCGGATGCGAATGGTGGCTATTCGGTCACTTACAGGGTTAAACTGCGAGACCAGGTGTCGAAGTCTCTTGCCGACTATGAAACCACATCCAAATTGGTGTTTTCTGCATGGCAGCTGTAAAAGATGTCACAGTTTTTTCGTCTTGTGCATCCCTGTCCTGTCATCTCATTTCCTGTATGGCGGTGATGTCAGCCTTGTATTTGTCGAGGACATCCGCCAGTTGGATAAAAGCACCATCTCTGTAAAGAGTTCGGACATTCCAGGTGCATATTCTTAAATCATGGTCCTTATATCGTTTGCGGGGGTCGTCAAAATTTGGGGGGGTTCTTGTTTTATTTATTCTCCGTGTTTTCATAATAAATTTTGTTTAAGGAGTGTGGCTTATTAGGCCACCGCTCCCGATCCTAGTTTCTTGGGGCTGCCAAGGCCACTAGGAGAGATTAAAAATTAAAGGAACCTTAGATCCTTGAAATAGCCAAAAAGTTATGTTCTCCATACAAATGACTAATACGAATAAAATCAACTTGCTTAAATAATTTAAAATAATCTCTCGTGATTCACTTACTAACCGCCAATTTCCTATAACCCCAAAATCAATCTTATAATTCCAACTCTGAACCCTAATCTACAATTCCGCTCCGGCAACTCCATATCCCTTCACACAAAAAACTAGGCAATGTTTTAAAACAATTAAACGTATCGTTAGCATTTTGGCTTTATCTTCATATTTACGAGCTCTAAAAGGTACCAAAACCGACATTAAAATGAATATTTCTTAACATTTAATTTGCATAAAAAACTGCGTTTTCCAACAACAACAACGCCTAAAAAGCGCAGCATGCAAAGTGATGCCACAAAAACTGCGCGTATTTATAGCTCATAAGGGAATTTCACATGCCCAGCTACTACTAAAGCGAGTAGAAACGCTTCCTATTGCTCGCACACAACACACACGTTTACATACATGCTCACCACCACATATGGCACACAATTTTTTTTAGGTGAACCATTAAAAGGATCTGTTATGATTTAAATACAAACTCATCATAAGCGAGAACGCCGACAGAAGCTGAAAAACTGTAGCATACCTGGAACCTGTTTTTTTTATTGCCCACTTTTAGGCGTGTGTGTGTGTTAAGCAACTAAGGCCGCCGCTGCCCGCAGCAGCAACAGCTATTTAATGCTCCCTTATTGCCGTTGGAGGCCGCCGCCGAAGCTAATACGGCGACTGAGTTACGAGCGTTGGGAGCTGTTGGTCCTGGCTGCTTATCATAATGCACACCTTGAGTTAGCTTAATTCGGGTGCTTTGTATATTTCCCATTCGCTGTTTTTTTTTTTGTTTTTTGGAAGGTTGTTTGGTGGTTTTCTCTTCGCTTGCCTAATGTTCATATGAGTGCGTATGCGAGGGCGTTGTTGTTGTTGTAACATAAATTTTAAAAATTATTATTATTATTGTAATCAGTTTTATGCATTTGTAAAAAGCCACAGAGATACATTTTCATTCATATGCGCGCGATTCATTTATTCGCATTCTGGCTTTTGTATATAAGAGGCCGGGAGACAGTGGTGTGCGTTGAAACATAATAAAAAGTTTGACGATAGATTTTAGGAAAAACTTTACTTACAAAATTGCTTATAAAATAAGTATAAAGAAAAAACTTTTTTAAGAAAAGTTTGAAGTAAAGTTTGACAAAAAGTTGGAGAAAAAGTTTGACTTGAAAAAATATTTGTAAATAAAATATTTTTGTTATATAAAATTGAGGTAAAGCATTTCTCACAAAAATGTTTATAAAATAAATATATATAGGAGTTTTTGACGGGAAAGATTAACGAAAAGTTAGAAGTTCACAAGTTCAGGCATAATGCAAAGATTGACAAATATTTTTATGAAAAATTAAAGGATATTATTTACTAAAATTATAATTTTATTCATAAAATTGATTATCCAATAAGTATAAATAAAAAACTTATTAGTTAAAAGTTTGAAGTTAGGTTTGACGAAAAGTTTGAGTAAAAGTATGACGCAGAAATATTTTTTAAAATAAAATGTATTAATTGTATAAATTTTTGAAAAAACTGTTCTCACAAAAAGGTATATAAAATAATTATGTATAAAAACATTTGACGGAAAAGTTAGAAGTTCAGAAGTTTAGACATAATGAAAAGTTTGACGATAGATTTTTAGAAAAACTTTACTTTACTCTTAAAAATGCTTATTAAGTATGTATAAATAAAAAAAGTTTTAGGGAAAAGTTTGACAAAAATTTGGAGAAAAATTTGACACACAAATATATAGTTGTAAATAAAATTTCTCTGTTATACAAAATTGAGGAAAAACTTTACTCACAAAAATGCTTATAAAAAAATATAATTAAATACATTTAACGTCAAAAATTAACGAAAAGTTTGAAGTTCACAAGTTCAGACATAATAAAAAGTTTGATGTACAAATTTATTAAAAATTTGAGGAAAAACTACTCATAAAATTCACGAAAAGTTGGAGAAAAAGTTTGACTTACACAAATATTTATAAATAAAATTTATTTGTTATACAAAATTGAGGAAAAGCTTTACTCACAAAAATGCTTATAAAATATAAAAAGATTTTACTGAAAAGTACAAAAAGTTTGTTGAGAAATTTTGTAAAAATATTAGCTCACAAAAATGCTTATAAAATAAGTATAAATAAAAAAGTTTTTGTAACAAATTCGAAATAAAGTTTGACAAAAAGTTGGAGAAAAATTGACTCACAAAAATATTTATAAATTTTATTTATTCATTATCTAAATTTGGGGAAAAGATTTACTCACAAAAATGTTTATAAAATAAAAATATGCAAAAGTATTTGACGGAAAAGTATAACGAAAAGTTTGAAGTTCAAACATAATAAAAGGTTTGAGGGAAAATTTGATGACAAATTTGAGAAAAATCTTAGCTAACAAAAATGATTAGAAAATAAATATATATAAATATTTAAAGGAAAAGTTAGAAGTTTACAAGTTCCAACATAATGAAAAGTTTGACGTACAAATTTATAATAAATTTGAGGAAAAACTTTACTCACAAGAACACTTATAAAATAAATATAAAGAAAATTTCAGGGCACAGTTTGAAGAAAAGTTTGACGAAAAGTTGGAGAAACTACTCACAAAAATATTTATTGACAAAATGTTCTTATTACACATATAAATTTAAGGAATAAACTGTACGCACAAAAATGCTTATAAAATGAATATAAATAAAAATATTTGGTGGGAAAGTTTAACGAAAAGTTTTTGGGGAAAAATTTTATGAAAAATTGGTGGAAAACGTTACTCACAAAAATGCTTAAATAGTATAAATGCAATGGGTTTAGATAAAGTTTGAAGTTTAGTTTGACGAAAAGTTGGAGAAAAAGTTTGACACAAAAATATTTATAAATAAATATTATTTATTACATTAAATTTATTTATTACATAAATTTAGTTTTTACATCAATTTTAGAAAAAATTGACGAAAAGTTGGAAAAATAGTTGAACAAAACTATTTACAAAGTTATTTAATTTACTGAAACTAAAGGGGGGTTGTCCCGACAAAATGGATAATTCTCATTTCCCTTCACTAAATTGTTTCCATTATCCGCCGTTTTTACTTTACTGATTTACTTAATTGATAAGTGAAAGTAAAGTTAGGAGGGTAATTGAAGCGGATAATGGACCAAATGGCGGTTATATTCGGATTCAAAAGGTATTTTTTGCACTTCCCCTCAATTTTATATTCGTCTACAGGAGATCATTTTACATAGAATCAGCAAGTGTCGGGTCAGAATTTAACGACGAGTAGTGTTATAAATCAAATATATTATAATCTTGAAACAATAGTTTGACAAAAAGTTTGATGAAACGTTTAGCAACCAAAGTCTGATGAAAAATTTTGACAGACAGAAATTGCTTTATACTATCATTAATGGGCAACTGTTGCACAGGGAATTTTATATGATGCAAGACAGAAAAATTATAAAAAGTTGGGCGAAAGGTTTGACACGAAATATTCTTGATTCTAATAAAAAATTAAAGAAATGTTTGAGGAAAAAAGTTAATGAAAACTTAATGACAAATTTGATGAAAACTCTGAAGGGAAGTTTAATGAAAAGTTATCGCTAAAAATTTCATAAATCTAAGGAATAACAAGATGTTTGATGGAAAGTTTGATGAAAAGTTGGACGAAAAGTTTGACTCCAAATAATTTCCTTAACTGGTCTAGTGGCTGATTCTACTCTAAGACTAGGTAGGAGGCTTATAGTTTATAAAGAATTTGATCCAACCAAGTTAAAAGAAGAATTAAAATCCTTCTTTACCACTGTACTCATATTATTTTAAGTCCATACAAGTTTTCGCTAGTGTTCGCTCCATATTTTTCGTCTTTCGCGCACACCGATAAGGCTTTTTCATAGCATTCCAGTTGGTGTCGCTGCTGTTAGCTGGATATTTCATAAACATTTTCTTTTTAATTATTTATCATATTTATACTCTATATGCGGTGGGGGGAACTAACTGTAAACTCTGAGTGTAACGAAAATGAAAAGGGTGATGATGATGCTGGCTACAAAAATGATGGGCTATGGCGAACGTAGAAGTGTTGCCGCTACCTTGTTGCTGCTGCTGCTGACAACGTTGATGATGATGATAAGGCTGTGGCTGATGCCAACACTGGCAATCAGGACGATGATGAGTTCAATGTTTAGCTTTTTTATATATTCTAAATTTTTTTTTATTTATACTGCTATACGCCTAAGATTTGTTTAGAATTTTGGTAAATGTTGATACACATAAATATATCATGTGTGTGGGTTTGCTTAACTCCCTCCTGCCCCAGCTACCTTAAGGTTGTTGAACACTTACTATACACACACACACACACATCCCTTTATGTACATTATTTACACGAGTATTTACATGTGAAAGGGTTGTAATAATTTACATATGAGCGTAAAATTTCTACATGTGTCTAATGTTTTGTTTGTTCTTCAAGCCCAAGAAATTTTCGCCTCCTTGCTGTAGGTAAAAAACCAAAATTTTATTAGTCACGTTAATTAAAAGCTATAAAAATTTTCGAAAAAAAAAACGTAATTAAAAATATTTGTACCGGGTAATGTACGCACACACACATACTTATGTGTTTTATAAATGTAATATATGAATACGACCGTAATGGGAGTTGGTTTGGCGCATAAAGGGGGTAAAGATAATGATTAAACAAAGATTTTTTACAATCATATCATATGCTAAGATACTTGTGTAGCCATTTCAAACCGAAAGATATGTAAATAATGCGTGAGCATTACAAAAATCGAGATAGCCAATGCCTACTCCAACCAGCTCTCTCAATTACTCCATACAAATCCCCCTAGTTCTGATGTTCCCGACATGCAGTGGCAGCATATTGCGAATTCTATGACCACTGCCGCAACAACCGTACTGGGTTATGAAAAACCACGCTCAGACAAGCCCTGGTACGATGACGAATGTCGCGAAATGTCTGAGGAAATGGATGCTGCATACAAGGCAAAACTGCAGCCAATGGCGACGCGTGCGGTGACGGAGCGTTATAAAGAGAAAAGGAGGGAGATGAAACGCCTGTTCAGACGGAAAAAGCGTCTGTGGAAGAAAAGAGAGAGCCAGGATATCGAAAACTACAGGGATAGAGGTGAGGCCCGAAAGTTCTACCAAAAGGTTAAAAGTAAAGGTTTTGGAACAGGGATCCCCACCTGTAAGGACAGAGACGGAAATCTGGTCACGGACACTCAGAGTGTGCTGCAAATATGGAGGGAACACTTTCAATCTCTTCTCGTTCCCGAAGGCAGCATAAGTGACGGAATCGCACCAATCATCGACGATGGAGTAGATTGTCCACCACCGAGCCAAAACGAGATCAGCACGGCAATTGCCCGGCTTAAAAATAATAAAGCTGCGGGAGCCGATGGACTGCCGGCAGAGCTTTTTAAAGCCGGCGGCGATGACCTGGTAACATGCATGCACCAGCTCATAAACACGATTTGGCTCAGGGAATGCATGCCCGATGATTGGAATCTGAGTGTCCTATGTCCCGTGCTTAAGAAAGGCGATCCTAGTGTGTGTACCAACTATCGCGGGATTAGCCTTTTACCCATCGCATACAAGGTCCTGTCTAGTGTGTTATGTGAAAGACTAAAGCCCCTCCTGGCGAACCTGATTGGACCTTATCAGTGTGGCTTTAGACCTGGTAAATCCACCACCGACCAGATATTCACGCTACGACAAATCCTGGAGAAGACCCAAGAAATGCAGATCGATACCTACCATCTGTTCATCGATTACAAAGCTGCATTTGACAGTCCGATACGACAGAAATTGTTGGATGCTATGGCTGAGTTTGGTATCCCCGCAAAACTAATTCGACTCTGTGGGATGACACTGACTGACACGAAGTCTTCAGTGAAAATTGGCAAAAATCTGTCAGAGCCATTTTCTACCAAGCGAGGCTTTAGACAAGGCGATAGTCTGTCCTGCGATCTCTTTAACATCGTAATGGAGATGATCATGCGGAAAGCAGCAGTAAACAGGAATGGCACCATATTTAACAAAAGCCACATGTTGCTCGCGTATGCTGATGATATCGATATTATTGGACGTGGATTGCGAGATGTTACTGCGGCTTTTTCGAGCATTGAAAAGCAGTCGGCTGAAGTGGGTCTGGTGATAAACGAGGACAAAACCAAGTTATTTGTTTCAACGAACAAAGAGTCCACTCGTCTGGGACGCTGCGTGAACGTTGACAACTATAATTTTGAAGTGGTAGATGATTTTGTCTACCTTGGCTCCGCCATAAACAAAAATAATAATGTCAGCCTCGAAATCAAAAGACGAGTATTGATCGCAAACCGCTGCTACTATGCGCTAAGCAAGCGATTTAACGACAAAGCGCTCTCTCGAAAAACAAAGATCCAGCTCTACCAGACTCTGATCCTACCTGTCTTGCTCTACAGCGCAGAATCGTGGGTAATGACACAAGCGGATCAATCTATTCTGGGAGTCTTCGAGAGAAAAATACTCCGCAAAATATTTGGACCCATCATCGTGAACGGCGAGTACCGTCGTCGAATGAATCATGAGCTGTATGAGCTGTACAACGACATCGACGTGGTCAAGCGCGTTCAAATAGACCGAATGCGCTGGCTTGGACACGTTGTACGAATGGACGACAACGCTCCGGCTCGAAAAGTCTTCGGCAATAAACTCGATGGGCGGCGCAGGAGGGGGCGACCAAAACTCCGATGGATAGACCAGGTGACGGAAATGTTAAATAAGCTTGGTATGACGAACTATCTACGGTGCGCAAAAGACCGAAGCGCTTGGAATGGTTTTCTACGTGCGGCTACTGATAGATGAATTTCTGTTGTTGCTGCCAGTAAAGAAGAAGAAGATTACAAAAATCGCATCTCAACGGCCATGCAGCCAATGACAGTTAACCACCATAGGGTTGAAAGGGTGGTGGTAAGGCGTATAAGCTAGAAAAGTCACAATGAGGCAATGTTCTTAAAGAAAGTCTAGTAATGGCTGTTAATGTGAAACCAAGCGTACGCACTGATCGTACGCATAAGAACGCATCTCAATTCAGCTACTGGTTGTTTTGAAGAAAAGCTTTCACTCATGCGTTCTAGCAGTGTGAAACTGCGCTACTTACGCACTCTCGCTCCTTTTTTAATATCGAGCCAAAGTTTAGTTATTATTAACCCTTCAACCCGCGAATATCTTCTTTAATTTTTACCCCGCGTAAACCTCTACATTTTTCACATAACTTAATTATATTTAACGGTTCACAATACATACCCCCACCCCGTGCCGATACATTGAATTTTGTACTTTTACAAGTGAATAATTTGTGAATTCTCGAAAAGGTAAACCCCTCAAATAAATAAGTTTTATAACGATTTTCTAAAATCCCCCGTGTTTTATTCCCACTCTTCGGAAATTTAAACCACTTGCCTATTCAACCCCCCCGCATTAACATTTTTGGTCCGATCGAACCGGATAAGCAAGTGTTTTAAACGAAAGAAGACTTTTACTTTCAGAAAGAATTTCGTTTAAAACTTGGAATTAACCCTGTCACCATCAAACTCGGTAAATACCCAATAAGATAATACACAACCCATTGGATACCGTGAGTACTAGCATCTGTGAAGTTTTGGATTTTCTAGTACGCCTACGCTGTATATAAAAGGTATGTGATGTGTATTTACTCATTTTAATCGCGAAATAAGTGCAACAACAAATTAAGAGTTTTGTTTAACAAGAACAATAAGCGAAGAGAAACGGTAAACCAGTTTTACCATCAGTGGAATAAAATTTCCCTTCGCTTATTTGTAACAAAATCCACAAAGAGCTTAACAGAGATATTTACGATATCGTCTATGTGCTCTTTTATTCTCTGTTGTCTTTGCATATCTTATAAGTGAATATATTCTTCTCTCTCTCATCATAATCATCTGCTAAACATTTTGTGTTAGCAAATATCAGTGTGACAGTTTGTGTGTGTGTTTAGTGAGCAAACGCTGTTAGTGAGAAAGTGAGTAGCACAACTCTCTAAAAAGCTTTCTTCAAACGTTCGCTAACATTCGACCAACACAATTACATTGTACTCAGAGAACATTAACCGTATTGTAAAGCGTAGAGACAGGTTCTCATAAACATCACAACAATATATTTCAATTGTCATCAATTTCAGTTCTCTGCTGTGCGGACAATATTTAAATACTCTTATACAAGAGAAACATACGCAAACACACACTTATTCCACACAAGTCTCGCAAATAACTATTCACAAGAGAATATTATTGTTTACATTCGTCCTATATTTGAGAAACCATCATTGTGTGGACGTATTCTCTCTCACAGCGAGACTTCTAAATTGACCTGTCACAACAGAAAGAAAACAAATAAAAACAAAAGAAGACAAAATACCTACGTTCATTGAACTCTCAGGAAACTGACAAATCCGTCAGATACATTGAACATATGTTTGCGAAACCTGTCTTCTATTATTGTAAAACGTTCTAACTGATCATATGTTTGTTTTGCTCGTTATTATATGAGAAGTTATCATATTTTTATTAAAATTTTTTGAATATTTTAATATTAAATTAACACTAACCCCCTATAAATTCTTTAAATAAACAAATTTATCATAAATACTAACCCAATTGTGTTTTAAATATTTACCGAATTTATTATCAAATTTTTTAATAAATAAATAAAAAATTCTTGGTAATTTTTTTGAAATTCTTGGTGTTTAACCATTTTTTGTTCGACATTTGATACCCAGACCTTTCGTAACGCGTTTTAATCACTTTAAGATAATCTTATAACCGCGTTTTCTTTCGATTGAATCGTATTCGGTATTTTCATATTGTTTTTTTTTCGCTTGCGTGCTATATAATCGTTTCCCGTCACATATAACTACTTAGTTACTTTAACCATGTCTGCCTTACAACGGTTTATTCGAGCTTCCGACAGCGTCATTCAGTTTCACCAATACTTTGTTGCCATTCCCGAAACCGACCATACGATCCACACATTGGACGTTCAGAAGGATGAGATCCTACATCATTGGGACTCCCTTCGTACTTCATATGACGTCATATTGGATAGTCTTGAGTCTCAAGAGGAAGAAATAGACCTTGAGAGTATAAGGAAAAAGTTTTATGCGGCTTATGACGCTCACCTTAAATGTCTCTCAAGGGCCAATGAACTTGTAGATAAACTCAAAGCTGGGTTAGAAAGTTCTACAAGCGCTGAGGGTTTACGGCAAATACCTAACCCTTGTATATCTTTACCTCCATGCGATACTGAAGTCTTTTCGGGAGACTACGTATCCTGGCCCACTTTTAGAGACATGTTCTCTGCTCTCTACAAAAACAATCCGCGTTTAACCGCAGTAGAGAAGCTTTGTCATCTCCTCAAAAAGACTCAAGGTGAAGCTCGAGCTATTTTAAAAACATGCCCTCTTACCAATCAAGGCTTTGATATGGCATGGCAAAACCTCGTTGATAGATACGAGAACAAAAGGGTTCTAATCAACGCCCAACTAAAAACTTTGTTTCATCTATCACCTATTACTAAAGAGTCAGGACCCAGTATCAAAGGACTTCAGCGTACAATCAATGATTGTATAGTCAATCTTTCCCTCCTTGATATTGCCACTGATAAATGGGATCCTATATTCGTTTATATATGTACAATTAATTTGCCCGATTTAACATTAAACTTATGGGAACAATCCCTTAAGAGTAAATCCGACTTACCTAGTTGGAAAGATTTGGATTCATTCCTTACTGCACGGTTTCATACACTCGAATCAGTAGCTGATATACGAGCCTCGGTGAATCCAAATACTTATAAACCAGTGCATAAAAATCAAAATAATCGTGATGCAAAGCGCCTAAATGCTTACCACACGCAGTTGTCGGAACAAACAAAGCAATGCAGCCTTTGCAATGAAAATCATCCATTACGATTATGCCACGTTTTTCTGAGAATGTCTGTGGATGACCGGTACGCGACTGTTAAAGCACAGAAACGCTGTACAAATTGTCTTGCAACTTCGCACGAGTACAAGAAATGTAAAAGCCAATACGTTTGTTCTCTTTGTCGCTCGAAGCATCATTCCTTGCTTCACAGAACAAACACTACGGCAACATCTCCCCAAGTGGTCAATAATAACGGACATTCACAGGATCATACTATGACATCATCAACAGCTGGCATCAACGCCAACTCGTCTGCAAGAGACCCCGGTAATATAGCCTCGACCTCGTCTGGAACCCGTCAATCTTACGCTACGAATATACAGTCCACTTTAGCTTCTTCTTCCTCCGCAATTATATTAGGGACCGCGCTAGTTGACGTTTGTATAGGGGATTTAAGGTACAAGGTTCGTGCCCTTGTTGACCCCGCATCTGAAGCTTCGTTCATTTCTAAACCCCTTCAAAAGAAGCTAGCCATCTCTACGAAGTCCTCACAGATTGGTGTCGTTGGACTTAGCGGTTCATTAACAGCGACATCCAGCCAAATCTGCACCGTTACAATAGGATCTCCTATTGATACAAACTTCGAGATTGACGTGGACGCTTTCATAATCCGAAAGCTTACAGGCCAGTTGGACTACCAGACGTATTTGTCTGTCATAAAAACGAGTTTCCCCGACATTCCCATAGCCGACTTCGGTGCACATACCATCTCACCCATTGACTTACTCTTGGGTGGGGACGTGTACCCAAAAATTATCCGAGACGGTGTACAGTGGGATAATAAACAACTTTTAGTTGCCCAAAAAACCGTCTTTGGGTGGATCGTCACAGGTAAAGTGACAGAAAATAGGGTGTCTTCTACTGTCGCATCATTTTACAATGAAATTGCTCTAAACGAGCAATTAACCCGCTTCTGGGAACTAGAAGAGATCATAGACCAACCCGTGATTTCTCCCGAAGACAAATACTGCGAACAGCTTTTTAAGGACACAACTTATCGCGATGCCTCAGGACGTTTTGTCGTCTCGCTCCCATTTAAACGAGAATTCCCGACTGAAATCCAACTCGGAGAATCTCGTAGAATTGCTTTATCGCAATATTTAAGAAACGAAGCCCGATTGAACAGGGATCTTCAACTTAAGGCGGACTATGATAAGGTCATTAATGAATACTCAACTCTTGGTCATATGACAAGAGTTGAATCTAATGCATCCGCCTCATACTACCTCCCCCATCATGCTGTTATAAAGCCCGAAAGCACCACAACAAAGCTTCGGGTCGTATTTAACGCATCAAACCCCTCATCTAATGGCACAAGCCTTAATGATGTCCTCTATACAGGCCCCGTTTTACAGACAGATTTGACTACTCTGCTTCTTAGGTGGAGAATGTTCAAATATGTATTCAACGCTGATATCGAAAAGATGTATCGGCAGATTCGCGTGAACCCCCAGCATACCCCATATCAAAGGATTCTTCATAGAGATGAATCCGCACTTGATCCCCATGATTTTGAGTTGAACACTGTAACATTTGGTGTCAACTGCGCCCCGTATCTGGCCATAAGAGTTCTACTCGAACTTGCAAATCATTGTGAGCCAGAAAACCCCGAAGTATCTGATATACTCAGAAATTATATGTACGTCGATGACGTTCTATGGGGATCAAATGATCTTTCCAAAGCTATTGACGCTAGAGAAAACCTTATTAGAGTGCTTAGATCCGCTGGATTCTGTTTAAGAAAGTGGACATCTAATACCGACACTCTTCTACAAGGCATTCCCCCCGAGCATCTGCTCGACTCAGCGTTTCTTAAGCTCTCAGACACAAGTACCACTAAAACACTTGGTTTGAAATGGAACGCTGGAAGTGACTACTTCTTTTTTACACCCCGTAACAACCCCGATGAAGATAAATTCTCTAAGCGCAATGTTTTATCAAGAATAGCTATGCTATTTGACCCCGCCGGTTGGCTTGCCCCAAAAATTATTGTTGCAAAAATGATTATGCAACAAATTTGGAAAGATAAAACTGATTGGGATGAAGATCTCCAACCAGAAACTCTCCTACAATGGCAAACTTTTCTCCATGATTACCCAGTAATTGGAGAAATAAAAATACCCCGCTTTGTAGGCTATGACTCTGCTTTTAACATAGAGTTTCATGGATTTTGTGACGCCTCGGAAAAGGCCTATGCAGCTGCTCTATATATTAGAGTGGAGACCCCAGACGGACTTATAAAGTCTTATTTGGTGTCTGCAAAATCCAAAGTTGCCCCCGTTAAGTTCGTGACTTTACCACGAAAGGAACTATGCGGTGCTGTGTTATTAGCACGCATGATTCATACATTAGGAAATGATTTGTCTCTAACTAAACATAGCTTATACTTGTGGACTGATTCCACTATCGTATTAGCTTGGCTACGAAAGGCCCCGTGTCAATGGAACACATTTGTAGCCAACAGGGTGACCACAATTATCGACAAGGTTGGTAACGATAACTGGTCCCATATATCCTCACAACATAACCCCGCCGATCTTGCGTCTCGCGGTATGACGGCTCGAGAGCTTGTCAATAACAACTTGTGGTGGAACGGCCCGCCATGGTTGACTATGCCCAAATCGCAATGGCCTAATAGTTTAGAAATTTTGGATACAGAAGAGGAACTACGACCCCTCAAAACCCATATCAACCAACTTGCAGATAGCGATATTTTATCTCGGTTCTCTGTTCTTCCCCGAGCTATGCGCGTTATATGCTACATTTTTAGATTTTTCTTCTCCAGTCATCCTATGTACCGTCATAGAGTACGTTATGCGTCGTCTGAACTATGCCAATCAGAAATAAATTTCGTACGAACCCGCCTTATAAGGTTATGTCAGGAAATCTATTTCCCCGAATATAATATTCTTGCCAGCGGTCATCAACTTCATAAAAGCTCAAGTATACTTTCCCTTAACCCATTTCTTGACCCAAATGGACTTATCCGAGCCAACGGTCGTCTCTCGCAGTCAACCGAGCTCTCGTACGACGAAAGATACCCAAAAATACTGCCGTATTCCGGCAGATTTACAAAACTTTACCTTTTATATCTACACCAGCTCTCCATTCACGGTGAAAATTCATTAATGTTGCGTCTTACACGCATGGAATTTTGGATTCCAAAACTAAGAAATCTGATCAAAAGCGTGATACATAATTGCAAAGTTTGCGTTCTTTATCGGCACAAGCGAAGCCAACAAATAATGGCGGCTTTACCCCCTGAAAGGACTGTTTTAACTCGTCCTTTCGCTAATACTGGTGTCGATTTTGCAGGACCTTTTGACATTAAGTCATATGTAGGCCGCGGTACCAAAATTACTAAAGCTTATGTGTTAGTGATCGTTTGCTTTGCAACCAAAGCCATTCACATCGAGCTTACAAGCGAGATATCAACTCAGGCTTTTCTAGCGGCTTTTGCCCGTTTCTTTTCCCGACGTGGGTCACCTCAGAATATATACTCTGACAATGGTACTGCCTTCACAGGAGCTGCCAAGATCTTGGCTAAAGATCAAGCCAGCCTATTAGCTGCCGTTAGACAAAATCTTATCTCCCAGAGTAGCTTCCAGTCTATTGACTGGCATTTTATACCCCCTGGTGCACCTCACATGGGTGGACTATGGGAAGCAGGTGTGAAAAGTTTTAAAACCCATCTCAAAAAGGTCATGAAGTCCCAGTTTTTCACCTATGAAGAATTTTCAACGATGCTTATTCGCATCGAAGCTTGCCTAAACTCCAGACCAATCTGTCCAATGAGTGAAAACCCGTCTGACCTTGGTGCTTTGACACCTGGTCATTTCTTAGTAGGAAGTCCGCTTCTCGCCCCAGCTGAGATAGACCATTCGCAGCTTAATATATCTCACGCTAATCGCTGGCAAAAACTTAAGTTGTTGCACCACCAATTCGCAATTAGGTGGAAAAACGAATATCTGAAAGAGCTCCACAAAAGAGTTAAGTGGAAATACCCTCAAAGAAATTTTTCTGTTGGCGATTTAGTAATTGTTAGATACGACAATCTCCCCCCTAACCAATGGCGTCTTGGTCGTATCGAGAATGTTTCATACGGTTCAGACTCAAATGTCAGAGTAGCAGAAGTGCGCACGCAAAACGGCCTCATCAGCCGTCCGATTGTCAAACTTGTTTTGTTGCCAACCCAAGAACAATAATAATCCTTTTTCTCCTACTTACAGTTTAACTATGTCTACTCCACCACGTCGCATTCAAAACGAGCGTACCCCCGATGACTCTGACCGGCAAATTCAAACATCCAAATCTACAACCGAACAACAAGGAAAGGACTGCCGGTATTGCCAAAAAAACCACCCGTTACGGAAGTGTTTCAGATTCCGCCAGCTTTCATCTTCTGAACGACTAAACACCGTCAAAAGGTTTAGATACTGTTTAAACTGCTTGGCCCACTCTCACCAAATACCCCAATGTCGCAGCCGTGAAAGATGCAAGGTCTGTTTTAAGAAGCACCATACCCTCTTGCACGATTCATCGAGAGTGCAGAATGCATCAAAAGCCACGAAGAAGCAGCAACGTAAGGCCAAGTCACGGAAACAACCAAATAATATGAGCGTGGCCAATGTTCAGCCATCCACTTCTCGCACGGCCACCATCATCATAAACGTGAATCCGGCGCAGTAGATAATATCGTCCTTTTTTTCATTTTTATTTACTCTTACTTTGAAATATCTTGAAAACTGAATTACAATGTTTACCTTTTAAGTACTATAATTTTTGATTAATTGAATTCTTGTAAAAATCATTGTACTTATATGTATCTTACAGATAGATATTATTGCCGTATCTTAAGGATAAATATTATATTTGTTTATTGCAGTACTGCAAGGGGGGCGGTATGTTAATGTGAAACCAAGCGTACGCACTGATCGTACGCATAAGAACGCATCTCAATTCAGCTACTGGTTGTTTTGAAGAAAAGCTTTCACTCATGCGTTCTAGCAGTGTGAAACTGCGCTACTTACGCACTCTCGCTCCTTTTTTAATATCGAGCCAAAGTTTAGTTATTATTAACCCTTCAACCCGCGAATATCTTCTTTAATTTTTACCCCGCGTAAACCTCTACATTTTTCACATAACTTAATTATATTTAACGGTTCACAATACATACCCCCACCCCGTGCCGATACATTGAATTTTGTACTTTTACAAGTGAATAATTTGTGAATTCTCGAAAAGGTAAACCCCTCAAATAAATAAGTTTTATAACGATTTTCTAAAATCCCCCGTGTTTTATTCCCACTCTTCGGAAATTTAAACCACTTGCCTATTCAACCCCCCCGCATTAACAATGGCTCTCCAGTGATGATAATGTAATGAGTGAGCCCAGTGATATTTGTTATATTTATGTGTACATGTTAAATAGTATAATTAACGGGCGATAGGTGGCGCCAGAGTTGCTTATGAAAGATTCATAAGGTTTCATACGACAAAAACTTTGTTTGAATACAGATCAAGAATTATAAGAATTTGTTTAAGTTTAACTGAAACTTTAACATAGAATTTCTATAACATTTCCTTTTTTCTAGATTTGTTTTATATAGTACGATTCACGAACGATAGGCGGCGCATGATCTGTTTACATGAGATCATTAAGTTCTATATAACAAAAGAGTTCCTTGTTGCTAGAAAAATGTTAATAAGAATTTGTTAAAGTTTTACTGTTACTTAAATCAACTTTTCTGCAGCATTTCTTTTTTCTAAATTTGGTTTATATAGTACAAGTTGAGAGCGATAGGTGGCGAATGATCTGGTTTAACAAGATCATTAAGTTTAAGTTTGTCTTAAGAACAAATTGTTATAAGAATTTGTTAAAAATTAACTAAAACTTAAACCAATTCTTTTAGTTACAATTCCTGTTTCTAGATTAGTACCATTCATGATCTTTTTAAGCAAGATCACTAGAAAAATTGTATTTAGAATTTGTTAATGTTTTACTTTTGCTTAAACCAATTTTTCCTATAACATTTCCTTTTTCTAGATTTGATGCCTAGATACGGATGCCTTGTCTGGTGAGGGCCTCTAGATGCGGAAAGTAAGCTAATGCTGATAAGTAGTGTACAGCGTGTATGACAGGTGCTGGACGAAGCACACATCAAGCGGCAATGGACGTGATATTTAACCATACGAACCTGCGACAATATGCACTAGTAGCAGGCCTTAGGCTGAAATCGGAGTCGGGTCACGCATCAATACTGCTATGGTTCAGCAGATATGGATGCAACAAAGGAACGGACTATATGGTTCGGTTGTTGGATTTTACATCATGACAGAAAATAGTGATCCCTGATAGAGAAGATTGAATTGGAACAGGATCTTTAACGAGGATTGATGATTGGATGACAATTGCAGTGGTGCAGATCTTCGCTACTGGACGGGGTATTAAACCTGAAGAAACCTGCTATACTATGCGCTATTTGTACCGGCTAAAAGTGCAATAAGGTTACGAGAAGCAGGCCATTTGCTGAATTCGAAGTCGGGTCACGAATCAATTTTGTTATGGTTTATCAGACATAGATGCAATGGAGGACTCAACAAAGGATCGGACTATATGGTTCCGTTGTTGGATTTTGCATCATGTCCGAAAACATCGATCCCTAATAGAGAAGATTGGAAAGATTCCTTGCCTTTCAGGTGCCTGTCCATCTTCACTGATGGTTCTTAATTGGAAATTGGAACAGGATCGGGTATCTTTAGCGAGGATATCAATTTCAGGCAACACATCCGATTGGATGGCGAATGCAGTATGTTCCAGGTGGAGATCTTCGCTATTATGAAATCTGGCAAGGAATTTGAAGGAGATCTTCACAATCTATGTGGACAGTCAAGCGGCCTAAAAGGCTTTGGTATCAAAGGTTATAAAGTCGATATTAGTGGACAGATTTAGGACGGCTCTCCCAAACTGCCGGAGAATAGTGTACGACTCTGTTGGGTCCCAGACACAATGACTTTTTAGGAAACGAAATAGCGGATGATAGGCTTAGCACTGGGACCCGGCCAATCGTATGGAACAGTGCGGCCACCAGAATGTCATATGTACGGAATTGTGACCCGTCACATTGCTGGCAAATGTATCCTGTCAACATCACACCGACTGTGTGGTATCACAAGATATTTGGCCAGAACTGGATGGAAGACGAACCAGATCACTATTTGAACTGAATAGAAGGCCCGTTAGACGACTAATTGGAGTAATCATGGGACACTGCGATGTCAGAGCAATTACATATAACTGGGAGGCGACACAAGAGGATTGTTGCAGGCGATGAGGAGATAAGGAGAAAATTGAGACAGTTGAGCATTCGTTATGCCATTGCCCAGCTCTTTATAGAAGAAGGAAACAACTCCTCGGGAAATGGTTCTTTAATAGTCTCACTGAACTGTCGTTATGTCACATGGAGAATCTGGTGAAGTTCACTGATGGTTTGAACTGGCTTAAGGGCAGGGGTGTCGCCAGGTGTCACCACGAAATCTTACTACTTTTTTATATAAAGAATTATTATTTTTTTTAAGTTTTATTTCTTTTCCACTATACTATTCCTGTGAACTCTTTATTATATTGTAAAATATTGGACCATAATGGTCTCCGAGTGTTGTAATGGCATGGTGCTGCGCTGTCATCAACCTAAACCTTACCTTAAACCTTCCCGGCTATGGAACAAATTGAAGTTAGAACTTCTTAAAGTTTTACTGAAACTGAAACCAATTCTTTCTATATAATTTCCCTTTTTCCATAATTGTATTATCTAGTACAAATCACAAGCGATAGGTGGCGCAAGATCAGTTTTTAGTAAATCACTATAGCTATACTTGTTTCCAATACAAATCGTGGTGAGAATGTGTTTAGGTATCACTAAAACTGACACCAAACAGTTGTTCTATATGGAATGTCCTTAGATCAACATTATCCGTATTTGTTTAATCCTAGATGATCGTTAATATGTTTTTATGTTTAAGCCATTAGCCTAAAAGCCTAAACTTTTAAATCTTTCTATATTTGTGTTATTCTTAGACGATCGTTCATATTGTTTTTTGTTTGTTCGCCTAGTCGGCAATTGAATCCAACTTTTTCCGGTTTTCATTTATTCTATAATCATTCTCCCCTCTTTCTTTATTTTGTAATTTCTCTTACATTTTTTCTTTGAGTGTATAAATTTATATATTATATATGATTTTTGTGGTTTGTGTCCTTAATTCTTTGTTACCGGTTTTTTGTTTCGTTTTTCGTTTTTGGTACATAAATTTATTTGTTTCGTTTTCTTATTTTACTGCATTGTCCAATTTGAATGGTTACAGCAGCAACAACAACAACAACAACAGCTATCAGTACAACAACTATAGCAAGAACAAACAAACGATACAATATACGAAACAAAAAGCCAAAATAACCGGACGAAAGGAATAAAACGCTTGGGCATCGGTTGGCATTTTTGGGTGTCCTTTTTTCATATTTTTGCCAATTATTACTTTTTTGGCTGTTGTGGTCCAGTTGAGAATTCAACTTCATTGCTTCGGTTATTAATTATTCATATCTGTATGTGACTGACTGAATGACTTGGCCATGAAATTAACAGTGGGCCGATTGAGGTATAAGGATGGGATGACTTTCGAGGATGGGTAATCAAAGGGGGGGGAATAAAAGTGGTCAATGCCGGCCACTGTTAGGTCATAATGGCAGTTATCAATTCTCCGACTAGTAGTATTAGTACCCTAATTGGAGAGTTTTTGAGCGTGTGAAATCGATAAAGTCTTAATATGACAAAAATAATTTTTGCGTAAAAACCTTAATTTGAAGAATTTTAAAATTTGCCGTAGAGATTATTCCAGGCGGGAATGACCTCAAACATATAAACAGTCTTTCGTTCTTTGTCTCCGACAATTTGGACCGGAGACTTTTAATAGACTACATAGCGACAATGAAGCCGACCGTGGCATGATGTTTAGAACATGCGACTATCATGCGGGTAACCAAGGTTCGATTGCATACTTAGTTATTTACATTTAACTCATCGGCGGCCCCATCGATGAGGTAGACAGAAACTTCGCAGTAAAAACTTCTCAAACAGCCGACATTCGGATTCGTCTATAAGCAGGAGCTGCTGACATGTGAGTCTTAAAATAGCAGTGTGTCTATTCACAATAGCCCGAGAATCTATCCCATACCTCATTCGTGGATGTATAGAGAAAGTAAGTTTAAGTCGGGAAAGCTTGGGTGGACATCATCTGCCGGTTAATCGGGATATAACGTGCCAAGGAATTAATACTTTTGTCGATGCCTGAAGGACGGCAATCCGGAGTGCAAGTCGTGCTCGTAACATTTATCATGGGTATACCGATTAGCAGATGATATTTTTTGGTAAGCTCTTTCTTGACTTTTGGATCCTCTAAATTTTGTCGTCACATTGAAGGGACCGTTGATCAAATTAATGCAGACTGGTAAGATGTGTTGTGACCATCATGCTACGGCTATGTATGATAGCGGAATTAACGTAAGATCCAGAACTAACGAAAGACATTTCCATTCTGTAACGCATTATGCAGGGAGTGATATTTATTTTTCAAAAGGATCAGTGGGAGACTTCACATAAGATACTAATACTATAGAGAGACGACTTTAAATAAGACCTCGACCTTTTTTTTGATGGCGATGATGTAGTTGGAATTTTCTCGTGTATCTGACACACAAGTAGATAGTTATGATAGTCTCGTATTGTGGGTCTGATACAACGAGGGCATAGGACATCACAGAATATGGCACTTCACCGCGGGATAGGTTAGGTTAGGTTAATTCGGCAGCCACGTTGAACACAGCTCACTTGGGTCCTAGTATGAGTCCCGTTGTGATACTGCGGGATGAAAACCCCACTTTGCCCTTCTGGAACGCATTATTCAGGAAGTGATATTTAACTTTGAAGGCGATCAGTGGAAGATTTTCCGACAGGGTGTACGAGTCAGTAGGTATTGAGGCAGGAACGACTTTAAGTAAAACCCTGACCATTTTTTTCTGATGACGATGATACAGATGAAGATTACTTGTGCACCTGATACACGAGGACATAGGACACCACAGGAAACAACACTTTAACCGTATGTCATATGACCCTGAATGTTCCGGGGTTCTAAACATCACGCCCTTGCTATGTAGGGCAGCGGAACGAACGGTTAACCCGGAAGAAAACGGTTAGTCCCGAATAAGTCTAGTCTTAAATGTGCCACGGAACAAACATATGTGGGTGCCACCATGGGTTTACGAATGACAAATCTCTTGTATTTAGATAGATAAAAAGGCAAGCTGACCAGCCAGCTGTGGCGAGTGCTAAGGAGGCGAGTGCTAAGTCTATCCGTCTCCTGTGTGGAACTACGTGGTGCATACTGCTTTCGGATACCATAAGGTCCTCTCCCATCAGAGAGTGGTTTTACTGGCATGCTTGCCAGTATGACGTATGGTAACGACGGAGACCGAGCAGGTTTTGATAAGGGCTACACCGCTGGACATGTTATGGATTTCCAGGACAGGAAAAGTTATTCATTACGGGGTAATAACTGGTCTGTTGAGCCCTAGAGAGCAAGAGAAAATATTAGTGTATACATTGGGTTTTATCTTAGGCCGAGTTAGCTCAGCCGCCTCCAGGGACTTCGCAAGGACCCTCAACACAGTATGAAGTAAAAGAGTGGATTTTCCCTGACTTGAGCAAGATATTATATATTTATTTCCTCAGAATAATATCCTAAGTTTTGAATAATCAGGCTCGAGGTATAAAGGTCGAATAAAACTTATTTATAAAAAACAAAAAAATTTATTTCCTTATCTTACAAACCACAAAATTTAAATAGAACAAAACGCTCCGGATCCTTAAGCTAAAGTGCATCGCTGGGATTAACGCGTCGGAAATTCGGTGATTGAAAACCAGACAAGTTTAACGTTGCGGTAATTCATCGGACGTCGAAGACTCGCAGGTAAATTCGGTTGGACCTTCTGGTGAGATTTCTGGAACAGAAGAGTAAGAAAAACTTTAAATAGGCTCTGGTCTTACAAGTACGAGGACTCGTTGTACAGACTTAACGTCTATCGTACTGACTCATTGATCTGATTGCACAGTCTTATAGTCCGGTTGCACAGACTCATGCTCCAATTGTACAGGTTTATAGCCCGATTGTACAGGCTCGTAGCCCGGTTGTACAGACTTATAGTCTGATTGTAAATGCTTATAGCCCGATTGTACGGACTCGTGGGTCCGATCGTACAGGAATATAGCCAGATTGTACAGACTAATTGTCCGATTGTACAGACTCGAGGTTCGATAGTTCAGGCCTATAGCTCTGTACAGACTTAAGGCCAGATTGTAAAGGCCAATAGCCCGGTTATACAGACTTATTGTCCGATTGTATAGACCCGAGGTCCGATTGTACAGGACTAAAGCCAGGTTGTACAGACTTATTGTCCGATTGTACAGACTCAAGGACTGGAATATCAACGAGCAAGGTCTCTAGTTTGTACCTTATTCATCGGTTTCTTAAAGACCTCACGGCGTTCAGATGGTTGGCGTTAAAAAGAAAGTGGTTTGGTATTACCCCGCATCCCACAGTTGAGGGTACTGCATCCTTGCAATGTAGTATAGAGTTTTGCACCTGCTCGTGGTATTGATGTATTTGTACTCGCGGTTATGTAAAAGTTATATTCCCATTCTGTCAGTATTACAATAATTTTTTATATTACTATACTTTTCTCTAATTGCCCCACTGTCCCCTTTAGTGGCTGCAGCCAATTATTTTTGGCTGCTTGCTCTTCCGAACGTTTATTTCTAAAATCAACACAAAGTTGGAAAAAAGGACACCTTTATATTGAAATAACAATAATAACGGCAACAAGAACAACCAAAGCAACAACAATGATTTCATAACTTTTGAAATAATATAAGGAACCAAATAACGACTGCATGATACCCTGAGACACCCAAGTAAACCCCCACCCCAACAAGTAGTTGTCTCCAAAGACTGGACTACATGGCCCTCCTCTGGTCTGTGTGGGTAGCAGTCGCTCAAAACCTCCCACCTTTTAAATCTGTTTGGACTTTCAATATTCCCTTTATGTAACATGTGATCATAACAAAAATATTTGTATTCCGGTTTATATGAGCTGGACTAGAGAGGCTGGTGACTCCTTTTACCATAAAGCCATCATCAAAAACACAATGTTTCAATTCCATATTTTATGGACGAAAAGACAAATGACAAATGCCAGAAATTCGAAGGACCATAACGTGAATACATGACAAGCACCACCTACCATATATGAGAG
The DNA here is from genome assembly GCA_964034835.1 of Muscina levida. Taxonomy (NCBI): domain Eukaryota; kingdom Metazoa; phylum Arthropoda; class Insecta; order Diptera; family Muscidae; genus Muscina; species Muscina levida. The sequence goes on from OZ035882.1 coordinate 141,161,968, forward strand.
CATGCCATGTAAACCTTTTGGTCCAACCGCTCTTAGAGGAGGAGAATGAGGAACACAGCGGGTGTTCGTACCAAAACGAACATCCGCATTGAACCACAAGAATAGTTGAAGTAAAAAACGGAAGTCAAACACAAATTCCCAAATAGCACTTGAATGCCACTAAGGGACACAAATTGTTAAGGACACACACTCACTGGACATACCTACAAATCCAGAGTTGTAAACTCCACTTTAAACCAAAGCCGATGCTGCTGCTCGATGGCTCCAAAGGAAACGCAAATGAAACTATTGAAACTACGGCCGTTTTTTTGTTATGCTTATGGCTCTCTCTCTCTCGGTCCAAAGTATTGTGGACGCTATAAGGCACGTACGTCCATGATTATTGCCACACTGCCGGCATGGGGAAATCCCTAACCGAACAAATCAAACCATAAAATTAAAACCGAAACGCCAACAACTACTACAACTTCATATGCTACAACAAATAGTATGAAAATTTTATAAATATATAAGAGGAATTTTTTGAAAATGAAGTCATTGAGTATCAGCAGAGCATCAACATGCGCTACGGCAACAGCTACGTGGCCGGCCAATGTCAATGGGGAGCGGGGAGCTTAAAACTCTTCATACAGGACACTATAATGTGGACGTAACTGTTTGAACCACTTGGGAGAGAGACTACACAGAGAAAAATGCCAAAAAAATTTCGTAAATGGGGTACGTATTTTTATATGGAAAGCATACAAACACACACGGACATTTGCTTGGGCTAACCTCTTGCCACTCTATAGTTACCCATTACGCAAACACTTAAACACCCAAACTCATCCATTTGTCTGAAATGTCCCGTTTGTCGTTTAAATGTTTGTCTGTGTTGGTTGGGTGTAAAAAAGGGAACCCTTAATTAAATAAATTCAATATACTCAACTCGTTTGTGAGGAAGAGAGAGAGACAGAGAGGGAGAGCGAAACGTGTGCAGTCACAACAGTGGACGCCGCTAAAGACGCCAATGAATTGAAGCGCTTAATAAGATTATGGATTTTAGAGTGATGGAACATCATCGGTGAGCAAAGCAAAGGCGACGCATACAATTCCACCACACAATAGCATCATCGGTCTGTAGCACAAATATTCTTTTAAATTGTGGCGTTCAGTGCAAACTACTACTTCATAATTCTCAATTGGTTCATGTCACCCATAATATAAGAAGACGTTTTTCCACAACGATAGTCAGTGACTCCTCCAAGACGAAGTTTATTGCCAAGTCAAGGAATGTTATCTTATCCCCTTTATCCTTTGCGATTGTACGAAGACAAGCATCTTTGTTAAACGGAAAAGAAGTCTGTAAAACCGGGCTTTAAGCCTGTACAATTAGATCTTGAGTCTGTGCAATCGAACAAGTAGTCTGTACAACCGGGCTATAGGCCTGTACAATCGAACCTCGAGTCTGTACAATCGTTTTTATTCTTCTGTTTCAGGACATTAGCAAATTTCACCAGAAGGTGCTACCGAATTTAACTGTGAGTCCTCAACTTTTCACCCAACCGGATTGCCAAAACGTAAAACCCGTCCTGTATACAATCACCGAATTACCACCGCTTCAAGTACTTCCTGTTTTCCGTCACCGAATTATCGTCTAAGGGCCGCTTCTCCATACAAAGGACAACCACAGGCACCGCAATACGTTATACCAGACACTAACAAAGATACGAGACCACCGATCAAACATAATCCCCAGACATCATTACCCGCCATCAAACATCTTAAGGATATCAGAAAAGTGATTGCACTTTAGCTTAAGGATCCGTAGTGTTTCGTTGTACTTAAATTTTGTGGATTGTAAAATAAGGAAATAAATATATAATATCTTGCCAAAGTCAGGGAATATCCACTCTTTTATTTCGTAAGGTTTTGAGGGTCCTTGCGAAGACCCTGGAGACGGCTGAGACTACTTCAGCCTCTGATAAAACCCCCAGTTATAACTTGACTACGTCGATATCGTTCTACAGCTCATGGTTTATTCTATGATGGTCCTCGCCATTAACGATGATGGGTTCCAATATTTTGCAAGGTATTTTTCTTCCGAAGGCTCCCAGATCCGACCAAAGTGGATCAAATCATCTATGACTTCAAAGTTATAGTTATCAACGTTCAAGCAGCGTCTCAGGCGAGTACACTCTTTGTTCGTTAAAACAAATAACTTGGTTTTGTCCTCATTGATGATGAGACTCCTTCCTGCAGACTGTTTCTCAATAATTGAAGGGGCCGCAGTAACATCCAGCAGTCCTCGGCCAATGATACCTAATTCATCGGGATACGCGACCAGCATGTGACTTTTGTTACTGCACCCCCCCGTAGGATCTTCTGATTAAGATGTTAATGAGATCGCATGATAGACTGTCGCCTTGTCGTATGCCTTGTTTGTTGTTTGGTAGAAAATGATTCTGTCAGATTTTTCCATATTTGCACTGAAGACTTCGTGTCGGTCATTGTCATCCCGCAAAATCCTATCACCTTCGCGAGGATAGAAAACTCATCTATAACATCTTATTGTTTTTGTCTTATCTGATTGTCGAAGGTGTCGATAAAGGTAAGTATCCATTTGCATTTCTTGTGTCTTCTCCAGGATTTGTCGTATGGCGAAAATCTGATCGGCCGTGAATTTATGAGGTCTAACGCCACACTAATAAGGTCTAATCAGGTTCGCCCACACTTAAGAGGACCTTGAATGTAATGGGTAAAGGATCGCCTTTCTTATACACAGAATAGAGAACACTCAGGTTCCAATCATCGGTTTATGCATTTCTTTAAACAAATCGTGTTTATGAACTGGTGCATGCACGTTTCCTTCTCATCACCGCCAGACCTAAAAATGTCTTCCGGCGTATCCATCTCAATCCTGACAGGTGGGTATCCCTGAGCCAAAACGTTTGTTTTTTACTTTTTGGTAGATCATATGGGCTTCACCTCTATCGCTTTAGTCCTCGATACCCTGTTTTTCTCTTTCATCCCAAGTTTTTCCGCCAGAAGAGGCGTTTTGTCTCCCCCTCATATCATTACATCACTCTGCCCCAGCACGCGGGATATCATTGGCAGCAGTTTTGACTTGTATGCAGCATTGTAACAGAGCATTTCTGAGAGTGGTTTTTCATAAACCCGTATGGTCGTTGCAGCAGTGTTTCGGGAACATCAGTATTTGGGGGGTTTGTTTGCTGAAATTGAGACGCTTGGTTGAAATAGGCATTGACTATATCTTTGGTATGCAGCTATGTGATGTCTAGCATCCTTTCCCCATCCCCACTACAGAGAATTAATTCTAATATGGTTATTTTTTTTTAATAATGAAATGTTCTTACATGTCTTATTTAAATCCCATGAAAACATATACCCCGATATTTGTCACTCCTTCCAAAAACACCCTTTGCCCCAGCGCCCAGCGCACTTCATCACAAATACAATCTGTAACAGCATCAGAATATTTGATATTGGACAATTTCATTCAGTCATTCATATATTTATGTGGTGGACATTCAAGGCTTGGACCAAAGAAGAATGATGCCATCCATGGTTTGGACATGGAAATTGTCATGGCATTTTAATATTTAAAAGCGTTTCACAGAACTACAGCGCAGGATATCAGCAGCAGCAGCAACAACAACAGCATTTACACAAACTTTATTACATGAATGTATGGAAAATGATAAAAAGGACAATGCCCAATATGAGACAAAGGGGGTGCGTGCTTCAATAGTATGAGTTGTGGCAAAAAAACGAAAAATCAAATCACAGCATTAATCCAGAGAGAGGGAAAGGGTCATTTCGCTTTGATGCTGCACGAAGAACAAAAACATTAAGCAAGTGTCCAGTTTTTGGTCATTTATGAAACACAATAAAAATATTCGACATTTTTATAATTTTGATAAACATTTGAAATAAACCACACATGGGCAAGACTAGAAAGGTTATGTGCTAGCTGGCTTGCTTGCCTGCCTGCCTACATATGAATATTACGACAAGTATGCGCACTGCAACCCTTTTGATACATACCCCGTTCACTTGATTTTGTGAACCCTCATTTTCTGCCTACTGTATGGCAAACGAAAAATGGGCACCAAAGATGAAAGCCGAAAAAAAGGATATCAGGATATCAGTTAATGAGGTTTACTTACCATACACAGAAATGGCATATGACAAAGCTGTTTAATGGTCACTTGGTCATATCGAAGCGAATACAGTGTAGAGGCTGCTAAGGCGGCAAAAGGTAACAGCATCCAGAGCATCGTCCTGAAATAGGACTATGTGCCCATTGTCCTGTCACCTCTTGGCAAAAGTAGAAAAGTGGTTCAAAGCAGGTTTTAGTTTTGTTTCAACTGGATTTCAATTTTAAATATGCATTACAGGCCTCCCCAAAGGTTAAATTAAATTGACTTGACCTGTTCATAGACTCGACTAGTACCAACTGTATACCAATGTGTGTGTAGTTAGACATTTACCAACATGGCACGCTAACAAATAGTTGGATAAGGTTGTACGAATACTGTACATGTTATTGATGTCTGTTAATATTTGCTGGTACCTTTACGCAATTGGTCCTGGTAACACTCACCCTGGACAATACAAAACCCTTAGGGTTATCACGGCCAAATTGATTAAATATTCACAAGCGTTAAGGATATCCTTTGGCGAATGGTACTAAAAAATAAAATAAAACTATGAAAACTAAAATTTTGCCTTCATTTATAATAGAAGGAAAAACTGGTATGGCTCGGACATTTCTAATGAGCACTATCCCATTGACAGCGTTAGGGAGGAAAGGGTTAATAAAGACAGATAACGTATTATGAACGGGAGGAAGGTAATAAAATATTTATGAAATTAACATAATAGAAAGATAGACAGGTCTAAGGATATATCAATAGTGTAGAGGATTTTTGTAAAATTTTATATTGTTTTGTAATAAAAAACATAATACAAAGATAGACAGGACGAAGGATAAATAAAATCGAATTTTTGTAAAAAATTTTAATTTCTTCAACAAAAAGGTGTAAGCTACAGCTACAAAAACCGACATGAATGTTCTTGCTATAGAATTAGAGAGCGGACGGATGAATTTTTCAAAATTCGTACCTTTAGGGGTAGAAAAAAGCCTCAAAAGGAATACAACTGGTACCATTACCCAGACCAAACGGCTAAAGCTATAATTTCTATGTTCGTACTTTTTCATGGCATATTTTGAGGCTTTTTTGAATATAAGCCAAAACGCTCTTTAATGCCATAGAAATTTGGAAGTTTTCAAAGGATGTGCTTAAACATAATATTCTATACAATCTCTGCAAAATTATTGCAAAATTGTTTGTGTTAATTTTAACTAGGAATCGTAATAAGAGCAATGGTTTAGGTTAACCAACTTTGTTACATACTTGTAGGCGCATTGGGCAGCAAAAAATTGTTGCCTACTTTTGGGAGTTAGCTTATGAAATAACAGAAGCTTACACCGTCTTACACATCTATATTGATTTATCCGTTCGTCTGTCTGCAGCCTACGATTACAGCCGTAGTTTAAGAAACATCGAGTTAAAATTTGAAATGCAAGCTTTTATCCTCTAGGTGGAGGTTAAGCTCTTTGAGGTACCAGATCAGTTCACCTCCCATATAAATTCCCCCTTTTTTATGCCATCATGAGATTATGGCATATATCATTTGATGCGAGAAAAAGTGTAACGCATTAAAGGAGCCGAGTTAGACCCTAAGTCTCTTAAGCACAAATTCGTTTCAGAACTTTTTCAGACGATTGTGCTATGTCCGTCTGTCTGGCTGGTGGGCACAATGACTCGACTTCACCTGACTGAAATTTCTCCACTGGTTGGGAGTATTTGCCTGTCTGTTCCGCTGAAATTTTGTATGCAAGCTTCTATCCTCTAAGAAGAAATTAAGTTACAATATTATATCGGACATAAACTACTACCACATATTTTACAAACTACCCCTATTTGGGGGCATCAGTCTGTCTGTTTCATCGATTACAAGTGTAGTTTAAGATCTATCGAGCTGCAATTTGACATGTACGCTACTATGCTATAAACGGATGTTAGTTTTTAAAATAAGCAAAATCGGACAAATACTACTTCCACTCCCATGTAAAGTTTAGCCGAAGTTTAAGAGTTATCGAGCTAAAACTTGGTATCCAACCGTGTATCCTCTCAGATGAGGTTAAGTTCTAAGATGAGCAAGTTCGGACCAAACTACACTCATTTCCCATACGATATCCCCTTTTTTGGGATGTCCGTCTGTCTGTCCTCTCAATTACAGTAGAAATTTAAGATCTATCGAGTTGAAACTAGATATGCCAGTGTCTATCCTATAAGAGGAGGTGAAGTTTTAAGATGAGCTGGTTCGGAAAAAAATTACTCCCACTCCCCCTTTGTGGAGGTCTGTCCCTGATTAAAGTCGTAGTTTAAGAGCTATCGAGCTGAAATTTGGTATGCATGCTTGAGCAAGATCGAACAAAATCTACTCCTGCCTCCCAAACAAACTTCCCAAGCGCAGTTTGAAGTTTGAGTTCTACGATGAGCAAGATCGGACTAAAACTACTTCCACCTCCTATACAAACTTCCCCTTTTGAGGGGTGTCCTTCTGTCGGTCGGTCGGTTGCAGCCGAAGTTGAAGAGTTATCGAGCTAATATTTGGTATCCAACCGTGTATCCTCTAAGGTGAGGTTAAGTTCTAAGCAGAGCTAGTTCGGACCAAACTGCACTCATCTCCCATACGATATCCCCTTTTATGGGATGTCCGTCTGTCTGTCCTCTCAATTACAGTAGAAATTTAACGAGTTGGAATTTGACATGCCAGTTTATATCCCATAAGAAGAGGTAAAGTTTTTAGATGACCAAGTTCGGAAACACAAACTGTTCCTTTGTGGGGGTTTGTCCCTGCTATTACAGTCATAGTTTAAGATCTATCGAGCTGAAATTATGTATTCCAGCTTCTATTCTTTACGGATATCCCATATATATTCCCCGCTGGAGGAGGGATCGAACCCGGGATCTACCGCATGAAAGTAGTGTGTCATTTAAAGTGCCAACATGTATATTTACTGTACCAATAAGTACTTTGACTGTACCATAAAGTCATATTATTGTGTCAAAAAAGTTCTTTTGTTATGCATAAAAGTACTATTATTGTACACAAAATACTTTTATTGTAAGGACAACATTTTTGCTGTCCCAATATAGTAAGATGTAGAATTTTGCTTTATTTTACTAAACTGTTAGAGTCTTATTTTACTTTGCTTTACTTATATTACTTAGTTCAAATAAAATCATAAAAGTTGCTCATAAGTCTTAGTGGTAAAATATTGATCCCTATTAAACCTCTAACACTTGCCTCGATATCCTTACAGCCCTTCATTTGAAGACAAATTTCCCTTCCACTACTCCATAAGCCTGATTGAAAAACTATTGTTGTCTTACCTAAGTAATACGCTAACCTAAGTGGCCTTAGATTTCCGATGCCAATACTTTATAACCTATAACCCTTTACGACCTAAATTTCCTCTACCTTTCTTTTTTTTCTCTGAGTACACTTCTTCCCTTTTACTTTACTGACAATCGTATTACCACCTGTCATAATCATAAAAATATTTGTCATGTTCTCATCTTTATCATTATCTGAATAATCATGTCATGTGTAGCATTTAATGACCTTTTGTGCAATTTCATTTTCATTCCACAAACAGTACTCAACCTCCTCCTCTATTGGCTTGCAACCAAATATCTATGGTAGATTTTACTCGTAATATGTTGCTGTTGTTAGACGGTGTTGTTAAACATCATGTATGTGTCGTATGTGGCATGTCCACTCCCACTGCTGCATGGTTGAATGCTGATGTTGATGCTGATGATGGTGGCAATGTCCTTGCTGCTCCTTTTTTCAGCCTCTCGCTGTGTTTGCATACATCACTCGTGATTTTTTTTTGCAGTTTTTTCATTTTTGGTACTGTTCCACCCGCCGCGTTTTTGGAGCCTTTGCTGGCCATTTTTGGACTTCGGGTATGAGTTGTTGCTGTCGTTGTTTCACTTGTTGTGCTGATGTTGGCCGATGGTTGGGTTATCAATTGCAGCATATTAACGCGGATTTCGCGGTCGATTATTTTTGAGCCGTATGGTTGGTTAACGGATTTTCATTTGTGGCTGTTTGTTTGTTTGTTTTGTTTTACGGTTTTCTGCGTTCTTTTTTTTTTTTGCTCTAGCTGGTCATGGTATCCATTGATGTCGTTAGGAGGGGTTATGGTGATGGTGACCATGTAGCTGATTTGGATAATGGTGACGATGACGATGATGGCAATGTAGCTGCTGATGAGGCTGTTATTATGGTGCTGTTCATGTGGGCGATGTTTGCGAAATTCATTATGAGCTCTTGTGGTAAGTACTCGCGCAATGGTAGTCATTTTTAAAATCCGTATGGAACTGAAAGTTTGAGGAATGGAGTGGAACATTTATAGTACATACATAGAGAAGGTATGGCATAGGATTTAAGCTAAATTTCGTGATTAAATCTAAATTGTTGTTGTATGGTGAAGGTTACATTGGTGTCACTAATAAATGAACAGTTCCAAAGTTGTTGAGATGCCACCAATTTTTGGCCAGAGTGAAGCTTACAAGGTCTTCCGCCTCCAGACATGGCATGTCATATCATTCACATGCTATGCTGGCCATATTCGAGATACGGTTTAATTCTTTTATTATTATTTTTTCGGCATTTCTCTTTTTTTTAAGAAGAGAAAAGTTATTTAAACTAAAAGTATAACGAACTAGAAAATAGTTAGATTTTAACGTAGTAAATCTAAGACCTGGGACTGGTGAACTTTGTGACGTCATTATTACTCGTAATATTATTGTAATCTTTTTCATAATATTTGATTGCGATGACACGTACTCAGTAAAATTTTCAAATTGATGATGTGGCTGACTTGAAGACGACTGTGACTTGATGTATAGAAATACGACTATCATGCTGGTGACCTGGGTTCGAGTCCACTCACAGGGATCTACATTTAATTGGTCGGCGGCCTGTCGATGTTGGCGACAACAGAGTTGTCGTAACAATCGTCATGTGCAGTAAAAAGCTTCTCCAACAGCTAAAGCTTGGAATCGTAGTCAAACTGTAGATTCCGCTGGATGAGTCTAATAATAAAAGCGTGTTAACTTAAATAGAGACGATCACTTCACCCATACCTTATTCATGGAATGCAAAGGAAAAATAATTAAGGCTCAGTGTAGGTATCGAACAAAACCAACGTTTAATTGAGACTTTCAGTTCAGTTTTGCTGTACGTTGGACTAATTTTATCGAAAGAAACAATAAAACCAGTAAGAAAGATTCAGTCGGGCAACCCGACTTACATATATCATCACCCTCAGTACAACAAAAAATTTTCTATTATATTGATATTATTACTCGATTTCTAAAGTGGGCGGAGTGGAACATTTGTATGGGAGGTACAAGGAAGGGGCTTGTCTAGACTTCCAGAGTATTCCTCCAAGCTTTATCATGTTATACCTTTACTAGATACAGAATTTGGCCACGATCGTGTTAGGTATATTAATAATATTAATCGATTTCTAATGTGGGCAAAACACCAAAAATCAAATTGATCATGTGGTTATTGATGGCAGGCATGCATATAGTGTCATGGACGTGCGTGTGATCCGTGGTGCTAATATTGGCTCGGATCATTACCTGGTTGCAGCCAAGGTTCGCACAAGATTGAGCAGAGCGAAAAACGCACGTAACCAAGCACAAAGAAAGCTAGTCATCGCGAAGCTGCAAACCCCAGAGATAGCTACTGCCTACTCCGACCAACTCTCCCAACTTTTACGACACAACGCCTCTACTTCTGACGTTCCCAATACACAGTGGCAGCATATTGCGCATTCCATGGCAACCGCCGCAACAACCGTGCTAGGATATGAAAAGCGGCGCTCAGACGAATCCTGGTACGATGAAGAATGTCGCATAGCGTCTGAGGAACAGGATGCTGCTTATATGGCAACGCTACAGCCAATTGTAACCCGTGCTGTTAGGGAACGGCATAAGGAGAAAGTAAAACGGGCGAGACAGCTATTTAGGCGAAAAAAACGTCAGTTGAAGGAACGGGAGAGCGAGGATATAGAGCGATACAGGGATAGAGGTGAGGCCCGAAAATTTTACCAGAAAGTAAGAGCAAATGGATACGGTAATGGCCTCCCCACCTGTAAGGACAGTGATGGAAATCTGGTCACGGATACGCAGAGTGTGCTGCACATATGGAGAGAACACTTCCAGCAACTGCTGGTTCCAGAAGGCAGCGCACGTGAAGTGATCACGCCAATTGTCGACGACGGCTTAGATTGCCCACCACCAAGTCAAGCCGAGGTAAGAAGAGCAATATCGCGGCTGAAAAACAACAAAGCAGCCGGTGCCGACGGTCTGCCCGCAGAGCTCTTCACGTCCGGTGGCGAGGAGTTGATAACGAGTATGCACCAGCTCCTGCGCACGGTTTGGCTTAAAGAGTGCATGCCCGACGATTGGAATGTAAGCGTATTATGTCCTGTGCTAAAAAAAAGGTGATCCAAGTGTGTGCTCCAACTACCGCGGGATCAGCCTTTTACCCATCGCATATAAGGTCCTGTCGAGTGTGCTATGTGAAAGACTAAAGCCAGTGTTATCCAACCTGATCGGGCCTTATCAGTGTGGCTTTAGACCTGGAAAATCAACAACTGACCAGATTTTCACCCTTCGGCAAATACTGGAAAAGACCCAAGAGAAACAGATCGACACGTACCATCTTTTTGTCGACTATAAAGCTGCCTTCGACAGCCCGATACGGCAGAAATTACTTGAAGCCATGGCTGAGTTTGGTATTCCTGCGAAGCTGATACGTCTTTGTGGAATGACGCTGACTGACACGAAGTCTTCAGTGAAGATTGGTAAGGACCTTACGGAGCCATTCTATACCAAACGAGGCCTAAAACAAGGCGACGGCCTATCGTGCGATCTCTTCAACATTGTGATAGAGATGATAATGAGAAAAGCTGCAGTAAACACGAGTGGCACTATATTCAACAAAAGCCACATGCTACTCGCGTACGCTGATGACGTAGACATCATCGGTCGAAAACTGCGGGATGTGACTGCAGACTTCTCAGGTATACAGAAGGAATCAGCGAAAATGGGCCTAACGGTGAACGAGGACAAAACGAAGTTATTAGTTTCAACGAACAAAGAATCTACTCGTTTGGGAAACTACGTACTATAACAACTATAATTTCGAGGTGGTAGATAATTTTGTCTACCTAGGCTCCGCCATCAACAAAGAAAATAATGTCAGCCTGGAAATCCGGAGAAGAATCCTGCTTGCAAATAAATGCTACTACGGACTAAGCAAGCGTTTCAATGACAGAGCCCTCTCTCGACGAACAAAACTCCAGCTATACCAGATACTGGTTCTACCGGTCTTAATGTATGGCTCAGAATCCTGGGTTATGACACAAGCAGATGAATCGGTTCTGGCGGTATTCGAGAGAAAAATACTCCGTAAAATATATGGGCCCATCATCGTTAACGGAGAGTATCGGCGTCGTATGAATCATGAGCTGTACGAGCTGTACACTGACATTGACGTGGTCAAACGCATTAAGGTTCAACGGTTGCGTTGGCTAGGTCATGTTGTACGCATGGACGAAAATGCTCCAGTTCGAAAAGTCTTCGACAATGAACTCGATGGACGGCGCAGAAGAGGGCGACCTAAACTGCGTTGGAAAGACCAGGTTACTGAGAACCTTACAGAACTCGGTGTGACTAACTGGAGAAGAAGCGCAGAAGATCGAGGCGCTTATAATATTTTTCTACGTGCGGTATATAATCCACTGGGATTGCATAGAAGTACCAGCTAAGTAAGTAAGTAAGTAAGTAAGTAATTTTTTTTCTCAAAAACTTTATCCTATTAAAGCATTTCTAAATAAAGAATTTGGGTACGATTACGTTGGATTTATTGACATTATTACTCCATCTCTATAGTGGGCAGAAAGGTACATTTGTATGGGAGGTACCAAAAGGGGCGTGGCTGGATTTCCAATTTTTTTTTTCCAAAACTTTATCCTATTAAAGCATTTCTAAATAAAGAATTTGGGTACGATCCCGTTGGGTGTATTGATATTATTACTCGATTTCTAAAGTGGGCGTAATGATGCATTTATATGGGAGGTACCAGAAGGGTTCGTGGCTAGACTTCCAATTTTTTTTTCCAAAACTTTATGCTGTTATAGGTTTACTAAATACAGAATTAGGATACGATCCCGTTGGGTGTATTGATATTATTACTCGATTTCTAAAGTGGGCGTAATGATGCATTTGTATGGGAGGTACCAGAAGGGGCGGGGCCATGTAGCCCATTTACAAACCGTAAGTAGTTTTGGGAAAATATTAACTCCTGCAAAATTTCAAAACATTTGGTGGCGTTTTTCGAAAGTTATCGTGCGCACCGGCTGGACAGCCAGACAGACAGACAGACGGACGGACAGACAGACGGACATGGCTCCAACGACTTAAAAAGTCATGAATCGAATTTGGGTCAAAGATACCTAGGGTCTTAAGTGAATCCTTCTATGTGTTACACTTTTGGGTCGTATCAAATGATATATGTATACCCTCATCCCTAAGGGTGGTGGTATAAAAATTGTCAATTATGGCATTTTTTTCCACAAACTTTCCTCAATAACTCAAACTTTTGTGGACATATGAAGGCTTTCTTATCTGTGATAAGTAGAAAACTGGTCATTGCTGATGATGTTGAATAACGATCCTGACCCTAGTATGTACTGTACATATGTAGCGAGTTTGCATATAATACATGCGATATATGTTTGAATGTACGTATAACGTATAAGTAATATTAATTTTATGAGGACTTTATATAAATCATACGCACATTTTTTCAATATTGCGAATTTATGATTTAACTAGTGGGCCCGGCAATGCTTCGCTATTGCATATCAACTTGTAATACATTTCACATTTCTTGCCATCCTAAATGCTATATAAACGCTAATTAATACATTTGTAGGTCTACAAAGTATGTACTTTGAAAATGGTACTTAAGCTCGACAATAATATGTTGAGTTTATTAACTTATGTAACTAATTTCAAGTAAATCCTTAACATGGAAGTTAACCAATTAAGATTTATTGTTTTAAATGCTTAATATCGTAGGCTCTATGACGATTGTAAAAAGTTCATCAGCAAAGTCATATCTATCATATCTGTATGTAGGGCGAAAAACCACTTATTTCTCAAATCGGACATTTTGCTAAAGTTCAAAATTCAATTTTCATTTTTTCTGTAGTAGCGGGTATCTTCTGTATACTAACTATCTCTTTGGGCGTAAAAAACATTTTTGGCATGTCTTCTCCGCCTAATGACCTCAAATAAAAATTTCGTTTGAAGATTTATGCCTTTAGCCATAAAAACCTCTTTCGCCATGTCTTCTTCGCCCACGAATCAAGAATATTTCCGAATACTGTATTTGCATTGAACTCGTTTTACCATTTTTTAAGATAATTCGGTCACCAAACGCTTGACGCTTACAGCGCCTCGGCACTTTTTATTTTTTTAGTTCCAAATAGCCTGTTCATTAGGACGGATCAATTTAATCGTATACCAAAATCGGAACCTACGAAAATTTCACTAAGAAACAACACCCGCACTTAGAGGGTCATCATAGAATCCAAGAGGCCCTTATTTTGACCCCATGTGCTCCGGCTCCAATTTTGACCTGCCATTCAGATGTTTGGAAACCAAGACGAAGAGAATAGTATATTTCTGATGCTGTTTGAGATCCCGCCCTACATATTGGACTTCCGCCAAAGGCAAAAATTCAAGGATTTTAAAAAACTTAATTTCTGCTTGCCAACTTTCAAAGGCCATAACTTATTTTCCACAGTTTTCCGCAGAAGGTTTCAAAAAATATATATTTGAAGTTTTCGGTTTTTGCTTATTTAAAAACAAAAAAAAACTCTACCTATCTCTAGACGAACTGCAATATAATATGGAATTTAGAGGACGATCAAACTATTACTATGGCAGTTATAACTGGGATGTGGCACAGCCCACTTCCACCCTTGCAGTAATTTATACTGTAACAAATCTTATCTATATACCTCTGATAGTTCATGAGATATAGCCCTTTTGATTTTTAAGTTATATGGGCGGTGCCACACCCCTTTATCCAATCACAACCAATTATAGCCAGGAACTATCAACAGGTCAACAGTACCAATTGGTACAATTTTCGTATCAATCAGTCTATTAGAAAAGCTGTTAGAGCGATTTTTGAAAAAGGGGCGTGGAACCGCCCACTTCCAGCCTGGTTGTAATTAATACTGCTTCAACAACATATATACCAAATCTCATCTTCATACCTCTGATAGTTCATGAGATACAGCCCTTTTGATTTTCAAGTTGTATGGGCGGTGCCACGCCCCTTTATCCAATCACAGCCTATTATAGCCAGGGACTATCAACAGGTCAACAGTACCACTTGGTAAAATTTTCGTATCAATCGGTCTATTAGAAAAGCCGTTAGAGCGATTTTTGAAAAGGGGGCGTGGCACCGCCCACTTCTACCTTGGCTGAAATTAATACTGCTTCAACAACATATATACCAAATCTCATCTTCATACCTCTGACAGTTCATGAGATACAGCCCTTTTGATTTTCAAGTTGTATGGGCGGTGCCACGCCCCTTTGTCCAATTGGACCGAATTGTAAATCTAAACCATCCGGGGCGCCACCCAAACGCATACAAAAAAATTTATGCAAATCGGTCCAGCCGTTTAGGAGGAGTTCAGTCACAACACACGTACGGTAGAATTTTATATATAAAGATAAAACAATACAACGTCCAATCTGGGGAGTGTGGAATTCCAACTCAGGTTAAGGGTACTAGGTCAGTATAGTGAAATCTCCAAAGGGTTGCGCGTTCTTTACAAGTCGGCTGAAGAATGGAATGACAAAACATCTATAGTTCTTTAGTATGAGTGATATTAATTTTATGTGGACTTTATAATAATCATACGCACATTGTTTCAATATTGTGAATTTATGGTTTAATAACACTGTACAATTAAAGTATTTTTAGATAAAAAAAATATTTTTTGGTGGAATAAAAGCATATGTTAGCTTCCAAAAATGCTTAATACAATAAAAGTTTTTTTTTTGTTCAAACGAAAATTCGTCCGTTTTATCAAAACGTACTTCTTGATGAAACAAAAGTATTTAATGTCCCATAAATGTTCTATTTTGTAAAAAAAAGTGTTTCTTTTGGCACAATTTAAGAAACTGTTGGCACAACAAAAGCTCTTTTTGGTACAATACATATATAAAAGTACTTTCTAAAACAATAAAAGTACTTAGTGGTAGAATAAAGTACTTTCTAGTACAATATCAGCAATTTTTGGTATCATAAAAGTATTTTTTATACCATAAAATATTTGTTTGCTACAATTAAGTACTTTTTGGTACCATAAATATATTTGTAGTTACACTAAAATTACTCTTTGGTACAAAAATTGTCTTAATAAGACAATAAATGTACTAAGTGGAACAATTAAAGTACTTTCTGATACATTAAAAATACTTGGTGGTACAATAAGAGACGTTTTGTTACAACATATGTAAATTTGTAATAGCAACTTTTGGTACCATGTTGGTACAATAAAAGTACTTAATGGTACAATAATAACTAGTACTGGGTTATGACGCTCAGACAAGCTCTGGTACGCTAAGGAATGTCGCATAATGCCTGAGGAAATGGATGCACTATACAAGGAAAACCGCTGCCAATAGTAAAGCGTCAGGTGATGGAACGATAATAAGACCAGGAGGTAGATGAAACGCCTGTTCAGGCGGAAAAACCGTCTGTGGAATAATAGAAAGAGTCGGGATATCGAAAACTACAGGGATAGAGGTGAAGCACGAAAGTTCTACAAAAAGCTAAAAAGCAAAGTTTTTGAAGCAGGGTTTCCCAACTGTAGAGACAGAAAAAAACATGGTCACAGATACACAGATTGTGCTACAACAATGAAGGGAACACCTTTGTGCACTTGGATGCTCCCAGCGGCAAAAGGAAGGACCTAGAACGCCTTGTAGAACCCCTTCAAAAGCAGCCAGTAGACCTGCGCTCTGTATTCCCTCTTCCTTTTCAAATAACATATGGTATCATTGGGATGCCAAGCCTTCCATCGTCACTTCCTGTAAGAAGGCCTGATGGAAGGCCTACGTATACATGAAGAAAGAAAGTCTTAAAAAATAAGAAAAATATTCAAATATCAAATCGTTTAGTTTATTTTTAGCTATTTCTTACTTTTATATATTTCTCTCTATACTTACACTTTGTTTCCAATGACAGTAAACCTTGAACTCACTACTTCGCGATTGTTTGTCAGCCAAGCAGATGCATTCGAATTGTGTGACTGAAACTAATCATAAACTGTTTTAAGAAAAACATACAAACACTTTCGTCGTTGCCTTTTCTTTCCATGCCTTCTATGAGAAGGGAGACGGAATGTGTATTCACATGAAAAGGTGGAATAACAAATCATCGAAAACGTTGGTTCTCTCTTCTCAAAAAAGGACTGAAGCAGCGGTCTTTAAAGAATGGAATGAACATGTACTCGGTATATTTCAGAAAGAAAGGATAATGTAGTTTTTCAGGCATGTCTTTAAGACATGACGTTTGAATGTCTCAAAAGGCCATGTAGCATGCCGCCAGGCTTCCCGAAGGCAGCATAAATGACCAAATTACGCCAATTATCGACGGCGGAGTATATTGTCTAAAACTGAGGCAAAACGAGATCACCACGGCAATTGTACGGCTTAACAAAAAATAGATCTGCGGGAGCTGTTGATCTACCAGCAGAGCCTTCACACGGTCGGCGGTGATGAGCTGACAACGTACATGCTCCAACTCATAAACACGATTTGGTTAAAGAAAAGCATGCCCGATGGTTGGTATCTTAATGTTCAATGTACTCTGCTTAATAAAGGCAAACCAAGGGTGTGTACCTACTATCGCGGTATCAGCCTTTTACACAACGCATACAAGGTCCAGGAGTGTGTGTTATGCGAAAGACTAAAGCCCGACCTAGCGAACCTGATTGGATCTTATCAGTGTGACTTTAGACCTGGTAAATCCACTAAAGATCAGATATTTACACTACGACAAATCCTTGAGAAGACCAAAAAATGCAATTCGGCACCTGCCATATATTTATCAATTAAAAAGCTGGCTGACACGAAGTCTTCAGTAAATATCTGACAAAGGATTTTTCTACCAAATGAGACTTAAGCCAAGGCGATATATCTGTCATGCCATCTCTTTAACATCATAATGGAGATAATCATGCTTAAGGCCATCCTAGCGAACCTGATTAGACAGTATCATTGTGGCTTTAGACATGGTAAATCCACGACAGGCCAGATATTTACATTACGACAAATCCGGAGTAGACTCACGAAATGATATTCGGCACCTGCCATATGCTATGGCTGAGTTTGGTATCCCCGTGAACATGGTTCGTCTATACGGTACGGCACTGACTGACACTAAGAATATCTAACAGAGTCATTTTCTACCAAGTGTAGTTTCAGTTTCAGTTTGGTTCGTCTATACGGAACGGCACTGACTGACACTAAGAATATCTAACAGAGTCATTTTCTACCAAGTGTAGTTTCAGCCAAGGCGACATATCTGTCTTTAACATCAAAATGGAGATGATCATGCGGAACGCTGCAGTAAACACGACTGGTACCATCTTTAATAAGTAATAAGCTCTCGTATACCTCTAATATAGATATCATTGTCCGAGAACTGTGGAATGTTACTGCGGCATTTTCAAGCTATTCGGCACCTGCCAAAAGCTATGGCTGAGTTTGGTATCCCCGCGAATATGGTTCGACCATACGGAACGGGACTGACTGACACTATGTCTTCGGTGAATATCTGACAGAGTCATTTTTTACCAAGTGTCGTTTCAGCCAAGGCGACATATCTGTCTTTAACATCATAATGGAGATGATCATGCGGAAAGCTGCAGTAAACACGACTGGTACTATCTTTAATAAGTTACATGCAGCTCTCGTATACCTCTAATATAGATATCATTGTCCGAGAACTGTGGAATGTTACTGCGGCCTTTTCAAGCATTGAGAAGCAGTAGGCAGAAGTGGTGAGTCTGGTGATAAATGAGGACAAAGCCAAGTTATAACTTAAAATGTTGACAACCATAATCAAGCAATTTAATAACAAATCCCCTTTCTTGACGAACGAAGATTCAAATCTACCGGGCACTGATCCTGCCAGTCCTGCTTTACAGTGCAGGATCCAGTGTAATGACATAAGCGAATCATTCATTCTTGTTGTCTTTGAGTGAAAATTACTTGGCAACAGCAGGTACTGTCGTTGAATGAACCATGAGATGTATAGCGACATCGACCTAGTCAAGCGCGTTCAAATAGACCGAACGCGGTGACTTGGACACGTTGTACGAATGGATAAAAATGTTCCAGCTTAAAAAGTCTTCGGTATTAAACTCAATGGACGGCACAGGAGGGGGCGACTTAAACTTCGTTGGATGGACCAGGTGAAAGGGCTGGTATCTAAACTTGGTGTGACGAACTATCTACGGAGCGCAAAAGATCGAAGCGCTTGGAATTACTTTCTACGTTCGGCTACTGATGGAGGAATTTCTGTTGTTGCTGCCATAGAAGAAGAAGAAGAAGAATAATAAGAAAAAGAAGAAGAAGAGGAAGAAGATGAATATTAAAGAGAAGTGGAGAAAGAATGCATCCATATCTAACACCTCTGGATGTTGAGATATCATTCGTGCAGTCTCCATCAACTATAATATGATCGAAAGTCACATCAGCGCCAGGATAGATAGAAATTTTGCAGGTAAATTGATGCAAAATGTTTGTTTATTAAAACAAAGTCTATTTGGTTACTCACTACATTTTGACTGTTGTCCACTGAAAATTTTCAAGTGTAAAGCCTTTTGGGAGAGAGAGAGAAACATGGATTTGGTGTAATCATGTTGTGTTCCTGACAGATTTCAACCAAGAACATCACATGATTTTGGGACTCATTTCTGTGAACTGCACATGAAATTAGCCCCAAAACTAAGAACTTCTGCATCAAGCGTTCTATCAAGTTAGCTGCATTAATAATTTTATGACTATACGAATTTTTTAGCTTAAGGTGGATTTTTTGCACTTTTTGATGCAATAAATTGTACATTTTGGTATAAACTATTGTACTTTTTATGGCCATGAAATTATTAATGTAGCCAACTGGTCAAAACGAATGATGCAGAAGTTCTTATCTTCAGTCTAACATTCACGTGCAATTCTCAAAATTGAGTCCCTAATCAATTAGTTGAATAATGTTGTACTGTTGTACTAGTCTTTAACATATACGTAGATTAGGTCTCTACTACAGTTGGGTATATAATTAATTGGGTATATAATTAAGCATTTATTTTTTTTTTTTTGGAGGCCACAGCTTAAACTTGTAAAGACACAATAGAGTGTTTCCAGTTCTAAAAAACTGCATGACCAACTTGAATGACCCCAAATCCCTAGTATCAGGGGTATACAAAGTGGACATTACATTTCGTAAAAATCAAAGTTTATTTGTAACAATTACAATGACAACTTTACCACCGAAAAGCTTTGGTAGCACTTCCTTTATAAAAACTAAAAATATAAGCTATGAATCTTCTTTCATGCTTCTTCCCAGGAGAGCAAATGATTGGGTTATTTGTTCTATTTCATATCTAATCTCCACGGTTAACTTATTTTTCCTATATACAAAGATGCGTTGAAAATTTTTGTATGTCCTTTATATCCTTTTTGATTAGATATCCTTAAAATTTACACTTTTCAATATAAAAAAAAACTTGCAATCATATTATTGATGTTTGAAAGTATGTCCCAGCCCCATTGATCAAAGATCATTTAAAAATTTTGTGAATGTCCTTTAAGTGATATCGGAAAAAGCCTTATACTCAACACTTTTATGATAAAAAAAAAAAACTTTCAAAACATAATGTTAATGTCTTTAGCTATCTTTCAACGCCTTTTTTCAATATTTTTAAAAAATTGTCAAATATCCTTTTAGTCCTTTTTGAAGTTGTACCACAAAAATCACTTTTATTCAAAAAAAAAATCCACAATTCTATTATTAATATCTTTTGATGTCTTCTACGTCGATTATTCAGAGATTCTTTTAAAAATTTGCAAATGTCCTTTCAATAGTTTTTCAAGTGATGGCACAAAAGTGCCTGTAATGTGATAATTATTAACTTAAAGCTCTATGTACATATTGCTGATGCCTTTAAATATTTCCTGGCTTCATTATCCGTAGATAATACGACAAAATGACAAATGTCCTTTTAGTCCTTTTTGAAGTTATACCTTAAAAATAACTTTCGACTTTTTTGGAGGCCACAGCTTAAACTTGTAAAGACACAATAGAGTGTTTCCAGTTCTAAAAAACTGCATGACCAACTTGAATGACCCCAAATCCCTAGTATCAGGGGTATACAAAGTGGACATTACATTTCGTAAAAATCAAAGTTTATTTGTAACAATTACAATGACAACTTTACCACCGAAAAGCTTTGGTAGCACTTCCTTTATAAAAACTAAAAATATAAGCTATGAATCTTCTTTCATGCTTCTTCCCAGGAGAGCAAATGATTGGGTTATTTGTTAGTATATAATTGTTGACAATTTAAAAATGTATGTATCAATTTTAACAAAAAAGGTTTATTATCTTTTTTTTAAATTTTGTTATTTTTTTTCTAATTTTTTTCTAATTTTATATTATTTTGTTTTATTTTTTATTTTTGTATACTTTATATTTTTTTTCTAAATTTAAACAATTTAAAAATGTATGTATCAATTACAACAAAAAGGTTTATTATCTTATTTTTTTTTAAATTTTGTTAAAATTTTTTTTATTTATTTTTTTTTTACTTTTATATGATTCTGTTATATTTTTTAAATATTATATTATTTTCTAAATTTTTTCTATTATATTTAATTTTTTTTATATTTTAGTATTTTGTAATTTCATTTAATTATTGTTTAGTTTTTCAAATTAACCTTAGCTTAATTTTCCCCTCAACTAATCGAAAAATGTGTCGATTGGTTTGAAGAAGGCCACAAAGCTTCGAACATTCTGTGTGAACGTGCTCGCTGCTGCTAACTACCCTTAGCCCTCTTGCCCCTTTATATAAGCCTTAGCACTTATCAAATTCACCTCAATAACGCCCCTTTCAACAAAAGGACACTACAATAGAGTACTAGAAACAGAGAGGAGTAAACAAACCAAAAAAGCTTTAGCATTTATGCACTCTCATCCTACAAACATCATATCCTAGAAAGAAAAATTTCACTCAAACTTTAAGGGGAAATTTACTCAAATGGTTAGCCTACAGAACTTTTACAGGGGTAATATGAAAACCAACAAACACCAAAAGCATTCAAGAGTGCTATGGAGAGAGAGAGAGAGAGAGAGAGAGAAAAAGTATAATAACTGCTAAACCTTAGAGCACACAACAAGAATCCTGCAAACTGAGCACACATTTATTGGGGGTGAGCAGCAATTCAAGAACATAACAGTAGTAAAAAAAAATAAACAAAGGATTTTATGAATCTTAAATAGGATAAATTATTGTCTGGTGTTTAAGTATTTGTTGTATGCGAGTACATTGTTAGAGCTACCATAGCGCACACGGTACAGGAATTGTGTAAATGGTATGGAGATGCTAGCAGGGTTCATGTCCTGGGTTATACTGTGACGTTGAAGTCACAGCGGGAAGAGTGCGAATGTCTATAGAGTTATGAAAGAATATCAAAGGAATTGATTGGCATCAGACAAGATTACAATGGTGAAAGGATACATATAGAAGGGGGCAACTGGCCGTAGGGTATTCTTAGGAAAATAACAAAAATTTTATATTTATTGAGTAGATATAACTAAAAGGACTTTGATTTTTGTTATCAAACATCTGTCAAAACGGAACATATTGCCAAAAGTGAAGTAAATCTACTGGCCATCTTTTCATTAGTACGCACATATATGAAGTATCTAACTTCTATTCAATTTTAACGAACTTATATTTTAACTTATAGGTTAATGTTGAAAACCATTACTGAAAATAAAGGTCGAGGACATTGGAAAGGAAAGATGTACCTGAGTATCAAAACCCCCTCCCCACAATTCAAAAATCATTGATTTTTTTCAAAATATTTTTGTAAGATTTTGATAAAAGATCGTCAGTCAGTTTAGACCAATGGTTAGCCAAAAATATGAAAAAATTTAAAGGTCCTTAAAATATCAAAAAATTCAATTTTTTATACAAACTTCTGCTAAAAAAATAAAATTACGCTAGCATCAATTATTATTTTGACGCCCTATGCTCCAATGGGAGTTACAGGAACACATATACATATATATAGCATCAATTATAAATGAATATTATGAAAACAAATTTAATAACCTTTAAAGGGTACGAGATCCTTGAAATGACCGGAAAAGTCTCTTCCGCCGCATTATTAACAATTTTTTTTTTTAAATAAGGGATGATTGAACTTTCTAATAATAAAGCATGTGACGACTTGAAATAATAATTTGAATTTGCAGCGCTATATCCTTCCATTGGAAAGGGGTATGATCCTTCACAACAAATCATAAAAGAACACAAAACAATATAAAAAAAATAAAAATTTCACATGTACTCAAAATCTATAGCAGCGGGATTAATATAGTAACAACAAACTAACAATTTCCAAGGACCTTGACCACATGAAGGTCCTTAAAATACGCCAAAAAAATGGGTCTACTTTAAAATACTCTAACTTAAAGAGGATGTCTAAAAATATCTTCCAGATCCGATATCCAATTTTTTGTTTTTGATAAATTTTGCGAATGTCCTTTTTGGTTTTTGAAGAAAATTGTCCTATTTGTTTACACATCATAATTGGACGTTTAATGTCTTAAGATACCTTTTAGATATATTACTTGTCCTTGAAGTCCTTTCTGAAGTGGTACTTCAACAGTACCTTAAAATTGTTAACTTATAGCACATTGAACTCTGTAATTACGTTGCGGTAGTCTTTAAATACCTACTACCTTCTTTGTGCGTATATCTTTTGACATATTTGAAAATATCCTGTCAGTTCTTTCTGAAGTGATATCAGAAAATGCTATTGATTCGACACTATAAAAACTAAAAAAACTATATAAACATATATTTCAGTATTTAAGGGTCTTCCAGCTATATAACGCAAAGATCCCTGGAAAATCTGCAAATATCCTTTTAGTCCTTTTTCAAGTAATACCACAGAAATTGACTTAAATATCAGATATTTCCACATAAAAAATCTCCATAAACATAGTTCAGATGTCCTCTACTATGTTGCAGTTCACTTCTTCATAGATCCTGTGAAAATTTCCAGTATGAATGTCATTTTAGTAAATTTTTAAATTATCCAACAAAAATGCCCTAAATGTTCAGTTGTCCACTTTAGCTTATTTACAATTACATTTCTAGTAAGCTGTGATTTAGTGAAACGTTTTATCAAGTCCTTTTAGTCCTTTTCAAGTGATACCTCAACAATTATTAAAATTTTACACATTACACATTAAAACATTTTAAAACTATATTATTGGTCTTTATGTGCCTCCTTACTTAGTTATCCAAAATCCTTTGAAAATTTTGCTAATGTCCTTTTTGAAATGATATCTCAAAATACTCTTAATTTGTTCCCTATCAACTCATAGAACTTAATAACTATATATTACTAGTATATGTTGACATCTTTTAATTTTATTAGCTTAAGACACCTTGACAATTTTGGAAATGTCCTCTCAGTCCTTTTTGGAAGTGTCATCACAAAATGACCTTAATTTTAAACTTTTTAGCTTAAAAAGATCTGCATATATCCTTGTATTCCTTGCCGAAGTGATCCTAGACATATTGCCCTTAATGTAATACAATTTTACTAAAAAAAACTCTACAGTTATATTGTCCTTAAAAATGCACAAGCTGCATTTTCCAAAGATTTTCAATATGTCCTTTTAGTTAATTTTGAATTAATTTTACAAAAGTTGCCTCAATGGTCACTTTTCCACTTGAAATGATGTACAATTACATTTCTGGTCACTTTGGTAAAATTCTATTTCCCTTAGCTAAAGATTCTTAGGCAAATTTGAAGAGGTCCTTTTAGTCCTTTTTGATGTGTGGCACAATATGGCACCCCTTAATATGGTTTTTTTCGACCTTAACAGCTGTATACTTATATTGCTGATATCTTTAAGTAGTTCCTAACACAATTATTCCAAGATAATGCGTAAAATTTTGAAGTATCCTTTTATTTAATTTTTTCTTAATTTCAGAAATATGCCGTATGAGGTCAGTTCTTCACTTGTTATGATCTACATTTGCATTCATAATCTCCTTAGTTAATTTCTGTTGCAATTACCCAACAATTCTGTGGCAAATTCGAACATATCCTTTTAGTCCTTACTTCATTATATTACTTAAAATGGTCACTTTTAAACTATAAATAATCTACCATTTTATGATTGATGTCTTTAGGTATCTTTTAGAGACTTAATGCATATATCCTTTACAAATTTGCACATGTCCTTTTAGTCAATTTTTAATTAATTTCACCAAAGTGCCTAAAATTTCCACTTTTGTACTTATAATAATTTACAATTATATTTCCATTCACTTTTGTTAAACTATTTATCCATAATTCAAATATTCTTATTCATATTTGAACTTGTCCTTGTAAGTTCTTTTTGAAGCGTTGGCACAAAAATTTCTCTTATTTGAAATTTTCTCGCCTTAAAAACTCCGTACTTATATATTTTGCTGATTCCCTAATATACATCTCAAAACAGCACTATCCAAAGGTCCTTTAAAAAATTTGCAAATGTCCTTTTTTTGTATTATGAGTGATTTTCACAAAAGTGCACTAAATGTTATCTTTTTCACTTGAAATTATCTTCTATTTCATATCTAATCTCCACGGTTAACTTATATTTCCTATATACAAAGATGCGTTGAAAATTTTTGTATGTCCTTTATATCCTTTTTGATTCGATATCCTTAAAATTTACACTTTTCAATTTAAAAAAAAAACTTACAATCATATTATTGATGTTTGAAAGTATGTCCCAGCCCCATTGACCAAAAATCATTTAAAAATTTTGTAAACGTCCTTTAAGTGATATTGGAAAAAGCCTTATATTGAACACTATTATGATTAAAAAAAAACTTTCAAAACATAATGTTAATGTCTTTAGCTATCTTTCAAAGACTTTTTTCAATATTTTTATTTTTAAAAAATTTTCAAATATCCTTTTAGTCCTTTTTGAAGTTATACCACAAAAATCACTTTTATCCAAAAAAAAAAAAATCACAATTCCATTATTAATATCTTTTAATGTCTTCTACGTCGATTATTCAGAGATTCTTTTAAAAATTTGTTTTTCAAGTGATGGCACAAAAGTGCCTTTAATATGATATTTATCAACTTTAAGCTCTATGTACATATTGCTGATGCCTTTAAATATTTCCTGGCTTCATTATCCGTAGATAACACGACAAAATGACAAATGTCCTTTTAGTCCTTTTTGAAGTTATACCTTAAAAATAACTTTTCGACAAAAAAATAACTTCCCAAAAGCATTGATAATGTCTTAAGATGTCTTAAAAAAAAAATCCTTTTAAAAAATTGAAATTGTCCTTCAAGTGCTCTTTGAAGTGATGGCACAAAAGTTCCTCTAGTATGACATTTTCTCACCTTAGAACCTCAATTCCTATATTACTAATGTCTTTAAGTATCACTTTTATTCATTATCCCAATAAAATTTTGACAATTTCTAAATGTCCTTTTAGCTTAATTTCACTTAATTTAAAAAAGGACTCTAAATAGTTACTTTTTTATTTGAAATAATCTACAATTACATTTTCGAACTTATTGTTTATCTTTTCTTGCTATTATTTAAAGATTCCTTGATAAATTGGAACATGTCCTTTTAGCCCATTTTTTAAAATGATGCCACAAAAATGCCCTAAATTACAAATTTATCAACTAAAAAACTATACAATTACATATTTTCTGACATATTATTACTTAAACTTTCAAATATCCTTTGAAAATGTTGATGCTTTTAGTCAATTTTTAATTTTTTTTTACAAAAGTGCCCTTAGTGGTGTTCAAATTGCCTTAAACTTGAGACTTTTCAACTTAAAAACTAATTAATTACATTGCTGATGCATTTGAATATTCCTTAGTTCCATTATCCGAAGATCCTTCGACATTTTTGGAAATGTCCTTTATGTCCTTTTTGAAGTGGTACCGCAAAAATACCCTAACTTAATTTACAAAATTGCTCCAATTTGCACATTTGTCAGCTTAAAAACTTGACAATTATATAACTTTTGACATATTATTGCATAAATTTCCAAATATCCTTTGAACATGTTGACTATGGCCTTTTAGTCAACTATTAGTTTATTTCACAAAAGTGCCCTCAGTATTTTCAGTTTTCTCTTAAAATTATCTACATTTTCTTATTCAATAACTTTTGTTGAACCTCTGTTTTCATTATGTAAAGATTCTTTCGCAAATGTCCTTATAGTTCTTTTGAATGTAATATTGAAATTGTCTTAAACTTGTCACTTTTTAACTTAAAAAACTATATAATTACATTGCTGATGCATTTGGGAATCTCCTAGTTCCATTATCTGAAGATCCTTTGGCATTTTTGGAAATGTCCTTTATGTCCTTTTTGATGTGGTACCACAAAAAGGCGATAAATTTGTAACGTTAAAACTTTACTATTATATTGATCATGTTTATTGGCATCTTATTGCTCTATTCTCCAAATATCCTTTGGAAATTTTTCATATATCCTTATGGTCAATTTTGAATAAATTTCATCAAAGTCTCTTAAACAGTCATTTTTCTTTTCAAATTATCAACATCTATATATCCGATCTCCTTGGGGAATATCTATCTTCATTAGCCAAAGGTCCTTTGACAAATTTGCGCATGTCCCTGGAGTCACATTTGAGGTGATATAAAAAATTCCTCAAATTGGCTATTCCCAACATAAAAATACTGTATAAATAAGTCACTTATATCTTTAGATATATTATAAAATAGGACATTCAAAGGTTCTAGCAAAAATTTTATTGTAGATCCTTTTGATATGTTTTGAAGTTATTCCACACACTGTTTCAAAATTTATCACATAATAAATATATCGTTATTTCTCAGATCAACATATACAACTATTTTTAAAGGCCTATACTAGGGACTTTGTCTCAAAGTTGAGTACCATTTCCTGTACTTCAAATATTTCTATGAGCGCCCTTAAGTCGTACTAAGTAATATCACCCCTTTACATTTTTACTACAATTGACTCTCACATGTCGTAAAATTTTTATTTTTTACCCTCTGATTACTTAATCCTTGTTTGTATCTTCAAAATTTCTATGATATAAACTATTTTTACCCCGAGTAGCCCTCAAAATTTCTGTCCAATTCTTATCATACTTTACCCCAACCATCGAAGTATTAGCTATCTGCTTTGGTTTCTCCCCATGCCAGTAATCACTTGTTCAAACCCTTTGACAAAAAAAACATATCCTTAGCCAAAAGATACCCAGCAAATCTAGGAAAAAAATGTAAATGTAAACATTTTTTCCCCACATTTTCCCAGTTTTTTTTCTCTCGCAGCACTCGCGCTTAAAACTATGCTTTGGCGTATTACCTTGTATACTTAAAAATGTAGCAAAGCATAATTTTCAGCGTAATATCTTGCATTTCTTTGCAAAGCATATGCTAAATATTCTTCAGTAGAAGCAAAGAAAAAAACCTGTAAAGGATTACTTTTAGACAAGAAAAAAAAATAACAACACAGAAAGCCCAGAATGTTAACAAATTCTTTTAACCATTTCACCGCTGACTCCAAAACACGTAAGAGAAAAAAAACACACCCATAACCTAACAGTTTTTTTATTTTCTAAATAAACCCCTAACGCTGAAGCACCTAAGATTATGCTACACGAACTAAAGAAATGGAAATAAAGCGTTTTGTGCCACGTTGTGTTGTATGTTAAGGGGCCTTTTTAAGCCCCAGTGATTTCGAGCGTAACTAAAAATAACAACAAATTGTGGGGCTTAAATGTCACACGCGGTGCCGTGTTAAGTAAATACGAGGTTTTGGACAAAATAAGCTGCATACTGTTAGGCTGAGCCCGAGTGCAGAAACTGCAAGCCAATTAAAACTGACAGAAATAAGACATTTGTGTGTGAGTGTTTAAACAAAACTTGGCCAATTAACATGCGAGAGATGCACGAAGATCCCGATGCCACAAAAAGTATAGCCTACTTTAGGCGCAGGGGCCACAATGTTTCTAAACGTTTTATTTGTAGCTTAAATTCATTAAAATTAAACACTGAGTTGCATAAAAACAAAGCGCTTACATGTTAATCATGTAAAGCAACATAAAACCCTTTGTTCGGTCGCGTTGTTTTTTTGTCTCAAATCATCTTGAGCCAAAAAAAACATAACCAACACTCTGACAACAAGAAGCTGTTAATGTAAAACAAACAGGTAGCGCGAGAGACACTCGCTCGTTCGACCAAAACAAAACCAAACACTTTACGCATCAAAGGGCTTATTACTGAAACACCTTTTTGGACAATAGCCAGCCAACGCAGACTCGCTTACACACCTCCGGAAGGAAGCCTTTGCCAGTGACCACATGAAACAGCAAGAAAGCTGGGCAAAGGTATTCATACGGCCCTTCCATCCATATGAGAGTACCACACTCACAGCGGCTAAGCATATTAAATTAAAATTTTAATGTTTTTAAAAAGGAATTCCTCTTTGAAAAACACACGCACACACACACAACAGGGAGATCCGGCAAATGAGCATCCTTGCGGTTACACAAACTGACGAGTACGTGTTATGCAGAGGATATGCATTTTTGAGTTTTCATAAAACGACAAAAACCAAAAAAACAACAAAAACAACGCCAAAAGAGAACAGGATTAAAAACACGACACATGTAATTAAAATTAAAATGTATTTTTTAACTGTTACACAAAGATAACGATGAACACTCTAACACACATGCTAATTAAATCTATGATAATGAGCCTAAGAGTAGGCAATACATATTATCTCATACAACACCCCAGGAGTATGCTACAAAACAAGATGTAACTACAGTAAAATACAAAAAAATATGGCAACAAAACGAAGTGATGATGAGGAGTAAAACCGGGTTTGATGAGTAAGACGTAGTGGAAACGAAGAAATAATAACAACAATAAGTAGCACTAAGGTAACCGAGAGGTCGCTGCAGCCAAAAACCGATAGAACTTAAGGCGCACGGATCTTATTAACAATATTTTTCACTATAAAGTCTAGAACCGTTGTCGACGACTAATTGATGCTATGAAAATGTGCCTAAGAGTAGGCAATACATATTATCTCATACAACACCCCTGGAGTATGCTACAAAACAAGATGTAACTACAGTAAAATAAAAAAATTACAACAAAACGAAATGATGATGAGAACAAAAACCGGGTTTGATGAGTTAGACGTAGTGGAAAAAATAAGAAATAATAATAACAATAATTAGTAATAATGTAACAGTGAGGTCCCTGCAGCCAAAAATAGATAGAACTTATCTTATAAATATATTTCATTTGATCCCATAAGTAGCATAAAGCCTCAAAAGCCTATATTTTATCAGCATTATTATTCGCTTTAAAATCTAGAAACGTTGTCGACTAATAATTGAATTTATGAAAACGCGCCTAGGTGTAGGCAATACTTTTTATCTGATACAATTCCCCTGAAGAATACTGCAAAACAAAATTCAACTAAAATAAAAAACAATTGGCAAAAAAGCAAGCGATCAAGACAAGAAAAAACCGAGCTTGCCAAGTAAAGCAAAATTTTCCAAAAAAAAAAAAATAGTTTTTCATTTTGGCGCCACCGAATTTTTTTAAAACTAAGTTTTTTTTTTTCTTGTTATAATAATGGGAATTAAAAATCATGCGCATAAATGCATATGTAAGGAACAATTAAAAAAAAGCATATATAAATATAATTTATAAGATTTTTTTATTTAATTTCCAAAATAAAGTCCTCTTGAAAAATAATGTAATAATGCCCACAAGCCTTAAACTCCGTTTCCATTATATTTTATTGCTGTACTGCTGATGTCTTAGGCATCGAGATCTGTTATTCAAAGATAATTCGTAAAATTTGTACACATCCTTTTAAAAAATTTTAAGCGATTCCTCAAAAGGACCCTAAACTTGTCACTTTTTGATATATCAAACTCTACTCTTATACTAATGACGTGCTCTGTTATCTTCTATTTTCACTATCCATAGATTCCTTGACAAATTTGCAAATATCCTTTTAGTCCTTTTCAAAATTATTCCTAAAAACGCCTTAATTTTGATAAATTTGAGCACGTCCTTTTAAAAATTTTTAAGCGATTCCACAAAAGGACCTTAAACTTGTCACTTTTTGATAAATAAAACTCTACTATTATACTAATTGTGTGTTCTGTTAACTTTTATTACCATTATCCATAGATTTCTTGATAAATTTGCAAATATCCTTGTAATCCTTTTTGAAGTGATTCAACAAAACGTCGCAATTTTGACATATTTGAACTTAAAAAAACTTTGCAATCATAGTGCAGTTGTATTCTACTACCTCCTAGCTATATTATCATAACATTTTTTTCAAATTAAGCATATGTCTTTTAGACAATTTTGAGTACAAATTTACATATGTGCCCTAAAAGGTCACTTTTCATCTTTAAATGCCACAAAATTACATTATCGATCTCTTTGGCTCTTTTCCATTTTCATTACTTTTTGATAAATTTGAAGAGATTTTTCAAAAACGCCTGAGATTTGTCACTTTTCAACTTACAACAACCCATAATTATATTGCTGACTTCTGAAGACATCCATTAGCTCCATTATCCAAAGATCCTTTGCCAAATATCCATTTAAGTTTTTCCGAAGTAACATCACAAAAGGACTTAAAATTTCACACAGTACAATTATATTGCTAATGTCTGTAAGTATCCTTTATCAATACATCCGTTAAAGAATGTGCAAATATCCTTTAAGACAAATTGCAAGTTATTGCGTAAAAGTCCACAAATGATCATCTATCCACATGAAATGATCTACAATTACACTTTCGATCGCCTTGACTCATTTTCGTTATCATTATCATAAGATACTTCGGCATAGTTTAACATATCATTTTAGTCCTTTTTGAATTGATATCAGAAAATATCTTACATTTCACAATATTCAACATATAAAACTTCATAAACATAATGCTAATCTTTTTATATTTATATCTATGAGCATCTGTATGCAAAAACTTTTTAAAATGTTAACTTTGAGTGACTGTATGCAAAAACCTTTGGAAAATTTCCTTTTGAAGTGATTTGAGATAATGTTTTGCATTACAAACCATTATAGTTATGTCGCTGATGTCTGTAAACATATCCTCGCTCCATTATTCAAAGATCTGTAGAAAAATGTGCAAATGTCCTTTTGGTCCTTTTGAAAGTAATGCCATCAAAGTGCCCTAACTAGTCACTTTTTCACATGACATGATCTACAATTAAATTTTTGATTTCCTCGGTTATTTCTTACTGTCATTATTCAAAGATTTTTTAAAAATTTTCATATATCCTTCAAGTCCTTTTTGAAGTGATATCAGAAAATGTCTAAAAATTTTAAACAGTTTAACTTAAGAAGTTTTTTAATTACATATTTAAGGTCTCTAGTTATCTTAAAACTCAATTATCCAAAGATTTTTGTTGCAAATTAAGAAAATGTCCTTTTAAGCAATTTTGAATACATATACACCAAAGAGCTCTAAATGGTTACTATACTACTTGAAGTGTTTTAGAATTCCAATTCCGTTCTCTTTGGTTTCTGTAAATTTTCATCATCCATAGATTCTTTGACAAATTTTTACATATCCTTTTAGTCCTTTAATAAGAGATATCAGCAAATATCTCATATATTACACTTTTTAACGTATAAAACTTTGTCAACATATTGCTAATCCCTTTAGATTTCATTGAGCTTCTGTTACCACAAAGCATGAGAAAATGTCAAAATATCCTTTTTTACCTCTTTGAAGTAATATAAGGCAATGTTTCGAATTTATCGTTTTTAACTTAAAAACTATTATAGTTACGTTGCTGATGTCTTTAAACATCTCATATCTCCATTATCCACAGATCCTTAGAAAAATTTGCAAATATCCTTTTAGTCCTTCTTGGGGTGATACCTTCAAAATGCCGTAAATAGTCACTTTTTCACATGAAATGACATATAACTACGTTTCCGATCTCCTTGGTTAACTTTTATATCCATTATCTAAAGATTTTTTAAAAAAAAATTTCAAATATCCTATCAAAAAGGACTTTGAAGTAATTCCAGAAAATATCTAAAAATTGGCACATTTTAATTTGGAAAAACTGTGTAATTATATTGCGGAAGTCTTAAATTGTATGCTAGATCTTTTAACTAAAGGTTTTTTTTGGCAGATTTAGTATATGTCCTTTTAGGCAATTTTAAATAAAAATTCACAAAAGTGTCCTAAGTGATCACTTTACCACTTGAAGTATCATACATTAACATTATCTTTTACCTTGGCCCATTTTCATTGACCTAAAATTTGTTGACAACTTGGAACATATCCTTTGAGTCCTTTTTGAAATAATACTACAAAAGTTTGAAATTTTTCTTAAAAAACTCTATAATTATATTGCTGATGTCTTTAAGTATCTTATTTCCTTATTATTCATAGATTTTATGCAAATCTAGAAGATGTCCTTTTGCAAAACTTTGAATAGAAATTCGCAAAAGTACCTCAAACTTTACCACTTGAAATGATAAATAAAAACCTTTTCGATCCCATTAGATAATTTTTGTTTTCATTATCCAAAGATTTTTTTGACAAATTTTAACATATCCTTTTAGTTCTTTTTGAAAATGGTATCAGAATATAATAAAATTTTGAATTTGTTAGCATAAAAATTTCTTAACTACATTGCAGAAATCTTTAAACATATTTTAGTTTCATTATTAAAAAATCTTTAGAAAATTTCGCAAATGTTTCTTTAGTCCTTTTTAAATTAATGTGACAATAGTGCTCTACATGATTACTTTTCTACTCGAAATAATATACAATAACATTTTCGATCTCTTTTACTTAATTATATTTCCATTAACCAAAAATTTGTTGAAAAAATTAAACATATCCTTTTAGTCCTTTTAAAAATTATATAAGAAAATGCCTTTAATTTAACACCTTTCAACGCACAAAACTCTATAAACATATCGTTGAGCTTAGGTATCCAAAAAAAAAAAACTTTGGAAAATGTGAACATGTCCTTTTAGCATTCTTTGCAGTGATGCCACATAATATTTAAATGTGAAATTGTTAACTTTCAAAGCATTATAGCTATGTGTCCGATGTCTTAAAACATCTCCTAGCTCCATTATACATAGATCCGTAGAAAAATTTGCAAAGGTCCTTTTAGTCCTTTTTGAATTGGTACCACAAAAATGCCTTAAATTTTAAACTTTTCAATTTAAAAACTCTTTAGTTCTCTGGATGATATGTTTAAATATTTTCTAACTCCAATACCCAAATATCCTTTGAACGTTTTGAATCTTACCTTTTCGTAAGTTTTGACTGAATTTTACAAAAGTACCAACAATGGACACTTTTCCATTTTAGAAGATCTACAATAAGATGTTAGACCTCTTTAGTTAACTTCTATTTCCATTATACATAGACTTTTTGACAAATTCTAACATGTCCTTTAAGTCCTTTGTGGAATGACACCAGATTGCGTCATAAATATGAGAGTTTTACTTTTGAACTTTTATAGTAAAGTTGCCAATGTCTTGAAACATCTCCTAGCTCCATTATACTAGGATCCGTAGAAAACTTTGCAAATGTCCTTTAAGTCCTTTTTAAATTGATACCACCAAAATGCCATAAACTTTCAACTTTTCAATTTAAAATACCATTAGTTATCTGGCTGATGTCTTTATATCTTTAACATCTTTAATGATGTCTTTAAATATCTTTTAGCTTTAATACCCAAATGTCCCTTGATAATATGTCCTTTTAGTAAATTTTGATAAAATTCTACAAAAGTAACCGCAATGATAAATTTTTCATTGTTAACGATCTACAATTATATTTTAGATCTTATTGATTAACTTTTATTTCGAAAATACAAATTTTTTTGACTAATTTGAACATGTCCTTTGAGTCCTTTGTGGAATAATTCCACATAAATTTCTTTAATTGGACACTTTTGATATAAAAAAAAAACTTATATATATGGGCGAAGTCATTTGACATCTTATAGTTCCATTATCTGACAATTCTATAGAAACCTTGTATATGTCCTTTTAGTCAATTTGGAATTAATTTCACAAAAGTGCTCTTAATGGACAATTTTTGACTTGCAATGATCTACACTCACATTTTGTACATCTTCCGTTAAAAAGAACTCAGTTTTATTGTCATTATCCAAAGATTATTTGACAAATTTTAACATATCCTTTTAGTCCTTTTTGAAGTGACTTCAGCAAAATGATCAAATTTGACGATTTTCAACATAAAAAACTATATTTTTAACGTCTTTAGATTTCTCCTTACGACATTTTCCAAATATCCGTTGGAAAAAAATCAAATGTCCTGTTAGTCCTTTTCTAAGTGATAGCAACAAAATGAATTAAATTTTAATCTTTTCGATATATAAACTCTTTAGTTTTGTAGGTGATGTTATTGAATATCTCTAGCTCTATTATCTAAAGTTGCTTTGACTATTTACACTATATCCTTTTAATAAATTTTGAATTAATTCCATTATTCTTTTTAGAGGGCATGAAATTTGTCAATTTTCAAATAAAAATTCTATACTTATATTCCTGATGTCTTTTGGTATCTTCCAGATCTATTACCCAAAGACCCGCTGCAAAATTTCCAAATATCCTTTTAGTCCTTTTTGATGAAATACCACATAAATGTCTTAAATTTGTCTAATAAGTTAATTTGCAGATAAGCTGTGGGGATCTGAACTTTTTTTGTTTTTTAAGGACACCTGCTCGTTTCAAAATCCTTGAGAGAACTGAGCAACATATCGAATTATCGAAGTGCAAACACTCTTCAAACTTTAAAAAAAAATTTCAAATTGAAAATTTGGCTTGAAGAAATCAGGTATATGTCTTATATGCTGAGATAGGCAGTTAATCTATGTCCATGGGCCTTTTAATATCCACTAATTCTCCCTATACTTCAGCTACATTCTTCTCCATTGCCTTTTTTCCCTCTTGTCCATTTTTTTGTGTCACTGGTTTGGAAAAATTCTAATGAAACCTCTTTAGAACCCGCTATCCGGTTCTCCTTTCGATTATGCTGCATATGTCCTTATACCCTCTTTCATTTCCATTACCTGTAGTTCAGTTATTTAAAATCCTTAAATTCCCTGTCCTGCAAAATCGTTAGCAACCCTTTACGCATTGATTCTAAACAAACAAAGGATCTTAATATAAACTCTCTACAAATATTCGCTGCTTTCAACCAAAGGTAAATATTAATTGTAGTTTTGTGTTGAAAGACATTTGAATTATTTCAATACCCCACTCACTCCCGATTGTAGTTGCGACGGCTAAAAAAGATTCAAGGACTTGTACTATAAAGATTTATAAAGACAGTGGTGAAGAGGTGTGGAAACGGAAGAGGTCTTCAATGCAGTCATAACGCCAAATTATGTTTCAGACAGGCAAGCATAGCAGTCGACAGACATATCTACATAAGACATTCAAATGTGAAAAATCAAAAATCGAAGCAATGAATAGGAAAACTATTCGCATCCTTTGGCACTAACAGCACTATAAATAAACATCCTTTGCTAAACACAATAAACCACAGCGAGCCAATAGTGGGAGAACCTCGCCATAGAGAAGTTTATCATTAGAAGTCATAAGACTCTATGACGATTCAATGCACACAATCGTCTATGTGTATTCAATTGTACACCCGCTCAATGACTTGTGATGAGAGTTGTGCGTTCACACATGAGGACTTGTGAATGTTTTTGGCGTTTTCTAAGTATAATTTGTTTTGTTTCGAGTTTCGAGGTTTTTGTTTAGATTTCAATTTGTGAAAAACTATTGGGGGAGGGCATGATTTTGGGAGTCTCTGCGTGTTGGCATTAGTGATTACAATTATTTGTGATTTTCACTATGGGGTAAGGTAAGGCGCAACGACTTCGTGGCATATTTTAAGGTTAACGCTAAATACGGGGATTTTGTAGCATATCTACAGGCTCGCATGTATGGCAGCAGCCTTAAGATATGCTATTAAATTGTTGTGTTAAGAAATGCGTTATTGCAAAGGATTGTTTAGAGTGGCAGGGTTATTTAGATGGAATGGAATAATTTTAAAGGAAAATGAACTAAAGTCTTGGTGATACAGATATCTCCATAGAAGTATATTTAGAATATTTCTAAAGCTAAGCAAGGTGGCAGGCTATTGTTTGTCATGGACATAAAGGGTAAGCACCAAATTGTTAATTAAATAATGATTTAACTATAGTCCGGCAACGGTTCATTGTGGTCCCTTAATGAGAAATTGAACAGGAACTCTTCTCAGGAAAAGAGTTGCTGTTAAATTTACTATACATATAAGTATAGCTATAGTTCATAAATTCTATAATACGACAAATTTAACTACAGTTTATGGAAGACCAGAATTATAGACATAAAAAATACATATATCCTTTAAGTCCTTTCTAGAGTAATATAAAAAAAGTTCCTTAATATTGTCACTTTTCGACCCAAAAGTAAATTAAATTTATTGCTGATGTCTTAAGATGCCTTCTAGATACCTTGTCCGATGATCTTTTATCAAATTTGCTAATGACCTTTAAGTCCTTTTTAAAGTGATATTACGGTTATACTATAAAGATGACACTTCTCACATTAATATGATGTACAATCATGTTGTATATGTCTTTAGTAACGTTTTACCGCCAATCCATATGGCAAAAAATAAAATAAATAAACATGTCCTTTTTGAAGTAATTCCACAAAAGTGCGTAAAATGTTACACATTTCGACTTTAAAACATCATAAGCATATTTATAACGTCTTTTGACACCTGTCGGTTTCATTATGTAAACAAATTTAAAAAAATTTGCAAATATCCTTTTAGTCCTTTTTAAAGTTGTACCACAGAAGAACTTTAAAATTATCACTTTTTAACCTTAAGTACTATATATTTATATTGTCAATGTCCGTTGACGTCTTCTAGCTCAATTATCCAAAGATCTTTAGACAACTTGTAGTATTTTCTTAAATGCAATTTAAAACGTATTTTACAAAAGTGGTTTAAGGGATCTCTTTTAACGTTGAAAGGATTACAATAATAATTCCGATTACCTTGTGTAATAAATATGCCCACCATCGAAAGAATTTATAGTAAATTTTAATATATCCTTTTAGTCCTTTTTAAAGTTATTTCACAAAAATATCTTGAACTTTACACTTTTTGACTTATAAAACTTTTTAATATTATTGCTATTGTTTTTAAATATCTCCTAGATTTATGAAGATCCTTTAACAATTTTGAGCATGTCCTTTTAGTAAGTTTTGAATTAGTTTCACAAAAATTGCAATTATCACATTTCGTGGAATACAACTACATTTCTGATCACCTTGTGTACATTCTATTTGCATATTTCAAAGAATCTTTGACAAATTTTAACATATCCTTTTAGTCCTTTTCGGTGTAATTTCACAAAACTGGTATAAATTTAAGGCGTTTTGACTTGTAAAGCTTTATAATATTGACTTTAATATGACACTATTCAACTTAAAATAATCTTCAATCATATTGCAGATGTCTATCGATATGTTTTATTGCCATTATCCAAAAATGCAAACATGTCCTTTTTGGACTATTTTGAAGTAATTCCACAAATGTACCTTTAATGGTACACATTTCGACTTTAAAACCTTATAACTATATTTCTAATGTCTTTTGACAACATCTGGCTTCATTATGTAAATAAACTTTAAAAAAAGTAAAATATCCTTATAGTCCTTTTTGAAGTGTTATAACCACAGTACCTTAAAATATTAACTTTTTAACATTTAATACTATATAATTATATTTCTTATATCTTTGGAAATATTCCACCTTAATTATCCAAAGATCCTTAGACAATTTTGAAAATGTCCTTTTGACAATTTCAAATTAATTCACAAATTCCACTGATTGCTTATTTATCTACTTAAAATGATAAACAATTACATATCCAATCTCCTTGTGTATCTTCTACTTGCAATATTTAAAGAAATTTTCGACAAATTTTAAGATGTCCTTTGAGTCCCTTTCGAAGTAATTCCATAAAAATACCATACAATTTACACGTTTTGACTTGTAATGCTCTATTATATTATAAATAATGTATTTAGATATCTTATAGCTCCAATTTTCGAAGATCCTTAGATAATTTTTTGTATATCCTTTTAGATATTTTTAAGGAGATACAATAAAAATGCATTAAATTTAACATTTTTCAACATAAAACGATCTAAAATCATATTGTAGATGTTTTTAGATCTAATAATATTGCTTATATCTTTTGAAAACTTCTATCTCAATTATCCAAACATCCATGAACAGTTTTGAGCATGTTCTTTTGACAATTTTGAATTATTCTACAAATTCCTTTTGCCCTTTCTAATGTGATAACGCAAAATGTCTTAAATTTTACACGCTTCAACTTAAAAACTATACAATTATATATACAAACTATACAACTGCAGTATTCAAGGATCCTTGGAGAATTTTAAGTATGTCCTTGAACTAAATTTTAAATGAGTTTCACGAAAGTTATTTTTTTCCACTTAAAATGGTCTACAATAACAATACCAATCGCCTTGTGTAAAATATATATCTACTATGTAAAGACTCTATGACAAATTTAGACATGTCCTTTTAGTCCTTTTTGGAGTGATACCACAATAATGCCTTAAATGTAATACTTTTTAACTTCTAAAGCTCTATAATATCATTGTTTATGACTTCAAATATCTTCTAGCTTCATTTTTCGAAGATACTTTGAAAATTGTGAATATATCCTTTTAATCAATTTTGAATCAAATTCGCAAAAGTAACATAAATTGCCACTTTTTCACTTAAAATGCACTACAATAACAATTTCGATCGCCTCGTGTAATTTATTTTCCACTATCTGAAGATTCTTTAATAGAATAAACATGTCCTTTTAGTCCTTGTTGAGGTAATTTCATAAAAGTCCCTTTGACTTTTAACATAACGAACTAAAAAGCTGTATAAATATTATTGTGAAAAACTAACATCTTCTAGTTTCATTGTGGAAAGGTCCTGTAAACTAAATTCCTCTATGAAGTGATTCCATCCTCTTGATCCTTTTTCAATAACGCCACAAATTTTTTAATTTCCGGCTTAGAAAACTTTATAAATATATTGCTAATGTCTTTAGACATCTTCTATATCTATTACCCAAAAATATTTTAAGAAATTTGAATAAGTCCTTTTAATCCTTATTGAAGTGATTCTAGATAGTGCCTTAAATTTTATACTTTTGACTAACAAACTTTTATTACTTTATTGCTAATATTATTTAGCTATTTTAGCTCCATTTTCCCAGGGTCCTTTAAAAACTTTACGAATGTCCTTCATACCTTTTTGAAGTGGTATTAAAAAATTTCCTTGAATGTGTCTCTTGTAAACTAAAAGACTCTATAATTATATTGCTGATTCCTTTAGATATCTTCTAAATCCATAACCAAACAACCTTAAAATCACCAACCTTACGTCCTCTTGAACTTTTTTCAAGTAATGCCTCAAAATTGGCAATATGCGACTAAGAAAACTTTATAAATATATAGTTTGAGAAATTTGAATAAGTCCTTTTAATCCTTATTAAATTTATTTTAGAAAGTACCTTAAATGTTATGGTCTTGGCCGAAGAACTTTATTACTATATTGCTAATGTCTTTAGATATCTTCTAAATCCATCACCCAAATATCTTTTCAGAAATTTGCACATGTCCTTTTATCATATTTGAAGTGATTCTAGAAAGTGCCTTAAATGTTATACTTCTGACTGAAAAACGTTATTACATTATATGCTAATGTCTTTAGATATATTCTAGCTCCATTTCTATAGGTCCTTTCAAAAATTGTCGAATGTCTTATACCTTTTTTGAAATGATATTAACCCTTATCCTGTATTAATGGGTCAAAATTGCCCAAACCGTTTTTGAGTTCTTATAACTTTGGACGTTCCGAAAACTGATTCGTGAAATTTTCTGACAATTATTTTTTTGGCCAAGATTTGGTCTTAAAAGTTCAATTAAGTTAAATACTCTTTTTGGATGCGCCCTACGAACAAAGTTACGGATACTGCATTTATGGGTCAATATTGCCCAATACAAATATCAACGAATTTTTTAAATATGTTTTACTTTTAAAGCGATTTAGGCATATCTAAGTCATTTAAATTAGCTGTGAATTTCTTCAACAGTTATTATATCCATTCAGTTTTCAAGAAAACTGGATTTTGGTAGACGAAATTTCAACAAAAGCATATTTGGGCGTTCTTCTCTTAGCTCGTATGTATTTCGTTCTCGTGGTGTGGCTAGTAAGATTGTGAGATGATAAGAAGGGCAGGCCAGTATCGAAGGCAACGACTTCAGAATGTACTCCATGTTCTCCTTTCGATAAAAAGTCAGACAGAAATTTAGACAAGCGCTCGATAAACTAGCTCTTATAAGTGATTTTTGGTATCGCTGGGAAGGAAATTTTAGAATAATGTGTTATTCCTGGCGAAAGTACGACCGTAGGTGAACATTTAGTTACATACCGTGAACATAGCCCTTTCATGGAATATATACCCTCTAAACCCGGCAAATATGGGATAAGAATCCGGGCTCTATGTGGCGTTCAGATAAATTATACATGGTTGTTGCAAGCATACACATACACATAAAGCTGTAAACTGAAAGCCGCAACAAGATATTTGCATTGTTTTGGATTTAGTTAAAGATTTGAAATGTCGAAAAGTTTTATGCAACAATTTGTTTACATCCTAAGGATTTCGATCTTAAATACTCAAACGAAACCTTACTATTGTTCTCCAGTCCGAAAAAATAAAACGTACCTTTTGCTAATAAAATTGGGCATGAAAAATATACCAGAAAACTTTTCTCAATTCTTCTCGATAAAGAAAATAAGACAATCATTTTCGCATTTGTTCTCGTACACAAGCAAAATATGTTTGCTATTTTAGTAAGCACATTATATCATATTAACGCCATGACACGAAGTCAGGAGTTGATCAATTAATTGACCAGAAATTGCACTTGCAGGCGCAGATCTAATCGATGGCTCTCAACCCTATTGTACAACATCTTGGACATTACAAAATATAACGCTTATTAAATATTTACTTCAATAAATCAAGACTGGAATAAGAAAAATAATTTATGACGTCTTATATTTTTTAAAGAATTAGGAATTCCTCTTGTTCAACAGGAAATATCTCAGCGAGATCATATTTCTTCCAGCAATTCATCTAAAGCAATCGTACGCAGTTTAAATCCTGCTACAAAAAGTGAACTGCAAAAGACAAACCTTAAAAGCGACCGTTGCTATGTATACCCCAAATGTTCAAATAGTACAAAATACTCAGAAAATGTTCCAAATGTGCAAAGTTTGTGTGCAAAAATCATTGTAAAAGCATAATTTCTTTTAAAAACGGTCGGACTATTTCAAAAAATTTAAATATTCAAGTAAATATGTATTGGGCAAAATTGACCCATAAATACAGTATACGTAATTTTTTTTAAGTACAGGATAAGGGTTAAAAATTTTCTTGAAAGTGACACTTTTCGACTAAAAAAACTCTAAAATTATATTCCCGATGTCTTAAGATATCTTCTAGCTGCATTTTCAAAAGTCCTTTGACAATTTTTCGTATGTCCTTTTTGAAGAGATTCCACAAAAATGCCTTAAATGTGACAAATAACGATTACAAATCTCTATATCTATAATGCTGATACCTTTAGATAATCTAGCTGCATTTTCAAAAGTCCTTTGACAATTTTGCGTATGTCCTTTTTGAAGTGATTCCGCAAAATTGCCTTAAATGTGACACTATTCGACTAAAATACTCTATAATTATATTTCTGATGTCTTTAGATATCTTCTAGCTGCATTTCTAAAGGTCCTTTGACAATTTTGCATATGTCCTTTTTGAAGAGATACTGCAAAAATATCTTAAATGTGAAAATCTTCGACTAACAAAACTCTATAGATACGTTGCTGATGCCTTTAGATATCTTCTAGCTGCATTTTCAAAAGTCCTTTGACAATTTTGCACATGTCGTTTTTGAAGTGATTCCACAAAAATGCCTTAAATGTGACACTTTTCGACTAAAATACTCTATAATTATATTCCTGATGTCTTTAGATATCTTCTAGCTGCAATGGTCCTTTGACAATGTAGCATATTTCGTTTTTGAAGTGATTCCCCAAAAATGCCTAAAATGTGATACTTTACGACTAAAATACCCTATAATTATAATCCTGATGTCTTTACATATTTTCCAGTTGTAACCTTTAAAAGTTTCACAAATCTCCTCGTAGTCCTTTCTATAGAGATTCCACAAAAAAGCCTTTAATTTACCACTGTTCTACTTAAAAGACACTAATACGAATGTCCTTTAAACCTTTTTGAAGAGATATTACAAATTCCCTTGAATGTGACAAAACACGACTACAAATCTCTATATCTATAATGCTGATACCTTTAGATATCTTGTAGCTCCATTTCCAAAGGTCCTTTGACAATTTTCCATATGTCCTTTTTGAAGTGATTCCAGAAAAATGTATTAAATGTGACAATTTTCTACTGCAAATCTCTGTAACTATAATGCTGATACCTTAAGATATATTGTAGCTCCATTTCCAAAGGTCCTTTGACAATTTTCCATATGTCCTTTTTGCAGTGATTCCGCAAAAGTGTCTTAAATGTGACCCTTTTCGACTAAATACTCTATAATTATATTCCTAATGTATTTAGATATCTTCTAGCTGCATTTTCAACGTTCCTTTGACAGTTTTGCTTATGTCCTTTTTGAAGTGATTCTGCAATTTTTTAACTTTTCGACTAAAATACTCTACTAATTATATTTTTTTATATCTTTCGAAATCTTTCAGAGGCATCCTTTGAAAGTTTACCAAATGTCCTCGTAATCCTTTTTTTAGTGATTCCGCAAAGGGGTTTTAAATTGGTCATTTTATGACATAAAATGCTACATTACTGATATTTTTGGATATCTGAAAATCTGACCGTGTCCTTTTAGTCCTGTTGGTGGCATC
The DNA here is from genome assembly GCA_964034835.1 of Muscina levida. Lineage (NCBI taxonomy): Eukaryota > Metazoa > Arthropoda > Insecta > Diptera > Muscidae > Muscina > Muscina levida. The sequence goes on from OZ035882.1 coordinate 141,205,630, forward strand.
ACAAATTGGCTTAAGAGTAACTTATTTAACAGTTTTCAATAAAAAAAACACTACTTGTATATTCCTGCTATTTTTACATAGATTTTATCTCTATTAAATATTTCGTATTGAAAATTTTAACTAAATACCCGTACCCCGCCATTCAAAATTCTTTGCCAGCTTTTGAAATAAATTAAACCTATGATTGCATTTACATATTCACATTAATTCAATTTTGCCCCTACATATTTAGGCAAATCTATTGAATATCTTTCTAGTATCTACATGGCAATGAAACATTTCCTTACAAGAGCTTCAGCTACAAAACTTGACCCATTTTTGGCAATGCACACCCATACAACTACATGATACCCAACTTTACTGTAGATCAACGCAGCCGATAGCTTTAAATGAGAATTTATGAACTTGCCTAGCGCTCATCAAAGTCAGAGATACCAGCCAGGATTAGCATAGGTAAATGATCTTTAGCTTTTTGTTTTATATTTGACCAGCTTATGACAAATTTACCTACCATGAAAGCGTTGTGCGAGACTTACGCATAATAACCAACCACAAGTTCGGGTGCATTGTTGCTTTTGTTTGTTTAGCTGTGTTACAAACTACCGATGGAAGTTGCTGCAGCAACTGTTGCAGCGAAAAATTAGCATACAATGAAACTTCTACGCACTTGTGGGTTGATGCTGCTGCTGATGCCAGCGCTATAATGTAGCTTAGCATCATATTCACATTATGTCATTATGTTAATAATTTATTGTTATTTATGTTAGATACACTGAGGGATAGTAAAGTAAGTATTTGAACGCTTATACAGAGGGGTACAAATAATGTGGGTTTCAAGTAAACTGCGGTCGGCATATTAAGATGGGGACAGTTTTTAAATATCCGGGAAAATATTATGAACTGGCTGTCATCAGATGTTTGTCTTCACGAAGTCTACTCCAATTTATGGACTTATCAATACAAAAAATAATTCGAAAGTCCAAATATCAAGAAAAAATTCACTGTATTAGCAAAAACAAAAGAAAATTGTATAAAATCGTCATTGTAACATAACATCGAACATTTTTGCCAAAAACTATCATAGTGTAATATAAAACATTCAGTATAACATAACATATTTTTATAAAATACGAAACAACGAGAAAAGAATAAACATTGTCTACTGTAAGGAGACAAACTATTTTATTGCCTACTTTTGGGATGTTAAATAGCATTTGCCCTATTTGCTGGCTACATCATTATTTATTTACTTACTCATTAATGTTTTACTATGTCTTACCCCTGTTGTGATGTCTAACATATATTTTAATATTTCTCTAAGTTATTACACCAGTAAGTTAATTTTCATACCAACCCCCTTAATTTTGACCTAATATTTTTGTATTATTTTATTTATTACAATAAAATCTGTTTTATTGCTGCTACGCCCTCTGTTAACCCTTGGCCATTGTTAGCTATAACTTGAACTCAAACGATAAAAAACAAACAAACTGCTGCCTACATTGAGGAGCCACACAAATGCATTTGTCATTGCATACTTTTGAGGTGTGTAATTACATTTCTTCTGTTTGCCTGCTTTTCCTGAGCAAATTCTTTAGATAATTAGATTTTTTCGCAGTTAAGTAAGCAGTTGAGGCTTTTGGTCCACACGCATACCCACACCCACCGACACAGCTGTGACGCCATCATATCCTTTTTGCTGATTTCAAACATTTTTCACAAGTAAATCAAATTTTTAACTAAAGGCATTGTTAACACAAATCATAGCCAAAGTTGAGCGCACCAAGAAAAAAATAAATGAAAACATAATGCAAGCAAAGTACGAACGTAGCCAGGGATGAGAATGGTGATATGGCAAACAGGACAATAGCTGCTAAGTGCGTATAGGTGCTGTGGCATTTGTTTTAGCAAAGTGGTACGGGATGTAACCTAAAGAGAAATGAAATCAAGAACTCATTAAGCCAAAACGGATGCCTGTAATCACACTTTGCTGCAATATAAGAAATACAAAAAAGCACAAAACTAACCCGTACGAGTGGGAGGCGGCGACGGCGTACAAGCAATGAAAAAAAAAGTACAAAAAATGTCATACAACCCGCAGCAAAGAAGTCATGTTCACAACGTTTTGAATCTTTGCTGCTCAGATTTGCTTCAACTGATCCTGGCTGCTGTTGGTGATGGCGCTGCTATAAGGAAACTGCAAACAAATACAAATTTGTCCTTATGAAGGATGCACAGGGAATGCATCCAGCTCGCTTGCTTGTCGCCTACAATTATTCATTAACTCGAGCGAACACACACACAACAGCAGTGAGAAACGGAAGTATATGATGGCTAGAAATTAAAATAAGGACTACAACAACAATAGCGCTAAATGTGGCATACAACAAAGCCAAATGCCAGCGTCATATAATTTTTCTTATGTTTTTTTCTCGGCTGTCGCAACAAAGAATGGAAATTACTGAAAAAATAACCTTAAAACAACACAATATATATGCTGAGCTATTAACTTAAGGCTCGCGCTCATACTCTCGCCCTATGGACAGAACCACTAGCTTCACGCCGCCGCCGCTTCACCCCTAATCCATGATCCTTCAAGTCGACTATTTAACTTAATGTAAGCAGTGTTTACCACTAATAAAACACATACATCTACACCTACACACATACCGATTGTGAGCGGTTGCAAAAAAAAAAACCAAAAGTCCTTAAGCATTTATGAGTAGTAATGCAAAACGCTGGTGAATGCACCAATTGTGCGCTGCCGTCGACTCGGATCGAGAACGCTAGTAACAGCCGAACGCGACCAATAGCGAAGACTTTGTTCAAAGGGGTTACGACCCGTGCTTATGTGTGTGTGTGTGTGAGTAAGGAAAGTCTCTGCCTTTGCCCCTTAGGAAAAAAATAGGTCCTTGCAAAAATATAGTGCGACATAGTGGAATCACAACTGCTGTCTGTGGTGGTTGGGTGTATGTGTGTGTGTATTGTTTGGTCTTCATTTCTTCTTTTGTCATAAGCTTGAAATTTCCTCTTCCCTTTTTTCGTCCTTTGTACATTTTCCTCGTTCCCATCTACACACAGGACACGTAAAAATTAAGACTATACAAAAAATGCGGGCAAGTGCCAACCATTTCCGTTGTTCATCACCATAATCATTGCTCCTCAACACTGCTCATACTGCACTCACTCATCTCGCCGAATGTCCTGTGAGTGTACAGGGAGGTTGGAAGAGGTGCTGCAAGAGGAGTAATCAAATTACCGAGTTGTTAAATTCGTATTATTTTTGAATATAATGAAGGAGTGTTAAGTTCAGCGAAGGGTTTGTGCTATGAGAATTTAATGGACATAAGCACAAGTGAACAAATTTGGGAAGGTGTATAGAGAGGGGGTGATTCATAAGGAAGTTTGTTTTTTAATTTTATACAAAGTACTAAAAATAGAAAAAAATGTTGGAATCTTTATTGAAAACTGAAGGAATAAATAATGGCATTTACTTCTAAATGTCTATTCCAATCAAATGTTTGTGGAAATTCTAACAGTCGATCACTAAAGTGATTCATAAATAACATTTTTTTTTAAGTATAAAAAAAATAATTTAAATAAAAATTTATTTTAACATCTTTATTACAATTTGAATGAACAATTGCCAGCATTTACGGTTTAAACTAATTCCATTGAAAAGTCTGCCGCGACTACACCGTAAATAGCGCACTTGGACGTGTCCTACTTTGGTCACTAGTGTGATTCATTTAGAGCTCTGTTTTTTTAAGTTTAAATAAAACACTTCAAACAAAACAACATGTCAAATCTTTACTACGTATCGAAAGATCAATCCCCGACATCTCTGGGAAGGTTCTACTTTTACTTTTGAATCACTGGGGTGATTCATTTAAAACCATGTTTTTTAATTTGAAATAAGATGCTTAAAATAAAATCTGATGTCACATCTTTATTGAGATCCGAAAGAAATATCTTTAACATCTTCTGCATGTTCCAACTTACGATCATAAGAGCGATTCATTTAGAACTTATACCAGGGTTTTATAATAGACTGAGGTAGTCGTAGTCACCTCCAGGTACTCCGTAGGACCCTCAAAATCTTTCAAAATAAAAAAGTGAATTTTCTCTGACTAATGTTAAATATTTCCTTAATTCAAAATTATGTCCTTGAAGTGTCTGATGGCGGGTAGTGATGGCGTTTTTCGGATGATCCAACTTTCGGTCATAAGAGCGATTCATTTAGAACTTACAACCGGGGTTTTATATTAGTCTGAGGTAGTCTCAGTCGCCTCCAGTTCTTCGCAAGGACCCTCAAAATCTTACGAAATAAAATAGTTGATTATCCCTGACTAGAGTAAGATATTTTATCTCTATTTCCTTAGTTTATAACCCACAGAATTTATATTGAACAAAAATACTCCGTAATCCTTAAGCTAAGGAGCAATCGATGGTCTGATGTCCTTGAGATGTCTGATGGCTGAAAGAAAAATTGTGGAAATTTTTTAGATGCTCCAACTTTCGGTCATTAGGGCGATTCATTAAGAACTTACACCGGGGTTTTACATTGGTCTGAGGTAGTCTCAGTCGCCTCCAGGCTTTCCGCAAGGACCCTCAAAATCTTACGAAATAATAGAGTGGATTTTCCCAGACCAGTGCAATATATAATACTTCTATTTTCTTATTTCAAAATCCACCGAATTTGTATAAGACAAAAATACTCCGTTATCTTTAAGCTAAAGTGCAATCGATGGTCTGATGTCCTTGTGATGTCTGATGGCGGAAAGAAAAATCTCCGACATTTTTCGGATGATCCAGCTTTCGATCATAAGGGCAATTCATTTACAACTTATGTCGGGGTTTAACATTATGCTGAGGTAGTCTTAGTCGCCTCCAAGTTCACCACAAGGACCCCTCAAATCCTTACGAAATAAAAAAGTGGATTTTCACTGACTAAGGTGAAAATTATATCTCTATTTTCTTAATTTTGAATCCACCGAATTTGTATAGAACAAAAATACTCCGTGATCCTTAAGCTATGCAATCGATGATCTTATGTCCTTGAGGTGTCTTATAGCGGGTAGTGATGGCGTTTTTCGGATGATCCAACTTTCGGTAATAAGAGCGATTCATTTAGAACTTACACCGGGGTTTTATATTAATCTGAGGTAGTCTCAGTCGCCTCCAGTTCTTCGCAAGGACCCTCAAAATCTTACGAAATAAAATAGTTGATTATCCCTGACTAGAGTAAGATATTTTATCTCTATTTCCTTAATTTATAATCCACAGAATTTATATTGAACAAAAATACTCCGTAATCCTTAAGCTTAAGGGCAATCGATGGTCTGATGTCCTTCAGATGTCTGATTGCGGAAAGAAAAATTTTGGAAATTTTTTAGATGCTCCAACTTTCGGTCATTAGGGCGATTCATTAAGAACTTACACCGGGGTTTTACATTGGTCTGAGGTAGTCTCAGTGGCCTCCAGGCTCTCCGCAAGGACCCTCAAAATCTTACGAAAAAAAAGGGTGGATTTTCCCTGACTGGGGTAAGATATTATGTCTCTGTTTCCTTAATTTATAATTCACAGAATTTATATAGCACAAAATTACTCCGTGATACTTAAGCTAAAGTGCAATCGATGGTCTGATGTCTTAGAGGTGTCTGAATGCGCATATATTTGGTCGGTATTCTCGTTTCGTAGATGGTGTCTGGTGTGGTGCGTAGTGATGCCTAAGGATTCCTAAGTGTTCCTCTGTAACAGGAAGGCGATCCTTAGACGAGTGACGCTAATTCGTTGACGGGAACAGGACGAGATTAACGTGGCGTGTGTCAAAGTTTGAAGAAATCTGTAATTCGGTTCGTGCCATGCATCGAAATCTCGCAGATAAAATCGAAAGGACCTTCTGTTGATTAGATACGGTTATTGAATAACTAATAAATCAGGGAAAATATTTCCAGCCTCTGGTCTTACAAGTGAGGGGACTCGTTTATCTCTCGCAGATATAATCGATAGGAACCTCTGGTGAAATTCGTTACTTTCCTTGAATTTCTAACAAATGTGGGAAAATATTTCCAGCCTCTGGTCTTACAAGTGCCAGGACTTGTTGTACAGACTTAAGATCCTTTGTACAGGCTTATAGCCCGTTGTATAAGTGCAAGGACCAGTTGTACAGACTTATGGTCCGTTTTACAGGGTAATAGCTCATTGTTCAAGTGCAAGGACTCGGTTTACAGTCTTAGTGTTTGTTTTGCAAAGATGCAAGTCTTTGTTCAACCCCAAAATTATCAAAGAGATCAGATAACATACCTTAACTTAACAATAAATTTCGTCTTGGAGGAGTCACAGATGACCATATCAGCAAAATTGTCATCTACTTATACTATCGTTGAGATTAACCAAATGAGAACTATGAAGTAGATGTTAGTGTATGATGGTACTGAATGCCGCGATGTGTTATAAACACGTGCGTCGCTGACCGTTGACACCGTACTCACAGTCGAATGATAAAGGTGGCTGCAGATCGAACGAGTTAACAATCAGTCACTCAATTAATTAACTAACCTTAGTATCTGTATTTTGCACTATACATATAACCTTCTGCAACTGCCGACTATACAGCCACCTTACCCCTTTTTAGCTCACACCACTACCCGTGTCATATTTTTAACCTAAGGTAGCTCTTATATTAGTGTATGCTCTTCTTTTTTCCCGCTATCCTATAAATGGAAACCTTTTCACTTTATACAGAACAAGAACACACAAAAAAAACGAAGTAGAAAAGAACACTAAAACAAAACCAGGAAGAAGCGAGAGAAATCACAAATTGTTCAAGGAATGGCAGTTGTCATGTGGTGGTCACAAACTGTTTTTTGTTTTGTTGTTCCTCACCCAGCAATTGGAGCAATTTCACTCCGCTCAGGCTTTGTGAAGGATATCATCTAGGCAAAAAAAGGAGATGCAGCTAAAACAACAACAAAAAGCAGCAACGCAGTATCCCACAAACTGTAATGCTGGCAGGACATTTGCACACACACATACACTCATATACCATTTAGTAAAAGTATTGTGTATGATATAAAAATTCATAATTACATTTACTCCGGTAATTAAAAATTATTGTAATACAACCGCCATCATCAGCGCGCCACCTCGAAACTCCCATAGTACTAACAACACAATCTTCAGTCCGAAATGGGGGAGGGGCGGCGTTTAATGGAGGCTACAGAGAGTTAAAACTACAGCATAGAGTTATCACCTTCTCGGCTGAAGAAAACGCGCACTGGCCCACTGGTCGTAAAGAAGATGATATAGAAAAAACAAAACTGAAGGACAATAGAAAAAACCTTGTCGGCGAGTGGGTGGTCAAACATAATCGTTATAGTCATATATAATCAGTGCCAGCATTTGCCATTTATATTCTAGTCCTTTTTGCGAAATATGCGTAATTTATTTAAAAAGCCTAAAGGTATGCAACTGCAAATGAATGGGTGAGATATGGTTTGCTACCGGCAAATATCAGAGTGACAAAGAGGAAATAGAATGGACTGTAAGGCAAAAAAAAAAAAAGGAAATCACATGGCCTTTTTGAAGTCAACTGCTTAGAAAGGGTGGGAGAGAGAGATAGAGAGAGAGAGAGAGAGAGAGATAAATAGAACTACAGCATAAGGATTTTTTAATTTAGTGAAAATTGTTTAAGATTTGAGATCATTCTATCAGAAATTGCTGATAAAACTTTTGAATACTACTAAAAATTATCCAGGATTTGAGATCATTATTATAATAGAAACTGCTGACGAAACTTTTGAATACTAGAGAGCATAGTTGTAGGCTTCACTTAAAAACCAACATAATTCCCTTGGCTTCAGATATTGGAGAGAATCTGGAAGCTGTGGAAATGAACACGCTATTATTTTTAGGCTTTGCTTGACTACTTTTTGTCGACCCCAAAAGGGAGGCCAAGGATCAAAGAAATGTAAGTGACTGTGGCGGAGCTCGAAAACAGGACAGCCTTATGATAGTCCCATCATCATGCCCTGGTAAGTCTCGGAATATTATACATTTCGCAATATTTTAATAATTTAAGCCTACAAAATTAGGGAAGCTCGAAATCGTGTAAAAATTATGTATTTCTTATAAATTAGTTTTTCAAAAACTTGCAAACATTAATGTCCTACGCAATTTAAATATTTTCTTCTAAAATCTAAGGCAACACATGCATAGCCTACTTTACGGATGCCGAAATACCTCAAATTTAATAATATTACAAAAATCCTGGAAAGGGGAACTAAACACCTAATAAATATTGCCTACTTTTAGGGTAACTTAAATAAATTTCAAATCCTGACTATCTCGTATAATTAGTCTTCATTAGATGTTTGATATGTGAACAGTTTTAAATTTCACAGACAGCAGCTTCGTAAATGTAATGCTGACTAATTTCGCTATAACATTTTTTTTTTAATTTTCTGTAAAACCTTTAATTGCAAAAGTATATATGAAAGTAAATATACTCAAATAATATTAATATTAAAATGGTATTGGTGAAATTTGCTATCTGTATACAGCCTACTTTAAGGATGCCAAAATACTTGACATTTAATAATATTACAAAAAGTCTAGTAAACCAGAAGGGGAGACACACGGCCTTATAAAAATTGCCTACTTTTAGGGTAACATTATGCATTGCATATCCTAATATAGCAAACATTAATCTTCTATTGATGTTTGCAATGTCAATGTTAACATTTTCTTTCAACACATACGCACACACCCAAAAAGGCAATTATCAACAAATAAGGTGACTAAGGTCTTTAGTTAAACTAAAATATTTTAACTAGGCAAAGTGTTAACATGCAACTACTACAGGCCCCTCAAAGTAATATGACATCAACATTGATGTTGTTACCACAAAAATTGTTTGTCAAGCAACAAGCATCATTTGGCAGTAAAATGATCAGAAACCACAATTCAAAGATACACACACACACAAACATATCCTTGCAAGCCAAACAAAAACTTACATCCTTACAAAGTAAATGCCGGAATTGCTTAATATATGCTCTACTCTATCCTGTAAGGCCTCGATGTTGTCAAATAACTGCTAAGTGTCGATACTAACTAGCAAAGATGTTGACTGATATAACCCTTAAAGTTTTGCAACGTAATTTTGCCAGGATGCCAAACATTTGCATCCTGTGCTATCGACAAATAGTTAACGCACATGATATATATGCCAGGATGCATAAGAAACATTTTGTGTAAAATTTAAGGTCCTTTATTGACAAACTATTGAACGGAAGCTACGGTAAGAGTAACTTGCAGAGGATATAGTTTATGAAGGGCTGTACCCATCTAACACCTAAGGTGATTTTCATTGTTTAACTATTGGTTAACCGTAAATAGAGTTTATGGCAAAACCAAACCGAGATATATCACCTCTAATGGATTAGGAAGACACTATAATGTGTTTGGCTGTCAAGATGTGCCAGTATATGTGCCAGGAATACTAATTTCGATATATATATTTTTTGAGCGAAATGCGTATACCGTATTGACGCTTTGCAACAACATTAGAAGTCTATGTATTACATTCTTAGTGTTTTGCTAAAGTTTCGCTAAGATTTTATGGCTGCCACGCCACAGAAATTGTCTTCATATTTAGGCTTTTAGATTTTGTCTTTTGTTTTTTTGATATACCATAAAAATGTCGTAAACTGTAACCCTCATTTTGCGCCCCCGCTTCCCACACCTCACCTTCTGATACAGGTTTTAGCATAGTTCTGCTTTACATAGCGCATAGTAGATTAAACAAACAACAACTAGCACTATATTGGCTATAGAAAAATCGTAAAAAAATCCTCAGGTTGCCACTTTGTCAACAAGCGTCAGCAAAACATATTAGATTTTTATGTTGCTCAGAAATTTATTGCATATTTGTGGCGGAGGCGGTGAGAATATACCATATACTTTATATAAGATATATTAAAAATGGCATCCCCTTGTCTAGATTGGGTTTTTGTTTTGCTTTTGTTGTTAATAACAAAAGTTTTTAGTAAAATAATTGTCAATAATCCAGTAAATTTAGTGGTTAGTTTTTATGACAAATAACACCTAAAAGTATACTTTGATTTTGTTTATTTAAGACAGCCTGCAAATATGTTTGTTAAGACAACAAAGTTTGATGAAGATGTGAAGCCAAAAACTATGCTCTGCTGTTTCATAAAACAAATCTTACAAAAATCAAGATTTATCAATGACAGCAGAGTTATATATTTTAGGACTTCTAGTTGGTCTTATGTTGCACAGATGAACTGATGTTTTCTAGTGGTCAAATATACCGATCTGGAATAAATGTGCTGACAATAGCTACACCATGGAATGAATATTAGCTTTAGACTCATCCTAAAACTAGGCAATATTAATATACTCAGTAATGAATAACAAGTAATATGTGATTTTCAGAGACCAAGTTGTTCTAGGTAGCCGCTAATAATTTAAAGACTAATAACTTGACTAAAAATCATTTCATTTCGTTCTATTACCAGCTACTTCCTCACTCTCTTTTTCCCGTCACCCAAATACATCATTTGTCAACTCCATCAACCAATGCCGGCGTAAATCACTTTAAATACATTTGTGTTTCAAACAAAAAAACAACACTAGAAATAGCCTTAGAAGATTTTATCTTCTTTAAAATGAAAATTTGCATAAAACCGCGCATTTGGCATGGTAACATTACCATCCATCCCCCCTTATCCTACACATTATACTATGAGTCAGCCATACCCAACCCTCGCAAGAAAGGAAAACAAATGGGAAATGTCAATTGAATCTGTTGCTAAATTTGCAACTATGTGAAAGCAATGATTTCCAAACGAATGATTAATGGTTTTGCAAAAGTCCTTTTTAATATTATCTAAATGGCACAAAGACAACTAATCAGAGTTTGATTGGTTTTTCATTGGCATGGAGGAAAGTGAGTGAGATATTCTGAACGAAGACAGTAATTGTGAAGATATTAAAGGAACTGTATAAGGTAAGGGCAAAAACTTAAATAAACATCCCCAAAAGGGAATCTTTTGATCAGTCGACTGCATATATATAACCTTTAAACGGGATAGGGGATAAAAGTGTAGCCTGGTTTTGGGAAAAAACACACAAGTGTTTTTAAAATAGTCTGTATAGTCTTATAATAAATTTGTATTATTAATAATCCAGATAGTTTTTATGACAAATAACACCTAAAAGTATACCATGATTTCGTATATTTAAGACAGCCTGAAAATATGTTTGTTAAACTAAATCTTAAGAAAGATCCGAGGTAGGTAAGATCATCTACTAGCCGAAAACAATAATTGTCAACATTTACGATGCGTCCTCATCGAGAGGACTCTTTGTTCGTCGAAATCATTATTTTTGTTTATACTCGTTGACCGCTAAACCTATTTTTGCTGACTCCTTTTATAGTGATGAGAAAACTGCAGTAACATCCCGCAGATTTCGGCCAATGATGTGTATATCATCGACATAGGCTAATGGCATGTGGTTCTTGTGGAATATGGTGCCAGACATGTTGACACCAGCCTTTCACACCACCTTCTCCATAACTATAGTAAATAGTGTACAGGACAAGCTATCACCCTGCCTGAGACCTCTTTCCGTGTTCAATGGTTCAGAGTGATTCTTACCAATCATAACCGAGGATTTGAGACCTTTTTCCGTGGTCAAAAGTTCAAAGTGATCCTTACCAATCATAACCGAGGATTTGGTGTTTTCCAAGGTACATCTGCAAAGTCGAATTAGTTTTGCAGGAATTCAGACATGGAACTCAGACATGGCCTCACATAGCCTATTCCTTATCGGAGAGTAAGTGTCAATCTGTTTTTCATGAGTTTTTTTCAACGATTTGTCGTAAAATGAATATTTTATCCATCGTAGATTTACTAAGTCCAAAGCCGCACTGCAAAGGTCGAATCAGTTATTTTATCATTGGCTTAAGACGTTCACACAATATGCTCAAAAGGACCTAATACGCAATGGGTTAATGGCTTATACCACGGTAGTTCTTACATTCACTACGATCTCTTTTCTTGTATATGGGACATAACAGACTAACACTCCAATCCCAGATGTTATCCATGAGCTGATGCATGCTCCTAATCATTTTCACTGCACCTACCTTAATCAATTCAGCCGGTTTGTGTTTCACATCTAGTATCGTCGTGTAGATCTGACCAGATGGTGGGCTCCACCCCACTAGGACATACTACTTGGCAGCTGTTAAGGCCACAAAATATTCACACTGTTCAATATCTCTTATGAAAGGGTACCAAATTGACTGACAAGTACCAACTCAAGGCATGCACTTCGTCCGATCTGGCCGCCCCACTGTTATTATTAGCTGCTTGTCAAGAAATAACAATGAGAGGAGGGGTTTAATTTTTGGGGCTGCCAGTTGGTTTTATGTTGCACAGATGAACTGATTTTTTCTAGTGGTCCCAATATACTGATCTGCAATAAATGAGCTGACAATAGCTAAACCATGAAATAAAGCTTATTCCTTTGAACCAAAGCTCTCTTCCGGCCTTATGATCAACAGATGAACGGGGGCTTGTCGGTGCTTTTAAGTTACCGAATTTGTTATATAATTGAGGTGATTAAGCTTCGATTCAATCGGCGTGTCTAGTAAGAGCTTCTCAAACAGAGAAAAATAGAAAGCGTGTTAATTCAAAACAACGCGAGAAGCTATCCCATACCTCATTCATGGGGTGCAAAGGGAAATTAAGTAGTAAGTAATCATGTTAAGCTAAGTAGGAAGTAAGTTATTCCAATTTTACTGCATATTTTAAGGCAACTCTATCTGTAGTATGTTTTTAGGTGTCAACTTAAAATATTGTTCTACATTTTAATAATTTGAAATTTGCTGCACATATTTCAAGCGTCTCTATCAACTATTCTATAACCAATTAATGGAAACTTAAAATTTTTTCTATCAACAGTAAAGTTTTAGGTGTCAACATAATATTTCGTTCTATATTTTAATTCTCTTTTACAACTAAGGTGGTAATTTTTATTATGATTGGAAATAATGTTCATATATAATTAATACTATATTTCCCACCAGCCTCTATGACAACTCCAGCTTAAGTTGAAACCAAATGTCACTTTGATAAGTGCCACAGGAAACATTTGGCGGAAGTTTTGATCTTCTGCATCAATGATTTGTGAAATTGACTTATTTCGACAGCAGCAACAACATCACATGAATACAATTCAACAACTTTGCCAATCTCTTAACAAACATATAAACAACAACCATCGTCGTTAACCTCCGTTGCCCTATTTATCTTATACTTCTTCCCCAGCTCCCCTTCCTTTCTTCAGTACATTCGAAACGGTGGTTGCCAATACTCCGCCGCACTAAACCAAGGCAACAATGTTGCTTATTAGATTAATACTCACATAATTCAAAAATGGAAAATCCGTTTGCTATTACGCAAATTTCCTCTATAGGAAAATCAACTCACCCCAAAAATATGCAAATTTTTTTGCGCTTCAAGTTCAATCTCAATTTTTTTTTTGTATACGTTGCGGCGCCCTTAGTACTACTTTGGCCTGGCTGGCTGTCTGTCATTGAATGTTAAATATGAGGTCTCATTTTTTTACCCACACTTATGGCAATAACATGTTGCCGAACATTGGCATTGTATTGGGGGCGTACATGTATTTTTTTTGGATTTTCAATTTTAAAATTTGAAATTGTGTTGTTGTGATTATGATTTAAAGCCTCGTGAAATATCAATTTCAGGCGGCCAAACAAGAAGGATGAGGAGGGGGATAAGAGGGTGGAGTAGGGTGTTAACATTTTTGCAATTTCTCATTTGAACTGAAGCTATTTAAATAAGCCATTAACCACAGTCGCTTAGAACAGTGGAACGTTGAGGGAAAAATGTAAGAAATTTAATAAATTTTAACAAAAAGAGCCAAGTTTGTAACTTTAGCAAATGTTTAATACACTAATACTACAACATAATTCAATTTTTTAATTTCCTATTACTTACTTACTTAAGTGGCCCATTACAACTTACGAACATGGTTCATAAATTTGAGGCCTGAAATATTAACGAATTCCACACGCTTCGATCTTCTGCGTGCGTTCTCCAGTTAGTCCTACCAAATGGTAGGACGTCGCCTACCACTTGGTCCTTTCAACGAAGTTTGGGTCTCCATGTGTAGTGCTTGAGGTTTGCCTACAAACACCTTTTGCTGGAGAATTTACATTAATCCTGGCAACATGTTCCAGACATCGAAGTCGTTGGATTTTGACTCTTTTAGTTACGTCTATGGCAAGGAGGTAAGCAGATATAGCTCATGGTTCATCCAATGGCGAAATTCGCGTCGACACAGATAGCTCCATAGATTTTTCGGAGTACTTTTCTATCGAATACTCCCAGGTTTTGTATGTCCGTTGTCGTAAGCACCCACAATTTTGCAGCTTACAACGGAACTGGTAAAATTTATGATATTTCTTAGTATCCCGAGATAAGGTAGTGTCATTACTAAAGTGCTGCCAAAGTCCGTAAAAACTTCTATTGGCTTGATTTCTTGGCCGACACTATTTTTCTTATTGATGGAAGATCCGAGTTAGGTAAGTTCATCTACTAGCCGAAAACAATAATTGTCAACATTTACGATGCGTCCTCATCGAAAGGACTCTTTGATCGTCGAAATCATTATTTTTGTTTCGTACTCGTTTACCGCTAAACCCATTTTTGGTGACTCCTTTTATAATGATAAGAAAACTGCAGTAACATCCCGCAGATTTCGGCCAATGATGTCTTTATCATCGACATAGGCTAATGGCATGTGGCTCTTGTGGAATATGGTGACAGACATGTTGACACCTGCCTTTTACACCACCTTCTCCATAACTATAGTAAATAGTGTACAGGACAAGCTATCACCCTGCCTGAGACCTCCTTCGTGATCAATGGTTCCGTGTGATCCTTGACAATCATAATGGAGGAGTTAGTGTTTTCCAAGGTGCATCTGCAAAGTCGAATTAGTTTTGCAGGAATTCAGACATGGAACTCAGACATGGCCTCACATAGCCTATTCCTTATCGGAGAGTCGAAGGCAGCATTGTAGTCGACAAATAGGTGGTAAGTGTCAATCTGTTTTTCATTAAGACGTTCACACAATATGCTCGAATAGATCTTGTATGCAATTGACTATATTAGACTTATTCCACGGTAGTTCTTACATTCACTACGATCTCCTTTCTTGTATATGGGACATTACAGACTGAGACTCCAATCCCAGATGTTCTCCATGAGCTGATGCATGCTCCTAATTGGTTCCTCTCCGCTTGCCTTAAACAATTCAGCCGGGAAACATGAGCAGTTTGTGTTTTACATCTAGTATCGTCATGTAGATCTGACCAGATGGTGGACTCCACCATATTAGAACATACTACTAGGCCGCTGTTAAGGCCCGGATCTAATTTCAATACTCCACAAAATGTTCAAATTGTTCAATTACTCTTATGTGGTGTTACCAAATTGACTGACAAGTACAAACTCACTACTTGATGTTGTTATATTCTATTATTTAGTCATATGGGCAGTAACCATTCTATCTTTAGCACTTATGCAAATTGCAATTTCGCTCCATGCTGCAATTTCGCTCCACGTTAGAACCGAAGTTCCTATCCGGCCGGCCCACATCCGCCATCAGATTACCGAAGTAATCTGGCTTTTAAACTTCGTCACCTTCAGCTAGGAGCAAAGCTCCTCATCCGGCTGACCACACCAAGCCACCTTCTGCTAGGTACCAAAGGTACCCCATCCGGCTATCATCATCGTTTTGTAACTCAAGGTTACTCAAGGTTTGGACAATACACAAACATTAACTGAATTGTTACTGCCCGACTTGATAGGGAGAGCTCAAAGAGTCTGATACAGTTGTTATCTTTCGTTTTATATTGAAAATAGTCCGTAACAAAATAACAGAGTTCCTGCAGTTGCTGTTACACCCTTGTTAGAGGTTTGGCGCTATCCCTCGCCAAGGCGCTGAGAGTGCAACGCCACACTCAACTAAGAATCCCTAAGATGCACAATGAGAGATGGAAGACTCGTATGGTATCAAGAGATACCCAGCTCCATTTCTCTCGCACATCAAACTCTTAGTTTACCTATACCCATTGGGCCAGGAATGTAGTTTTTACGCTACCTTGGGCTCCTCTTATCATATTTAGGCTCCTTGGTCGGACTCGTAGAGATGTACTTCCTCTATTCGACTTGCAGAGCCAGAAAGGGGTCCACTGGTGGTTATCTCAGGTCCGTGGGGGCAATACTCCCCAAAGCAGTCCGTAGAGACACCCCTGCGGTTTACTATCGGCTCCAGCCGCTTTGTTGTTCTTATGGCGGGATACGCGTATCTCATTCTGGCTCGGAGGTGGACAGTTAATACCATCATCATGGATTGGAGCGGGGTCTTCTGGAGTGGTGTCTGTATCCAGCAGATTTCTTAAATGATCTATCCATATCTTCAGAATGTTATCCGGGTCCGTCACTAGCTGACCATCGTTGTCCTTGCAGAAGGGCAACCGTGTTCCACACATATTCGCCTTAACTCTCTGGTAGAATTTTCAGGCTTCCCCCCTACTTCTCTTCTTCAGCTTCTTATTTTGCGTCTAAAAAGACGAGTTGCCTTTCGTCTCTTCCCCCTTTGCCGTTCACGAATAGCTCGCGTTGCCATTGGCTGCAGCATCTGCCTTGTATACAGCATCCGTCTCTCTCGTGGCATTGCGAAATTCATCATCGTACCAGGCTTCTTCTTGAGACGGCTTTCAGTACTCAAGTGCGCTCTTCGCAGTCCGTTCTATAGAGTCGGCTATACATTGCCACTGCGATGTAATATTATCAGGGTTTGGAGCATTCCAAAACAGTTGAGTTAGGTGGTTAGAGTAGGTGTCCGCTACCTCTGTGGTCTGCAGTTTATCGATGTCCTGCTTTTGTTATGCCTGGTAACGGAATCAATGTTCGTACCCCAGATCACTCGTACATCCAGAATACTCAATGCGTGCGTGCCATTGACTACAATGTGATCCATCTGATTCCTCGTCAATTGATCAGGAGATAACCATGTTACCTTATGAATATTTTTATGGTCAAATCTAGTGCTGCTAACTACCATATTACTTGCCGCAGATCAATCATTCTGACGCCATTATTCGACGTTTCGGTGTGCAGACTGCATTTTCCGATGGTAGGCTCAAATGCGGTCTACCTGCCAATTTTAATATTAAAATCGCCAAGTACAATATTTATGTCATGACTCGGGGTACGGTCATATACATTTTCTTGGCTCTCCTAGTACTTTGTCTTTGTCCTCATCGCTTTTCTCATCCGTCGAAGCATGATCACATATAAGTGTTATGTGGAAAAACTTTTTCTTGACTCTTATGGTGGCTATTCGTTCACCCATCGGGTTGAACCGAGAGACTAGGTGTCGCAGTCTCTTGCCAACCACAAATCCTAATCCAAACTCGTGTTTGTCCGCATGGCCACTATGGTATATGTCGCACATCTTCATGCGCGAGCACCCATGTCCCGTCCACCGGATTTTCTGTAAAGCGTTTATGTCAGCATTGTATTCTTCGAGGACTTCTGCCAGTTGGATGGAGGTACCTAGTATGTACAGTGTTGTAACATTCCAGGTGCATATCCTCAAATCATGGTCCTTGATATGTTTGCGGTGGTCGTCAACATTTTGGTGGGGTCCGTTTTTTTTTTCTTATTTCTTTTCATTGCAATAGTTCAAAGGTCGGTGGCGGGTTGCAAGCCCAGCCGCCCATTTTGGGTCAGACGCTGACTAGGATACCGCTTACACTGAGCCGACGTGCCTGGGTTTAGGTTACGCCCCTAACAGTTAGCCAGTCTCGGACGGGTGTCAAAGGCGTGTTTCCAGGCGTCATCACGTGGAGGTACTCCGTCCGCAGTAGTACCACGAATACGTAGCTCTATGAGTAGACTTGAAGTGTAACTGACAAGGATCACCCTGAGTTTACCAAGTTAAACCGATCAGAAGCTTTACCTTGCATCACACTTCCTACGCCTTTCATTTCCTTTTGAAAATGATTATCATTAGTTTCCCTTTGCCATATTTTCCATTTGCTGCTTTATCTTTTTTGCCCCACTGTTTACTGTATCCTTCCAAATAGATCAATTCCCGTTGCGGTTTTTTTTTTGTGTCTTCCACCTCCTCCTATACTTTATGGATCCGGGGCGTTTAATAAATCAAACATGTGCTATTGAATTCGACTACGAATTCTTCGGTCGCTTGAATGATGTGCTGCTAACTACGCCTGTCAAAAGGGATTTGCGCGATTTTTCTTTCGGCTCTTTCGGCGACACAGACATTACGTCTGTTGGCGTTGGCCAACGTTCTTTTGCTTTTTTGAGAAATTACTTTACATTTGCGTTTAACCGCGCGTGGTAATCGGAAAGTAAGTACACACTTTCATTACTTGATACCCGGAATTTACTCTACTGCCACCAAGCGCGCGTCCTCGTCGCTCACACAGTTCCCTCCTGTTGAACTGTCAGCTCTGCCAACCCCCTTGCGGTGCGGTGCGGTGCTGTTTTCAATGACATACGTTTCGCGTATTTGATTTTTTGCCTTTGGCTTTGATAATGGCAAACATGTTGCCAAACAAAAACCAAGCAAGGAACTCTGCTCACATCCTCTACCAATACAGTTAACGATGTTTGCAAAAATATAAAGAAAAAAAAAAGAACCGAACGCAAAATGCCATGAAGTGAAAGGAGCAGGAGCAGGAGCACGAGCTGTGCGTTGCAAAAAAAATCCCTTTAGTCATGTTTGACTCTTGTGTTTAACACGCGTCTTTTTTGACGTTTTACAAAAGATCTTTGTGCGAAATTCCAGCATCAACCATTTGAACATACAACAAAATCATCTACAGATATACGATACTCATATTGTAAATTTAGTTGGGGTGATAGGCGGGGTGGGAGGCCAGAGGAGGTGGTTGTGCATATTTTTATATTTGATGTTGATGTTCTTGTTTATTATTAATTCAATATTTTTTGTGGTGTAATTTTTCAAATATTGTTCAATTTGAAAATAAATATAATGACACCACATCTGTTGGGGGAGGGAAGGACGGGGAGCAAACAATGGTGGAGCGGGAGGGGTACAACAAAGAAACTTAACGAGGCATATGTATTACAAACGATTTCAAATGAACAGCGAAGTGTGTCTTTTTTTTGCTGTTGCTTTTCGTTGTTAAGGAAGATCAAATGAAAATGTTCAACAAGGCGTAGTATACTTTAAGGGATATAAATAATTTTGTTCGCTAAAAAGTGGGGCATACCTTGGAGGGGGAAAGTGATATAAGTATTGGAGCAGATTTTGAGGAGCAGAACGATAAAGTGGTAAAAATTAAAAAAAAATCATCCATAGAAGATAATTTGTTGCATAAATCAAAATGTTTTGCGTATTTTCAAGCCAGCAAAATTGTTAAAATCGGCTTCAGAACTAAATCAATACAATTTTTTATCGCTATATTCTCTTTCTGTGTTACGCTAAAAGATAAGTTTTGCTAACTAACTTAGGTGTTATTTCTTTGCAATCGTATATTATTATGTGCCGCACTTAAAAAAAAAACTTAATTTCCCTTTGCACCCCATGAATGAGGTATGGGATAGCTTCTCGCGTTGTTGTGAATTAACCCGCTTTCTATTTTTAGATTTACAACTAACGGCACCTACTTGTTTATCGACGAATGCGAACGTCACTGTTTGACTAAAGACTTTTCGTCCATGCGTACAACATGACCTAGCCAACGCAACCGTTGCACTTTAACGCGTCTAACCACGTCAATGTTTTTGTACAGCTCGTACGGCTCATGATTCATACGACGGCGATATATTTTACGGAGTATTCTAATTTCTGTCTTGGGACCAGCTGTGGAATGGTGGTTAGAACACGCGACTACCATGCGGGAAATCCCATGTTCGACTTCTGGCACCAGTCGTCTACATTTTTCTCTTCTTGCCGGTCCCCTCGATGTTTTCGAAAGCAACTCTAGTCTAGTAAAAACCTCAAACAGTGACATTCGCATTCGTCGATAAACAAGTAGGTGCCGTCTGTTGTTAATCTAAATATAAACGACGTTAATTCGAACCATCGTCAGAAGCTATCCCATACCTCTCTCGAATACTGTCAGAACCGATTCATCCGCTTGTGTCATAAGCCAGGATTCTGAACGATACATCACAATATATAGAACCAGTAACTGGAGTAGCTGGATTTTTGTTTGTCGAGAGAGGGCTCCGTCATTTAATTGCTTGCTTAGTGCGTACTAACATTTATTACCAGTTCAGGATTCTTCTCCTGACTTCGAGACTGACGTTATTTGTTTTATTGATGGCGGAGCCTAGGTAGGTAAATAAAATAATCTACCAACTCGAAATTATATTTGTCAATGTTCACGCAGTTTCCCAAGCGAGTAGATTCTTTGTTCGTTGAAACTAATAACTTTGTTTTGTCCTCGTTCACCATTAGACCTATTTTCGCTGATTCCTTCGGTATACCTGAGAATGCTGCAGTCACATCCCAAACGCAGTTTCCCAAACTAGTACATTCTTGGTTCGTTGAAACTAATAACTTCATTTTGTCCTCGTTCATCATAAAACACATTTTTCTGATTTCTTTTGTATATTTCAGTCGGCTGCAGTCACATCTCACAATTTTCGACCGATAATGTCTACTTCATCAGCATACGCAAATAACATGTGGCTTTTGTTGAATATCGTGCCACTCATGTTTACTGCAGCTTTCCTCATTATCATCTCCATAACTATGTTGAAGACGTCACACGATAGGCCGTCGCCTTGTTTTAGCCTTTGTCTGGCTCCTTAAGGCCCTTGCCAAACTTCACTGAAGACTTTGTGTAAGTCAGCGTCATGCCGCAAAAGGCATATCCGCTTCTCTGAAATACCAAACTCAGCCATGGCTTCGAGTAATTTCTGCCGTATCGGGCTGTCGAAGGCAGTTTTATAGTCAACGAAAAGGTGGTACGTGTCGATCTGTTTCTTTTGGGTCTTTTCCAGGATTTACCGAAGTGTGAAAATCTGGTCAGTTGTTGATTTTCCAGGCCTAAAGCCACACTGATAAGGCCCGATCAGTTTGGGTAACACTGGCTTTAGTCTTTCACATAGGACACTCGACAGGACCTTATAGGCGATGGGTAAAAGGCTTATTCCGCTGTAGTTAGAGTACACACCTGGATCACCTTTTTCCGCACTGGACATAATACGTTTAGATTCCAATTTTCGGGCATGCATTTGTTAAGCCAAACCGTGTGTAGGAGTTGTTGCATGCTCGTTATCAGCTACTCGCCACAGGACTTGCAGAGTTCTGTAGGAAGACCATCGGCACCGGCTGCTTTATAATTTTTCAGCCACAATATTGCTCTTCTTGCTTATGTTTGACTTGGTGGTGGGCAATCTAAGCCGTCGTCGTGTGATACCTTCACTTGCGCTGCCTTCCGGAACCAGCAGATGCTGGAAATGTTCTCTCCATACATGCAGCACACTCTACGTAGTACCACAGGAAGTTAGTCGGCATCAGCTGCTTTATTATTTTTCAGCAGCGATATTGCTCTTCTCACCTAAGTTTGGCTAGGTGGTGGGCCCAATTGTCGTGATACCTTCACGTGCGCTGCCTTCCGGAACCAGCAGGTGCTGAAAGTGTTCTCTCCATATATTCGGCACTCTCTGCGTATCTAAAACCAGATTTCCCTCCTTTCAGGAGTCGATTTCAATACCGATGCCTGTTGCTTTTACTTTCTGGTAAAATTTTCATGCTTCACCTCTATTCCTGTATTACCTTTTAGACTCGTTCTCCCATTCCTTTATCTAACGTTTTTACGCTTAAATAGCTGTCTCGCCTGTTATACTGTCTCCTTGTGCCATTCCCTAATAGATCGGGTTACCACTGGCTATAGCGTTACCTACCTACAAGCAGCATTCGGTTCCTCAGACGCTATGCGACATTCTTCATCGTAACAGGATTCGTCGGAGCGCCATTTGCATATCCTTGCACGGTTGTTGCGACGGTTGCCATGGAATGCGCAATATGTTACAACTGTGTTTTGGGAACGTCAGAAGTAGAGGAATTGTGTCGCAGTAGTTGGGCTAGCTGGTTGAAGTAGGCAGTGGCTATCTCTGGGGTTTGCCCAACTTTCTTTGCGTTTAGTTACGTGCGTTTTTCGCTCTGCTCAATCTTGTGCGCACTTCCATGACACTAGATGCATGCCTTCCAAGCATGTTAGGCCCAAGGACATCTTCTCTTCCTATTTTTGCATTAAAATTTCCTAGAACGATTTTAATGTCGTGACCAGCGGTCGTATGTTTGCTAAGGTCCTTGAAAAAGGCATCATTACTCTCATCGTCTTTTTCTTTTGTCGGGGCATGAGCACAAATCAGCGTGATGTAGAAATATTCCTCCTTGATGCGGATTATGGCTACTGATGTTAATCCGCATTTCA
The DNA here is from genome assembly GCA_964034835.1 of Muscina levida. NCBI lineage: Eukaryota > Metazoa > Arthropoda > Insecta > Diptera > Muscidae > Muscina > Muscina levida. Next base: position 141,228,206 of record OZ035882.1, read on the forward strand.
CGGCTATTCACTAACAGAATTGAGTTGTCTGAGTCTCTGGCCAACTACAAATCCACATTCAAATTCGTGCTTTTCGGCATGACATCTGTTATAGATGTCGCAGGTTTTACGCCGCGATCATCTTTGTCCTGTTCATCTCATCTCCTGGATGGCGGTAATGTCAGCCTTCTCCTTTTTGAGGACATCCGCCAGTCGGATAGTGGCACCTTCTCTATGGAGAGTGCGGACGTTCCATGTGTATATCCTTAAATAATGGTCCTGATTATGTTTGCCGGGTCGTCAACATTTGGGGGGTTCCGTTTCTTACTTTATCTTTCTCGTGTTTTCATTGCCAGTAAAGGACCTGAAGGCGGGTGGCTCTCCCAACAATCAGGGTTCGTCGTTTACTATCTGTCGATATTCATGATGAAAAAAACTGTCACGAACTATGTTGCCCAGGTGCCACCATGAAAGAAGTTGTGAGTTGGTTGGAGATGCCAGATTCACTTTACATCCCCAACGGCACCCAACTTTAAGTTTTAAAGAGAAAAAAACATTCGTAATCACAACTATTTTCTTTATACTTTAAAGATAATTTCGTTATATACATTCATCCCAGAAGTATGCTTTAATTTCCAATACCAGCTCCCCCTCAATATATGCTACAATTAATTTCATTTGTATTTTACTTGATTTCTTCAGTAAGCTTCCCGAACTTCTTAGCTTTACTGTCTTAGACAGTCAGTGTTTATTTTGCTTGTAATTATCCACATTTATTTACTTATTGACTTTCGCCCATACAAATGTCAAAATAAAACAAAACATTTACACACAAATCTATCTCTGTGTGAATGTTTTGAAAATTAGAAAAAATGTCTTTGAATAACTAACAATTAATTCCAGTCAGCTAACGATTGCCACCACCGGGCCAAGGCGGCTCGGCCAGCCGGGAGGGGCAATAAGAGAAAAAATTACTTTGCACCAGGACATAAGTTAATTAATCTTTTGGGCTGCTATGCGTTGAAACACCAAAAGCATTTCAATACCAAAATCATTTGGTATTAGCTACACCCCGTCTCCAGAGTGAGGGCCAGCAGCACAGCTTAAGGAAAATGTACATTCCTGTGAGTAATTTTGTTAAATAGCAGAGGGTAACCATGAAAAATTTTGTGTTCAGTCGAGAGTATTGCCAAGAGATAAATAGCCAATATTCAAAGGTGAGTAATTACTTAAAGTCTTAAAGCAACAAGGTAATTAACAACTTACTACCAGTCAGAGGAAATGACTTGGCAGGACGTAGCAGGACTTGTAGGCTGTTTGATTTGTTTCAACAGCAGCTAGGACATTGTCTTCTAGTCACTGGTAGCTCAATGTGAATTTGTTAAATATATTGTTTTATTTGCTATATCACCAGCAGTGACACTTGTCAAATTGTTTGGTCGTAACACAATAACCACAATGTGGGGAGATGGCATATGCAAGGGCAGAGACCAAACCAAACGACCGCCCTATGAAGCAAATCAATTTGATTTGTGTTAGAGGGTGTAATGTGATAGCAATGTCGTCGAACGTTGTATGAACATATGTACAATTGGTTTTGGCTGTGTGTGTTTTTTAGGCAAAAAAAAAATATGTCCTAGCGTATAGAGATTTTTTGGAATTTTTTTCGCCAACATGTGTTATTTACAAAGACCTCAATTGGGTGGGAGTAATATGTGAGCAAAAAACAAACCAACAAACAAGTAACAACAGGAAGGATGTAGGAAATCGTGTTTAGAGATTTGTCGAAATGGCAATAGAGCGTAAGTGTTAAAAATAACGCTTAAGGTTATAGGGCGAATAAAAGAAAAAACCCACAAAACGACCACTAAAACATAGACTTTAAAATTCGCACATAAACAACCCCTGAGAGTAGGCAATGCCAAATGCAATTAGTGGATGTAAGCAAGTAAGTGTTTAAGAGCAACAGGAAGCATATGTCATATTGTGCAAGGGCAAATCAATCAATGTGCCGACAAACTTTATATGGATGTGATGTTAATAAAGTAATAATGTTCAAAAGAACTTAAGGAAGGAGTTTTGTAAATTTAAGCTAGAAATCGCACTAAATATAGGCTATACAACTTTGTTGTACTTTGAGTTAACATCTATTCTAGTGATGGCAGGTGCCAAGGTCCTTGAAATAGAAATAAGTTTAGTCCTACAAATGACTAAACTTAAATTGATTTCGCAACTTTAAGAATCAATCATAGATAACAGCTTTTTTACTTGATTCATCCAAGGTACACAAAATCATCTACCACTTTAAAGTTATGGTTGTCAACGTTCACGCACTGTCCCTAACGAGTAGACTCTTTATTCGTTGAAACAAACAACTTGTTTATGTCTTTATTTATCGCGAGATCCACTTCTGTCAATTGCTGCTCAATGCCTGAAAAGGTCGCAGTAACATCCGTTGGGTGCCGTTGGGAATGTAAAGTGAATCTTACATCTCAGGACGACTCACAACCTCCTTCGTGGTGGCACCCGGGCAACGATGTTCGTGATATTTTTTTCAATATGAATAGCGGCAGATAGTGAGTGACGAACCCTGATGGTTGGGCTAACCACCCGCCTTCAGGTCCTTTACTGGCTATAAAAACACGAAAAAGAAAAAGAAACCGTAACCCCCCAAATGTTGACGACCCCGCAAACGTTATAAGGACCATGATTTAAAGGTATGACTCTCTATAGAGAAGGTGCCATTCTCTGACTGGCGGATGTCCTCAAAAAAAATATAAAGCTGACATCACCGCCATCCAGGAGATGAGATGGACAGGACAAGGATGTTAGCGACTTAAAAATTGCGACATCTATTACAGCTGCCATGTCGAAAAACACTAATTTGGATGTGGATTTGTAGTTGGCGAGGGACCTACACATCTTGTCTCATGGTTCAATCCTGTTAGTGATCGAATAGCCACAATCCACATTAAGGCAAAATATTTTTACATCACGCTGATTAGTGCTTATGCCCCGACAGAAGATAAAGACGATGAAATTAAATATTCATTTTACGAGCACCTAGAGGAAACATACGATCGCTGCCCTTACCACGACATTAAAATTGTTCTGTGAGACTTTAATGCAAAAATAGGAAGCGAAGATGTTCCTGATCCATCGATAGGTAAATTCAGCCTGCACAACGACACGTCAGACAACGGGTTTAGGCTGGTTAGCTTCGCAGCCGAAAGGAACATGGTAGTGAGTGCAACCAGATTCCAGCACAAAGATATCCACAAGGTAACTTGACTATCCCCCGATCAAATCACCAAAAATCAAATTTATCTTGTGGTAATTGACCGCAGGCATGTATCTAGTGTCATGAACGTGCGTGTGATCCGTGGTGCTAATATGGGCTCGGTGCGTACAAGATTGAGCAGAGCGAAAAACGCACGTAACCAAACCAAAAAAAAGCTTTATATCGCGAAGCTGCAAACCCCAGAGATAGCCAATTCCTACTCCAACCAGCTCTACCAACTTCTATGACACATAGCCTCCACTTTTGATGTTCTCGATACTCAGTGACAGCATATTGAGCAACTGCGTAGAAAAGCAATCTAGAAGATCGAAAGTGACCAGTGACATATTGCATTTCATTCTTTTCGGGTTAGTGTGGTTGACCAAATTTTTGCAGGAAAAAAGCTTTCCTAAAACATTCGACCGCGGTTTATGGGTTAATATTTAGCAATGGGGGTACAAAAAATTGGTTTTGGACTACCTTAGACTATCAAGGAAAGGTAGACATAGTTAGAAAAAGGTTTCTGGAAATCCAAAAGACCCTCATGCGGGCCTTTTTGAAGGAAATCGACCACAGTGCGGCGCTCAGACGAATCCTGGTTATAGGGCAACGCTACATCCAATTGTAACCTGGGCTGTTAGGGAACGGCACAAGGAGACAGTAATACAGACGAGACAGCTATTTAAGCGAAAAAACATCAGATGAAGTAACGGCAGATCGAGGATATTGAGCTATATAGGGATAGAGGTGAGGCTCGATAATTTTATCAGAAAGTAAAAGCAAAAGGTAATGGAATCCCCTCCTGTAAGGACAATGATGGAAATCTGGTCACGGATACGCAGAGTGTGCTGCACATATGGAGAAAACACTTCCAGCAACTGCTAGTTCCAGAAGGCAGCGCACGTGAAGTTATCACGCCAATTGTCGACGACGGCTTAGATTGCCCACCACCAAGTCAAGCCGAGGTAGAAGAGCAATATCGCGGCTGAAAAACAACAAAGCAGCCTGTGCCGACGGTCTGCCAGCAGAGCTCTTCCAGTCCGGTGGCGAGGAGCTGATAACGAGCATGCACCAGCTCCTGCGCACGGTTTGGCTTAAAGAGTGCATGCCCGACGATTGGAATCTAAGCGCGTTATGTCCTATGCTGAAAAAGGTGATCCAAGTGTGTGCTCCAACTACCGCGGTATCAGCCTTTTACCCATCGCATATAAGGTCCTGTCGAGTGTGCTATGTGAAAGACTAAAGCCTGTGTTATCCAACCTGATCGGGCCTTATCAGTAGGGCTTTAGACCTAGTAAATCAACAACTGACCACAAATTCACACTTCGGTAAATCCTGGAAAAGACCCAAAAGAAACAGATCGATACGTACCATCTTTTCGTCGACTATAAAGCTGCCTTCGATAGCCCGATACGGCAGAAATTACTTGAAGCCATGGCTGAGTTTGGTATTCCAGCGAAGCTGATACGTCTTTGCAGAATGACGCTGACTGACACGAAGTCTTCAGTGAAGATTGGCAAGGACCTTACGGAGCCATTCTGTACCAGACGAGGTATAAAACAAGCCGACGGCCTTTCGTGTACCCTCTTCAACATAGTGATGGAGATGATAATGAAGAAAGCTGCAGTAAACACGAGTGGCACGATATTCAACAAAAGCCCCATGCTGCGAACGTATTCTGATGTTTAAGACATCGTCGGTCGAAAAGTATGGGAAGTGACTGCAGCCTTTTCTGGTATACAGAAGGAATCAGCAAAAATGGGTCTAATGGCGAACGAGGACAAAACAAAGTCATAAGTTTCAACGAACAAAGAATCTAGCCGTTTGGAAAACTGCGTGAACGTTGACAACTATAATTTTGAGGTGGTAGGTAATTTTATTTACCTCTACTCCGCCATCTATAAAAAAAACAATGTTAGCCTCGAAATCCAGAGAAGAATCCTGCTTGCTAATAAATGCTACTACGCACTAAGTAAGCGATTTAATGACGAAACCCTCTCTCGACGAACAAAACTCTAGCTATACCAAATACTGGTTCTATCTGTCTTAATGTATGGCTTAGAATCCTGGGTTATGACACAAGCGGATGAATCGGTTCTGGCAGTATTCGAGGAAAAAATACTCCGTAAAATATATCATCGTTAACGAAGAATATCGACGTTGAATGAATCATGAGCTGTACACTGACATTGACGTGGTCAGACATATTAAGGTGCAGCGGCTGCGTTGGCTAGATTATGTTGTACGCATGGACGAAAATGCTGCAGCTCAAAAAGTCTTCGACATTGAACTCGATGGACGGCGCAGAAGAGGGCGACCAAAACTCCGTTGGAAAGACCAGGTTACTGAGAACCTTACCGAACTTGGTGTGACTAACTGGACAAGAAGCGCGGAAGATCGAAGCGCTTACAATATTTTTCTACGTGCGGTATATAATCCAATAGGATTGCAAAGAAGTGCCAGCTAAGTAAGTAAGTAAGTAACTATTCACTAATTGGATAGAGTCACCATCTTTGTAGACAGTTCGGTTATTCCAGGTGCAGTGAGAAGCTTGTTAGGCCACCGCTCCCGATTCTAGTTTTTTGGGGCTACCAAAGCCACTAAGAGAAATACTTGTCTTTCTGCATGGCAGCTAAAAAAGATGTCACAGTTTTTCCGATGTGTGCATCCCACTTCCGTCCTTCGTAATTTCGGAATGAAGGTGATGACAGATAGAGGCACTATCTTTGCAGAGAGTTCAGATATTCCAGGTGTAGATATTGGCTTATTAAACCACTGCACCCAATCCTAGTTTTATGAGGCTGTCAAAAGAACCACTAAGAGAACCTTAGTGTTGAGCTTCAGCTACTTCTGTTACATACTCTCTAAGAGCATGCTATGTAGGTTACTCAACATTGTCCCTTTTCACATTTCCTACCTCTGAACGGATGTTCATTGGCCTGACCCAGGGAACATGTGGTATGTCGAATATTGTAAGCTGCTTGGGGGCCTCCTATAAGAGATTCTGGGTTTTCCCAAGTGTAACATAATCAGAAAACACCATTTAGAGAATCTCTCATACTTACTTCTGAAATGAAAGAGATTGTTCAAATACAATGAACACGATATTTGAAACAAACTCAATTCTAGCCTAACTTGAATTTTGCTATTTGTGATTTGTGATAGTTTGTGATCACAAGCATAATGTCAATATTAAAATATTCCAGTTCGTTATGTTCGGAAAATTTGACTTAAGTCCATGCTTTTATATTTCAGCCCTTATGTTGTTAGTCCTTATTGTATTCAGATTTTTTTAAATCAATATTTACACATTTTGTATAAACTTTTTCAACAATTCCATCACATGCAGTACGCCTCCTAAATGTATGCAATACAATAGTATTTTGCCGTTCATCCTAATTGTATGCTACAGTTCTAATAATATATTCCTATAACACAATACCTTAACACTTCCGTTTCCTTATGAAACCTACACACACACAAATATATATATATACACAGATAAAGAAAGACAACATGCTTGCAAACGAGAAGAAGTAACACAAACAAAAAAAAACCTGTCAAATGTCTGTAAATCATTTGTAAAAACACTTGACTATAATAGACAGGGATATTGCAAAAAGGACGTCTCTTATTGTATCCGATTTCCAACAAATATTTTTCTATTTCTGTTAAGGACTCCAGAGTATAGGAAGATGACGAAAAAACAACACAAACAAAAACGCACACACAAAATGAACAACTCGAAGTTCAAATGACAATTGATTGTTAATTCAAGTTGTTGTTTTAGTTGTTGCTGATGCTACTCATGTTATTGGTGTTGTAGTTGTTTGACTCTGCTCTGTATGTCCTACTGCCGCCATGAAATCCTGTTTCCTGGCAATTGGAGTCACTCGAAGAATTCTTAATTTTAAGACCAAGTTGAAGCTATGAAACACAAGAGTCTTTGTATCATTTACTTTCGCACCGTGTCCGGTCTCTAGCATTTCCTACTCCTCCTTATGCGCTCGTCGACTCACTTGACTGTGACTGCGACTGGGTGTGTCTGTACAGGGGATTATATGGCTGGCTTCGCTTGTCCGAACGCCTGTGGAAATTGGTTAGGGGGTTGAGTTGAGTTTGGCATTACGAAATTGTCAGACACAATAAGCATCATTGTATAATGTTAAGTATATGGTTCGAGTAATTTCTTCTCGTTTTTTTTTTGTTGCTATTCGTTTTCATTTCTACTTTTATTTATTTGAGTCGCTCTCTATGTTCCATGACTGGCATAGAGACGGCTGCCCGTACTCTGGTTTGCAGAGTGAGGCGCAAAACAAATTAATTGATTAAAGGACATTACAAGATGCTTAACATTCTGCGAAGGACTTTGCTACGCGAGCTGATGAGATAGATGATATTGCCATGTAAACTGACAAGTGTCAATTGTAAGAGAAATTACTTGCTGGAATTGTAAATTGCATAGTTTTAGCTGAGGGTTAGTTAGCAAAAGATCCTCTCAAGGGTTGGGGGTGTATTAAAATACAGCTTAATGATGGGGAAAAAAGCACAGCGATGTGAATTGTAAATTAAAAATAAAGATTAATCAACTGCGATAGGGTAAATTTATAGTTATTGCTTCGCAAAATGTTGCGTATGATAAGGAGTATAGAGTGGTTGAAAACTATAACATATGTTACGAGGTTAAGGGGTCATTGATTTAAAGTGGAGTTAAAGGTTACTAAAGCAGATCAGCTACTAAATGATGCCGATAGATTTGGACTGCAAAACGTGCATATAAGAGAATGCAATTATTGGAGTACTTTTTTACAATGCTTAATTCAATCAATTTAATAAAAGTAATACTTGATTGGATATATGCAGCTTCAAAGGTGTGCAGAATTATATTTTTATTTAATTTAAAGCATTTTTTCGAGTTTGCTAGAACTTTGACTACTTTTTTGCAAAAGTCTAACTTAATTCATATAATAAAGTTATAATACAATGAATAGACCTTGCCTCAAAGTTGTGCACAGTTATATTTTTATTAAATTTTAAGTACATTTTTGCATACGTAAGAACTTTGGCTACCTTTTTAAAATGTTAAACTCAATAAATTTTATAAAAGTAATACTTTTTTGGTTAAATTACATCTCAAAGTTGTGCACAATAATACACTTATAAAATGAAAGGCATCTGGTGATCCTGCAGGAATTTTTGACTACTTAATAAGAGTATGTAAATCAATTAATTTCATAAAAGTAATAAATCATTAAATTGGTCGTGCCTTAAAGTTGTATTTGTATTTGTTTATTATTTGATATCCTGTACAACAAGAAAATTTCTTATAATCAGTACAGGAATTATAAAGGTTAAAATATGTTTTGTTACAAAAAAGGGTTTTAAACTAAATAAATAAGTAAAATGAAAAGAAAAATGATAAATATAAATATAAAATCGTTTAAACAATATAAGGAGAGAAAGGAGAGAAAAGAGAGAGAAACCTATTACACAAGTTAATTTTATGCATATAAAAGTATTCAGTTATTATTATCGTGGGTTTTATAAAAATCAGTGATATGTTTTTTAAATTTATTAGCGTTACTGATAGTTTGGAGGCTGTTTGGTAGTGCATTCCAAAGACGAATTGAATGAACAAAGAATTGCCAATCAGACACAAGACTACGGTGAATTAATGGCATAAGCTTCTTACCCCTGTTGGATCTAGAAAATTGCAGTTTTTGAAAGAGGTATAATGGTTTCTGAGTAAATATAATTTTATGAAAGTACAAAAGAGTCTTAATGTTTAAAAGGTTGTTAAAAGAGACTCCATATAGCGAATTTGAAACATGAGAGACAGGTTGAAATCTTTTCAAACCATATATATATCGAATAGTATTATTATATACAACATTCAGTTTTCTTTCGCTAGACGAATCACAGTTTGAGAATAGCTCGCAACCAAAGAACAATCCAGGCAGAATGTATGACTTTGCAAGTAGTACTCGTATTGAAAGAGGTGTATGAATTTGTGTTGACCATAACGCTCTAAGTTTTGAGTAAGTTTGACCGACAACTGTGCTAATGTGATTCGACCAACTTAAGTTATTGTTAAATACTATGCCAAGATTTTTAACATGCTTAACAATTTCAATTTTTTCACCATTTAACAGTATATTAACATCAAGATTAGTAGCAACAAAATTCCTTTTATGAATTAACAGACATTTCGATTTTCGTGGATTAAGGCAGAGTCCATTTGCCGTTGCCCAGGAATGAATTTGAGATAAATCACTATTAATTTTTTCAATATGCTCAACCATAGAATTAAGTGGACAACTTAAATAAAATTGCACGTCATCAGCGTACATATGTATTTTAGAAAATGACAATTGTTGCGGCAAGTCGTTTATGTATACAGAAAACAGTATGGGCCCTAAAATTGATCCCTGTGGTACTCCTTTTGTACATGGAAGTTTTACAGAAACACAATTAGCTGCGTGCACGGATTGTGTGCGGCCAGAGAGATAGGATTGTATAAGCTTTACAGCAGTGGGCGCAAAATTAAAAAAATGATTTAACTTCATACATAATGTAGTGTGATCTACCGTATCGAAAGCCTTGGAGTGATCCAAAAGGACTAGAAAAGTAATATGACGATCTTCTAATTCATTTCTTATGTTTTCAGATACTTCCAATAAAGAACTAGTACAACTGTGGTTTGGACGAAAACCAGATTGTTTTTCATGCATTAATGAATTAGAATTGAGGTGTCCACTGATTTGTTTGTGAAGGAGCTTTTCAAATACTTAAGAAAGAAAGCAAAGTATGGCAATTGGTCTGTATTCATTATTAGATTTCGGGATTGGTAAAATTTTAGCATGTTTCCACATTGTTGGAAATGTACTAGTGGTAATGATGGTATTAAAAAAGTGCGTAATATAATTTAAAATAAACGGCAGAAGGATTCGTAGGAACCTCGGATCAATATTGTCGTAACCTGTGGCGTTAGATTTAACTTCAGAAAAACAGGATAAGACATCAATGTTATTTACAGTAGTAAATTCAAAGTCCGTTGTATTACTTTGCAAAGTATTTCCAAAATTGTAAAAGTTGTTGTTTATTACGACAGTAGGAGTGCTAGTAAAAGTAGTGTTGAGCATGTTTACATCAACCTGGCAATTATTATTATGTTGCTTTCCAATGCCAATTTCGCGGATTGTTTTCCATTTTTGTTTGGAGTCCAATGCAAGTAAGAATTTACTTGAAAAATATTCGGTTTTAGCTTGTTTAATTTTTCTGTTAACGTCTTTTCTGGCAGCACAATACTCATCTCGCAGTTCAGGTGTTTTAAAACGCTTCCATATTGAATATGTTATATCTCTTTTTATAATTGCAAGCTTGATCGTGGCCGAAAACCACGGTCTAGCCTTAACCGTAATTACTCGCGTTTTAAAAGGAACGGCAGCATCAAAAATATTAGAGATGTTGTCTTGAAGAAAACGAAGCTTTTCGTCTACTGATGAAATGTAGTATATGCTATCCCAGTCAGTATCATAAATTCTTTGTTCTAATAAATTATAATTAATATTCTTAAATTCTCTATATGAGTACGTGTGCTCAGAACGATGCGTTTGGAAATTATACGTAAGAAAAATTAAGTCATGGTTAGAAAAGCATGGTGCAGAAATTTGATCATACAAAAGTATGCTTGAGGAGTTAGAAACAAAGAAAAGATCTAGCAAAGTGTTATTACTGCGCGAGTAGTGTGTGGGTGTTGTGCAATTGGTTGAGAAAAGGCCCAGAGACGACATGTTTTCTGTAAGAAAATGTTCCGAAAGGATGTTAGAGTTAAAATCACCAGCAATAATCACATCGTTGTATTCCACAGTTAAAAGTTCGAGCATATTAAAAAAATTTCCGAAGTGTATATTTCGGTTAGGGCGATAAACGCAACCCAGTAATATTTTCTCGTTAAACGAATAGAGTTCAATAAAAATGTACTCGACTTCTTTACCTGGATCAGATTTTATGCAACATTTGGTGCTTAATTTATTGTTGGCGTAAATTGCTACACCTCCACCGTGAGAATATCTATCGGCTCTATATAGGTAATATCCTTCCAAACTGACTAGTGAATCAGGCGTATCTATGCTAAACCACGTCTCAGAGACGCAAATAATGTCAACGCCAGAATTTTCAAAAGTTAGCCTGAATTCATCTATTTTATTATTTAAGCTCTGTGCATTTATATGACATACTCTTAATCCATCTTTTTGTTTAGCTAGGATTTTCACCATAGCATAACTGACGTCTTTGGAATGTAAATTAGTGCTATGTGTTGTGACCATGTATAAGTAAATGTTCGTTAATAAATTTAATTTCAGCAACGTTAAAGAAGTATAGAATGTTAAAAATTGTGTAATAAAAAGCAATTGAAATAGAAGAAAAAGCATATAAATAAATTAGAATGTAAAAATATAAAAAACAAGATTTAGAATCAAAAATAATATCTAAAAAATAAAATAAATTAAAATTATTTGAGATTCTAAAAATCAAAATTTGTATTATTGGGACGAAACCCATTCAAAATGTCAACGTGCTCGATACATATAGGGTCATCGTTGGCAGTACGCTTTATATATACTAGGCCTCTAAAAGTATAAGCGGACTGAATAAGTTTATCTTTTTTCATCCGTATCGCCTTTTGGAAAATCCTGTAATTCCCATTTGAAAGGTTTTCATTTATGTAAAAAGGTTTATTAGTGTTGAAAGAAATTCTTATCATATGGAGACCTCAGTTTGGCGATAATGACTGCATCAGGCGAATCATGTTTTTTTGTATTATTTCTATTTTGCAGGCGGTGTATCGATTTAAGATTCGGAGCTGGTATGTTAATTGTTTCGCAGATAGTTTCAAACATAGTACATAAATTTTCACCTTCAACGAAAGGGATTCCATTTATGCGCAGGTCGCATGCTACCAGCGAGTTTTCCTGCCTTAGCATTTGTAGTTTCAATTCCTTGACCTCCCATTGCAGTACCAAAACACTGTCCGCCAAATTCTCAAGTTTGGACACCCGTTCAATAACATCATCTAAATCTACTCTTACATCGCATATTCTCTTGTCAATTTCATTTACTATGCGGTTCTCAAACTCAAGTAAGAGAGATTTCATTCGGTCGTACAATTGATCGCTTTGCTTGTGTAGTCGATCGTCAATAAGTTGTTTAAGGCGCGAAGAGGAATCAGAGACTCTTGGTGAATTTGAGAAGTCGTCACCTGCAAATCTCTGAGAGCTTGAAGCTCTTAGTCTCTTTGGCGCAGAGCAGCTGTTGTGTGGGTTATTTATCGCGCTAAAATCTTGTTGATGGATGAGAAGCGGGGTTGTTGGAGCATCATCTGGGAGAGTGCGTCGCAGTGATGAGACTCTATTGCTTGTTGATGGTGAACTCATAATTATTGTTGTGTTTGGTTTAGGTTTTGTTGTATTGGGCTATTGTTGTTGTTTACACAGAAGTTCTGTTTAGGTTATTAATGTTTTTGGATGTATGTTGTGGTTTGTATTTATATCTTTTTTGTGTTATATTATTTTTTTGACGTTTTGTTCAGTTTATTTAATGTTTCAGAAAGAGAGTTAAGAGAGTTAAGATCTTCTTCTTATCACTAGAGATTGTTCTGTTCGCTCTCTCTCTTTATCAAGATATTTTTATTTATGATAGCGATAACTCGGGTTGCTTTTTTTTAATTTTGGTAATTTTAGTAGTTTTGATGAATATCAACAAGTGAGTTAACACGGACTTATGAAGTTCGATTAATGTTATAGGTTTGCAGGTTTTGCTTGATACACGAATGTGTTATAATCCAATTTAATAATATTTTATGTGGAGCCGAATCAAAACACGTCTGTACTCAACAGATTCTCGTACGCTATTCTCGTTGTGCACAAATATATTTTTATTAAATTTTAAGCACTTGTCGCGTCTGCAAAAATTTTTGGCTACTTTTTTATAATATTTAGCTTAATTAATTTAATAAAAGTGATATAACATTTAATTGGTCTTACCCCAAAGTTGTGCACAAAAATATTTTTATTAAATTTGAAGCACTTATTGCCTCTGCAAGAGTTTTTGACTACTTTTTTATAATATTTAGCTTTACTTAATTGATAAAAGTAATGTATCATTGGAAAGAACTTGTCTCAAAGTTGTGCACAAAAATATTTTTATTAGATTTTGAGCACTTTTCGCCTCTGCTAGAGTTTTTGACTACGTTTTTACAATGTTTAACTTAATTAATTTAATTAAAATAATATATCATTGCAAAGATCTTGTCTCATAGTTATGTACAAAAATATTTTGATAAAACTTTAAGGAATTTTTGGTCCTGACGAAACTTTTCTCTACTTTTTTATAATATTCAGCTTAAATAATTTGATAAAAGATATATAGCATTCAAAAGACATTACCTTAAAGTTGTGCACAATTATATTTTATGTTAAGTTTAAAGCGTTTCGTGGTCCTGCAGCTATGTTTGGATACCTTTTTATAATGTTTAACTGATTTACTTTAATAACATTAATATATCATTGAAAAGATCTTGCCTCAAAGTTGTGCACAGAAAAAGTTATATTCAATTTGAAGCACTTTTTGCCTCTGCAAGGATAATTTGACTACTTCTTTTAAATGTTTAACTTAATTAATTTGTTTAAAATAACATTTTATTGGATAGATCCTGACTCGATATAATGCACAATAATTTTTTTATCAAACTCGAAGTTCCTCGTCATCTCTGCATGAATGTTTGTCTACCTATTAATTAAGTTTAATTTAATTAATTTAATAAAAATAATGTATCATTTAATAGACATTGCCTTTAAGTTATGCACAATTACATTTTTATTGTATTAAAAGGACTTTCTTGTCTCTCTAGGATTTTTTTTGGAGTCCTTGAAAATATTTCAATAATTTCGGACGTTTATCTAAAAAAGTAGTAGAACTTTCCTTGACTTCCCAATATTATAACTGTTTTAAAATCCTGAAACATTTCGGGTCCTAGTTTCTTACACACACTCTTCTACTGCATACCTAGCTCTTTGTACTTTTTCTCTGCAACTTTTCCCATACTGTATGACTCCCTTGTGCCCTTTCCTGTGTTGCAGGGAAATTTGTTAAGCATTTGCCATTTTATAATTATTTTAATAACTTAAACAAATTATAATGAAAATGACAAATAAATAAAATGTTACTTCCGCCTAATGGACAGGATAACACACAGGACATACCTACAGGTTAAGCCAAACGTGTCCCTATACACCTTCCTTAAGTTGTTGGTGGCCTACACCTAAACACATATACAGAAGACACATCGACAATGACAATTCCTGTTGGGATCCTTTATCAAAACTTGCAATGCAAAATGCATTTCAAAAGGAACAACAACACACAGGACATCCTGTAGTTTTGTGACAAAACCGAAGGCAATTTTCTAACCAATATATTTTCCAAAAGTAAAATTTATTTCCAATCCTTTCCGCACATAAATTTTCTCAACAACACAAAACAATACACAAATACATTAATAGTAAGTGTGTAAGAGAAGAGGTAAGGCAAATCTGTTGAACCTACAAAACTATTTATCATTTATCTGCCTAGGCAAAAGGATATACGCACACTTATGCATTCCAAAAACAAAAGATAAATATACATTTGCGGGCGAGAGGGTTAAGGGAAGTGTTTGTGTAAATGGTCAATACAATAAATGCACAAAGCCTTTCACTCCATACAAACACACACCAACACACACATCCTGGCTAATGCATTGAAAGATTTAGTTGACCATTGCCGTTTAAACAATATTTAACTTAACTATAGCTGAAAGTCCTTTGAAATGTTCTAGTGTTCAAGTATTAGTGTTCACTACTTCACATTAAAGTGTGTGTGCCTAAAGAAATTTCGTTGCTCTTGTGGCCATTAATATATCAAAATCAATTCATATTAGCATGGTTTCCTTTACCACAGCATCTAAAATTTGCTACTTGTGCTGTTTGCATTTTGCTGTGCTGTGCTGGTGCCATAATCATCCGAAGATTTATGATTTTGTATCTTATAACCTTTTACCATGTTTATTAGCCATCCATCCATCCATAACTTTGGGTCTCTTCTTCCTCGTTACTCATCCTTTGCCCGTCCTGCAACTGTCTCAAGTGTTTTTGTTGGGGCCACTTGTTATCCATCCAACTTATGTCCTTGTTGTTGCTCTATATGTCATCGTCTCAATCTGATTGATTTAGAATTCAATTGAAATTGCATGAAATATGTTGTTGATGTGGTGCATCCTTGGTCCTGTGTGTTTGTTGTACATGTGTTCGTCCGTCCATCACATAGACTGCACAGGGTCTTGGTCTACATTGCGTCGGCTAGTCGAGGTTGTTGAGGAATCCTTTTGCAAAATTTGCATTTTCAAGTTTGTAATTGTCATCTTGCATTTGCCAGGCATGTGGGTAAAAGTTGCCCATGCAGGCAAGTGATGCAAAGGACAAACAGAAGCGGATGTAAATTGGGAGCGCAACAACGTCATATATACAGTCTTTATATACTTTTTGGGAAATCTTCAATAAAAAGGCAAAAAAAAAAATTTATTTTGCAATTATGGAAACTTTTCAAGAACATTGATCAATTTCCCAGAAATTGCTAAAAAAATCCTTTGTGACCTTTGTTCTACACAAGTTTCAAAATAGATTCTGTTTTTTAAATTTTTTCAACAAAGCTTCTGCTTAATTTGGCCTTTACTTCTACCCTTGTTTTTATTCCCCTTTGCATCCGCTCCTGCTGGTTGCCATTCGAATGTCATCCTTGTATCTTGTGCAACGACTTATTGGTACTTTATTGATTTATGACACTTGTGAAACAATTTTGAAAATCACAGATTAGCAGCTTAAGCATAATTTTCCATATGTGGAAGAACATTCTATCGCACCAGTACATATTTCGTATATCTGCAAGCATTACCCACAACTAAAACACACACATATACACTTACCCGATAGTACATTCAAAGGATGCCCCATTCCTGAGTCAAGATGCCTGCCTGCCTACATGCAGAAGTGCATTATAAATCTAATGCACTTTTCTCAAACACATAACAACTATTCGGTACCAGAGTATCTCAAGCATAAGGACAACGACGTTTTGGTGGCAGAGTAGATGTGTGTGTGTGGGGGGGGGGGGATGTTGTGGGGAGCACGTGGAAATGGAAGCATAAACGGCAAAACAGAGCTACTGGTCATGTTGTGAGAGATACAAGATTTATTGTGGGCATTGGCAATTGTTGCAAACACGATAGCGGATGTATAGAAGGAAGGACAAGCACAGTGGTTAGAAAGGTAAGTTTGTTAACTTAACAGAATTCTTATACTTACAATTTACAAATTGTTCACTTTCCTTCATACGTTTTATCTTTATCTGTATCTGTATCTGTATCTGTATCTGTATCTGTATCTGTATCTGTATCTGTATCTGTATCTGTATCTGTATCTGTATCTGTATCTGTATCTGTATCTGTATCTGTATCTGTATCTGTATCTGTATCTGTATCTGTATCTGTATCTGTATCTGTATCTGTATCTGTATCTGTATCTGTATCTGTATCTGTATCTGTATCTGTATCTGTATCTGTATATGTATCTGTATCTGTATATGTATATGTATCTGTATCTGTATCTGTATCTGTATCTGTATCTTTATCTGTATCTGTATCTGTATCTGTATCTGTATCTGTATCTGTATCTGTATCTGTATCTGTATCTGTATCTGTATCTGTATCTGTATCTGTATCTGTATCTGTATCTGTATCTGTATCTGTATCTGTATCTGTATCTGTATCTGCATCTGTATATGTATCTGTATCTGTATATGTATATGTATCTGTATCTGTATCTGTATCTGTATCTGTATCTTTATCTGTATCTGTATCTGTATCTGTATCTGTATCTGTATCTGTATCTGTATCTGTATTTGTATCTGTATCTGTATCTGTATCTTTATCTTTATCTTTATCTTTATCTTTATCTTTATCTTTATCTTTATCTTTATCTTTATCTTTATCTTTATCTTTATCTTAACCTTAACCTTAACCTTAACCTTAACCTTAACCTTAACCTTAACCTTAACCTTAACCTTAACCTTAACCTTAACCTTAACCTTAACCTTAACCTTAACCTTAACCTTAACCTTAACCTTAACCTTAACCTTAACCTTAACCTTAACCTTAACCTTAACCTTAACCTTAACCTTAACCTTAACCTTAACCTTAACCTTAACCTTAACCTTAACCTTAACCTTAACCTTAACCTTAACCTTAACCTTAACCTTAACCTTAACCTTAACCTTAACCTTAACCTTAACCTTAACCTTAACCTTAACCTTAACCTTAACCTTAACCTTAACCTTAACCTTAACCTTAACCTTAACCTTAACCTTAACCTTAACCTTAACCTTAACCTTAACCTTAACCTTAACCTTAACCTTAACCTTAACCTTAACCTTAACCTTAACCTTAACCTTAACCTTAACCTTAACCTTAACCTTAACCTTAACCTTAACCTTAACCTTAACCTTAACCTTAACCTTAACCTTAACCTTAACCTTAACCTTAACCTTAACCTTAACCTTAACCTTAACCTTAACCTTAACCTTAACCTTAACCTTAACCTTAACCTTAACCTTAACCTTAACCTTAACCTTAACCTTAACCTTAACCTTAACCTTAACCTTAACCTTAACCTTAACCTTAACCTTAACCTTAACCTTAACCTTAACCTTAACCTTAACCTTAACCTTAACCTTAACCTTAACCTTAACCTTAACCTTAACCTTAACCTTAACCTTAACCTTAACCTTAACCTTAACCTTAACCTTAACCTTAACCTTAACCTTAACCTTAACCTTAACCTTAACCTTAACCTTAACCTTAACCTTAACCTTAACCTTAACCTTAACCTTAACCTTAACCTTAACCTTAACCTTAACCTTAACCTTAACCTTAACCTTAACCTTAACCTTAACCTTAACCTTAACCTTAACCTTAACCTTAATCTTATACGTCGATTTAATCGTGATCGTACTTATATTTTTATAATTTTATATTTTTGTATTTTTTAAACTTACGAACTACTGTATCACCTATTATCCATATTGCTCGAAAGACGACCAAATGTAAGGACCGACATACGAATGCCTATGCTGCAGCAGCCTATTTGTATGCAATTGATTGTGTTGCAAATTTTGAATTATGTTGCAACACATCGAACTGTGTACTGGTGGCTTAGCACCCCTGTATGTTTGCGAGTGAGAGTGTTGGATGCATCGATGAATGCTTCATTTGTTTTCCAAGTGCTAAATCTCTACGAAACGAAAGGGGTTGCGTTGGCATTTGCCAAACGCTTGATTTGATTGCTGGGGTTGCACCACCACCCAATGATTTATGGCAACGTTTTGTGGCCAAAGACCTATTGAAATGTGCACACAGCAACAACAATAGCCCAAACAGTGGCAAAGGAGCAGAAATCTGTTTAATCGGTATCGATAACAAATTGTTTTGGTAAATTGATTTGTTTATGATTTATGACACTTTTGTAAATCACAGACGACACACACGCATAAACAATATATGGTCTGGACTGTTAAGGGGTTACAGGGGGTAACATGTGGTGGTTGTACACAGAAATGTGAATGACTCTAATTGAACACTTTAATTTTGAGCAATTTTACAGTCTAACGCTTGACGAGATCGTTATGGCTTGTTAGGTGCGTTAAAAATAGCACAAATAGCACATAAACCGTTTATTATTTTAATTACACTGTCAGGTGTTTGATTTGTATGAATTTATGGCTGAATTTTGTTTAAATTGCCCAGTATTGGAGAACAAAATGTTAGTATTGTTTTAAAGTTTTAACAAAACAGATCAAGATAAAGCAAAAGGCGTCAGCATTATGGCTAACTATTTGTTTTTGACAGTTATTGCCATCGCCTTGGTGGGGCTAGTGGTTAGTTAGATGACATCTAATTACAAAAAAGTTTATAGTTATAATATTTTGTTTTTAATCCTCGCAGCTCTCCTCTCCATTAATGGTAGATCATTTGGTGGATGTGGGCATACAATTGGCAGAGTCGGCTGCTCACCGCGGTCCTGGTGGAGGCTGTGGCCGGCCTGGTGCTAATGCTACTGCTACTCCTACCGCAACTGCAACTGCTGCACCTGCTGTCACAACTGCTGCCAGTGGTTAAATGGCGACTACCTCTAGGACTGATTTCGAAATTGATGTATATCCAAAATTTTGATATGACCGTGTACGCTATAAATAATATTCAATAAAGGGATTAGGATTAATTGGCAAGATGTTGTATTTGCACTACTTTAGTATTAGGCAAGTGCCTATTGCAAGGAGTTTTGTCATGTAGTATAGTAATGCCTATTTTTAGGCTGTAAGATCACGACGAGAAAATATTTCGAGTTTTTGTGTTGGTGACGCTCTGAAGCAGAGCGAAAAAAGCACGTAACCAAACACAAGAAAGCTGGACATCGCAAAACTGCAAACCCCAGAGATAGCCACTGCCTACTGCAACCAGCTCACCCAACTTCTACAAAGCAAAACCTCTTTACCTCTACTTCTGATGTTCCCGATACACAGTGGCAGCATATTGTGCATTCCAAGGCAACCGCCGCAACAACCGTGCTAGGATATGAAAAACAGTGCTTAGACGAATTCTAGAACAATGAAGAATGTCGCATAGCGTCTGAGGAACAGGATGTTACTTGTAGGGTAACGTTAAAACCAATTATCACCCGGGCTATTAGGGAACGGCACAAGGAGACAGTAGAACAGGCTACGGTAATTGGCTCCCCCACTGTAAGGACAATGATGGACATCTGGTTACAAATACGAAGAGTATGCTACATATATGTAGAGATCACTTCCAGCAACTGCTGGTTCCAGAAGGCAGCGCACGCTGAGGTATCAAGCCAACTGTCGACGACGGCTTAGATTGCCCACCACTAAGTCAAGCCGAGGTAAGAAAAGCAATATCGCGGCTGAAAAAGAGTAAAGCAGCCAATGCCGACTGACTTCCGGCAGAGCTCCTCAAGTCTGTAGGCGAGGAGCTGATAACGAGCATACACCATACGGACGGTTTGGCTTAACGAGTGCATGGCTGATGATTGGAATCTTAGTGTATTATGTCCTGACGGCGGTATCAGCCTTTTACCCATCGCAGATAAGTTCCTATCGAGTGTGCCTTATGAGTGTGGCTTTAGATCTGGTAAATCTACAACTGACCAGATATCCACACTTCGACAAATCCAGGAAAAGACCCAAGAGAAACAGATCGACACGTACCATCTTTTTGTCGACTATAAAGCTGCCTTCGACAGCCCGATACGGCAGAAATTAGTCGAGGCCACGGCTAAGTTTGGCATTCATGCGAAGCTGATATGTCTTTGCGGAATAATTTTGACCGACACGAAGTCTTCAGTGAAGATTGACAAGGACCTTACGGAGCCATTCTATACCAAACTTAAAAAAAAAAACTTAATTTCCCTTTACACCCCATGAATGAGGTATGGGATAGCTTCTCGCGTTGTTGTGAATTAACACGCTTTCTATTTTTAGATTCACAACTAACGGCATCTACTTGTTTATCGACGAATGCAAACGTCACTGTTTGAGAAGCTCTTACTAGACACGCCGATTGACTCGACACTAATACTGCGAAGTTGCTATCGACAACATTCGAGGGGAACCGACAATGAAAGAAAAATTTATTTATTTTTTTCTTTTAAGATGACTGGAGCCAGGAGTTGAACCTGTGATCTCCCGCATGGTAGTCGCGTGTTCTAACCACTATGCCACGGCCGGTCCTAAAACAAGGCGACGGCCAATCGTGTGACCTCTTCAACATAGTGATGGAGATGATAATGAGGAAAGCTGCAATAAACACGAGTGGCACGATATTCAAAAAATGCCACTCGCGTACGCGAGTAGCCTTCTCAGGTATACAGAAGGAATCAGCGAAAATGGGTCTAATAGTAAACTAGGACACAACGAAGTTATTAGTTTTAACAAACAAAGAATCTACTCGTTTGGGAAACTGCGTGTACGTTGGCAACTATAATTTCGAGGTGCTGGATAATTGTATCTACCTAGGCTCCGCTATTAAAAGACCAAATAATACGAGCTTCGAATTCCTCAAGTTACTCACACATGGGCTAACCATGTATTCCGATCGGGAATTGCTATATTCGGGCCATAGCGATCTAACAGTCTTACTGTCGCATTTGGAGATCTAACGTCTGCAGGCTGTTTTCCACATCCAGTCCTCCGCTAAGCCAAAATTATAACAAATGAACATCTATCAGTGAGTCATTATCAGTCATAGTGGAGTCTCATCTAGCCAATAAGTCCGTTGATTCGTTCTCAAAGATTTCGCAATGTCCTTGGACCCAACAGAGACGTACATCCTGAGGCTTTACTCCATCCCCTCGCAATTCCCCACCAACTTTTTGGCTATCCGCCTGCTCGTATCGATTCCACATCCCATTATAGCCTAAGAGGCTACAGTTTTTTAGATCTTCAGAAAAACACTGCATTCATTATGTAGCCCGAAGGAAAGACTTAGCTGCAGGTCCTCGCTGTATACACCAGCTCATGTGCCATGTTTCATCTTTGATCCGTTAGTAAGGACAGAAATGAAGTCACCATAAGAGTCCCACCGTCATTCCACTTCCTTTCCGAAATTTTAACAGTCGATTTATGGAAATTCTCATGTTTGTTTAAAAAATCAGTCAGAGGTGGCAGATAAAAAAGAGTCCTTATTACTCAGCAAAGCAGGAGCATATTCGCATGACCATATGGGGGGGGGGGACTCATGATAATCGTCAGTTTTCCTCAGTTTGATAGCCCCTCGAACCACAGTAGCCTTGACGAAGAAGTTGTAACGTGACGAAATTCGTCCGTACAACTGCCACCAACGAAACATTCGACAATCGCCACGAATGGCGAATGAGCACGACGACCAACATCCAACCAAACACATTCAAGAAACACCATCACATGGTAAAGTGTAAATCGATGCAGGGTGATGCGATGTAATTCTCATGAAATCGAGAGCTCCACTTACTTAAATGATTGAGCATTTTTCTTGGTAAAGTGGTCGGTTGCTACCGCAGCGAAGTTTATTAGTAAATTGATCTGTACCCGATCTCCCCTGCCCTTCTCAGGGCAATAATTTATCGAAAGAAATATTCTTATGTTTAATCGGACTTAGGTGTGTTGAGCCAACTTTTGTTGGTTTAACTCAAATTCCATTGGTTATACTCAATAACGGTCGGTTGAATCGGACTTCGGGCTGTTAAATCGGACTTCAGAATGTTGAATCCCAATTGATTAGGGACTGAATTTTGAGAATTGCATGTGAAAGGAGCCCTTAAAATAAAAACTTCTGATTATTCATTTTTTCTAGTTGGTTGCATTAATAATTTAAAGACCATACGAAGTTGTTATTCAGGGTGGATTTCTAGAACTTTTTCTATATTTTAACACGGTTATATCTCGGCACAGCATACGGAACATCTCTTTTGTGTCTAAAGCAAAGTTGTAGATCCTTGCATCCAGTGCCTTATATCCTTACGATATACCGAGATATAACCGTGTTAAAATATGGCCATTAAATTATTCAGGCTGCTAACTTAACATTTTTCGACAGATTCCTTAATATCTCACACCACTGCTTATGCACATTAGCCACAATCTCTATGGCGAGTACAGATACACTACCTGCCACATATAAACCTTTATCAAATGACTTCCTAAAGAACACTCCTCATTCTAGTGAGAGCTTTTTAATTATATTATGTGTTTGGGGCAAATTTCAATTACCATTTGTTGCCTGCCGATGTTTACGTTTTGTCACACCAAATGACAAATGTGTACCCATCAGTACTAATGTGAGTATTGCGCATTACTTTTTTTAATTTTGTTGATAAATTTCTCTATAAATAAATAAGAATTTATCAAAAACAATGGCTTAAAATCATCTCACATGTAATTTCGCCCCTCTTTCTCGCCCCTTTCACCCTTACAAAGCTCTAAACACACCCATGATGATTGTTACAAACAAATAATCCGCTTTGCTGGCCTACAAACAAAAAAGTATTAATTTTTTCTAACTGAATGTTGTTGAGGCCAGAATTCGTCCGTCCGGTCAGCCGTGCAACCATCCATCCATCTGACTCGCTGCTGTTGTATGGTTTATTTAATAATTGTGAAAGTTAAATGAAGTCCATATCAACTGATGACGCCTAAAATTTAATTACCTGGTGTCATAATATAATTGAGCATTATGACACGCATCAAAGTGTAGGCGTATAAATTGTATGTGTGTGTGATTAGATGCACAATGGGAAAAAATTTGTAACTTGACGAAATTAATATATCGTTCGTACATAATAATATAATAAATAGAATAATACAGTAAACATAGGATATAATATAACATTCAGAATAATATAATATAATAACCAAAAAATTAAAAAAAAATATTAAATCGACTCCAGCGCGATTCGAACTCGCAACCTTGCGATTGCCAGCCAGATGCTCTCCCACTACACCATATCAGACGGTTGCCAAACGACCGCTAGAAGAGGGCATAGCAAACCACCACACAAAACAAAGGGTGACGCACACAATACCACCACACAACAGCATCATCGGTCAGCAGCACAAAGATTCTTTTAAATGGCGGCGTTCAGTGCAAACTATTACTTCATAATTCTCAATTGGTTCATGTCACCCATCATATAATGTGATGACGTTTTTTCACAACGATTGTCTATGATTCCTTCTAGACGAAGTTTATTGTCAAGTCAAGGAATGTTATCTGATCTCCTTGATTCTTTGGGATTGTACGAAGACAAGCATCTTTGTTAAACAGACAATAAGTCTGTACAAACGGTCTATAAGCCCTTACAATCGGACCTTGAGTCCGTACAACCGGGTTATAGGCCTGTGCAAATGGATTTCGAGTCTGTACAATCGGACAATAAGTCTATACAACCGGGCTATGTGCCTGTACAATCGGACAATAAGTCTGTACAACTGGGCTAAAGGCTTGTACAATCGGCAAATCAGACCTACGCACAATGGTCTTCCCCATTAGCCAAAAATAAAAAATTAGGTCAAAATTCTGGGTAATACTGTGGCAACACTATCTCCCAATAGATTTTGCTCTTTCAAATTACTTTTAAAAACTCCTCAGCATGCTGTGTCTATTTTATTAAAGTAATTTATTACATGTGCCTATTTCAGTACTAGCTCGTGAGTAGACTTAAATTTTACTTAGATTTTTAGTTGGGAAGTCAACTTTGACATAGTTAACAACCAAATTTGTTGTAAAATGTTTACCAATATTTACAGATTATATGATGTAAATTTCAGCTGCAGAAATTTGTGGATTGTTGAGTTATCTTTAATAGAACAAAGGGGCCTCTCCATTTTCGGTGTCATTTTTTTGAGTGTGTACACTAAGATAGGTCCTTGAATCCTTTGTCCGACATTGACCAACCTGTAAATTTAGTCATAGATTGATGAAATTAATGGATATACCGACTTTGGTATGCCTACTATGAAATTTAAATTTTCAGGATCTAAAAGAGGTCCTTGAATCCTTTGTCCGACATTGACCAAACTGTAGATTTAGTCACAGATTGGTGCAATTAATGGATATACCGACTTTGGTATGCCTACTATGAAATTTAAGTTTTGAGGATCTAAGAGAGATCCTTGAATCCTTTGTCCGACATTGACCAAACTGTAGATTTAGTCATAGATTGATGCAATTAATGGATATACCGACTTTGGTATGCCTACTAAGAAATTTAAATTTTCAGGATCTAAGAGAGGTCCTTGAATACTTTGTCCGACATTGACCAAACTGTAGATTTAGTCATAGATTGATGAAATTAATGGATATACCGACTTTGGTATGCCTACTATGAAATTTAAATTTTCAGGATCTAAAAGAGGTCCTTGAATCCTTTGTCCGACATTGACCAAACTGTAGATTTAGTCATAGATTGATGCAATTAATGGATATACCGACTTTGGTATGCCTACTAAGAAATTTAAATTTTCAGGATCTAAGAGAGGTCCTTGAATACTTTGTCCGACATTGACCAAACTGTAGATTTAGTCATAGATTGATGAAATTAATGGATATATCGACTTTAGTATGCCTACTATGAAATGTAAATTTTCAGGATCTAAGAGAGTGCCTTGAATCCTTTGTCCGCCATTGACCAAATTTTAGATATAGTCATGGATTAACGAATTCAATGGATATACCGACTTTGGTATGCCTACTATGAAATTTAAATTTTCAGGATCTAAGAGAGATCCTTGAATCCTTTTACAGATTTTAACCAAACTTTAGAAATTGGTGTCATTAAAAGAGACTGTAAGTTGCGCCAAATATTATTCACCTATTAAAACTCCTTCTATTTTTGGCCGCTCTTTGTATGAAACGGCAACCACTTTGCTACGAGTCTATACAATCGGGCTAAAATCCGGTACAATCTGATCTACGAGTCTGTAAAATTGGGCTATAAGCCTGTATACTCGAACCTTGAGTCTATATAACCAGGCTAAATTGAGATTGTACAATCGAACCTATGAGTCTGTACAATCGGACCAACGAGTCTGTACAAACGAGTCCTCGTACAATGAAAGGCCAGGGCTTATTAAATTTCACCAGCAGGTCCTACCGAATTTACCTGCGAGTCCTCGACGTCCGACACCACCCGAAATACCACAACATAAAACCTGTCCTGTTTCCAATCACTGAAATACCGCCGCGTCCAGCCCGTCCTGTTTCCCGTCACCGAATAACTGCCGCTCGTCTAAGGAACTTCTTGAACTTGAACTTCTTCAAAGTCCTTGATTTTTTTAAATGGATTTACAAGAATTTTGATTTCTAAAATTTCTTATAAATTGTTTACTTTATTTATTGCCATAGAGGATAATACATTTACTTAACAAGGTATGTATGAAAACAGATTTTAATTCTCTTTAAAAAATCTATATGAATGCAAACCCCATCATATGTTATTTCTTCTCTACTTCAAAACATATTTTCCTCGATGTATTTACATTTTAAAAACTTCTACTTTGTTCAATGGAAATTAGTTGATATCATTTAAAATTTGCCTGAAACTCTGTAGTTGCAACTTCCCCCACTGTGCTTCTGACCATCCGCCACACACAGAAGCAACAATAATACACTTAAATGAAGAATTTAACCAGAAAGTAACCACAAAATAGTGACAATGACTAAATACCCTTCCACCTAAATAATAAGCACCGAACAACGAAGGATTCACGTTAGACAGAGAAAGGCAATAAATATATGTTACTCTCTCTCTCTCTCTCTCTCTCTCTCTCTCTCTCTCTCTTTGCCCATGTGTGCCTAAGTGTGTATGTGCAGTATAAAGCCGCGGCTATTGCCGCCCCACAACGCATATTTACTGTGATGTGTCAGAAATGCATATAAATACAAATTAGTTAAAAATTAATTATCAACGTGCACGCATTTTGTAAACAAAACAACAACAACAACAAAAATAGGAGCCTTGTTTAAATACCTCACAAGTCACTACTAACACACTACAATTACTGCTGGCATAAGGTAATGTGCTATAGCACTCTTTCTCTCCACCCCCTCTCTCCAGTCAAGCTAACTTTTTGTGTATGTGCGTGCATTACAGGACTTGTTTTTTGCTGCTATGTCCTTTCATTGTGCGTTTCTTTTCGACATATTTTGTGTGTGTGTGCAGCAGTAATATTGTTTTTAATCGGATAAAATTCATAATTATCGTTATTACTGTCATTTGTTGGCTCTTCATTCTTTAGGTGCCTTTTCGTTCTATCCGCATGAGGGCATTTGACGTGAGCGTTAGTTAAGTATTAGTATTAGTGATGTATGAAAGTCTAAGGGCAAATGTAAAACCTAACATGTAAGAGACTTGAACTGGTTCTAATTTGTAATAATCTTAAGAAAGGATATAAAAAGCAAGTGCAGCAACTGCAAATAAAATCTATACCTCATTTTCCCTTAAGATGAGAACCTTTAGTAGATATTTATTTAAAGATTTATTAAAGTAATCACGTTGATATTCCTTTCAATCGATCAGACATAAGGTCATGGCTTAAAAGTCCTAGTCGAGTTTCGTTTGAATATGCCACTCATTTATAGCATACCAATATGACTAGGTGTCAAGACCCAAACACATGATTTTGGAACTCAATTTGGAGAATTGCACGTGAAAGTAGCCCTAAAAGGAAGAACTTTTGCATCATTCGTTTTGTCAAGTTAGCTGCATTAATTATTTAATGGCCGTACGAATTTTGTTGCAAGTGCAGCAACCGCAAATAAAATCTATACGAGATTAGTTTGATACCGACGTTTAGTAGATATTTATTTCAAGATATACTAGAGTTATCTCGTTGACCTGCCATACAACCGGTCTGACATAAGGACATGTCTAAAAAGTTTTTGAACGAACTTCGTTTGAGGATAACTCATCTCCCTCTTCTTGATAGCATACACATTTTTTGGTATTAAGTGATGACCACGGGGAAAAGGGTGCCAAGACCCCCAAAGAAAAAATACATGATTTTGGGACTTAATTTTAAGAATTGCACGTGAACGTAGCCCCAAAAATAAGAACTTCTGCATCATTCGTTTTGCATTAGTAATTAAATGCAACTTTTTCTATTTTTGATTATGATTACAACTCGTCACTATTGCAAATTAACATATTTTGTACTATTGGAAGGAAGCATTCCCGCAGGGGGGTCTTTTCGAAGACCTTTGGTGGGTATCGACACCACGGACCTGAGAGAACCACCAGTGGACCTCTTTCTGGCTCTGCGTGTGGCGAAAAGAGGCAGTAAAGGTGGTATTATCTTTACGAGCTCCGACCAAGGAGTCTAAAGATGGTACCACGGGCGGCTGGGGGCCCCTTAGTTGCGTAAAAACTACTTACCCACCGAATGGGTATGGAACAGTTTTCTGTGCCTCGTGGTGGTTGTTGGTTAAAACTCAAAGTTACGCGAGTAGACTAAGAGTTTGATGTTCGAGAGAAATGGAGCTGGGTGTCCCTTGACACCATACGAGTCTTGCATCTCTCATTGCGCATCTAACACTATCTTGGTCGAAAACATAACTAAGAATTTTAGATAGATTCAAGCACTTAACAAGTGCGTGCATAATACCGCAGTAAAGTATGCACTTTGCGACGGTGACTTTGTAATATCCAAGGGGAGGATATAATTGTTTGTATCTCCTTTGAGCTACAAATAGATATCAAATCAGGTCCAATCTCAGACTAATTGTTGTGATTGTCCCGATGGTAAAATGCCTGTATTTCCTAGGAAATACAGGTGAAATGAATTG
This sequence comes from Muscina levida, assembly GCA_964034835.1. NCBI lineage: Eukaryota > Metazoa > Arthropoda > Insecta > Diptera > Muscidae > Muscina > Muscina levida. The sequence continues at coordinate 141,256,951 of OZ035882.1, forward strand.
GTATTGTTGGAAACTGGCCTGACGGAGTGGTAATGCACTCGCTGACGGCAGTGGAAGGAATGCTGGGTATCGTTGGAAGCTAGCCTGAGGGAGTGGTAATCCGCTCGCCGACGGTAGCAGAAGGGATACAGGTCTGTGTAATTTTGATGTTTTATCCCAGAGTGGATTTAATTGAGAGATGTCAGATGTAGGCCGGCCGGATGGGGAACCTCGGTTCCTAGCAGATGGCGGCGTGGGCGCACTTGTGGCGTGAGGAAGATGAGGTTGGACATGATTTGATTGAAATAACAAGTGCATGTACTTGTACATGTAACTTAAAGTAGCAAATAATTAGGAGTGGGGGGCAAAATCGGACGCAGTGCAAGACTTGAGCTTGTACTTGTCAGTCAATATGGTGCCCTCACAAAAGAAATATAAACAATTTGAACATTCTTTTTGGATAGAAGAATTAGATCCGGGCCTTAACAGCGGCCTAGTAGTATGTTTCAGTGGGGTTGAGCCCACCGTGGAGTTAAGCCCTCACAGGCAGCTATTCACGTAAAGCCAAAGGACATCTGTAAGGAAGCATAAAATTAACTAGTAATTGTGAGTTAAACGTTATTGTGTCGCAATAACACAGTACAACATTTTTAAGCTCATTGATTTGGCACTCAATTCTGAGAATTGCACATTAAAGTAGACCCAAAAATAAGAACTTCTCCATCATTAGTTTTGTCAAGTTGACTGCATTAGTAATGCAATGGCTATATGAATTTTTTTGCTCAAAGTGAAGTTTTACTTTGTTACCAATAACCTATATGTTTAAGAGCATGATCTTAGTTTATGACCTTATGTTGGTATAAGTGCAGTTAGCGTTGTCTTTATAAGAACGAAATCGAGATGGCCATTAACCTATAAATGCAGCCAACTTGACAAAACGAATGATGGAGAAGGGGACTACAGGGACTACTTTTACGTGCAATTCTCAGAATTAAGTCCCAAAATCATGTGTTGTACTGTGTAAACTATTTATTAAGGTAATAGCATATTAAGTAAAAAGTTAATCAGCAAATTCATATCTATAGTGCCAATAAGTAAAACAAAATTAATTTTTTTTTTCAATCTGTACATAACTATCCCTTTGGACGTAAAAAAACACTTTAAGCATGCCATTTCCGCCTATTGATCGCAAATGAAAATTTCGTTTGAAGATGCATGCCTTTATTACCGAGTACTATACGTGTAACAAATTTTAAGGCTTTAGCCATAAAAAACACTTTTGCAATGTCTTCCTCTCCCACTGAACAATAATGTTTCCGAGTACTATCTTTGTATCTAACTCGTATGCAGCTCCTCGGCACTTTTTACTATTTTTACTTGTTGCCAAATAGCCTGTTCATATCTCTAGGCGATTTTCAACATACTGTGAAATTTTAAGGACGATCAAACTATTACTATAGCAATTATAATCCAACCTGGCAGTAATTCATACTGCACGAAAAACATATTTGCCAAATCTCATCTTTATACCTCGGATAGTTCATGAGATATAGCAATCGCAACCAAGTATATCCAGGGACTATCTACAGGTCAACAGTAAAATGTTCGTATCAATCAGTCTATTAGAAAAGCCGTCAGAACGATTTTTTTAAATGGGGCGTGGTACCGCCCTCTTCGAACCTGACTGTAATTCTAACTATACCAATAACATATATACCAAATAGCATCTTCATGGTTTATCTCTGATAGTTTATGAGATATATTCGGTTAATATTTCAAGTTGAAGGCCATGCCCACTGACCCGATGCCGCCTAATTTTTGTTGGGTCACGAATTTTGGTACCAATTGCATTCACACAATGCATTAACACAATTTAAGGCGATTAGTGATATAGTTCTCCAGATAATATGTTTTCAAAAATTGGGTCCAATGGGCGGGGCCACGCCTCTTGTGGTTTTCTGAACTATAAACTATGAAAAAAAAATTGAAAATCGATTCAGCCGTTTTTGAGGTTTAGGCTGACTACGCATAGCAATTCATTTTTAGATATATAATTTTTTTTTATTTTTTCTTTGCATTCATGCTATAAAACCGGTTACTGCATTAATTTCACCACAAACCATCTGTTTGTTTAACAGCACAGTAACTACCACTGCCCATAACTCCAGCCTTGGTGTCATACCCCAACCCCTAGCTTAGCAATAACCCCTTTCCCAGTGTCATCTTTATTGTGGATTCTTTGAAATTCGGTTGGTGTCCCTCTTGTTTTATTGCGTGTTGATGACCATTACGCATCGAAAGTTCTTATCTAACGCTGCATTTGTTGTCGCTGTAATAAAAACTATGATTTGCTCATAGTTTTTCATAGTTTTCCATAATTTTCGTTTATGGTTAAATTAAATAATTAAAATTCCGCTCCCTAAATTGGCCACATTAATAATGATATGGTGTTGATAGTGTCTGAGTGGGCTAGAAAATCTGACCCTTTTTTTAGAGTTAGTCGGTAAGGGGTTTTGCATTCTAAAATAGTTAGTAACTATAAGGCTGTTACTAAGCTAGTTAGTGTCATTAAGATAATCATTTCATTAGTATATCTATGATAAGAAATGGAAAAGTAATTAAGGCAAATAAGGGGTCAAAATTGTTAAAAAAAAAGCCCATGGTGGTATAGAGGGGTATGAGTTTTTTTTTGTTTGAAAATGTTTTGCATTTATAAGCCATAATTTCAATGGGCATGTCCTTTGAGATAATTTCATATAATTCAACAAAGCTGTCAGTAATATATCAGAGACAAATTGAGCCAAATGTGGTTCAATACCAACAACAATTTTGGAAATATTCCCTATTTGATACATAGTAACATCAAATCGTTATGTCTCGATTCCTACATCAGATCATTTTTGAAACCGGAAGTCCTGTTCAAGGCTCAGCATGCTTATACAAAAGAAAAATCCAATTAAACGATATCTAGCCTCATTGAAAGATCCCTGAACCACATGGAATAAGCTCTCGCTGCCTTCCTGGATATTGAGGCAGCTTTTAATAATGTCAAACCTGAATCTCTAATTGAATCAATGGAACAACTGGAGATTAACCCAGTGGTCATCGCCTTAGTTGATAAACTACTAAAATTTAGGCACATTGGATCCCGCTTGGGCGTGTCAAATATTTCAAAGGTTGCAGTTCCCGCTACTCCACAAGGAGGTGTACTCTCTCCACTACTTTGGAATCTCAACATCAATACTCTCCTGAGGACGATGGACAAAACGTGCTGCACCACTGTCGCATATACGGATGACGTGGCACTAATAGTTACCGGCAAGGATCCTAAATTGCTCTCTGAGCTTCTGGAGTCTGCGCTGAAACTTCTTTTTAAATGGTGTCATGACTGTGGACAGAGTGTAAGCCCAAGTAAAACGGAACTGCTGCTTTTCACACGGAGATACAAAATCCCTCAATTTGCCAAACCCAGATTAAATGGAGTCGCACTCACACCCAAATACCTTGACCTAATACTGGACAGTAAACTGAATTGGAACCTGAACTCTCAGGCCAGGATTAGCAAAGCGGCAATGGTTCTATACTGCTGCAAAAAAGATTCGACCTAATTGGGAAATAAACCCTAAAATTGAGGGCTGGTTATATTACTCAGTTCCCCGTGACTGGTACTGTACCGGTTCCCTGGAGTGCATGGACCGGTTCCAGCTCCGGAACTTTTGTATGTAGAGAACCGGTACGTTTTGTATGGGGTTGGCCACTAAAGTGTCAATTGACACCTAACTGGTACTTTGGATGTGTCTTGAACCGGTTCAACAGTACAAGCCATACGACAGGTTCAGTAAAAACCAGTCACCTAACTATAATATCTGTTTTTTGATAATATGCCCCAAAATAAAACTGAAAAATTAAATGAATCTTTTTGATAAATTACTTAGTTGTCTAAATATTTTATATTTTCTGACTTTTCTACTCTTTTATAAACAACGCCGTTGGAAACACAACGTCGCAGAATACTACAGATCAGTCAAATTGATTTTTTAGCACTTTAGAACCAGTTTGGTGACACATCCCCTCTCCACCCTTCCTGAAATAGGTACACTCACACCACTTTTCCCGTAGGGTTATTAAACCCATCTTACTCTACGGATCGGCAGTCTAGTGGCCGGCGCTAGATATAGCCTCACAAAGGCTGAAATTCGAACGCATTACGAGACTACTCCAACTAAGGCACTGTTTATGATCCCAAACTGGTTACGACCGAACATTGAGGCGAGGAAAATACCAGCAAACCCCGCAATGCGTTTAGACGCCGTAAAAGCATGAATGCACAGAAACTATGACCATGCCAAAATTCTGGACCTAATCAATGTGAGCTATCACACGGATTACCTGTCTTCGATACGGGTTTTATAAGGAACATACCGGTTAGGTCCTTCTATGATGATAATGATAATGCCCTAAACTTTGGGTAGGATGTCATCCAAATTTTTTAGGACGGTTCGAAATTAAAGGAAGGAGCAAGCTGTGAAATCTTTTCGGAGGAGTTGAATTAGCAACTATCAATCAGACTACCGGATCACTGTAGCATAGTTCAGGCCGAAATAGCTGCCATTAGAATAGCCGTAGAGAAAATTTAGTATCGTGGGATATTGGGCGGCAATATTTAAATTCTTACTGATAGTAAAGCTGCTATCCGATCCCTGGAGAACGTGTACACCACTTCGAAAAATGTCGTCTCTTGAGGAAAGAGCGGACATTTGACGGTTACCCTTACATGGGTCCCAGGCAATGGGGACATATATGGTAACCGATACATTGACAAGGACCGCCACAACCGTCTTCGATAGCTCAGTGGATGCGACGTAGACTAGCAATCCGAAGGATCCGGCATCGGCTCTATGAAATAAGGCGCCAAGAAATAAGGCCCCAAAACAAAAATGAAATAAAGCCCCAAAACTTTGTTCAGAAAACAACAGTGAAATTTGCGGTGTTATTTCATATTTTTGGGACTTTATTTCACTTTTGTTTTGGGGCCTTATTTCGGTATGAAATAAAGCCCCAAATTTCGAAAATGAAATAATGCCCTAATCTCGTAACTCTTATTCTCCGACATTATTAAAAGACGATCGCAACTTTCACTCTCTGACATTATTAAAAGACGAATGCGGTGGGGGGCAGGCCACTGCCGGATACGTCGTAGTCAGTCTCGCAACTCTCTCTCTGTCATTTTTCAAAAGTCAATAAACAAAGTGCTTTCTTTACTACTTCTACCACCCCTACCACACTTACCTAGGCTTGCTCCAAAAATGGGCCATTATTTCATTTATGATTTGGGGTGTTTTTGCATTTAGTTGGGGTCTTATTTCATTCTTGATATTCGCGCTTTGTTTCATAACGAAATAAATACCCATTTTTGGGGCTGTATTTCATTTTGGATTTGGTGCCTTATTTCATAGAGCCGCCGGGTTCGATTTCCGGCCGGAGCACTGGCCAAATCAACATCGATCAAAAATTACTTTTCAAATACTTTCGAGTTCTCCAGCCAACAAAACTCATCCTAGATGCTTTCACTACAAAAAACCAGATAGAGCAAGGACCAAGGAAAAAGGAAAATGATTTATCAACATTGCATATAAATCAATCAAACCAGCTGGCGCCATCAATGGTGGAATTTGGCGGTTAATACTCACAACAACAACACCTAACAATCCTTGACACAAACCTTGTTATCTACAAAGGAACGAAACATAATTGCCAACAATGATCTTATGATAATCGGATTTTATGCCCGATCATGTGCCGATAAATTGAAACTCAGTATAAAGAATTATCACCAGCTGTTACAACAACAACAACCGTGAACTCGTGATAAGTTTACGGTCTCAGTAGGAACCCTCACACAAGGAGAAAACAGGTAACTGCAGTGAAACTGAACCTCGTTGCTAAGGAGAGATGGGTGAGAGAACCAACTTGCACGGCGACCAAACAAATTTGGCCTACAATGGATATACAGAGAACACGATTTGTGCTGAATCCATCCAGAGTCCACCTGAGGAACATCATAGCTGTAATAACCGGTCACTGGATATTGGTAAACACGCTAAGAGGTTGAAACTACCCTACAACGATTTTTGTAGAAGCTGCAATGAAGAGGAAGTATAGGAGACCGCGAAGCATCCTATATGTCACTGCCCTGCTTTTGGTGACCTGAGATATGAAATGCTTGGTCATCGAACACTTCAAGACAATATCTGTCTATCGGTAGGCGATTTACGGAACATCCATGCCTTCATCAGAGTATCAAAATGGCTTGATAGCGACGGAATATTTGGTGCGAAAATTTGAAAATGGTATCACAACGGGACTCATACAAGGACCCATGTAAGCTGTGTTGAACGTGGCTGCTGAATTAACCTAACCTAACCCAGACGTGACCCAGCGAAACGCCGGGACAAGTACAACTTTTTTGACCGATATAACATTTCCCGGTATTCAAAACCCAAACGAATGATGCAGAATAACTTGTTTTTGAGGCTACTTTCACTTGTAATTCTCAGAGTGAGTTGAGTCCCAAAATCATGTGTTGTACTGTGTTAGTATTTTAGGCTGTTCTCTTTTTGGATCATAAGAGTATACGGTCTGTATCCAACGATCTTAGAAAATTTCGAAATTTTTTATTAATATTGTTAAAGGTATATTTAGAAAAAAAAAAACTTTAGCTTTACGTTTAATGTCAAATTTCACAAAATTTAGTCAACCTCTACTTGTCACAGAATAAATGTTATGCTGTGGTACGATTTTAACATATAAACTGCTCATTGATCATCTGGCATCATAATATTCCAGGCCAATAGTATTACCAAACTTTGGCACATACTTTAAGGCTGCCTCTATTAATATGTAACAGTCAGCGGCGAAGTGAATTGGTTCGTCTTCATTATTTTAGTTAATGCACAAAATTTAACATCGATGACTACAAATTTTTTATCAGGTTTATACCGATGTTTGTCTAAAACTTCAATACGAAATTTAACCACATGCAACGCCCTTAGCTTTACCTTGTATGTCTAGTTCGTCTTAATAGTTTATGGTAAATATGAGAAAAATTTAACATCGATGGACCTGATATATATATATATTTAAAAAGGTTTTAAGCCGATATTCTTTTAAAAATTTTATACAAATTTTAACCCTTAACACCTTTATAACCATATATATTTCATATGCTTCATAATCTGTTTATATTGCCCCGGCACTTTTCTCACCTTTCTCTTGCTCGCATAACTTATTAATTATTTCCATGTTGATGCATTCATAAGTAATCATAAGCCTTTAGCCATATATTTTTCTTTACACTCACACATCAACACCGGGTAAATTTTTGCGAGGATATTCATCATAGCTTTTTGTATGGGAACCGAATCCCATATTCATTTGTGAAAAATTGTACACCATGCGACGAGCATCAAGTGCCGCCACCCATGGGTGGCAGCGTACACCACATAACATTTCGATTGGCATAAGCGGCGCGGTGTGAATGTTCATTTGCTGTTATTAACAAATTCTAACAAACATAAGGGCTAATAAATACTCAAAATGTCTGTGTAGGTTCGGTTCGTTAATTTCATCATGAATGAATGGCCTCTTTTTTTTGCGCAAAGCGCACAACATATGAACGACGATGCTCGAGTGTTAAGCCATGTTTACAGTTGAGAACAAATTGAAGTGGCACTGTGGCATATGCATGTGGGAGAGGCCCAGGGTAAGTGCCAGGGAAATTGTGAAATATTTATAAACTAAAACCATTAATAATATACCAAGCAATCTTATAGCTTTATTAACTGCTCTTAAATACAACTTAAGTTGTCTACTTTTCGGCTGACATAGAGAATTTAAAAAGTTTGATCATATTAGCCATCTATCGGCTATTTTTGGGACTACATAAAATCTTCAGCATATTAAACAGCTTTAACATATTTATGGTTGGTTTAAAATTAACTTATCTACATTTGGTTTCAACAAATACTTCCGTCCTCCCAAAACTGTATGTGTAAGTAATAATACTAAATATACTAAAAATACCTTTTGCTAACAAAGGAAAATCGAAAAGTTGGCTCAGGTAAGCTGTTTCGGTTTGTTACTTCAGCAAAACAGTTCAACTTTTTTTAATTGTATTTGTTATTTAACAATTTTTTAATGAATCATGTGATTTGTCAGTTTGTTACCTCGCCAACTTTTCAACTTTGCTTAAGGTCAATCAACATTTTTTTTATTCTATTTTTATAATTTTTTTTCCTCCTTTATAATTTGTTTATTTCAATAACTTTATCTACATTTTAGATTCAATTCCATAAGCGTGCAGAAAATTCAAAATATTCTACGTTATTAAATGAGCTGGAAAATTTGTTTTTAATCGCTATTTAATTGTCGTAATTTTTGGTATATAAACATGTTTTTAAATATTTGGTGGACATTTAGTTTATTGTAGGAGTTGGTATTTTTTACTATAAATAACGATTTCTGTCGGCTCACAAAACTTAAATTTGTGGAAAACAATGTGGCTTAAATTGTCGGTGTGTGTGATATTGCTAGTTATTTGTATAAATTTTGGGGTAAGTTTAAGGGATCATCTTCATGTGAACAACGACAGTTAATGGACTAAAGGGCCAGCTAGTGCAAGAACATAGTCTTAACTAGAGTGGTGCCATAGTTTACCTCGCACCAAAAAGTACTTAGCGGTACAAAAAATACTAAGCGATTCTATAATGCACTAAAAGTACTTTGTGGTACAATAAAATCGCTTGTTGGTACCACAAAAGTACATTTTGGTACAATAGATGTACTTTTTGGAACAATAAATGTACATAGTCAAGCAATTAACATACTTGTTGGTGCCTAAAAGTGCTTTTTATATCCTCAGCCTACGGTTACAAGGGTATATATATCATTTGGTACGAGCCAAAAGTGTTACACATAGAAGGAGTAACTTTAGACCCAGGTAACTTTGAACCAAAATCGATTTAATCGATTTTTAAGTCGTTTGATCCATGTTCGTCTGGCTGTCCGGCTGGTACGCACGATAACTTTTGGAAGATGCAACAATTTGCTTTGAAACCATGCATGGGTTAAAATATTCCCAAAACTACTTTCGGAATTGCGGCGCTCAGACGAATCCTGGTACGATGAAGAATGTCGCATAGCGTCTGAGGAGCAGGATGCTGCTTATAGTGCAACGCTACAGCCAATTGTAACCCGTGCTGTTAGGGAACGGCATAAGGAGAAAGCAAAACAGGCGAGACAGCTATTTAGGCGAAAAAAACGTCAGTTGAAGGAACGGGAGAACGAGCATATAGAGCGATACAGGGATAGAGGTAAGGCCCGAAAATTTTACCAGAAAGTAAGAGCAAATGGATACGGTAATGGCCTCCCCACCTATAAGGACAATGATGGAAATCTGGTCACGGATACGCAGAGTGTGCTGCACATATGGAGTGAACACTTCCAGCAACTGCTGGTTCCAGAAGGCAGCGTACGTGAAGTTATCACGCCAATTGTCGACGACGGCTTAGATCCACCAAGTCAAGCCGAGGTAAGAAGAGCAACATCGCGGCTGAAAAACAACAAAGCAGCCGTTGCCGACGGTCTGCCCACAGAGCTCTTCAAGTCCGGTGGCGAGGAGTTGATAACGAGCAGGCACCAGCTCCTGCGCACGGTTTGGCTTAAATAGTGCATGCCCGACGATTGGAATGTAAGCGTATTATGTCCTGTGCTGAAAAAAGGTGATCCAAGTGTGCGCTCCAACTACCGCGGGATCAGCCTTTTACCCATCGCCTATATGGTCCTGTCGAGAGTGCTATGTAAAAGACTAAAGCCAGTGTTATCCAACCTGATCGGGCCTTATCAGTGTGGCTTTAGACCTGGAAAATCAACAACTGAACAGATTTTCACACTTCGGCAAATCCTGGAAAAGACCCAAATGAAACAGATCGGCACGTACCATCTTTTCGTCGACTATAAGGCTGCCTTCGACAGCCCGATGCGGCAGAAATTACTCGAAGCCATGGCTGAGTTTGGTATTTCAGCGAAGCAGATACGTCTTTGCGGAATGACACTGACTGACACGAAGTCTCCAGTGAAGATTGGCAAGGACATTACGGAGCCATTCTATACCAGACGAGGCCTAAAACAAGGCGACGGCCTATCGTGCGATCTCTTCAACATTGTGATGGAAATGATAATGAGAAAAGCTGCAGTAAACACGAGTGGCACTATATTCAACAAAAGCCACATGCAACTTGCGTACGCTTATGACGTAGACATCATCGGTCGAAAACTGCGGAATGTGACTGCAGCATTCTCAGGTATACAGAAGAAATCAGCGAAAATGGGCCTAACGGTGAACGAGGACAAAACGAAGTTATTAGTTTCAACAAACAAATAATCTACTCGTTTGGGAAACTGCGTGAACGTTGACAACTATAATTTCGAGGTGGTAGATAATTTTGTCTACCTAGGCTCCGCCATCAACAAAGAAAATAATGTCAGCCTAGAAATCCGGAGAAGAATCCTGCTTGCAAATAAATGCTACTACGGACTAAGCAAGCGATTCAATGACAGAGCCCTCTCTCGACGAACAAAACTCCAGCTATACCAGATACTGGTTTTACCTGTCTTAATGTATGGCTCAGAATCCTGGGTTATAACACAAGCGGATGAATCGGTTCTGGCGGTATTCGAGAGAAAAATACTCCGTAAAATATATGGGCCCATCATCGTTAACGGTGAGTATCGCCGGCGTATGAATCATGAGCTGTACGAGCTGTACACTGACATTGACGTGGTCAGACGCATTAAGGTGCAACGGTTGCGTTGGCTAGGTCATGTTGTACGCTCCAGCTCGACAATGAACAGAAGAGGGCGACCAAAACTCCGTTGGAAAGACCAGGTTACGGAGAACCTTACTGAACTCGTTGTGACTAATTGGAGAAGAAGCGCAGAAGATCGAGGCGCTTATAATATTTTTCTACGTGCGGTATATAATCCACTGGGATTGCATAGAAGTACCAGCTACGTAAGTAAGTAAGTACTTTCGGAAATGCAAATGGGCTACATGACCACGCCCCTTTTGGTGCCTTTATAAATCGGTTCACTACTTTTTAAGTCGTTTGAGCCATGTCCGTCTGTCCGTCTGGCTGGTACGCACGAAAAACGTAACCAAGTGTTTTCAAACTTTTACGTGGATTAATATTTCCTCAAAACCATTTACTGTATTGCAAAAGAGCTATATGGCCACGCCCGTTTTGGTACTTTCAATACAAATGTACCATTTCTCCTAATTCAAAAAATCGAGTAATAATATTAATACAACCAACGCGATCGTGCCCAAATTCCATATTTAGTAAGGCAACATAAAATGGTTTTGAAGAAAAAACTGAGAGTCTAGCCACGCCCGTACAAATACTTCTCATAAAAATGTACCATTCCGCCCACTTTAGAAATCGAGTAATAATATTAATGTAACTAACGCGATCGTGCCCAAATTCCATATTTAGTAAGGCTATAACATAAACAGGTTTTGAATAAATACTGGAAGTCTAGCCACGCCCCACAGTGGCATTTCGGCGGAAAAAATAGGGACAGACAGACAGACGGACATGGCTCAAACGACTTAAAAAGTCATGAATCGAATTTGGTTCAAAGAAACCTAGGGTCTAAAGTCACTCCTTCTATGTGTTACACTTTTGGGTCGTATCACATGATATATACCCTCATCCCTAAGGGTGATGGTATAAAAAAGTTTTGTCAAGCCCACTATGCCCATTGTATCCAAAAATAAAATTTCGTCTGTATATTCATATACGCGTTGTCCAGTACTATCTGGGTATCGATTTGTATCTCTCTAGCTCTAAAAAAGTTTTGCCACGCCCACTCCGCCCATTGGGTCAAAAATTAGAATTTCGTATGCATATTGAAATTCGCGTTGTCGAGTACTATCTGGGTATAAAATTTTATCTCTCTAGCTGTAAAAAAAAGTTTTGCCACGCCCACGGTGCCCATTGGGTTAAAAATTAAAATTTCGTCTGCATATTCATATTCGTGTTGTCGAGTTTTATCTGTGTATCAAATTTTATCTCTCTAGCTCTAAAAAAAGTTTTGCCAGCCCACTATGCCCATTGTATCCAAAAATAAAATTTCGTCTGCATATCCATATTCATGTTGTCGAGTACTATCTGTGTATCAAATTTTATCTCTCTAGCTCTAAAAAAAGTTTTACCACGCCCACTGTGCCCATTGGGTCAAAAATTAAAATTTCGTCTGCATATTCATATTCGTGTTGTCGAGTACTATTTGGGTATCAAATTTTATCTCTCCAGCTTTAAAAAAGTTTTGCCAGCCCACTATGCCCATTGTATCCAAAAATAAAATTTCGTCTGCATATCCATATTCATGTTGTCGAGTACTATCTGTGTATCAAATTTTATCTCTCTAGCTCTAAAAAAAGTTTTACCACGCCCACTGTGCCCATTGTGTCAAAAATTAAAATTTCGTCTGCATATTCGTATTCGTGTTGTCGAGTACTATCTGGGTATCAAATTTTATCTCTCTAGCTCTAAAAAGTTTTGCCACGGCCACTGTGCCCATTGTATCCAAAAACCAGTACAGAAACTGACTGATAAATACCATCACCCAATATAAGATATTGTTTAAGTCTTGAGTTATTGAAATTAACCGATTTGTAATTAAAACCAGTTAGAAAGTTTCAGTCGGGCAACCCAACTTACATTTACCCTTACCCTCAGTAAAACAAATAATTTTCTATTATATTGATATTATTACTCGATTTCTAAAGTGGGCGGAGTTGTCCATTTGTATGGGAGGTACGAGAAGTGGTGTGGTTAGGCTTCCAGATTTATTCTCCATTACTTTATCCTGTTATAGCTTTACTAATTACAAAATTTGGGCACGATTGTCTTGGGTGTACTGATATTATTAGTACATCCCTAAAGTGGGCGGAAAGGTACATTTGTATTGGAGGTACCATAAGGGGCGTCGCTAGACATCCAATTTTTTCTCCAAAACTTTGTCCTGTTATAACATAACAAAATACAGAATTTTGGCACGATCGTGTCGAGTGTATTGATATTATTACCCTATTTCTAAAGTGGGCGGAGTGGTACATTTGTATGGGAGGTACCAGAAGGGGCGTGTCTAGACTTCCAGATTTTTTCTCCAAAACTTTATCCTGCTTAAACTTTACCAAATACAGAATTTGGGCACGATCGCGTTAGGTCTTTTAATAATATTAATCGATATCTAAAGTGGGCGGTACCAGATGTGTGTGGGAGGTACCAGATGGGGCGTGAATAGACTTCCAATTTTTTTCTCCAAAACTTTATCCTGTTATAGCTTTACTAACAATAGAATTTGGGTACGATCACGTTTAATTTATTGATATTATTTCTCCATCTCTATAGTGGGCGGAAAGGTAGATTTGTATGGGTGGTACCAGAAGAGGCGTGCCAAGGCTTTCACAATTTTTTCCAAACCTTTATCCTGTAATAGCTTTACTAAGTACAGAATTTGGGTACGATCCCGTTGGGTGTATTGATATTATAACTCGATTTCTAGTGGGCGGAATGATGTATTTGTATGGGAGGTACCAGAAGGGGCGGGGTCATGTAGCCCATTTGCAATACCGTAAGTAGTTTTGAGAAAATAATAACTCGTGCTAAATTTCAAAACATTTGGTTGCGTCTTTCGAAAGTTATCGTGCGAACCAGCCGGACAGCCACCAGACAGGCAGACAGACATGGCTCAAACGACTTAAAAAAGCCATGAATCGAATTTGGTTCAAAGAAACCTAGGGTCTAAAGTCACTCCTTCTATGTGTTACACTTTTGGGTCGTATCAAATGATATATACCTTCATCCCTAAGGGTGATGGTATAATTACTGACAAAATGGATGTGTGAAGCTAAAAGTAACGTTCACTTCTTACCAACTCCCCTGTTTTGTGGTACAAAGTTTAATAAAATATAGTTGTAGTGCAAATAACCATTTTTACCACCATTTTTACAAATGGTGAAGGGTATCTGAGCTTTGGCATAGCCGAAGATAACCGCCTTACTAGTTTTAAAATTTCTTTATTAAGCCCAGAGAAGTGTTTCTGCAAAATTTCATTGCTGTACGACCACTCCTTCTTCTATTTTTTCCAAGAAATGTTTGGGGCGGTGCCACAGTGCGCCCCGTTTTGTTACCTCCCATACAAATGTAAAACTCTACCTACTTTAGATATCGAATAATAATATCAATACACCCAATGGGTGAGGGTATTAATCAGTCAGTTCACTTAACTTGAATTTATGTATTGGTTTTTATACCAAAAGTACTTTTTTATACCCAAATGTTAATTTTTTGCACCGAAAAGTACATTTGTTGGACAAAAAACTACTTGTTGGCACAAAATAAGTACCTTTCGAATAAAAGTAGTTTGTGGTACAATAAAAGTAATTTTTAATTTAACAAAATATCACATTACGTTTATATTGGTTTTCGTTAAAGCAAGAGTACTTGTTGATTCAACAAAAGTACTTTTTGGCACATCAAAGGTACTTTTCGTTACATCAAGAATTCTTGTCGGTACAATAAATATAATTGTAGATGCAATAAAATTACTTTCTGATACTATAAAAGTACAAAAGAAATATTTTTTGATACAACAAAAATACCTTCAACAAAACTAAAAGTACCCTGTGGTGCTACAAATCTAACTTGTACTTGTACTTGTTGATGCACTACAAGTAATTTTTGATACAACAAAAGTTACTGATGGTTCAACAAAGTTTCGTTACAATATAATCACTTTTCAGTACAATAAAAGTACTTGTTGATACGAAAAAATTTACTTTCTTGTACAGCAAAGGTACTTTGGTGGCACAAAATTTACTTTTTTCCAAAAGAAAGTAATTTTTTGGAATGTATTATAGGACGAATTTTGATACATTATAATTACTTTTGGTTCCAACAATAGTTGTTTTTGGCATAATAATTGTTGTTCTTGGAATAATAATTGTATTTATACTACTACTTACTTAATTTCCCTTTGCACCCCATGAATGAGGTATGGGATAGCTTCTCGCGTTGTTGTGAATTAACACGCTTTCTATTTTTAGATTCACAACTAACGGCACCTACTTATTTATCGACGAATGCGAACGTCACTGTTTTGAGAAGCTCTTACTAGACACGACGATTGAATCGACGCTTAATACTGCGAAGTTGCTGTCAAACAACATTCGAGGGGAGCCGACAATGAAAGAAAATTGTATTTATTTTTTTCTTTTAAGATGACTGGAGCCAGGTTTGAACCTGCGATCTCCCGCATGGTAGTCGCGTGTTCTAACCACTATGCCACGGCCGGTATTTATAGTTTAATAAAAAGAACAATTTAGGTCAACAAAAGTAATTTTTTTTTTCTATAAAAATACTTTTTGGTATAATAATTGTATTTTTTTTTCTATACAAGAAATGTCCTTTTGTTACAAAAAAAAACTGCTTTTTACTACAAAAAAATACTTAATGAAATACTAATTCAAAATTTGTTGTCAATGTTTAGGTTAACACAGAATATTATATGCATTGCAATCGTATGGAAAAGTTTTCAAATAAATTTAAAGTGCGCAAGTTCCTTTGAATAACCAAATAGTTTCCTCCATCATATAAATGGCTGACTTGTTTTGAAACAATTTTGGGGATATTGTGGACTTTTGTAAACAAACTACTCATTTATTTAGGAACCACAAATGTGATATTTTACGCTGCCGTTTTATTTTTGTGAATAATTTTTAGTATTTTCTTTATTTGCAGTATTCAATGCCGCTATCGCATTGGCACGAGGATGAAGAATTAACAGAAATGGAACAATTGCAAAAATTTTCGATGATTTCTCACGGAAACTGGACGAGTATAAAGGTAAGTGAAATGACCATATTTCTGGGTTCTTGGTATCAAAAAAGGGAAGTTATACTCAATGAATCATTTAAATGATACATGTAGAATATTAGAAGATTACACAGTACAACACATGATTTTGGGACTCAACTCCGAGAACTGCACGTGAAAGTAGCCCTAATTAGAAGAAGTTCTTCATCATTAATTTAGTCAATTTACATGCCATAATAATTTAATATAGATTTGAAGTTAGTAAGTAACATATAGGGGAATTTGTCACGTTTTAGTCTCTCTTAAGTCGGACTGCAGAACTTCTTCTTTTTGGAGCTACTTTCACGTGCAGTTCTCAGAATTGAGTCCCAAATCAATGAGCTGAAAAGAGTCCCTCAAAAAATCAAATGATTTTTATACCATTACCCTTAGGGAAGAGGGTATATATCATTTGATACGAAAAAAAGTGTAATGCATTGAAGGAGACGAGTTAGACTCTAAGTATCTTAAGACCAAATTCGTTTCAGGACTTTTTAAGACGATTTAGCTATGTCCGTCTGTCTGTCTGGATGGCTGGTCAGCAGGATAACTCGAGTAAACATTAACGGATCGGTATGAAAATTTACCAGTATTAATATTTTTCAAAACGAACTTATGGGATTGTAAATGGGCAAAATATCCCCACCCCTTCTGGTACCTCCCATACAAAATTACCTATTTTTGGTCAATTTATATTTCTTTCATAACTTCCAAACGGACAATAGATGGATATTTAAATTTGGTCAGTTTATTTATCTTGCAAAAGTAGACAAACCCTAAGAAAACCGAAACCGTTGCCAACCCCTTCTGGTACCTCCCATACTTAAAAAAAAAACTTAATTTTCCTTTACACCCCATGCATGAGGTATGGGATAGCTTCTCGCGTTGTTGTGAATTAAAACGCTTTCTATTTTTAGATTCACAACTAACTGTTTGAGAAGCTCTTACTAGACACGCCGATTGACTCGACACTAACAGTTGCTGTCGACAACATTCGAGGGGTGCCGACAATTAAAGAAAAATTTATTTCTTTTTTTTCAAGATGACTGGAGCCAGGAGTTCAATCTGTGATCTCCCGTATGGTAGTCGCGTGTTCTAACCATGACGCGTGTTCTACAAATGACCTAATTGACTCTTATAGTTTTACTTACATATCTTGTTTTTGTAAGTAAACTGAATTTACTCAAATTTTGAGTATGACGGTTCGCTTATGAAAATGGGACTCAGGAATGAATACGGATTTTATCGGTTCACGCCTTCTGGTACCTCCCATACAAAATTACCTATTTTTGGAAAATTAATATTTCTCCTATAACTTCCAAACGAACTCTTGGGGGTAATGAAAATTATTCGATTAATTTATGTTATTATAGGAGGCAAAACCCCAGAAAAACTAACTATTTGATACACCCCTTCTGGTACCTCCCATACAAAGGACTGGACTCACCCCCATAGCCTTACCTACATATATTTTCTTTTCTTGAATTAAGGAATGAATAAGGACTGTATCGGTTCATCCCTTTTGGTACCCCCTATCAAAATTACATTTTTTTTTTAAATTAATATTTCTCACAAAAATTCCAAACCGGCACATATACCTCCTACACAAATACATAAGTAAAGTTTTGGATTTTTTATTTTATTTAAAAAATTTTTTAATTAAAAATCAATTAATTTCAATTACTCAAGACTTCAACAATATCTTATATTGGTTGATGGTATTTATCCATCAGTTTACTTGATTGAAATTTCTGTACTGGGTTTTTATTGAACTTCTTCTAGCCATAGCAATTTGTGCCCTAAGCATTTCATTGACTTTGTTGCCAATTATAGTAAATTTGTTGCACTTAAACATAGTGTTGGACATTGTGATTTGAAGAATATCTGTCAAATCGTTTCTAGCGCCATCTATAGTAGATTAATTGAACACCAAAGTAATGTAGGACTGTATGACTTATACAATATAACAAGTTCAAATTATTTTAGAGAAAACAGTTTAGTCCTTAATTCATGTTAATGGTTTGTTTCTAGTTCTTACCAATTCGGCAAAGGACCAAAACCCTTCAGGAGAATAGTTTTGAGACAGAATTTTAAATATCTGTTTAAATATTTATTAACTTTTTGCTTTTTTTTTATATTTATTCCAGATTTAACTGACGTTGATGATTATGTAACTGATATCAACTATGACTTCTGAAAACCGCAACAAAAAATTTAATGGTAGTATGAAAAATATTTCTATATTTCCCACATCTATGCTGAATGGAACAACAATGTAATAGAAATAATTTATATAAGTTTTTTCATGAAATAGCAATTAAGTGATAAAGAAAATTGTGACTAACAAAAATAAACTTGTTGAGAAATTCGAAAAGAACGTGACTTTTTATTTGCAACAAACTTAAAGTTATAATATAACTTACTATATTATAGTTCTTCAGTAAGGCGTTGTTTTTTTCTTTAGTATTATTAATTTGTTGAAGCCATGACAACATTTAATAGTTCTCTTCATCAAGCCGTACAATAATGAAGTTATACGATTTTTCCTCTGCGACTCAAAGTGTAGTTTACATATGTTTAATTATACCTGCCGCTGCAAACTGGTATTATGATTTTGAAGATTATTACCAACCGGTAACTTAAAGGGGTTTTTGTTTTAATGTTATGTTAATATTGAAAATTTTTCTTTCTCTGTTGCAGTCTATAGGCGGCTTTATCAATCCTTCGGGTCCGACTCCTGAAATTTATATCGAAGAGTTTAGCATGCGCTATAAAAGGCAAGCCTATGGCTTGGATTACGAAATACCAGCGAGTTAGTCTTGCAAATATTTTGTTTTTTTGGTGTATGTATGACAGTATAAAATATCTGATATTGTTTTTTTTTTGTATTTTAGCCTGCAAAACGGTGGCCTCCAGCACTGAAAATCGTGTCACCAAAGGATAAGCGGTCCAGAGAAGAGATATATTAAAGAAATTTCCTTGCAATAAAAAAGTTTATAAAGAAGTTGTAAACTAGTAAGAAAATTTCAGTCGGGCAACCCGACTTACATAAACCATCACCCTCAGTAAACAAAAAAATTTCTGTTATATTGATATTATTACTCGATTTCTAAAGTGGGCGGAGTGGTACATTTGTATGGGAGGTACCAGAAGGGGCGTGTCTAGACTTCCGGATTTGTTCTCCAAAACTTTATCCTGCTTGAACTTTACTAAATACAGAATGTGGGCACGATCGAGTTAGTTCTATTAATAATATTAATTTATTTCTAAAGTGGGCGGTACCAGATGTGTACGGGAGGTACCAGATGGGGCGTGGTAGACTTCCAGTTTTTTTCTCAAAAACTGTTTTACTAAAATAAAGAATTAGAGTACGATCGCGTTGGATTTATTGATATTACTACTCCATATCTAAAGTGGGCGGAAAAGTACATTTGTATGGGAGGTACCAGAAGGGGTGTGGGTAGACTTCCAATATTTTTTCTAAAACTTTATCCTGTTATAACTTAACAAAATACATAAATTGGGCACGATCGCGTTAGTTCTATTAATCATATTAATTGATTTCTAAAGTGGGCGGTACCAGATGTGTATGGGAGGTACCAGATGAGGCGTGGTAGACTTCCAGTTTTTTCCCAAAAACTGTATACTGCTATAGCTTTACTAAAATAAAGACTTTGGGTACGATCGCCTTGGATTTATTGATATTACTACTCCATATCTAAAGTGGGCGGAAAAGTACATTTGTATGGGAGGTACCAGAAGGGGTGTGGCTAGACTTCCAATATTTTTTCCAAAACTTTATCCTGTTATGACTTAACAAAACACAGAATTTGGGCACGATCGCGTTAGTTCTATTAATAATATTAATTGATTTCTAAAGTGGGCAGTACCAGATGTGTATGGGAGGTGCCAGATGGGGCGTGGTAGACTTCCAGTTTTTTTTCTCAAAAACTGTATCCTGCTATAGCTTTACTAAAATAAAGAATTTGGGTACGATCGCCTTGGATTTATTGATATTACTACTCCATATCTAAAGTGGGCGGAGTGGTACATTTGTATGGGAGGTACCAGAAGGGGCGTGGCTAGACTTTAAATATTTTTTCTAAAACTTTACCCTGTTATAGCATTACTAAATATAGAATTTGGGAATGATTGAGTTCGATGTATTTATATTATTACTCGATTTCTAAAGTGGGCGGTATTGTACATTTGTTTGGAAGGTTCCAGAAGGGGCGTGGCCATGTAACCCATTTTCAATACCGTAAGTAGTTTTGGGGAAATATTAACTCATGCAAAATTTCAAAACATTTGGTTGCGTCTTTCGAAAGTTATCGTGCGAACCAGCCGGACAGCAGACAGATAGACGGACATGGCTCAAACGACTTAAAAAGTTCTGAATCGAATTTGGTTCAAAGAAACCTAGGGTCTAAAGTCACTCCTTCTATGTGTTACACTTTTGGGTCGTATTAAATGATATATACCCTCATCCCTAAGGATGATGGTATAAAAACTGAGTACTGAACCATTTTCTCAAATTTCTTTTTTTATTTGAAAGTACAATCCTTCCGGTTAATAATGGAAAATAATTTCATTCAAATGACTGCATCGGCTGGCCATGCAGTAGCCTACACGATCGGTCCAATTTTTAAGCACATTATCGATTCTTAACAACTATATTAAATAGTGGCTTTAGACGATCACACAATATGCTGGAAAGGACCTTGTACTAAATTGGTAATAGGCTTATTTCACGGTAGTCCTTCACTCAATACGATCTCCTTTCTTGTATATAGGACATATCAGACTGAGACTCTAATCTCTGAGCATGCTCTTCTGTAGCCAGATGTTCTCCATGCCTCTAACCGATACAATTTGGTAGAACGCTGATAAAAAAATCCATACTAAAAACTACTACAGTGTAATTGGCGTGATACCTTCGCGCTTGCCAAATATCCATTATTGTCCTAGCAGGAGAGAAGTTAAGTAACATTGTATTTTCACCTAATCTTCTGATATAGATTTCGGGTTACACCTCCATCCCTGTTTCTCTCGCAATCCTTGCTTTGCTGTTCTTTCCATTGAAGTTTTTTCCCTTTAGTTCCCTGTTTGCCTATCTGATTTTCTCCGTGTGAAATTTCTAACAGTCCAGGTTACAATAGGCTGTAGCGTTGTCCAGTATGAAATTTTCTTTTCTGCAGACGCTTTGTGACACTCATTAACATACCAGGGATTGGCGTAATGATGTTTTTTTGTATATCCAAGTACGATTGCTGCGGCAGTTGCCATGAAATGCGCAATATGATGTCACTGTATATCATATTCACTAAATTTTTCCTATACTGTCTAGTACAATCGCTTTAATTTTCATTAAAATACGAATATTTTTGTAGATTTGGCAACGACTTACTCATAACCAAAATTAATGCCAACGTTGAGAAACACTTCTAAGTGTTGGTCTCAGCTATTCAGTGTCTTTGCTAAATGATCAATCGTTTACTTTTAACGATTCCTAAAAGTATGCTTTAAAATAATATATACTTGTAGTAGAAACTCATTTGTGCTATTCAAACTATGATCAACAATATAAACAATGATTTGAATAACAATAAAATAATAAAAATAAAAGTTAAGTAATTACTTTGTACTGAACCCCACCTATGAAAATTGCCCTCAATTATATTCAGCCCCTTTAGGAGAGTATTTAGATCAGCTGTTGGCAACCACATAGCCACCGGTGACTAATTATAATCTGCTTTTCATAAGTACACAACACCAATGGCACCAAAACTCTCAATAATGCATTGAATTTATTATGAATTTATAATTAAAATAAAATCAGGTATTATTAACTACTTTGTCACAATGTAACAAAAGCCAAACAGTCTTCCCTCATAAAGCCGATCACTGATTTAGATCAAAGTCAATACTTGAACATCAAGAGACTTTCTAAAACTTATATCTCTTACCTTTCCTTTCCATAATTTACATATGGGATACACTCTTGCATATGAGGGAGTTAACATACTTTTATTTTTAGACTCTCTTTCAACAAGTGACGATTACATTTAATTTTTGGCCAGACATAGCAAGACACAAACAACCATAATATGTGTTTGTGTGTGTAGCTAATAAAAGATGTGAAAAATTATTTAATAAATTTAATAAACCTAATTTGTAAAACGACCATAATGTGTGCGCGCTCATATCAAGCATTGACTCTAAGCTACTTCTACACTATTCATATAAACACTTGTCGTATAATTTCAACATAATTTAGGTCTAAAGATAACTATGCAAACACACATTTACCCATATACATAGAATGGAGCATAAGTATTTTTAGAATAAATCCTAAATTTGTGCAATTATCGTGTGGAAATCTCCGAGCATAAAAAAGTGCGCCAGTAGTGTCTTTATACACTTATCTTCAATTTGTCGTGAACTACACCTAAGAGTGTTTTGTAAATTTACTCTCTCTCTCTCTTTCTCTGTCGATCACTCTCTATTTGTGTGTTTTGGCGTCTCTTACCTAGTGACGCCTTTAAGTGGGAGATGATCCGTCTGTGATAATCATTTGTAAGTTTATTTTCCTATATCAGCTCAGCTTTGCTGTTTTCTGTAATGCAAAAATTGTAACTAATTTACGCGTTTGTAATGGGATTCTTTATTTGTTTATATTTGATGCGAAGGTTTCGAAATGTTGGGATTTTTTCAAACGACGACAGTGCGTGGCACGGGAACGTGAGACAATTGGAATGTTAGCGCAAGACTAAAATCAATGGCAAAAAAATGATCGCGAAGGTTCAATGACTTGTAAGGGCCAATAGTTTGAAGGGGTTAGTGACCTCAGGGGGTCGATGATCGCGAGGGTTCAATGACCTCGAAGGGTCAGTGACTTCAAGGGGTCAGTGTCTTCCAGGCGTCAATCTTCAAGGGCTTAGAGACACCTTAAGATTTTATGGACCTTGGGGGGCCAATGACATATACGGGTCAGTGACCTTGGGGGGTCAATGATCTTAAGGAGTCAATAACCTCTAGGGTGAATGACCATGATTGGTCAATAACCTCAATGATGAATGATCATGAAGGGTCAAAGACCTCAATGATCTCAAAGGGTTATTGATGGCGAGTGTTTAATGTCTCGAGGGGTCAGTGACGTCCAGGCTTCAATGTCTTCAATAGGTCAGAGACATTTCAAGAGTCAATGGATCTTGAGGGGCCAATGACCTAGAGGGGTGAGTGACCTTTGGGGGGTCAATGACCTTAAGGGGTCAATAACCTCAAGGGTGAATGATCATGAAGGGTCAATGACCTCTTGAGTGAATATTCATGAAGGGTCAATGACCTCAAGGAGTCAGTGACATTGAGATGTCTGCGGCATCAAGTGGTCAGTGACAGCAAGGGTCAGTGGTGTCAATAATCTCAAGAGTCAATGACCTCAAGGGGTCAATAACCTAAATGAATCAGCGACATTGAGAGGTCAGTGACATGAAGGGGTCAGTGAACTCAAGGGGTCAGTGATCTTAAAGCCAGCGAACTTAAGGGCTCAGGGATCTTAGTGAAATCTGGGGGTCAGTGATCCCAACGAGTCATTGACCTCTAGAGGTTAGAGGTTAATGGTCTTGGAAGGGTTTTACAACTTCGAATGGTAAATAACGATTTTAAAAAAAGGCAACAACTATGAGGAGTCAACGGACATGAGTCTTAGCGGAAATGAGAATCTTTGGTCTTGAAGGCAGTAACCTTGAGGATCACTCATCTTGTGGGTTCACTAACTTAACCGCAAGGGTCAATGGGCTTGAAGAGTCCATGTCCTCAAGAGTCAATGATCTCAAGAATCAATGACCTCAATAATATCAAGAGCTCAATGACCTCTAGAGGATAATGAATTGAAAGGGTCAATGGATGTTAGAGGTCAATGACCTTAAGGAGGGAGTTATAACTTTGGAAGGTCAATAATTTTCGGAAAAGGCAATGAAGGCAAATACTGTGAAGATTCAATGAAAATGAGTGTTAACAGCCTTGAGGGTCAGTGGTCTTAAGGGCAGTGACCTTGAGGATCAATGACCTTGTGGGTTCACGGACTTAGCTTCAAGAGTCAGTGACCTTGACAATGATTTCAAGAGTCAATGACTTCAGGGGTTCCACGGTCTCAAGCGCTTAATGACTCCTAGGGGTTAATGAATTGAAAGGGTCAATGAATGTTAGAGGTCATTGATCTTGGAAGGGTTTTACAACTTTGAAACGTCAATGATTTTGGGAAAAGGCAATAACTATGAAGAGTCAATGAAAATGGGTGTTAACAGCATTGAGGGTCAGTGGTTTTAAACCCAGTCACCTTGAAAATCAATGGCCTTGTGGGTTCACTGACAACCTCAAGAGTCAATGACCTTGAAGAGTCAATGACCTTGAGGAGTCAATGACCTAAGGGTTTCTATCATCTCATAAACCTTGAGGATCAATGACCTTGTAGGTTCACTGACTTAAGAGTCAGTGACATCAAAGGTCAATGATCTCAAGTGCCAATGTCTTTGATGAGTCAATGACTTCAAGAGTCGATACGAATGACCTTGGAACGGATTTAAAACTATGAAAGGTCAATGATTTTCGGAAAAGGCAATAACTATAAGGAGTCAATGGACATGAGTGTTAACGGCCATAAGGATCATTAGTCTTGAAGGCAGTAAACTTTAGGATCAATCACCTTGTGGGTTCACTGACTTTTTACGGGTTCATCAATAACAGTCAAGCCAAAGTGAAGTGCATCGGATTGGCAAGTGAAGTATCCATATAAAGACCGCATATACATAAAAGCGTTGTTATTGATGCCATCTTTCATAAGAAAAATACAGGAACAAAATAGGTTCACACATTACAGACATCATCCACAACATAATTAACTTATTTTTATACATAAAGGTTTAAGGTTAAAAATTAAATTAACTTCAACATGACCGTTCGTATAGTTCAACTGAAAACCTTTCCCATAAAGCCAGTAATGTCATCCAAAAAACCCATTGCAATGTACTTAATATTTTTGTAATACAAGGCTAACACACAGACACATACAGCGATTTGTATGTTTATATAGAACTTCAGCGGTAAGTTTTGTTTTACACCATGCCAATATTATCAATTAATTATTTCAGCATTTAAGTCATCTTATCTTAACTATTCAAAGCAAAAATTACATTGGATGGTGGACCCTTGTCACCATCCTATGACCAGCACTGTATGGCAAGATCACCGACTAACTAAATCAAAATCTTCGCTTATTACTGTTACTTTAGACATAGTATGTATGTATATACACATACATGTGTTAGGTCTGAGCAATGATTTTTTTCGCATTCTAAGTATACGTACGTTGTGACAGACAGACTGATCGCAGTGAGTGTATAAGGAAATTAGTTTGAAATTTAAGTGAATAAGAAGAAATGCAAATGGTTGCTTCAACTTAGTTACGGCTTGAGAACGACAACGAATGGACACATAATCGGAAGGGATGCAAATGTACAGTGATGAAAAGACGGAGAAAGAAAAAGTGAACTTAAACGGAACGGAAACCCAAATAGAACTCATAGCAATAGGAAAGCATATTTGAAAGGAAGGAAGATAAAAAAGTAAAAACGGGCCAACGATCAAGAGCAAGAAAAAGGATATAATACATCCTAAAAATATAAACATAAGAAAAGTGTACAGTTTGTGCAAAAAAAAAATGTAAATTGGGGAAACTCCTAAAAAATACCCATAAGAGAGTTAAGGTCTCGTAAAAGTCCTTTAAAAAGGATTTTTAATAAAACACCGGTGATCAGTTAAAATCAACAACCAGAGTGTAAAGGCTGTTGATTATTTGAATTAACGATCAGTGATAAGTGTAAAAAGTACAGATTGTTTGTACAAGATCTTAATTAAATCTGATCTAAATTATTTAAATTCAGAAATACATACGATCACGATCCTTTGCAAATATTGTGACTGTGTTATTCTAAAAAAATATCCTGTAACAAAGAATTTATAAAAAAATTAGTGTTTCCTAATAATTTCCACAAAATGAATGTCGACGAGGTCCGCAAAAGTCTCCAAACCTTTGGTTGGGCTGACTATCTTGTGTTCGTTCTTATGCTGGCCAGCTGTGTCGCCATTGGTATCTATTTCGCCTTGCAAATGCGTCGCAAATCTCAAAAGAGCGATGATTTAACGAACAAGGAAGCAGAGGATGATTATCTGGTGGGTGGTAGAAAAATGGAAATTTTTCCCATAGCCATGTCGCTGATATCAAGGTGAGTGTAAGAAGCAAGTAAAAAAAATAGTTTTGAAAAAAATATCAAACAAATTATAAGAGCTCAAGGTCCTTGGTATAGTATTTTGTGCTTGGAAGGACATTAAAAGATACCGAGAGGCCTTTAAAGTGAAAAAAGTAAAATCTTTCAAATATTTAATAAAAGTATGGAAAAAGTTTATACTTCTATATTCATGTATGTTAACGCGATACCCATCTGCAACTTTTAAAACAATAGACAAGGACAATAAAAAGGGCTAAGATCCTTAAAATAGTCCTACAAATAAAAATTTCTAGAATGAGAATTTTAAAAAATTTTGGAAGAAAGTTTGTACATTTATTTTTAAGAATTTTGCGCGCCATAACAGTCTGAAGTTATGAAAAAAATTTTTGAGCACATTGGAATAGACTAAGGCAGAAAATTTTTCTTGCATCTACCGTTGATGTATTTAAAATTTGTTTGTACATGTTTGGGTTAACTTTGACACTCATATTAAACAAGACTGCAGTCCTTGAAATCATGTAAAACATTTCAAGGACACTGAAGGAGCCCTACAGAACTTAGAACGCAAAAAGATAAATCTGGCATAAAATTTTTAAACCGTACACATTACAAAATTTTTAGTTCATTGATTTGGGACCCACTTCTGAGAAAGGGACTCACAACACATGAAAGTAGCCCCAAAAATAAGAAGTATTACTGTGTTAATAAACATTTAAAAAAAGCCGCTCCGCCTTAGAAATCACCAGGGCCAACACAAATATGCACGAAAAAACTAAAAATATGCGCATTAGATAAGCACGAAAAACATTCAAAAATTCCTTTAAAACTGATAAAAAAATGCAGAATAAATGTTGAATCTAATTAATTTTATTCACTGAATACATTTAATTTTTAATAAAAAATTCATCAAAAATAGTTAAAAATAAAAAAGTTTTTTTTTTTTAAATAAATTTCATAAGATTCAGACTATTAATTAATTACTCTACAGTGAAAAAATTACATGAGGTTTTTTGACTAACACTTCTGTATATTTCGGTCGCTATGAATTCAATTGTATACTTAATATTTTATTGTATAATAAATATTATGTATACGCCGTCACCGCAATTTCATTTCATGAACATTTTTTCAACGTAATATATCTTTTTGCAAAGCCTTCTGCATTAAAAAGCCACTTGTCATATTTGAAAATGTAAAAGCTTAATTACTGTTTCTATTTAAAAGTACGAATTGCTTCAGTCTCCTCACCGTTACTCTATTCCACAACTAACGTCCTTTAAATAGTATTGTGATGGTGGCAACGCAACGCTAGGTAGAGCTCATTGAAATATTTGACGACGGAAAGGATCCTTAGTATAAACACAAAAATAAAATTTTGAGGAAAATCATAGAGATTATCTTCCCATCTTAAAGTAATAAACATATAAAATATTTATGAAAAGTTAAAAAAATCTGAAAACCCCAAAATATGCTTTTATATGCATAAACCTCCAAAACATGCCTGTAAGTCTGTAATATGCATTTGCATATGCACGTATGCATTGCATACTTTTGTTGGCCCTGGAAATCACCATTGTCATAATTTACATCTAAAGAATTCCACACTTCTAGTCAATAATTGATACCTCTCTCATTTGACCGCCACTCTTTTCATTGTAAATAATTTGAATGCTACTAAGGAAATAAATCTTAGTTTAATTTTACTACCGAGCGTCTGTATAATTCATAAAATATTTCGTACTAAAATGTAATATCTCAATTTAGGGAAATTAACACGATTGTGTGTCCGCAACTATAGCGTATAGCTACACGTGCCTAATTATGGCGCGTCGATGTGTCTCACGCCTTTGACTGCAAATATGTGTACAGACAATCTTTTGTACTTTACCTTAGGCAATGCCCTAACAAGGTAAGGTATGAGTGCCGTTAGCACACTTAACATTTGGTGTACAGCACAAGGTCACTAAACTACGTGCTATTTTTAAAATTTCAGACCTAGATCTGTATTAGGGCTGACGTCATTAACACAGTACAACACATGATTATGGGACTCAATTTTGAGAATTGCACGTAAAAGTAGGCCCATAAATAAGAACATCTGCATCATTCGTTTTGTCAAGTTGGCTGCATTAGTAATATAATAGCCATACGAATATTTTTGATCAAAATTTTTTCTTATATAGCGGTTTTGATTTTTTTTTAAATGTCAAGGACATAATCGCTATCAATTGTCCTGCACAAACATTTCCATAATTTCAGATTGTTAATACAAGCGACATAGTTAAGCATAAAAGAGAGAAATTTCTCCAACCAGTTGAAAAAAAATTTCCAACATAATATTTGGATGGCAAAATAACCTTATTCCAACTCAAGGACCTTCTTGTAAACTTTTGAAGATCGTGACATATTTAAAAAATTGTTGATTGCCATTCCGGGCAATATAGTAGAATAGAAAGAATTTTAACCCCAATAATTTTTATGGCAAAGTGGACTTTTTGTTATTTTAAGGACTTTATTGCCTTTCAATGTCCGTAATTAATTTCCATAATTTAAGATTACCGTTGCATGTAACATTTCTAATTTTTAATGTGTAAACTTATTCCAAATTACTATAAAATAATTTCAATTTTATCATCTGTAGGGCAGACTAGACTTCCTGTCATTTCAAGGACCTCATACATGTTCAATACCCAGGCGAATTTTTCCAAAATTTCATGTTGCCATGGAGAGTATCATAGTTTAATATAAAATTGAAGTAGAAAGGGAAATTTTTCAAAAAAAAAATTAAAACTTATCATCTGTTTGTCATAGGTCAAGGACCTATGCCAGGGGCATACAATCCTTTCGTCATTCACAAAAATTTTACCATAATTTTCGATTTCTAATACCATGTGTACACATTTCAAACTATTCTCTCAAACTATTAAAAGTTTATTTAGCGGAGGGCGCTTTTGTGTAGTTTCAAGGACCTTAAACACTTTCGCTGTATCGGAATTTTTTTCGTATTTAATCATTGTCTTGAAAAGTATCACAGTTTATTGTAATTTTGTATTTGTATGACTGAGGCCTTTCGATGGCATTTTAGGTATCTTGGCTTCCTCAAATATCCTTAAAACTTTAACCATAATTTCAGATTGTCATCGCGGTTTATATAGTGAAGTTTAAAGAAGTAATTTTA
Organism: Muscina levida; assembly: GCA_964034835.1. Lineage (NCBI taxonomy): Eukaryota > Metazoa > Arthropoda > Insecta > Diptera > Muscidae > Muscina > Muscina levida. The sequence goes on from OZ035882.1 coordinate 141,286,374, forward strand.
TTTCAAATTATTATGGTTTATTGCGGAGTGTACTTATTTGCCATTTCAAGGAACTTATACTTTTTCATTGCTGTCGAAATTTTTTCCAAAATTACAAATTGTCGCAAAGAGTATCACATTTAAATTTCAACGTACGTTAAACTATATGATATTTTTATAAAAAAAAACCATACTTTCCTTCATTTGTTTGGCTGACTGCACCTGTTTGCTGTTTTAAGGATCTTGGCCTTTCTCAAAGTCCTTAAAACTTTAACCATAATTTCAGATTGTCATCGCAGGTTACTTAGTAAACATAATAAAATTAATTTTATTTCAAACTATAAAATTATGTTTCAAATCTGGCGTTTTCAAGACGAAGTGCCAGTTTTTAAAATTTCAAGGACCTTATACACTTTTAATGTTGTCGAAATTTTTTCCATAATTACATACTGTTATGGATAGAATCATACGTATATAACAATGAAAGAGAGGGGGATTTTGTTAATTTTTTTTTTTTTTTTGTTATTTGTCATTTGTTTAGCTGACTGCACCTGTTTGCTAATTTAAGGACCTTGGCCTCTTTCAATATCCGTAAAACTGAATTTAAAATTTAAGATTGTCATCGCCAGTTATTTATAGCATACATTTTAAAAATAATTTTATTCCAAACTATAAAATTAGGTTGAAAATTTTGTATTATTAAGGCGAAGTCCCTTTTTGCTATTTCAAGGACCTGATGGACTTTCTTTGTTTTTCCATAATAACATACTATCATGCTACGAATTATTGTTTAATATAACAAAATGAAAGAGAGGGGAACTTTGTTACAACTTTTTTTTTATTTGTCGTTTGTTTGGCTGACTACACTTGTTTGCTATTTTAAGGATCTTGGCCCCTTTGAATGTCCGTAAAACTTTAACTACAATTTCATATTTTCATCGTGGTTATTATAGTTAACTATAAAAAAGTAACATTATTTTAATCTATTAAATTATGTTTCAAATTTGTAATTTCTATGGCCGAGAGCTGTTATTTGATATTACAAGGACATTACAATAAAAAACAGTCAGTCTGTCATACTTTTACAAAAAACTTATTAATTTGTAATTTCGGACGTTTTTTCGTTCTCTTTTTATACCATCACCCTTAGGGATGAAGGTATATATCATTTGATACGACCCAAAAGTGTAACACATAGAAGGAGTCACTTTAGACCCTAGGTTTCTTTGAACCAAATTCGATTCATGACTTTTTAAGTCGTTTGAGCCATGTCCGTCTGTCTGTCTGTCTGTCTGTCTGTCTGTCTGTCGGGTGGCTGTCCGGCTGGTTCGCACGATAACTTTCGAAAGACGCAACCAAATGTTTTGAAATTTTGCACGAGTTATTATTTTCTCAAAACTACTTACGGTTTTGCAAATGGGCTACATGGCCCCGCCCCTTCTGGTACCTCCCATACAAATACATCATTCCGTCCTCTTTAGAAATCGAGTAATAATATCAATACACCCTAGGGGATCGTCCCCAAATTCTGTATTTAGTAAAGCTATAACAGGATAAAGTTTTGGAAAAAATTTTGAAAGCCTAGCCACGCCCCTTCTGGTACCTCCCATACAAATCTACCTTTCCGCCCACTATAGAGATGGAGAAATAATATCAATAAATTAAACGTGATCGTACCCAAATTCTATTTTGAGTAAAGCTATAACAAGATAAAGTTTTAGAGAAAAAAATTGGAAGTCTATTCACGCCCCATCTGGTACCTCCCATACACATCTGGTACCGCCCACTTTAGAAATCGATTAATATTATTAAAAGACCTAACGCGATCGTGCCCAAATTCTGTATTTGGTAAAGTTTAAGCAGGATAAAGTTTTGGAGAAAAAATCTGGAAGCCTAGACACGCCCCTTCTGGTACCTCCCATACAAATGTACCACTCCGCCCACTTTAGAAATAGGGTAATAATATCAATACACTCGACACGATCGTGCCCAAATTCTGTATTTTGTTATAATATAACAGGACAAAGTTTTGGAGAAAAAATTGGAAGTCTAGACACGCCCCTTATGGTACCTCCCATACAAATGTACCTTTCCGCCCACTTTTGGGATGTAGTAATAATATCAGTACACCCAACGCAATCGTGCGCAAATTCTGTATTTAGTAAAGCTATAACAGGATAAAGTTATGGAGAATAAATCTGGAGCCTAAACACACCCCTTCACGTACCTCCCATATAAATGTACCACTCCGCCCAATTTCGAAATCGAGTAATAATATCAATAAAAGAGAAAATTATTTGTTTTACTGAGGGTAAGGGTAAATGTAAATGTAAGTCGGGTTGCCCGACTGAAACTTTCTAACTGGTTTTAATTACAAATCGATTATTTTCAATAACTCAAGACTTAAACAATATATTATATTGGGTGATGGTATTTATCAGTCAGTTTAACTGACTGAAATTTCTGTACTGGTTTATATTTCAGTTTAAGATTTAGACGGAGATTAAGTGTATTCCATGCTACAGGATTGTTATCGGTGGTGACACAGTCAAATAAAAAAACTGTCAGTCTACCATACTTTTACCAAAAAACATATTAATTTATAATTTCGTTCATTTTTCAGCTCATTAGTTTCATAGACATCCTTCAAAATTTTTACAATAATGTCAAATTGTCAGCAATTATGTATTTTCCTTAACTTTTTCAAATAAAAAAAAAATATTTCCTGTTTGTTTAGGGGGCCTGGTTATTTTTTGCCAATTCAAGGACTATGCTATCCTTGCTACTTTTTACATAATTTGACGCTGTCATAGCAATCAAAGTCCTGAGATGTAAGGTGTAATTACTTGTCAAACTTATACAAAAAAAAATTGATTTACTATGCATAGGAATTTTTTTTCTATTTCAAGGATATGACATATTCTACCTATTATATCTTTTAAATGTTATCCATATTTTCAGATTGTCATAGTATTTAACTTTCTTAAATTTAAAGTTCAATTTCTTGTCAAGCTGTTACAAAAGAAAATTTAATTTTTAGTTAATACAATGTATTGGTCATTTGTTGCCATTTCAAGGACCTTAGTTCCTATCTTTGCCAATTTTTTCCATAATGTCATATAATGATTGCGATTAACTTAATAATATATCAAATGTGTTTTGACACGAAATTTGTAATTTCTGAGATAGACAGTTTTTTTTTGATTTCAAGGACATTGGTTCAACATCACTGAAATCATTTTCATTATTATAGTTTGCTGTAGCTTTTAATATACAACAGAATATAAAAATATTATAAACTTGTATAAAACTAAAATTTTTTTAGACTGTACGATGGATTTTGTTTGGCCACTTCAAGGACCTTTGTTGCTGTCCTGGCAAATTTTTTTATAAATTCTCATTCGAAAAAGGGATTATGGTATTGATGAAGTTTTTTTTTAAAGCATATCTATTTCCCAAACTTTTACAACAACAAAAAAAATTGTTAAGCGTACGATGGACTGGAATGCCTTTTGGTCTATTAAGCTCCTTCATTCCAATTCTTGCAAATTTTTCCATAATTTTAGATTGTTATGAAGATTAACGTTCTTAGAGCACATATTTATCCAAACATTTACAACAAAAAACAAAATTTTGTAAAGCGTACGATGGACTGGCATTCTTTTTGGCCTATCAAGGACCTTCATTGCTATTCTTGGAAATTTTTCCATAATTTTAGATTGTCATTAAGATTATCTGTGAAGTGTAAAGTTTTATTTTTTTTTTGTGCAATGGACTGGACGTTTTTCTATCCTTTGAAAGACCTTTGTTCATATCCTGGCAAATATTTCTATTATATAATTTCAGATAGTCATCACCACTAACATCCTTATAGTCGATGTGCAAACTGTCCCCATCTTTTACAAACAAAAATTGAAATTTGTACGATGGACTGGTCTCTTTATTTAGCCATTTCAAGGGCCTCAGTTCCTATCCTTGTAAATGTTTCCTTTATTTTCAAATAGTCGTCAGGATTAATGTGCTTGTATATAAAAATTCATTATTTAACTAAACTTTGACAAACAATAGTAAAATGGACATGACTTTTTTGCCATTTCAAGGACCTTGGTGCCTAACAATGTCCTGGAAAATTTTCAAAAATTTAACATTATCATGGCAAAAGTTGATACGACCAAGTTTTATAATTTTACAGCCGATTCAAAGTATTGAAATCTTGTAAAGACATGTGGGCATATCAGCTTTTTATATCCTCACCATACGAGTAGGAGGGTATATATCGTTTTATACGACCCAAAAGTGTAACACATAGAAGGAGCTATGTTACACCCTAGGTTTCGTTGAACCAAATTCGATTCAAGACTTTTTTTAAGTTATTTGAGCCATGTCCGTCAATCTGTCTGGCTGTTCGGCTGATATGCACGATTACTTTCGAAAGGCGCAACCAAATGTTTTGATACTTTGCACTTGTTAATACTTCCTCAAAATGATGTTGCAAATGGGCAACATGGCTACGCTCCTTCTAGTACCTCCCATACATATGTACCACACCTTCCACTTTAAAAATCGGGTAATAACATTAATACACCCAAGTCTATTTTGCCCAAATTTTGTATTTTGTTGAGCTATAATGGGATAAAGTTTTGGAGACAAAACTCGTAGTCTAACCACGCCCCTTTTGGTAACTCTTATACAAATGTAACATTCCGGCCACTTTAGAGATGAAGTAGTTATATCAATACACTCGACACGATCGTGCCAAAATTCAGTATTTTGTTAAGCTATGAAGCAGGATAAAGTTTTGGAGAAACTAACTGTAAGTATAGCCATGCCTCTTCTGGTACCTATCATACAAATGCACTTTTCCGCCCACTTTAGAGATGGAGTAATAATATCAGTACAACCAACGCGATTGTGCCATAGTCTGTATTTAGTAAAGCTAAATCAAGATAAAGTTTTGAAAAAACAAACTGGAAGTCTAGGCATGCCCCTTCTGATACCTCCCATACGAATGTTCTCCGCCCACTTTAGAAATCGGTTAATAATATCAACACATCCAACGCGATCGTTCCCAAATTCTATACTTAGTAAAGCTATAGCAGGATAAAGTTTTGGAGACAAAACTCGTAGTCTAGCCACGCCCCTTGTGGTAAATCTTATACAAATAATAGCTTTTCCGGCTCGCGTTGCTTCACCCGATTTTCTTAAGAATTAAAGCAGTCCTGGTAAATTCAAAGGAACAAACACCCCGCTAAAAGTATGAATTTTAAAATAAACTTTCGTATCGCACAACTAAAATGGACTGGTACCCCCTCTAATTCTATAGGAAACTTGCCCATATACGATTAAAGCTTTAGCCGTTTGGTCTGGGTGATGACACAAGTTTTTTCCCTTTTCGGCCTTTTTACTCCTAAATGTTCGAATTTCTAAAATTTCCATCTGGCGGAATTCTAAATCTAAAGCGAGCAATTTTATAAACGTTTTGTAGTACCAGTTTTATTCATATAATTATATTATACCATTAGTTTTGTCTGGGCGACAGTACAATTTTTATCCCCTTTTAATTTGTTTACCCAGAAATATCGAATTTCAAAGGAACCTCAAATCCAATTTGATAGTAAGCATTTTTGTGATTATAGCATTAGTTGATTATTTTTTGGTGATGGTGTAGCTTAGCTGTATGTCCAAATTTAATCATCCTATCTACAGCCATTTCACCTATCACTTAGTCAAGCAATTTCTATTAATATGACCGACAAAAGGGGCGTGGCACCGCCAATTTCCCAGCGAAACGTAATCCCCAATGTACTATGTATGTAGAAAATGTCATCTTCATACGTTGCATGGCTCTTAAAATCTGACCGATTGATATTTTGGTTTGTGTGGGCGGTGCCATGCCCCTTTGTCTTATTATGTTTTCATGTAGCCTATGATAGAGGCCCTACGGATAGTACAACGCAGTGAAAATTTCATTGCAATCGGTCCATTTTTTTCGCCCAGATAACGATTTTTTTCAAAAAGGGCGTGGCACCGCCTATTTTCCAGCGAGACGCATACCTCCCAGTACCAGTAACATATGTGGCAAGTCTCATCTTCATACCTCTAATGGCTCTTGAGATATGACCGATTGAAATTTTCGTTTGTGTGGGCGGTGCCATGCCCCTTTGTCTAATTATGGTTTCATGTAGCCTATGATAGAGGCCCTACGGATAGTACTACGCAGTGAAAATTTCATTGCAATCGGTCCATTTTTTTCGCCCAGATAACGATTTTTTCAAAAAGGGCGTGGCACCGCCTATTTTCCAGCGAGACGCAGTCCTCCCAGTACCAGTAACATATGTGGCAAGTCTTACCTTCATACCTCTAATGGCTCTTGAGATATGACCGATTGAAATTTTCGTTTGTGTGGGCGGTGCCATGCCCCTTTGTCTAATTATGTTTTCATGTAGCCTATGATTGAAATTTTCGTTTGTGTGGGCGGTGCCATGCCCCTTTGTCTAATTATGTTTTCATGTAGCCTATGATAGAGACCCTTTGGATAGTCTTACACAATGAAAATTTCATTGCAATCGGTCCATTTATTTCGCTAACGATTTTTTCAAAAGGAGCGTGGCACCGCCCATTTTCCAGCGAGACGTAATCCTCTTTGCATAAATAACATATGAAGCAAATCTCATCTTCATACCTCTCATGGCTCTTCAGATATGACCGATTGAATTTTCGGTTTATGTGGGCGGTGCCACGCCCCTTTGTTTAATTATGTTATCATTTAGCCTATAATAGGGACCCTATGAACAATATCACACAAAGAAAATATAGTTGCTATCGGTCCATTTATTTGGCCAATATAACCATTTTTTAAAAAGGGGTGTGGCACCGCCCTCTTTTCCAAACAAAGTATTTTTTCTTATACGTCCGATTTACGTACCAAATCTTGACTTTGTACCTAAAATGGTTTAAAAGTTACAGCCATTTCAAAATTCTAGTTGTATGGAGCGGTACCACGCCTATTTTACACCCTTTCAGTCCGAATTTCCAAAAATCCCGTCTTAGTGCTCGCCTACTTCATAAAAGGAACCTACATTCCAAATTTCACGGTTATAGCTTCAGCTGTTTGGGCTGGGGAGTGATCAGTCAGTCACTATATATATAAAATATATAGATAGATCAATATACTGGAAAATTGTATGTTTTACTGAGAGTGAGGGTAGATGATAGTCGAGTTGCCCGACTGAAAATTTCTTATTGGTTTTTATTGGCATTTCTAGCACCTTGGCCCTTTTTATTTATAAAAATCCAACTTGCAACACCTTGCTTTGAAATTGCTCATCGTTCACTAGAAATTTGATTTCTCCTACGCTACAAATTTGTTACATTTTATTTGCCCCCCCAGTCGGTTTTATTCTTCGTATTCGTTGTGTTGCTCTAATTGAAGATTTCATTCATAATCCAAAATTTAAATTCTCATTCTTTTCAAACATATTCAAATTTGCCATATTATCCATAAATTCTCATAGTCTTATTCTTCATTCATTCCGCCAACGAATTAGTTTACATATCAAAGTCATTTATTAATTATAGCCACAGTAGGGAAGCGCACACAATAACTGTCACCTAAAATGAGGGAGGGCCACACATATGGGGGACAGAACACAAGGCAATGAACGAAAGTTGGAAATTATTAGGGAATCATGTTAGAGTTATACGAAATCTAGAAAATATGTATTGAAAGTGTTGGCTGCAGATAAAGCAGGTTATCATCTCATATTGATCTTGAGAAGACAGGTGCTTGATTTTGCTTACTTCCCCTAACCCTTTAAGGATATACATTTCAGTTGAAACGAATTTTTTATATTCCTAAATGAAAACCCTCATTTCACTTTTATATGACACATACCATTGCCATATGCTGGCTAGCATATCTGGATAAATAAATACATAAAACATCACATTCTGAGTTTCATAGCTTTGTGTCTGCTTAGTGTGTGAGCCCCGCTTACAGATCTACAACAAGATATTTTGCAATAAATACCCATTGTAGTTATGAATATGACATAAGCTATACATACACTACGTGTGCTAGTTAGTGACATTATAAGCTTGTGCCACCGCTTGAGGTTTTCATCATCATCATCATCGTAGTGATCAAATAATGACTGGAAGTGTAAGAGAAGAGCCCTACAAAAACACAAACTCAATGTACGGAAGTCACTCCAACGTAATATAAAACTGTGTCGCTATGTTAAAATCTACAGTAACGGGTTTTAGAATTTGATGGTGAAATCCCCACAAATTGTGGTCTTTCTGGTCAAAGTTCAAATAATTAATTAATTATGATTAAAATCATATTTAAATTGCAAAATTAATGAAAAAAAAACAAACAAATAAGTTAAAATTTTTTAATTCATTCAAATATTTCTATGAATTTTTTTTGCAAGATTTTTTTTTATTCTTAATTAGTCATACAAATTATCATAGTTGACATTTTCATGGTGGTGTGTAGTTTTGTTTGTTATTTTAAAGATATAATGCAACATAATTTTTCCATAATTTCTTATTTCTATTTTCTCGTAATTTTCATAATTGACATTTATATGGCGGTGTGAAGTTTTGTGTGTTATTTCAACATCCTTGATGCAACATAATTTTTTCATAATTTCTTACATCCCCTGTATCATAGTTATATATCTATATCAATATGACAAAAGTCAATATGTATGTCCAATTTTCAAAATTTTTACAGGCAGCCGATACAAAGTTTTAGAACTTCATTAAGATATAAGAACATATCGGCTTTTTACATAGCCTTACACTCCACTACGACTCATCTTCTTGCGACAACGTGTTCTAAAATTTCTAAAGGAAAAAATTTCAAGGAAAAAAAAACAAAAACAAACATATCAACGTTTGCCATAAAGGCACAGCGATTATTTTATAAAAATTATTTTTTAAAATTTTTTTTATAAATATGGGATATTTCATGTCAAGTGACCCAACTTTTGAAACCGATATCTTTCGATCGGGATGAAATTTGCACCAAAGTTAGTCATATTGGATAGTTTAACAAGATCGATCAAAAACTCTGTGAGTTAGAGGGGGTCAAAATTTGATATTTTGGCCTACCAGGTGTTTTTTTTCTCATCCATGTAACTTTTTACCAATTGTTTCTAGCAAAATGACTTCCCAACAGTTTCGATAGCTATTAATGTAATCTTTCGAAAATAAATTTTAAAAAAATTAGAAAAAAAAATTTCCACTAATTTGCAATTTAAAACAATGCATTTCCAATTTTTTTTTTGATGTGGACTATTTTGAATTTGTTCCTACTTTCTAAAACCTTAAAAAAACTTATAATAAGAAATTAGACAAATTATTATCTACATTTTTTAATACCCGCTAAGGGGGAGTTTGAATAAGAGGTGGAAGTAGGTGTATCCCATTTTGCTCATCTTAGAACTTGACCTCCGGCTAGGCTATAGAGGCTTTCATACCAAATTTCAACTCTATAGCTTTTACTCTCTCTTATGGCAGTAATCGCGAGGACAGACGGACATCTTTAAATCAACTCAGACGATGATCATTTAGATAGCTATAATAGCTTTCCCGACTCAAGTTACTTCAACCGTACTTACAATGTATTTGAACACCCCATTTATGTGATTGTAGCTTTATCACATTGGTCTGAGTGATTATACCGTTTTAGTGCCTTTTTATTCCTAAAAGTACGTATTTCAAAAGATACATTCGTATCGCACAACTAAAATGGCACTTTACCTCTCTAATTCTATAGAGAGCATGCCCATATACTTTTATACCTTAAGAACGTATTTCGAAAGATTACTTCATATCGAACAACTAAAATATTCAATTAAATTTTTGCGACTAAACCTTTAGCTGTTTGGTACCAGTTTTATCGCTATCAGGCGTTTTTTATCCCGGTAAAGATAAGGTACGAGTTTCGAAAATCCGCCTTGCCTCGTTCTAGTTCTATAGGTAGCAAGCTTATATACACTATAATGATTATATCATTGCCCGTTTGGTCTAGGCGACAGCATGCAAAAATCAATTTTCACGATTACAGCTTTAGCCGATTATTCTGGGTGATGGTGCCAGTTTTATACCTTATTAGTAATTTTAACCCCTTAAAGTGCGAATTTTCAAAAATCCATTCTGAGCTGACTTTTACTCGAAAAGGAGAACAACCACCCAAAAAGCAATTTTTAATATATAGATTATGAAAGTGTTAAAAATCGTTCTATTAATATGACCGACATACAAATTTTTTAAAAGGGGTCGTTGCACCGGCATTTTACCTGCGATATGTAATCCCCCGTTTACATATGACTGATTAAAATTTTGGTTTGTGTGGACGGTACCACGCCCCTCTGTCTAATTATGTTTCCATGTAGCCTATGATAGAGGCCCTACGTATAGTACCACACTGTTAAAATTTCATTGCAATCGGTCAGTTTTTATAGGGGTGTGGCATAGCCCTTTTCCCAGCGAGACGCAATCCTCCTTGTACCCGTAACATACGTAGCAAAACTGGTATATGTACCTCTAGTGGCTAGTGCAATTAGACCGATTGAAATTTCGGTTTGCGTGGGCGGTACCACGCCCCATTGTCTAAATATGTTTTCATGTAGCCTATGATAGAGGCCCTATGGACAGTATCATACTAAAGAAATATTATTGAAATCGGTACATTTATTTATTTCTTATGCGACCAAAATCCGTACCAAATCTCGACTTCGTACCTATAATGATTTAAAAGATACAGCCATTTAAATATTCGAAGGGCGGTGCCACGCCCATTTTAGTCCGCTTGCAGTCCAAATTTCTAAAAATCCCCTCTTAGTGCACGCCTACATCATAAAAGAAACCTTAATTCCAAATTTCACGGTTCGAGCTTTAGTCGTTTGTGCTAGGGAATGATCAGTCAGTCACCCAAGCCTTTTATGTATATAGATTGTCATACCTACCACGCCTTTTTTATGGGCGTTACAAATGGAAGAACTAAATGAATATTCTCTTCAGTCCGTGCACGATTTCATTGTATCGAAATGATCTCTTACTATACCAAGAAGTACATTTACTGTATTAAAAAGTACTTTCAGTGTATCACAACATATCTTTATTGTATCACAAACTATTTACAGTGGATAAAAGGTACTTTTACTATGTCACAAAGTACCTTTAATATATTAAAAAGTACTTTAACCGCACGTTACTTCTTTATTTTTACCAAAAAGAACCAAAGCGTAATTTTATTGTATTAAAAGTTACTTTTAATGTACAAAGAGGTATTGTAACAAAAACTACATTTATTGTCACAAAAAATTCCTTTAATGTGCCAAATTGCACTTTCATGCATTTAAAAGTACTTTTATTGTATCAAAAGGAAATGTTATTTTTTTTTAAAAAAAGTACTTTTTACCAATAATTTCTTTTATTGTACCTTAAGGTACAATAACCGTACTTTTTGAATACCAAAATTTATTTTTTTTGACATCATAAGGAAAATTTAATGCACCAAAAAGTTCTTTCAAATGTTCTTCTATTTTACGAAAAGGTACTTTTATTGCAACAAAAAGTACTAGTATTTCAAATATTAGTTCTACTGTATCGAGAGGTAACACAAAAAAAAATAACTTAGAAAAATATTATAGGCACTTCGATCTTCTGCGCTTCTTCTCCAGTTAGTCACACCAAGTTCTGCAAGGTTCTCAGTAACCTGGTCTTTCCAATGGAGTTTTGGTCGCCCTCTTCTGCGCCGTCCATGGAGTTCATCGGCGAAAACTTTTCGAGCTGGAGCATATTCGTCCATGCGTACAACATGACCTAGCCACTGCAATCGTTGCACTTTAATGCGTCTGACCACGTCACTGCCAGTGTACAACTCGTACAGCTCACGATACTCTCCGTTAACGATGATGGGCCCATATATTTTACGAAGTATTTTTCTCTCGATCACTGTCAGAACCGATTTATCCGCTAGTGTCATAACCCAGGATTCTGAACCATACATCAATACAGATGGAACCATTATTTGGTATAGCTGAATTTTAGTTCGTCGAGATAGGGCTCTGTCATTGAATCGCTTGCTTAATCCGTAGTGGTATTTATTAGCAAGCAGGATTCTTTTCCGGATAACGAGTCAGACATTATTTGTTTGTCATTATCATCTCCATCACTATGTTAAAGAGGTCACACGATAGGCCTTCGCCTTGTTTTATGCCCCGTCTGGCTCCGTTAGGTCCCTGCCAATCTTCAATGAAGACTTCGTGTCTGTCAGGGTCATTCCGCAGAAGGCTTATCAGCTTCGCCGGAATACTAAACTCACCCATGACTTCGAATAATTTTTGCCGTATCGAACTGTCGCAGGCAGCTTTGTAGCCCACGAAGAGACGGTATTTGACGATTTGTTCCCCTTGGGTCTTTTTTAGGATTTGCCGAAGTATTAATATCTGGTCAGCTGTTGATTTACCAGACCTCACGCCACACTGATAAGGCCAGGTAAGGTGATATCATACTGGCTTTAGTCTTTCACGATAGATAAAAGGCTAATCTCGCGGTAGTTGGAGCTCACATTTAGATCACCCTTTTTCAGCACCGGGCATAATACGCTGAGATTCCAATCATAACGCATGCACTCGTTAAACCAAAAACTTTGTAGGAGGTGCTGCATGCTTGTTATAAGCTCCTCCCCACTAGGTTTTGAAGAGCTTTGCCGGAAGTCCTTCCGCACCGGCTGCCTTATTATTTTTCAGCCGCGATATTGCTCTTTATACCTCGGCTTGACTTGGTGATGGGCTACCTAAGCCGTCGTCGACAATTGGCGTGATACCTTCACTTGCGCTGCCTTCTGGAACCAGCAGTTGCTGGAAGTACTCTCCCCATATATGCAGCACACTCTGCGTATCTGTGACCAGATTTCCATCCTTGTCCTTGTCCAGGAGGGGAGCCCATTACCGTCGCCTTTTGCTTTTACTTTCTGGTAAAATTTTTTGGGCCTTACCTCTATCCCTGTATAGCTCTATACAGTATTTACCGCTTATATGCACGCCGGTTATAAGCATTTATCGTTTAGATGCAGCCGAACTTGAACAATCTTTCTTTTGTATATAAAATACACGCAACATTTTTTAATATATGCATTTCGCCTATATGCATTTCTCGCATTTATGCACCAAAATTATGTAGGATTTTGAGAAATTGCATGTAAAAAATTCTCATATATGCACTGTCTAAATTTTTAACCATCAATAAGGAAAATGTACGAAAATTGTTTCATCGCAATTAAATAGCAAACTGTTTCACCCCTTTTGACTCATTTGTACGTTTGCATATCTGATGTTCCATCTCCGTTTGAAATCAGCTGTCAGCTACATTTTACATTTTACGTTTCTGAACTTCTGGTGCATGTATAACTAAATACATATGTACATAACATATTTTTTATATAAGCACCACCGATGAAACTAAGCGAGTTTTTCTACATGCACTGCAAATGCATATAACCGAGTTTTGGTAAATGCATTTCCCGCTTATAAGCACTAAAAGTCGAGCAAATTACGAAGTGCATATAAGCGGTAAATACTGTATCTTCGTTCTCCCGTTCCTTCATCGGACGTATTTTTTCGCCTAAAAAGCTGTCTCGCCTGTTTTACTGTCTCCTTGTGCCGTTTTCTAACAGCCCGGGTTACAATTGGCAGTTGCAGTGCCCTATTAGCAGCATTCTGTTCCTCAGGTGCTATGCGACATTCTTTATCGTAGCAGTATTCATCTGAGCGCCGTTTTTCATATCCAAATACTGTTGTTGCAGCGATTGTCATGGAATGCGCAATATGCTGCCACTGTGTATCGGGAACGTCAGAAGTAGAGGCGTTGTGTCGTAGTAGTTTGGAGAGCTGGTTGGAGTAGGCAGTGGCTATTTCTGGGGTTTGCAGCTTCACGATATCCAGTTTTCTTTGTGTTTTGTTAAGTGCCTTTTTCGCTCTGCTCAATCTCAATCTCTGCTCAAGGTGCGCACCTTGGCTGTAACCAGGTAATGATCCGAGCCAATATTAACACCACGGATCACACGTAAGTCCATAACACTAGATGCATGCCTGCCATCAATTACCACATGTTCAATTTTATTTTTGGTGTTTTGATCAAGGAATAAGCAAGTTTATTTGTGAATATCTTTGTGCTGGAATCTGTTCCTTGCCGCTGCGATGCTAACCAGCCTAAACCCGTTGCCAGACGTATCGTAATGCAGTCTGGATTAACTTATCGATTAACCAAGAACATCTTTCCGTAATGTTTTGCATTAAAATCTCCCAGGCCAATTGGAATGTCGTGGCCAGGGCAGCGTTCAAATGTTTCCTATTAGGCACTCGTAGAATGTTTCCTTAATCTCATCGTATCTATCTACCGTCGGGGCATGCGTACAAATCAGCGTGATGTAGAAATATTTGGCCTCAATCCTACAGGATTGAACCGGTAGACAAGATGTCTAAATCTCTGGCCAATTATAAATTCACATCCAGGCTTTTCCACATGGCAGCTGTATTAGATGTCGAAATTTTTGTACATCTCATCTCCTGGATGGCGGTGATGTCGGCCTAGTATTATTTGAGGACATCCGCTATTTGGATAGTGACACCTTCTCAATAGAGGGTCTGGACATTCATAAAATCAGGGTCCTTATTACGTTTGACGGAGTCTTTAACATTTAGGGGCTTCCGTTTGTTTCATTTTCTTTTTCGTGTTTTCATAGCCAGTTAAGTACCTGAAGGCGTATATTCTATATTTAGAAGTGTCTCTCACATTTCCCTAGTACTACACCAATTACATTAATTTACAAATCGCCAATAATTTCATAAAACAATATCTTAATCAATCATTTGCATAACATTTGTCTAGATCTCGTGTTTTATATCTCGTGTGACATCGATTAGCAAAACAGAAAAAAATCCCACACCGGTTTATAATTTACAATAGTTTATTCATTTAATTATATTTAATAGAATTGTTTTATAGCTTGTGTTTTTTTTTTATTTGTTGGTGCAAACGTTTACACTTTCTCCAACACAACAGTAAAGCTGTGAGAACATAAATGCCAACAGATGGGATTTTTATTATAAAAAAAAAATTAAATAATAAAAAAATATTACTAGAAACACGTAAAGTAGCTGTGCAAGTTCGCCACAGAAAAACACGTTTGCCTAACATCTGAGCTAGTTAATGCTGTGTAACAAATTCAAATGATTGCTGTATTTATGGCAAGTTAGTAAAGCTATGAGGTTTTTCTAAGGAATTTAGGTTAAAGCAATGTAAATGAAGCATTTAAGGTTTATGAAACTATTAAGGTATTCAATACGCGTATGTGGTTGGCTGGCTAATTATCATGTCTTACACAGTACAACACCTGATTTTGGGACTCAATTCTGAAAATTGCACGGGAAAGTAGCCCCAAAAATAAGAACTTCTGCATCATTCGTTTCGTCAAGTTGGCTGCCTGAATAATTGTATGGCCATCATATTTTCAGTCTTATAAAGGCAACACTAACTGCAACACTAATCACAAAATAAGTTCATTAACTGAGCTCATTTCCTTAAAACTATAGGTTCCCAGCAGCAAAAAATGGGGCTTTGCAGGCCTGCAAGAAGGCGGTCAGAAGCCCTACCCTTCAAATGCAGTCTTCATTTCAAATTAACATAGGGCACCATAGGCAGGCAAGGCCTGCACTTTCCCTTTCTCATTGAAGGCGTTTCAGTAGGCATGCCTAGTATGTCCTGCTTGGAGTCCTGATAAAAAGGGCCTTCTAACAAGGGACTGCAGACCAGCTTGCAGGCCTGCAAAAGAGCATTTATAGAAGGACTAAAATAAAAAAAAACATGCGCGAATTGTATCCATATGTATTAAATGATTTCGTACTTTTTATAAATTTTTAATACAATACTAGCTGACCCGGCAAACGTTGTTCTGCCATACAACTTCGTGCCCGGCAAACTTCGTCTCGCTCCTAAGGTAACGAATTCATATAAGCTCCAGGGGTATAATAAAACACTGTTAGTTCAAGTGATGTGATTTATTTGAATTTAATCGAAATTAGTTAAGAGCGGTGAAGAGCGATCTGATTAACAATGTTTCTCGATTTGTTTCCGGCGTAAAAACAATCAATGAAGACGTTTTGCCAATACGCGAACAGACAACGTACGGCTGATCTTGTGAAAAGCAGGGAAATTTGAGATTGATCCCAAAAACTTTCATTGATGGGTTTTGCGATTTATTGATTGTCTTCGCAAAAGCCAATAGAATGGGGAGTTGAATTCGCTTGAATTTGGAAGGGAAGATCGGTTAGAATAATAGGAATTCGTGGGAATTCCCCTCCTTGGAATTTTCCCCTGATGAACGTCGCTTTAATCACATTGATGAGCAGTTTCTTGACCTACGAACTCGTACCGTTGCACAATTTAAGATGATTCAGATTCCGCAACATGCTTATGATCGATCCCACCATCAGCTGTATTTTATGCGGCGGAGTTCCTGACACATCTAAAAAATTCAAAAACTCTGTCGTATAGTTGGTCGCCTAATTCTCGTCGGTCACACTGTCAACGGTTTTGTATGAATGCAGGTCTCCATCGATTCGAATAATAACATTCAAGCTATCAACGACCTTTTTCTTCGCTGCTAGTAAGGCCCGTTCACTTATTCAATCTAGATTTTTATAATTTTTTGCAATGCCGGGGAAAACTTTGGTGATGAGTTCCTTCTTTGACGATGCAAACTCGAAAAAGTTTGCCGGAACGTCATCAATCCATAGTTCCAAAACATCAACAGGAATTTGGCCATTACCAAGTGCCAGTAGCAGTCTTGAAAATTCAGTAACACAAAGATGACGATTTCAGGCATGCGTTAATTTCATAAGCAGCAGTAGATTTTGGGATGACGGGAAGCGTTTGACGAAAATACCATAGCCACACCAAATCATCCCGAATCACCTCGTAAATCCTTAACCGTTCGGTCAACTGCCTCCAAAACTCGTTTATGTGCCATCGTGCATTCTTCCAAAATGATGATTTTGCATTCTCGCAACAATTGCGCTGCACGTTGGCTTGTCAACGTGAAAAGATTCATCAGCAGCTTCAAAGCGGAAAGTGCAGGTCGACTGCGTTTCAACAATGTGGCAGAAATATCAGCGGATGCAACAGCTGACGGAATTTGCGATCTTGACCAAATGTTGCCAGAATCAAAGAAATGACGAATGTCTTGCCTGGGGTAGCATCGAGAAAGTAAATGCCTCCCGTTCTGTCGTCAACAACCTCCATCAGCGAATCGTACACGTTCGTTTGCTTGGCATCCAATGGCAGCCCATTTTTTTCGGACTCTTTCAGTCAGCTCATCTCGATCAATGCTTGATCTCTTTGCAATTTGCGATTGAATGCATCGCGGATCGAAGGATTTGACGCTGGTATTCCAATTTCGACAGTAGACTGCCGCACATGAGCACGCACATGTCTTCGATCAGAAGTTAATTTCAAGATCGAAATTCGAACCTTTTGTTCTATTGGCCATTTTTAAATTGAGGTGATAGACATCCTCTCCACGACAGAACATCAACGGGGATTGAAGTGCATCATATGACCGATTAGGCATGCCTCAGTTGTCTACCATCCCGACGCTTGAGAACAATATCACGTGATTTCACATTCATACCAACAATCACCACTGCGACTTGATTTATAGTGGGAGCATTGAGTTGTCCTGCATGGCAACTAGAGGGTCTTTTGTCTGCTCTGATAATGATTTTGTGGTCGTCGGAATGCATTGTATTCAATGCGGCTTTGAACAATCGGACCAATGCGTTATTCTCATGCAGAAGATTTTGAAATTGTTCGATCATTTCGTGTTTAATCTTTTAACATAATTATCCCAAATTTTAAGCATCATAATAAATTTTCCACCTTTACGTAGGCAGAAATCATTAAATCAAGCGATACAGGCTAAAATTTCGTTGAAAAATCTACATTTTTCGAGTTTTTACGAAATATTTCGAGTTTTCCACCAAGAATTTTCTATAATCCGAAATATTACAGATTAACATTGTTCAAAATTATCAAACATACGATAAAATTCAAAATTTCGTCTAAAAAAAATTAAATTTTATATTTTTCCATTCGTAAAGCCACTAATAGCGATACAATGCAAAATTTTGTAGAAAAAATCCAAGTTTTCCGGAATTTTCCACCAAAAATTTCTAATTTTTCCATTCGAAAAGTCTTTTGGAATAACTATCCGAAATTTTTCACAGTTCCATCGTCCAAATTAATGAAATCATACTATAAAATGTAGAATTTCGTTGAAAAATCAAATTCAAACTTTTTGAATTTTTCCGGAATTTTCCGAATTTTTCAACAAAATTTTTTTATTTTTCTATTCGAAAAGCCATTCTGTAACAATTGCACACAAAATTCCATACAAAAAGGCAATTTTCGATTTTCCAACATTTCCGGAAGATTTTCCCAACATTTTCTTGCACATAAACCTTCTCCTGGCAATAACGAACAACCGAAAAAAAGTTTGAGCAAAATCGGCACTGCCGTTCTCAATTGATGAATTTTTGCCACCATTTTTATATATATAGATTTATTACAATTTGAAAAAACTTATTTTTTTACAACTCCAGCAGCGGGAATCGAACTCGTGACCTCAGTTAAGAGGCCTGTCAACAGGCCTCATCGGAGAAGTGATAAGTGCATGGCTATGAACGTCAATTCTGCCTTCTACTAACAGGACAGTCAACAGGCCTGTTTAAGGCAAGGAAGTTTGCATGCCCTTTGTGCACATCTATGGTATTTTTGTGGGGTACACAGTAGGGCTGCTCACAGGCCAGTTTTAAGAAGGAAAAGAGGCATGTCAGCGGGATCTTTTCTCATCCTAGTAAGAGGCCTCATTGCAGGTCTCATTTGAGAAGCGAAATGTGCATGGGTATGAAATTTTTTGTTAGGCTTAGTGAAGGACTTATTATAGCCTGTATACATGCCTGGAAAAGGAAGAGGCGTATTTGAATGTCAACAAACTGCCTTTGAAGGTATGTTGGAGGCATATTTAATAGTATTAATAGTAAAAAATGGGCATTTTTACATTTTTTAAGTATAAACATCACGCTGAGTAAACAAATTCATATGGCCATTAAATTGGTAATGCAGCTTACTTGAAAATAGGAATGATGCCGAAGTTCTTGTTTTTGGGTCTACTATCACGTGCAATTCTCAGAATTTAGTCCCAAATCAATGAGCTGCAAAATGTTGTACTGTACATAATTGATGCAGCCAACTTGACACAAAGAATGATGCAGAAGTTTTTATTTTTGGGGTTACTTTCACGTGCAGTTCTCAGAATAGAGTCCCAAATCAATGAGCTGATGTACTGTGTTAATTTTTTGTTTTGAGAAATGATAAATAATTCAGTTTTCCTAAGTCAAGAGAGTAGTTGTAGATATTTTTTTACTTTAATTTTCATTTTGAGATATTGATCATTTTTATTCACATTTTGATTTTTCTTGTGTTTCTGTTTATTTCTCTTCATTTTTGCAGTTTCATATCGGGCATTACTTTATTGGGCACTCCCACCGAGGTCTACTTGTATGGCACCCAGTATTTGTATATCATTGGATCGATGATCACAATGGGTTTTCTTATGCACTACTTTTATTTGCCGGTGTATCATGAACTAAAGTTGATATCAACGTATCAGGTAAAGAATAACTACAACTTAACATATGATACTTAGAATTACTTCACCCTGTAACAAAATTTAAATTAAAAAATTTCACCTTTTTGGTTTTTTCCAGTATTTGGAATCCCGTTTTGACCGAAAGGTACGCCTGTTTGGCTCCGTGCTCTTTATATTTGGTACCGTAAGTATTTCGAACTTGTATGTATTAAACATATAATAATTTGCCATTCCTCCAAGATGTTATGGCTACCCATAGTGATCTATGTACCAGCGCTAGCCTTTAATCAAGCCACGGGGGCCAACATCCACTTAGTAACGCCTTTGGTGTGTCTGGTATGCATATTCTATACATGTGTGGTAAGCTTGATCCTTGTCCTATATAGGTTTTTATCCTTAACAGTTCTATTCTTTCCTAGGGTGGCTTGAAAGCTGTCGTCTGGACCGATGTCATACAAACTTTGCTTATGTGCGGTGCCATGGTTTTGATTATGATCAAGGGTACCATAGATATTGGCGGCCCGGGGGTAGTGTTCCGCAAAGCCTTAGAAAGCGGTCGCATCGAAGCTCCTAAGTATGTTGGTATTAGCGTCGGAATACACATTACAGATTCTAATTTGTATCTTAAAGTTTTGCTTTTGATATTACGGAACGTTATACAATATGGTCGCTGGTTATTGGGGGAGTGCCCCACTGGCTTAAATCGAATGCCATCAATCAGAATATGATTCAACGCTACCTGTCGCTGCCTACTCTGAAAATGGCCCGCAAAGCTATATGGTTTTTCATCACGGGTGTTTTGATATTTCTGGTCATATGCGGTTACAGTGGTTTGTTGATATATGCCACCTACTCGGACTGTGATCCTTTGGAGACCAAGGTAGGAAAAGCAACGAGTTATTTTGTATATAATGCATTAATATCTCTCTCTCTTTTCCTTTCTTTAGCTAGCTCAACGCAATGACCAACTGCTGCCTCTGTTGGTTATGGAAACTTTGCGTGACTTTCCCGGCCTACCAGGTCTCTTTGTGGCCGGTGTCTTTAGTGCCGCCTTGTCTTCTTTGTCTACAGGCCTTAACTCCATGTCTGCTGTTATATTGGAAGATTTTTTCAAGAGCTTTGCCAAAAAACCTTTGACCAAGAGGCAGACCGCCTTTGTCATGCGTTTTGTGGTAGTATTTTTTGGTGCCATTTGTGTGGGTCTAGTGCTAGTGGTGGAACAACTGGGCACGGTTTTGCAGTTAAGCATAACCCTGTCATCAGTGGCCAATGGTCCGCTGTTGGGTATATTTACAGCCGGCCTTATGATACCCTGGGTGGGTGGCACTGTAAGTTATAGTGTACTAATTTTTTTGGTATAACAAACATTTTTCGAACACTTGCCTTAGGGTGCCTTGGTTGGTGGCTTTGTCGGCCTGATCTTCATGTCCTGGATGTGCATAAGAGCCCAATTGGACAAGATAAGTGGTGTGGTGAAATATGTGCGGAAACCCTATACCACAACGGGGTGCAATTATACCTTTGTCGACTTTGCCTCCATGAGTCTGGTGGCGGAAAATGTTACGGAAGTGTTGGAGGAAGCCAGGTAAGGTGGTCGCTTAAGTGAGCTAAAGTATATAGTGAAAGTTGTAAAGAGAGTCAAAAATTTCGGAAAGAGAGTAAACAATTTCAGAAAACCACTCCAAGCGATTGGATTTCAGATATCTCATCCTTCCAACACAGTTTAGGAAAGACTATTCCGTTTGAGTAGTAAAATGATTAAGCTGTTCGTCAGCGGGCCGGACATGTGTTGTATTAGTCGGAAGAGAGCCACAAAAAAAGAACATAAAGATTGGATTCCAGAAATCTCATCCTTCCAAGATGAAGTAAAATGATTAAGCTGTTTGTTAGCAGGGTCGGACGTGCATCGGATTAGTCGGAAGGGGACCCAAAAATTAAGAATATAACGAGACGAAAGTTTAAAAGAGAGTAAAAGATTTCAGAAAACCCTCAAAGCGATTGGATTTCAGAAATCTTATCCATCCAACATAGTTTAGAAAAGACTATTCCGCTGGTGTAGTAAAATGATTTAACTTTGTATCAGCGGGTCCGGACGTGCGTCGTATTAAGCGGAAGAGAACCCAGAACCTAAGAGTATAAAGAGAGAAAATGTTAAGCTATGAAAAATTTTGTTGGATATAGAATTTTTTATAGGAACTAATATCATATAGGCGAGCTGATCAGTAATAATTCATTATCTGATTCGAATCGAGGCCGTACAAGCATCATATTTATAGGAATTATATAAACAAAAGCATAAAACTGCATGGGACGAGTTACATAACTTGGCATATAAAATTAAATGGGAATAAATAAAGGCAATGTGAAGATAATGAGGCCCAATGCTACTTATAGGATCGACGGGAATATATATATATATAATGTTAAGTTAATAGTTCTATTTAGCATAACTCTGTTAGTTAGCAATAGGAGAGAAGACAGGGCGTACATGCACACTCTTTTTAGAAACAGAATTAACAAAATATTAAAATACTTCTTAACTTATATCAAATAAAGCATATGTCTTAAAAGCCCGCCTGAGGTGAT
Organism: Muscina levida; assembly: GCA_964034835.1. NCBI lineage: Eukaryota > Metazoa > Arthropoda > Insecta > Diptera > Muscidae > Muscina > Muscina levida. The sequence goes on from OZ035882.1 coordinate 141,308,665, forward strand.
TTAAAGCGAGGTCGTACATGTAACGTTAAAATCGTAATAGAATAAAAAAATCGATATAAACGCTGAACAAACTCATTAAACATGACATATCGAATAAATTGCGGTGGAATAAAAGAAAAAGACTTAAAAAAAACGTTTGTAGAAGAAGAAAACATAAAATAAACTATGTTGGTTACATAGGACTGTTAAGCATTATTATGTTAGTTAGCAGAACATTTTCAAGAGAAAAGAAGACAGGTCATAAGTGCACCCTTTTTACCTAATTCGAATTTAAAATAAATAAAAGAATTTGGAAACTTATTAAAATCATAATAAAATTTATATGTGCCGACTAGAAATTAATAACCTGATTCGCATCGTGACCGTACATGCATCCTTTGATCGAAACCTAAAACCAAAAAAAGAAAAGAATTAAGAAATAGCAATGACTCTGTATCCCTTTACTAAGTAGTATTTCAAATTTTCTGGCCATTAACATTGCCCTGTTATGTCAACAGAGTAATGTTAAGTTAACAGTTAACAGTAAGTTAACAAAACAACAAACAATGCACAATCAACTAATATTGAAAATTATATTTTAGGTATTTTCATATTTTAAGACCATTTAACATTGCTCTGTTAAGTCAACATAGTAATGCTAAGTTAACAGAATTATGGCAAAACGACTTACTGCGGACCTGGAATAATTTCTATATTTTTTATATATGTATTTAATATTTTATTATTTAAAACGTTAAAACCGTTTAACAGTGGCTTAGCTAACAGAGTAATGTTAACTTAACAGAATAAAACTAACGCGACAAATTGATAAATTAGAAAATTTTCACAATATTGAAAATTATAATTTAGGTATTTTCATATACAGTACGAGCTCGATTTTCGCAACCGATAGCAGCCCAAGCCGGTTGCAGTTACCGAGATTGTTGCGCTTACCGAACCTCTATTGAAAATTGTTATTTTACTTTGTGCAAAATGCCCCACGTCACTCAAAAACTGTACTATAACAGTCATTTGCTCACTCACATTGAACAGTGGCGTAACATAGCATGCAAATAAAAAAAAACATATAATTTCTGCGAATACATTGAAAAGTTGCGCTCATCGAACCTGCTTTTCTGAACGTATTGCACTTATCAAGACTCATGTGTAAAAAAGAGCGGGTGCGCAAATCGGGGTGTTGCAATAATCGGTAGTTGCGAAAATCGAGCACGTTCTGTATTTAGACCATTTAACATTGCTCTGTTAAATCAACAGAGTAATGTTAAGTTAACAGAATAATGGTAACACTATATATTTTAAAAAATTTATATTTTATATTTTAAAACGTTAAAACTATTTAACAGTGCCTTAGCTAACAGAGTAACGTTTTTTTTACATTTCGCTAATAGCTGCAATTAAATTTTAGATATTTTAAGACGTTAAAACCCATTAGCATTGCTTAGTTAACTGGTTTATGTTAAATTAACAGAATAATGCTAATGCGACAAAATTATAACCAGGTGCAATTTTCTCAATTCACTGACATTTTTATTATACAGTATAGGTATTAACATATGTTAAACCCATTTAACGTTTCTTTGTTATCTTAACAGCGTAATGTTAAGTTGATAACGCAACAAAATGAGAAACGAGTAAAATTTCTCGACAACTTACTTATAGTTAAAATAGTATCTACGATATTTTAAGACATTGAAACCATTTAACATTTATCTACCTTGTTAACAAAGTTATTTTAAAATAACAGAAAAATGTTAACACAACAAAATGATAAGCAGATAAATTTTTTTTATTCTACTAATAGCTAATAATATATATTAGATATTTAACAACGTTGAAACTATTTAACATTGCTTTGCCAAACTAACAGTTAAATTACTAAAGTAATGCTAATGCGACAATATTATCATCAAGTGGAATTTTCTCAATTCATTGACGTTTTCATTGATACACAATATGCAACGATCATTTAACCCATTTTACATTTCTTTGTTATGTTAATAGTGTAATGTTAAGCTGAAAGAATAATGCTTACGCTACAAAATGACTAACTTATTCAATTTTTATAACACACTGATATTTGAAATGATAGTTTAGATAAAGTTAAGTGTAATGACTATTCAACATTGCTCTGTTAAGATAACAGAATAACGCTAACGCGACAAAATAATAACAGTACTCTGCTAAGATAACAGTTTTTATTTAATAATGCAATCGAAAGTAAAGTAACAAAATTAGATTTTTTTAAAGAAAAATCCAAGGCCTTTCAGTTAATATAGCATTATTAGGTTAATTTCGCAGTACTCTGTTAACTTAACAGAGCGATGTTAGTTACATAAAAATTGCCCTGTTAGTATAGCAGAGTTCTGCATAATTAACTTTCTAATGCTACACTTTAATAAAATCAGTTCACCAAAAACTATATCCCATAGATCTATTTCGATAAATTTAATTTATTAAACACATTTAACATTGCCATGTTAACTTGACACATGGCTAACAGTGTGTAGTTTTGCGTATTGTTAAATAGTTTTGTTACTGGATTCAACGATATATTTAACACAGCATTCACAGATAGCTTAAATTTTTTGAGATTTAAATAACAGATATCTGTTACGATAACAGACTGCTCTTAATGTAAAAATACGCTCCAATGTTAACATAACAGAGTGATTACAAAGGCTAAATTTAGAGTGATGTTATGCTTTTTGAAAAAAATCAACGATATTACTTAACACGCCGAAAAGGAAAATATTTAACAGAGATCTGTTAAGTTAACACAGTTATTTTAATGCATAAAATTATTGGGGAATCTATTATTAATACAGATTGAAGTATTTTATTAACAGGGGCCTGTAAGGTTTGCAGAGTTATGTTAAGGAAAAAAATATTAGAGGATCTGGTGTTAATACAGCTTAAATTATTGTAGCTAACAAGAATTATATTTACATATTTTACAAGATCCTATAATATTTAACAGAGCAATGTTAACGTATTCATCGGCTTGCATTGTCATTTATTAAGCAATTTTAAGCCGTTTTAAAGATATATTTAATGTTAAACCTTAGGCATTTTTTAAGTAATGATTTAAATAATATTATAGGGTTAATGCAGCAGAGCTCTGTTAAGTTAACAGATTTATGTTAAGTAAACAGAGTAGAGTTGAAGTAAAAAATCGTAATGTTTTTGTACTATTAACATATCTTAGTAAGTTTCACATAATTTCAAAGATTTTAAAGCTTACAATTTTTCAATACATATAACATTGCATTGTTAAGTTAACAGTAAGACAAAGCAATTTAAAATTTAGCGTAGTTTTAAGCCTTTGGTAAAGAGATCACATGAAATAATTAACACGCAATACAAATTAATTTTGTTCTGTTATACAATGCATTTAACACAACTCTGTTAAGTTAACAGAGTTATATTAACGTAAATTATAAATTGCTCTCTCATTTTTATTGCTTATCCGTTAGCTTAAGTCAGTAGAATACATCTTAATATTTAAAAATGTTTACACATTTAACATAGCTATGTTAACCTATGACTCAAAAAACATTGTCAAATTTTGCGAAATTTTTAGACAGTTTATAATTATATTCTATGAGATACTTTTAAGTACAGCTTGAAATATTAATCCGTCACTTTAGCAGAGCTCTGTAAGTTAACAGAGTGCTCCATTTAACACAACTCTATTATGTTAACAGAGATATGTTAACGAAAATTTTATATTGCTCTCACAAATAGCTTAAGTTAGAAGAACGATTAAAAAACATTTAAAGTTTTTAACACATGTAACATAGCTATGTTAACCTATGACCCAAATAACATTGTACATTTTTTTGCAATTTTCAGCCAGTTCGTGATTATATTGTATGGGATACTTTAAATACCTTTTAAATAAAGCTTGAAATATTATACAGCCACATGAGCAGAGCTCTGTTAAGTTAACAGAGTGATGTTAAGCTAGAAAAATGTAAAATTTATGTAACATAATGACATTTTATATATTTTATTTGTTAACTTAAAATTTTGTATATTTAATTGTTATTAAATGCATTTAACAGTGTAATGTTAACTTTACAGAGAGTTAACTTTACTAATGCGTATTATTTTATAGCATTTTGTATAGAAATTAAACAAAAAGTACAAAACATTGTTAATAACATTCAACGCATTTGGCAGAGTTAAGTTAACAGAATAATGTTAGGGTAATAAACAGATACGAAATCTTAAATATAAAATAAATTAAAAACTATACAATTTTTTAAATGCACATAACATTTCAATGTTACCGTTTAGCACAACTCTGTTACGATAGCAGATTAATTAAATTTATAATATTTAAATTGTATCTAAGTTTAATAGAGAGCACTGTTAAGTTAATAGAATAATGTTAGGGTAATAAACAGATACGAAATCTTCATGATATTTTTGGTTAAATTAAAAACTATGAAATTTATTAAATACACATAACTTTTTAATGTTACCGTTGAGCACAACTCTGTTACGTTTGCAGAGTAATGATATCTATAATATTGAAATTGTAACTAAGTTTAACAGAGAGCACTGTTAAGTTAACATAACATTAATGTTCATAAAATGTCAATGTTACCGTTTAGCATTACTCTGTTATGTTAACAAAGTAATGTTATTGTAATATTGAAACTTTATCTAAGTTTGACAGAGATATTACTTATTCTGATATTTTCTTCATTACTCCTTTCAGTCCTCCCGAATTTAAAATCTACAACATCTCCTATCTCTACTACACGATGGTGGGCGCTGCACTCACCATTGTAGTGGCCCTGTTGGTAACATTCGCTTTGCGTACCCACAGCATAGACAGCGTAGACTCAATGCTGTTGTCGCCATTTGCGCGTCGTTGGATCGAAAGGACACGTCAAAAAAAACCGTTGGTGCCAACGTCAACTGACCCAAAATTAACTAATGGAAATTTTCAAACGATAGCTGAAACAAAGACGTGATTTGTGTGTGTGAAATTTTCGACCGCCTCTAGAGTTCCTTGAATTGTTAAATAATCATCTATTTTGTATTAGATTATTGTTAATTAAGTAGTAATTTATAATGAATAATAAATAAAATTCAAATTTAAAGATAACGGAAATGTGTTTTCAGAGTTCAGAAGGAGACTGTAAAAAACTTGCAGTGTGGAAGGTTTCGTGGTTTATAGAGATATTTTGATATCATAGATGCTTAGGCCTAACAAACAGAGTCGACCCTCTGAAATTCCATTGCATGTTAGGCATTTTTAAACTAACCGTGATGTAGATCCCTTTATTCTCTTTCTAGCTTCTGTCCAGCATTCCTTACAAATTCCATTTGTTCCATTTTTTTTTCGCCAAATAAAAAATTATTTAAAATTATGCTCTTCGCATCCCTCAAAACTTATTACACCCCAAGCTCTATATAGTTGGTTAGTTGATAAATCCTTTTAAGCATTTATTGCATTTCGAAGTACACTGCAAAGCAAAAAAAAACACACAAAAAACTTTTCCATCTAGGTTCAAAAGTTTAGAAACATTTGAACACTTTTTCCTCGCCGTATTTTTTTCTTGTTTTGTTGTGGGCAAATAAAAAACTTTTCTTTTAAACAAAATTCTCCATTGGTCTTTTTTTCCACAGGTCCTTGAGAAAAACAAACTGATTTTAAGCAAACCTTCGCTATTCCTGGCGAGAAAAAAACCCCAAAAGAAATTCAAACTCTTTCGTAAGTTACTGCGAAAAAAATGGCACGCTGCAATACGTTTGGCAACTGGACATTATTTTGCAGTTCTTGTTGTTGTTGATTCCCCCACCACTAACAACATATACAAACGCACTCGTCCTTTTTGCCTCTATCCACCCTGCCCCATACTAAAGGTTTAGAATAATGAACATTGTTGAGGTTTTTTTTTGGCCAAGCATGGCATCACACCAATTTCTTGGGCGAACCTTAATATGCTACTTCCTTGCTCCACAACCCCCGCCCCCCTCACGCCTTAAAAAACGAATCGTCATTTGTAGTGCTATCATGAACAGTCAGTCCATCGTCCACAAGTGGCAATACATCTTAGAGAAAGAAGTGACCACCAAATGTTTCTTCATCATTATTATGCCGCTCATCATCACCATCTTCACATTCATGTGCTGCGGTCCTTTTAACCACCCCTCAACAAGTACAGCAACCAGTACCACACTGCTGGACAAATGAGAAACAAGCAAAGGACCTCTTCTTGCTTTAGTGTTTCTGTGTTTCATTTTTCGCTGCTTTCTTTGTTGTTTGAGGACTTTATTTGAGTTGTTTTTTAACACTTGTTCAACAACTTGCTACAATACGAGGAGGAGTACTAATCGAGGGCTGGTTGCTGAAAGAAGCGGCACGTCACATTAACCACATATAGGCGGGCGAATAGCGGGGGTGACTTAGATTGGTAGAGGAATGATAAGTATTCCTTTTTTTCATACAGGATTTATAAGGAATTTGTTATTAGCCTCTAAATATCTAGGTAATTCTTGAGTTTTTGAGGTAACATGATCCATAGAACAACATCAAGAGGAACTTTTTGTTCCATGTAATTCTCATTACATCGAGAGGTAACTTCATTTAACTGGTCGACCATTTTGCTGCGGGGACCATTTGTTGCTACTGCAGCGAAGTTATGCAATTGCCAAGGTGCTTTATATGTCATCCTCCTTAATGGGAATTCGGTCAGTTCAGTACAACTTGATTTATTTCTACTTCGATTGGTTCAATCCGATTTCGATCCAATGTTTGTTGTTTTTTTTTTTTGGTTTCGATTGGTTTAATCCGATTTCGATCCAATTTTTATTGATTTAACCGGATTTCGATCGGCTTGAATGTATTTCTATCGTTCAAATTCAGCTTTTTTTGCTTAAACCCAATTCCGATTGGTTTAATCCCAATGGAGTGATCGATCGGTAATTCGGAGTTTTGGTTTGATCAATCCAATCAACCTTCAGTCCAATTTCGATTGTTTTTATCCTATATCTATTTCGGATTTCGGTCTGGAATTTGAATGGTTAACTGTTGATTTAACTCTACTTCGATTGGGTTGAACTTTGGTCTGTTCAGCCTAACTTTTTGTTCATTTAACTCTACTACGTTTGGTTTAATCAGATTTTGATCCAATTTTTATTGGTTTTATTTGATTTCGATTGGCTTAACGGGACTTCGGTCAGTCCAATTCAGCCTTTTGTTGCTTAAACCCAATTCCGACTGGGTTAATCCTAATGGATCAAACGATCTGTTTTACCAGAGTTTCGGTCCCTTCAATCCATCCAACTTCGATCGGACTTGATACCAATTTTTAGACAAACATTCACAGACAGTTTACTCTACGATGATTGGCACGCCACCTATCGGACACAAACTGAACTACCATAAAAGCCATTGCTGCTATGTGTGCACGGACCAGAAAAAGGTATCATATAAAAGGTTTTAAAGCTTATCCAAACACACACATACATTTTAGTTAAAAATTATTAGCGAACCACCTATCATATAAATCACACTCCCCTACAAACCATTGCCATTATGTAGGCACTGATGCGGAAAATTTTCATCGCAATTGCATGTAAGGTGTCAGAACTTATTTTGAACACACAGACAAATTATTTAAGTACACACAAACACTTTTTAAGTAATTCTGTACCTATTTCAGACTTCGGTTTGGAATTTGAGTGGTATTGTAGAGTAAAGATGTTTATTGCCAAGTTGCTTTGTGTCCAATCCCACTTATTGGGACTTCGGTTCAAACCAACTTTGTGCTGGCCTAAAACAGTTCCGATAGGTTTAAACATACTTCAAAAGGTTGAATCTGTTCTTACCAATCCAAGTTACCCTGTGTGTGATCCCACTTATTGGAACTTCGTTCGGTTCAATCCTCGATTTCGATTGGTTTAATCCTAATTCGAAAGGTTGAATCGACCTTCATTCTGTTCATATCTGCAGTCTGTTTAATTCAGTTATTATTGCATTTATCCGATTTCGACTGTGGTCCGTTAAATCCAACTTCTTTTGGCTTAATGTGAATTTGATCGGTTTAATCGGACTTCGGTTTGAACATAGCACTGTAGTATTTTGGTATTAACAACCCGAAGGGTACGATAAACAATACAGTCGCGAAAATCAATTGGTCCAAAGGTTCTGTTCAATACAATTTGTTCAATCCAATTTCGATCGGACTTCGGTCCAATTTTGATTGCATTATTCTTATATCTATTTCGAACTTCGGTCTGGAATTTGAGTGGAAATGTAGAGTAGAGAAGTTTATTGCTAAGTTGCTTTGTGTCCTATCCAACTTATTGGAACTTCGGTCGGTTCAATCCAACGTTGTGCTGGTGAACGCAATTTCGATTGGTTTAATCCTAATTCGAACGATTGAATCGATATTTGGTCTGTTCATACCAACCCAAGTTACCTTGTGTGGGATCCCACTTATTCGAACTTCGGTAGGTTCAATCCAACATTATGCTGGTTAACCCGATTTTGATTGGTTTAATCCTAACTCGAAAAGTTGAGTCGACCTTCGGTCTTTTCATATCAAAATCGATTGGATCAATGAGGATAGGACTTTAGTCGCCTAAATTTAGGTTTGATTGCATTAATCCGATTTCGACTTTGGTCCGTTGAATCCAACTTTCTGTTGGCTTTATACGATTTTGGTCGGTATAATCGGACTTCGGTGTGGCACATGAAGATTCTTCTTCGTTTCGTAAACTGAGCACTGTAGCGTTAAAATACTAACAACCATTTGTACGATTTATAATTCGGTCAAATTGTCCAAAAGGTTCCCAAGTTTCAGAAACGAACGGTCTCGAGTTGCAGAAGTGAATCTTGGTGACAAACATGAATCACCAACACGATCCCGACTATCAGATCAGAATCTGAATTGTAGCAAAACCCATACTACCGAGTCCAGAAACGATGCGAGTTCCAGACACGAAGCAGAACTGCAATCAAACAAGAATTACCAACTCGAGGAATTACCAAGTTGGAGGAGGAAGCTAATTTGCAGACAAACCTGAATTACCAAAACGATCCCGAAATGCAGATAAAAAGCCGAATTGTCAACAGTCCCTAATCACCTACACGATCCCAAGATGTTGATACGAACCAGAATTTCCGACCAACACCAACACGATTCTGAATTAGAGATTCGAACCTGCCAACATACCCGAACTACCAACACAGTTCCGTGTTTCAAAAACGAAGCTGATTTGTCGTCAAACCCGAATAACCAGCTTTATACCGAATTGCGGATATGAAGCCAAATTCCCAACAAACCAGTATCACCAAAACGATCCAACTATTATTACCAATATGATCCCGAGTTCCAAAAACGAAGCTGAAATGTTGACAAACCGGGAGAACAAACCAGAAACGATGCTAAACAGCCGACAAACCTGAATCACCAACTCGATTCAGCTTTCCATACCCGATTAGGAATACGATCCCGAGTTTCAGAAACGGAGCTGAAATGTCGACAAAACCAAATAACCAATACGATAACAAGTTGCAGAAACGAGACTGAATTGCCGACAATCCTGCACTACCAACATGATTCCGATTTGTCGACACTGTACCGACTTGCCGACAAATCCGCATTACCAACAAGATGTCGAATTGTTAACACGGACATGAATTTCCAAAAAACCCGCATTATCAACACGACCCCAAGTTCCAGTATCGAAGCTGAACTGCCAACAAAACCGAATCATCAATACATTCCTGAATTGCTGATATAAATTAGAATTGTCGACATACCCGATTACTCAGTATTTGACCGAATTATTGACATGAAAATGAGTTATCAAAAAGTCGGAATGATAAATATGACTGCTAATGTGAATCTTAATTTACGATGTACCCAAATCATCAATATGTCCCTTAAGTGTAACAGAAACATAAATTTACGTCAAAACCAGAGTTACCAACACCAATACGAATTGTTAACAGGAACCTGAATTACCTACGTACCTGAATCATCAATACGTTATCGAATTGCTGTTACGAATCTGAGTTAGCGGAATGTCTACATCATCAAAATGAATCTGAATTGCTGATAGCAAAATGGATTACCGGAATACACGATCCATCAATACGTTCCCGAATTTTTGGTATGACCTGACTTATCGGAAAGCCAGAATCGCTAAGACGACCGCAAGTTGCAGATACGAATCTGAAGTGATGTCATATCCGAATCATCAATACGTTTCCGAAATGTTAACAAGAACTTGAATTGGCGGAAATCCCGAATCATCACTAAGTTTCAGATTTGCTGCTATGAACCGATAATAATACATCCACGCTAGTATATAAATGCGAGGAATATCTTTGGTTATTGCAGTGACAAACTTCTGATACCCGTATCGAATATATTATATACTTTCAAATCTTTTTTGGGTTCGAACTCTTAGCCATCCATTTTTGTATTCTTACGAAGCAAAGTATTTCTTTTAACTTCTGCCGTACACAAGAGTTCATCCATGTAAAAATCTCCTAAGTGCTGCTTCTGTCTTCGCACAAGAGCAGGACAATCGTATAGTAGAAAAACTTTCGTATCGGTTTCCTTATGTTCCCCAGAGCCCCAATTACCGCCTGACCTGATCACCAGAAATTTTAAAGAATGTTTTATTGGCAGGTGACATTTCCGGCAGCATATCAATGCTTGAGGTGACTGCAGTAACAACTGAATTACCGACATTTCTGAATGTTTAAAACGTTTCCGAAGTGCTTATATGAAACTGAATTGCTATGTTGCTATGACTTGAGCTACCGAATAGCCTGAATCATCAATCAGTTCCCGATTATTGCCTGACTATCACCTGAAATATTAAAGAATATTTAATTTTCAATTGACATTTCCGATATGGTTTCCGTTGTCATTCTGATAGTCAGGACCTATTCTAAAAAAAAGGTTACAGTTGTCATTCAGTATGAACGATAGGTTTAATTGAAGTTATTTCCTGTGGATCTCTGATGCAGTTCTACTTCTGCTATTTTTGAGCCGACAGTTAAGATGGTCACTCCTTTATACCTTCACTCATCGCGGAAGATGATTTCAATATTAGATGAAATCAGACAAATTCCGGCATGAAGTAGTCAAATCGTGGATCAAGAAATTCTCCACCAGTTTCTCTTAGAATATTGGAATGACAAACTAATGATACATTTCAACAACCGAAAACCCAATTCCGGTGTCACCTAGTCAGAACTTGGATCAAGAATCTCTCCACCAGTTTCCCTTAGAATATTGAAATGAATGACCAACCAATGATAGCTTCCATCAACCTGTTTGCCGTAACTCTTAATCGCCCATCTGATCCTCGCCTTAAACAGGCCAAAATGCATTGAATAAACCCATCCCATCGAAAATTCTAGGTTTCCCCCAGAGGCATTCAGCATTTCCGACATCGATACAGGAAAATAAGTCTGTATATGAGGAACTCAAAAGTTTCCTTGCAATAATTAGTATAGGATCTTTCTGATCACATAAGTGCCTTTGGTTTCAATATTAGGCGAAACCAAACCAACTCCGCCATGAAGTAGTCAGATCTTGCATTCATTTCCCATAGAATATGGCAATGACAAACTAATGATACCTTCCAATAGCCGCAAACCCAATTCCGGTGTCACCTAGTCAGAACTTGGATCAAGAATCTCTCCACCAGTTTCCCTTAGAATATTGAAATGAATGCCCAATCAATGATACCTTCCAACAACCTGTTTTCCCTAACTCTTAATCGTCCACCTGATCCTTGCCTCATACAGACTCAAATGCATTGAATAAACCCATCCCATCGAAAACTCTGGTTTTACCTCAGAGGCATACAGCATTTCCGACATCGATGCGGGAAAATGAGTCTGTATATGAAAAACTCAAAAGTTTCCTTGCAATTATAAGTCTAGGATCTTTCTGATCGCATAAGTACCTTTGGTTTCAATATTAGACGAAACCGGACCAACTCCGTCATGAAGTAGTCAGATCTTGCATCCCATTTCTCATAGAATATGACAATGACCAACTAACAATACCTTCCAATAGCCGAAAACCCAATTCCGTTGTCAACTAGTCAGATCTTGAATCAAGAATATATATACCAGTTTTCCTTAGAATATTGGATTGGTCCTACCGATGATACCTTCCAACAACCTGTTTGCTGTACCTCTTAATCGTCCATCTGATCCTCTCCTCATACAAGCCCAAATGCATTGAATAAACCCATCCCATCGAAAATTCTGGGTTTTCCCACAGAGGCCTACAGCATTTCCGACATCGATACTGAAAATTTTCCTTGCAATTATTAGTCTAGGATCTTTCTGATCGCATAACTACCTTTGGATCCTTTAATAGCACTCTCTCGAAATGCGTAGTATTTTTAAGCCGACGGTATGTAAAATCGACATTGGTGACATTTTGTTTCTTCATTTACTACCCAGCAATCAAAATGCTCAGACATCGGTACGACAGTTGGCAAAATTTTGCGATATCGGATCCGAAATCGGGCCGAAGTTGTTACTAAAAACATATGGAGTGGTTGACACGTAGTTTGACCGACGCAGCTGAGGGAAATCTGATGTTTGTACGACATGTTGTACCGACGTCTAAACGATTTCTGAATGTGAACCGAAGGAAATTCGACGCGTCGTTACTAATTCGGACGAAATATCTTAAGTAACTACGATGTTCTCGCCATTCCCTCGTACTTATTTCTGCCCGAAGCCTTTAGGAAAATATCTTCCGTTAACGGATCAAACATCCGGCCGAAGTCGTTGCTAAAACGTATGGGGTGGATGACACGAAGTCTGACCGACGCAGAAATCTGATGTACGACATATCGTACTGATGTCTGAAAGATTTTTGAATGCAAATCATAGGAAAATCTGAAGGGAAATTCGTTATTTCTTCAATAACAATTTGTTGTATCCTCCGATACAGAGTTCTGAAATCGCTGCAAACTCGATCAGATATGTCGGAGAAAAATAAATAAAATTTCCCTTCAACAAGTCGTACAGAATTCTGTACGATATCGGTAAGAAAAGTTCAGACAATCTGCAGACGCGCGGATAACAGCCAACGCCGGAGCTTTTGGTTTCCTTGGTAGTGAGAGGTGAAACTTTTAACTTTCCTCGGTGAATCGGGAATGAAATGTAAGGCCTACAGTCCTCGTAAACAGAAGAGATTCATACTTAGCAAGATCCTGGTTAAAACTTTATCTTTAGTCCTTTCAAAAATGTTTCCCTTTTGGAAAATTGATAGCCCTGTTGCTTTATAACCCTTTATAACCCTTTCTCACAGCCAATCTTTATTTGCATTTTATAGGTTTTAATCGCAGTAGTTGTCGGCCAGTTTGTTGTAATTTTGTAGTAATTTATAGTGGAATTTGTTCAAGCAGAGCTATTACACTTGCCCAAGAAACTTGTAATGGTCTTAACTAAAAATAATTCTTAAACTTTTGTTCAAGCTCATTTTACTACTACCGCCACTACAGCAGGTTACAAAACTTTCAGGTGTCTTGTCGTTGGTGTTCTAATTACCAACAACACTGCTCAACTTATGGCAATGTATCGCAGTTGCACAACAGCCAAAACTTGTGTCCCATCCCCACCTTTCACCCATCCGTACGTCATCAAACCTAACTAAGCTTTTAACGAAATTTTAATGGCAACCAAACAAATACCAACTAAAGTATACTTTAAGGCTGAGGTTTACTTAGTTTACTTAACAAATAGTTGGGTGATTAAAATGCCGTGGCTAGTGTACACTAACAACAACAACAACAACTATTTCAAATTATTATCTGGTCAAGCTTTTGTTGTTACAAGCCTCCAGGCGGTAAACAATGACCACATGTAGATAAATTTCGCAACAAAACCTCTCATCTTTATATACTGTAAAAAAGAAAAACTGTTGTAAGATGTTGAGGTTTATTTTAAAGAAATTTATAACGTGCTCAAAGTCTCTAAAGAAACAGAAACTGACCATCTATAAATTTTGTGTAAATATTTCTAAAATGTTGCTCAAAAGTTTGATGCTATAGTAAGAGAGTTAGTATTGCTTTGAATGGCTGCTTGCTTGCCTGCCTGGCCTGGTCTGGTTTGAGTAAAAAGTCATAGTTCTATCTTAGAGTTGCACTTTAACATGTTTCGGTTTTATTATCGGCCACATTAGTTAAGGACTTTGTTCGCCTTTGTTGTTCCACCAAAATGTTCTGTGTCCTCAGCTAAGCGTTTGAGGCCATTGAAAGCACAAAACTACCAGCGGCCAGTAGTTAAGTTCATTTTGGTGTTCATTGCGTGGATGGGGAGGGAGGGATAGATGGTTTACGATATTTTTATTAGTCTGCGTAGGTAATTGTAGTACATTTTGAGTGTAATTTTTTTCGTTGTGGAATACAGTGCCGCAGTGTTATTATACCCATCTAGACAGTGGTTTGAAAGAGAGTCGTCTTTCACGAAGACTAGAGAATGAAATTTATCATTCATTTAGTTAATTTATGTTAGAACACCTTCCCAGGTCAACATTATTGTATGCCTTTGTTTTTCCTCGGCTCCATTTTTGGAGACTCTTTGCCAATGCTTTAGAAGTCTTAGTATATCCTGGAATCCACTAATGCAGGCAACATGTCAATGCTTGAGGTGATTGCAGTGACAACTGATTTGCCGATTTTTCTGTATCGTTAATACTTTCCAAACTGCTTTCCGAACCTGAATTGCCGAAAAATCCGAATCATCATTACGTTCCCGAATTGCTGTGGTTTAAAAGGGAGTCTTTCATGAAGTTAAAGGACGATATAATAAAACTTCATTCATTTAGTTAATTTAGGTTAGAACACTTTCCCAGGTCAATATTATTGTCTGCCTTTGTTGTCCCTCGGTACCATTTTTTAAGACTCCTTGTCAAAGCTTGAGAAGTCTTAGTATATCCTGGAATCCACTAATGGAGGAAGCATGTCAATGCTTGAGGTGACTGCAGTAACAACTGGATTTCCGTGGGGGACAGACAGTCGAATATCCCCAAAAAGGGATAGTTTGTAATCTTAGAACCAAACCTCCCTTAAGAGAATAGAAGCTGGCACACCAAATTTTAGCTCGATAGCTCTTAAACTCAGACTGCAATCTTAAAAGCAGACAGACGGACACCCCAAAAAAGTGGCAATTTGTATGGAAGGTGGGAGTAGTTTTTGTGCGATCCTGCTCATCTTAGAAATGAATATAGAAGATTGCATACCCGTCAGCTTGTAACGAGGGTTTTTCTTTGGCTGGTCCAGGGTCTGCATAAGGACCCACCGACCCTATAACGCAAGTGATTTCCCTGACTAGGGCTAGTAAATGGTGTTTATTATGGTTTGATTTTGTTGTTATACACTTGTGTCAGAAATACGACAGATAACTTATAGATTTACGGCAACAAACAACTGCTTTTCGGGTTGAATCAGAAGTACACAAAACCACTGTCTACCAAGTAAGTTGTCCCTTGATTCTACACTTGCCCTACCCTTGAACGATGTCCATCTATGCATCCATCACAATAGTTTACTTAAGTATATTCAAGTTATGTTAGTTTTAGTGCAACTGCGAGCATAAAATTCTGATAGCCAAGTGCACATTCCAGCCCTCCAAGGCAAAGAGCGTGTACAGGTTTATGAGTTTTAAATGACGGTACGCAAAACGTGTGGATGACCCATAGCCCATAGCTCATGTTGCAGGTTAATGCTAATGCAAGTCTGATAAAGTGATAAGAACCCCCTGCCTGGTATTCTCACATATAATAACTTATGCTTACATTAACATTAGCAATAAAATAATTAACCATATTATTAATTCATGTGTTCCATTATTATTTCTTTGAGTGTATCTACATTAAGGGGTAATTCACATTACCGTTGTCAGTTTTTGTTTTTTATTTGTAATTTTGTTAATTTTTTTTTTTTGTCATAGAAATTGCCTCCAGTAAACGTGATAATGACAATTGTGAAATGTTGTTTTTTTATAGTTTTTTTTTTTTATAAAATGGACCCTTATGTGTTTTACTTTCATGTTGCTACCCCTCTACCTTAACCTCTATGTGGGCGTTATTATCTATATCTCTTCTATGCCATATTTGGGAACATGTATTATTTTTTGCTTTCCTGCGAAATTTAAGCCTTTTTATCCTTTTCCATTACATTTCCTAGGTATCTGATTGTTGTCATAAATGTTATTATATGTTTTTACTATTCATGCTATACATTTGTGCATTTAAAAGAAAAATTCTAATTAATATTTATGCAAGAACAATGGAATGAGTGTCCAGGAAAGGGTAGCAGAGAAGGGAGTGAAGTAATATTAATAATGGCTAGAATTTTACTAAAAATGTCCCAAGAAAATTTTGAAAGGACATTCGAGGTCAACGAAATGAAAAAAATGTTCATCGCGCCATACCAGTGATTAATATTAAAGTCCTTAATATAGCAAAAATTTTAAATATGCTATACAAATGACAAATTACAGACACGTTAATTTATAAAAGTCTAGGAATATTTGTTTGATATGTTACCTGCGATAAAATTTGTACAAAATTTGGAGTTATAAAAAAATGTTCCTACGAAAATTAGAAATTTGCGACCACGGGCGCAATGCAAATGATTGTTGTGTTATTATAATTATTTTTTTCATACCAAAGAGTCTAAAATGTAAAGGTGAGAAAACGCACTAAATACGAATAAAGCATGTCCTAACCCAAACCTGAGAAGTAAAAAGGCAAAATGTATCGACCTAAAAGTAATAAGTTAAATTATCTCCTCCAACCTCTCCTTTTTCCTTTCTCTTTGCTTTTCACTCTATAAAAAATTGGTAGACTCCGCGACTATCACTTGGAAGGTTCAGGGTTATATTCCTGTCTGAGTCATACATAAGAAGGTCCCAGCGGTAAAAAAATACCCAATACTTAATCGCTGATGTTAGCTATATTTAGTAGCAATCAGTGATGATTCTCTCGCTTATGTTACGCCCTACATTTACACAGGAGTGTCATAGACCGTTTAATCGGTGCGATTTTGCTTACAAAATTAGAGATGATGTCAAAAAGTGTCATTTTGGTTGCAATTACATTGTAAGCGGAGTTTTATGCGAGCTAGACAACACACTTGATTACGAAGTAAGTTACGATGTCAGTAGGTGTCATAGACGCTGTGTTTTACATTACACACGCATTACATTCTAAGTATTTAGATCCTTGCTTACAATATCATACTGATGTCATGGATTACTAAATAGGCACTTCGTTTCATTTACCGCTGCACAGTGGGGTAAAGTCACGATCTGGGCGGCCAAAATTATTTGAAGCAAATTTATGAAGCAGAATGGTAAAATATTACTCGGTGAGGCGTAAAAATAATAATATGTTTACATTCGGAGGGTAGAGGTTGTGACCGTTTTTATACAAAAAATGTTTTTTATAAAAATTTTAAGATTCCAAGAATTTCCCATATATCTTCACAAGGTTGCATTTTAGAGGCCTACCTCCCTATAACTTTTTATTCGTCTGGACACCCTCTAACTATAAATGCGTAGAGATATAGGACATCCAGTATGTTAACTAAAGTGGTTCAGTAAAACCGCAGAAATTATAGTTCTTTCTTCCGCAGTAGGTAATTGTTGCTTTACCTGAGCACAAAAAAAATAAAAATTGCACAATTAGTAACAAGTAACTTTAACAGCGTGTAGAAAACGAATGTAAGCAAAATGGAATGAAAAAATAACGGAATCTAGTGAAGCATTTTGTCCTCTTTACCCTACAATCGGAAATTATTAAAAACATTGGTTTTTGAGAAATCGAATTTTTGCCGCCCAGATCGTGAATTTACCCCACCGTGCGCTGGGGTGCTGTGGTGTGTTAATTCACAATAACGCAAGAAGCTTTCCCCACACCTAATTCGTGGGGTGTAAGGGAAAATTGAGTTTTTTTTAAGTAATTTACTTTTGTAATCCTTTGTTCTCTCTTACTCTTTCATTTATTTCGTCTTTTCAACTATTCTTTATTGGTTCATCTGTTAATTTATTTATATATTCCTCTTTCACTGCATTCCTCTCTGCCAGCAATATGATGATTTTCTTCTTTCTAATCTATTCATATAATCATTTGTCCTTTTTATTTATTCCTACTTTGTCTATACCTATTTTCTTATCAAATTATTGTTTTTTTCTACTACTCGTCATATCCAGTCTTTTATCCATTTATCTTCTCTGCTTTCCACTCTTCCTGCTTTCCACTTTTAAAATTCTCCATATTATCGCCTTATTTATTCTTTTTTCCATTTGTTCCTTCCGCTATCTATCCCTCTTTTGCCCTATCTTTGTCTTTCTCTCACTACTCTCTGTTTTTTTTTTCTCTCGCCATCATTTTATTTATATTCGTCCTCCATCTTATGATTTCTTCTCTATCCATATATTCGCCAATTTCTTAATTTTTCCTTTTTATTTATTTCCATCTTTGTCTATATCTCTTTTCTTATCAACATATTGCTTGTTCTAAACTCGTCGTATTTATCTTTATCTTTAATTCCTTTATCTTCTTTGCTTTTCATTCTTCCACTTGAAATATTCTTCATATTGTCGCCTTTTCATTTATTCCCTTCCCTATCTATTCTTTTTTTCATTTGTTATTTCTTCTCTTCATTTCATTCCTTCCTTCTTTCTGTTATCTATTCCTCTTTTGTCCTCTCCTTGTCTTCCTCTCATTACTCTCTGCTTTTTTTTCTCTCACCATCATTTTATTTACTTTCGTCTTCTATGCTATGTTTTTTTTTCAATTTTTTGTTCATATATTCATCTCTTCTTTGTTTTTCTCTCTTGTACACTATACCCTCGATTATATTCTCCACCTTCTCCATTTATTCCTTTCTTAAATTATTGCTCTTTTCATATATTCCTCTCTTTTCTTTTTGCTATTGTGCACTCTACCTCCTATTTTATCTACCTTTTCACAATATTTACCCTCTTCAGCTTTTCATCTCTATTTTCCTATTTTCTATATATTCATCTCTTCTTTAATTTATATAATTTAACCTGCTCATCTATTTCGCAGTCCTTTATATTTTTCCCCACTACTCTCATATGTTTTTCTCCATCTCCTACTTTTTTAAACTCGTTTAATACCACCTATCTTCCTCCTATGCATCTATTTCTCTCTACTTCTTACCTATTTTTCGCACTTGGTCTTTAAATCGAACTTTTTCCCTTCTCGTTTCTGTCGCCTTACGTTTGTCTATTCCTTAATCTCACCCTGTCTTTATCTCGTTCTCCCTTTAGTTATTCGACATTGATCTCTATACATTTTCTGCTTCTTTCTTCTCATTTCTTATATATTTTTTTTATTTCTTTATCACTTTATTATGCTTTTTCTCTTCAGCTATTCCTATTTTCCACTGTTTATATTTTCAGCAATTTCGTCTATTTTTTTCCCATACTGTCTTTATTTTCTTTTCTTAATCCTCATGTTATTTTATGTCTTCTTACCCCTTTCTTTCCTCTAGTAATTCCGCTCTATCTCTAACAAATGTCTGCTTCTTTCTTGTCATTTCATATATTATATTACTGCATTTTTCCTTCTTTCGTGTATTCTTATCTATCTTTCTCTCTCTCTTCCCCTCTAAACCTCATTCTCTCATTTCGTTTATTCCTCTATTCCGAACTTTTTCCCTTTTCCTCTAGACTATCTTCATCTATTAATGTGTCCTTATTTTCAATCTCTTAACTTGTTTTCTCTTATCCTCTCTTCCTCACTTGACCTATTTCTCTCTTCATTTCTTCTTCCTCTTTTCACCTGCTATTTTATTCATACCAAACCTTTCTTCAATTTATTTAAATATTCCTCTATTCTCTTTACTTTTTTTTAATACCATCTTCCAACTCTAGATTACTTTCGTCTTTTTTCATTTCTTATACCTTTTAGC
Source organism: Muscina levida (assembly GCA_964034835.1). Lineage (NCBI taxonomy): Eukaryota > Metazoa > Arthropoda > Insecta > Diptera > Muscidae > Muscina > Muscina levida. The sequence continues at coordinate 141,328,624 of OZ035882.1, forward strand.
TCTTTCCCTATCTCCTCTTTGTTCCAATTTTAATGCTTTTTTAATTCGTCTGTCCTTTATCTCTTTACACTCTACAAATATTCCTCTATTATCTCCACATTTCCTCAAATCGTTTTCTAACACTTTTCCACTAGTTATTCCGCTCGATCTCTTCTCGATTTCTGCTTCTTTATTGTCATTTCATAGATATCTTTCAAAAGTTGAGAAGACTGCAGTAACATATCAGTCACATGAGACAAAGCTATCTCTTAGGTTTGGTAAAATATGACATATGACTCTTTTATGTTTAATAAAACAATGTTAAGGAAAGTTATCGTATGCCACTGTTCGGCTAGGATCCACTGCCGGAGACTAAACTTCAATGCATGAGTAGACTGCAATGATATCTCAGCCACTTGAGATATATAACTATGATGTGTTAAGTAAAGCTAACGTCTGTCCTTTTTTACTCTTTGTTTTATTGCCGGAGACTTATTTTCAAAAACTAAAAAAGACTGCAGTAACATTTCAGTCACCTGCGTCATCTAATGTTAAAAGTCAGGCAAATGATGTAAAAGCCATGTAAAGGCAACGTTTACCCTCGGATTTCTTGTTTACCCTAGGATCCACGATTTGGGACTCCTTGTCAATGCTTGAAAATGTTGCAGTAACATCTTAATTACATGAGTCATATGACTATGTGATAAAAAAATAGACAGACAAAGCAATTGTCTGTCCTTGTTTACGCTGTTCAACGCTGAAAAAGATTGCAGTAATAATCAGTTATATTAGACATTGGAATCTCTGATATTAAAAGAGATTTGAAAAGTCCTAGTTTGCTATTGTTGAACGTATAATTCACAGTTGGAAATTCCTTTTCCATACTTAAGAAGTTTGCAGTATGTTCTAAGTCACAAAAAACATATGACTCTTTTGTGTTTGAAACAAAAAAGTGTTTAGCAAAGCTTTTGAATACCCTTGTTTAGCTTCGAGTAATAGGCAACATTCGATTTAATTCAAACGCAGCTTAGAAAAATGTACATTCTTATGTCCTTATTATTCCTATTTATACATGACATCACTCCCTTATGTTTACCCCTTTGGTAGCATCATCATTATAATAGTTACACATGTTTCTAGTACACCGTTTTCGGGTTGGATAACTGTCAAAATTTCCCCATGTTCTTTCAGCTCCACAGCAAACAGTGACAACTTACGGGTATATTATACGTATGTGTGTCCCTTTTTCAAGTCACAATTGTCTCTAGATGTTTTTCTAAAATTTTTGATTCTTTCGATGTTATTGTTTTGATAATTTAGTAGGAGTTCACATGTGTCGGGCAATAACAGGACAGGAGAGGGGATAGCAAAATCCTCAGCAGCAGTCATTTGCAAAACAGGAGCAACAGCCTTAAAATCTCCATTGCAGCCATCCGGCATCCTCATCATTTGCATCAGCACTAGAGAGGCATGAGAGGGGGGCATCAGCAACATCCTCTGGTGCGCTTGGTGGAGGATGTAAAATGTTAATGTGATGAAAGGCTAAGCAAAGCCTTGGGGGCACACACACAGTGTCTTCCCTTTTTATTGTGTATGTGTGTGTGTGTTGCTTTTATTTTTTAGTTTTTGTGCCACTGAACATTGCTAAATTACATTTACCTTTAATGAGATTTTAAAATAATAATAATGATAATCATAATGACAAATGTAAATGTGGGAAAATTAAGATACCAAAATTGCAGCAGCTACGAGTCTTTGATGTTGGCACTTGATGCTGCGGTGGTGTACAGTTCAACGAGAAATAGCCCTAAACTAAAAAATAAACGTTTTTTTTAATAACGGAAATATGAAAAGGAATTTGTAAGAAATTGAAAAATCCTAATGAAATTTGTTGTATTTCGATTCAAAGTAGTATTCAAAAATACACGATAGTTTGTACTCTAGCGTACTCAAAAAAAATTAGTTGTAAACATCTTATTTTTAATAATGAACAAATTCTAGGGAAATCTATCATCTGCCCATTTGGCTCCTCGAATCATGTGTTAAACAATCCAAGTCAATGTTTAAGAAGGCTGCAGTAGCAGTTATTACGTAAAAAAAACCATACACAAAATCAGAAAAACTAAGCGAAGCTATTGCATACCCTTGTTTAACCTTGGAACCCCTATTGGAGACACTTTGACAATGCTTTAGAAGGTTGTAGTAACATCTCGGTCACATAGGAAATATGAGTATGTCATACTTAAAGACGGGTACATGATAAAAAATCGCAGTAAATCTATTATCTGTCCTTGGTTACTCTTGATTTCATTACCGTAGACTTATTTTAAAGCTCGAGAAGACTGTAGTAACATATCAGTCATCTGCGACATATGACTATCTTAAGTTAGGGAAATGATGAAAAAGCCATGAATAGGCAATATCATTCCTTGTTTACCCTTGAATCTACTATTGTAGGCTCATAACCAATGCTTTACAATTTTGCAATTACATCTCAATCAAATGAGACAGTCATATGTCAATGTGACAAAAAAATAGACAAGAAAAGCTATCGCCTGTCCCTGTTTACCCTCGGTTTCATATTCGAAACTTATGTTCAACGCTTGAGAAGGTTGTAGTAACATATCAGTTTCATAAGATATAGGAAACTCTTAAATTCGGTTAAAAAGACATGAAAAGTCTCTTGTTAAACATTGAATTTACCACAGGAGAATCCTTGTTTATACTTGAGAAGGTTGAAGTGACATCTCAGTCTCATGAGGTATATGACTCTTTTATGATTGATACAACAAAGTGTTAAGCAAAGCTGTCGAACACGCTTGTTTAGCTCTGATCCACTGTCGGAGACTAATTATCAATGCTTGATTAGACTAACATATGTTTAATAAAAAAAGTCAAGCAAAGCCAATGATCTTTAGAAGACCTCTTGCCAATGTTTGCGAAGATTGATCACAGACTTGTCTGTATTATGGTAAAAACTAGACAAGTGATAAATAGCCAAGCAAAGGCAACGCCTGTTCTCGTTTACTCTCGATTTTAATATCGGAAACTTATTTTCAAAGAGGGAAAAGACTGCAATTACATTTCAGATATAAGACTATCTTATGAGTTATTGGAAAAATTTCCAAGCGAAGCTACGGTCTGTTTTTGTTTACTTTCGACGTCATAATCGGAGACATATTTGTTAAGATAATCAATAAAAGCAATAGTTTGCCAGTATTTAACGTCGAATCCAACATTGCCCTCACTTGGGGAGGTTGCAGTAACATCTCATTCTCATATGGCTCTTTCATATTTAATACAAAAAATTGTTAAGCAAAGCTATCGTATACCCTTATTTAGCACGGATCCACTTTTGGAAACTAATTTTCAATGCTTAAAAGGACTGCAGTAGCAACTGAGTCAGCTGTGACACATGTATCTCTTATGTTAAAAGGCAGACATATTATAAAAAAACAGCCTTAAATTAGGCTCTCCTCTTGTTTACGCTTGAACTGACTATCTGATACTCCTTGACAATGCTTAAGAAGGTAGCAGTAACTCCTTAGTCACATGTGACATGTGAATGAAGTTGTAACATTAACATCTTAGTTCAAATCCAGACAATTGATAAAAGCCAAGCATTGTATCCATTGTGGCACACTTCCTCAAATGCTTGAGCAGATTGTAGTAAAATTTCAGCCACAAAATACATATGAATAATTATTTGTAAACAGACACGCAAAATGATAAAAAAAACAGACTAATCTACCATCAGTCTAGCTTGTCCTCGTATCCTATGTTGGAGGCTAATTTTTAATGCTCAAGAAGGTTGCAGTAATATACGAGTCACATAACACATATAATTTTTTATTACAAAATGCAGACCAAGTTTTGTATCTCTCTTTGTTAACCCTCAGATCAACTATTGGAGACCTCGTGTCAATGCATGAGAAGATTGCAATAACATCTTTGTCATAAGGATCCCTAATATCCATTGAGAAGACTGCAGTGATATGTCACTCACATGAGACTCATGCCCTTCATACGCTTGATAAGAAAAAAATCTAGGCAAATCTATCGTCTTTGTTTACCCAAAGGATCCCTTATGCATCTTGTTTACCATTAGATACATTTTAGGATACTTATTTTCAATGTCTGAGTAGGTTGAAGTAACATTTCAATCACTTGAGACATAAGTATCGGTCATGATCGGTTAATAAATTGTTGAGAGTTTTTTTGGTCCTTATTTACTCTCGGCTACACAATCGGAGTCTCATATTGAAAGCCTGCGAAAACTGCAGTAACATCTCAGTGACCTAAGACGTTTATATTACTTCGGCTAAAAAATCATCGTACAACGTTTTTTTTCTGTCTTTAGGCACTGTTAGATTTACAATAGACGATTATTTTCAAATTTTAAGAAAACTGCAGTAACATCTGAGCCACACGGGCGATGAATCCTATATTTTCGGTTCAAAAGTCAAGAAAAGCTTTCACCTAACATTGTCTTACCTTGGATCTTATGTAAAAATTTTATTATCGATGCTCGGCTATACTTTAGAAGTCTTCCTTTCAATGTCTGAGAATATTGCAGTAACATATAAGTCGCCTAAAACGCTTATATTAACAACGATCGCTTAAAAAATGCCGGACAAGATTTTTGTCCGCCTATGCTGTTAGATTCACAATGGATGATCATTTTTAAATTTTAAGAAAACTGCAGTAACATCTGAGCCACATGAGGCATGACCCCTATATTTTCGGTTAAAATGTTAAGAAAAGCTATCGTCTGTCAATGTCTTAGATTTATTTTCATTGCTCGGCTATACTACATAACTCAAATGAAGCTATCATCTAATATTGCCTAATCTTGGATCTTTTGTAAATGATTTATTATCAATGCTCGGCTGCACTATAGAAGTCTTATTTTCAATGCCTGAGAATACTGCAGTAACTTCTCAGTGACCTAAGACGTGTACATTACCTGTGATCGATTATAAAACGAAGGAAAAAGTTTTGCCTTACATATTCATTTCTAATGCTTAAGAAGGCTGCAGCAACATCCTTAATACATGAGACTTGTGATAGTAGATTTGTGTTCAACTCATTCATAGTTTTTGGACAACAATTCCATATATTAAGTTTTTTGTCCATCGAACTTAGAACCTTTCGGATAGAGACCACCAAACTATGAATATATATTAATCAAAAGTGAAATAACTTATAAAATTGATTCTATGGCTATGTAATTATTGGAAAAAATAAATTTTATATATAATATTAATAGAAGTTATTGCTAGTCTATTATTGATGTTCTCCAGAGTTCTATTCGCTGGTTTTTGAACATAATTATATGCCTCAATGGGTAAAAGATACCCAATGAAATTTCCGGGCCTAGGGTCATGTTGTTACTACCTCTGACAGGACATTCATTATATCGACTACGCTAAGCACACGAAATGTATCCAAAATAAGTATAACCTTCCGGGGTTAAGGAAAATAATGGTATCGCAGGATATGCAGCAATAATTGTGTTCGAGCAATTATTTGTAAATCATGTGAGTGTTATGTTGGCTTGGATGTTACCTTCGCACTGTTGGTTAAAGTTATCATTAGCTTTGAGATGCTTTCATTTCTTAAGGTTGTGATGATAGAGGAGAATTCACAGCAATGGGACTGACGAGACATTGCGGTTAATGTCGAAATGACGTCATACGCCTATCCTGCTGTCACATAAAACATTTTACAGTCCTTGTAAAAAACTTATAAAAAATTTGACAATAGAAACCGATTTAAAAAATAATTAAATTTTTTTTTTTTAAATTTTTATAGCGGCGATATTGTCAAACTTTCAAAAAGACTTGCTATATGTAACTTTTATTTTTTTGTAATTTTTTGTGATTTAAATATTTACATTTTGCTGTCATATTTTACAGCTTCTTTTAAAGAAATGTTGAGCTCGCATTCAAGATCTTTATATGAACTTTTTTAAATGTTTACTAAATTAGACAAAATTCACACTTTTTATCCATCTTTTAACTACAATTTCTTATCTTCCCTTGTATCATTTTTTAATATCGGTTAATTCATAATCCGGCAATTTCTCCCATAAATCCTTTAAAACATTATTGTTGGCGGCCGGATTTCTATGGGTCAGCATATCATGGGTAATTTGAGGTGAACTTAAGCTATCCTCTGAGTCCTCGGCCGAAGTGGGCACAGCACCATCATTCGATTCAGCAGAAAATTCCGAGGCTTTCTGCAAACAATTTCAAGTTAAAGTTGAGAAATTTTTAGCGCAAAATTTTATGCGAAACTCACATTTAAACTTAATACAATTAAAAATACGAAAACAAAAATTTTCCGATAAAGAAACATTTTGTTTTTTTTTTTGCAAGTAACAACAATTTCAACAAAAAATATATCTTATCGCGATTACATGTTAAGCCGCAACAGTCTAAACTACAACTGAGAGGTTCAAGCAGCAATGCTTTAAGTCAACTTTTAACTCTCTCATTGAGCTAAGTATGTTATTTGAGTAGCAGAGAGAAATTTGTTGAAGCCGTACCCATACCCAATTGGCATTTATTGTAATCAAATGAGTCATAGCTATAAATTTGCGCTATATAAAATTTGTTTGAAAAATTTTTTGTTTATTATTAACAGACAAAAAAGAAGAATATTCAGTAAAGGCCTGGTTTCTCAGATGCATGTTAAGGGTTAAGCTGATCGCTTTATAGTTTACTATTACTATTTATAATTATTATTTTTTGAGTTTTATTAAACGCATTCAATCTTTTAATATCCTGTTAAAAATTTTTACTTCTCTGTCTCTCAGTTAAACCCCCACCTGACAACTGGGCCCTTAGGAGTGAATCTCCAATATTCGCGCAACAACTAATTTAATGGTCTTGGCGTGTCTGACCGAAACGTGAGCACTTTTCAATTGTAATCAGAAATTATTACTCAAACGATAATGGAATTTATTTTGTAGTTTTTTGCTCTCTGTTTGACGGTTTACCCGCTTTATTATACCATTAATTAAACACAATAAGTTGTGCATATCTAATAATTGTTGTTGTTGCTGTTGCCGCCTGGTGTTGTTTTTGTTGCTGCCGAGCTAGCATTTTGATTTGTTTATGAATTTGTTAAAAGTTTACATGACGGATACAACCAACCAGTCAATACGTTTTGTAGCTTAGGCCGACGATTTGTGACGAACAATAACCGCATATTTTGCGGATGATTTGCGATTTCATTATTAATTTACCTTCAATACACGAATTGGCAATTCAAACACGTTTCAAGACAACAATTGCATTTGTTTAAACAATTTGATGTAAAAGGGGTTTTCAAGGCAATAAATGTAGCAGCAAGGGCAGAAGAGGGAAGCAAGACTTCCTATACAAACAATATGAAAAATTTATAAATTATATGGGCTCGTTAACATTTCCCATTAATTTAAAAATATTCAAAGTATAAAACGTTTCCTTTCCTTTTATTTTTCTCTTCTAACATAGCTACAAATCAATCAATCCATTAGTCTGGGCTGTCTTTATGAGATTTCTTTCATATGACAAAAATCTTGCCACATTAACTGCCCATAGGTATTCACGAGTGTAATTCCGGTATCCGTTTTCTATTGTAATGGTTGCACCACAAAAATGTGTGATTCGCTGTTGAGCGGTGCCACTGCTCTCTGTTGTCACCAGGTGTTACAATACCACACAGGAGGAAAACATGAAACCAACCAACATGAAAGGCACAGCGACAACAATATTGGACAACATTTATAAATGGCCAGAATTATAAAATAAAACAACAAAAGTGAACACAAAATAAATAAGAACAGAAAAAAATTTGAAACATATACGAAATATGAACAGCCAGTAGAAGAATTTTCGGCCACATATAGTGATGAATTACTGTGGGACGACAATGGATATGTTTTAAAAAATTCATACAGTAAATTTTTTTTATTTTGACCATGACGGATATTTGACATTATCTCGACTATATGACCACAGGAATAACAATATGAGTGAACAAATATCATCTATAGCAAATATAAGTTATGGTTACAAGAAAAGTACATTTTCGTACAATAAAAGTACTTTTTAATACTTTTTTTAATAAAAAAAAATTGTGGTAAACTAAAAAAAGTTAATGATATAATGAAAGTACGTTTTGGTACAACAAAGTTACTTTTCGAAACAATAAAAGTATTTTCTGAAGCAAAATAAGTTCTTTTTGGTGAAACTAAAGTACTATTTGATACAACGAAAGTGCTTGTAGAAATACTAAAATCACTTTGTGATACTACGAAATTACTTTTTTATACAATAAAGTACTTTTCTGGTACAGTAATCGTAAGTAATTTTTAAATACAATAAAGTACTTTTCGATCAAATAAAAGTACTTTTTGATATAATGAAAGTTCTTTATCGTATAATAAAAGTACAATTTAATACAACAAAAGTACTTTGTTATATAATAAAAGTACATTTTAATATAACAAAATTACTTTGCGGTACAATAAAAGTACGTTTAGGTCCCATAAAATTACACTGTGGTACAACAATAGCACTCTTTAGTACAATAAAAGTACTTTTTGATACGATTAAAGTACTTTTTAATACAATAAAAGAACCTTTTAATTAAACAGAAGTACTTCATTATACAATAAAAGTACCTTTTAATACAACAAAAGCACTTTGTAATGCAATAAAATTACGTTTAGGTCCCGTAAAATTACATTATGGTACAACAAAAGTACTTTTTAGTACAACAATTGTACTAAAACAATACAAGTACTTTTTGATACAGTACTTTATGGTTTAATAAAAGTAGTTTTAAATACAATGAGAGTACAATAAAAGTAAACTTTTATACAACAAAAGTACTTTGTGGTACAATAAAAGTATATTTGGGTCTCATAAAATTACCCCATAGTACAATCAAAGTACTTTTTAGTATAATAACTATGCTTAAAAGCACATTTTGGTACAAAAAAAGTAATTTTTAATACAATAAAAGTACTTTGTGGTACAATAAAAGTACGTTTCATCTTCTTCTTCTTTACTGGCAGCAACAACAGAAATTCATCTATCAGTAGCCGCACGTAGAAAACCATTCCAAGCGCTTCGGTCTTTTGCGCTCCGTAGATAGTTCGTCATACCAAGCTTACTTAAAAGTTCCGTCACCTGGTCCATACATCGGAGTTTTGGTCGCCCCCTCCTGCGCCGCCCACCGAGTTTATTGCCGAAGACTTTTCGAGCCGGAGCGTTTTCGTCCATTCGTACAACGTGTCCAAGCCAGCGCATTCGGTCTATTTGAACGCGCTTGACCACGTCGATGTCGTTGTACAGCTCATACAGCTCATGATTCATTCGACGACGGTACTCGCCGTTCACGATGATGGGTCCAAATATTTTGCGGAGTATTTTTCTCTCGAAGACTCCCAGAATAGATTGATCCGCTTGTGTCATTATCCATGATTCTGCGCTGTAGAGCAAGACAGGTAGGATTAGAGTCTGGTAGAGCTGGATCTTTGTTCTTCGAGAGAGCGCCTTGTCGTTAAATCGCTTGCTTAGCGCATAGTAGCAGCGGTTTGCGATCAATACTCTTCTTTTGATTTCGAGGCTGACAATATTATTATTGTTTATGGCGGAGCCAAGGTAGACAAAATCATCTACCACTTCAAAGTTATAGTTGTCAACGTTCACGCAGCGTCCCAGACGAGTGGACTCTTTGTTTGTTGAAACAAATAACTTGGTTTTGTCCTCGTTTATCACCAGACCCACTTCAGCCGACTGCTTTTCAATGCTCGAAAAAGCCGCAGTAACATCTCGCAATCCACGTCCAATAATATCTATATCATCAGCATACGTGAGCAACATGTGGCTTTTGTTAAATATGGTGCCATTCCTGTTTACTGCTGCTTTCCGCATAATCATCTCCATTAAGATGTTAAAGAGATCGCAGGACAGACTATCGCCTTGTCTAAAGCCTCGCTTGGTAGAAAATGGCTCTGACAGATTTTTGCCAATTTTCACTGAAGACTTCGTGTCAGTCAGTGTCATCCCGCAGAGTCGAATTAGTTTTGCGGGGATACCAAACTCAGCCATAGCATCCAACAATTTCTGTCGTATCGGACTGTCAAATGCAGCTTTGTAATCGATGAACAGATGGTAGGTATCGATCTGCATTTCTGCAGAAGGGGCTTTAGTCTTTCACATAACACACTAGACAGGACCTTGTATGCGATGGGTAAAAGGCTAATCCCGCGATAGTTGGTACACACACTAGGATCGCCTTTCTTAAGCACGGGACATAGGACACTCAGATTCCAATCATCGGGCATGCACTCCTTGAGCCAAATCGTGTTTATGAGCTGGTGCATGCATGTTACCAGGTCATCGCCGCCGGCTTTAAAAAGCTCTGCCGGCAGTCCATCGGCTCCCGCAGCTTTATTATTTTTAAGCCGTGCAATTGCCGTGCTGATCTCGTTTTGGCTCGGTGGTGGACAGTCCACTCCATCGTCGATGATTGGTGCGATTTCGTCACTTATGCTGTCTTCCGGAACGAGAAGAGATTGAAAGTGTTCCCTCCATATTTGCAGCACACTCTGAGTGTCCGTGACCAGATTTCCGTCTCTGTCCTTACATGTGGGGATGCCTGTTCCAAAACCTTTACTTTTTACCTTTTGGTAGAACTTTCGGGCCTCACCTCTATCCCTATAGTTTTCGATATCCTGGCTCTCTCTTTTCTTCCACAGATGCTTTTTCCGTCTGGACAGGCGTTTCATCTCCCTCCTTTTCTCTTTATAACGCTCCGTCACCGCACGCGTCGCCATTGGCTGCAGTTTTGCCTTGTATGCAGCATCCATTTCCTCAGACATTTCGCGACATTCGTCATCGTACCAGGGCTTGTCTGAGCGTGGTTTTTCATAACCCAGTACGGTTGTTGCGGCAGTGGTCATAGAATTCGCAATATGCTGCCACTGCATGTCGGGAACATCAGAACTAGGGGGATTTGTATGGAGTAATTGAGAGAGTTTGTTGGAGTAGGCATTGGCTATCTCAGTGGTCTGCAGCTTTGTGATGTCTAGCTTCCTTTGCGTTTGATTAAGAGTGTTTTTAGCTCTACTTAATCGTGTGCGTACCTTGGCTGCAACTAGGTGGTGATCCGAGTCGATATTTGCACCGCGCATCACACGCACGTCCATAACGCCTGAGACATGCCTTCCATCAATTACCACGTGATCAATCTGATTTATTGTATTTTGATCGGGAGATATCCAGGTTGCCTTGTGGATATCTTTATGCGGGAATCTGGTTCCACTCACAACGATGTTTCTTGCCGACGCGAAACTTACCAGTCTGAATCCGTTATCGGAGGTGTTGTTGTGTAGACTGAATTTTCCGACTGCTGAACCAAGAGCATCTTCCCTTCCTATTTTAGCATTAAAATCTCCCAGAACAATTTTAATGTCATGTGCAGGGCAGCGGTCATATATATCCTCCAGGCGCTCATAGAATGCATCTTTGATGTCATCGCCTTTGTCTTCCGTCGGGGTGTGTACACAAATCAGCGTAATGTTAAAATATTTCGCCCGGATGCGAATGGTGGCTATACGGTCATTTACAGGGTTAAACCGCGAGACCAGGTGTCGAAGTCTCTTGCCGACTATGAAACCACATCCAAATTCGTGTCTTTCTGCATGGCAGCTGTAAAAGATGTCACAGTTCTTCCGTCGTGTGCATCCCTGTCCCGTCCATCTCATTTCCTGTATGGCGGTGATGTCAGCCTTGTATTTGTCGAGGACATCCGCCAGTTGGATAGAGGCACCATCTCTGTATAGAGTTCGGACATTCCAGGTGCATATCCATAAATCATGGTCCTTATATCGTTTGCGGGGGTCGTCAACATTTGGGGGGGTTCTTGTTTTTCGTTTTCTTCGTGTTTTCATAATAAGTTTTTGTTTAAGGAGAGTGGCTTATTAGGCCACCGCTCCCGATCTTAGTTTCTTGGGGCTGCCAAAGTCACTAAGAGAGCCTGTGTTGAGCTTCAGTAACTTCTGTTACCTAGTTCCTAAGACGCATCGGTGGTAGCATGCCGATTAGGTTACTCAACATTTCGCCTTCTAACTCTAGCTAACTTTAAAGCGGTTGCTTTAAAGTCATTGCCCAGGGAATACTTGGTCTAAGACCGGAAGTAGTTAGCTGCTTGGACAGTGCCACAAAGGAATCGATTCTGGTCACTCCCAAGTGAGTGACAATCAGTAACTTTCCACCTCTGGGCAAAGTCCAATTCCCCATACGTTTAGGACCCATAAAATAACATTATGGCACAACAATAGTAGTTATAGTACAACAAAAGTACATTTTGATACAATGAATGTACTTTATGGTACAATAAAAGTATTTTTTTAATACAATAAAAGTACTTTGTGGTACAAAAAAGTACATTTTAATACATCAAAAGTACTTTGGGGTACAATAAAAGTACGTTTTGGTCCCATAAAATTACCTCATAGTACAACAAAAGTACTTTTTAGTACAACAATAGTACTTTTTGTACAAAAAAGTACTTTTTGCTACAATGAAAATACTTTATGGTACAACAAAAGTACCTTTTAATACAACAAAAGTACTTTTAGATCCCATAAAATTACATAATGTTACAACAATAGTACTTTTTAGTACAACAACAGTACTTTTTAGTACAATTAAGTTGCCTTTTAATACAACAAAAGTACTTTGTGATACAATAAAAGTACGTTTAGGTCCCATTAAATTACATTACGGTACAACAATAGTACTTTTTAGTACAACAACCGTACTTTTTGGTACAATGGAAGTACTTCATGGTAGAATAAAAGTAATTTTTAATACAATGAGAGTACTTTGTGGTACAATAAAAGTACATTTAGGTCCCATAAAATTACAATACGGTATAACAATAGTACTTTTTGGTACAATAAAAGTACCTTTTAGTGCATAAGAAGTAATACTTGATACTAATAAGTACTTTATGGTACAATAAAAGTACATTTTAATGCAACAAAAGTACTTTGTTACACGATAAAAGTACCTGTTAATACAACAAAAGTACTTTTAGTGCAATAAAAGTACTTTAATGTCCCATAAAATTACATAATGTTACGACAATAGTAAAAGTACTTTTTGATACAATGAAAGTAATTTATGGTGCAATAAAAGTGCTTTTTAATACAATAAAAGTACCTTTCAATACAAAAAAAGTACTTCGTTAGTACAAAAAATAATTGTTAGTACAACAATAGTAGTTTCCAGTACAATAAAAGTAATTTTTAATACAATAAATGTACTTTGTCGTACAATAATAGTACCATGAGGTACAATATAAGTACTTTTAAGTACAAAAATAGTACCTTGAGGTACAATAAATGTACTTTTAAGTACAATAAAATTACTCCATTGTACAACAAAAAAAATTTTAATTCTCTAGAAGAACCTTTTGGTACCATTATTATTGTCGTACCATAAAAGTACTTTGACGTACAAATAAAGTACTTTTTTACAATAATAATACCTTGAGGCACAATAAAAGTACTTTAAAATACAATGAAGTTTTTGTTGTACCACAAAAAGTTTTTTTTTTAAGTTGTGGTAAAATAAAGTTGCTTTGTGGTACCAAAAAGTACAGGTGTGTACACCAGATTTAGGTATTGGATCTATAAAAGTACTTTGTGATACAAATACTTAATAGTATACTAAAGTACTTTATGGTACAATAGAAATACCTAATAGTAAAATAATAGTACTTTTTGGTACAATAAAAGTTTTTTGTGGTATAAAAAACTGCTGGGTGGTACAACGAAAGTTATTTTTTGTACTTGTTAGTACAATAAAGGTATTTTTTGGGTAATTTCAAAAGAAATCGACCCAAAAAACATACTTTTGGAAATTTATCTCCTTCGATTAAATTTTACATATATATCCTCCTCGTTGCTGCCGATACAATGCCGTTTCCTTTAGGTCGAAACCCATCATGGTTCATGTTTTATAGCTGTCTAAAGTTGGTCATCTGCAGCATTTTTGTGAAAAGATAGCTTAGTTTATATTGGAGTAACTATAAAACGCAATATTGGATTAAGATGATCATGGTATCGCCAGATAGGTTTCCAGGTCCTCTTTAGGAATGAAGGACAAAAGTTAATAATTAAATGTCCTTCGTCCTTGGGACCGGCCGTGGCATGATGGTTAGAACACGCGACTACCATGCGGGAGATCCGTGGTTCGATTCCCGGCTCCAGTCATCTAAATTTTTCTTTCATTGCCGGCCCTCTTGATGTTGTCGACAGCAACTTCTCCGTAGAAGTTTCGAGTCAATCGGCATGTCTAGTAAAAAGGTTCTCAAACAGTGACATTTGCATTCGTCGATAAGCAAGTAGATGCCGTTTGTTGTGAATCTAAAATAGAAAGCGTGTTAATTCACAACAACGCGAGAAGCATTCCATTTCCATTTTCATGGAGTGTAAAGGGAAATTAAGTTTCAGTTTTTTAAGTTATTGTCATCGATCCCCGGCTCCATTCATCTACATATCATTCTTTGGCGGCCCCTCGATGTTGTCGACAGCACCTTCGCAGTAAAAGTCTAGTAAAAGCTACTCAAACAGCTGACGTTAGGTCTCGTTGTGTAAGTCTAACAATAGAAAGCGTTTTAAATAACACAATCGCAAGAAACTGTTCCATACCTCATTCATGGGGTAGTAAAGGGATTTTTTTGTATTAGCAATAATAGTATCGGGAGGTCGACAACGCAAGGTATATGTTGAGCCAAAGTCATATCAGCTGCAATCCGTGACCTCTCAAGTCAAATTGATAAACAAAACTCTTAATAAATCGCTTTTTAACCACAAATATTTATATTTTCCAAAGTTCAATGTGTGGAGTTGCAGTATTTGCAATATTAACCAAAAATTTTTTTAAATCACTATATATTTTTTTGTTACCATTGCTTAATTCTGCATATACGACCACGTTGAAATTAACTTAAGGAACAATAAGTCATCTTAAATCCTAGTAAAAGTAACCAACTTTCATTATTCCTATAAACTTCTCACAATAACCGCTTTTGTCTAGGTATTCAACAACATGAGCTAAGTAATCAATGTACTTTTGTTCATCTACATAAAGCTCATTCAGTCCCACTGTACCGCAATTCGTAGTACAGCAAACATATGGCCCTTTATGTCGTCGCACACGTTATAGTGTTCACCTTTTAACCATCTAAACCCACGGGAATGTTTGGTCTATTGGAAATACACAAATACTCCTGCTGCACTCCAACATGACCAACGAAAACAAACAACCAAAAACGGAAATAGCCGCCAAACGGATGCCAACAAACGAAGCAAATGATTCATTTCCGATGATGAGTCTGCGGATGCCAAACGTACAAACGGTGTGACACCGTTCAAATGCCATCAGCACTAGTGGCTGGCAGTAACATGAACAGCTCCCATAGCCAGCAACGGAACCACGGAACCACGTTTCAGGTCTAAGGACATGGACATCGGGTATGGGTACACATACCGCACAGTCCAATGCCAGGTAATATTCACTCAATCGCGCCACTCACGGTCAACGTTAGGCATTCTGGAGCCACTGAAGTTAGAGTTGAGAAATGCTTTGCATGTTATTGATGTTATTGTGATATGTGAAATCAAACAACATCAGGACCGAGCCACGGACGACACATAGAGTACGCTGTGGCAACACCTTGCCACACAACACGACGAACCAGGTCATAAATTTCACAAAAGCTATGATAATTTTTAACACCAGGTTGCTCGTTCAGTCTGTTTGCTATTCAAATTTAGCATATCGATAGGCTGATGGTAAAGGAACAACAGACAAGGAGAGGGGGTAACGAGGGACTGGTAGAAAAGGTACATCAGGCAGAGGAGGAGGAAAGGGGTCGAACAGGGCAAAACTAGGGGTAGATGTGATATTGCAGAACTAGATAAGGTAGCACATAGGGGGATTTTCACTGGAAAAAAAAACACACCACAAACATGTTAAACATTAAATTGAAAGAGAGTGATTTAAGCCGCAGTCAAAGATGAATTGGCAACAGAATTTCTAAGATATAAAAAGTGGTGAGAAGTAAATATTAAATAATTTTTTTTTGTTTTGGAAAATATTTGAAAATTTATAAAATTTAAAAATTCTATAAATTAATATTTTCATTGCAAACAATACAAATTATGTCTGTGTGTTTATTATAGCCTTCAACAACAATTGGACAATTGGTTTAAAAATTTACAATTGTAATCCTGATGTGGCAGAAATAGTTTGTAAAAGAAATCAGATGATGTAGAAGCCAAGTTCGGCAGCATTTTTCACCTCCAAATATAAGACTTAATTTATTCGTACAGATTGTTAGCAGTTTTGAAAATTTGACTGAGAATATATATAAAAATTATAAATGATGCCTCTATGTTAGGCACAGACTTCTTTAACATAAGGGCGATGAGGACAAAATTAACACTTGTGCCATTTTTTGGCTCAAATTGACTAAAAAAACTTCTTCTTCACTTCTCCTTAGCAGGGAGTGTTGATAGAAAACTACTCTGGGTGCCCAGGCCGCCCGTATATCTTACTTACTTATAAGTGTGAGGCCTGAAGTACTAAAGAATTCCACACGCTTCGGTCTTGTGCGTGTTTTCTCCAGTTAGTCCTACAGATGGTGGCACGTCGCCTACCACTTGGTCCTTCCAACGGAGTTTGGGTCTTCCTGCTCGACGCCGTCCTTCAGGTTCGCCTTCAAACACCTTTCGCGCTGGAGCATTTACATCCATCCTGGCAACATGACCCAGCTATCGTAGTCGTTGCATTCTGACTCTTTTAGCTACGTCGATGTCGTGGTAAAGCTCATACAGCTCATGGTTCATCCGATGGCGAAACTCGCCGTCGATACAGATAGGTCCTTACATTTTTCGGAGTACTTTTCTCTCGAATACTCTCAGGTTTTGTATGTCCGTTGTCGTAAGCACCCATGATTCGGCAGCATACAAAAGAACAGGTAAGATTAGCACCTGGTAAAGCTGTTTCTTAGTATTCCGAGATAAGGTGGAATTACTAAAGTGCTGCCGAAGTCCCATTTTTGCCGACTCTTTATCTAGTGATGAGAAAACTGCAGTAACATCCCACAGATTTCGACCAATGATGTCTATATCATCGCCGTAGGCTAGTGGCATGTGGCTCTTATGGAATATGGTGCCAGACATGTTGACACCAGCCTTTCTCATCACCTTCTCCATAACTATATTAAATAGTGTACAGGACAGGCTATCGCCCTGCCTGAGACCTCTTTCCGTGTTGAATGGTTCAGACTGATCTTTACCAATCTTAATCGAGGATTTGGTGTTTTCTATGGTACATTTGCAAAGTCGAATTAGCTTTGCAGGAGTACCAAACTCAGACATGGCTTCATAAAGCCTATTCCTTATCGAAGAGTCGAAGGCAGCTTTGTAGTCGACAAAGAGGTGGTACGTGTCGATCTGCTTTTCATGGGTTTTTTCCAGGATTTGTCGTAAGGTGAATAATTGATCCGTCGTAGATTTACCTGGTCTAAAGCCGCACTGATATGGTCCAATTAGTTTTTCTACAATTGGCTTTAGACGTTCACACAATATGCTTGAAAGAACCTTGTACGCAATTGGTGATAGGCTTATTCCACGGTAGTTCTTAGATTCACTACGATCTCCTTTCATGTATATGGGACATAACAGACTGAGACTCCAATCCCCGGACATTCTCTCATCTTGCCAGATGTTCTCCATGAGCTGATGCATGCTCCTAATCAGCTCCTCCCCACCAGCCTTAAACAATTCAGCAGAAAGACCATCGGCTCCAGCAGCTTTGTTGTTTTTATGGCGGGAGATAGCCATACGTATCTCGCTCTGGCTCGAAGGTGGACAGTTAATACCATCGTCATGGATTGGAGCGAGCTCTTCTGGAGCGGTGTCAGTATCCAGTCAATTTCTAAAGTGATCTCTCCATATCTTCAGAATGTTATCCGGGTCCGTCACTAGCTGACCATCGCTGTCCTCGCAGGAGGGCAACCATGTTCCACGCATTCTCGCTTTAACTCTCTTGTAGAATTTTCGGGCTGCACTGAGTTGCTCCAATATAGAGGAGAACTTTGGAGCAACTTAGTGCACTCTCAGTGCACGTCTTTTAAAAAGACGAGTTGCCTCTCGTCTCTTCTCCCTGTGCCATTCACGAACAGCTCGTGTTGCCATTGGCTGCAGTTTTGCCCTGTATGCAGCATCCGTCTCTCTCGTGGCATTGCGACATTCATCATCGTACCAGGCATCTTCTTGAGACGGCTTCTCGCAGTCCGTTCTATGGAGCCTGCTATACATTGCCACTGCGAGGTTATATTATCAGGGGTTGGAGCATTCCGCAGCAGTTGAGTTAGGTGGTTGGAGAAGGCGTCCGCTACCTCTGTGGTCCGCAGTTTACCGATGTCCAGCTTTCGTTGTGCCTGGTTACGTACGTTTTTCGCCATGCTTAGCCTAGTGCGTACCTTAACTGCGGTAAGGAAGTGATCAGAGTCAATGTTCGCACCCCTGATCACTCGTACGTCCAGAACACTCGACGCGTGACTTCCATCGACTACCACGTGATCAATCTGATTCCGCGTCAATTGATCTAGAGATAACCATGTTGCCTTATGAATATTTTTATGGTCAAATCTAGTGCTGCTAACTACCATATTTCTTGCCGCCGAGAAATCAATCAGTCTGATGCCATTGTTCGACGTTTGGCTGTGCAGACTGAATTTTTCGATTGTAGGCTCAAATGCGGTCTCCCTGCCTAAATTTGCATTAAAATCGCCTAGTACAATTTTGATGTTATGGCTGGGGCTACGGTCATATACATTTCCTAGACTCTCGTAGAACTCGTCTTTGTCCTCATCGCTTTTCACTTCTGTGGGATCATGGGCACATATAAGTGTTATGTGGAAAAACTTTGTTTTGACTCTTATGGTGGTTTACACACCGGGTTAAACCTTGAAACTAGGTGTCGCAGTCTCTTGCCAACCACAAATACACAACCAAATTCGTGCTTGTCCGCATGGCCACTATAGTAGATGTCGCACGTGTCCCGTCCACCGGATTTCCTGTAAAGCGGTTATATCAGCCTTGTATTTTTCGAGGACTTCCGCCAGTTGGATGAAGGCATCTGGTCTATACAGTGTTATATCATTCCTGGTGCAGATCCTCAAATCATGGTCCTTAATTCGTTTGCGGTGATCATCAACATGTTGGGGGGTCCGTTTTATTCTTATCTTACTTCTTTTCATTGCAATAGTTTAAACGTCATTGGCGGGTTGCAAGCCCAGCGCACCACATCGCAGTTTTCTCCTTCTGTCTGACGTGCCTGGGTTTTAGGTTTCGCCCCTCACAGTTAGCCGTGCTCCGACGGGTGTCAGAAGCACGTTTCCAGGCGTCACCACGTAGAGGTACTCCGTTCGCAGTACTACCACAAATACGGAGCTCTGTGAGTAGACTTGAAGTGCAATTGGCAAGGTTCACTCTGAATTTGCCAAGTTAAACCGATCAGAAGCTTTACCTTGCATCACACTCCCGACGCCCCCGCCCATATATCATTTATTGATTTTTCTATTTTTGTTGCTTTAATGTTCTTAAAGCAATTTAGTCTTTGTTATGATATCCTTTTAATATTAATTTACATCAGAACATTCTCTCCCCAGATTTGAGTGTATTCCTTATCCTGAGAACACCGTCAGCGTTGGTAAACAACCCAATTTCTTTCCCACCTTTTTTTTTTTTGCAATTTAATCAATTAAATTTAATTTTCTCATTAACCTTTGACACCGAAAATCTCTGCTACCAAAGCCAAAGTGTTTCAACAACACCCATTTTTTGCAACCAGCGGCTTTCATATGCAGATGAGCTTTTCGGCACAGGCGGATGGGATCTGATACGGTGACATACCAAAAAATTGCTGTTGACATAACCAATGACAATACCCCCGGAAAAAATGCAAAAATAAAAACAAACCATGTTAATCACATTTTAACCCCAATTTGATACACTCCAGTGTCCAACGCCTATGATGCTAGCAAATATCACATGCCAATGTCGTCTGCATAATATTGTACTCTGGCATAGGTTTAACAAAATAAAAAATCGAATGTATATTGCAAAAGTGAAACAAATTCTGAAGCGGTAGCACAAAAAAATGTCCATAGTACATTGTATAGCACTCATGGCTTCATGTCCTGTCACCCTTTAAAAGCAAATCGAAATTTTCCATATCCAGCTTTTATTGAAGAGCTCTTTTTTTGCCAAATGATATGGCAAAAAATCCTTCGTTTTTGCATTTTCTGTTGATATTGTAACGTTTCTGTGTTCGGTTCGTTGCTCTCCCTCTCTCGCTCTCTCTTCCCTTAAAACTCTTTAGAGAAACATTCAAGTGCCAAAGCAATTGATTTACCGCACTTTGTTTGCCAAAAATTAATTGAGTTGATGACAAGTGCAATTGATTTATGCGGGACACAAATGAGTGCGACTGATGGGCCCATCCAATGTATGGCCATCGTCGTCGTCGTCGCCGTCATCGTATCCTTGTGTGTATTCAGGAGACAGCAAAAAACAATACAAAAAGGCTAAGAAGTATCATTTAATGTAACCATCAAACAAAAAATTCTACCAAAAAACAAAATAAGTGAGACCATGAACACCATCAAACAAATATCTAAAGGATATGGCCTAACCGGGCATTGGAAGCACTACAAGCAGCAGAACAAAAGCAGTACAATAGTAGCACATTCAGCAAAATTTGTGTCTGCCATATGAAAGTCCAACCACACAAGAACAGAGAAGAGCAACACAGTGGGGGCGAGATATTTTTGAGTATATTACACTCAAAGCTTGCGATGTAATACAAATCAATTGACTATATACTAGTCTAAGTCTAAGTCGGTACCAACAAGTTTACGAAACCTCAACCGATCCAATTTTCTCGGGTACATAAAGGGTTTTTTAATCACCCCAGTATAATCTGTAAATATAAATTCTAAGACAGACCCCAAGACAGAGAATACTTCTCAAAATACTTCTTAAATATACGGTGAGTTCCGTTGTCGAATAAACCATGAGTTGTATAAGCTGTACAACGACATCGACGTAGTCAAGCGTATTCAAATAGACCGAATGCGTTGCCTTAGACACGTTGTACGAATGGATGAAAATTCTTCGGCAATGAACCTGATGGGCGGAGGGAGCAACCAAAACTTCATTGGAAGGACCAATTGAAAAAGCAGTTATCTAAGCTTGATGTGGCGAACTATCTTAAAAAAAACTTAATTGCCCTCTACACTCCATGAATGAGGTATGGGAAAGCTTCTCTTGTTGTTGTGAATTAACACACTTTCCATTTTGGATTCGCAACTAACGGCACCTACTTGTTTATCGACGAATGCTAACGTCACATTTTGAGAAGTTTTTACTAGACATGCCGATTATCTCGACACATATTGCGAAGTTGCTGTCGACAACATTCATAGGGATGGCAATGAAGGAAAAATGTAGATGATTGGAGCCGAGAATCGAACCACGGATCTCCCGCATGGTAGTCGCGTGTCCTAACCACTATGCCACGGCCGGACGAACTATCTACGGAGCGCAATAGTTCGAAGCATTTGGAATTTTTTTTGTACGAGCGGCAACTGGGTATTGTTTTCTATTGTTGCTGCCATATAAGAAGCAGAAGTTTCTAGTGATACATAGTTCCTGGACCAGTGTGATATCCAGGTTCAAGGTAAGGAGGTTAGTAGAAGCTGCTTCACCGTGGTGCAAATTAATCTGTCCCACACCGAGATATTTTTTTGTCTTAGTGTTGGAACCTAACAGTGCCGAAACAAGGCTTCACCCTTCCCCGACATTCCTTGAGTTTCTTTAATGTCTCGTTATCAACCGCCTCTCGGAGGTCCATCCCATCGGTTGCTTCACTAGCTATTGAGGAGACAGTCTTGTGGGTATCAGTAGTGAGACCATCGAACCGTTTTCCAAGCAGAGTCAGGATTGTTACCTTTTATTTATAAGAAGGAGGGATCAGCACTGTTACCACTGGTCGTATTGAAAGATGATTCCTTTTAGCTTAGCACAATTATGTAGGGTCGAGTCTCAAAGTCACCCAAGGTTATTGTGATAGACCCTTTTAAACCTTCCCAATTTTGGCCCTGTTCGGCAGTAAAGTACTTCTTAATGAACCTCAAGGATTCTCAAGTACTTATCTTTTTGTTTCGTGGTTTTATTCTACTTTCAGATCTTTGTGCCAAAACGTCTAAGAGTTTTAACCTTCTTCTGCCGATCCTTGATGCAACTAAGCTTCACCTTTACTCCACATTCCAAGAGTTTATCCAATGTCTAGATATTGACATCTACTGAAAGGTTGTTGTTGTTGTAAAAGCTGGATGAAGAAGCTGGGGTGAAAATACTTTATACCCATTTTCAATTTGAAACCGATTAGATAACAAGGTTTGTGTCAAGGATTGTTTAGTTGTTGTTGTTAGTTTTAACCCCCAAGTTCCTTGCAAGATGGCGCCAGCTAGTTTTTGCTGATTTATTTTGCGATATTGATAAATCATTTTTCATTTTCCTTAGTCCTTGATTTGTCTAGTGCTCCGGCCGGGAATCGAAACCGGCACCTTCGGATAGCTAATCAACGTCGCTTCCACTCGAAGGCCACTCCACTAAAAGGTCCATCCCTTCGCTGGCTATTGAAGAGACAATCTTCCAAACATCAGTATTGACACTAATGTTCAGTTTCTTAGCATGGGTAGAACCTTCTTCAACTCTTTACCAAGATAAGGGATCCACTCAGTTAGCACTGGTTGTAGCAGAAAATAAACCCTGGCTACCATTTCTGCCAAATTTCTCCATGATTCTTAACGAAGGGGCTCTCTCCTTATTCCCAGATTCAACAATTTTGATCCCTTCTTGTCAGTCGATACCTTTGAAGTATACACCGAGCTGACAATATTTGTCCCCTATCACGACCTCTGTCATTACCTTCATCACAATCCCTTCAAGCGTGTGCCAATTGACAGGCGAGATGTACCCAATAGGATCAGATAAGCCCCGAAATTGTAACTCGCTTCGCTGCCTTACCAGTATTGCATTTGCCACTCGCTGCTACTGGAGATACTTTTGGGAAAGACTTTTGGGTGCCTTACCGCTGTTTCCATTGTCAACCATGAGTGGCGCAAGTTAAACCTTTTGGGTAGAGAAGACGTCAACATTATTTAAAGACTAGACCCTGATAAAGTCACTTTAGGTTTGTCTCTTTTTCCCAATATCGATTTAGGAGAGATTTTCCCCTCTCATTTAAAACTTCAGCTCGCAAGCACAGAACTTCTCAACGAATCTACATGATTTGAGATTCGCGTATTTATATGTTTGTTTCCGGGCTTTATGCGTTCTTCGATTCTACGACTACTCTTCACAATCTGTGCATACGCCAGTCTTACCTGTTCCTTGGGTTTAGATGATGATGTGGTTGGGTTTTGGCTAGATCGTCCACAAGTGTCAGATGGTAGAGCAACTTAGAGAATAAAAGAAGGATCTCTGAAGTCTTCATGTAGTCCTCCACCATCATGTCTCAGTTCGCATCGTCAGAAAGGAAATATAGCGGATCCGTTAATCCGACGATCCGTCTCCTCTAAGGGCAGAATCTTAGCTGCAGCGTTGGTCTGGCTGAGGTTTGTGTTCTTACCACGGCAAGCTGCGACTAAACCACGTCATGATAGTTCACAATGGAAGTTAAGTTATACGGTATTCGTCTCATTTCCTTGATTTATCGTTGTGGCAACTGGGGACACGCAAAGAAGATCTTGATTCGCCATTGTCCCCGCTAGAAGTTCAGCTACTAACCCCTCCGACTTGTGTCCTTGTCCGTCATCCTTATCATTCAATGTGGTTAGAGGACATTGGACTTTCCTTTCCCTGTCCAGGAGAAAGGTTCTTCGGTTTTGTATGTATTTCATACCAACTGCCAGGTTTCTATACCTTCTACCAAAACAAATGAGAAAAAGGAATGTATTCATTCAATGTGGTTAGAGGACAGTGGGCTCTCCTTTCCCTGTCCAGGAGAAAGTTTCTCAGGTATGGTATATATTTAATACCTACTGCCAGGCTTCTAAACCTTCTGCCAAAACAAATGAGAAAAAGGAATAGATCTGCCTTTGTCGGTCTTGTTAACCGTGAGTGTTGACAGTGAAACAAAGGGGCAGGGTCGACACCAAAATTGTTTAGGTAAGAGACCTTGAAAAAGTCACTCAAGACCGATTTGTTGGGATCGGCCCTTTTGAACTTCTCTACATTGGTACTGTTCCGCTTTAGGATAGTTTTTTTTCTCTCTCATTCGGAAACTACGGGTCGCAGTCATAGTACTTCTTAGCAAAACTACATGATTTGCGATTCAATCAAAGAAAACCACAACAACATTACAGGACAGCGTACCTCACCGTCTCGTTGTTCAGTGTTTCTTGTAGGGTAGTCGTTATCAGTCAGATATCATTATCATTTCCACTATGACCGCTGGGGTCGCATATTACCAGCCCTATATTAAAACCGACTTTTGTCCTTATCCGTCATCCCTTTCATTCAAGGTATATCCACAGCAAACGTCCTGATTACAGAACAATGGAAAACTCTTCCCACGCCAGGTGAAAGGTGTCTCGGTGGCGCATGTGTGAATTTTATTCCCACTTTCGTGTTTCTTTCCACCAAAAAAAGGGCAGGACGAAAAAATCTATGTCGTAAAGGACCTGGATAAACTAGTCGTGGAGGGTGTCCCTCTCAAAAGCCCCTTGCATGGCTAATCACAACGCTCATCCTCCACCGCTAGCTGAGCCCCAATGCCTGAGGAATTTTCCTATATATCTGATAGGAGTCCCAGCATCTTTAAAACTGTCTTTTTCACGGTATTGTAACCTTTTTAAAAATATCGTGGGATTTTGGGTATTTTTTCCTAATTTTATAGGATTTCCAAAATATGTTGATTGCATTGACAAATTCGATTAAAGCTTCAACACAAATGTAAAAAAAACTGTTAGCATGTAATGAATCGTAAAAATTTTGCGAGTTAAAGTAGTAGAGATTATGGAAATTCCGGAAAATTTTAAAGGGGGAAAGCCAAAAACGATGGAAAATATTTTTTTCAATCTTACTAAACTTCACGGTATATCATATGCATATTAAACCAAACGGATTGCAACGTCGTTAAAAAATTATGGAATTTTGGGAATTTTTCTAAATATTTTTTAAAAAATCGTGGGATTTTGGGTATTTCCTTTAATTTTATAGGATTTCCAAATTTGGAGATTTTTGGAAGACTTCAAGGGAATACCAGATAATATTCAAATTACTTGATTATTTGCTTTTTAGTAAGTTATTTATGCGTGAATAGCTTCCATTTATTTCGCAATGCTGTAACTTCATCACTTTCCTTCCTTACGACATGTTCCCCCACTGTGCCTGGGCATCATCCATGGCTCGCTTAGCTAAAAAGGACAATGTGTTAATGTCATTTCATTACATATTGAATACTGAATGTTGAATGGGCGCTAACACTTTCACCCCCACTAACTGACAAAAATGCCTTCCCCTGCCGCCATAACACTTTACCCAACCGGGGACACAGCAGCGACCAACATGTAACAGAGAGTGCATGATGACATTTCATGGATTGCAATAAAAACAAATTTATTGGAGTGCAATAATTGCAATTTGTCTGCGTTTTATTAAAAAGGATTTCCATTCGAATTCAAATCCAAATATGAAATTGAGTGCGGCAAGGCATGATCATTGGCATGACCAACATAACAACCATTTTCATCATCATCATCATCAGCATCAGTATCATCGGCATCATCAGCAGCGCCCGGGTATTTTATACATGATACAGTCAATTGCACAAAATTTTATTATGTGTGAAACGGAAATGTATAAATAAATTATTTATCTGTGTGTGTGTGTGTGCTTGTGCTGTTCACTAGCTACAAATACATGACAAATTCAATTATTTACAATAACAATAACAAATGGAAATTATATGTGGATATGTGTCATCAAATTGTTTAATTCTTTAATACAGTTATGATTAATTAAGAAATTCGGCAGCCGCTGAACGCTTTACAATTTAGATGTTAAACCAAATTGAGTTAGATATGAATAATAAAAGCTGATCAAGGGGGTTTGGACAGGAATGATACTAGTGGGGCATGACTAGTTGTTTTGCATGAATTGATCTAAAATCATGGTCATCATGTCATAATTTGAGTTTCTTGGCGAGTCTAAGGCCAACAGGAAGTCTTGAGTTGAATGGAAGAACCTTCATTCAATACCGCAGAATCCGCCTACAAGGTACTGTCGTATGAGTTATGTGAAAGTCTAAAGCCCAGTTTGACGAACCTGATTGGATCTTATTAGTGTTGCTTTAAATGGAGAAGATGTCGAAAAATATTTTTGGGTAGCTGAACCGTTTTAGAGAGTTTGGGTTATCCATTAGATTCGACGAAGGAATTCTGTGCCTGACCCAATTGATGTCTTGAATAGTAACTTACAGGTTTAGACTGACTGAACAAGATCCAACCATAACAGTCCCTTATTAGCAATGTTTGTCAGGATTCTCTAAATGGAGAAGATGTCAGAAAAGATTTATGGGAAACTGAACCGCTCAATCGAACTACGATTATCCATTGGATTCGACGAAGGAATTCTGTATCTGACCGAATGATGTCTTGAATAGTGACTGATAAGTTTAGATTGACTGAACAGTCTAAACTGAAACTGGGAAACTGAACCGTTCAATAGAACTTGGGTTATCCATTGGATTCGACGAAGGAATTCTGTGTCTGACCCCATGATGTCTTGAATAGTCACTGATAAGTTTAGACTGACCGATCAAGATCCAATTATCACGGTCCCTCATGAGCAAGATTTGTCAGGATTCCCTAAATGGAGAATACTTTGGAAAAGCTTTATGTGAAACTGAACCTTTCAAGAGAACTTGGGTTATCCATCATTGGATTCGACGAAGGAATTCTGTATCTGACCGAATGATGTCTTGAATAGTGACTGATAAGTTTAGATTAACTGAACAGTCTAAACTACAACTGGGAAACTGAACCGTTCAATAGACCTAGGGTTATCCAATAGATTCGACAATGGAATTCTGTGTCTGAACCAATCATGTATTGAATAGTGACTGATAAGTTTAGACTGACTGATCAAGATCCAACTATCACGGTCCCTCATGAGCAATATTTGTCAGGATATCCTAAATGGAGAATATGTTGGGAAAGCTTTATGTGAAACTGAACCTTTCAAGAGAACATGGGTTATCCATTGGATTCCAATGATGTCTCGAATAGTGACTGATAAGTTTAGACGTACTGAACAGGATCCAACCATCACCGACTCTCGTGAGCAATAACGGGGAATATGTCGGAAAGGATTTTTGGGAAACTGAACCTTCCAAGAGTACTTGGGTTATCCATTGGATTCGGCGAAGGAATTCTGTGTCTGGCCCAATGATGTCTTGAATAGTAACTTACAGGTTTAGACTGACTGAACAAGATCCAACCATAACAGCCCCTTATTAGCAATGTTTGTCAGGATTCTCTAAATGGAGAAGATTTCAGAAAAGATTTATGGGAAACTGAACCGTTCAATCGAACTACGATTATCCATTGGATTCGACGAAGGAATTCTGTATCTGACCGAATGATGTCTTGAATAGTGACTGATAAGTTTAGATTGACTGAACAGTCTAAACTGAAACTGGGAAACTGAACCGTTCAATAGAACTTGGGTTATCCATTGGATTCGACGAAGGAATTCTGTGTCTGAACCAATGATGTCTTGAATAGTCACAGATAAGTTTAGACTGACCGATCAAGATCCAATTATCACGGTCCCTCATGAGCAAGATTTGTCAGGATTCCCTAAATGGAGAATATGTCGGGAAAGCTTTATGTGAAACTGAACCTTTCAAGAGAACATGGGTTATCCATTGGATTCCAATGATGTCTCGAATAGTGACTGATAAGTTTAGACTGACTGAACAGGACCATCACGGTCTCTCGTGAGCAATAACGGGGAATATGTCGGTAAGGATTTTTGGGAAACTGAACCTTCCAAGAGTACTTGGGTTATCCATTGGATTCGACGAAGGAATTCTGTTTCTGACCGAATGATGTCTTGAATAGTGACTGACTACTATAGACTGACTGATTAAGATCCAACTATCACGCTCCTTGATGAGCAATATTTGTCAGGATTCCATAAATGGAGAATAAGTCGGAAAAGCTTTATGTGAAACTGAACCTTTCAAGGAAACTTGGGTTATTCATCATTAGATTCGACGAAGCAATTCTCTGTTCGACCCAATGATGTCTTGAATAGTGACTGACAAATATAGACTGACTTAATAGGATCCAACCACCTTGGTCCCTCATAAGCTATCTTCGTCAGGATGAGAAAGATATCGGAAAAGATTTATATGAAACTAAACCGTTCAAGAAAACTTCTGTTATCCATTGGATTCGACAAAGGATATCTGTGTCTGAACCAATGATACCTTGAATAGTGACTGATAAGTTTAGACTGACTGAACAGGATCATACCATTACGATCGCTCATGGGCAATCTTCATTAATGGAAAAGATGTCGGAAAAGATTTATGGGAAACTTAAACGATCACGAGAACTTGGGTTATCTAGTTAATTCCACGAAGAAACTGATTTCCTTTGTTCCGTTATCCGAGAAGATGCAGCAAAACATATAATGGAAACTAAACCGTCCTTGAAAATTTGGATTACTGCGCTTATGTTTAACTCCAACCCAATGACATTTCACAACTTGTGAGGAAATTTTTCCCAAATAAAGATATATACATTTCCAATTACTCACATTCTGAACTTTTTTATATTCCTTAACTAATTTTCCTAATCTCTTTAAAAGTGTAGCATTCGCTCCGGTCTAAATCATGCCATCACATTTGTTAGCATCTCCTGCACAAATTTGTTTATTTAAATTCAAATTTCTCTTTACTAATTTGGGAGATTTTGTCTCCATTGCGTTTTGCACACAAACAGAAATGTTAAATTTTACCAATATTTCTTGTGTGATTTATAGGTTTTGCCATTTGCCATCAACGTTCGTTCCATAGAGAAATGAATCTGTTGTTCCTAAGATCAAACTAATCTTTGGTCATAACATCTACGTCGAAAGGGGAACCCAAACACAAGTCATCATAGAGAGTTCATGTAGCTCGTGCTCCGTCTCCTCCAAGGGGTAAATGCAGTTCCGCATTGAGGCTGACTTCTTGACCAATTTTCTATGAGTTGTTTGGTGTTTGTGGTTTTGAATTATGGCAGGATTGCTTTGTTTTGTTTCATTTCGTTTATAACGATTTGGCACAAGGATTTGCTTTCTTTTTTGGAAAAAAAAGTAAGCTAGGACCAACTCCGTTTGGTTGTTGGGTTTCTTCATCTAGTCGGTATGCTAGCATTGTGTTTTGTTATTTTTTTTTTTTGTGGTGGTGTTTGGCTTCAAGTGTCACACGCATACAGAAATAATTCGCCCTCCGAGGAAGCAGCACGACACAGAGGACACGGAGTTAGGACAGTCACACAGTTAGACAGACAAATATGAGCCTATTTTCTAAATGCACTAACCATTGCACTTTTGGTCTCCTTTTGCTGTACAACAACAACTACTATGAAAACGCCATAACGTGAAAGAAGCTGCCATAGGACTAAAGGAGTTAAACGAGTCCGTTTGTTTGGCCGTTGCAGCTTGCAGCATACCGAGTGTGCACCATTCACGTTTGCAGCTCTAACTAACGTTGTACAAATCCTTACGTCTTGTGTTGCAATGTGATTTCATCTACAATTCATAGAACAATCTTTTTTGCGTTCCTGACTTCTATTTAGAGCTCTCTCGGAGATTGGGTGAAAGGCTTTGGTATAGGCAAAAGGACACAACGGATTTTCATCTACGGAAAAGAAAACGTTATGTGACATTAGTGAACCCGCCTGTAGTTTTTGCTTGACTTTGGTGCCATCAGACACATTATGCAGGGAGTTATGGGCGAAATTTTCGAAGGGTTCCAGTAGCAACATGATGGAAAGAAAGTGGGAGAGCCGTGCCACCTTGCTGCTGTTGCAGTTGCTGGCAGAAGTGTGGAAAATTACTAAAATAATATGATTAAAACATTTTCAAATCCTTGAGAGAGCTAAATTTCTTATATCACTCGTTCTTACTTTATACATTCATGAATAGGAGTTCAATACTTTCTTAACAATTGAGAATTTATTTTTTCAAGGAGAGGAAATCAGTACTGCAGGATAAATTCTCGATTCATGAAGACAGACATGGCGATTTCTTTTCGAAAATCCCTAATTAAAAGTTAATTACTTACTTTGCTTTGCGGTGAAGGGATAGTAATTCAAGATCTTACTTACCTTCCATCCATGAGCTGACTTATTCAGAGAAAATTTTGATAGGCTTTCCTTAACAAAGAAGACTTTGAAAAGATTTATGAGAAGAGAATTTGTGTTACTTCTTTAACTCAAATATCTTTTTACAAGGAAATAACGTAATATAAAGATCGGATCTTAACCATTGGATTAATCGAAAAGCCCAAATCCTTATTGACAAATCTCACTAATAAAAATATTCGACGAAAGAATTCTGTTCCTGGCCTTTATGCTATATATTGCGATGGTAAGTTTGGACTCACTTAATGCCCAGTCCAGTCCGAAGATTCAGAAACCACGGTCTCCTAAATGGAGAAGATGTCGATAAAGATTTATGGGAAACTGAACCACTCAATAGAACTTGGGTTATCCAATTAATTCGACGAAGGAATTCTGTGTCTGACCTTAGTATGTCTTGAATAGGGACGGATCATCACGGTCTCTTTTCAGCAATGTTTGTCAGGATTTCCTAAATGGAGAAGATGTCGGAAAGGAGTTTTGGGTTACTGAACCGCTCAAGAGAACTTGGGTTATTCATTGGATTCGACAAAGGAGTTCTGTATCTGTCGCAATGATGTCTTGAATAGTGACTGGTAAGTTCAGACTGACTGAATTGGATCCAACTATCACGGTCCTCATGAGCGATAATAGAGAATAAGTCGAAAAGTAGTTTTGGGAAACTGAACCGTTTAATCGATTTGGGGTTATCTATTGGAATCGACAAAGTAATTCTGTATCTGGCCCAATGATATCTTAAATATTGACTGATAAGTTCAGACTGACTAAACAGGATCCGACCATTATGGTTCCTTATTAGCAATATTTGTCAGGATTCCCTAACTAGAGAAGATGTCGGGAAAGGTATGTGGGAAACTAAACCGTTTTTGAGAACTTGGGTTATCCAATGGATTCGACGAAGGAACTCTGTTACTGGCCCAATGATGTCTTGAATAGTGACTGGTAAGTTCAGACTGACTGAACTGGATCCAACTATCATGGTCCCTCCTGAGCAATATTTAATAGGATTCCCTAAATGGAGAAGATGTCGGAAAAGATGTCTGGGAAATTGAACTGTTCAATAGAATTTGGGTTATCCATTAGATTCGACGAAGGAATTCTGTGTCCGACCCAATTATGTCTTGAATATTGACTGATAGGTTTAGACTTACGAACAAGATCCAACTATCATTGTCCCTCCTGAGCAATATTTATTAGGATTTCCTAAATGGAGAAGATGTCAGAAAAGATGTCTGGGAAACTGAACTGTTCAATAGAACTTAGGTTATCCATTAGATTCGACGAAGGAACTCTGTTACTGACCCAATGATCTCTTGAACAGTGACTGATAAGTTTAGACTGACTAAACAGGATCCGACCATTATGGTTCCTCATTACCAATATTTATCAGGATTTACTAAATGTAGAAGATGTCGGAAAAGATATATGGGAAACTTAACCGTTTATGAGAACTTGGGTTATCCAATGGATTCGACGAAGGAACTCTGATACTGACCCAATGATCTCTTGAACAGTGACTGATAAGTTTAGACTGACTGAACAAGATCCAACTATCATGGTCCCTCCTGAGCAATATTTATTAGGATTCCCTAAATGGAGAAGATGTCGGAAAAGATGTCTGGGAAATTGAACTGTTCAATAGAACTTGGGTTATCCATTAGATTCGACGAAGGAATTCTGTGTCCGACCCAATTATGTCTTGAATATGACTGATAGGTTTACTCTTACGAACAGGATCCAACCATCACAGTTCCTCATGAGCAATGTTTGTCAGGATTCCCTAAATGGAGAATATATCAGAGAAGATGTGTGGGGAACTAAACCGTTCAATGGAACTTGGGTTATTCATTGGATTCGACAAAGGAAATGTGTCTGACTCAAGAATGTCTGGAATAGTGACTGACTAAACAGAATCCAACCATCACGATTCCTTATGAGAATTTTTTTTTCAGGATTCCTTAAAGACGAAGATATCGGAAAAGATTTATGGGAAACTGAATCTTCCGAGAGAATTTGGGTTATCTATTGCATTCGACGAAGCAATTCTGTGTCTGACCCAATTATGTCTTGAATATTGACTGATAAGTTTACTCTTACGAACAGGATCCAACCATCACGGTCTCTTATGAGCAATCTTCGTCAGGATACCCTAAATGGAGAAGATGACGGAAAGGATTTTTGGGAAACTGAACTATCCAAAAGAATTTACGTTACCCATTGAAATCGACGAAGAATTCCGTGTCTGAACCAATGATGTCTTAAATATTGACTGGAAAGCTTAGACTGTTTGAACAGGGTCTAACCATCACGGTCTCTTATAAGTAATGCTTGTAGGGATTGCCTAAATGGAGAAGATGTCGGAAAAGATATATGGGAAACCAAACCGATCCAGAGAACTTGAGTTATTCATTAGATTCGACGAAGGAATTCTGTGTATGACCCAATGATGTCTTGAAAAGTGGCTGATAAGTTTAGACTGGCTGAACAAGATCCAACCACCACGGTCATCATAAACAATCTATTTCAGGATTCCTAAGTGACAGAGATGTCGAAAAAAACTTGTCTGAAACTGAACCTTCCAAGAGAACTTGAGTTATCCATTCGATTCGTTGTAGGAATTCTGATGTCGTCTGATCTAACCCCAACTAAGTAATTTCGGTGACACATCTGAGTAAAGACTCTTTACCTAGCAGATAATATAGCCCACAAAGGCATCAACCAATTAACCAGCCTATTTCCAAATTTATATCGTTTCATACTTTTATGCTCTACTGTAACTGCATGTAGCTTAACCGAATGCAATTGCTTGTTATTCAAAGATTTGGTTGCCTTGCAAATTGCCAACAATTTGACTTTGAACCCTGCCCTTAACGGCAAATCGACTAATACCTTACCACTACCACAGCTAATAGTAAATGTCTGCTAAGGTCTAAACCTCCAGTACTAATACGGCTAGTGGTGGTGTTGACATGTGTCATTACTCATGGTTGACAATCAATATTTTAGGTATTACAAATGAAAGTGACATTTTCAAATATTTAGTTTATAAAATATAAAGGACAAATAATTACAAGTACAAATCCTTGTTGTCTATGCAAAATAAGCAAAAAGTAATAGAAAATTAAATGCTTGTAATTACAAGGATCTAATCATTTGTGGCATCACAGCCTGTGTGTGGTAGGTAAAACTTTTGTGATGCTGGCACAGACAATGCTATGTTATTGGAAAAGCCGAAAAGGCAGAAGGGGGTGCTATTACAGTAAAACAAAAGCCTCAGAGATGATGCCAAGATTGATTTACGTTTAAATAGATTTTGAGCAAGCGACATCAACCAGAACCAGCACCACATACAGTCTTACTTTCACGATATGTTTGAAGTAGCAACAATTATAAGTTTTGGGTTAAACCCCAACACCCTTTGCTGCTATCCCCAGCCTTATAGTGCCTAAGTGTTGTAGTAACAGCATAACGTCGTTGTTCTATGTGTTATGTGGGTTTGGGTATTTTGATCTACATATCTGTGAGCATGTGCCTAAGGCATATCTGGCCTGTAGATTTAGTAGGACCTTCTACTTAAGTTCATGTACGACAAGAACTAACCCAACCCAACAAATGAATGACTGAGATTTATCAAAAGGTAATTTATATATTTATGCTAGTTTTTCTAGTCAAATCTGTGCAAGACTTTAGATAGTTTTTCCATTGCAATTTCTCGCCCAAATTTCAGAAGGCTCTTGTAACACCCATTCTACGCCCGTTTGTTGTGAATGGGCGGCGGTGAACTTTGAAGCTGGCATTACACTTATTTGCATTTACTACAGTATTGTTGTACATTCAAGAGTGGAACTTTTTCAAATCTATGGTAATATGACTTTTGTTAGTTACTCAGTTGTTCACATGTTTTAGGCCTTTACTTGCTACTAAAGATGTAGATTGCTCATTGAGGGTTGGGAAAAGGGAGTTTAGGTTTAGTTAAGCATTTGCAAAATAAATGGCGAAATTTAAGAGAATTTTAAAGTAATAAATCGCCTTTAACATTTGTACAAACTATGGTATTCCCACTACGACACATGTGCAGTAATACATAGTAACACACAAAGTAAAATAGATTCACCAGGATATAGGCAGGGAAGGACAACCGTTACGATGCAAGGCATTGGAGGGAACCTATTGATAGGGTTACCAGGTTAGTAAGGGAGACATGAGAGGAGTTCAAGTTCAAATCGTACTTCGGAAGATACTATGGAGGAAGGAAATGGTATATTTGCATTTATTAGTTATATACTTTGGGATGTGATCCCTTTGAGAGGGATCTGCAGTGGACATTGCCATCGGGACTGTCAAGACTTAATCATCACCTAATCCGATTGTTCTCTTATTGATCGATTGTTTGCAAGAATTGATCGACATCGGAACCGTCAAGATTCTATAAAAAATCACCGAAGGATGAGCTGCTGGATATGATAGACGGAACAGTTTTTTCCAAGGGTTGTTCATAGTCAGATTGCCAATAACTGACATCCACACAGAGGGATCAGTACATTCTGGCTGAACTGGATTATACCATCATGAACAATCTTTGATCCTAAATAAAGAAGTTATCGGTAGAGATTTATGTGAAACTGAACCATCCAAGAGAACTTGGGTTATTCATGGGATTCGACAAAGGAATTCTGTATCGATTCAATGATGTCTTGACCAGTGACTGATAAGTTTAGACTGACTGAACGTGATCCAACTATCACGGTCCCACAAGAGCAATGTATGGCAGGATTCCCTAAATGACGAAGATGTTGGAAAGGATTCGTGGGAAACTGAACCGTTCAAGAAAACTTGGGTTGTCCTTTGGAGCTTAACTGAACATTGGATTCGACGAAGGACGAAGTAATTCCGAGTCTGACCCAATGATGTCTTAAATAGTGACTGATAAGTTTAGACTGACTAAATAGGATCACACCATCACTGTCCCTTATGAGCAATTTTTTAGGATTCCCTAAATAGATAAGATGTCGGAAAAAATATATGTGAAACTGAACCGTCCAAGAGAACTTGGGTTATTCATGGGACTCGAAAAAGGAATTCTGTATCTGACCCAATGATGCATTGAAAAGTGACTGACAAGTATAGACTGACTGAACGGGATCCAACCACCATCAACCATCATAAATGACGAAGATGACGCAAAAGATTTATGTGAAACTGAACCGTCCAAGAGAACTTGGGTTATACATTGAATTTGATTTTGGGAAACTGAATCGTCCACATCTTGGGTTATTCACTGGATTCGACGAAGGAATTCTATATCTGATTCAATGATGTCTTGACTAGTGACTGATAAGTTTAGACTTACTGAATAGGATTATACCATCACGGTCCATCATGGACAATCTTCTTTAGGATTCCCTAAATAGATAAGATGTCGGAAAATATTTATGTGACTCTGAACCGCCCAAGAGAACTTGGGTTATTCATGGGATTCGACGAAGGACTTCTGTGTCTGACTCAATGATGTCTTGAATAGTGACTGACAAGTATAGACTGACTGAACGGAATCCAAATATCACGGTCCCACAAGAGCAATGTATGGCAGGATTCCCTAAATGACGAAGATGTTGGAAAGGATTCGTGGGAAACTGAACCGTTCAAGAAAACTTGGGTTGTCCTTTGAAGCTTAACTGAACATTGGATTCGACGAAAGAATTCCGAGTCTGACCCAATGATGTCTTAAAAAGTGACTGTTAAGTTTAGACTGACTGAACAGGATCATACCATCACGGTCCCTCATGAGCAATCCTTGTCAGAATTCCTAAGTGACGAAGATGTCGAAAAAGATTTATGTGAAACTGAATCCATTCACTAGATTTTGGATTGTCCATTGGATTCGACTAAAGAATTCTGTGTCTGACACAATTATGTCTTGAATAGTGATTGACAAGTATAGACTGACTGAACAGGTTTTAACTCTCACGGTCCCTCACGAACAATGTTTGTCAGGATTCCCTAAGTGACGAAGATGTTGAAAAGGATTCGTAGCAAACTGAACCGATCAAGAAAACTTGGGTTTTTCAATTATGTCTTGAATATTGACTGATAAGTTTAGATTGACTGAACAGGATCTAACAATCTTGGACCCTCATAAGCAATGTTTGTCAAGATTCCCTTAGTGGATCATATGTCGGAAAAGTTTTATGTGAAACTGAACCGTCCAAGAGAACTTGGTTTATTCATGGGGATTCATCGAAGGTATTCTGATTCTGACCCAATGATGTCTTAAATAGTGACTGATAAGTTTAGCCTGACTAGAAAGGATCTAACCATCTCGGTCCCTCATGAGCATTGTATGTCAGGATTCCCTAAATGGAGAAGATGTCGGAAAAAATTTCTGTGGAACTGAACCATCCATTTGATTGGAGGAAGAAATTCTGTGTTTGACGCAATGATGTCTTGAATAGTGACTGATAAGTTAAGACTGACAGAAAAGGATCCAACCATCACGGTCCCTGCTGAGCAACGTTTGTCAGGATTCCCAGCCAATCCAATTGTTTTCTTATTGGTCGGTTCTTTCTCAGAAATTCCTCAGTGTTA
The DNA here is from genome assembly GCA_964034835.1 of Muscina levida. Lineage (NCBI taxonomy): Eukaryota > Metazoa > Arthropoda > Insecta > Diptera > Muscidae > Muscina > Muscina levida. The sequence goes on from OZ035882.1 coordinate 141,365,761, forward strand.
GACACCGGAACCGTCAAAATTCCTTAAAGCATCACCGAAGATGTTTGCTGCTGGATATGGTAGACGAAATAGTTTTGTTCAAAGTTATTTTAATTTGAGTTCCATTAACGGAGATCCACAGGGATCTGTACATACTCCACTTATTCCCTACCATCATAGCTGCGACAGAGGACATCGACGTGAGAAATAATCACCGAATATGTAAGATACTACTTATGGTAGACGAAAAAGTTTTGTCGAAGAGTTCTCCAACTTCGAGTTTCTAAAAGAAAGATCAACAGATACGCATCTGCACATTCTCCTTTTATTCTCTGCCATCACAGCTTCGACAGAGGATATCGATGTCGTTACTGTGTAAAGAATCACTGAAATTGTTTGATGCTGGATATGGTAGAAGATAAAGTTTTGTCCAAATGTCTTCCGCAGTCCTGTTTTCAAAACAGAAATCTACAAAGAGGGATCTGCACATTCTCCTCTTACACCCTACCATCAGAGTTTCATCTGGACGGTCTGTTAAGAATAATGTTGGATACGGTAGATGGAATAAGTTTTTCTATTGTCGGGTTTCCCACATCAAATATCCACAAAGAGGGATCAGCACATTCATCCTATTATGACTAAACATCACAGCGTCGACAGAGGACATCGACTTCGATCAGTACTTCATATAAAGAATCACCGAAGTTGTTGGATGCTATATAGCGCTCGTTTTCTGCAAGACCGTCATAACTCAAAAAAATCGATTCCGAGATAAACGCGTTTAAAGTTTTTAATTTACACCCAACTTGTACGAAATGGAGGAAATCAAAAAGCTCTCATGCGGAGTGTATAAAAGATATTAACATGAATTTTTTACACAACATGGAGTATGATGAAATGAACGTTTTTTGAGTTATGACGGTCTTGCAGAAAACGAGCGATATGGTAGACAGAAAAGATTTATCCGAAGGTTTTATATCTTCGGGTTTTCAACATTGACATCCACAAAGCATCCTTCTGGATGCTTGATATGGTTGACCAGAAAGTTTCATCCGAATGTTTTACAACATTGACATCCACAATGAGAGATCTGCACGTCCCCTTATGTTCTCTTTTATTATAAATTCGTCAAAGGACATCGATATCGGGACTCTACAGACTTTATAATAGAAATCACCGAAGACGTTAGAAATTGTTTTGTCCAGGTTCTTTGCCGTCTGGTTTGCAGTAACCGGCATCCTTACAGGGGGATCTGTAAATCATTCCTTTGTATCCTAACATCACAGCATCGCCAGAGGATTCGGAACCATCAAGATTCCCTAAAGAATCACCGAAGGTGTTTAAAGCTGCATAAAATAGACGAAAAATTTTTTTCCAAACGTTCTTCATCGTCGGGTTTCCAATAACGACCTACGTGCGTAAATAGTTGTTATGGATATCGGGACTGTTAAGATTCTATGAAGAATCCCAAAGATGTTTAAGGCGACGATTTTTCTATCCCGAACATTAGAGAAAAGGCGATCTAGGTATTTTATATTCCCTATAAGTCTATCTTCAACATGCAGGAACTAAGAAAACTGTCGTAGAACCAACTAGATATCTAATCAATAAACAGGACAACTGGATCAAAGTTATCGTGGAATAATTTCGCCACAAAGGTTTTTACTAAAAACAACCGTTGAGAAGATGCCTTTAGTCTCTTCCTCTTTTTCTGTTTCGACAGAATCAGTACCAATAATGTACTATAGGTGGCGCTAGTATCCAGGTCTCTTACCCATTAGTTTGGGATGTATTAATACAATGTTGATAACCTTAAGGTTATTTGTCTTAAGAGTAAAGATGTTTCATACACTTTTGGTTGTTCCTATTATGTGAAGTAAGTTCCAACAGCAATCAGTAAAGTTATTACTGCAAACTTTCCGATTGTCTATTGTGGCCGGTCCTTTTACATTCACCTTAGAAAAAATCTCAGTCTCTATGTGGACTTTGATATTTTAAAATCTTCAGTCTTCATTAACCTACATAGAGTTCTAGTACAAAAATTGCTAGTATTTGTACTTGGAGACATATTGAAACAGTTTTTAGAAAATTATCCACAAAGATTTTTATACTTCAAAAGTTATGAGAACATAGATTTGAATTTCTTTTGCAATTAAACTATCCAAAGTTACTAGTATCCTTATTCCAAATTCCTACATTCTACTACTTTTCCTAACTGTCCAACCTTGTGTCTTCTGTCCCTGTTGCTTACCCATGCCGCCTGCCCTGTTCAACCCATCTCCTTCCCTATATTCGCTCAAATTCATCCTTACTGCCTGTGAAAATGTGTTAACTCAGAACATTTCTTTTCATTTGTTATTCCTTTTTTGGAAATGAGAAGAAAAAACGTAACAGAAAACATGAATAAATACCAACACAAAGAAACCTTAACTCTTTACTCAGTTGGTTTTTTTCGTTCGTACACCCCTTTCTCCGCTTTGCCACAAGGACATCAAGGATAGTCATATGTACATATATACACACACACATCTGCAAATGCATAAAAATGATGTTTCATATGGTTCTTTGGAGTCAAATTGGTAAGCAGTCTCTTTAGGGAGGAGATAAATTGAATTTATAGAAATTTTGTAAACAATTTTCGTTTTTAGTCCAAAGCAGGAAAGAGACTTGGTAAATACCGAAGGCAAAGATGCAGTGCTGCAACGATGGCTCCTATGTGAATTTTGATTTAAATTAATTTCAAATCCACTTAACTACTGGACGCACACACATGTATGTATGCATGAGGCAACAATCAAAAGGCTTTGAGTTATTTTTGAGTACAGTAGCAAAAGTCCTTTACTAAAGGACATTTGATAAATTTTTATTTTCATTTTACCAAAGACCTTGTTTTGTTTTTGTGTACGAGCAAGATTTATTTATTTAAGGCAACAAAACACTCACAAATCTTTTTGCCAAATCCGTCTGTCCACTCACTCATCCATACAAGCACATCAATGTCCTTGTGGCTGTCCGTTGTACTAGCTACTACGGTAGTGATAAATTCCAGAATTATGCAATGGCATGCAAAAAGGCATTTATTATTGCTAATAATAAATCAAATATATTTTTCAAATTATTTAGATTAATAACCGTAATATTAAATTTTTAAATTCTTGGAAAAACAACAAAAAGCAAACAAACTTCACTTTCTAATATTGTTTTGAAGTACATACAGCATTTATGATTATGATGATTTACCATAAATTGGTAGTTTTTGCGGGGCAATAGCCCAGTCCAACAACACTATCAGTGTAAACAGGCAATACGTTGGCATCTCTCCCCTCCACCTCCTTGCTTATAAAGTCCTGTGTTTGTTTCAAATTTCCTGGCAACACATGTTGCCACAAATTTCGATACCATCCATTACCAGTCAAAATATTTGAAAACCTTGCACAATGTGTGTGTGTGTGCTCTGCCAACATCAACTAAGCAACGACGACGACAACGTGCAACACATTTAATGACAAGCCAGTAAAATGCATTTCAATTCGTATGCATTCCCCTTGCTACGCCTTACATCCCTAACTGTAGACACACATTAGGTTTGCCTATTCAACAACATTATGGATTCGGTATTCATTATCCGTTAGTCATTCAGCCATTTCAATGCATTCAATGCAACAAATGAATGATATCAAGTGCAATCAATGGGCATGCAAAGCGACGACTCAAGTCAATAGCAGCACCCTCATAGGCAAAAGGACTATGGAAGTCCATAACACTTAAGGGCAAAATTGTGTTTGTTTATATTGGCACATACATATATATTTGCAAAAAAAAATATTAATAATAAAAAAATTGTATGGGAACCACCGTAAGGGTGGTTCGTCTTGTAATATATTGGAGGTCGGTCATACATTTGTCTCCTCTAGGGGCACCTTGGGGGAAATTGCAGCATTGGGAGCAAATTTAAAAAATTGTATGGGTGCACCTTTAGGGGGTCAAGATATGGGGTAGGTATGTTTGGGAAAAATGTTAGGAGGGAAAAAATAGTGGGGTCCGTCATACATTTTATGCGAATTTTTCACCTATCACACCAACCTAGGCCACGAAGCGCATTTATTTGCCCCCACCTCACCTCCACCATTTTTTGGTTCATTTACTTTTTTTCCCTACCTCATAAAATTAGCGGTCTAAGAAAGTGGGAAAGGAGAAAAATCCACAACAAGCCCCGCAACTGCCCCAAAGTAGCCCCTAGAGGGATAAAATGTTTGATAGACCCCATTATGAAAACTCCGAACGGTTTATGAAATATGGACTCCGTAAAAATGGTCCTTTTTTTCAAAAAATCCTGTTGGGGTGAAAATATTGGAGTATCCCTATAAAAATGTTTCGATGTAATGGGGCCAAGTCCTTTGGGGATTTTGTTTAGTTTCGGTATATACTTTAAACATAGCTGGATACGAAGGTGGCACCAATTTATGTGTTGCACTGTATATTGTCGTTATAAATTCTTCAGAGTAAGTTAATTTTTTTTTAGATTTTTTTCATAGCTTGAAAAATTTCCTATTTGGGTAATTTTAAGGGAAATTAAATATTATAGAAAATGTTTTGTAGATTTTGGCATTCCTTTATGCTGTTTATAGGGCAAAAGAGCAAATTATTAATATTTCTGATTTCGTTCACAATTTGGAAAAATTTCCTTTTTGGAAAACTTTAGTGAAATTTCTTTTCTTATAGATATTTTATAATCTTTATCATTGTAAATAGTTCTAACAATTATGAGATAAATTAAATCCTAAAAAATTTCCCTCTAGGAAAATTTTCAGGCATATTTAAATTGTATAAAATTTTCTTTATTTTAAAAACATATATATAAATATATATACTTTTTCCGATTTTTTTCACATTTTGAAAAAATTTCCCATTTGGGAAATTTTAATATTTCGAAATTTTTATCGCTAGTAGTCGTTTTTTATAATTCGGAAAAATAAATTAAATTTTTTTCCCGTTTTGGAAAATTTCCCATTTGAGAAATTTTGCGGAATGATAATTTTATGGAAATTTTGTGAAAGTTTCCATCACGAATATATGTTCTTAGAAATATACTGCACATAAGTTAATTAAATATGAATTTTTGCGTAATTTTGCAAATTTTCCTATTTGGGAAATTTTTTTTATTCGAAAATGTACGTTCCTTCTTACATTTATTGTAGTTATTAAATTTTCAGAGTAAGTTAATATTTTTTTTTTAATTTTTTTGTCGTTTTGTAAAATTTTCCATTTAGAAAATTTTGTAATATTTTTCATTCCTTAATGCTGTTTATGAGGCAATAAAGCAAATTAATTATATTTTAGGGTTTGTTTACAATATGGAAAAATTTCCCAAATTTTTGAGGCAAATATAAATTTTATGAAATTTCCTTTATATAAAAATCTTAGAAAAAATCTATGTATTGCCGATTTTGTCACATCTTGAAAAAATTTCCCATTTGGGAAAATTTAATATTTCGAAATTTTTATAACAAGTAGTCGTTATTTAAAATTTGGAAAAATAAACCTCATTTTTTCCACGTTTTGAAAAATTTCCCATTTAGGAAATTTTACGGAATGATAATTCGATGGAAATTTTGTGACAGTTTCCATCACGAATATCTGTTTTTAGAAATATACTGCACTTTAAGTTAATTAAATATTAATTTTTGCATAATTTTAAAAAGTTTCCCTATTTGAGAAATTTTGTTTTATTTGAAAATTTGCATTTCTTCTATCAATTGTTGTCATTAATAAATCTTCAGAACAAATGAATTTTTTTTTATTATTTTTTATTAGATTTGTTTCACTGTTTGAAAAATGTCCTTTTTGGGAATTTTAAGGGATATTTAATTTTATAAAAATATTGTAATATTTTTCATCCCTTAATTCCTTTTATGAGGTAAAAAGCAAATTAATAATATTTCTGGGGTAGATCACAATTTTAAGTAAAGTTTTTTTATTGATACTTTAAAATTTTTATCATCTTAAATAGTTCTTATTACAATAATGAGACAAAATAACAAAATATTAGAGTTTCGAAATTTTTCCTCCTACAAAATTTCCATTTTGGGAAATTTTCAGGCAAATTTAAATTTTGTAAAATTTTCTTTATTTTTAAAAACTTAGAAATTTTAAAAAATTTCGAAATTGTATAACTAATTGTTGTTTTTTATAATTTGGAAAATAATCAATTTTATTTTCCAATTTTTTATGATGGTTTTAAAAAATTTTACCATTTGGGAAATTTTCCGGAATGATAAATTTTGTGATATTTTTCATCATAAATATCTGTTATTAGAAATATAATGCACAAAAGTTAAATAAATATTAATTTTTGCATAATTTTAAAAATTTCCCCTCTTAGGGAAATTTAAATTATGAGGGAAATTTTAGAAAATTTATCATTTATCGTAAAGTTAATCTTTTTTAACCATTTATAACATCTTAATTATTCTTCTCGAACCAAAATAATCAATTTTAGCAAAATGTGAAAAATTTCCCATTTTGATAAATTTTATTATATAATTTGAATTTATTTAGAAAACACTGTTTAAAAAATTTCCTATTTGAGAAATTTTAAGGTAAATTTAATTTTATGAAAATTTTCTAATATTTTTCATCCCTTAATAATTTGAAGTTTCGAAATTTTCCCTCCTCAAAAATTTTCCCTTTGGGAAAATTTCCAGGCAAATTTAAATTTTATGAAATTTTCTTTATTTTTTAGAATTGATAGTCTTTTCTTAAAACTTTAAAAATCATTTTCAACTATTTCGAAATTTATATTACGCTGCTTTAACATTAACGGTCGTTTTGTAAAATTTAGAAAAAAAAAAATAATATATTTTTTCAATTTTTTCACGTTTTGAAAAATTTCCCAAATATTGCGGAAATAATTCCCTTTTAGGGAAATTTAAATATTATGGAAATTTTGCAATTTTTCTTATTGTTTATTGCATGGAGTTTTTTTTTCAAAGTTTCGAAAAAATTTGCCATTTGGGAATTTTTATACGGAAATTTAGATTTTAGAGAAATTTTATGATTTTCACCATTCCAAAAAGTTCCCTTTACAATCATGAAATGAAATAATAACATGTTGGAGTTTCAAAAATTGTCCTTCCTGGGAAATTTATTTAAAATGTACTATCCATTGCGTAGAACAATAGAAAATTCTTAATTCAAGTAAAAAAATAAAATTTATGGAGACTCTGATAATGTAGCTTACAAGAAATATTATTGTCGGTCACAAATAATTGATATTAGTAAAATCTGAAATTTTAGAGAAATTTAATTTTATGAGTGTTTTTAGGCTATAAAGCCAATAAATAATTTTTCTGAATTTTTTTCAACATTTTCGAAAAATTTCCCATTTGGTAAATTTTCTGGGAAATATCGATTTTATAAAGATTTTATAGTTTATATCGTTCCGTAAAGTTCTTTTTACAATTATGAGGCGTAATAATGATATGTTGAAATTTCGAAGATTTTCCTTCTAAGGACATTTCTCTAAACTATACACTCCACTGAAAAATTTTAGAGAAATTTAAATTTTACGAAATGTTCTTTAGTTTTTATCACTAAATGTCTTTATTAAAAAGTTCAGAGAAAATAAATATTTATTTTCACATTTTGAAAAATTTCCCTTTAGGAAAATATTAATATTATGAAATTTTCTTTATTCTTTTATCACTTATAGTCGTTTTTTTTCTAAAAATTCAGAGAACATAAATATTTTTCTTAGACTTTCTTTTTACATTTTGAAAAATTTCCCTTTTGGAAAATTTTAGCACAAATTAAATTTTCTGCAAATTTTATGATATTGCTCATCACAAATTTCTGTTTTTACAAATATAATACAAGAAACTATATAAAATATAATTTATGAAAATTTTTTAATTTTTCTCTTTACCCATGTCTGTTCATCAGGCAATAGAGCACTTTAATATAATTTTGGTGTTTTTGTTTTTTGCAGGAAAATTTTTAGGGAATTTTTTTTTTCGTTAGCGATTACCGTTTTTGCAATTAATATGCGAAAAAAATGTATCAAACATTTGACACAATATCATAATTTAATCACCGGTTTTTTTTTGTAAATCACTCACAATTTTCCTCGCCACTGTAGCAACTGCATAAACATATGAATTCCCTATGCACTTAGTGTATTAAGAGTTGCTTAATATGTTCATAGAGATACTGTCTAAATGTACAATATGCAAAATTTAAACTGAAGTGAAAGCTTACACTCACTCCTTCCCCACACATATGTATTACTGGTTAAATGGATTATTCACACGCTATTGATTTCTAATTGAGTTGACTTCAATCTCTCTGCACTGTCTATCTGTCTATTGACATACCCTCATCTAGGCAGCAATTGCCAACAATCTAGGCAATGCCGACGAAATGTGGAAGGATACAATATTGACAGGCATCATCTGGTAAATATTTGGTGTTGTATGAGAAACAACATTAAATCGCATATCACAACACATTCGCCCGAACACATATGCAACCATTTCAGCTCAGCCCCCCACGATACATTCTGTTATAAACGGAAGTTAACAAATGAATTTTGATTTTCTATACACACACTTGAATCACATATTGTGATTAGCAAAAGAAAGAAAGGGTGTTGAGGCGTTAGCAGTCCTAGTGGCAGCAATAGCAATAGCAGCAGACATTGAGACATAGACGGATTGGTTGCATGACTGAATGGTTAAATGGATGTTTGGATGAATGGCTGGATGGATGGATTGCTATTTGAATGATGTATTTAATGCTTAAGTGCTGCACACCATCGTCAGCCACAGTTATCCCTTACATATTGGTGCTGTTCATGTCCTGATGGCAAGAAAGGATATATGAAATTAGTCAATTAATATTATTGAGTTTAATTTGGTTTTAATGCTAAGTGTAGGATAGAATATTAAAGGATTAAAGTGAAAGATACTGAATTGGTGTATGGGGGTTACAATATGGTAGACTTTACTACCAGGGGAAATTTTTATTTTCATTGTCAGATAGATCAAATTATTATAGATATAGTAGGTAATTGTTAAATAAGGGGGTTTTAACATTAAATAAAAATTTCCCTTTTGGGAAATTTTAGGGAAATTTTTTAAAATTTGCTGAATTTCTATACAACTTAACTATACTATACGAAAACTTCTTTACGTTATTCAAATGGTTTTTCTTAAAAAAATCAAATTTCCCTTAAAGGATATTTTTGTTTTCATTGTATGATTGATCATATTATCATCGATGATAGGAAAATTTTTATTTTCATTGCCCGATCCCTAGTGTTATCATGTAGTTAGTTGTAAATAGTTAAATTAAGGATTTTTACATAAATTTAAAAATTTCCCTTTTGAGAAATTTAAGGGAAATTTTTTACTAAGTGCCAAAATAATATACAACTGAATATGTTAGCAAAATATTACTATAACATTATTTATTTATGCTATGCCAGTCAATAATCCAAAGAAATCTGGCAAATTTTTTGTAGGGGAAATTTTTATTTTCATTCTTTGATTGATCACGTTTTCGTCGATGCTAGGGAAATTTCAATTTTCATTGCTAGATCACTCATATTAACATAAATTAAGTGGTAAAATTTTAAATATATGGATTTTTACATAAAATAAAAATTTCCCTTTTGGGAAATTTTAGGGAAATTTTTTAAAATGTGCTAAATTGTCACAAAATTGACAATATTAACAAATTAGTACTATACGATAATTTAGTTCATCAATTCAAATAATTATTCGGAAGAAATTCTAAATTTCCCTTAAGGGAAATTTCTGTTTTCATCGTTTTATTACTACAAATAGGTTTTTCTATCGTTGACTATTTAAATAAGAATAAGGGACCGGCCGTGGCATGATGGTTAGAAAACGCGACTACCATGCGGGAGATCACAGGTTCAATACGTGGCTCCAGCCAAATACAAAAAAAAATTCATTGTCGACCCCCTCGATGTTGTCGACAGCAACTTTGCAGTATGTGTCGAGTCAATCGGCATGTCTAGTAAAAACAACGCGAGAAGCTAAGACATACCTCATTCATGTGGTGTAAAGGGAAATTAAGTTTTTAAAGTAAGAATTTGAATAAGCAAGTAAAATAAAAATTTCCCTTTTGGGATTTTTAGGGAAAATTTTTTAAAATGTGTTGTAAGTTGTCATTGGACTGAAAATATTAGCAAATTATTATTACTATACGATGTTATATTTCTGCAATTCAAATGAGTATTCGAAAGCAATTCCAAATTTCCCTTAAAGGAAACTTTCGTTTTCATCGTGATGTCGATCTTATTAGATACCACAAAAATACTTTTATACAGTAGACTATTTGTCCTATAGAGGCTCTTACTATAGAAATATTAATTTATGCTATGCCAGTCAATTATCCAAAGAAATCTGGCAAATTTTTTTTAGGAGAAATTTTTATTTTCGTTGTATGCTTGATCACGTTATCGTCGATGCTAGGGAAATTTTAATTTTCATTGCCAACATTATCATGAATTTAGTGTTTATAGCCAAAAATATATGGATTTTTACATAAAATAAAAATTTCCCTTTTGGGAAATTTTAGGGAAATTTTTTAAAATGTGCTAAACTGTCACAAAACTGACAATATTAACAAATTAGTACTATACGATAATTTAGTTCATCAATTCAAATAATTATTCGGAAGAAATTCTAAATTTCCCTTAAGGGAAATTTTTGTTTTCATCGTTCTATTACTACAAATAGGTTTTTATATCGTTGACTATTTGAATAAGAATAGGGGACCGGCCGTGGCATGATGGTTAGAAAACGCGACTACCATGCAGGAGATCACAGGTTCAATACGTGGCTCCAGCCATATAAAAAAAATTCATTGTCGACCCCCTCGATGTTGTCGACAGCAACTTCGCAGTATAAGTGTCGAGTCAATCGGCATGTCTAGTAAAAAACTTCTCAAACAGTGACTTTAGTCGATATACAAGTAGGTGCTGTAAGTTGTGAATCTAAAAATAGAAAGCGTGTTAATTCAAAACAACGTGAGAAGCTAACCCATACCTCATTCATGTGGTGTAAAGGGAAATTAAGTTTTTAAAGTAAGAATTTGAATAAACAAGTAAAATAAAAATTTCCCTTTTGGGATTTTTAAGGGAAATTTTTTAAAATGTGCTAAAATATTAGCAAATTATTACTACACGATGTTATATTTCTGCAACTCAAATGAGTAGTCGAAAGAAATTCCAAATTTCCCTTAAAGGTAACTTTAGTTTTCATCGTGATGTCGATCTTATTAGATACCACATATAGACTTTTATACAGTAGACTATTTGCCCCAGGCTCTAGGTCCTCTATATAACATTTCGCCTCCTACGCGATAGAACGGGACAGTTACAAAGAAAATTTTCCATCGTTTTGGACCGTCACTCGTCCCCACGTGCAATTCTCAAAATTGAGTCCCAAATCAATGATCTAAAAAATGTTGTATTGTGTGAGCGAAAAAGATAATAAATGGGGGGCCATTAGGTCTGCTTATTCATTACCAGGGATCTCGCAACATCCTGGAACCCAAAAGAGACTGACTTCCAGAGGGTTTAGCCCACCTATCTTCTTCTTTCAGATAGCACCTCGGACCGCAATAGCCTTAACTTACAAGATCAGGGGCGGAAGGCCCAGGTACACATCAAAAGCCTCTGACGGTGTGCTCCTTCTAGCCCCAGTTATTCCCATTGCAGACATCCTATGTTGAACATTTTTTTTATAAATTTCTCTTATCTAGGCCTGCCCACCAAACCGAAAATCCATATGTAATAATTGGCCGGACTACCGCAGCATACAGCCACATTGTAACCTTCTATCTTTAGAGTTCCGGCACGCATAAAGGGCACTCACATCCCTCGATATTCCTTAACCAATTTAGCTTCTGGTCAAGAATACCACCTAGGTACTTGATCTCCATGGAGAGCTTAAGTTCCACACCATTCAGTTTCGTTGATCTAAAGTCCTTGAGAGAGAATCAAAGAGTAAAGAGAAAGAGAATCAATTCCGTTTTCTGAGGGTTCACCCTACAGATCATGGCCCATCATAGCAGCTTTCCGAGGTCAAATTAGCAAATTATTACTTTTCGGAGGAGTTGAATTTGCAACTATCAATTAGACTACCGGATCACTGTAGCATAGTTCAGGCCGAAATAGCGGCTATTAGAATAGCCGTAGAGAAAATTCAGTATCGTGGGATATTGGTCGGCAATATCCATATTCTTACTGATAGTAAAGCGGCTATCAGATTCCTGGAGAACGTGTGCACCACTTCGAGAAATGTCATCTCTTGAGGAGATAGCGAGACATTCGACGGTTACCCTTACATGTGTTCCAGGCAATTGGGACATATATGGTAACCGATACATTGGCAAGGGCCGCCACAACCGCCTTCGATAGCTCAGTGGAAGCGACGTAGACTAGCAATCCGAAAGTGCCGGGTTCGATTCCCGGCCGGGGCACTGGCCAAATCAACATCGATCATAAATAACTTTTCAAATACTTTCGAGTTCTCCAGCCAACAAAACTCATCCTAGATGCTTCCACTCCAAAAATCCAGATAGAGCAAGGACCAAGGAAAAAGGAAAATGATTTATCAACATTGCATATAAATTAACAAACCAGCTGGCGCCATCAATGGTGGAATTTGGCGGTTAATACTCACAACAACAACACCTAACAATCCTTGACACGAACCTTGTTATATACAAAGGAACGAAATAGAGTTGCCAACAAAGAACGTATGATAAACGGATTCTATGCCCGATCGAGTGCCGATAAATTGGAAATCGCTATAAAGAATTATCACCAGTTGTTACAACAACAACAACCGTGAACTCGGGATAAGTTTACGGTCTCATTAGGATCCCTCTCACAAGGGGAAAACAGCCAACTGCGGGGAAACTGAACCTCATTGCTAAGGAGAGATGGGTGAGAGAGCCCACTTGCACGGCGACCAAACAAATTTGGCCTACAATAGATATACAGGGGATACGATTTGTGCTGAACTTATCCAGAGTCCACTTGAGGAACATAATAGCTGTAATAACTGGTCATTGGCCGGTTGGTAAACACGCTAAGAGGCTGAAACTACCCTACAACGATTTTTGTAGAAGCTGCAATGATGAAGAAGAAGAGGAGACCACGGAGCATCTTCTACCTCGCTGCCCTGCTGATATGAAAAGCTTGGTCATCGGACACTTTTAGACAATACTTGTCTATCAGTAGGCGATTCGCGTCTGTCTGTCTGTCGGGTGGCTGTCCGGCTGGTTCGCACGATAACTTTCGAAAGACGCAACCAAATATTTCGAAATTTTGCACGAGCTATTATTTTCTCAAAACTACTTACGGTATTGCAAATGGGCTACATGGCCCCGCCCCTTCTGGTACCTCCCATACAAATACATCATTCCGCCCACTTTAGAAATCGAGTAATAATATCAATACACCCCACGGAATCGTCCCCAAATTCTGTATTTAGTAAAGCTATAACAGGATAAAGTTTTGGAAAAAATTTTGAAAGCCTAGCCACGCCCCTTCTGGTACCTCCCATACAAATCTACCTTTCCGCCCACTATAGAGATGGAGAAATAATATCAATAAATAAAACGTGATCGTACCCAAATTCTATGTTGAGTAAAGCTATAACAAGATAAAGTTTTAGAAAAAAAAATTGGAAGTCTATTCACGCCCCATGTGGTACCTCCCATACACATCTGGTACCGCCCACTTTAGAAATCGATTAATATTATTAAAAGACCTAACGCGATCGTGCCAAATTCTGTATTTGGTAAAGTTTAAGCAGGATAAAGTTTTGGAGAAAAAATCTGGAAGTCTAGACACGCCCCTTCTGGTACCTCCCATACAAATGTACCACTCCGCCCACTTTAGAAATAGAGTAATAATATCAATACACTCGACACGATCGTGCCCAAATTCTGTATTTTGTTATATTATAACAGGACAAAGTTTTGGAGAAAAAATTGGAAGTCTAGACACGCCCCTTATGGTACCTCCCATACAAATGTACCTTTCCGCCCACTTTTGGGATGTAGTAATAATATCAGTACACCCAACGCAATCGTGCGCAAATTCTGTATTTAGTATAGCTATAACAGGATAAAGTTATGGAGAAAAAATCTGAAGCCTAAACACACCCCTTCACGTACCTCCCATATAAATGTACCACTACTCCGCCCAATTTCGAAATCGAGTAATAATATCAATAAAATAGAAAATTATTTGTTTTACTGAGGGTAAGGGTAAATGTAAGTCGGGTTGCCCGACTGAAACTTTCTAACTGGTTTTAATTACAAATCGATTATTTTCAATAACTCAAGACTTAAACAATATATTATATTGGGTGATGGTATTTATCAGTCAGTTTAACTGACTGAAATTTCTGTACTGGTTTTTTGTTGAAATTTTTTTAAACTTACACGACTGTAGATGTCAGATATCAATTTACATATTTATTATTTGTTGTATATTGTTTGTGTTTACTAGCTAATTTATCAAATTTTACCATATATCCTTTTTGGCCAGCGAATTTATATTTCCAAATGTCCTTCGCCCTATAAGGAATCTATAAATATAAAACAAAATGTTGATGCATTCTTTCACTATACAAATCATTCAAACGGCCATACATCTTAAGCTTTCCCATTCAATTAATTATTGTGTGCTTATACATACAAACATATGCTGACCACTCTCATTTGTATGTGTATCCTTGTTTGCATATAAGTGCACATTCAATGTATGCATATACGAAATGCCAAACCCCTTCTCTAGGATGGCTATAGAAATTGACCATTTAGGCAGACATTATTGTTAACTGTTCCATTGTCTAGCCTGTTAGGATATCCTAAGCACAGTTGAGGGCGGAGGAAGGGTCTAAAACTTTAGACCACAATTGTTTGATTTGTACAAATAGTCCTTTCACTGCCACTCGAGTTGGTAGTGAAGTGTGGTCAGTGAAATGATCAATTTAATAGGAAAACAATACACAGCAGCTATTGATAAACAAATACAATACCCAGCATACACACACACTCTCAAAGGTCTTGCGGCTACTTCTTTGTCCCTTCCTTTAAGTGATTTCATTTAAATTTCATACATATCCTAGCCTCCTGCTCCTCTTTAAAGGACTTTGAAGAAAGAAGGTTGCTAAAGCAACGGAAACTTTAAAATTTTCAATAGAGGAAGAAGTTAATATTTCAAATCAAGTGTTGCTTTCTGCCTACACGTATAAGGGTGGAGGGTTAGCTAAGGTTTGAGGCAATTTGTGTAAAGGAAACACTTTCACTTTTTCTTAAGGATCTGTGTGCTATAAGGACGTGAGGGCATACAACTGTTTACGTGTGTGTGTGTGTGCCAGTGTGTGAAGTGCAAGTATAAGTATCGAAGTTTGTTGCTTTGTGGCTTATTATTCACGCCTGAATTAATTGTAAATTAAAGTTTTCGACACAATCAAGCACATGAGACTCAAAACTTAAGAAATAGTTTTGAATATGTACTACTCATACAATATTCGAACCCAGACATGACTACACAATTCTAACATGTTGTGCTATTCCTAATAGACCCTTTGATTTAACCCCAAAACAAAGAAGTCACACAAAATTGAACATTAGATGTTGATATCGAACTTGTACGTCCTTTTCTGTGGTCCATTGTGAACATCCTTATATTTTGTTGCCTTACCCACTCATGCTCCAGTTATATCCTTTTGTGAACATGTGCGTGCACTTGTGTGTGTTTACAATTTGAGGTCAGCCTATACAAGTTATCAGGTTTTTATAGTTTTATATTTGTGTATTCATAAGTTTTGTCACTTGGGAGCATTTCTAGTGTAATTGTTGCTCTATACACCATACCGAGACCTTCAAAGCTTTCGAACATTGAAAGTCATTTCAACAGTATTCGGTTTATTGAAAATAGTTATCGCCTTGACTGTCAAAAGGCATTCAAGTGTATCTAAGACGATTACACATCATTTAACTGACTCCAATGTATAGATATGGCATCTCTTACTATGTATATCCTTTCAGCAACACTTAATGTTATCGTATTACAACTTCGTCCTTGCATATTGTTTTTATAGTGGAAGCTGCAGGATTGTTTCTCCTTCCAAAATATAGTTCATTAAAAGTTGATAATTTTGATATATAGTTTAATGTGTACTGAAAATGTAAAATGTAGCAGTTGGTATCAATATTTAAAAAGGTCCTTTAAGGACAAGGGCAAAATCTTAATTTTAAGATATTGAAAATATACCGATATGTTAGAAAGGTATATATAAAAAAAGAAAATAATTCCATTTTAAGTATTTTTTGAATCAACTAGATTATTCTAATTTAAATAAAAATTTGCCACCATTAGTAAAAATTACCATTATTATGAAAATCTTTCTAAAGGAAAGTTCGGAACTTCAGTAGAAAAACCGTTTAAACTGTTTAAATATATAATCGCATAGTAGTATTTTGCTAAAATTTTCGCCTCTAAGGCAATTGAGCGAGTTTTACAAAAATTCCCTTAAATTTTCCACAAGGGTTTTTTAAAAATTTCTATTTTAAGGAAATTTAGATTTTCTTTCACATTCTAATTTAAATTGCATAAATAAATTGTCGATCAATTTCAATCAAAATTTTCCTTAAATTACCCAAAAGGGAAATTTTTATTTTACTTGCTTATTCGAATAGTCAACTATATAAAAACATCTCTTTCTTATTCAGTACTTCTCTGCAATCCCAGTGGATTATATACCGCACGTAGAAAAATATTATAAGCGCCTCGATCTTTTGCGCTTCTTCTCCAATTAGTCACACCGAGTTCTGTAAGGCTCTTAGTAACCTGGTCTTTCCAACGGAGTTTTGGTCGCCCTCTTCTATCGAGTTCATTGTCGAAGACTTTTCGAGCTGGAGCATTTTCGTCCATGCGTACAACATGACCTAGCCAACGCAACCGTTGCACCTTAATGCGTTTGACCACGTCAATGTCAGTGTACAGCTCGTACAGCTCGTGATTCATACGACGCCGATACTCTCCGTTAACGGTTCCGCCAGAACCGATTCATCCGCTTGTGTCATAACCCAGGATTCTGAGCCATACATTAAGACAGGTTGAATTAGTATCTGGTATAGCTGGAGTTTTGTTCGTCGAGAGAGGGCTCTGTCATTGAATCGCTTGCTTAGTCCGTAGTAGCATTTATTTTCTAGCAGGATTCTTCTCTGGATTTCTAGGCTGACATTATATGCTTTGTTGATGGCGGAGCCTAGGTAGTTGTAAACGTTCACGCAGTTTCCCAAACGAGTAGATTCTTTGTTCGTTGAAACTAATAACTTCGTTTTGTCCTCGTTCACCGTTAGGCCCATTTTCGCTGATTTCTTCTGTATACCTGAGAAGGCTGCAGTCACATTCCGCAGTTTTCGACCGATGATGTCTACGTCATCAGCGTACGCGAGTAGCATGTGGCTTTTGTTGAATATAGTGCCACTCGTGTTTACTGCAGCTTTTCTCATTATCATCTCCATCACAATGTTGAAGAGATCGCACGATAGGCCGTCGCCTTGTTTTAGGCCTCGTCTGGTATAGAATGGCTTCGTAAGGTCCTTGCCAATCTTCACTGAAGACTTCGTGTCAGTCAGCGTCATTCCGCAAAGACGTATCAGCTTCGCTGGAATACCAAACTCAGCCATGGCTTCAAGTAATTTCTGCCGTATCGGGCTGTCGAAGGCAGCTTTATAGTCGACGAAAAGATGGTACGTGTCGATCTGTTTCTCTTGGGTCTTTTCAGGATTTGCCGAAGTGTGAAAATCTGGTCAGTTGTTGATTTTCTAGGTCTAAAGCCACACTGATAAGGCCCGATCAGGTTGGATAACACAGGCTTTTGTCTTTCACATAGCACACTCGACAGGACCTTATATGCGATGGGTAAAAGGCTGATCCCGCGGTAGTTGGAGCTCACACTTGGATCATCTTTATTCAGCACATAATACGCTTACATTCCAAACGTCGGGCATGCACTCTTTAAGCCAAACCATGCGCAGGAGCTGATTCACGCTCGTTATCAGCTCCTCGGCACCAGACTTGAAGAGCTCTGCGGGCTGACCGTCGGCACCGGCTGCTTTGTTGTTTTTCAGCCGCGATATTGCTCTTCTTACCCCGGTTTGAGTTGATGGTGGGCAATCTAAGCCGTCGTCGACAATTGGCGTGATAACTTCGCGTGCGCTGCCTTCTGGAACCAGCAGTTGCTGGAAGTGTTCTCTCCATATGTGCAGCACATTCTGCGTATCCGTGACCAGATTTCCATCATTGTCCTTACAGGTGGGGAGACCATTACCGTTTCCATTTGCTCTTACTTTCTGGTAAAATTTTCGGGCCTCACCTCTATCCCTGTATCGCTCTATATCCTCGTTCTCCCGTTCCTTCATCTGAGGTTTTTTTCGCCTCAATAGCTGTCTCGCCTGTTTTACTTTTTCCTTATGCCGTTCCCTAACAGCACGGGTTACAATTGGCTGTAGCGTTGCCCTATAAGCAGCATCCTGTTCCTCAGACGCTATGCGACATTCTTCATCGTACCAGGATTCGTCTGAGCGCCGCTTTTCATATCCTAGCACGGTTGTTGAGGCGGTTGCCATGGAATGCGCAATATGCTGCCACTGTGTATCGGGAACGTCAGAAGTAGAGACGTTGTGTCGTAAAAGTTGGGAGAGCTGGTTGGAGTAGGCAGTAGCTATCTCTGGGGTTTGCAGCTTCGCGATGTCCAGCTTTTTTTGTGTTTGGTTACGTGCATTTTTCGCTCTGCTCAATCTTGTGCGCACCTTGGCTACAACCAGGTAATGATCCGAGCCAATATTAGCACCACGGATCACACGCACGTCCATGACACTAGATGCATGCCTGCCATCAATTACCACATGATCAATTTGATTTTTGGTGTTTTGATCGGGGGATAGCCAAGTTGCCTTGTGGATATCTTTGTGCTGAAATCTGGTTCCACTCACTACCATGTTTATTCCCAATGCGAAGCTAACCAGCCTAAACCCGTTGTCTGACGTGTCGATATGCAGTCTGAATTTACCGATCGATGGACCAAGAACATCTTCCCTTCCTTTTTATACCATCACCCTTAGGGATGAGGGTATTTATCATTTGATACGACCCAAAAGTGTAACACATAGAAGGAGTGACTTTAGACCCTAGGTTTTTTTGAACCAAATTCGATTCATGACTTTTTAAGTCGTTTAAGCTATGTCCGTCTGTCTGTATGTCTGTCTGTCTGTCTGGTGGCTGTCCGGCTGGTTCGCACGATAACTTTCGAAAGACGCAACCAAATGTTTTGAAATTTTGCACGAGTTATTATTTTCTCAAAACTACTTACGGTATTGCAAATGAGCTACATGGCCCCGCCCCTTCTGGTACCTCCCATACAAATACATCATTACGCCCACTTTAGAAATCGAGTAATAATATCAATACACTCTACGGGATCGTCCCCAAATTCTGTATTTAGTAAAGCGATAACAGGATAAAGTTTTGGAAAAAATTTTGAAAGCCTAGCCACGCCCCTTCTGGTACCTACCATACAAATCCACCTTTCCGCCCACTATAGAGATGGAGAAATAATATCAATAAATTAAACGTGATCGTACCCAAATTCTATTTTTAGTAAAGCTATAACAGGATAAAGTTTTGGAGAAAAAAATTTGAAGTCTATTCACGCCCCATCTGGTACCTCCCATACACATCTGGTACCGCCCACTTTAGAAATCGATTAATATTATTAAAAGACCTAACGCGACCGGGCCCAAATTCTGTATTTGGTAAAGTTTAAGCAGGATAAAGTTTTGGAGAAAAAATCTGGAAGTCTAGACACGCCCCTTCTGGTACCTCCCATACAAATGTACCACTCCGCCCACTTTAGAAATAGGGCAATATTATCAATACACTCTACACGATCGTGCCCAAATTCTGTATTTTGTTATGTTATAACAGGACAAAGTTTTGGAGAAAAAATTGGAAGTCTAGCGACGCCCCTTATGGTGCCTTCCATACAAATGTACCTTTCCGCCCACTTTAGGGATGTAGTAATAATATCAGTACACCCAACGCAATCGTGCTCAAATTCTGTAATTAGTAAAGCTATAACAGGATAAAGTTATGGAGAATAAATCTGGAAGCCTAACCACACCCCTTCTCATACCTCCCATACAAATGTACCACTCCGCCCACTTTAGAAATCGAGTAATAATATCAATATAATAGAAAATTATTTGTTTTACTGAGGGTAAGGGTAAATGTAAGTTGGGTTGCCCGACTGAAACTTTCTAACTGGTTTTAATTCCAAATGGGTTAATTTCAATAACTCAAGACTTAAACAATATCTTATATTGGGTGATGGTATTTATCAGTCAGTTCAACTGACTGAAATTTCTGTACTGGTTTTGCATTAAATTCTCCCAGAACAATTTTAATGTCGTAACCAGGGCAGCGGTCGCATGTTTCCTCTAGGCGCTCGTAAAATGCATCTTTAATCTCATCGTCTTTATTTTTCGTAGGGGCGTGTACACAAATCAGCGTGATGTAAAATATTTCGCCCGGATGCGAATGGTGGCTATTCGGTCACTTACAGGGTAAAACCGCGAGACCAGGTGTCGAAGTCTCTTGCCGACTATGAAACCACATCCAAATTCGTGTCTTTCTGCATGGCAGCAGTAAAAGATGTCACAGTTCTTTCGTCATGTGCATCCCTGTCCCGTCCATCTTATTTCCAGTTGGATAGAGGCACCATCTCTGTAAAGAGTTCGGACATTCCAGGTGCATATCCTTAAATCATGGTCCTTATATCGTTTGCGGGGGTCGTCAACATTTGGGGGGGTTCTTGTTTTTTCTATTCTCCGTGTTTTCATAATAAATTTTGTTTAAGGAGAGTGGCTTATTAGGCCACCGCTCCCGATCCTAGTTTCTTGGGGCTGCCAAAGCAACTAGGAGAGCCTGTGTTGAGCTTCAGTAACTTCCGTTACTTACTTCCTAAGACGCATCGGTGGTAGCATGCCGATTAGGTTACGCAACGTTTCGCCTTCTAACTCTAGCTAACTTCTAAGCGGTTGCTTTAAAGTCATTGCCCGGGGAATACTTGGTCTAAGACCGGAAGTAGTTAGCTGCTTGGACAGTGCCACAAAGGAATCGCTTCTGGTCACTCCCAAGTGAGTGACAATCAGTAACTTTCAACCTCTGGGCAAAGTCCCATTCCTTTTTTTAAATACTCATTTGAATTGCATAAAAAAAAAATCATCAAATAGTAATAATTTGATAATATATTCAGTTCTATAGCAATTTCGAACATATTGAAAAATTTCCCATTAATTACTCAAAAAGGAAATTTATATTTTACTTGCTTATTCAAAAAATCAACTATATAAAAACCTATTGGAAATAATATGAACGACCTCACGACGAAAACAAAATTTTCTCTTAATGGAGATTTTGAACATCTTCCGAAAACTCATTTGAATTGCATAAATAAATCATCGTTTAGTAATAATTTGCTAATATTTTTAGTACTATGACAATTTAGCACATTTTAAAAAATTTCCCTTAAATTGCCCCAAAGGGAAATTTTTATTTTACTTGTTTATTCGAATAGTCAACTACATAACAATCTATTTGTAGTAATAAGGTCGACCTCACGATGAAAACAAAAATTTTCCATAAGGAAAATTTTGAAATTCTTTCAAATACTTATATGAATTGCATAAATAAATCGTCGTATAGTAATAATTTGCTAATATATTCAGTTCTATGGAAATTTAGTGAATTTTAAAAAATTTCCCTAAAAAATCCCAAAAGGGAAATTTGTATTTTACTTTAATATTTACATACAAGTGCATCCATGATATTGTGGATGTTTTACGTTAAAAATAAAAATGTCATTTAAGGGAAATTTTGGAATTGCTTTCGAAATAATAAAAAAATTAAAATAATAGTAATGATTTGCTAATATTGTCAGTTTTATGCCAATTTAGCACATTTTGAAAAATTTCCCTCAAATTAACCAAAAAGGAATTTTGTTTTTTATTTGTTTTTTTTTTAAATTTCTATTTTAAGGAAATTTAGATTTTCTTTCAAATACTCATTTAAATTGCATAAATAAATTGTCGTATAGTAATAATTTGCTAATATTTTTAGTTCTATGACATTTTAGTGAAATTTAAAAAATTTCCCTTAAATTACCCAAAAGGGAAATTTTTATTTTACTTGCTTATTCGAATAGTCAACTATATAAAAACCTTTTTGTAGTAATATGATCGACCTCACGATGAAAACAAAAATTTCCCATAAGGCAAAATTTTGAAAATCTTTCAAATACTTATATGAATTGCATAAAGAAATCGTCGTACTGTAATAATTGGCTAATACTATCAGTCCTATGACAATTTCGCCCATTTTAAAAAATTTCCCTAAAAAATCCCAAAAGGGAAATTTTTATTTCACTTTAATATTTACATAACTTACTACATACAAGTGCATTCATGATATTGTGGATGATTTCACTTGAAAAATAAAAATTTCCATTACGGTAAATTTAGAATTTTTTTCGAATAATTATTTTATTGGTGAAATAAATTTTCGTATAGTAATAAGTGCTAATACATTCAGTTCTGTTGCAATTTAGCACATTTTAACAAAATTCCCTAAAATATCCCAAAAGGGAAATTTTTATTTTACTTGCTTATTGAAATATGTACTTAACTATATAAAAATCTATTTGTAGCAATAAGATCGACATAATGATGAAAAAAAATTTTCCATGGGGAAAAATCTTCATCGGCTTAATTATACTTTATCTTTTTGGTAGATGGAAATTTCCTTACCAATTTTATCTTAACAATGGTTTTAAAGTATTTATTTATTTCCTTCTAAATTTTTCTTTAAAAATGTCGCCATTGGCTCAACTTTAACATATCTTTCAAAAATTCCTCTCACGTTTCTAACTAGCTTCCAGCAGTCCCTTTCACCTCTCGTCTCTTTTAATTTAATTGTCCAAAACTTATTTAGTGTTTTAGTCTCTTAGAAATAATTCAATATTTTATTAAGCTTAGTATTCATTGTGTTAGACGAAAAAAAAAAGTTGTTGATAAACTTAAATTTTATTTATTTCATTGCGGCGGTTACTGTGTGTGCGGCAAAGTTTTCTCTGCACTTAAGTACAGAGTCTCCAAGGACTTTTTAAGACAAAATAAATTTATCACCCAAAAAACCTTTTTATTTTTAGTGTTTTCCGGCATTATTTTTTTTTCTATGCTGTCGCTTTACAGGACACCAACTGTCTATACATGTGAACACATATACGCCTGTGGACACAGTGGAGGGGAGGTTGTTTAAAACGTCTCACTCTTCATAAAATTGCTGGCTGTTAAGAGAGCCACCGCATGAGTGTGTGTCAAAAAGGACATCTTTTTCAAAACATTTGTGTTCCTCTTTTTAAGCGTTTTTGTGATTTCTTGTTTTTTTTTTGCTGTTCTACTATTAGGTTTTGTTTCTTTGTGCAAAACTCATAAAAATGCTTTGTGGTTGTCATTTTTTTTATTGTGCACATAAACTATGAACTTTTTCTACGTATTTCTGGTTGTTCCTCAGGATGTTGAGCAAACCCGAAAACGTGTAACAGTGTGGTGGCTATGAGAAAGTTTTGCGAAACGTTCTTATTTAGATTAAAAGTAAGTTGACAAAGATTTTTCAAAAGATGCAACTACATTTCATGTATTCAACTTGAAGTTTGCATTTATTTTGGTAGATTAATACATAGTTTTTTTTTTCATTTGGTTGCTTTACAAACCATCACAAATATCATATGTCATTTGGAGTCTTTTTGATATCGGTGACACTTATGCCAGTTAGGATAGTTGAATATTAACTGATATATAAATAGTAAGGACATAAAATGCAGCAAAAGGTTCTTAAACGCTCTTGTTGAAAAACTTTATGTGAGTAGTGAGTTAAAATGTTCCCCATAGTTTGATAACTTACAATATTTAACGCATAAGAGAACAAGTTAGACCCTTAGAATCTGTATGCGAAATTTGTGCCAGGACATTTTACACGATTCCCTGACTGACTGGATCGATGACTGGTCAACGTCTGTAAATCATCACTGGTTTGACTGAAAACCAACTAGTAGTAATATTTCCTCAAGTCGTAATATTTTCGTAATAATTCGTATTCGAAATGGTTGAAGTAGCCACGCCACCTATATAGTATAAATTAAACTAAAATTCTATCATAAAAGAACTAAATATTTTTTATAAAATTTAACAAAAATTTCACCACGAAATCACTTTAAAATTAAAATTCTGCTTCCTAAGTTTCGTCCTTTAAAAAGAAATATCAACTTTTCTCAGTAATATTAATTGTGATATAACGATTCGATACATTAGATTCATTATTGTTATACAAATAGTATATTAATTCCCTTAAAAATTTTTTTCTATAATAATAAGGTCTTTATTTTTTTTACCCATATTAGGAAGCATATTCCTCACATACTTTGATTGCTGCTCTCTTGCCTTACAAGATCCACAAATAGTATATGAATTCCCTTAAAAATCTCTTTCTACAATATAAATCTCTTTATTTCTTCTTACCATATTACAAAAAAAATTCCTCTCATCCTTTGATTGCTGCTCTCTTTCCTCACAACATCCTCAAAGTTTACGATAGTCATTGCCCATATATATATTTACCCCCTTAGCACCAACAATTGATAAAGTCTTCCGTTAGAGTATAGTGCACTTATTAGATGATGGCCATAGTCTGTTGATTTCTCAACTTCATTTGGCGGAAATAAAACTTAAAAATATTATACAACAATTGCCGGCAATTATGTCCAAACAACAAAATCCTTTTTGCAGGACAACCTAAGCCATATACGACAGCAGCGGCTATGGTTGGGATAAGGCTCAATGCACTCTTTCTCTCGCTCTCGATGCTATCTTCTCTCTTCAACAGCTTTTAACTTTGTTCCTTGAAATGTTCCACCTTATCTCTTTGGCATATCGTATGATTGCCTACGAATTTCATTTATTTTTGTTTCTATTTTTATATTTCTATTTTTATATTTAGCTGCAGCAGGGGTAAAACCAGCTATATATCACTTTATTTCATTTGCAGTCGTTACGCAAAACGCTCTAACCGGAAGTTGTTCGAACAGATTATCTTTTGTATTCGACTAGGATTCCTGCTTGCTTCTTTGTCCATTCACATTGCATAAAATTTCCAAATAGATTTGTAATTGGAGGGCGTGTACAATCATTTGCCTCTTTTTTTTTTGCTCACTCCTCTCATGGCTGTATTAAAGTGGAGACACACAATAATGGTATTCCTGCCAAAGCAAAGCAAGGTAAAAGAGGCCTGATTGTTGTGGCAGGGGAGAGCGTTAGTGCAAGACGTTGTTTGAATCTCTATAAAACGCAACGGAAACGGATGGGGCTGCCATTAAGTGATGCCAATGATTAGTAGCAAAGGAAATTATAGATTTCATTTAAAAGGATAATAAAAGCCAAGTTGTTGAAATCGAACGCTGCCCCGTCGAATGGCCGCTTATGTTGGTTGCTGTTAATGGATTTCGAACATAAATCAATTGTTAGACAAGCAAGAAACTGGACGGCACTAAAGGTTGGTAAGGGATTGCACTTCAATTTAAGGACTATATGGAAGAGATTTCGATGAGTCAAAAGAGTATCAAGATACCTTGGAACTGTATAACGTTTACAAATAATTTATATATCAAAAATATTATAATTTAAAAAAAAATTAAACTAATTTAAGCGAAACACTTGATATGTAAAGGACGATAAAAGTTAATTGGGTCCTTGGGAAAGTACAGGTCAAAAGATAAATTTTAAAACTTATTATTTTATTTATACACCTGAGTCAATATTTCTTTGAAATTATGGGACAAAACTAATTTAAATATACAAATGACACAATTGATACATTTTTCGGAAATTTAGGAAAGTTTGTTGTTTTAAAAAATTTTATAAAATTTCAGTAGATAATGAAATAATTTAGTATTACAATGTTGGAATTGTTTTCTTTCTTTAAACTTTTCTTATATATTATAAACTAATGTCTTTATTTATTCAAGTTAAAATTCTTATATTCCTCCCACCCCTAAAAATATCCCTTACTATAAAGTCGCCAGCAACTCCTTAAAGTATGCTGCTGCATCTCTCGTATTTTGTTTACTGTCTCATAAGCCAATTTGAATGGTCACTGATGCGAAACAATTTAAGTGTCTAACAAATATTTATTTCGAATGTAACAAAACAAAAAAACATAATACAATAATTTCCTTCACTTATTTGTCTATTAATGAAATTGCCAGTGTCATTCCTTGGTCGTGTCCTGTTACAAAATCCTAAGAGATTAATTTCATCGTGTTTGCATTGTGCATTATATATATGTATCCCCAATACCAAACCTTTTACTGTTTTCGTTTGTAATATAGCAAATAAAGGCAAATAAAGTTATTTTCTTACAATAACTCAAATTTCAATATGAAAATATAAGCGAGGGTGGCGGACGTTTGAGCGCCGTTAAGTAGGCAATGTCAGCACGGACAAGCTAAAGTCACTGGTAAGGGATACTAAGAAAACAGTCTTTGAATCCCCAGTGTTTATTGGGGATATTTTCATTCGTTTTGGCAAAGACATGAAATGCATTTGCATATTACAAAATGTTGACTTTTAATAAAGAATAAATATTGTTTTAGCGTCTGAAAGTATGCTTTAGATTTGAGATTTTATTGTTATATTTTGTTGGTATGAGTGGATTTGTGGAGAATGTCTTTTCTTTTTTAAAGCTATTGCATACAAGAAGTTTAAATAAATTATTGTATGATGGCAATGAGAAGTTTTACCAGCATTCTTCTGAAATGGTCAAGCATCCTTGATCCTTCATAGGAAGAAAAGTACAGTCAACTCTAAAAAATGTGGCAATTGCAGGCTTTTCGTATAAAACCAAAGAAAAGATCACATTGAGGTATATTAAATGATATGACTATCAGAAATTAAGAATAAAATCTTAAAGACCTAACAAGAAGCCGATGTCCTTAAAGTACCAAAAATAAAAGTCCAGCTTAATATTAACATAAAAATTACATATATAATGTTTACTAAATATAGAAAAGTACCCGCTGAAATAGATATGTATATATCTTCCGCTATGACTAACTGTAATTTCAGAAAAAATTGTCAAAGACATTAGCGTCCTTTAAGGATATTAGCATCCTTAATAGGAAGAAAATTGCAGTCAACCTTAAATATGACAATTGCAAGCTTTTTGTTTAAAACCAAAGAAATAATCGCTCTTACACATTGAGGTATATTACATGACATGACTTTCAAAAATTTAGAATAAAATCTTAAAGACCCAAGGAAGCAGCCAATGTTTTTAAAGTATCAAAAAAAAGCCCAGCTTATTATTTACAAAAAAAATCGTATATTTTGTTTACTTATTATAGAAAAGTACTCGTTGAAAAAGATAGGTACTTGAACCACTTTAACAATCTAAACATTATGGAAAAGCATTTTCAAATGTGCTAAGGTCCTTCAAATTGCAAAAAGGCAGACCGCCATGAAAGTTAAGAAGTTGGATTTTTTTATGAAATTAGCGAAAAATTTTCAATTCATTCATTCCATAAGTAATTACTGTAAAAATTTTCACAAAAATTTAGGGAGGATAAGATTCTTGAAATGGCAAGAAAGGGCAGAACGACGTCGAAACAATTAAGTTAAGATTTCTTTGTGAAACCTATAGATCACACTATACATATACACTGTGGTGCAAAAATGAGCCAATGTTTTAAACATGGTATGTTATTAAATATTTTTTATACTTTTTATTGTATTATTTTCAAACTTTTTGCTTAATTTAAAATATGCATCTGTAAAATATGTAAAGCAATAACAAAAACAAAACTTACATTACTGTAAGTATATAAAAACCGAACATTTTCAAAAGCAGACCATTGGCACACTTTTGCTCCAACGTTTTTCTTATCTAAATTTAATAATTAGTCCTGCATATTTTTACTTTCTTCAAATGATCCACCCTATTTGGCGTATATTGACAAAGTTGAGCAACATAATATACAGGAATTTTGTTTCATTCAGCCAGAACCCACTCCCACAGCTCATTTATACTTTTCGGGGCTCTTTTATTTCTGTCAGCCCGCATTTTAGGTAAGCTCACAGATTTTCGATCGGGTTCAGATCTGGACTCTGCAGTGGTTACTCCCTGACCCCAAACACATGAGAACTAATCCATTCCTTGACAAGTTTTACAGAATGTTTTGGGACGTTGTCATATTGACATATGACATTCTCTGGTCTACCTGGAATTTGGCCAGGGCTATGGGGCTAACTATCTTGCAAAATGCGAAGATAGTCTTCCTTTCGCATTATTCCTTCGATCCGTATAAGTAGTCCCACACCATCTGGGGTTACACATCCTCAAATCATAACAGAACTGCCTCCGTGCTTAATGGTTTGTGATACATGAGCTGGATTTGGTGTGTTTGATCAATTGGCTTAATAAAAAACCTTCCCAACCGATTGGTATCTATTGATTTTGGTCTCATCTGACCGCACGACCAACAAGTTAATCATATATTTAATTTGGATTAGTTAAAACAAATACTCACCAGGTGCCAATCTCAAACCATCTAGCACGGAGGCGGTTCTGTTATGATTTGGGGATGTGTAACCCCAGATGTTGTGGGACTACTTATACGGATCGAAGGAATAATGCGAAAGGAAGACTATCTTCGCATTTTGCAAGATAGTTAGCCCCATATCCCTGGCCAAATTCTAGGTAGACCAGAGAATGTCGTATGCCAATATGACAACGTCCCAAAACATTCTGTAAAAATTGTCAAGGAATGGCTTAGTTCTCATGTGTTTGGGGTCAGGGAGTAACCACTGCAGAGTCCAGATCTGAACCCGATCGAAAATCTGTGAGCTTACCTAAAACGCGGGCTGACAGAAATTAAAGAGCCCCGAAAAGTATAAATGAGCTGTGGGAGTGGGTTCTGGCTGAATGAAACAAAATTCCTGTATATTATGTTGCTCAACTTTGCCAATATACGCCAAATAGGGTGGATCATTTAAAGAAAGTAAAAATATGCAGGACTAATTATTAAATTTAGATAAGAAAAACTTTGGAGCAAAAGTGTGCCAATGGTCTGCTTTTGAAAATGTTCGGTTTTTATATACTTATAGTAATGTAAGTTTTGTTTTTGTTATTGCTTTACATATTTTACAGATGCATATTTTAAATTAAGCAAAAAGTTTGAAAATAATACAATAAAAAGTATAAAAAATATTTAATAACGCACTTTTTTTAAAACATTGGCTCATTTTTGCACCACAGTGTATATCTATATTAGACCGGGTCGGTCCTCATACAACATTTTTTTTCTCCAAAGTCGAGGGCAAATATTAAAAATCACCTCGAGACAACTTAAAAAAAAAATTTTTTTTCCTCCCCCACCCCCCGAAAAACAGACAAAATCGTTTTTTTATCACTGCTTTTTTGTTTGTGGCTCAATCGTTAAATCAAAGGCATCGGTGGATAGGTTTCGACGAGTACTACATTTGTCCCATAGATGTCGCTGACATACGACATCAACTTGTAATGATGGCCTCATTTAGAGCAATTTCTACCACTAAAATTTAAAAATATTTTTTCCTACGATTAAAGCCCTTTAAAAACCAAGAACATTTTGCTTTGGAAGTATACAGTTTTATTCAAAAACAAAAAAGTTACGAATGATAAGATGTATTTACAGCATCAACAAAAACATTTTTTTATGTTGTTTGCATTATTATCGCAAATTATTGCATACTTTATAGCGCTGATACAAAATTTTTATAAAAATGATTCTATACTTTGTAGCTCAAATTGTTGCATAAGTCTAAACGACATCGAAAAAAAATTAAAAATTTTCTCGAGATAATTCATTTTTAATCTAGTTACCGACGAAATATAATTTTTATTACAAATAAAATCCCAAAAAGAGCAAAGATATGTATGTAATTACAGCAAATATTGGCGCGACTCAAGGTCCGTTCACTACTTTCTAGTTTTGCAATAATTTTTTATTTTGATTAGTCATTTCTAGCGCTGATTCACTTAGTGTATGCAATAACTTGTATTTAATTTTTTTTCCAAACGTTAAGAAGTATGCAATAGTTTTCTGTAATAATGCAAACAAAAGGGAAAAATATTAGTGTTGATGCTGTAAAAACATCTTTTCATACGTAACTTTTTTGTTTTAGAATAAAACTGTATACTTCCAAAGCAAAATGTTCTTCGTTTTGAAAGGACTTTAATTCTGAGAAAAATATTTTTAAATTTTAGGGGTAGAAATTGCTCTAAATGAGGCCATCATTACAAGATGATGTCGTATGTCAGCGACATCTATAGGACAAATGTAGTACTCGTCGAGACCTATACACCGATGCCTTGTATGGTACGATTGAGCCACAAACAAAAAAGTAGTGATAAAAAAACGTTTTTGGCTGTTTTTCCGGGGGGTGGGGGAGGAAAAACAATTTTTTTTTAAGTTGTCTCGAGGTTATTTTTAATATTTGCCCTCGACTTTGGAAATTTTTTTTCGCGACCCGGTCTAATCTATATGTTATCAGCTATAACACTCATAAATTGTGGAAAAAATATTAAAGTCTTTGAAAGGTGTCAAGGTCCTTAAAGCAGTGGTAGGCATAAACGAACGCACACATACAACAATATGCCTTTTTGCGGTCGCACAAGCAGCATTAGCGCTGTCAAATTGTACACGGTGCAAATATTGTGCAACCGTGCTCTCATGCTATGCCAACAAACGGTGAACATAGTTGTCCTGCCTATACTTACTTACTTACTTAAGTGGCCAATTACAATTTACGAAACGTAGTTCATAAATTTGAGGCCTGAAGTAAAAAAGAATTCCACACACTTCGGTCTTCTGCGTGTGTTCTCCAGTTAGTCCTACCAGATGATGGCACATCGCCTACCACTTGGTCCTTCCAACGGAGTTTGGGTCTCCCTGCTCTGCGCCGTCCTTCAGGTTCGCCTGCAAACACCTTTCTCGCTGGAGCATTTACATCCATCCTGGCAACATGTCCCAGCCATCGAAGTCGTTGGATTCTGACTCTTTTAGCTACGTCGATGTCGTGGTAAAGCTCATACAGCTCATGGTTCATCCGATGGCGAAACTGGCCTTCGACACAGATAGGTCCATATATTTTTCGGAGTACTTTTCTCTCGAATACTCCCAGGTTTTGTATGTCCGTTGTAGTAAGCACCCATGATTCGGCAGCATACAACAGAACAGGTAAGATAAGCACCTGGTTTAGCTGTTTCTTAGTATTCCGAGAGAAGGTGGTGTTACTAATATGCTGCCGAAGTCCGTAGAATCATCTATTGGCTAGCACTATTCTCCGTTTAATTTCTTGGCTGACATTATTTTTCTTGTTGACGGAAGATCCGAGGTAGGTAAATTCGTCGACTACCTCAAAACAATAATTGTCAACGTTCACGGTGCGTCCCCATCGAGAGGAGTCTTTGTTCGTCGAAATCATTATTTTTTTTTTGTCTTTGTTGACCGCTAAACCCATTTTTGCTGACTCCTTTTCTAGTGATGAGAAAACTGCAGTAACATCCCGCAGATTTCGGCCAATGATGTCTATATCATCGGCATAGGCTAGTGGCATGTGGCTCTTGTGGAATATGGTGCCAGACATGTTGACACCAGCCTTTCTCATCACCTTCTCCATAACTATATTAAATAGTGTACAGGACAGGCTATCGCCCTGCCTGAGACCTCTTTCCGTGTTGAATGGTTCAGACTGATCCTTACCAATCTTAACCGAGGATTTGGTGTTGTCTAAGGTACATTTGCAAAGTCGAATCAGCTTTGCAGGAATACCAAACTCAGACATGGCCTCATAAAGCCTATTCCTTATCGGAGAGTCGAAGGCAGCTTTGTAGTCGACAAAGAGGTGGTAGGTGTCGATCTGCTTTTCATGGGTTTTTTCCAGGATTTGTCGTAAGGTGAATATTTGATCCGTCGTAGATTTGCCAGGTCTAAAGCCGCACTGATATGGTCCAATTAGTTTTTCTACAATTGGCTTTAGACGTTCACACAATATGCTTGAAAGGACCTTGTACGCAATTGGTAATAGGCTTATTCCACGGTTTCTTGTATATGGGACATAACAGACTGAGACTCCAATCCCCGGGCATGCTCTCCTCTTGCCAGATGTTATCCATGAGCTGATGCATGCTCCTAATCAGCTCCTTCCCGCCAGCCTTAAACAATTCAGCAGGGAGACCATCGGCTCCAGCAGCTTTGTTGTTTTTAAGGCGGGAGATGGCCATACGTATCTCGCTCTGGCTCGGAGGTGGACAGTTAATACCATCGTCATGGATTGGAGCGGGGTCTTCTGGAGTGGTGTCAGTATCCAGTAAATTTCTAAAGTGATCTCTCCATATCGTCAGAACGTTATCCGGGTCCGTCACTAGCTGACCTGCCAATGGTTGTGTCTATTTTTGAATTGAATGCGCAACAAGCGTATGTGCTGTTGGTTTCATAACACTCAAGCAGAGACTGGCAGTTTTGAATCAAACAAAAGTTTAGAATACATGTGATTTGCCTGCAGTGTCTGTATAAAAATCTGATTATTGCCGGACTCGCGATGAAATAAAGTTGCCTTAAAGAATGAAAGATAAATGTGAATCTTCTCGCAAAGTTAAGCATTAAGTTGAAACATTTTTATTAAAGTATTAAAGGTTCTATGACAATCGGTCATTCTGGACAAATGTTTAAGGATGTTCATATCGGTCAAGTCTTTAAAGTTTTAATAAAGTGAAAGCCGCCTTACAAACCAGACCAGTACCAACATGTACCTTCATTGCACCAAAAAGTACTTTTATTGTAACCCGAAGGTACTTTTGTTGTGTTAACTAGTATTCCATTTGTCCAAAAAGTACTTTTATTGTACCGTAAAATACATTATTATACCAAATGCTATTCTTGTACTAAAAAGTACTTTTGCTTACCCAAAAATTTACTGCGAGGTACCGAAAAGAACTTTTATTGTACCACAGTCCAACTATCAACCTAGACTTTTGTTGCGGCAAAAAGTTACTTTATTGTACCAAGAACTTTTTTTGTACCAAAAAGTACAGTTATTGTACTCTTAAATACGGGTAAAGATGTTCAACTTTTTTTATTTAAGAGTTTTCATATAAATATCAAGTTATGTTCGACCGGCCGTGGCATAGTGGTTAGAACACGCGACTACCATGCGGGAGATCGCAGGTTCAAACCTGGCTCCAGTCATCTTAAAAAAGAAAAAAATAAATAAAATTTTCTTTCATTGTCGGCTCCCCTCGAATGTTGTTTGACAGCAACTTCGCAGTATTAAGCGTCGATTCAATCGTCGTGTCTAGTAAGAGCTTCTCAAAACAGTGACGTTCGCATTCGTCGATAAATAAGTAGGTGCCGTTAGTTGTGAATCTAAAAATAGAAAGCGTGTTAATTCACAACAACGCGAGAAGCTATCCCATACCTCATTCATGGGGTGCAAAGGGAAATTAAGTAAGTAAGTATCAAGTTATGTTATTTGCTATAATAAATTGTTGTATCGTTTGTTATAAATTGTTGGCCTTCTTAAATATTTATGAGCGATTTAAATTTTTTTGTATTTATTTTCTCAGTATATAAAGTTGTTGTTATTTTCAACAACGTCAGCTTAAACTTTTACTGAAAAAAATAAATAACAGATCATAAGGCTGACATATGAACTATGAACATGTGAGCAGATATAGCTTACCAAAAGAAGAAGGATGCTTGTTTAGATATGCATTTCATATATGTGGCTCATCATCTATGTACTCTTCTCCCATCCGCCTCTCTCTCTCTCTCTGTCTTAAAAACTGCATCACAAAACTCTTTTGCCCTGAACTTATCCTGAACATGTTATTTTCTTTGAACAAAGCATGTGAAAACTTTTTATAAAGTGTAAATTTTCCAAGAAAAGAAAAAAAATACTAGAGAGAGAAACTTTCAAACAGACCATATGAGAATTACATATGGTTAAAAGGGCCACAACTTAAAATAAGAAAATAATACAAAAGACAACGACAACACCAATACGAAGAATGTTGCCTGTGCTGGCATAAAAGAAAACAACAGCAGCAACAACAACAACAACTTTGGTATGAACCCGACACAGCCAAACATAAGAAGTTTATCAGTTAAACTCAAACGTTGGGATGTTTCAACTGTCATTTTGACAGCTGTGCAGGCAAACAGCTGATGGCGTTTCTTTGAAATGTTTGCAGAGAGTATACGAAATAAACAAAAAAAAAACAACAGAAAAACTATCATAATAATGCATATGATAAACAGTTTTGGAAATAAATCACTTCAAATGGCTCTCTAAGGCAAAGAAATCTTAAAAAATTTTAAAATCTCTTCTTAAGAGCCTCTTTATACACGCTGCTATTTGACAACTGATGTTGTGTGAATGTTCAAAAATCTGCCCCAAACTATGTTCTAAAACTTTGCTTTACTAGTGCACAAGAAAATCAAACACTTGCTTGTTTGTAAGTGTAAAAGAAATAAACCGGAAATCAATTCCCTTAAGTGTGTGTAAATATTGTCTTCCTGTTTGCAGGTAGTAGTGTTAGTTCTAGTATACACCATGATTGCTGATATTTTAAACAAACACACCCTTAGGTGTTTTATTTCTTAAACACATGATAACAACTCTACGAGGACAGTACGTTTCATCATTCGCACGCACCTTTTCATTGGCTTTAACTACATATAAACTATGATGCCAGGCAAAATTGTAAGCAACTCTCTATATATTCGTTGGCAAACTTTTAGTCTAACCCATATAATATGACAAACACACAAATAGTCGGGCAAAAGTTTTACAGGGTTAGGGGTAGGAACGACTAAAGGTTTTGTGATGTGAGGATGTCTTCGTTGTTGTCTTGGGCAAAGTCTTGACGGTGTTCTCAATACATGAGAATTGGAGGGGGTGGCGTGTGAATTATTAAAATCTAATAAACCACAAGATTTTTATGTATGACTATGTAAAGGAAACGAATTTTGAGGCACAGTGTTTTTAAGAGGAAACAATTTATAAATTTTAAAACATTTTTTGCGTACGTAAAATTTTATATTTTTATTTTTTTTTAATTTTTATATTTTTATCTATATATAAAAAAGGCTTGGGTGACTGACTGATCACTCCCCAGCCCAAACGGCTAAAGCTAGAACCGTGAAATTTGGAATGTACGCGCACTAAGAAGGGATTTTTGGAAATTCGGACTGAAAGAGGTTAAAATGGGCGTGGCACCGCCCCATACAACTGAAATTTTAAAATGACTGTATATTTTGAACCATTATAGGTACGACGTCAAGATTTGGTACCTATATCGGTCGTATAAGAATAAATACTTTGTTTGTGGAAAGTGGGCGATGCCACACGCCTTTTTTTAAATAGTAATATTGGCCACATAAATGGACTGATTGCAAATTAATTTTCTATGTGTGATATTGT
The DNA here is from genome assembly GCA_964034835.1 of Muscina levida. Classification (NCBI taxonomy): domain Eukaryota; kingdom Metazoa; phylum Arthropoda; class Insecta; order Diptera; family Muscidae; genus Muscina; species Muscina levida. Next base: position 141,401,437 of record OZ035882.1, read on the forward strand.
CCATTGGTCCTCTATCATAGGCTACATGAAAACATAATTACACAACTGGGCGTGACACCGCCCACAAAACCAAAATTTCAATCGGTCTTATCTCAAGAGCTATTAGAGGTATGTAGATGAGATTTGCTACATATGTTACTGATATAAAGAGGATTACGTCCCCCTGGAAAATGGGCGGTGCCACGCCCCTTTTGAAAAATCGTTATCTGGGCGAAATAAATGAACCGATGGTCTCTATTATAAGCTACATGAAAACGTACTTAGACAATGGGGCGTGGCACCACCCATACAAACCAAAATTTGAATCGGTCATACTTCGCGGGCCATTAAAGGTATGAAGATGAGATGTGCTACATATGTAAATGGTATATGAGAGATTACGTCTCGCTGTGAAATGGGCAGTGCCACGCCCCTTTTAAAATAATTATTATGTCGGTCATATTAATAGCTAAGAACGGATTTTTGGAAGCTTGAACTTTTATAGGTTAAAAATTACTAATAAGGGCTAAAAGTTGTATCATCACCTAAATCAATCGGCAAATAGTATAATCGCGAAAATTGATATGGAAATGCTTACTATCAAATTGGATTGTAGTATTTTTTATTTTAAATCCGATGTTTCTAGGTAAAAACAAAATCGAAAAAGGGATAAAAATGTTACTATCGCCCAGACCAAACGGCTAATGATGTAATCATGATACGTTATATAGGCTTGCTCCCTATGGAAATAGAACGAAGCAAGGAGGGTTTTCGAAATTCTTACTTTTTAGGGGTAAAAACAGAAAAATGATAAAACTGCTAATAAACGGCTAAAGGTATAGTCTCAAAAATTGTGCGATATGAAGTAATTTTAAAATTCGTTCTTAAGCTGTACAAATACCGGAAAAAGGATAAAACTGATGATATCACCCAGATCAAATAGGTAGGGTTACGAAAATGTATATAGAATTGCTCTCCATAGAATTAGAGATCTGTCAAATGGGGTTTTTTAAATTTCGAACACTTCGGGTAAACTGGTACCATCGCCCAGACCAAACGGCTAAAGCTATAATCGTATATGGGTATGCTTCCTATGGAGTAAGAGGGGGTACCATTCCATTTTAGTTGTGCGTAGGGTGATCAATTATTCGGGTTTTTGCGAAAACCGGTTTTCGAATTATTCGAAAAATGGCATTTGAAAAAAACCGGTTGCTTTTTTTTAAATTCACAAAAAACCGGATAATCCGGTTTTCAAATGTATGCCAAACAACAAATTAAAACACAATTTTTGACAAAAAAATTTCATTGAAAAATAACAGAAAATAATTCAAATATACTTATGTTTTTTTACAATGCAAAACATTACTGAGATCAGAGACAAACAAAACATAACAATTCATTTGTAAGTACTTGATTATATAAAAATGTATTTAATTTAATCTTTAGTTTTAGTAACATTTAAGAAATAAGATACAATTTAAGTGCTTGGGTGTATAATTATCATATAAATTTTCTGATAATTGGTGTTGAACGTTTTGCTTTCGAGATCAAGTGTTCGCACAGTAACATTTATGTATTTTATGTAAGATATATTCGACCATTCATCGACCACAATAGAGAAGCGCTGGTTTTTCTGCTTTAAGTAAATCAATTTTTTCTTTAACTTATCTTTTAAAATTCGTACTTTTAGGGATAGAAATTGACTAAAGCCGTACAATTACTCGATAGCAGAAGAGAGTGGTCGCTGAACTACTTGTCTTTGATATTGTGTTACTCAAACTCTTTTCAATCCTGAAGATGTCTTTTGACGAAAGACGAAATATTGAAAATAAAAGATAAAAACAAAAAACACCGACCCCGAGCCTAGTTATTTAAAACTTGGAATATTATAATATTTTTATATTTTTATCATCATTTGATATCTTCATATTTTGATATTTTTATATTTTTATATTTTTCTATTTTTCTATTTTTCTATTTTTATATTTTTATTTTTTTATATTTTTATATTTTTATATTTTTATATTTTTATATTTTTATATTTTTATATTTTTATATTTTTATATTTTTATATTTTTATATTTTTATATTTTTATATTTTTATATTTTTATATTTTTATATTTTTATATTTTTATATTTTTATATTTTTATATTTTTATATTTTTATATTTTTATATTTTTATATTTTTATATTTTTATATTTTTATATTTTTATATTTTTATATTTTTATACTTTTATACTTTCATACTTTCATACTTTTATATTTTTATATTTTTATATTTTTATATTTTTATATTTTTATAGTTTTATAGTTTAATATTTTTATATTTTTATATTTTTATGTTTTTATATTCTTATATTTTTATATTTTTATATTTTTATATTTTTATATTTTTATATTTTTATATTTTTATATTTTTATATTTTTATATTTCTATATTTCTATATTTTTATATTTTTATATTTTTATATTTTTATATTTTTACATTTTTATATTTTTATATTTTTATATTTTTATATTTTTATATTTTTATATTTTTATATTTTTATATTTTTATGTTTTTATGTTTTTATATTCTTATATTTTTATATTTTTATTAATTTTTTTAATTCCCCCCCCGGGAATTGACACCTTGATGTGGTGGGGGGGCTGAGTAACTGCAAGGAGTTTTGGGGCGATGCCAGTGGTACTTTATGTATCGGCAGGGACACCCATACTGGTAAGGCCCAAAATGAGCAGCGAAACCAGGATCAATTCACAACTTAGAAGGAAAACTATAAACCAACCCATCAATGGAGAGGAGATTAAGAAATAGAATTGTTCAACTGTCGCCATCCGGGGGCGCCCGGGCGAACTCTGGAGCTACCGCTGGAGGGAGCAGCATACGAGCCGGTAGTGGTGGAGCAGTTCTGCAGACATTGCCCACCGGGGAAACCCGAACCAACCATAGTCTGCAAGTTCACAATGACATAACGTCAGTGAGACCCGAACCCGCTCCTACTGTTTCGAGGGCTTCATTGTCTTCGACCACAAGAGCAGGCCAACCTAGACAGCGCATAAGATGGACTGATGAAATGAATAAGGATATTATGCGTTGTCATTATAAAGCCACTAGATGTGGAAACAATCCAATAGGTTATCGAAGTAGGCAGTATACGTATTTCATTTCCCTATACACACACCTACAACATCGGCTGAACGATCAAAGTATAGCAACGAGGGTCAGAAATATCACAATTAACCATATGATATCTCAGGTTGAACTTACGGAAATATCGAGGGAGATACAGGAGGAAATAAGATCATCCAATCGTATAAGCTTGATGAGGTCTTCAATGAGTGGAAACATTTTGGGGTTAAGCCAAGCTTCTAATAATGTTGCAGTCAGAAGTGCCCAAAATAGTGATTCATTGTCCCACCAAGCAGAAATTCAGGACCAACCAGTAGTCAACGATGTCCAAGTTACAGGATCCTTAAATCGTCAAGATGACATACAATTCCAAATAATTCTAGACAAATTCGAGGAAACCATTTTAGAATATGGAATGCTGGATCCCATTTGTAGACCCCAAATACCGAAAATTCAGATTAATGGAAAGGCAAAAAACTACTTGGTTTATATTAATAACATCTTGGATAATCTCCTAAGCGAACATGATACCTTTGAATCTGTTCACAGCGCAATATATTGTGCAGCATTAACTGTGTGCAAAATGTGTGGCGTGAGGATCGAAGTGGCCCATAGTGGCAATCGGAGCAGATGCAACAAACCGCCTTGGCAAAGACGCCTTGAAAGCAGAAAGACCAGACTGCGAGCGGAAATTGGACGACTGACTCAGTACAAACGAGGGGTCCGTTCACAACATCTAGTTCGAAAGGTCAGTCGTATTTTAGGATCAGAAGCTATGGAGGTATTAACACCCAAAACCCTTGATGATATAATAGACCGTAAAACGCAGATATTACAGGCAGTCAGTAGTAGACTACGACGATACCTGACTAGCAAGATAAGACGAAATGAGAATCGGCTTTTTAAGTTCAACCAGAAAAAATTTTATCGGGAACTCGAGAAACGAAACCAAGATCAGGCCAATAACTTACCGACTCCAGGTCAGGACGATTTAGAATCGTTTTGGGGAGGATTGTGGGAATCAGCTCCTACATATACCGAAAACCCAATATGGAATGAAATGATGAATACAGAACGTATGCAATCAAGTTCCATCACTGAATCGGACCTGCGAACGGCTTTACGCAAAACGAAAAATTGGAAAGCACCAGGAGTTGACGGAGTACAAAATTTTTGGCTGAAACATCTTATTAGCACTCACCCATATCTGATACTACATCTGAATAAGATACTGAGTGGGGAATCGACAATGCCATCCTTTTTAACGTCTGGAAGAACTTATCTTCTGCATAAAAACGGTGATACAGATAACCCCGAAAACTATCGCCCTATTACTTGTTTACCAACTTTGTATAAAATACTAACTAGTATCATATCTGATAAAATTTACCACCATTGTACTACAAACAACTTACTACCATTAGAGCAAAGGGGATGTGCAAGAAATTCAAGAGGCTGCAAGGAATTGGTTACAATCGATGCTATAATCACAAGAAATTCTATTTGCCACCAACGAAACTTAAGTGTTGCTTATATTGATTATAGAAAAGCGTTCGATAGCGTACCCCACCCATACCTAATCCAAACACTCAAGAACAACGGAGTGGACGAAAAAATAGTTTCTTTTTTCGAAAGGATTATGCCCACATGGAGGACGAAAATCATTCTTAACGGGATAACTACCAGGGAAATTAAAATTAAAAGAGGGATTTTCCAGGGAGATACATTTAGCCCGTTGTGGTTTTGTCTAAGCCTTTCACCTCTGAGCACTGCATTGAACAACTCCCCTAATGGATATCGCATAAAATATCAACAGCGACAGTCCGCAGTCACCCACCTTCTATATATGGATGACCTAAAATTGTTTGCTCGATCGAAATATCACCTCTTAAATCTGGTACGCATGGTCGAATCATTCAGCAGAGATATATGCATGGAATTTGGATTCGATAAGTGTAAATCTATTGAAATGATAAGAGGACAAGTAGTTCATTCACAAGGGTTTACCCTCCATGATGGTACTATAGAAATGCTGCAGTGTGACCAAACCTATAAGTACCTGGGAGTGGAGGAAATGAGAGGAATCCACCATACAAGTATAAGGGAAGCTTTAAAAATGCGATTCGAAGCAAGAATAAGAAGTCTATGTGCAACTAAGCTGAATTCAATGAATATGATTAAGGCAATTAATACCTATGCCATCCCAATACTTACTTACTCATTCGGGATAATAGCGTGGAGCGACACGGAATTGAATTCAGCTCAGAGAAAAATAAGAACAACACTAACGAGGTATAGACAACACCACCCACAGGCTTCTATCGAAAGAGTAGTGTTGCCACGTAATCTGGGCGGACAGGGTGTGGTTAACATTAAAAACCAAAATTATAGCCAGATTCACAATCTCCGGGAATTTTTCTATGAAACTGCATCGGAGATTGACCGATACTCCATCCTGGTAAATCTGGACGCAAACCACACCCCACTTAAACTATCAACACCTAGTTTTGCACCCCTGGAAAATGTAACTAGTGATGCCGATATAGTGGAGCAATGGAAGCATAAGGCCATACATGGCAAATTTCCACACCAACTGGACCTCGAAAATGTGGATAAACATGCCTCCACTATAAGTTTCCAATACGGACAACTGTTTCCGGAAACGGAAGGATTTTTAATGGCCATACAGGATGGGATAATGCACACCAAGCATTTCCGCCGAGTTATCCTGCATGAAGACATTGATAACCGTTGCCGGCGATGTGGTCAGGCTGCGGAGACTACGGAACACATCATCAATGGTTGTTCGGTAATGGCGAGTACGGCATACCTCAAAAGACATAACGATGTGGCGAAAATAATCCACCAAAGCCTTGCTGTAAGAAGCGGTTTCTTGGAAGAAAAACTTCCATATTACAGGTATGAACCTGAGGCAGTGTTAGTGAGCAGAAATTATAAACTTTATTGGGACCGAACAATGTCAACTGATCGGACAATCATCGCCAACAGACCAGATATAATATGGATAGACATACGCAGAAGGGTTGGATACATCCTAGATGTCGCAGTTCCCCTTTCGGATAACGTGAATCGAACCATTAGTGAAAAAATATCCAAATATGCAGATCTAGCGTTTGAAATAAAGCAAAGAGAACATCTAACAACTGTGCAGACTATCCCAATTGTAATATCGAGTACTGGTATTGTGGTAAATTCTGTTACGCAACATCTCGACGAATTGGGACTTTCATCTCTTTTACATGAAATGTCGAAAGCCATTGCCTTGGGAACATGCCGGATTATGAGGATGTTTTTGGGCTGATGTTACGCCCCACGTCGTAAAACAGTGATATGTGGAAATGAACAATTATAACTCTTATATTATTAATTCAATTCAATTCAATATAATTCACTTCAATTTAATTCAAATCAAATCAATTCAATATAATTCAATTCAATTCAAAACAAAAAAAAAATTAACACTTTAACATGAAGTGCTGAAGTGACTTGTGGCCGAGACCACCGTCATGTTCAGCTTAAATGGACCCCAGCTCGCGCGGTATCTGGGGGGGAAAGAGGCGTGGGTAAAAATTATATTTTTATATTTCTATATTTTTATATTTTTATATTTTTATATTTTTATATTTTTATATTTTTATATTTTTATATTTTTATATTTTTATATTTTTATATTTTTATATTTTTTATATTTTTATATTTATATATTTTTATATTTTTATATTTTTATATTTTTATATTTTTATATTCTTATATTTTTATATTTTGATATTTTTATATTTTTATATTTTTATATTTTTATATTTTTATATTTTTATATTTTTATATTTTTATATTTTTATATTTTTATATTTTTATATTTTTATATTCTTATATTTTTATATTTTTATATTTTTATATTTTTATATTTTTATCTTTTTATATTTTTATATTCTTATATTTTTATATTTTGATATTTTTATATTTTTATATTTTTATATTTTTATATTTTTATATTTTTATATTTTTATATTTTTATATTTTTATATTTTTATATTTATATATTTTTATATTTTTATATTTTTATATTCTTATATTTTTATATTTTGATATTTTTATATTTTTATATTTTTATATTTTTATATATTTATATTTTTATATTTTTATATTTTTATTTTTTTATATTTTTATATTTTTATATTTTTATATTTTTATATTTTTATATTTATATATTTTTATATTTTTATATTTTTATATTCTTATATTTTTATATTTTTATATTTTTATATTTTTATATTTTTATATTTTTATATTTCTATATATTTTTATATTTTTAGTAAAGTTTCGCCTTTTCCATACCACTGTGCCTATATAGTTATTCCCGTTCGAACAACCATTCAACAGACGACCAACTTTTCTTGTGGTCTTGGGTGAATTGGAAAATCCTTGTGCGTATGTGTGTGTGTGTTTGCGTGTGCCGCTTTGGATGTGTATAGGATCTTCATTGTATTGAACCTTAAATTAAGTTTGAACTTGTTTGCTAATAATTTTCCTGTTTTTTCCTATAATAGGTGGTATCTCCTACTCCACTCCTTCTCTTAAAATATTCCCAGTGTTGTTGGCATTGTTTACATAGGTTAAGTTTAATTTCTTTACATCGTCGTCGTAGTTGTCGTCCTCTTAACGTTCTTTCCCACCATCTTGAACAGTCAGGGGAACTCCCATCACCCAACGAACGGCAAAGGATATGTGTATGTTAGGCAATCATAAATTGTCTTATGTTTAGGTATCTTCCTGCGTCTAAGGATACGATATTGGGTGTGTGTATGTTTGTTTACTTTTTTACATAGTTTTGTGGGCTTGGGTTATAGTGTAAAGGTGTGAAAATCTTAAGATTTCAATAGAACTTTCAACACTTGTCCATTTTAGATTGCCAAAACCAGTGGAAGGTGTTAACTTTTGCGTTTTTGATAGATAAATTCATATTTAATGAAGCAAATACAGTTTTGTGCAAATTAGGCACGCATAGATGATAAGAAGCTGGTTGTATCGGGCTAAATTAGGGTGGATTAAGAATTGCGTGAGCAAAAGGAAATATTGATCGAGATTGAGAAGTAGCAAACAACAAACCAAAAGGTGTAATAAGTGTCCCTGAAATCTCCTTAGTTACAACAATGAAACACTAAGTTTAGTGTTAATTTAAAACACCAACATGGCACTTCGTATAACAATAACAATAACAACTTCGTCAATAATAATCCTGAAAAACCATCAAACGCTAAACTTTTCTATCGCAGAAAAGGACCTCATTTACAGCACGAATTTGATAAGAATAACACACAAAAAAAGTTCTTCTCATTTACTCATAGCATTGTGTTCAAAATGTAATTCAAAACTTTATGGTGGGTATCGATAGCATTTTAATTGAATGTGGGTGTAAAAAACACTAAACGTTTTTTGTTGTTCTCTACTGAAATTTACAAAACGGAAGCGTAAAGTATTTTACTTAAGTACCTCCGTCTCCCCTTACAGTTAGAAATGTTGGAAAATTGTTTAAGCATTAAACCAAAATTAAGCGTTGCCAATGAACGGTAAAATTTTAAAGAAGATGGAATGGTGTCCGGGGAAGTTCCCTTACAAATGTTTCATCACTCTCACTTAATTAATTATGTCACGTTTTGGGTAATTTTGGTTCTCTCTCCCCTTTCAACCCACAAAAATCCTAACATGCTGCCAAGTGTAGATGAAGTCCGTGCGACGCAAAAATTGATATTGTCTATAGGAAAATGATGATGAAAAAACAACACTCGATATTGCATAGGAAAAAACTAAGCTTTATTTTATGCGTTAAAAATTATGTGATTTGCATGTTAATTAGTTAAGGCCAAAAAGGAGGAGATGAAATCAATTAATGCAAAGAATATCTTCATTTTGAAATTGAAATTGAAGTCTTTAGCTAAATTCAATTAAAACTCAAACTAAATGACGACTTAAAACTGATTTTAAATTAATCAACTTTCAAAAGGACTCAATTAGAGTATACAAACATTCGACTTTTTTGAAAAACCGGTTTCGGTTATATTCGAAATTTACATAATTTCAAAAACTCGGTTTTCGAATACTTAATTAAGAAAAAACCGGGTAACCGGTTATTTTTCGAGTTTTTTATTTGTGCACAAAAACAAGAAAAAGTGTTACTATTATGAGCAATTTAATTTAGAAATGTTAAAAATGGCGTATGGAAGGCAGCGTTTAACAGAAAAACATGTCTAAATCTAATTCTAATATTAATTAGATAAAAATCATGTAATATAAGCCAATTATTGGGCATTTGAAGCCAGCAAATTTTTAAGGGCGGAATAATTCCTTTACGGGATGAAAGCCTTAGATGAGTATATCACTGATGAAGTTTTCAGTTTAACCCATAATAGACATTGAAATAGGCACTTAAGACTTATTGCTTTAGTGCATTTTCGATATCAGATGTCTGCAATAAAATTTAACGATCATTTTTTTATGGAACTTTTATGGCACTGTCTATTTTGAATTGTTACGTGCCCGTTTCGTACCTGTTTCAAGAAATGTCATAAAAATATCTTCAAATAGGACTTTACAACTTTCAAATGCTCTACAAAAATGCTTCTCGGAAAATTTCACATGGGGTGTTGTAAGACCAAAATCAATATCTCCAACTTTTACTACTCATTATACCATCATCCATAAGGATGAGGGTATATATCATTTGATACGACCAAAAAGTGTAACACATAGAAAGAGCCACTTTAGACCCTAGGTTTCTTTGAACCAAATTCGATTCAGGGCTTTTTAAGTCGTTTGAGCCATGCCCGTCTGTCTGTCTGGCTGTCTGGCTGGTACGCACGATAACTTTCGAAAGACGCAACCAAATGTTTTGAAATTTTGCACGAGTTAATATTTCCCCAAAACTACTTACGGTATTGCAAATGGGCTACGTGGCCCCGCCCCTTCTGGTACCTCTTATACAAATACATCATTCCGCCCACTTTAGAAATCGAGTAATCTGGTATCCACGCCCCATCTGGTACCTCCCATAGACATCTGGTACCGCCCACTTTAGAAATCGATTAATATTATAAATATACCTAACGCGATCGTGCCCAAATTCTGTATTTAGTAAAGTTTAAGCAGGAAAAAGTTTTAGAGAATCTGGTGTTTAAACACGACCCTTCTGGTACCTCCCATACAAATGTATCACTTCGCCCACTTTAGAGATGGAGTAATAATATCAATACACTCGACACGATCGTGCCCAAATTCTGTATTTTGTTAAGTTAAAACAGGATAAAGTTTTGGAGAAAAAATCGGAATTCTAGCGACGCCCCTTATGGTACCTCCAATACAAATGTATCTTTTCGCCCACTTTAGAGATGGAGTAATAATATCAATACACCCAACGCGTGCCCAAATTCTGTATTTAGTAAAGCTACAACAGGATAAAGTTTAGGAGAAATAATCTGGAAGTCTAGACACGCCCCTTCTGGTACCTCCCACACAAATGTACCACTACCCTACTTTAGAAATCGAGTATAATATCAGTATAACAGAAAATTTTTTGTCGTACAGAGGGTGATGGTATAAGTAAGTCGGGTTGCCCGACTGAAACTTTCTTACTGGTTTTGTTTTTTTTCATTCAGAGTCTGAAGTTTGTCATTGTTTTAGCACTTATTGATATCAACGATTATTTTTGTTGTGAAACATTTAAACTCTCTATCTGGACTCCTTACGTGCCCTTTTTCGTTCTTATTTCAAGAAAAGTGTCGTAAAATGGGACTTTGGAACAATAAAATATGCTACTAAAGATGTTGCTTAGAAAAATTTTTGGGGCTGTTCTAAGGCAAAAGATCGATATCTTCAACTTTTCATGATTTCAGAAAACCGGTAAAACCGACCTCAAAAAACCGGTTAAACCGGTTATTCGAAAATCGATATTTTGTAAAAACCGGCTGACGGTTTTCAACAAAAAAACCGGTTTGTCGGTTTCCGGTTTCGGTTTTGTATACTCTAGACTCAATGCTACTTCGGTTTTGTTTTTATAACCACTATTAACAGTGACGAATGCAGCTTACTATCATACGCCACGGGGTGTAAATAATTAATAATACTAATACGCTCTAGTAGTTTCTTAACGAAAAGAAATGGTCGATAGAGAATTTTGTTTAGATGTTGCAAACAAATTATTATACTAAAGAATGATTTGCGGAAAAAGGTCATAGAAAAACAATATTAATTACCTTCAGCAATGCCGAAGCTTAGATGCTCTTCATCGATAGCTATTAAATAAGGGCTGCAGTCCTAATCGGGGGGACAGACAGACGGTCACTCACAAAAAGAGGGAATTTGTATGATTGTATTGCAAACCAAATTTTAGCTCGAAGGGCTTAAACTACGGCTGTAATCACGGGGACAGACAGACAGACAGACACCCCCAAAAAGGGGTTGTTTGTATGCGAGGTGAGATTAGTTTGTGTCCGATCTTAGAACTTAACTAAGGTTTAGATGATACAAGCTTGCAAAACAAATTGTAGGTCCATATTTCTGAAACTACGGCTGTAATTCCGGGCACAGACAGATGGACACTAGACTGGCCATAGCGTTATATAGAAAAAATTAAAAATGTGAAATCCAAAAGTTTTCGCACTGAAAAATATGAGGTTGGGGATAAAAATAATTATGCATATTTTTTTTTTTTTTTTTTTGATTCCGAGTACCTCCGGGTTGAGCCCAAACTTTTATTACATTACCCATTTAGGCTGAAGTGCAGAATATGGGGCGGGAGCCCGATTAAAAACCAAAAATATGCCATTGTCTTCATCTTGGCCCCCAAACATCGGAATGGTAGGTCAAAGTTGGCGCTCAGGCCCATGGGGCCCGGGGGGTCAAAAAAGGGGCCCCTTTCGGTTCTATGATGACCCCCCAGGTGCGGGTACTCCAGTGAAAGATATTTTCGAGACGAATCCAACGATGTTATTTTTAGGTTTCTACGGGTCTCCTGGACCGAGTTAGAGCCACTTCCGGGATATACCAAGAAAAAAAAATTATTTTTAACTAAATTTAAAAAATTTTAAAAAAATTTTTGCGTGCGGCGCTACTAAACCTAACATAGTTGTACCGTCATTTCGTCCAATGTCATTTCGCCCAAAAACAACCATGACATATCGCCCAAAACATGTCATTTCGACCAAAAACCTAACTACAACATGACATATCGCCCAAATGCTATGACATAAGACCCAACTAAATTTTTTTGGGCGAAATGTCAGACTCATGATGACGGCACGCGCTGCTGCATACGTCGCAGTCAGTCTTGTACTCTTGCCCCCGCCTTAGGGGGGCGTGCCACCCACCGCATTCGTGTTTTAATAATGCCAGAGAAAGAGAGAGAGTAGCGAGTCTGACTACGACGTATGCGGTGAGGGCGTGCCCCCCACCGAGAGAGAGAGTACAAGACTGACTGCGACGTATGCAGCAGGGCGTGCCGTCGTCATGAGTCTGACATTTCGCCCAAAAAAATTAAGTTGGGTCTTCTGTCATAGCATTTGGGCGATATGTCATGTTGTACTTAGGTTTTTGGTCGAAATGACATGTTTTGGGCGATATGTCATGGTTTTTTTTGGGTGAAATGACATTGGGCGAAATGACGGTACACCTATGTTGGGTTTAGTAGCGCCGCACGCAAAAATTTTTTTAAAATTTTTTAAATTTAGTTAAAAATAATTTTTTTTTCTTGGTATATCCCGGAAATGGCTCTAACTCGGCCCAGGAGACCCATAGACACCTAAAAATAACATCGTTGGATTCGTCTCGAAAATATCTTTCACTGGAGTACCCGCACCTGGGGGGTCATCATAGAACCGAAAGGGGCCCCTTTTTTGACCCCCCGGGCCCCATGGGCCTGAGCGCCAACTTTGACCTACCATTCCGATGTTTGGGGGCCAAGATGAAGACAATGGCATATTTTTGGTTTTTAATCGGGCTCCCGCCCCATATTCTGCACTTCAGCCTAAATGTTTCATTTCATCAGCTCAAAAGCTCTCAAAAAACGGCTATGATCTCGGGGACAGACAGACAGACATCTTTAAATATACTTATTTAGTTCGTAGTTTGCTTAAAATTAATAACCTAAAACATGATCCCTAAGAGCATGACACAATACACAATACGAACTAAGTATTATCCTTCTTAAAGAGTTTTAGAAAATATTTCTATTAAATTATACTTTTAGCCAAAACCTTACTGAACCTTCAAGTTCTTCTTCTTCTTTACTGGCAGCAACAACAGAAATTCATCTATCAGTAGCCGCACGTAGAAAACCATTCCAAGCGCTTCGGTCTTTTGCGCTCCGTAGATAGTTCGTCATACCAAGCTTACTTAACATTTCCGTCACCTGGTCTATCCATCGGTGCTTTCAGTGCTCGAAAAAGCCGCAGTAACATCTCGCAATCCACGTCCAATAATATCGATATCATCAGCATACGCGAGCAACATGTGGCTTTTGTTAAATATGGTGCCATTCCTGTTTACTGCTGCTTTCCGCATGATCATCTCCATTACGATGTTAAAGAGATCGCAGGACAGACTATCGCCTTGTCTAAAGCCTCGCTTGGTAGAAAATGGCTCTGACAGATTTTTGCCAATTTTCACTGAAGACTTCGTGTCAGTCAGTGTCATCCCGCAGAGTCGAATTAGTTTTGCGGGGATACCAAACTCAGCCATAGCATCCAACAATTTCTGTCGTATCGGACTGTCAAATGCAGCTTTGTAATCGATGAACAGATGGTAGGTATCGATCTGCATTTCTTGGGTCTTCTCCAGGATTTGTCGTAGCGTGAATATCTGGTCGGTGGTGGATTTACCAGGTCTAAAGCCACACTGATAAGGTCCAATCAGGTTCGCTAGGAGGGGCTTTAGTCTTTCACATAACACACTAGACAGGACCTTGTATGCGATGGGTAAAAGGCTAATCCCGCGATAGTTGGTACACACACTAGGGTCGCCTTTCTTAAGCACGGGACATAGGACACTCAGATTCCAATCATCGGGCATGCATTCCCTGAGCCAAATCGTGTTTATGAGCTGGTGCATGCATGTTACCAGGTCATCGCCGCCGGCTTTAAAAAGCTCTGCCGGCAGTCCATCGGCTCCCGCAGCTTTATTATTTTTAAGCCGCGCAATTGCCGTGCTGATCTCGTTTTGGCTCGGTGGTGGACAATCTACTCCATCGTCGATGATTGGTGCGATTCCGTCACTTATGCTGCCTTCGGGAACGAGAAGAGATTGAAAGTGTTCCCTCCATATTTGCAGCACACTCTGAGTGTCCGTGACCAGATTTCCGTCTCTGTCCTTACAGGTGGGGATCCCTGTTCCAAAACCTTTACTTTTTACCTTTTGGTAGAACTTTCGGGCCTCACCTCTACCCCTGTAGTTTTCGATATCCTGGCTCTCTCTTTTCTTCCACAGACGCTTTTTCCGAACAGGCGTTTCATCTCCCTCCTTTTCTCTTTATAACGCTCCGTCACCGCACGCGTCGCCATTGGCTGCAGTTTTGCCTTGTATGCAGCATCCATTTCCTCAGACATTTCGCGACATTCGTCATCGTACCAGGGCTTGTCTGAGCGTGGTTTTTCATAACCCAGTACGGTTGTTGCGGCAGTGGTCATAGAATTCGCAATATGCTGCCACTGCATGTCGGGAACATCAGAACTAGGGGAATTTGTTCGGAGTAATTGAGAGAGTTGGTTGGAGTAGGCATTGGCTATGTCAGTGGTCTGCAGCTTTGTGATGTCTAGCTTCCTTTGCGTTTGATTAAGAGTGTTTTTAGCTCTACTTAATCGTGTGCGTACCTTGGCTGCAACTAGGTGGTGATCCGAGTCGATATTTGCACCGCGCATCACACGCACGTCCATAACGCTTGAGACATGCCTTCCATCAATTACCATGTGATCAATCTGATTTCTTGTATTTTGATCGGGAGATATCCAGGTTGCCTTGTGGATGTCTTTATGCGGGAATTTGGTTCCGCTCACAACCATTTTTCTTGCCGACCGAAACTTACTAGTCTGAATCCGTTATCGGAGGTGTTGTTGTGTAGACTGAATTTTCCGACTGCTGAACCAAGAGCATCTTCCCTTCCTATTTTAGCATTAAAATCTCCCACAACAATTTTAATGTCATGTGCAGGGCAGCGGTCATATATATCCTCCAGCCGCTCATAGAATGCATCTTTGATGTCATCGTCTTTGTCTTCCATCGGGGCGTGTACACAAATCAGCGTAATGTTAAAATATTACGCCCGGATGCGAATGGTGGCTATACGGTCACTTACAGGGTTAAACCGCGAGACCAGGTGTCGAAGTCTCTTGCCGACTATGAAACCACATCCAAATTCGTGTCTTTCTGCATGGCAGCTGTAAAAGATGTCACAGTTCTTCCGTCGTGTGCATCCCTGTCCCGTCCATCTCATTTCCTGTATGGCGGTGATGTCAGCCTTGTATTTGTCGAGGACATCCGCCAGTTGGATAGAGACACCATCTCTGTATAGAGTTCGGACATTCCAGGTGCATATCCTTAAATCATGGTCCTTATTTCGTTTGCGGGGGTCGTCAACATTTGGAGGGGTTTTTGTTTATCGTTTTCTTCGTGTTTTCATAATAAATTTTTGTTTAAGGAGAGTGGCTTATTAGGTCACCGCTCCCGATCTTAGTTTCTTGGGGCTGCCAAAGCCACTAAGAGAGCCTGTGTTGAGTTTCGATAACTTCTGTTACCTAGTTCCTAAGACGGATCGGTGGTAGCATGCCGATTAGGTTACTCAACATTTCGCCTTCTAACTCTAGCTAACTTCAAAGCGGTTGCTCTAAAGTCATTGCCCAGGGAATACTTGGTCTAAGACCGGAAGTAGTTAGCTGCTTGGACAGTGCCGCAAAGGAATCGATTCTGGTCACTCCCAAGTGAGTGACAATCAGTAACTTTCAGCCTCTGGGCAAAGTCCCATTCCCCAAGTTAAAGGAGACAAATACACAAAAAACCTAGGGTACAGTAAAAAAACCTTTAAAAACTGCATATCTTAAGTAGTTTCTTTAAAAAATCCTTCTAAAGTTGACTTTTAGGCAACTCCGTACTAAATTTTCATTTGTGACTATTGCCCATCTTAAGTACTTTCTTTGAATATCCCTGTTGAAACGATTTGTTAGGCAAAAACCTATTGATTTATTGTTTTAGACAAAACCCTACTGAATATACAAGTTAAAAGAGACAAATACCCAAAAAAATATCATATATAAGTATATATAAATCCTTTAAATACTGCCTATCTTAAGGAGTTTCTTTAAAAAAGCCCTTTTAAAGTTGACTTTTAGGCAACACCATACTAAACATCTAATTTACCTAAGAGTACGATTGTAATATTCCTAACTATTGGCCGTCTTAAGGAGTTTCTTTGAATATTCATGTTGAAACGAAATGTAAGGCAAAAACTTACAAAGCATTTAAGACAACAAATACTAGCACAAAAAAACTAAGGCTGCAATAAAGAGACTTTAGCTATTGCCTATCTCAATGAGTTTCTTTTAAAATCTAGTTTGATGTATACTTTTAGGCAAGCTCTTGTTGAACAATCTAATAAGTCTCAAAGTTTTTTAATTTAAATACAATAGTAAGATATCCTAAACAATAATAAAAAAAAAAAACTTAATTTCCCTTTGCACCCCATGAATGAGGTATGGGATAGCTTCTCGCGTTGTTGTGAATTAACACGCTTTCTATTTTTAGATTCACAACTAACGGCACCTACTTGTTTATCGACGAATGCGAACGTCACTGTTTGAGAAGCTCTTACTAGACACGACGATTGAATCGACGCTTAATACTGCGAAGTTGCTGTCAACAACATTCGAGGGGAGCCGACAATGAAAGAAAATTTTATTTATTTTTTTTTCTTTTAAGATGACTGGAGCTATTGCCATTTTGGCAATAGTTTCTTCAAATATTTCATATACGAAAAACTTTATATGAAATTTTAGCTATTGCCTATGTTAAAGAGATTCTTTAAAATATCTTTTAAAGTGTACCTTTAGTTACATAGTAGTTTATTTCAATTCAATACTAGCTTATTTAAGGTGCCTTAGAATACATTTCATTTCATTTTAAAAAGTTTCTTTGAAGATCAGTATTGGAGTATACTTTTAGGTAAGCCCCTACTAAACATTTTGTCCAGTTCGTAGTTTTTTTTACAATATTGCAAATATGTTTAGGAAGCGTTAGAGAACGATTCAACAATTTTATCTATTGCCTATCTTAAGCAGTTTCTTTAAAAATCCCTATTGTAGTATACTTTAAGGCAAAAATTTTATTTTGTGCGTAGCTAGTTTCAACTATTACAAAACGAGAGCAATACAAGTATTTAGCAGCTAATTACAAACCGAAATTTTTACTCTGGCAAACAAGAAATTTTTTTTCTCCGAAATTTCATATAAATGGTTGCAGTACTTGAACATTTCTAAATATCCGTGGGTAGCCTTATATGTACTCGTACCAATATGAATCTGTGTAGCAAACGGTGAAGCTTTATATGCACTAGTACCATTCTGTGTGTCTGAGTGTGTGTGTTGTACTCGGTATCTTTGAATAAATACTTGTTCTAAAACCAAACGACCTACTTCGTGCATTCGTTCCTAACCATTCCAGATGAGACGGAGACGAATAGAGTATGGCAATCCTGGCCCAAAATATTATTCATTCCATATGGGTTTTTTTTCCTATAGCATATCCGGCATGTTTACTCTTTGGCTGTCAATATTTGTTAAAGTGCTTAACGTTTCATCTTTTTATTGCTATCATGATGAAATTGTTGTTGTGCAATATATGTATATAGGATGTAGTAGTTCGTTGCCGAGTATTTGCGTTTTTGTTAATGTTTTTGCTATTTGATGCTGATGATGATTTCGTTTATTTGTACATAGAATATTCGAGGAGGCCTGAAACTATTTTCATTAAAATCTGTAGAAATATTAGAAAAGTTTGTAAATTTTTATTGACTTTTTGCCATTAGAATGAGATGAGCGTAGGGTAGGGGATTAGGAGGGGGTATAAAGTAGGTGGTGTTTGTTTGGTAGTGGTGGTGGTGGTGGTCGGAGAAAATATTCATTTTTGATGGTTATTTGTATAGCTAAGCCTAAAAATATGCTTTATTAAATATTTGGTATTGCTACCCTGAAAGTATGCAATACATGATCAAAGTGCAAAAGTTGTAGCAATATGAGGGCATAAAATCAAATAAGCGACATTATTGTGAAAAGTGAGAAATAAGAAAAAAAATATAAAATATGAAGGTAATTCCAAATAATTTTAATACTGGCATCATTTATGTACAAAGTCCCACAAAATTTGAAATTTCACTATTGACAGTGCCTAAAAGTAGACTTTATGAACATTTCCAGAAGGCCTGCTTAAGATAGGCAGTATTTTTAGGTATAATGAATTTGTTAGACTATGTTCTGAATCTAATCGAAATCAGAAACTAAACGATATTTGATGTATTTTGTTGCTCAAATTATTTCCAAAGCTGTCATATGCTGCTCCCTGTGCAGTTATTTTCTGTATTAACAATTCCAGAAATTTTGTCTACTACCTCTCAAACCATATATATTTCGACACTTTTGATTTTTCACAATTTCTGGTTCACACCTTGCGGTAATTTTTTATTGCACTCGATTCCCTGTGCAAACTAATTTTAAAATTTTTACCAATACGTTGGTTTGGATTTCCTTTACCAAACTCAAGTTTCTTTTTGTTTCCTCAATATTTTATGAGCCAAGTTGGTGGTGTTTTCCGAAAATGTTAACACCTCCGCAACTCGCAAGGATACGTTACAAGGTGTGTGTCTGGATATGTCTAAGGTGTTGCCATACGAAAAACACTTGTTAAGGAAGCGGAAGTGGCAAACTAAGGTTATATTTTCCTTCTAAACGTTCACACACGCACGCAGTCATTTGCCAAACCGGTAACCGTTCGACTTGAAACTAGAAGATCCTGTTGCTTTTCTATGGCAAGGAAGCCAGTGGAAACTTAAGTTTGGTAAATGTCGTCATGTTATTGTTTGATTTTTAAAACCATTTTGCGTGTGTTGAGAGAGGTGTAAAAGGCAATGAAGCATTAAATATTATATGGACTAATACAAGGACAGAATGAAGATACAGTGGTTACAAATATAAAATATAAAATATAAAATATAAAATATAAAATATAAAATATAAAATATAAAATATAAAATATAAAATATAAAATATAAAATATAAAATATAAAATATAAAATATAAAATATAAAATATAAAATATAAAATATAAAATATAAAATATAAAATATAAAATATAAAATATAAAATATAAAATATAAAATATAAAATATAAAATATAAAATATAAAATATAAAATATAAAATATAAAATATAAAATATAAAATATAAAATATAAAATATAAAATATAAAATATAAAATATAAAATATAAAATATAAAATATAAAATATAAAATATAAAATATAAAATATAAAATATAAAATATAAAATATAAAATATAAAATATAAAATATAAAATATAAAATATAAAATATAAAATATAAAATATAAAATATAAAATATAAAATATAAAATATAAAATATAAAATATAAAATATAAAATATAAAATATAAAATATAAAATATAAAATATAAAATATAAAATATAAAATATAAAATATAAAATATAAAATATAAAATATAAAATATAAAATATAAAATATAAAATATAAAATATAAAATATAAAATATAAAATATAAAATATAAAATATAAAATATAAAATATAAAATATAAAATATAAAATATAAAATATAAAATATAAAATATAAAATATAAAATATAAAATATAAAATATAAAATATAAAATATAAAATATAAAATATAAAATATAAAATATAAAATATAAAATATAAAATATAAAATATAAAATATAAAATATAAAATATAAAATATAAAATATAAAATATAAAATATAAAATATAAAATATAAAATATAAAATATAAAATATAAAATATAAAATATAAAATATAAAATATAAAATATAAAATATAAAATATAAAATATAAAATATAAAATATAAAATATAAAATATAAAATATAAAATATAAAATATAAAATATAAAATATAAAATATAAAATATAAAATATAAAATATAAAATATAAAATATAAAATATAAAATATAAAATATAAAATATAAAATATAAAATATAAAATATAAAATATAAAATATAAAATATAAAATATAAAATATAAAATATAAAATATAAAATATAAAATATAAAATATAAAATATAAAATATAAAATATAAAATATAAAATATAAAATATAAAATATAAAATATAAAATATAAAATATAAAATATAAAATATAAAATATAAAATATAAAATATAAAATATAAAATATAAAATATAAAATATAAAATATAAAATATAAAATATAAAATATAAAATATAAAATATAAAATATAAAATATAAAATATAAAATATAAAATATAAAATATAAAATATAAAATATAAAATATAAAATATAAAATATAAAATATAAAATATAAAATATAAAATATAAAATATAAAATATAAAATATAAAATATAAAATATAAAATATAAAATATAAAATATAAAATATAAAATATAAAATATAAAATATAAAATATAAAATATAAAATATAAAATATAAAATATAAAATATAAAATATAAAATATAAAATATAAAATATAAAATATAAAATATAAAATATAAAATATAAAATATAAAATATAAAATATAAAATATAAAATATAAAATATAAAATATAAAATATAAAATATAAAATATAAAATATAAAATATAAAATATAAAATATAAAATATAAAATATAAAATATAAAATATAAAATATAAAATATAAAATATAAAATATAAAATATAAAATATAAAATATAAAATATAAAATATAAAATATAAAATATAAAATATAAAATATAAAATATAAAATATAAAATATAAAATATAAAATATAAAATATAAAATATAAAATATAAAATATAAAATATAAAATATAAAATATAAAATATAAAATATAAAATATAAAATATAAAATATAAAATATAAAATATAAAATATAAAATATAAAATATAAAATATAAAATATAAAATATAAAATATAAAATATAAAATATAAAATATAAAATATAAAATATAAAATATAAAATATAAAATATAAAATATAAAATATAAAATATAAAATATAAAATATAAAATATAAAATATAAAATATAAAATATAAAATATAAAATATAAAATATAAAATATAAAATATAAAATATAAAATATAAAATATAAAATATAAAATATAAAATATAAAATATAAAATATAAAATATAAAATATAAAATATAAAATATAAAATATAAAATATAAAATATAAAATATAAAATATAAAATATAAAATATAAAATATAAAATATAAAATATAAAATATAAAATATAAAATATAAAATATAAAATATAAAATATAAAATATAAAATATAAAATATAAAATATAAAATATAAAATATAAAATATAAAATATAAAATATAAAATATAAAATATAAAATATAAAATATAAAATATAAAATATAAAATATAAAATATAAAATATAAAATATAAAATATAAAATATAAAATATAAAATATAAAATATAAAATATAAAATATAAAATATAAAATATAAAATATAAAATATAAAATATAAAATATAAAATATAAAATATAAAATATAAAATATAAAATATAAAATATAAAATATAAAATATAAAATATAAAATATAAAATATAAAATATAAAATATAAAATATAAAATATAAAATATAAAATATAAAATATAAAATATAAAATATAAAATATAAAATATAAAATATAAAATATAAAATATAAAATATAAAATATAAAATATAAAATATAAAATATAAAATATAAAATATAAAATATAAAATATAAAATATAAAATATAAAATATAAAATATAAAATATAAAATATAAAATATAAAATATAAAATATAAAATATAAAATATAAAATATAAAATATAAAATATAAAATATAAAATATAAAATATAAAATATAAAATATAAAATATAAAATATAAAATATAAAATATAAAATATAAAATATAAAATATAAAATATAAAATATAAAATATAAAATATAAAATATAAAATATAAAATATAAAATATAAAATATAAAATATAAATATAAAATATAAAATATAAAATATAAAATATAAAATATAAAATATAAAATATAAAATATAAAATATAAAATATAAAATATAAAATATAAAATATAAAATATAAAATATAAAATATAAAATATAAAATATAAAATATAAAATATAAAATATAAAATATAAAATATAAAATATAAAATATAAAATATAAAATATAAAATATAAAATATAAAATATAAAATATAAAATATAAAATATAAAATATAAAATATAAAATATAAAATATAAAATATAAAATATAAAATATAAAATATAAAATATAAAATATAAAATATAAAATATAAAATATAAAATATAAAATATAAAATATAAAATATAAAATATAAAATATAAAATATAAAATATAAAATATAAAATATAAAATATAAAATATAAAATATAAAATATAAAATATAAAATATAAAATATAAAATATAAAATATAAAATATAAAATATAAAATATAAAATATAAAATATAAAATATAAAATATAAAATATAAAATATAAAATATAAAATATAAAATATAAAATATAAAATATAAAATATAAAATATAAAATATAAAATATAAAATATAAAATATAAAATATAAAATATAAAATATAAAATATAAAATATAAAATATAAAATATAAAATATAAAATATAAAATATAAAATATAAAATATAAAATATAAAATATAAAATATAAAATATAAAATATAAAATATAAAATATAAAATATAAAATATAAAATATAAAATATAAAATATAAAATATAAAATATAAAATATAAAATATAAAATATAAAATATAAAATATAAAATATAAAATATAAAATATAAAATATAAAATATAAAATATAAAATATAAAATATAAAATATAAAATATAAAATATAAAATATAAAATATAAAATATAAAATATAAAATATAAAATATAAAATATAAAATATAAAATATAAAATATAAAATATAAAATATAAAATATAAAATATAAAATATAAAATATAAAATATAAAATATAAAATATAAAATATAAAATATAAAATATAAAATATAAAATATAAAATATAAAATATAAAATATAAAATATAAAATATAAAATATAAAATATAAAATATAAAATATAAAATATAAAATATAAAATATAAAATATAAAATATAAAATATAAAATATAAAATATAAAATATAAAATATAAAATATAAAATATAAAATATAAAATATAAAATATAAAATATAAAATATAAAATATAAAATATAAAATA
This sequence comes from Muscina levida, assembly GCA_964034835.1. Lineage (NCBI taxonomy): Eukaryota > Metazoa > Arthropoda > Insecta > Diptera > Muscidae > Muscina > Muscina levida. The sequence goes on from OZ035882.1 coordinate 141,425,112, forward strand.
TAAAATATAAAATATAAAATATAAAATATAAAATATAAAATATAAAATATAAAATATAAAATATAAAATATAAAATATAAAATATAAAATATAAAATATAAAATATAAAATATAAAATATAAAATATAAAATATAAAATATAAAATATAAAATATAAAATATAAAATATAAAATATAAAATATAAAATATAAAATATAAAATATAAAATATAAAATATAAAATATAAAATATAAAATATAAAATATAAAATATAAAATATAAAATATAAAATATAAAATATAAAATATAAAATATAAAATATAAAATATAAAATATAAAATATAAAATATAAAATATAAAATATAAAATATAAAATATAAAATATAAAATATAAAATATAAAATATAAAATATAAAATATAAAATATAAAATATAAAATATAAAATATAAAATATAAAATATAAAATATAAAATATAAAATATAAAATATAAAATATAAAATATAAAATATAAAATATAAAATATAAAATATAAAATATAAAATATAAAATATAAAATATAAAATATAAAATATAAAATATAAAATATAAAATATAAAATATAAAATATAAAATATAAAATATAAAATATAAAATATAAAATATAAAATATAAAATATAAAATATAAAATATAAAATATAAAATATAAAATATAAAATATAAAATATAAAATATAAAATATAAAATATAAAATATAAAATATAAAATATAAAATATAAAATATAAAATATAAAATATAAAATATAAAATATAAAATATAAAATATAAAATATAAAATATAAAATATAAAATATAAAATATAAAATATAAAATATAAAATATAAAATATAAAATATAAAATATAAAATATAAAATATAAAATATAAAATATAAAATATAAAATATAAAATATAAAATATAAAATATAAAATATAAAATATAAAATATAAAATATAAAATATAAAATATAAAATATAAAATATAAAATATAAAATATAAAATATAAAATATAAAATATAAAATATAAAATATAAAATATAAAATATAAAATATAAAATATAAAATATAAAATATAAAATATAAAATATAAAATATAAAATATAAAATATAAAATATAAAATATAAAATATAAAATATAAAATATAAAATATAAAATATAAAATATAAAATATAAAATATAAAATATAAAATATAAAATATAAAATATAAAATATAAAATATAAAATATAAAATATAAAATATAAAATATAAAATATAAAATATAAAATATAAAATATAAAATATAAAATATAAAATATAAAATATAAAATATAAAATATAAAATATAAAATATAAAATATAAAATATAAAATATAAAATATAAAATATAAAATATAAAATATAAAATATAAAATATAAAATATAAAATATAAAATATAAAATATAAAATATAAAATATAAAATATAAAATATAAAATATAAAATATAAAATATAAAATATAAAATATAAAATATAAAATATAAAATATAAAATATAAAATATAAAATATAAAATATAAAATATAAAATATAAAATATAAAATATAAAATATAAAATATAAAATATAAAATATAAAATATAAAATATAAAATATAAAATATAAAATATAAAATATAAAATATAAAATATAAAATATAAAATATAAAATATAAAATATAAAATATAAAATATAAAATATAAAATATAAAATATAAAATATAAAATATAAAATATAAAATATAAAATATAAAATATAAAATATAAAATATAAAATATAAAATATAAAATATAAAATATAAAATATAAAATATAAAATATAAAATATAAAATATAAAATATAAAATATAAAATATAAAATATAAAATATAAAATATAAAATATAAAATATAAAATATAAAATATAAAATATAAAATATAAAATATAAAATATAAAATATAAAATATAAAATATAAAATATAAAATATAAAATATAAAATATAAAATATAAAATATAAAATATAAAATATAAAATATAAAATATAAAATATAAAATATAAAATATAAAATATAAAATATAAAATATAAAATATAAAATATAAAATATAAAATATAAAATATAAAATATAAAATATAAAATATAAAATATAAAATATAAAATATAAAATATAAAATATAAAATATAAAATATAAAATATAAAATATAAAATATAAAATATAAAATATAAAATATAAAATATAAAATATAAAATATAAAATATAAAATATAAAATATAAAATATAAAATATAAAATATAAAATATAAAATATAAAATATAAAATATAAAATATAAAATATAAAATATAAAATATAAAATATAAAATATAAAATATAAAATATAAAATATAAAATATAAAATATAAAATATAAAATATAAAATATAAAATATAAAATATAAAATATAAAATATAAAATATAAAATATAAAATATAAAATATAAAATATAAAATATAAAATATAAAATATAAAATATAAAATATAAAATATAAAATATAAAATATAAAATATAAAATATAAAATATAAAATATAAAATATAAAATATAAAATATAAAATATAAAATATAAAATATAAAATATAAAATATAAAATATAAAATATAAAATATAAAATATAAAATATAAAATATAAAATATAAAATATAAAATATAAAATATAAAATATAAAATATAAAATATAAAATATAAAATATAAAATATAAAATATAAAAATATAAAAATATAAAAATATAAAAATATAAAAATATAAAAATGTAAAAATGTAAAAATATAAAAATATAAAAATATAAAAATATAAAAATATAAAAATATAAAAATATAAAAATATAAAAATATAAAAATATAAAAATATAAAAATATAAAAATATAAAAATATAAAAATATAAAAATATAAAAATATAAAAATATAAAAATATAAAAATATAAAAATATAAAAATATAAAAATATAAAAATATAAAAATATAAAAATATAAAAATATAAAAATATAAAAATATAAAAATATAAGAATATAAAAATATAAAAATATCGGCTAAACGAGCAAAGTATAGCAACGAGGGTCAGAAATATCACAATTAACCATATGATATCTCAGGTTGAACTTACGGAAATATCGAGGGAGATACAGGAGGAAATAAGATCATCCAGTCGTATAAGCTTGATGAGGTCTTCAATGAGTGGAAACATTTTGGGGTTAAGCCAAGCTTCTAATAATGTTGCAGTCAGAAGTGCCCAAAATAGTGATTCATTGTCCCACCAAGCAGAAATTCAGGACCAACCAGTAGTCAACGATGTCCAAGTTACAGGATCCTTAAATCGTCAAGATGACATACAATTCCAAACAATTCTAGACAAATTCGAGGAAACCATTTTAGAATATGGAATGCTGGATCCCATTTGTAGACCCCAAATACCGAAAATCCAGATTAATGGAAAGGCAAAAAACTACTTGGTTTATATTAATAACATCTTGGATAATCTCCTAAGCGAACATGATACCTTTGAATCTGTTCACAGCGCAATATATTGTGCAGCATTAACTGTGTGCAAAATGTGTGGCGTGAGAATAGGAGTGGCCCATAGTGGCAATCGGAGCAGATGCAACAAACCGCCTTGGCAAAGACGCCTTGAAAGCAGAAAGACCAGACTGCGAGCGGAAATTGGACGACTGACTCAGTACAAACGAGGGGTCCGTTCACAACATCTAATTCGAATGGTCAGTCGTATGCTAGGATCAGAAGCTATGGAGGTATTAACACCCAGAACCCTCGATGATTTAATAGACCGTAAAACGCAGATACTACAGGCAGTTAGTAGTAGACTACGACGATATCTGACAAGCAAGATTAGACGAGATGAGAATCGACTTTTTACGGTTAACCAGCGCAAATTTTATCGCGAACTTAAGAAAGAAAACCAAGATCAGGCCAACAACTTACCGACTCCGGGTCAGGAAGATTTAGAATCGTTTTGGGGAGGATTGTGGGAATCAGACCCTACATACACCGAAAACCCAATATGGACTGAAGCGATGCAACCAGAACGTATGCATTCTAGTTCCATCACTGAATCGGACCTGCAACTGGCTTTACGCAAGACGAAAAATTGGAAAGCACCGGGAGTTGACGGAATACAAAATTATTGGCTGAAACATCTTACTAGTACTCACCCATATCTGGTATTACATCTGAATAAGATATTGAGTGGGGAAGCGGTAATTCCATCTTTTCTAACAGCTGGCAGAACTTATCTTCTGCATAAAAACGGTGATACAGATAACCCTGAAAACTATCGCCCTATTACTTGTTTACCAACTTTGTATAAACTACTAACTAGTATTATATCTGATAAAATTTACCACCATTGTACTACAAACAACTTACTACCATTAGAGCAAAGGGGATGTGCAAGAAATTCAAGAGGCTGCAAGGAATTGGTTACAATCGATGCTATAATCACAAGAAATTCTATTTGCCACCAACGAAACTTAAGTGTTGCTTATATTGATTATAGAAAAGCATTCGATAGCGTACCCCACCCATACCTAATCCAAACACTCAAAAACAACGGAGTGGACGAAAAAATAGTTTCTTTTTTCGAAAGGATTATGCCCACATGGAGGACGAAAATCATTCTTAACGGGATAACTACCAGGGAAATTAAAATAAAAAGAGGGATTTTCCAGGGAGAAACATTTAGCCCGTTGTGGTTTTGTCTAAGCCTTTCACCTCTGAGCACAGCATTGAACAACTCCCCTAATGGATATCGCATAAAATATCAACAGCGACAGTCCGCGGTCACCCACCTTCTATATATGGATGACCTAAAATTGTTTGCTCGATCGAAATACCACCTCTTAAATCTGGTACGCATGGTCGAATCATTCAGCAGAGATATATGCATGGAATTTGGATTCGATAAGTGTAAATCTGTTGAAATGATAAGAGGACAAGTAGTTCATTCACAAGGGTTTACCCTCCATGATGGTACTATAGAAATGCTGCAGTGTGACCAAACCTATAAGTACCTGGGAGTGGAGGAAATGAGAGGAATCCACCATACAAGTATAAGGGAAGCTTTAAAAATGCGATTCGAAGCAAGAATAAGAAGTCTATGTGCAACTAAGCTGAATTCAATGAACATGATTAAGGCAATTAATACCTATGCCATCCCAATACTAACTTACTCATTCGGGATAATAGCGTGGAGCGACACGGAATTGAATTCAGCTCAGAGAAAAATAAGAACAACACTAACAAGGTATAGACAACACCACCCACAGGCTTCTATCGAAAGAGTAATGTTGCCACGTAATCTAGGCGGACAGGGTGTGGTTAACATTAAAAACCAAAACTATAGCCAGATTCACAATCTCCGGGAATTTTTCTATGAAACTGCATCGGAGATTGACCGATACTCCATCCTGGTAAATCTGGACGCAAACCACACCCCACTTAAACTATCAACACCTAGTTTTGCACCCCTGGAAAATGTAACTAGTGATGCCGATATAGTGGAGCAATGGAAGCATAAGGCCATACATGGCAAATTTCCACACCAACTGGACCTCGAAAATGTGGATAAACATGCCTCCACTATATGTTTCCAATACGGACAACTGTTTCCGGAAACGGAAGGATTTTTAATGGCCATACAGGATGGGATAATGCACACCAAGCATTTCCGCCGAGTTATCCTGCATGAGGACATTGATAACCGTTGCCGGCGATGTGGTCAGGCTGCGGAGACTACGGAACACATCATCAATGGTTGTTCGATAATGGCGAGTACGGCATACCTCAAAAGACATAACGACGTGGCGAAAATAATCCACCAAAGCCTTGCTGTAAGAAGCGGTTTCTTGGAAGAAAAACTTCCATATTACAGGTATGAACCTGAGGCAGTGTTAGTGAGCAGAAATTTTAAACTTTATTGGGACCGAACAATGTCAACTGATCGGACAATCATCGCCAACAGACCAGATATAATATGGATAGACATACGCAGAAGGGTTGGATACATCCTGGATGTCGCAGTTCCACTCTCGGATAACGTGAATCGTACCATAAGTGAAAAAATTTCCAAATATGCAGATCTTGCGTTTGAAGTGAAACAGAGAGAACACCTAACAACTGTACAGACTATACCAATTGTAATATCGAGTACTGGTATTGTGGTAAATTCTGTTACGCAACATCTCGACGAATTGGGACTTTCATCTCTTTTACATGAAATGTCGAAAGCCATTGCCTTGGGAACATGCCGGATTATGAGGATGTTTTTAGGCTGATGTTACGCCCGTAAAACAGTGATATGTGGAAATGATCAATTATAACTTTTATATTATAAATTATTCTATTCAATATAATTCACTTCAATTTAATTCAAATCAAATCAATTCAATTCAATTCAAAAAAAAAAAAAAAAAAATTAACACTTTAACATGAAGTGCTGAAGTGACTTGTGGTCTCGGCCACCGTCATGTTCAGCTTAAATGGACCCCAGCTCGCGCGGTATCTGGGGGGGAAAGAGGCGTGGGTAAAAATATAAAAATATAAAAATATAAAAATATAAAAATATAAAAATATAAAAATATAAAAATTTAAAAATTTAAAAATATAAAAATATAAAAATATAAAAATATTGCTAAAGAAGTATAAACCTAAAAGTATCTTTTTTGGGTGAAATAAATCTTTGTTTTGTGTTAGTTTCTTTTGGTATTCTCATAGAAATATAACAATAATTTTTGAGTTATATTAAAGGATTAATATATTTTTAATGACAATTTGACATTAATGACATTGCAATGCTTTTGATAATACATCGTGCATGGGAGAACCAAAAGAGTGTACATATGTTAATCAGTGGGTCCTTCTACACGTGAACATGCAACATAAAGCTGTTCATGGAAAAAAACATGGATTTTCAAATTCAAACCGCAAACTTGAATAGACTGTCCTTCAGCATTACTGATTGTCATCGCAAATTCTAACCGAACTGGCAACTGTAATCAGTTGAATCAAACGGCAAATCCGTGGGTATCATTGGAATACATAGTAGCTATACATCAGTTCCCTTATATTTTCTGGTTAAATTAATTTAAAAAGGATGATTTAATCCTGTATTGCTTCTTAGCTCCTATAATGCGCCATCAATGTGTTTCATGCAACATTTTATATGTTGATATTACATGTGCGGTTCTCAGAAACTTGTAATTTATTGCGCCATTCTGCAACGTCAAAAAGGGTTGCGCAATACAGAAGGATACAGTAGCCAACGCGATTCGTTTTATGATCAAACATTTTCCAAAATCAACAATATTAAAACCCATGGGTACATCAAGGAAATAAAATCCTCCACACTCATTCGTAATTTCTAATATTACACTGTTGTTATATTAATTTACGTTAAGTGTATCGAAAATGATACAACAAATTCGGCTCAAGATCAGAAAAGTGTTCTTTATTTATTGTTTGATATTTTTGGTCAAATTCAGTGTGTCACGCACTAGGATGACGCGTTTCGAACTTAATGACGAGTTCATCTTCAGACCCCTTGTGACGAACTGATGCACAATGGTACATCATCAGCTGTATATATATCTACAATTATGCCAAACATATGCATGTGAAGTAGATATCAGCCGAAAATGCCCAGCATAGTTATGAATTTGACCATTCACAATCAAACATGAGAATGGAGGATATTTTATCCCCACGATTCCCTTTTTTTACCTCACAAAGCTCAAGCTTTACCATGACTTTTCACCACAAAACTCAAGCTTTTTTACAAGGTTCGTTGTTAAACTAAGCTTACTATTGTTACTGAGCATATACAGTGTTTGCTCACTACTAACTACTAAGCATATATAGTTTGTTAGGCCGTGCCGTGCCAGTGTATGTGTATACACATACACTGTTGTTTAAAGTTCGTCGCTCTAATTGTAATAGATGCTGATTTGAGAAATATTTCAATTCATGAGTATTCGATTTATTTTCTGCCGTAGATCTCGGTCACATACACCACTGATCTTAAGTAATTCCATAGTTGCATGAATGGTGCAACAGTCCTCCAGCTATTGCTATTGGAAAACAGAATTGGGCTGGGCCACCCATTTTCGGCTTGATCACGCATATTGGTATTTTTTCCACACCCTATTTCAAATCCCAACCCTTTTCTTTAGAATACGTATATTGATCTTAATTGAATACAAACCAAATTTTAATACAATTCGTAACGTTACAATAGACGGGGTCATACCTAATGATCTAGTACTTCAGATATCGCACTTTTACAAATTAGTTTCTATAGGCAGGGCCATTCTTACTAATCTAGTACTTCAGATGCCGCACTTTAACAAATTAGGTTCTGTGGGCGGGGCCACGCCTAACAATCTTATCCCGCTAGTTTTTTGACTTGATCATAGTGCATCCACTAATGATTTAAAGTCACTAATTGTAATAGTCGGGCGTCGGGAGTGTGATGCAAGGTAAAGCTCTGATCAAGTCTACCCACAGAGCTCCGTATTAATGGTACTACTGCGGACGGAGTACTTCTAAGTGGTGACGCTTGGAAACGTGGCTTTGACACCCGTCAGAGCACGGCTGTGAGGGGCGGAACTTAAAACCCAGGCACGTCGGCTCAGAGTGAGCAGTACCCTGGTCAGCGTCTGACCTAGAACGGGCGGCTGTAATAAAATCCTGGCAGGAGGAGAAAACTGCGACGTGGTGCGCTGGGCTTGCAACCAGCCACTGACGTTTAAACTATTGTAATGGAAAGAATTGTAATAGTACGCCAGATATTGAATTATTGTTAATGGGGTGGAATGGGTTGGGCACACCTCAAGAACTTCGGTTGAAAGCAGCAGCATCCACTAAGCGTCAAACAAAATCAATTTAAATTGTATATATATATGAATATACCATTTGTCGGTGCCATTTGAAAATTTAAATTTTGACAAAATAAACATTGACATACTATGTATGTATTTAAATTTTCACAATTTAAAAATTTTGGATAATTTTTGTATAAGAAAAATCGAAAATCGACTCAATAAATGGACCAAAAGTGTCAAATGCAATGTTTAGGTAGCCTATAACCATCCTCGGAAGATTGCCTTTCTAATGAATCCGGTTTGTTGCACATCGGTTCGGTGGTTTTCAAGTCTATAGCGGTCAAAAGTAGAAACAAATGTTCACTTTTATATATATGGATAAAAATATAATTTTTAATAATTGATTTGTAGCGATCAGGCTCAACTTAAAGCTTATCCTTTCCTTAGAGAATACTACCGAATTTCAGATCGACAGCTCTTAAACTATGGCTGTAGTCGTAGGGAGAGATCCCCAACAAGTGGCAGTTTTTAAGTTATTGTTCGACCTTACTTATCCTCCGCTGAAAGGCTACAAGCGTGCATACCAAATTTGTGCTCGATAGCTCTTAAACCACGGCTGTAATCGCTGGGACAGACGGCCGCCCCTAAAAAGGGAAGTTTGTATGGGAAGTGGGAGTAGTTTTTGTCAAATCATTGTCATATTAGAACTTAAACTTCGCACACAATCGAATTTCGGCTCAATAGATTTTAAACTACGGCTGTAATTGTGGAGACAGACAGACGGACGACTCAGATTTCAATCACGCCTATTTATGGGCGCAACAAATGCAAGAACGTACTGAATATAGTCTTCGGTCTGTGCGTGCGCGTGTTGAAGGGTATTAAATTGAAAATTTAAATGAAATTAAAGATTATTTAAAGATGACCTAAAAAATAAAAATATAAATTTTTATATACATTTTATAATTTCGAATAGTTGCAAGGCCATCAAGCTGGTCGTTGAGGATCTCTTTCGGCCACAGTCAAGTAAGACCAATATCATCAGTATGCGAAATATGTCTTTGAGTATTTACTGCCAAATATTTCTTCCCCACAGGAATAAGACAAGCTGGGTGCTAGATTTGTGAAAGAATTGTCAAAAAACAATACTACAACAACGATTACCTCACCAACCCTGTCCAAATGGTTTATGAAAGGACAGTAGCAGGTTTTTCTTTCTGTATAGCTGATATTTCAATGAATGGTCTGAAATTTGGCGAAATATTGAAATTATATACAAATAATAAAATTTATGTGGAGATTGTTTGTAACGGGTAAACTTAAAAACCAAAATTGTACTTTATATATATTAAATTTTTTTTACGGATAAAAATCTTGGTAATGTTTTTAACGTGTTGACTTAAGAACTAATGAACCGATTTTGACAGTTTTTTTAAAACATTACAATTTGACTTGGGGAGAGAGTGTAATATTTAAAAATGTTCTAAATATAATTAACTTAATTTATTTAAAATGTATGTAACGGGTTAACTTAATAACTAATGAACCGATTTTGATGATTGTTTCTCTATTTTATTATTTATCCAAATTGTTTTCAAACTCTCAATAGGTTTCTTTAAGATATAGAAGGGTTGACCCTCACAAAAGAGGTAATGTGCAACAGACTGTCAAAGTATTTAGGACCTCTGAATGTCTTACCATCACAAAAGTGTCTATAACTATAACGTTATAACCGATTCGGCCATTATCCGTATCTTCGTCCTTTAACCACTGTAGCTAATCCATATGCGATGGCAGCACTCTTGTGGTAATGAAAACCACCAACATCGACTAGAAGACGATTTATTTCCCAGGCAACCCACACATAAACCATACAAGTGTTATAGGATCTTTACAATATCCAGCTCACATGTGTGAGAGAAAGAAAGCGAGGCAGCAACTCCCCGACGACATCAATGAGGCAAAAATTAAACAATGCAAAAGATTAAGTGCAGATTTGGGACTTTATCTGCTTGTGCCATAAATTGGTATTTAAGGATACCCCATAATATAAAAGCAAAAACACAAATAAACAATACCCCCACACACTCACACACTTCACACAAAGCAAGCAAAAAATAAACAGACTAACGCCAATGCCAACTAATATATAAGTATGTAATACATAGCTTTATGCAACGAATGTGTATCACTCACACAAACTCGTTTACTATCACTTATAGTCATTTATTTATAACTATCACTCACACATATGTACCTATGGCATATGTGTAATTCAAAGGACATGTGTTGTGAGAAAAAACTACACACACACTTTGCAGCTAAACAAAAGTTGTTAAGGGGTATTAGTGGCTCTCCTCCTACCGCTCTGGCTCAGTCACTTATTTACCCTGTACGCTACGTAAGCCAGGTGAAGTGAGTTATTGTTGTTGTCATTGCCGTGGTTTCATTGGTTATGTTACCGAGTTTACCAATACATGTTCGGAGGATCCCCACAAATTCTGGCTGTTGGAGAAGAACACTTACACAAGCAGCAGTGGCTGAGTAGTAATAGTAGTGGCAGTGTTTGTTTTCTTTTCATATTGTTCGTCCTTTCTTTTCTTTGGTAAGTCCTTTATTGTCTTGTTGTGTTATTTAATAGATATTGGTGTAAAATACAACAAAACAAGCCGAGAAAAAATACAAATAAAGTTTGTGCAAAACTTTTTTCCCACATGTCCTTGTATCTTATAAATACTTGGGATATGTGTAAGAGGCACTTGAAAGAAGATGTTGTCCTTGTTGGGGCTAAGAGCATGTGTGATTTTCAAAGTTCTGGCAAAGCAAAGGCCTTTTTTGAAAAAGGACTAAGGTTTATTTAGAAAAAAGACAACAAAAGAGACTAAGTATTAAAATTCTAAGGAATTACAAAGTTGTTATCCTTAAAAACAAAATTTGAGTTTTAAAAAAATTTTTCAAAATTGCTTTGGTTTAAAGTCAGGCTAAAGTACAAGCAACTACAATCGTCCTACATAATAGGATTCACTAAAAAATATTAAACGATAATTTTTTTCAATAAAAAACTAAAAAGGATTCATTAAACTAAAAAAATATATGGAAAAATGTTAAAGGATAAATTTTTTCGTATAAAAAACTAAAAAAAAATTTTAATTGACGTAATAAAATATAATTTACTAAGCTAAGCTTATTCCCCGCCATTATTAGTATTCTCACAAACTTTTTCAAAGTAAAGGCCCCTTGCAAGCCCTAACTCAGCTGAGCCTTCCCTGATTCAATACCAGTCCTTCCCACAATTACTTGATGTTTCCTCTTATTTTTCTTTATTTTTTTTTGGGGGGAAACGGAGTACAGGGGAATAAACTTTATTTTCTTTCTATAACCAAGATTAATTGCAAATGGTGTAATAGCATATGTTATAGTTAACAACAAAAATAACAAAAAAAAACCGAAGAGAAACAAAGAAAGTTTCTTAAGAAACTTTGGTAAATGAATATTATAAATAAGGAAATTGACAATTGTTGTACCTGTACAGAAGTTTGAAGGGGGAGCCCAGTAAGGACATGGAGACTATAGAGGTGTGATGGAAAGGCAAAGTTTGATAAGCCACTTAATAATACAGCATAGTGAGTAATGCCACACAAACAGATAGTTATTATGTCGTGAATTACTTAAATAGTCATATGCTAGTAAAGATAGACAGGCTTGAGTTGTAACAAGAAATAAAAAGAGATGGTGACATATAAGTTTATGCTGAAAGGAGTACCAACAATTTTTAGGAGGCATTTTAGTTTCTTTGAAATTTTGAGAAGGTTGCAGTAACATTTTACAAACATAAAAAGTGGATCTCAAATGAAACGTAGCAGTAACCATTGTTGCTTTTGTTTTACAAATGCTTTTATAGTCCTTTTAAATAAAAATTAAAAAAAAAATAGTCTAACAACAACAAAATTGCGTTAAAATTATCTAAAAATAAATTTCTTATGTCATCTATCGTCATTAGACAAATAGCTTTTTCGTCCTATGCATTAAAAAACCCGAGAAATCTCCAACAAAATTAATATGTATTCGTATAAATCATCTTTTATAAATTTGCCGCACAATAAATTTAACTAGATTTACTGGCAGACAATAAGTGTCCACCTTCAAATATATTTGTTAAGTATTATTTTTGAAGAATATTTACTAATCTAAATGAAATGTTTTAAATATCCATTTAAAATTATGTGAATATGCACTACTGATATCTTTGGATATTTTGTTTTCCCATTTCGTCCTTTTTAACAGTTATCTAAAAATACTTCCCAAACCAAGCAGCCGTTAGCTGTAGATATACTAAAATTATGTTACACAAAGAATTCAACTAATTTTAGAGGATATCAACAATAATGTACTTTCGATAGTCCTTTTTTGTCCTGTTTTTGAAGGACATTTACATAAATAACAACTAATGTGTCAAATGTCGATTTAAAGTTATGTATACATACACTAATGATATTTTTGGTTAGTTTATTTCCTCGTTTTGAGAAATATCCTTTTCGTCCTTTTTCAATATCAACCCAAGAAAACTCAATTGAAATGACCCATCAATGGTAAATATTCTAAAAATTTTAATTTACCTAAATTCGGTTGAAGATAAACAAATTTTCAACCTTCATTTTAATTTTCAGTCCTGTTTAAACAAAATTTACCAAACAACATCAAATGTGTAAAATTTTGTTTTGGAATGAATTTTTTTAAACTTCATTTGAAAAATATCCCTTGTTTACCTTTTTCAACATAAAGCCGAAAAACTCAACCAAACTGATATTAATTTTTTATCGTCCTTTTTTGAAAAAAAAATTTTTTAAAACAAAACGGAAAAAATTCCAATTTTTTTATAAAATAATCGAAACATTTTTGCTTTCTTCTTTTCTATATATTAAAATATATCTATTTTTGGTACATTACAAATATATTCTTTTCGTCCTTTTTCGAAGCAAATCCAATAAAAAGCATCAAAATAATAAAATCTTATTTAAAAATTATTGTTACACACACTGGTGACAACTTTGAATATTTTACGTCAAAATTTGATAAATGTATTTATCGTCTTGTTGCCCCAAAAAAAAAAAACCTTACAACAAAAAAAATTCTTTTTAATATAATTAAAACATATACTGTTGATATCTTGAGATATACTTCATGTACTATAAGGAAATATCCTTTTCGGCTTTTTCTCAAAACAAAACAGAAAACCACATTTTACTAATAAAATACAGTCGAGTAAGGTTATAGTGAACTCCCAGGGCCTAGGCATTTAAGTTTGTTATATGCGAAGTTCGTTATATCCGAGGTATTAAAAAATAAACTCAATATAATTTGTATTATTTTATATTAGTTTTATTATTTTTAACCAGTATTTTATTACATTAAAAAATTAGATCAATCAACTTTAAAATAAATCATACAAATCTTTTGGAATAAAATCAACGGAATAACATTACTGTATCTGTTTAAAAGAAATTACGTTACCGTTGCCAAAATAATTAAAAACATTGTAGGGAGTTCGTTATAACCGTGTATGAAATGTATTGAAACTGAAAAATGGGACAACATATATTGATATTTATATGAATAAATGAAGCAAACCCGTTGGGACCAGAACAAGTGTTCGTTATATCTGAAAGTTCGTTATAAACGGTGTTCTTTATATACGTACTCGACTGTATCCTGTAAATGCAGCAACGTAGTTAAGTTTCGTTTTTAAATGATCGAAACACACTCTGTTGATGCCATTAGATGTATTTGATGTACTTTTAAGAAATATCCTTTTTGTCCTTTTTCCAAAAATATATTTAAACAGTTAAATTTCAATTTAAAATGATCGAAACACATACACCTTATCACATACACCCTATTCCCTATGCCTTCTTTCATCTTTCTTCTTTCTTATTTCTTATTTCTTATTTCATATTTCTTATTTCTTATTTCTTCTCTCTTCTTTCTTCTTTCTTCCTTAATCTTTAATCTTCCTTCTCCGTTATTCCTTTTTCCATATTCCTTAGACTTATTTCCGTATTTCTTAGCTTTCATTCCTTTTTACATATTCTTTTTACCCTTTTCCTAATTTATAATTCCTCCTATGTTTCTCCTAAGTCCTTATTCCTTATTCCTTATTGGTTATTTCTTATTCCTTATTCTTTCTTCCTTTCTTGTTCCTTCTTCCTTCCTCCTTTTTTCTTCTTCACTTTTCCTTCTTTGTTCTGTCTTCTTTCCTTATTCCTTATTCTTATTCCTTATTCCTTATTCCTTATTCCTTATTCCTTATTCCTTATTCCTTATTCCTTAATCCTTATTCCTTATTCCTTATTCCTTATTCCTTATTCCTTATTCCTTATTCCTTATTCCTTATTCCTTATTCCTTATTCCTTATTCCTTATTCCTTATTCCTTATTCCTTATTCCTTATTCTTTATTCCTTATTCCTTATTTCTTATTCCTTATTCCTTATTTCTTATTTATTTTTCCTTGTTCCTTATTCCTTACTCCATATTCCTTACTCCTTATTCTTTATTCTTATTCCTTATTCTTATTCCTTATTCCTTATTCCTTATTCCTTATTCCTTATTCCTTATTCCTTATTCCTTATTCCTTATTCCTTATTCCTTATTCCTTATTCCTTATTCCTTATTCCTTATTCCTTATTCCTTATTCCTTATTCCTTATTCCTTATTCCTTATTCCTTATTCCTTATTCCTTATTCCTTATTCCTTATTCCTTATTCCTTATTCCTTATTCCTTATTCCTTATTCCTTATTCCTTATTCCTTATTCCTTATTCCTCATTCCTTATTCCCTATTCCTTAATCCTTATTCCTTATTCCTTATTCCTTATTCCTTATTCCTTATGCCTTATTCCTTATTCCTTATTCCTTATTCCTTATTCCTTATTCCTTATTCCTTATGCCTTATTCCTTATTCCTTATTCCTTATTCTTTATTCCTTATTCCTTATTTCTTATTCCTTATTCCTTATTTCTTATTTATTTTTCCTTGTTCCTTATTCCTTATTCCATATTCCTTACTCCATATTCCTTACTCCTTATTCTTTATTCTTATTCCTTATTCTTATTCCTTATTCCTTATTCCTTATTCCTTATTCCTTATTCCTTATTCCTTCTTCCTTATTCCTTATTCCTTATTCCTTATTCCTTATTCCTCATTCCTCATTCCTTATTCCTTATTCCTTATTCCTTAATCCTTATTCCTTATTCCTTATTCCTTATTCCTTATTCCTTATTCCTTATTCCTTATTCCTTATTCCTTATTCCTTATTCCTTATTCCTTATTCCTTATTCCTTATTCCATATTCCTTACTCCTTATTCTTTATTCTTATTCCTTATTCTTATTCCTTATTCCTTATTCCTTATTCCTTATTCCTTATTCCTTATTCCTTATTCCTTATTCCTTATTCTTCATTCCTTATTCCTTATTCCTTAATCCTTAATCCTTAATCCTTATTCCTTATTCCTTATTTCTTATTCCTTATTTCTTATTTATTTTTCCTTGTTCCTTATTCCTTATTCCATATTCCATATTCCTTACTCCTTACTCCTTACTCCTTACTCCTTACTCCTTACTCCTTACTCCTTACTCCTTACTCCTTACTCCTTACTCCTTACTCCTTACTCCTTACTCCTTACTCCTTACTCCTTACTCCTTACTCCTTACTCCTTACTCCTTACTCCTTACTCCTTACTCCTTACTCCTTACTCCTTACTCCTTACTCCTTACTCCTTACTCCTTACTCCTTACTCCTTACTCCTTACTCCTTACTCCTTACTCCTTACTCCTTACTCCTTACTCCTTACTCCTTACTCCTTACTCCTTACTCCTTACTCCTTACTCCTTACTCCTTACTCCTTACTCCTTACTCCTTACTCCTTACTCCTTACTCCTTACTCCTTACTCCTTACTCCTTACTCCTTACTCCTTACTCCTTACTCCTTACTCCTTACTCCTTACTCCTTACTCCTTACTCCTTACTCCTTACTCCTTACTCCTTACTCCTTACTCCTTACTCCTTACTCCTTACTCCTTACTCCTTACTCCTTACTCCTTACTCCTTACTCCTTACTCCTTACTCCTTACTCCTTACTCCTTACTCCTTACTCCTTACTCCTTACTCCTTACTCCTTACTCCTTACTCCTTACTCCTTACTCCTTACTCCTTACTCCTTACTCCTTACTCCTTACTCCTTACTCCTTACTCCTTACTCCTTACTCCTTACTCCTTACTCCTTACTCCTTACTCCTTACTCCTTACTCCTTACTCCTTACTCCTTACTCCTTACTCCTTACTCCTTACTCCTTACTCCTTACTCCTTACTCCTTACTCCTTACTCCTTACTCCTTACTCCTTACTCCTTACTCCTTACTCCTTACTCCTTACTCCTTATTTCTTATTCCATATTCCTTATTCTTATTCCTTATTCCTTATTCCTTATTCCTTATTCCTCATTCCTTATTCCTTATTCCTTATTCCTTATTCCTTATTCCTTATTCCTTATTCCTTATTCCTTATTCCTTATTCCTTATTCCTTATTCCTTATTCCTTATTCCTTATTCCTTATTCCTTATTCCTTATTCCTTATTCCTTATTCCTTATTCCTTATTCCTTATTCCTTATTCCTTATTCCTTATTCCTTATTCATTATTCCTTATTCCTTATTCCTTATTCCTTATTCCTTACTCCTTACACCTTATTCCTTAATCCTTTTTCATTATTCCTTATTCCATATTCCAATTTCTTATTTCTTTTACCTCTTACCTCTTACCTCTTACCTCTTACCTCTTACCTCTAACCTCTTACCTCTTACCTCTTACCTCTTACCTCTTACCTCTTACCTCTTACCTCTTACCTCTTACCTCTTACCTCTTACCTCTTACCTCTTACCTCTTACCTCTTACCTCTTACCTCTTACCTCTTACCTCTTACCTCTTACCTCTTACCTCTTACCTCTTACCTCTTACCTCTTACCTCTTACCTCTTACCTCTTACCTCTTACCTCTTACCTCTTACCTCTTACCTCTTACCTCTTACCTCTTACCTCTTACCTCTTACCTCTTACCTCTTACCTCTTACCTCTTACCTCTTACCTCTTACCTCTTACCTCTTACCTCTTACCTCTTACCTCTTACCTCTTACCTCTTACCTCTTACCTCTTACCTCTTACCTCTTACCTCTTACCTCTTACCTCTTACCTCTTACCTCTTACCTCTTACCTCTTACCTCTTACCTCTTACCTCTTACCTCTTACCTCTTACCTCTTACCTCTTACCTCTTACCTTTTACACCTTAGCCTATAAACCTCTCTCTTGTTTTGAAACCTTATTCCTTATTCCTTATTCCTTATTCCTTATGCTCAATAAATAATATCAAATTTGTCACAGGATCTTGATGGCTCTTACTACAAAAAATTAAAACAAGGAAATTATTTATTCTTTACTCATACAAACCTAACAAAGTTTATAATTCTCAAGTTTATTACCAGAAGAACTGCTAACAGAATGGTAATTCTAGCTGGAAGCGTATGCATAAGTTTTTATTATATCGCTGTATGTGTGTCCCTCTCTCTCTCTTTCTGTCTTTGCTAGCATAGTCTTAATATCCTTTAGTTTTTCTAGTATTTGTCTTCCATATCGAGTGTCTTCTTGCAGCATAAGTCTATAAATCTTATTAATGATTATGATGAGTGTTTGGCTTCATTATGCTGTGCAAAAACTTATAAAGTATAGTAGGACATACATATGGCAGCGAAGACAAGCATATGTGGATACCTGAGTGTAATAAGGAGCTGCTGTATTATCTTCTCAGCGCGCCCAATAGTGCGCTACGACACAAACGTAAGAAAAGCAAACTTATTAAGGTAAAAGCTATAGTATTTTACTTATATGTTGATGTTGTAGTGGCAAGAATGTAAGAGAGTAAAGCCGAAGGGGGATAATAGTAAAAAAAATATTATAGCTAAGGTTAAAGGGAAATCTTAGGACTAAGTATATTCCTAGTGTGCTGTGCATAACTGGGTTCTTACATTTTACTATAAGTTGCGTTGGAATAGTTATTGAAACCACCTGTTTTTTTTTCTACCACTATCACAATTATATGGCCTCGTCCTTTGCTACATCAACTACATATGCTTTGGCGTTATAATTTAGTTTCTCGTATTGAGTGCCTCGCATTATTGTGTATGACTGTGTGGGAACTCATGGAAGGAGGCATATTGTGTGTGTGTTTCCGTTTCCTGTTTTGATTACTTGATTATTTGCTTCATCACATTCCATACGCCCTTAGCCATAGTGGTATATCGATATCCTTTGCTATGGTATTTGCTGCGGGGAGTGTCACCCCCTCCCTTCGATTATCCTTAAGAAAAGCTTTTATTATGATTGTTTAATATTTTTTCTATAAACTTTTTTTGTTCTCCTCTCTTCGTGATTATCTCCATTGGCAGTCTCGACACATATGTGCCTGGCTTTGATGGGTTTGGGGGGTCTTTTAAGTGGGTGTTTTTAAGAAATTGTTTTGTTTCTTGTGTTATTGTTCCCGTGTATTCTTAATTGTGTGTGTGTGTGTGTGGGGGGGGGGGGTTGTACTTAATTCTAGTTGTGGTAAATAGTGTTCGTTGCTAGATAATCATATAAATCATTTTTTTCCTATCTTTTCGTTTCGTTCTATGCCATTCTGTTTTTGTTGTTGATTTATGTGATTCCTTACATCTTCACCACGACTGCCGGCATCAACGCAAGAGGGGTGAGTATCATTACCGATTCTTTGTTGTATCTGTATTGAGCTATTGCTTTGGGGTTTCCTGCGTTTCAAGCCCAAGAAGTATTGTAAGTAAAAAGCCTTATAAATCATTGACATGATTAAGTGGCGCCTGGGTTAACAATGTTAACGAAATGATAATTTAATAATAAATGTGTGCAGACATATGATTGGTAGAGAGGAGTTAGATGCCAGATAATATCGTTTATGGATTAAAGATTTTTCTTGTGTGAACACTTAATAATGGCAAGAAGAATAATGAGAAAATCTTATGAAATATAGCAAATGTAAATATTCGACGAATATCCTTTTCGTCCTAATTTCATGTAAACCTTAGACATATTTGATAAAAATGAAGAGTTATTGACTCGATACCAATTTAATGACCTAAAGAAATATAAGCAAACCTTATAAACTAAACAAATTGGTAATATTCCACGAATATCCTTTTCGTCCTTGTTTCATATAAACATTAGAAATCGTATTTTAAATGAACAGTTATTGACTCTGTACTGTTATTCTACATATTTGCCAGAAGAAAAATAAGAAAATCTAATGATATATACCAAATGGAAATATCCGACGAATCCTTTTTAATATAAGCCTTAGAAATCGTTACTAAAATAAACAGATGGCGATTCGCTACAAATATTCTATGCAGCACAAGACACAACAATAATTTTTATCCTTCAAAAATTTACAAAAAAAATATATACAAATAGACAAAATTATATTAAAAAAAAATTGCAATACATGCTGCTGATATCTTTGGTTGTAATTTTATGTAAATTTATAAAATACTCTTTTCGTCCTTTTTCAAAACATAACCGAAAGTTACTTTTTAATAGTCAAATTTCGGTTTAAAATGATTAAAACACAATCTAGTGCGGTCCATGGATATTTTTCGTTGACACTTAGGAAATATCTTTTTCGTCCTTTTTCGAAACAAAATCGAAAAATACATCGAAATAGTAAAATTTTATTTTAAAACGATCGAAACACACTCTATTGATATCTTAGAATATTTTTCGTCGACATTTGGAAAAATCCTTTTCGTCCTTTTCAAAACAAGACCGAAAATATTCATCGAAATAGTCAAATTTTGTTTAAAAATGATCAAACCACATACTGGTAATATCGTTATATATGTTTCAGGTACATTTCAGAAATATCCTTTTTGTCCATTTTCAAAACGAGAGCGAAAATATATATCGAACTAGTCAAATTTCGTTTTAAAATGATTCAAACACATAATGGTGATATGTTTCAGGTACGTTTAACAAATATCCTTTTCGTCCTTTTTCAAAACTGGACCAAAAAATAAATAAAAATAGTCAAATTTCGTTTTAAAATAATCCAAACACATACTGGTGGTACATTTTGGATAAGTTTCAAGTACATTTGAGAAATATCTTTTTCGTCCTTTTCGAAACAAGACCGAAAATATATATCGAAGTAGTAAAATTTTGATTTAAAATGATCCAAATACATGCTGCTTATGTTTCAGGTACATTCAGGTACAAAATATCCTTTTCGTCCTTCTCAAAACGAGACCTAAAAATACATAAATATTCAAATTTCGTTTAAAAATAATCAAACCACATACTGGTTATATCTTTAGATACGTTTTAGGTACATTTACGAAATATCCTTTTCGACCTTTTCAAAACAAAACTGAAAAATTACATTAAAATATACAAATTTCGTTTTAAAATTAACAAAATCTATTCTGGTGTTATATTTGGATATGTTTCAAATACATTTA
This sequence comes from Muscina levida, assembly GCA_964034835.1. Taxonomy (NCBI): domain Eukaryota; kingdom Metazoa; phylum Arthropoda; class Insecta; order Diptera; family Muscidae; genus Muscina; species Muscina levida. The sequence continues at coordinate 141,446,524 of OZ035882.1, forward strand.
AGAATTATCCTTTACGTCCCTTTTCAAAACAAGATTGAAAAAATACCTCCAAATAGTCAAATTTTGTAATAAAATGATTCCAATACATACTGGTGATAATTGTAGAAATTTTTCACGTACTGTTGAGAAATATCTTTTTCGTCCTCTTTCACAACAACTAAGCAATAAATCAAATTAGTCAAATTTAGTATTTAAATGATCGCAACAGCTACTGGTGTTAAGTTTCATGTTCATTTAACATATATCCTTTTCGTCCTTTTCATAACATTAAACACAAACTACATCTACGGATATTTTTTATGTATACTTAAGAAATATCCTTTTCGTCCTTTTTTCAAGACAGGACCGAAAAGATACATCGACATAGTCTTATTTCGTTTAAAATTGATCGCAACATACACTGGCGATATTTTCGGGTATTTTTTATGTACATTTGGGAACATCCTTTTCGTCCTTTTTTCAAAACAAGCCCAAAAAAATAAAAATTAAACTGGCAAAAAAAATTTTATATATCATATGTCCTTTTTAAGAATGCGATGGTTCGTCAAAATATTTCCATAAAAAAAATTAAGATGAAATAGGCTATAATAAAAGTAGCAAGGACTTTTTTTTTGAACAATTTGAATTTTAGCTTTTGGATTTGTACGAATCCTTTTCGTCCTTTTTTTGATAATTGCTAAAATAGTTCACCCAAAATAATAGCTAATGTGTCGAAATATTCGGCAAATGTTTAATGTTAGTAGGTGTTGTCAAATACAATACAATTTTCATATATCCTTCGTCCTTTTCCGAATTAATTTCAGAAATGTACACTTTAGATTTAAAATTATCTTTAAATATATGGCTTATAACATCAAATATTTTCTACGACAGTTGGACAAACATCTTTTTCATCGTTTTTTAATACAAACGTGACACATCTTTTAAAAAGGACGAAAATGATTTTTGGAAAATTTTGATAGAAAATGCCCGAAAATATTTTATGAATTCAGAAATATATTTGTAAATCATTTGACGACGGAAACCGAGAATTTTGACACTACTTGCTTCAATAAAGTTGGTTTTCTGGCTCTTTTAAAAAAGTCATAAAGGATATTTGAGTAAATAACAGAAAAGAATAACCTAGAAAATCATCAGAAAAATAAGAATTTTGAGTCACTTTTTTCTAAAAATAATCAACAAAAGAACAAAAGCATAACTGAACATTAAATACAGGTCGGGGAATATCTACTTAAATCGTTCAACAAATCTGTAAGCGAATATCGTACGTCTGCAGCTATGAAATGTTCTATAAATCCTTTTTAAGGACATTCGTTTAAGAAACAGGAAACACCAACACCAGATAAATTTTTATAAAGATAACCGTTAATATTTTTGTAGAATATTCCAACGATCAATTTTAAACGTGAGAGGTCCATTTCGTCCTATTTTGAGAACTGTCGAAAAAGTGCAGTAAAATAAATAACCAATGAGTCTTAATGTCGTACAAATTTCTAGCGCAACGAATTTTTGTAGGAAAAGTTAAGACAAACATCCTTCAAATGAAATTTTTCAGATATCCTTTTAGTCCTTTTTTTATCTAATTTCAAAAAATTGCACTTTAATGGCTACTTACCGTTTTTCAATTACATAAAAATATATTGCCGATATGCCCAGACAACCTTTACATCTATGTGACGAATATCCTTTTCTTCCTTTTTTAATATTAACCCACGAAATCTTCATGAATATCTACAGACATTGGCATTAAATATTCTAAAACTTTGTTATGGAAGACAGAAGCTTTCACATTTTTTGTATATCCTTTTAGTCCTGTTTTTGAAGAAATTTTACAAAAATACATAAAAGGGGTCAAATATTGCTGAAAAATTATCAACACATTCTCTAGAAATATCCGTATATTTTTCACCGGTATTTGAATTATATCCTTTTCGTCCTGTTTTTAGTATTAAATAAATTTCCTATATCCTTTTAGTCCTTTCTTTGATTTATTTCCAAAAACGTATATCGACATCATAATTTTGCGATTTAAAATTGCATTTAAGGATATTGCTAATGTCCTCGGCTGTCATAAACGCCCATTGGATACAAGTCCTTTTTGTCCTTTTGTGATGTAATCTTCAAAAATCTTCACCAAACAGCAACAGCAAATATTCTTGGCCCAAGGTACTTACTTGGTTTTGTAGGAATAAGAAAATTTTCATATATCTTTTTAGTCCTGTTTTTGAAGAAATTTACCAAGATACATAAATGGGTCAGATATTGCTGAAAAACGATGAACACATACACTAGACATATCCTCACATATCTGACAACGCCATTTGATTAATTTACTTTTCGTCCTTTTTTTGGTATCAAAAAAATTTCCATATATCCTTTTTTTGATTTATTTTCATAAACGTGCATCAAAAGAGTACATTCTCGATTTAAAATTATGTCAAGAAATATTGCTGATGTCCTCGGCTGTCACGGAAGCCCATTGGATAAAAGTCCTTTTTTGACGTGATCCTAAAAAAAATTCCTTTTTTTGTTATCAAATAAATTTCCACATATCCTTTTTTTGATTTATTTTCATAAACGTACATCAAAAGTGTACATTTTCGATATAAAATAATGTCAAAAAATGTTGCTGATGTCCTCGGATGTCACGCACGCCCATTGGATAAAAGTCCTTTTTTGACGCGATCCATAGAAATTTTCCCTTAAAAGAGCAACTATTGTCTACATATATTATATACTTACTAGGTTTTTAAGAAATTAAGAAATTTTTTTATATATCCTTTTAGTTCTGTTTTTGAAGAAATTTTACAAAAATACATAAAATGGGTCAAATATTGCTGAAAAATTATGAACCCATACTCTGGTGATATAACTAGATATATGTCATCGCCATTTAATTAATATCCATTTCGTCATTTTTTTGTATAACATAAATTTTCACAAATCCTTTTAGTCCCTTTTTGATTTAGTTTCAAAAAAGTATATCAAAATTATTAATTTCCTATTTAACATTGCATAAAAAGATATGGCTGATGTCCTCGTCTGTCAAATACAACCTTGGGATAAAAGTCCTTTTTATCCTTTTGCGATGTAATAAAAAAAAAAAATCTTCACCAAACAGCAATAGCAAAAATTTCCTATAAATGTTCATGGCGCAAGGTACTTATTAGGTTTTGTAGAAATTGAGAAATTTTCGTATATCCTTTTAGTCCTGTTTTTGAAAACTTTACCAAGATACATAAAAGGGTCAAATATTACTAAAAAAATATAAATTATTAACATACTCCAGAGATATCCCCAGATATTTGTATCGCCCTTTAATTAATATCCTTTTCTTCCTTTTTTGGTACAAAATAAATTTCTATATATCCTTCTTTTTAATTTATTTTCAAAAAAATTATTTAAAAAAAATATTGCTGATGTCCTAGGCTGTCAAGGACGCCCATTGGATAAAAGTCCTTTTCATCCTTTTGTCATGTAATACAAAAAAAAATCTGTGCAAACAACAACAGCAACTATGTCCTATAAATATTCTTGGCGCAAGGTACTTACTAGGTTTTGTGAAAATTATCAAATTTTCATATATCCTTTGAGTACTGTTTTCGAAGAAATTTTACAAAAATACATAAAATGGTCAAATAGTGCTTAAAAGAATTATCAACACATACTTTGGACACATCACCAGATATCTGTCATCGCCATTTGATAAATATCCTTTTTTGTAAAAAATAAATTTTCATATATCCCCTTTTTATTTATTTTTAAAAACTTATAACAAAATTATAAATTTCCGATTTGAAATAATTTAAAAAAATATTGCTGATGTCCTCGGCTATCAAGGACGCCCATTGGATTAAAGTCCTTTTTGTCCTTTTGTGATGTAATCTTAAAAAATCTTTACCAAACAGCAACAGCAACTATTGCCTATAAATATTCCTGGCTCAGTAAGTAACTTTACTAGGTTTTGTAGAAATTAAGAAATTTTTTATGAATCCTTTTAGTCCTGTTTTTGAAGAAAGTTTACAATAATACATAAAAGGATCACATATTCTCTCTGGAGTATGTGTTGATTTAAAAGGACTCCTGAGATGTCCCCATCGTCATTTGATTAATATTCTTTTCTTCCTTTTTTGATATAAAATAAATTTCTACATATCCTTTTAGTCCTTTTTTTTGATTTATTTCAAAAAAAATAATTTTAAATTATGAATTTCCGATTTAAAATTACACAAAAAATTTTATGTTAAAGTCCTCGGCTTTCAAGTACACCCATTGGATAATAGTCCTTTCGTCCTTTTGTGATGTAATCCAAAAAAAAAATCACCTAAAAAGCAACTATTGCGTATCAATTCTTAAAAAATACGTAGCGCAAAAACTTACTAGGTTTTGCAGAAATTGAGATATTCACATATATAAGTCCTTTCGTCCTTTTGTAATGTAATCCACAAAAAAAAAAATCACTAAAACAGCACTATTGCGTATCAATTCTTAAAAAAATACGTAGCGCAAAAACTTACTAGGTTTTGCAGAAATTGAGATATTCTCATATATCCTTTTAGTCCTGTTTTGGAAAAATGTTAACCAAAATACATGCGAAGTTTAAATTTTCAACATAAATTGATCCACATATGCCCTAAAAATATACCCATATATGTTTACTTTCCATATAGAAAATATCCTTTTCGTCCTTTTTCCCCTCTTTAATCTCATCTACCCAGCTCTTAGATTAACATGATCTAATAATTTTGTTAAGGAAGAGGTGCCACAGAAATTATTGAAAACGTAAATCCCTCTCCATAAATACTTGCTTTCAAATGACCTTAAGTCCTTTTTAATAAAAAAAAAAGTAAATCAAATTATGTTATTCACAATGAAATTAAAAACAACCATTCTAACGAAGATTAGTTACGTAAAACATTCCAATGCACCATTTCAATCATGAAAGGATCCTTTTCACCCTGTTTTGCAGTAATTCCACAAATGTACTTGAATTAGATAAGTTTCTTCGTGTTTAAACAGAACAGGGAACGACTTTCTAAGTAATCTAATAGGCACATAAACCAATTATTAAGTAGTCCACTAACATATCCTTCCCCTGTGCAAAACTCTCGTCTTACTCTTAAGCCAGTCAATAGAATAATATTCCCAAAAAATTCTAAAGGATACATGATGTCACAATATTTTTCTAATCTCTATAGTATGCAATGTTTTAAAGTGTGATTGTCTTAATCACGCGCTGTATTTTTTCCTCAAATCTATTGCTGTTTTCATCGATGATAAATGTCCTTTAAAAAAAAAACATACATTTTGTTTTTTTTTTTGTTATTTTGTATACAGGGATGAAGGGCTTGTCGGTATCTCTATACCTCTCCATTACAATTACATGAAATTTAATACATTTTGGTAAGTGAGCAGAAAAAAAACTGTAACAATTTTTAATTAACAAATGCGTTAATGATAATTTCTGTTTCGTATACGAAATGACAATCCCGTTTATTTATGACCAAACTTCCGGGTACTAGTTTTTTTTTTCATGGTTGATGTTTGGTAAATTTCCTTAAGTAAATAATTTATGGTAAACACCAAGTCTATAATTATTAGATGATGGGCTACCAGTCGGTGACAGCAGAAATAAAAGAGGGGGTTTCGAATAAATATCAAAAAAAAATTGTGTTATTATGGTACAGTGGGCGGCGGGAAAAAGATTCGAACAAGTTTAGTATAATGTTGGAATACAAAGAAAAATTATTCAAAATCGACGTTGCAGTTTTTGAGTTTTCCCGTTACATACATATCCAAAAATTAAGGTAAATTACGTTTAAAGTACTACATTTTGTTGTTTGGTCATATTGTATTGGTTTAGTGAAAAAAATTTCAAAATCGGTTCGGTAGTTTTAAAGTTTAACCGTTACAAACATTCCCAAAAATTAGTAGTAGCTAAGGGGCGCTATGACTTAAGTCGAATTTTCTCCACCAATCTAATTAGTTGTCATTGTTTACTTCGTACTTTTGTGGTGCTGTTCAATTATTAGTTCATTGAAGTCTCTTACATTGTATATATATATATATATAGCGGCCCTTAGCCCCTACTAATTTTTGGGTATGTTTGTAACGGGTAAACTCTAAAACTACTGAAACGATTTTGATAATTTTTTCATTAAACCAATATAATTTGACTAACGAAAAAAGTGTTATACTTTAAATTTTATCGAACGTAATATAATTCAATTTTTAAAAGTATGTAACGGGTAAACTCTAAAACTACCACGTCGATTTAGAAAAATTGTTCACAAAAACTTCACAAATTGCCTAAGAAACACAAGGCTATATTTTGAATTTTTCTAACATAATTTACCTAAATTTTTGGATCTTTGAAAATGTTTGTAACAGGTAAACTTAAAACCTACTATGTCGATTTTGTATAATTTTACATAAAAACATCACAATTTGGTTAAGGTACAGAGCGGAACATTTCATTGTTTTTAAATGTAGTCTGATGTAATTTTCGGGATTCTGGGAATGTTTGTAACGGGTAAACTCGAAAACTACCGAAACGTTTATGATAATTTTTTTATTAAACAAATATAATTTGAGTAAACAAAACAATGTGATAAACTTTACATTTATTTTCAAGGTAAGGTAATTTGTTTGAATATTTGCAATTTATTTAACGGATAAACTCAAAAACTTCTATATATAAAAGTTTACAAAAAATTGTTCGTAAAAACATCAAAAATTGCCTAAGAAACAAAATGCGATATTATAAATTTTTCTAAAGTAAAACTTAAAAACTACTGCAACAATTTAATTGAAATATTTTATTTTGGCTAAGGAACATTTTACATTTACTGCAAACATAATTTTAAGAATTTACCGGAATTTGTGAATGTTTGTAACGGGTAAACTCTAAAACTACCGAACCGATTTTGATCCTTTTTTCATTAAACCAATACAATTTGAATAGAGAACAAAGTGGAATACTTTAAATTTCTTTCTAACGTAATATTAATATTAAGAAAAGTATGTAACGGGTAAACTCCAGAACTGCAACTTTGATTTTAAAAAATTGTTCACAAAAACATCACAAATTAGCTAAGAAACAAATTGCGATATTTTGAATTTTTCTAACATAATTTAACTAAATTTTTAGATTCTTGAGAATGTTTGTAATGGGTAAACTCCAAAACTTCTACGTCTATATTGAATAATTTTACATAAAAACTTAGAAATTTGGCTAAGGAACAGAGCGGAACATTGAATTTTTTTTAAATGCAGTCTATCATAATTTTCGAGATAAAAAGTATGTTTGCAACGGTATAAAACTAACAAACAAATTTTTATAATATTTTTATTAAAATAATACAATTTGAGTAAAGAACAATGTGAAATACTTTACATTTATTTTCAACATAATTTACTTAAATACATGCAAACTTTGTAACGGTTATCTCAGATTTCTACGTCAATTTTGAATAATTTTTCTCAAAAACATCACAATTTAACTAAGGAACAGAGTTGAGTACATTACATCCCTTTGCAACGTAATTTACCTAATTTTTTGTGCATTTCGAAATGTTTGTAACGGGTTAACTTAAAAACTGTTGCAGCGATTTTGAAAAATATTTTAGTATATCATTACAGTTTGGCTAAAGAATAGAGTGGAATATTTCTAAATGTTTTCAAACGTAATTTTCCTCAATTTAAGTCCCTTTTGAAATGTTTGTAACGGGTAAACTTAAATACTATTTAACCGATTTTGAAAAGTATTTTAGTAAAACATGAAAGTTTGGCTGAAGAATAGAGTGGAGTATTTTTAAATGTTTTCAAACGTAATTTTTCTAAATTGTAGTGCCTTTTGAAATGTTTGTAACGGGTAAACTTAAAAACTATTGCAGCGATTTTGAAAAGTATTTTAGTAAAACATGAAAGTTAGGCTAAAGAATAGAGTGGGAAATTTTAAAATGTTTCCAACCGTAATTTTCGTAAATTGTTGTGCCTTTAGAAATGTTTGTAACGTGTTAACTTAAAAACTATTGCAGCGATTTTGAAAAGTATTTTAGTAAAACATGAAAGTTCGGCTGAAGAATAGAGTGGAATATGTCTAAATGTTCTCAAAAGTCATTTTCCTCAATTTTAGTGCCTTTTTAAATGTTTGTAATGGGTAAACTTAAAAACTATTGCAGCGATTTTGAAAAGTATTTTAGTAAAACATGAAAGTTTGGCTAAAGAATAGAGTGGGAAATTTTAAAATGTTTCCAAACGTAATTTTCGTAAATTGTTGTGCCTTTTGAAATGTTTGTAACGGGTTAACTTAAAAACTGTTGCAGCTATTTTGAAAAACATTTTAGTATATCAATACAGTTGGGTGAAGAATAGAGTGGAGTATTTCTAAATGATTTCAAACCTAATTTTCCTCACTTTTAGTGCCTTTTGAAATGTTTGTAACGGGTTAACTTAAAAACTATTGCAGCGATTTTGAAAAGTATTTTAGTAAAACATGAAAGTTTGGCTGAGGAATAATGTGGGATAATTTTTTACAAGTTAGTTAGAATGAAATATTTGTACATTTCCTTAAAACGTAATTTACCTAACTTGCCTTTGATATGTGTGTAGCGGGTAACTTTAAAACTATTGCAACGATTTTGATAAATATTTTAGTAAAATATTACAATTTGATTTAAGAATACTTACGTACTTAATTTCCCTTTACACCCCATGAATGAGGTATGGGAAAGTTTGTCGCGTTGTTGTGAATTAACACGCTTTCTATTTTAAGATTCACAACTAACGGCACCTACTTGTTTATCGACGAATGCGAACGTCACTTTTTGAAGAACTTTTTACGAGACAAGCCGATAAACTCGACACTTGATACTGCGAAGTTGCCGACGACAACATCGAGGGGGCCGGCAATGAAAAAAAAATGTAGATGACTGGAGGCTGGAATCGAACCCTCGAATATTGTGGGATATTTTTTTGTAACATTTATATTCATCCAATTTACACACAATTGCAATTTGGCTTAAGAGCAGTTAAGCTTATATCATATTTTGTTATTTTCACACTGAATTTTTTTATTTGGTATAATTACATGAATATACGAAGAATGGAAACAATACAAATATTTGATATTTGAACTTATTTATACATAAATTGTTCTCTTAATATAACTAGGGCGCCACCTATCATCCACAAATTGTACTACTCTGAAAACTTTTCCTCTTACATAGCCAATAAGTGAACAATTTTGTGCCTATATCGCATAGACGCTACGGAAGCCTATGAGCAACACACACACACGAATTGTGTATCGTTTACATAATGGCCGCCTATTGTATACCACTAAACCTCTGTAGAGCTTTCTTAAAAGATGTTTGTTTCTATATTAAATCATAGGGTTTTCACACGTTATATCTAGAGCTTTACCCATCGCATATGTATTGTTTCTATGTTAAATCATTGCATTTTCACACATTATGTCTAGAGCGCCACCTATCTTCCATTAATTGTACTACCCTCTAAACATTCCCTTTTACATAGCCAATAAGGGGATAAATTTGTGTCTATATTTCACAGACGCTACGAAATTCTATGAGCAACACACAGACAAGAATTGATTTCATTAAACTTGAGAACAAATCGTTTAATCCATGAATGACTGTCGTCTACCACTGAATGTCTATATAGCTTTCTTGGAAGACCAACTGAAACTCATACCAGAAAAAAGGCAATTGTTTGTTTCTATATTAAATCATTGGGTTTTTACATGTTATATCTAGAGCGCCACCTATCGCATACGTATTGTTTCTATGTTAAATTATTGCATTTTTACACATTATGTCTAGAGCACCACCTATCTTCCATTTATTGTACTACTCTCCAAACATTCCCTCTTACATGGGCAATTAGTGGATAAACTTGTGGCTTTATCGCATAGAAGCTATGGAAGTCTATGAGCAACACACAGACACGAATTGATTTCCTTAAACTTATTAATGTACTAAAGACAAAATTCGAGAACAAATGGTTTAATACATGGCCGCCTGTAGACTACCACTATACCTCTATGCAGCTTGTTGAACTACAACAAAAACCAAAAAAATATCAATTGTTTATTTCTATATTAAATCATTGGGTTTTCACACGTTATGTATAGAGCGCCACCTATCTTTCATTAATTGTACTACACTAAAAACATTCCCTCTTACAGAGGCAATAAGTGAACAATTTTATTATTATATCGGATGGATGCTAAGGAAGCCTATGAGTACCACACAGACACGAATTGATTTGCTTAACCTTTTTAATGTTCCAAAGACAAAATTTGAGAATAAATTGGCCGCCTATTGTCTACCACTGTGCTCATATACAACTTTCTTGGTAAAAGAACTGAAGCACAACACAAAAATAGGGAATTGAACTGTTTTTATGTTAGTTTAACGCAATTTCACTCAATATATCTAGAGCGCCACCTATCGCCTGTACATTGTACTACTCTAGAAACTATTGCTAATATGACGGCTATATTTTGACGATTTGGTATCTATAACGCGTAACCACTATTGAAGGCCTATGAACAACACACAGACAGGGATTAATTGGCACATATTTTTAAGTGGATAATGATTCATTTAAATGTTTAGTTTTGGATTTTTAATAAAACACATTTAATAGAAATTAACGTCAAAATCCTTATTACGGCTCAAACAACCTTTTCCGATATATACTTTTCAAATAGAATGGTAACTGAGACTACGCAGTAGGTGGTCCAACTTTTGTTCATTAGGACTGATGAACAATCGTAACATTTAAATGAAATTATATTCACGAAGTAAATGCCTGACTTTAATCTTTTGGATCATAGTAAAAATTACGCCAACCAGTAATTTTTTAAGTATATTATTTAAAATTGCAAAAAAAGGTTCTAAATGAATCACCCTTTAAATAAAATATCAAAAATTTTGTTAACACCAACTTTTCTCGTTTTCTTCCACTGTTTTCTTAGAGCTCTCTCTCTTGACAGTTGCTATAAATCTTCAAACGATACACTTGAATGCTTGACACAGGATCTGGCAGGGGGGGGGGGGGGGGGGGGGGATATATTAAAATATAACAACAACAACATAAAAAAACGCCTAACAAAGTTGGGTGTAAATAATTTTGAAAACATTTTTCAATTACAAACAAATATTTGCTATATGTATGCGTTATTTAAAGCCATTACCAGCACATTTGCTTAAACTCTAAGCTAGCAGCTATTACACATACCCACCCTTTTGTCATAAACGTTTATTTTTTTCTCGCATAAGCTCAGCTGAGCGTTCTTTTTTCTACTTGCTGCCTCCTGCCTCTTGCCTCATGCCTTTTGCTTTTTTCAAAAGATATTTTACATATTTGAAGCCTTTTACTTCTTTGTGTAACTAAGATGTTTCACATTTTGCGTACTTTTTTGTTGTTGTTGTTGCTCAGTCAACATTTAACATGAGATGAAAATTAAAAGTATATCTTGAATTATTGTTAATGATGATTAAAAAAATGTCGTTGTCACCTTTACGTTTTGTAGGGCGGTTGGTGGTGGTGAAGGAAGAGTTCCCAGTCGAAACGTTGTTTAAGAACCTGGCCGGCTGCAAAACAACCCCTCGCTCCTACACCCCCAGTGCCAGCGCCACCACGATTAACCTCTAGAGTATTTTAAAGACATTCTATAGATATCCTAAGCGTTGGAAATCTAACATACCAAATGTCTTTGGTTGTTGGGGTGTACACATGTATGTATGATAAGACAACATCTTAAAAAGTTCTATACATATATAAATATATGTATTTACATTACATTTATATATGTATGTAGTATTTTTTTTAAACATGTTAAAGGATATGTAGTAATTTTTTCTAATAATAAAAATTTATGCTTAACATGTTTATGTGTGATCTAAGAAAAATAATTTATATATTATTTTCTGTTTGTTTCGGTATTCAGGGAATTTTAGCTACGCAAAAACAGACAGCAGATATTATAAATATTTTTAGCCCAATGTGTGTACGCCAAGGATTTATGTATGTGTGTTTGTTTTTCTTAATGTAAAATATGTGTAACAACCAGGTTGACTGAACTTTAGCAGGCCACAGGAAATTGGTACAATTAAATTTCGTACAAGAGATAAATTTCATTTGAAAAAAATGCAAAATATTCTACTTTGTTCTTTAGCCAAATTGTGACTTTTTCAAGCAAAGTTCAGAAATTGTAATTTAATTTTGTAATTTACCCACTATATACATTACATTAATTGCTTATGAAATATATTAAATATCTCACTCTGTTTATTAGGCAAATTGTAATGTTGTAATATAAAATTTATCTATATCGTTACAGTAGTTGTAGAGTTTACCCGTTACAAACATTCCCAACAGAAGAAAAATAAAAAAAAAATTATTTTAAAAAATAAAAATATCTAACTCTTATCTTAAGCCAAATTATAACGTTTCAACACTAAATTAAGAAAATCGGTGCAATAATTTTGGAATTTACCCGTTACAAACATTTCTACAAACTCAAAAATCACATAAATTACTTATGAAAATGTTGAAATATCTCACTCTGTTTTTTAGCCAATTTGTATTGTCTACTATAAAATTTATCAATATCGTTGCAGTAGTTTTAGAGTTCTTCACTATTAGCCTTTAAAACAACTTGACACATATATATATATTTATATCTTAGTGCATAAGTCGGAGGCCGAAATGATCAAAGATTTCCATTCGCTTCAATCTTGCGCGCACCGTCTCCAGTCAGTCCTACCAAGCAGCGTCAGTGATTCCTCCACCTGGTCCTTCCAATGTAGTCGCGGTCTCCATCTTTTGTGCCGTCCTTCGAGGTCTTGATAGAATATCTTTCGCGCTGGAGTTTCCTCATCCATTCTCACGACATGGCCTAGCCAGCGTAATCGTTGCACTTTGATTCGATTGACAACATCAATGTCGTGGTATAACTCGTACAGCTCATGGTTCATCCGAATCCTAAACTCGCCGTTTACGCAAATGGGTCCATATATTTTGCGGAGTATTTTTCTCTCAAACACCGCCAGATGAGCTGCATCTGCCTGTGTAAGCACCCAAGCTTCGGAGGCGTACAACAGGACCGGTAAAATTAGTACCTGGTACAGCAGGACTTTGGTGGTTCGAGATAGGGTGGTGTTTACGAAGTGCTCGCGTAGTCCAAGCAAAAACACCTGTTGGCAAGCACTATTCTCCGTTTTATTTCGAGGCTGACACTGTTGTTTTTGTTCATGGCGGATCCAAGGTAGATAAATACATCCACTACCTCAAAGCAATAGTTTTCAACGTTCACGCTGCGTGCCCAACGGGTGGACACTTTGTTCAATGATACCATTAACTTCGTCTTGCCTGCCGTCTCACTGCCAAACCCATTTTCGCTGACTCCCTTTCGACTGATGAGAAAACAGCTGTTACCTCTCGCATCGTTCGAGCGATAATGTCGATATCATCGGCATATGCGAGCAGCATGTGGCACTTATTAAATATAGTGCCAGACATGTTAACCGCTGCTTTCCTTAACACCTTCTTCATCACTATGTTGAACAGCATACATGACAAACCATCACCCTGTCTAAGACCTCTCGTCGTATCGAATGGAGCAGATAGATCCTTGCCAATCCGAACAGAGGATTTGGTATTCGTAAGGGTACACCGGCAGAGACGAATTATCTTCGCAGGAATACCGAACTCAGACATGGCTTCGTATAGTCGATGCCTGATGGGACAATCGAAGGCAGCTTTGTAATCGACAAAGAGGTGGTAAGTGTCGATTTGCTTCTCATGGGTTTTCTCAAAAATCTGCCGTAGTGTAAATATCTGATCCGTCGTGGATCTGCCTGGTCTAAAGCCGCACTGATAAGGTCCAATCAAGTGTTCCACAATTGGCTTAAGACGTTCACACAGTATGCTAGACAGGACCTTATACGCAATCGGTAAGAGGCTAATTCCACGGTAGTTTTTACACTCACTACGGTCACCTTTTTTGTAGATTGGACATAGCACACTGAGATTCCAATCCTCTGGCATGCTCTCCTGAAGCCAAATGTTCTCTATGAGCTGTTGCATGCTCAAAACAAGCTCATCTCCACCCACCTTAAACAACTCAGCTGGAAGACCATCAGCCCTAGCGGCCTTGTTGTTCTTTAGGCGGGATATGACAGTTGTTATCTCAGCTTGGCTCGGAGGTGGACACTCGATGTTATCATCTCGGATTGGTGCACAGTCTTCATCCGCCAAGTTTTCACACATCAATAGGCTGCAGAAGTGATCTTTATATATTCTCAGTACGCTCTCGGAGTCAGTAACGAGATGACCATCCTTGTCTTTACAGGAGGGAAGACCTGTTCCATGTACTTTACCTTTTATCTCTGATAGAATTTTCGGGCTTCACCTCTGTTCCTGTAATCTTCAATACACACATTATTCCGCTCCTTAAGCTCTCGTTTTTTTCGCCTAAAGAGTCGAGTCGCCTTCCGCCTCTTCTCCCTGAACTTACCATGAACAGCTCTCGTTGCCATTGACTGCAGTTTGGCCCTGTATGCAGCATTTTGTTCCCTGGTGGCATTGCGGCATTGGTCATCGTACCAGGCATTATCGTTAAATGGCTTTACATACCCCAGTACGGACCGCGCAGACCTTTCCATCGAGTGGGCAATATATTGCCATTGCGCGCTAGTATTTTCGGGATTTGGAGCATCAAGAAGTAGTTGAGTGAGTTGGTCAGAATAGGCATTGGCTATCTCCGCGGTCTGCAGTTTAGCGATGTCCAGCTTTTTCTGTACCTGGTTACGCAGGGTTTTCTCCCTGCTTAGCCTAGTACGCACCTTCACTGCAATGAGGTGGTGATCCGAGTTGATGTTCGCACCTCTGATCACTCCATCGATTACCACGTGATCAATTTGGTTTCTCGTTACTTGATCGGGAGATATCCACGTTGCTTTGTGAATGTTTTTGTGGTCAAATCGTGTGCTGCTAATTACTAATGTTCCTTGCTGCAGAGAAATCAATCAGTCTGATTCCGTTTGGCGATCTGTCAATATGCAGAGTTTTTAGAGTTTGCCCGTTACAAACATTCCATTCCTTGAAAAAAAATTTTAAAAATTGAAATATTTCACTTTAATCTTTAACCAAATTGTGATGTTTCCATACAAGATTAAGACAAATCGGTTTAGTAATTTTGGATTTTACCCGTTACATACTTTCCCATGAATATAAAAGTCATATGAATTACGTACGGAAAATATTAAATAACTCACTCTGTTCTTCAGCAAAAATGTAATGTGGTAATAAAATTCAAGATAAGTAGCTTAATAGTAGATTGAATAAAATTAGTAGTTTTTTAGGCTACCCGTTACAAACATTCCCAAAAGACCAAATATTTAAAAAATTATAAAAAAAAAATAAAACACCAAAAAAATAATACAAAAAATTCAAAAAGTCGTATTGTATTCTATTGAAAAATTTTAAAATTTTAGTAAAAATTATAACAAAATCGGTTCAATTTATGTGTTTATCCGTTACATACCTTCGCAAAAAAATTCAAGTAAAGTGAGATACATAAAGGGGCCTGACTCTTTTTACTACTTTTTAAGATTTCATTAAAACATTGCAATTTGATTGCTGTACTGTGTAGAAAACTTTGTACTTTTATATTTTTTAACATAATCTACATAAATATTTAGAAATTTCTGAATGTTTGTCACGGTTGAACTCAAAATCTACTAAATTAATTTTAACAAGATTAATACTAAACTACATAAATTTAACTAAAAAACAGATTAGAATATTTCATATTTAGTTTGAACATAATTTTTTTTAATTTTTGATTACGTACATTCTTAATAATTAAGTTTAATTTCAGTTAAAAAAAAAAAATTATAAATACCCCACAATGTTCTATAGCCAAATTGTGACGTTTCAATATTAAGTAAAGAAAAATCAGTCCGGCAGTTTTAAATTTTAACCGTGACATACGTTCCCATAAACCCAAAGGTTTTACAAATTACGTATGAAAAATATAGAAAATCTCATTCGGTTTTTTAGCCAAATTGTGATGTTTTAGTGAAACTTGTAACAAATTCCATTCAGTAGTTTTCGATTTTATCCGTTACAAACACTCCCAAAATTTCTAAAAAAAATACAAAAAAAAAATTAAAAATCTCATTCTATTGTTATGTTTAGAAAACTTGTAATGCTTTAGTAAAAAATTCAACAATTCGGTTCAATTGTTTTTGAGTTCATCCGTTACAAACATTACAATTTGACTGCGGTACAAAGAGAAAAACTTTGTATCTAATCTACATAAATTTTAAGAAATTTGTGAATGTTTGTCACGGGTAAACTTAAAAACTACTGAGCTAATTTTAACAAGGCTTTTATTAGAATACATCAATTTAACTAAAAAAACCGATTAGGATATTTCATATTTTATTTAAACGAATTTTCTTTAATTTTTCGTTATTTGGAAATATTTGTAACGGGTAACCTCAGAAACCATTTAACCGATTTTGATAATGTTTTCATAAAAATATAATTATTTGGCTAAATAACAATTTAGGATATTTTAGCTTTTTAACCGAACGTAATTTACATTAATTTTATGAAACGTATGTAACAGGTAAACTAAAAACCTACTAAACCGATAAAGGAACCTGACTGTTTACTATTTTCTTAAGATTGTATTGAAACATTGCAATTTGATTGCTGTACTGAGTAGAAAACATTATACTTTTATATTTTTTAACGTAATCTGCGTTAATATTTAGAAATTTCTGAATGTTTGTCACGGTTAAACTCAAAAACTACTAAGCTAATTTAGACAAAGTTTTCAATAAATTTTGCAATTTGTCTTAAGAATAGAATAGAATATCTCATTTTTACTTTGTTTAATTTTTTATTATTTGGAAATGTTTGTAACGGGTAAACTCAAAAACTACTAAATCGATTTGGATAATGTTTTAATTAAAACATAACTATTTGGCTAATGAACAATGTAGGATATTTAATATTATTTTCTAAACTAATTTAAATTAATTATTTGAAAAATTTGAAACGGGTAATATGTTGAAACGGCAACATATACCATCACCCTCAGTAAAACACAAAAATGTCTGTTATATTGATATTATTACTCGATTTTGTATGGGAGGTACCAGAAGGGGCGTGTCGTGACTTCCAGTTTTTCTCTCGAAAACTGTATCGTCCTTAAACTTTTCTAAATACAGAATTTGGGCACGATCGCGTTAGTTCTATTAATAATATTAATCGATTTCTTAAGTGGGCGGTACCAGATCAGTATGGGGCGTACCAGAAGGGGCGTGGCTAAACTTCCAGTTTTATTCTTAAAAACTGTATCTTGATATTATTGATATTGATATTATTGATATTACTACTCCATATCTAAAGTGGGCGGAAAAGTACATTTGTATGGGAGGTACCAGAAGGGGCGTGGCTAGACTTCCAATATTTCTTCCAAAACTTTATCCTGTTATAACTTAACAAAATGCATAATTTGGGCACGATCGTGTTGAGTGCATTGATATTAAAACTCCATCTCTAAAATAGGCGGAGTTGTACATTTGTATGGGAGGTACCAGAAGGGGCGTTGCTAGACTTGAAATTTTTTTCCAAAACTTTATCCTGTTATAGCATTACTAAATATAGAATTTGGGAATGATTGAGTTCGATGTATTGATATTATTACTCGATTTCTAAAGTGGGCGGAATTGTACATTTGTATGGAAGGTATCAGAAGGGGCGTGGCCATGTAGCCCATTTTCAATACCGTAAGTAGTTTTGGGGAAATATTAACTCGTGCAAAATTTGGTTGCGTCTTTCGAAAGTTATCGTGCGAACCAGCCGGACAGCAGACAGACAGACAGACGGACATGGCTCAAATGACTTAAAAAGTCATGAATCGAATTTGGTTCAAAGAAACCTAGGGTCTAAAGTCACTCCTTCTATGTGTTACACTTTTGGGTCGTATCAAATGATATATACGCTCATCCCTAAGGGTGATGGTATAAAAAATATTTTTTCCGGGATATACCAAAAAAAAAATTATAATTTTAATAATTTTTGCCTGCGGCGCTTTTACACCCAACATATCCCTTTCCACTATTTTTCCAGGAATATACCAAAAATAAATAATTTTTTTTTTAAAAATCGCTTGATTTTTTTAAAAAAAATTTTTGCCTACGGCTCTACTGCAACCATCTCAACCGTTATAACTCTTATTTAAAAAACAAATAATATTTTAAAGGAATATATAAAAAAAATTTTTGATTACAATACATGGCTTTTTTTTAAATATTTTTAAAAATTGTCTTCATTTTTTCCACTTTTATCCTTTTTTTAATCAATTTTCTTCTTCCACATATTTCTCTTTGGACTTTTTCTTGAATTTTTTTAAATATTTCTTGAAATTTTCCTTTAAAAACCTTAAAAAATTCACAAAAAAATTTAAATTTTAACACATTTTTGATGACTTTTCATTTTTTTTTTTCAATTCATTCCCTTAAATTATTCTAATTTTCCATGATTTTTCCCCATTTTTTTCAATTTTTTACGGAGGTTTTCAGAAAAAATTATTTTTTTTAAAAAAAATCGAGCGGATTTTATATTTTCAATTTTTTTACAATTTTTCAATTTATTTCCTTAAATTTTGCTAACTTTCTTCATGATTTTTTTCAAATTTTTTCAATTTTTTTTTGGTATATCCCGGAAATTTAAATGGCTCCAGGAGACCCGTAGGAACTTAAAAATAACATTCGTCTCGAAAATATCTTTCATTTGAGTACCCACACATGGGGGGTCATCATAGAGCCCAAGGGGCCCCTTTTTTGGCTCCCGGGCCTTAGCGCTTTTACCTCGATTTTCTTGTTTTGGGGCGTATTTGGGGGTGGAATTTTTTTTTTTGGGCTCCCGCCCCATATTCTGCACATTTGCTCATTATTTTTTGGCTAAATAACAATTTTTGGGCTTTTGGGAAAGTTTGTAACGGGTAAACTTCAAAACTACCGAATTAATTTCGACAATTTTGTAGTTTAACTTTAAAATTTGGGTATGGATTATAATGTATTATCTAACTTTTTTTTTGTTTGAACGTAGTTTATTTAAATTTTTGAAAATGTATGTAACGGACAAACACGAAATCAACTAATTAGAGTTTTGTCAATTTTGAATTGAAACACTACATTTTTTTTACACAGCAGATTAAGATATTTTATATTTTTTCAAAAGTACTATATTACAAGTTTTGGGCTTTTGGGAATGTTTGTAACGGTTTACCTATAAAACTGTTTAACCGATTTTGATAACTTTTGTATTCAAATATTACAATAAGGCTAAAGAACTCATTAAGCTATTTTGTATTTTTTCAAATGTAGTTTAACTTAATTTTTGGGATGTTTGTAACGGATAAACTTAAAAACTACCAAACAGATTGTGATAAGTTTTTATTAAAACAATAAAATTTGAGTAACGAAAGGATTAAGATATTGTGTTTGGTTAATTTTATTTAAATTAATTTAAATTATTTTTTGATAAAGTATGTAACGGCTAAACTCAAAAGCCACATAACCGATTTTGATAACTTTTTCATAAAACCTAATAAATTAGCTATATAAACAAAATAGGTAATGGGTATTTCTTTTAGTTTATTATTATATTTAGGCTTTAGGAAATGTATGTAACGGCTAAACTTTTAAATTACCGAACCGATTCTGATTTGTGTTGTATTAAGACATCACTATTTGGATAAAGGCTAAAGTAAGATAATTTTCTTTTATGTTTTCTAAACTTTTTCTAAACAAATTTTTAGATATTAAGGGGTGTATGTAACGAGTAAACTTAAAGACCTCTAAACCGATTTAGATAATGTTTTTGATAAAACTTAACAAATTTTCTGAAGAACAGAATAGGTTACCGTGCATACTAAATATCTTTAAGCGTTTTATTTGTTTTTCAAATCAGAATGTAAGAATGAATGAAGTATGTCGCCTATCAGCCTACCAATTTGTAATATTCCATTTTCAACATATACTTTTTATCTTATTTAATTTTCAACTATCATTATTCTTCATCTCCAATCTAAGCAGTTATGTCCCCAATCATTTTATTCACTTTGGAATCGTTGCCAACGTTACTACATCTTCCTATCGCTCCGTGCATTAAAAAAAGAACATTCTTATCGCACAATAACTAATTTGTGAAACGTAATTAATGTTGGTTTTACCTGTCATTTCATGTCATTATTCATACACTTCAATAAACCTTATTGGTTGGTATTGTGTGATGCCATTCGTTAAAATTCGCCAGACATTATATTACAATTCAATTTTCTGTTTTCTTTTGCTTCATACAATTCAACAAAATTTGTCTACGCTGTGACTAATTTAGCGTTCGAAATATTGTATTTTTGGTAAACTTCTAAAAAATATTTCATAGTCTGCTGTGGGAGAAAAAGTTTTCACGGAGTTTGTGTTGGAATATATGTATGTATATTGCTGTGTATTGCCGGTGAAATGGCTGAAATTGTTATTGTTAATACTCATCTTTCAACGATGACTATCAATGTAGTAGAGTGAGAGAAAGAACGAGAGTGAGAGAGAGACAAGGAGTGGAAAAAAAAGAAGCAATAAAATATTATTAAAATTATGTTTTTCAAAAGAACGAATACAACAATAATACGAATGTATATATTTGAAAATATTCGTCGATAAAGTACACAGAAAAAAAAATTGTTAAATTTTTTAGAGATTCCCTAAGGTTTGTTAATAATAAGACAGCTCAGTAATTTAGTTGGAATTCCTTGATGAAATAAATAAGAAAACTTATTGAAACGACTATTTGAACAATATTTTAGAAACTGCATATTCTCTCTACCTCTATATGCTCTTACTAGCTTTCCCGGCTCGCGTTGCTTCACCCGTACTTACAATGAATCTTCTTGCGAATTTAAGCAAACTGGTACTCCCTCTAATTCTATAGGAAGCATGCCAATATATGATTACAGCTTAAGCCGTTTGGTCTGGGTGATAGTACCAGTTTTATCTCTTTTCGGTCTTTCTACCGCAAATTGTTCGAATTTCTGAAAACCTCATCTAGTGACTCTCTAATTCTAAAATATTCACTTAAATTTTTGCTACTATACCTTTAGCCGCTTAGTACCAGTTTGATCCCTTTTCGGCATTTTGTACCACTAAAAGGTAAGAGATTAATTATCATTTTAATTATCATTATTATATCATTAGCCGTATGGTATAAGCGATAGTAACGTTTGTATTCCTCTTTCGATTATTTTACCCAGAAATATCGGACTTTAAAATAACCTTCAATCCAATTTGATTGTGAGCTTGCGCATATCAATTTATGCGATTATAACATTAGCCGATTGGTCTAGGGGATGGTAAAACTTGTATCCCTTATTGGTCGTTTTTACCCCTGAAAGTACGAATTTCGAAAAATCCATTCTTAGCTGAAGTTTATTCGAAATTCCCAGCGAGACGTTATCCCTAATGCACCATTTACTTATGAGGCAAATCTCATCTTCATTCCTTTAAAGGCTCACGAAATATGACCGATTGAAATTTTGGTTCGTTTGGGCGGTACCACGCCACCTATAGTATAAAATTTAAACTATTCAATAAATGTTAACATTTCTAATAAATTTAATTAATTTTTAGGAATTTTTCAAAAGTATGTAACGTCTAAACCTAAAAACTACTGTACAGATTTTTGAAAAAGTTTTATGGAAATATTTCAATATGGCCAGAGAACAATGTGGGGTACTTAATTGTTTTACAAACTAAATTTACATAAAATATTGGATTTTTGTAAATGAATGTAATGTCTAAAGCACATTACTACTACCTAATATTGCTAAAAAAAACTTTAGTTCCCTTTACACCCTAGGAATGAGGTATGGTATGCTTCTAGCGTACTGCTATAAAAAACGTAAATTTTCGAGTTTATGGAAATGTATCTAACGAATAAACTTCAAAACTAATACACTTATATTGAAAAAGTTTTTATTGAAACATTTAAATTCGTCCAAAAAAACAGAGTGGCATGTTTAAGGTGTTTTCAAAATTAATATACCTAAATTTTAGTTTTTCTTGGAATCATTTTGTAACGGGTAAACTTAAAAACTATTGCACTGATTTTGACAAATTTTTTAGTAAAACATAACAATTTGGCTAAAGATTAGAATGGCATATGTAACTTATCGTAATGTACAAAAAGTTTTGAATTTATGAAAATGTTTGTAATGTAAAAATTTCCAAACTACTGCACTAATTTCAATAGAGATTTTATTGAACTTTTTCAATACGTCTAAAGAACAAAGTGGGATATTTAAATTGTAACCCTAAAAACTACTAAACTGACTTCGATTTCTATTTTTTCGGGTAGAGTACAGAATGAAATATTTTAATTTTTTAAAAGTATTTTTTTATATAATTTTTTGGTTTTCATGGAATCATTTTGTAACGGGTAAACTTAAAAACTATTGCACTGATTTTTACAAATATTTTAGTAAAACATAACGATTTCACATAAGACAAGAGTGGCATATGTAACTTATCGTAATGTACATACATTGTTGAGTTTTTCGAAATGTTTGTAATGACAAAACTTCCAAACTACTGCACTAATTTCAATAAAGTTTCTATTGAACTCTTTTAATCCGTCTAAGGAACAAAGTGGGATATTTAAAATATTTTTCAAACGAAATTATCTTAATTTTTGTTTTTTGCAAATATTTGTAACGGGTAACTTTAAAAACTATTGCACTGATTTCGGCAAATTTTTTACTGAAATATTTATATTCGGACAAAGAACAGAATGGGATATTTTATTTTTTTTTAAAGTATTTTGTTATTTTTTTTAATATAATTTTATGGTTTTCTTGAAATCAGTCTGTAACGGTTAAACTTAAAAACTATTGCAGTGATTTTAAAAATTTTTAAAAAACAACAATTTGGCAAAAGAATAGAATGGCATTGTTAACTTATCAAAATGTACACAAAATTTTGAATTTTTTTTTAATGTTTGTAACGGGAAAACTTTCAAACTGAACTATTTAAGTACGTCTAAAGAACAAAGTGGGATATTTATTTCAAACTAAATAATCTTAATTTCAGTTTTATTTCTTAGAAATGTTTGTAACGGGTAACTCTAAAAACTGCTGAACTGAGTCCGACAAAGTTTTTAGTGAAATATTTCTATTCGGGCATAGAACAGAATAAGATATCTAAAATTTTTTAAACGTGTTAATGTACTTACACTTATGAGTTTTTCGAAATGTAAAAAAAAACTTAAAAATACTACAATTCTTAGAAATAAGACAATCTTATACTATATTTTCCAATCTTGTACTCTATTTTCCATAGATTACAAAGGCCACGTGTTTTTTGATTTAAGAAAATTTGTTGAACTTTTATACCATCACCCTTAGGGATGAGGGTATATATCATTTGATACGACCCAAAAGTGTAACACATATAAGGAGTGACTTTAGACCCTAGGTTTCTTTGAACCAAATTCGATTCATGACTTTTTAAGTCGTTTGAGCCATGTCCGTCTGTTTGTCTGTCTGTCCGTCTGTCTGCTGTCTGGCTGGTTCGCACGATAACTTTCGAAAAACGCAACCAAATGTTTTGAAATTTTGAACGAGTTTATATTTCCCGCCCACTTTAGAAATCGAGTAATAATATCAATACATCGAACTCAATCATTCCCAAATTCTATATTTAGTAATGCTATAACAGGATAAAGTTTTGAAAAAAATTTTAAGTCTAGCCACGCCCCATCTGGTACCTCCCATACAAATGTACAACTCCGCCTATTTTAGAGATGGAGTTATAATATCAATACACTCAACACGATCGTGCCCAAATTATGCATTTTGTTAAGTTATAACAGGATAAAGTATGGGAAACAATATTGGTAGTCTTGCCACGCCCCATCTGGTACCTCCCATACAAATGTACTTTTCCGCCCACTTTAGATATGGAGTAGTAGTATCAATAAATCCAACGCGATCGTAGCCTAATTCTTTATTTGGTAAATCTATAGCAGGATACAGCTTTTGAGAATAAAACTGGAAATTTAGCCACCCCCCTTCTAGTACGCCCCATACTGATCTGGTACCGCCCACTTTAGAA
This sequence comes from Muscina levida, assembly GCA_964034835.1. NCBI lineage: Eukaryota > Metazoa > Arthropoda > Insecta > Diptera > Muscidae > Muscina > Muscina levida. The sequence goes on from OZ035882.1 coordinate 141,470,745, forward strand.
ATCGATTAATATTATTAATAGAACTAACGCGAAATTCTGTATTTAGTAAAGTTCAAGCAGGATACAGTTTTCGAGAGAAAAACTGGAAGTCTAGACACGCCCCTTCTGGTACCTCCCATACAAATGTACCACTACGCCCACTTTAGAAATCGAGTAATAATATCAATATAACAGAAATTTTTTTGTTTTACTGAGGGTGATGGTATATGTAACTCGGGTTGCCCGACTGAAACTTTCTTACTAGTTTTTATAACTCTTTCAATAATTTTTCATGTAGAAATCTTTTGCTTTTATATTTTCTATTCTGCCTATGAACACTCGAAGGCCATCAAGAAGAACGGCATATATACGACTGGTCTTAGAGAATTCTGTAGCCATTCAATAAGTATATTACTCTAGCGCCACCTATAGCACAGAAATTATACTAAAATATAATTCATTTAGAGTTAAAGTTTTTGTGATTATTTTTCACAGATCATGCGAAACTATTGTCATGCTGCCACTTCTACTACAGTATTATTTAAAAATTGGCTAAAAAAGACTCATACCGCATACAACGTCCCCAAATTATTTAGCTGAACTACGAAAATCAGAAAGTCTTTCGTGAACATGGCACAACATATTGGTGTGTACCATTGATCTTTTAAGCCAACTTTAATCAATAACAGCTTAAAATTTTTAGTCTCTGTGTAAGTTTTTAGATAATAAGCTACTGAAAAAAACTATTCGTACTATAAAGAATATTAGGGCTGAGTGGGAGACTGTGTGTTATCACACTTCTGTTATTTTTTGTATATATTTCTTTGGGTTTATGTAATTCCAAAAGTTTTTATTGATGAGTCAATTACGGTTCAAGACTTAGCAGTTACCATTACCCTCATTATTAGCAAGATAACGCCAATAATGCTAGAAATAGTGATCGAATGTTATAACTTTCGAAAAAACCTCTGACGAATTAGTCAGGGCATCATATAAAATCATAACAAAGTAAATGTCCGAGAGTACTCTTCGAGATAATAATAAAATTACGCACATCCATTAACATTTTAAGTATTTATTTGAAATTAGAAAAACAACCTCTAAATGAATCACCTTCGTAAAATTCAAATATCTTCGATTTGTGCATACCGGAGAGCATAGTAGCAAGTTCAGAGTATTTTTTCTAGAAAAAAAAAATTTGAATCTCAAGGAACCTAATTTTTTTTATGTTTTTCTATTTTCTGATATTTTTTTTCACCGTGTTTTTTTAACGACTGTCTTTCGATTTTCACTTTGTTGGCAATTTTTCTGTTGTTGCAGCTCTTCTTTACCTTTTAACTTTGCTTATGATGCTTGTCTGCTAAAGAAGCATCAGACGTTGTTATAAAGCTTCTTGTGGGCCACCCCCTACCAAAGCCATTCCCCACTAGCCCACTCCCTCTTCCACAGAATTTTCAATATAGGAAAAGTGTAGTAAATCAGCGCTCGATGACATTAAAATAAAATTTTAATGTTGTCTGCTTGAGTGCAACGCATAAAGCGCGCAGCGCGTAAAGGCAAATGGCAATAATAAGTGCGGGTGGTGGGCGGTGAGGGTGATGAATGGCTCTAAAGGCTCACTCCCAACGCCTTAGACAAGCACTACACCGCATGCCATACATCATTGCGCCTGGAAGATATGCTTTAGTAAAGAGCAGCAACGACGACGACGACGACAAAAAATGACGTACCTACATATAATTTTCACCTTGGTTACACAGCAACCCACCAACCAACCAACCAGCAATTGAACATTAAAATTTATTTGAATGCCTCTTGTAAATACGAAAAGAGCTGTGGCAGTACATAATCAAGAACACGGAAATTGATGCCATAAAAATGGGCAATAATTGTGAATATTTGATTTACTATATCAGCAATTATATGAAAAGCATATAAACAATTCCCATATATAGTAATAAAATTTAAATTGGTTTGGTAAAACCTTGGGCGCATACAAAATGTTAAAATGTTGCTGCCGCAATAATGCTGAGCTGTTGAACTTTCAAATCCCTAATGATAGCAGCAATATTTATAATTACGCGTAAAGCGTAATGACAGAAAATTCATATAAATTATTAAAAAGTCATAAGCATAGTAAATGTATGCAGCATAGTTTGATATCAAGGCAAAGCCTAAAAGTATGCTTTAGTTGTGACAAATTCTACAAAGCGCCTCTAAGGTAGGCAATGGTAAACAGCCGTTTAATCTTAGAGATGGCGAAAACGGTAGAAAGAGTTCCAGAAACAGCCATAACTACTTACTAAATTTTCTCTTAACATTCCCTGAATAAGAAATGGGAGAGGCTGTCGCATAGTTGCTACTAATAAGAGCCAGTTTAATATGCTCGCATATGTCACGATGGCGCGCATTGTAACATAAATGTAATCATTAAGGCATATTTAATAAACTAGTTGTACCTTTATATTTTGAACCTAAAGGATGTAACACCAACATCGCCTTAGCTGTTCTCACCGGAGCCATACAGTTCCTAAGACCTAACCGCTGTTCAAGTTAAGTCATCATAACCTGGAGTTTTTTATGTGCCATCATATTTGTCATTATCTTAATAATAATAATCTCGCCAAAAAAAGGATTGACAAAGCAGCTAAACTATAAGGAGCAGGAGTGGTATAATCGTTAGCTAGAGCACACAACATACAAAGTAGTTTAACGCGGGGAGGATTATAAGGAAGCAACAGGGGTGGAAAATTTCTAAAATTATTAAAACTATTTAGAGGTAAAAGAAAGGAGGAAAGTAAACTATAAATCAGCCAGGATTGTCGCTGTCATCAGGTAACATATCTTATGTATATTTCAAAGAAATAATCTAGATTTTTGCCTTACCTTAATCTTACGTTCTTCTTTTATTTTATCATATACTTCTAGCGCCCTCTATAGCATAAAAAATTAACCATTTCCGAAACGAAACCATTAAAACTATGTAAGACTTCAGAGGTTAAAGAAAGGGGAAAAGTGTAGTACCAATTATGAAATCGATGCGTTTGAGAAGAGACATGATTGTCGCTTACATAAGCTAACAAATCTTATGTATATTTCTAAGAATTTTCTAAGAATCTTACGTTCTAATGTTATTTTATCTCATACCTCTAGCGCCCTCTATAGCATAAAAAAATAACCATTTCCGAAACGAACCCATTAAAACTATGTATGAGAGCAGAGGTTAAAGAAAGGGGAACATGTAGTAAAAACCATGACATCGATGAGTTGGAGAACAGGCAAGATTGTCGCGGCCATGAGCTAACAAATCTTATGTATATTTCTAAGAAATAATCTGCATTTTTTCCTTACCTTAATCTCACGTTCTTATTTTATTTTATCAGATACCTCTAGCGCCCTCTATAGCATTAAAAAATTAACCATTTCCGAAACGAACCCATTAACACTATGTATAAGGTAGCAAGCAATCTAAAGGTTATCGAAATAGAAAACTTACACGATTAGTAGACGTCAACTTAGTTGGCATTATTTTGGAAGTTTTATAATTGGACTATCTCAAAAAAGAAACCCTTAAAGTATACTTCGCTCGCCAAATGATGTATATAATTAACTATTGGCGCGAGTTTGAGTCTCAGTGTATGTGATTGCAGGCAAAGCGACCGAAAAGACCTCGTGTCTAAGTCAGAGGCCGAAATGATTAGAGATTTCCATTCGCTTCGATCTTGTGCGCACCGTCTCCAGTCAGTCCTAACAAGCAGCATCAGTAATTCCTCCACCTGGTCCTTCCAACGTAGTCGCTGTGTCCCTCTTTTGCGCCGTCCTTCGAGGTCTTGATAGAATACCTTTCGCGCTTTAGTTTACTATCCATTCACACGACATGACCTAGCCAGCGTAATCGTAGCACTTTGATTCGCTTGACGACATCAATGTCGTGGTATAACTCGTACAGCTGATGGTTCATCCGAATCCTAAACTCATATATTTTGCGGAGTATTTTTCTCTCAAACACCGCCAGATGAGCTGCATCTGCCTGTGTAAGCACCCAAGATTCGGAGGCGTACAACAGGACCGGTAAAATTAGTATCTGGTACAGCTGGACTTTGATGGTTCGAGATAGGGTGGTGTTTACGAAGTGCTCGCGTAGTCCAAACAAAAACACCTGTTAGCAAGCACTATTCTCCGTTTTATTACGAGGCTGACACTGTTGTTCTTGTTCATGGCGGATCCAAGGTAGATAAATTCATCCACTACCTCAAAGCAATAGTTTTCAACGTTCACGCTGCGTCCCCAACGGGTGGACACTTTGTTCGATGATACCATTAACTTCGTCTTGTCCTCATTAACTGCCAAACCCATTTTCGCTGACTCCCTTTCGACTGATTTGAAAACAGCTGTTACCTCTCGCATCGTTCGACCGATAATGTCGATATCATCGGCATATGCGAGCAACATGTGGCTCTTATTAAATATGGTGCCAGACATGTTAACCGCTGCTTTCCTTTACACCTTCTCCATCACTGTGTTGAACAGCATACATGACAAACCGTCACCCTGTCTAAGACCTCTCGTCGTATCGAATGGTACAGATAGACCCTTGCCAATCCGAACAGAGGATTTGGTATTCGTAAGGGTACACCGGCAGAGACGAATTATCTTCGCAGGAATACCGAACTCAGACATGGCTTCGTATAGTCGATGCCTAATGGGACTATCGAAGGCAGCTTTGTAATCGATAAAGAGGTGGTAAGTGTCGATTTGCTTCTCATGGGTTTTCTCAAGAATCTGCCGTAGTGAAAATATCTGATCCGTCGTGGATCTGCCTGGTCTAAGCCGCACTGATAAGGTCCAATCAGGTTTTCCACAATTGGCTTTAGACGTTCACACAGTATGCTAGACAGGACCTTATACGCAATCGGTAAGAGGCTAATTCCACGATAGTTTTTACACTCACTACGGTCACCTTTTTTGTAGATTGGACATAGCACACTGAGATTCCAATCCTCTGGCATGCTCTCCTGAAGCCAAATATTCTCTATAACCTGTTGCATGCTTAAAACAAGCTCATCTCCACTCACCTTAAACAACTCAGCTGGAAGACCATCAGCCCCAGCGGCCTTGTTGTTCTTTAGGCGGGATATGGCAGTTGTTATCTCAGCTTGGCTCGGGGGAGGTGGACACTCAATGTTATCACCTCGGATTGGTGCACAGTCTTCTTCCGTCAAGTTTTCACACATCAATAGGCTGCAGAAGTGATCTTTATATATTCTCACTACGCTCTCGGTGTCAGTAACGAGATAACCATCCTTGTCTTTATAGGAGGAAGACCTGTTCCATGTACCTTACCATTTATCTTTTGATAAAATTTTCGGGCTTCACCTCTGTTCCTGTAATCTTCAATACACACATTATTCCACTCCTGAAGCTCTCGTTTTTTTCGCCTGAAGAGTCGAGTCGTCTCCCGCCTCTTCTCCTTGTACTTTTCATGAACAGCTCGCGTTGCCATTGGCTGCAGTTTGGCCCTGTATGCAGCATCTTATTCCCGGGTGGCATCGCGGCATTTGTCATCGTACCAGGCATTATCGTTAAAGGGCTTCACATACCCCAGTACGGACCGCGCAGTCCTTTCCATCTATTGCCATTGCGCGCTAGTATTTTCGGGAGTTGGAGCATCAAGAAGTAGTTGAGTGAGTTGGTCGGAATAGGCATTGGCTATTACGCAGGGTTTTCGCCCTGCATAGCCTAGTACGCACCTTGACTGCAGTGAGGTGATGATCGGAGTTGATGTTCGCACCTCTAAGACACTTGACGCGTGCCTTCCATCGATTACCACTTGATCAATTTGGTTTCTCGTTACTTGATCGGGAGATATCCACGTTGCTTTGTGAATGTTTTTGTGGTCAAATCGTGTACTGCTAATTACCATGTTCCTTGCTGCAGAGAAATCAATCAGTCTGATTCCGTTTTTGAAAACCAAAAATAATTATATAATAAAAGTTGTGACTGTGTGCTAGCTTTCTGTGGCGACTGGATACATATCCTCAAATTGTTAGTGACCCCCAAAAATTATACGATTTTTTAATATATAAATAGGTTTTTTTGTATTTTTTCTGATCACTTAATTATTAAACGTGTAAAATTTAAATTTACATATAAATTAATTTACTATAGTGGACATTTGTCAGACAACAACAAATAAATTAAAACTATATCATTAACATTTGATAAACTACAACGTTGCATGCTAGATTACTATAGCATGTCATGTACATCATAATTAGATTATAAATTAGCAGCTAATTAGAGCGATAAACTAATTATCTCAGTTTGACCGAATAGTTTGATTTAATGAATGAAACTTTACAGCATTCAATATTGGGCAGAAATTTTATTAAAGTTGAATAGAGATTAGAACCTTATGAAGGGAGAATACTTATATATTTACTAAGACTTAGATCAGCGTTTCACTTAAACTGAGACTAAAGTTTAACTTTAGGGCCATATTGTGTAATTTCCCAAACGAATGGGAATTTTATAATTTTTTACTTTTAATTGTTGTTGATAATTTTTTTTGTTTCCTATTATTGTTATGGTAAATTACTTTTTGTTTTATTATTAAATTTTCCGGTAAAAAGGTAGAATTTTAGCCTACAAGTGAATATCCTTCCTCCTTTCTAAATCTCCGCCCTTTACCGAAGATGTTCTCCTCCTAGCATTCAAAAGTTTCCAGAGATGTAAAGCCCCCGGGCCGGACGGAATCTCAGCTGATGCTATCAAAGTTATAGCTGAAAACATTCAACCTGTGTTGGGCACCCAGCAACTTTCTAAAAATATGGAAAAGACAGAAGCTGGTCTTGATAAGTAAACGAAAAGGAGACACAACACAGCCTTCAGCATACAGACCACTTTGCATGCTCGATGTGACCTGGAAACTTTTCAAGAAGCCGCTACTAACTAACTACTTCCGTTCTTAGACCAAGTATTCCCCGGGCAATGACTTTAAAGCAAGAAGTTAGAAGTTAGAAGTTAGCTAAAGTTAGAAGGCGAAATGTTGAGTAACCTAATCGGCATGGTACCACCGATGCGTCTTAGGAACTAGGTAACAGAAGTTACTAAAGCTCAACACAGGCTCTCTTAGTGGCCTTGGCAGACCCAAGAAACTAGGATCGGGAGCGGTGGCCTAATAAGCCACTCTCCTTAAACAAAAATTTATTATGAAAACACGAAGAAAAGTAAAAACAAGAACCCCCCCCAAATGTTGACGACCCCCGCAAACGATATAAGGACCATGATTTAAGGATATGCACCTGGAATGTCCGAACTCTATACAGAGATGGTGCCTCTATCCAACTGGCGGATGTCCTCGACAAATACAAGGCTGACATCACCGCCATACAGGAAATGAGATGGACGGGACAGGGATGCACACGACGGAAGAACTGTGACATCTTTTACAGCTGCCATGCAGAAAGACACGAATTTGGATGAGGTTTCATAGTCGGCAAGAGACTTCCACACCAGGTCTCGCGGTTTAACCCTGTAAGTGACCGTATAGCCACCATTCGCATCCGGGCGAAATATTTGAACATTACGCTGATTTGTGTACACGCCCCGACGGAAGACAAAGACGATGACATCAAAGATGCATTCTATGAGCGGCTGGAGGATATATATGACCGCTGCCCTGCACATGACATAAAAATTGTTCTGGGAGATTTTAATGCTAAAATAGGAAGGGAAGTTGCTCTTGGTTCAGCAGTCGGAAAATTCAGTCTACACAACAACACCTCCGATAACGGATTCTTTCGCGTCGGCAAGAAACATGGTTGTGAGTGGAACCAGATTCCCGCATAAAGATATCCACAAGGCAACCTGGATATCTCCCGATCAAAATACAAGAAATCAGATTGATCACGTGGTAATTGATGGAAGGCATGTCTCAAGCGTTATGGACGTGCGTGTGATGCGCGGTGCAAATATCGACTCGGATCACACGATTAAGTAGAGCTAAAAACACTCGTAATCAAACGCAAAGGAAGCTAGACAACACAAAGCTGCATACCACTGAGATAGCCAATGCCTACTCCAACCAACTCTCTCAATTACTCCATACATATCCCCCTAGTTCTGATGTTCCCGACATGCAGTGGCAGCATATTGCGAATACTATGACCACTGCCGCAACAACCGTACTGGGTTATGAAAAACCACGCTCAGACAAGCCCTGGTACGTTGATGAATGTCGCGAAATGTCTGAGGAAATAGATGCTGCATACAAGCAAAACTGCAGCCAATGGCGACGCGTGCGGTGACGGAGCGTTATAAAGAGAAAAGGAGGGAGATGAAACGCAAAAGCGTCTGTGGAAGAAAAGAGAGAGCCAGGATATCGAAAACTACAGGGATAGAGGTGAGGCCCGAAAGTTCTACCAAAAGGTAAAAAGTAAAGGTTTTGGAACAGGGATCCCCACCTGTAAGGACAAAAACGGAAATCTGGTCACGGACACTCACTGTGCTGCAAATATGGAGGGAACACTTTCAATCTCTTCTCGTTCCCGAAGGCATCATAAGTGACGAAATCGCACCAATCATCGACGATGGAGTAGACTGTCCACCTTCGATCCAAAACGAGATCAGCGGCAATTGCGCGGCTTAAAAATAATAAAGCTTCGGGAGCCGATGGACTGCCTTCCGGCGAACCTGATTAGACCTTATCAGTGTGGCTTTAGACCTGGTAAGTCCACCCCGAACAGATATTCACGCTACGACAAATCCTGGAGAAGACCCAAGAAATGCAGATCGATACCTACCATCTGTTCATCGATTACAAAGATGCATTTGACAGTCCGATACGACAGAAATTGTTGGATGCTATGGCTGAGTTTGGTATCCCCGCAAAACTAATTCGACTCTGCGGGATGACACTGACTGACACGAAGTCTTCAGTGAAAATTGGCAAAAATCTGTCAGAGCCATTTTCTACCAAGCGAGGCTTTAGACAAGGCGATAGTCTGTCCTGCGATCTCTTTAACATCGTAATGGAGATGATCATGCGGAAAGCAGCAGTAAACAGGAATGGCACCATATTTAACAAAAGCCACATGTTGCTCGCGTATGCTGATGATATCGATATTATTGGACGTGGATTGCGAGATGTTACTGCGGCTTTTTCGAGCATTGAAAAGCAGTCGGCTGAAGTGGGTTTGGTGATAAACGAGGACAAAATCAAGTTATTTGTTTCAACGAACAAAGAGTCCACTCGTCTGGGACGCTGCGTGAACGTTGACAACTATAATTTTGAAGTGGTAGATGATTTTGTCTACCTTGGCTCCGCCATAAACAAAAATAATAATGTCAGCCTCGAAATCAAAAGACGAGTATTGATCGCAAACCGCTGCTACTATGCGCTAAGCAAGCGATTTATAGACAAAGCGCTCTCTCGAAGAACAAAGATCCAGCTCTACCAGACTCTGATCCTACCTGTCTTGCTCTACAGCGCAGAATCGTGGGTAATGACACAAGCGGATCAATCTATTCTGGGAGTCTTCGAGAGAAAAAAATTCCGCAAAATATTTGGACCCATTTTCGTAAATGGCGAGTACCGTCGTCGAATGAATCATGAGCTGTACAACGACATCGACGTGGTCAAGCGCGTTCAAAGAGACCGAATGCGCTGGCTTGGACACGTTGTACGAATGGACGAAAACGCTCCGGCTCGAAAAGTCTTCGGCAATAAACTCGATGGGCGGCGCAAGAGGGGGCGACCAAAACTTCGATGGATGGACCAGGTGACGGAAATGTTAAGTAAGCTTGGTATGACGAACTATCTACGGAGCGCAAAAGACCGAAGCGCTTGGAATGGTTTTCTACGTGCGGCTACTGATATATGCATTTCTGTTGTTGTTGCCAGTAAAGAAGAAAGCGTTTCGTTCTTTCCTCGCATCAAGCATGCGTCTATTTTTTTGGTTACATTCGTTCTTACGAATGCGCTCACATAAAAAGCATTCTCCAAAGCATCAGGATATCCGACAACACATGGGAACTTATAAAGGAATGAAATAGTTTCAAACAAAAGAAAACTGAAAATCCCAGTCTCAACCAAGAATATCAGCGCAGAGCTAAAAATGTCAAAAAGGCTGCCCGAAAAGACAAAAGGAAATACTTTGAGAATATGGTAACAGATGCCGAGGACGCGGCGGGCGCCGACAATATGTGGCAACTTCACCGGATAATTGGCCGATTAACAGGGCAGAATGCAAACCGAAATCACGCAGTAAAGGATTCAAATGGTAATCTTCTGACCAATCCTACGGACCAAATCAGGAGGTGGACACTGTAGTGAACACTGTAGCACAGAACGAGTTCCTGGGACACACTTCCCCACATTTTGTCCACCACCCATATATCATCGGAAAAACCCACACTAGAAGAAATCGCATCTGCTATTGCAAGGCTTAAGCGCAATAAAGCCCCAGGTGAGGACGGAATACCCCCAGAGCTGCTCCAAAAAGACCTGAAAAACTCAGCAGACATTATCCACCCCCATGTACGCGAAGCCTGGACAAATGAACGGTTCGAGAACACGTGGACCAAAGGAGCGATAATAAAGCTACCGAAAAAGAACGGCCTAACAGACTGCAACAACTGGAGAGGTATCGCCCTTCTCAACACGATGTACAAAGTTGTAGCCACCATAATTAACAAAAGGTTGGTGTCACTAGGGAAAACACTCCGAGACGAATAAGCAGGTTTCCGCTCACATCGTAGCTGTGTAGACCAGGTCAATACACTACGAATAATAATAGAGCAATCGATAAAATGGAGAACACCCCTATTTATGGAATTTGTCGATTTTAAAAAGGCGTTTGACTCACTATGTAGGGCAGCGATATGGACCTCATTAGGAGCGAAAGGTGTACCAACAAAATTAACAAATTTAATGGCCAGTGAGGAATTTGAGACCAACACCGGTGTTAAACAAGGTTGCCCTTTATCGCCTATTCTGTTTGACGTTGTACTAGACGAAATTATGAAAAAACTAAGTCAGAAAAAAGAGGAATAGTGTGGGATTTTCATCGCCACCTTGAAGACTTGGACTTCGCTGACGATATTTGCCTTTTGTCTCATAAACAATCTGACATGCTGGACAAATTGAACGAGTTAGTAAAACTGGCAAAGAAAGTGGGACTGCGAAGCGAAATTAAACTTGACGATCAACCCATCCAATATGTCGACTCATTTTGCTACCTTGGTTGCATAATGTCAGCAGATGGAGGAATAGATAAAGATGTTTCGAATAGACTTAGCAAAGCTAGGTCAGCATTTGGGCGCTTGAACAAAATATGGAGATCTTCCCAAATAACACAAAATACCAAAATTAGAATATTCCTTCGCATAATATGCCGCGAGTTCTGGCCGAACACAATTTGAAATGTGGACCTATGTAGTAAGACAAACGAGGAAAGCATAAGATGCCAAATAACAAGAAGGAGGTGGAGATAGATAGGGCATAAAAAAACTTAGTTTCCCTTTGCACCCCATGAATGAGGTATGGGATAGCTTCTTGCGTTGTTGTGAATTAACACGCTTTCTATTTTTAGATTCACAACTAACGGCACCTACTTGTTTATCGACGTATGCGAATGTCACTGTTTGAGAAGCTCTTACCAGACACGCCGATTGACTCGACACTTAATACTGCGAAGTTGCTGTCAACAACATTCGAGGGGAGCCGACAATGAAAAAAACAATTTTTTTCTTAAGATGACTGGAGCCAGGTTTGAACCTGTGATCTCCTGCATGGTAGTCGCATGTTCTAACCAATATGCCACGGCCGGTCCCGATGGATAGGGCATACTCTACGAAAACCAGTGGAAAGCATCATAAGAACGGCACTGGAATGGAACCCTCAAGGAAGCTGACGGCCTGGGCGACCATAAAACCCTTGGCGTAGGATATTATTATATGAATTAAGACAACAAGACCTCACTTTCGATGAAATTAAAACTATGTGTAGCAATAGAAGTAATTGGAATAACCTTGTAGAAGCCCTTTAGATATGGATAGAGAAATTATCAGGAGGAGGATGAGGTTTCTAGTGGAAGCACTACACACGAAATGCGACAACATTCGACGGTCAGAAGATATTTTACCTACCTGCTTCAACTTATTATACCATCACCCTTAGGGATGAGGGTATATATCATTTGATACGACCCAAAAGTGTAACACATAGAAGGAATGACTTTAGACCACAGGTTTCTTTGAACCAAATTCGATTCATGACTTTTTAAGTCGTTTCAGCCATGTCCGTCTGTCTGTCTGTCTGTCTATCTGTCTGTCTGCTGTCCGGCTGGTTGGCACGATAACTTTCGAAAGACGCAACCAAATGTTTTGAAATTTTGCACGAGTTAATATTTCCCCAAAACTACTTACGGTATTGAAAATGGGCTACATGGCCACGCCCCTTCTGGTACCTTCCATTTAAATGTACAATTCCGCCCGCTTTAGAAATCGAGTAATAATATCAATACATCGAACTCAATCATACCCAAATTCTATATTTAGTAATGCAATAACAGGATAAAGTTTTGGAAAAAAAAAATGTAAAGTCTAGCCACGCCCCTTCAGGTACCTCCCATACAAATGTCCTTTCCGCCCACTTTAGATAGGGAGTAATAATATCAATAAATCCAACGAGATCGTACCCAAATTCTTTATTTAGTAATGCTATAGCAGGATACAGTTTTTGGAGAAAAAATTGGAAGTCTAGCCACGCCCCATCTGATACCTCCAATACACATCTGGTACCGCCCACTAGAAATCGATTAATATTATTAATATACCTAATGCGATCGTGCCCAAATTCTGTTTTTAGTAAAGTTCTGGCAGGATAAAGTTTTAGAGAAAAAATCTAGAAGTCTGGACACGCCCCTTCTGGTACCTCCCATACAAATGTATCACCCCGCCCACTTTAGAAATGGAGTAATAATATCAATAGACTCGACACGATCGTGCCAAATTCTGTATTTTGTTAAGTTATAACAGAATAAAGTTTTGGAGAAAAAATCTGGAAGTCTAGACACGCCCCTTCTGGTACCTCCCATACAAATGTACCTTTCCGCCCACTTTAGAGATGGAGTAATAATATCAATACACGCAACGCAATCGTGCCCAAATTCTGCATTTTGTTAAGTTATAACAGAGTAAAGTTTAGGGGAAAAAATCTGGAAGTCTTGACACGCCCATCCTGGTACCTCCCATACAAATGTCCTTTCCGCCCACTTTAGATAGGGAGTAATAATATCAATAAATCCAACGAGATCGTACCCAAATTCTTTATTTAGTAATGCTATAGCAGGATACAGTTTTTGGAGAAAAATTCTGGAAGTCTAGACACGCCCCTTCTGGTACCTCCCATACAAATGTACCACTCCGCCCACTTTAGAAATGGAGTAATAATATCAATATAATCTATATTTTTTTGTTTTACTGAGGGTGATGGTTTATGTAAGTCGGGTTGCCCGACTGAAACTTTCTAACTGGTTTGTGTGTCATTATTTTAATTTGTTTTCCTTTGAAATTTTTGCTGAACTACTTTTTAGATTTTTTTTATGTGCATCCCTTTTTCTTTTTTTTTCTTAATTTGTTATTTTTTTATTTATAGTTTTCGTTACATACTTTTTATATTTCATTTTTTTAAAGATTTTTTGTGTCATTATTTTTTTATATTTTTCTTGGAAATTTTAGTTTAACTATTTTTTTGAATTTTTTTATGCATTTCCCTTTTTCATTTGATTAACTTGAATTTTTTTTATATCTTATGTTTTATTGTTATTACTAAGAACATAAGGTTATTATATTATAAATTTTTTTCAAAGCTTTTTAATTTGTTCTATGCTTGTTTTTCATTTTTCTTCTTAAATTTTTTTTTTTTGGATATAATTTTTTTTCGGTTTTTTTTTTAAATTTGTTTATTTCATAGATTTTTTTATTTGTTGTTTTTTTTTTAAATTTTATGTAACATACATATATATTGTTTTTTTTAGTAATATATTTTTTTCCTTGGATTTTTGTATTTTATTTTTTAAGTTTTGTATTTTATGATTTTTTTTTGCAATTTCTTAGTTTTTTTTAAATATTGTATCTTTAATTTTTTCTCTAACTTTAATTTTTTTTCTATTTTATTTTTGATTCTATAGATTTTTTATTTGTTGATTCCTTAATTTTTTATGTTTTATATATATACATATATATTTTTTTGTTTGATAATATATTATTTTTTTTGGAATTTTTGAATTTTATTTGTTAAGTTTTATGTTTTATATATTATTATTGGCTTCTACAGCTGACTACTCTGAATATATATTGAAAAAGTCGGAAATCTTGCCTAGTTATATTAGTCATTGTTTATAGAATAGTGCAATTATTAGCTGATAGGTGGCGCACGAGTTATTAGGCACAACGATGCATGTTACTCGAATTCAGCTTTGAATTGTAGCTCTGTTTGGGTCCTCTGAAAACAAACAACTCTTTGTTTTAGCTCTCTCTAGTCTCCCTCTCAGTTCTCTTTCAATACTAACACAATCAACATCATATACGGTGTAATATTCGGTAATGCTGCTGCAAGCCGTATTTTTAAATTCTTCGGTTATTATTACATTCGGTTGGATACCTACTTTGTTATTGTTAGCCTATATAAGCTAATCTCCAGCATATAAACGGATTTAGTGTCTCTTTGCAAAATGGCTTGCAGAATATTCTCTATTGTTTTTCAAACCTTGGTATTAAGCGCCGTTGTGGTTTTGTGTCAAGATGATGGTTTAACCGTTGAATTGGATTCATTCGTCGTATCCAAAGAATACAATACCGATTACATCGATTGGAATACATTGCAAATGAAAAAAGTGGGACGCAATCAGTTTGTGATCAGTGGAACATTTATAACAAATTTAAATTTGGCCAATGAACAAACGGTAAGATGGCTTTACACCTCCTTTTACATTGACGGTATTTTTTAAATCAATTGTCTTTTTAATTATTTAAGTTAAATATACAAATTTATATCTACGAAGCAGACCTCAAAAAGAGAGGTCCTTTGTTGTTCGTTTATGATAAGAAAATATGTAAATTTATAGCCGAAGATGAAGATATCTATCCGGATCTGAAGGCAGCTTCAACTTTGCCCGACAGGGATGTGTGTCCAATGCCAAAAGTAAGTTATAATAAATTATTGTGAAATAAAAATTTGTCGTTGCTTAGCTAAACATTTACATTCCATATGAAAATAGGAGAAGACCTGAATATTTTCTATTGATTTATTTCCTTTCAGGGTGAATATACCATCAAGGACTATGAAATTAAGGCAGATTTCTTACCCGATGATACACCAAAAGGCGAATATCTAATTGTGTCCACAGTGAAAGATGGTACCAAGGCTGTAGCTGGTCTAGAAACTTATGTCAATATATCGTAACAATTTTTCAATTATTAAAATGATGAATTTTAAAAAAAAAACCAAATGATTTAAGTTCATATAGGAAAACTATCAGAAAATGTCTGTTGCAGATCCCTCTATCCACGTAAAATATATTTGTCTGTTTGAATTGCTTAGCATTCCAAACTGTTTATCAGAAAGCTAAGCAGTTACATCGAAACCTTTTAAGTATAATTTTTAAAATAGTTTATTTATGATGTGATAGGTGGCGTCACCTAACTCATACTCTACATACAGAATTGCTTTTTTAATAAATAGTAGCGGGTAGAAATTATATGCGGTTACGGGCTGTAATAAAAATATGTATATTGACTATGCTTTCAGTATAACTGATCTTTAGACCTCAAAATAGGCTGTCATTCTGGCTTCAGAATATAATATAACTGAGGTCAAACAAAAATTTATTATGAAAACACGAAGAAAACGAAAAACAAGAACCCCCCCCAAATGTTGACGACCCCCGAAAACGATATAAGGACCATGATTTAAGGATATGTACCTGGAATGTCCGAACTCTATACAGAGATGGTGCCTCTATCCAACTGGCGGATGTCCTCGACAAATACAAGGCTGACATCACCGCCATACAGGAAATGAGATGGACGGGACAGGGATGCACACGACGGAAGAACTGTGACATCTTTTACAGCTGCCATGCAGAAAGACACGAATTTGGATGTGGTTTCATAGTCGGCAAGAGACTTCGACACCTGGTCTCGCGGTTTAACCCTGTAAATGACCGTATAGCCACCATTCGCATCCGGGCGAAATATTTTAACATTACGCTGATTTGTGTACACGCCCCGACGGAAGACAAAGACGATGACATCAAAGATGCATTCTATGAGCGCCTGGAGGATATATATGACCGCTGCCCTGCACATGACATTAAAATTGTTCTGGGAGATTTTAATGCTAAAATAGGAAGGGAAGTTGCTCTTGGTTCAGCAGTCGGAAAATTCAGTCTACACAACAACACCTCCGATAACGGATTCAGACTGGTAAGTTTCGCGTCGGCAAGAAACATGGTTGTGAGCGGAACCAGATTCCCGCATAAAGATATCCACAAGGCAACCTGCATATCTCCCGATCAAAATACAAGAAATCAGATTGATCACGTGGTAATTGATGGAAGGCATGTCTCAAGCGTTATGGACGTGCGTGTGATGCGCGGTGGAAATATCGACTCGGATCACCACCTAGTTGCAGCCAAGGTACGCACACGATTAAGTAGAGCTAAAAACACTCTTAATCAAACACAAAGGAAGCTAGACATCACAAAGCTGCAGACCACTGAGATAGCCAATGCCTACTCCAACCAACTCTCTCAATTACTCCGAACAAATTCCCCTAGTTCTGATGTTCCCGACATGCAGTGGCAGCATATTGCGAATACTATGACCACTGCCGCAACAACTGTACTGGGATATGAAAAACCACGCTCAGACAAGCCCTGGTACGATGACGAATGTCGCGAAATGTCTGAGGAAATGGATGCTGCATACAAGGCAAAACTGCAGCCAATGGCGACGCGTGCGGTGACGGAGCGTTATAAAGAGAAAAGGAGGGAGATGAAACGCCTGTTCAGACGGAAAAAGCGTCTGTGGAAGAAAAGAGAGAGCCAGGATATCGAAAACTACAGGGGTAGAGGTGAGGCCCGAAAGTTCTACCAAAAGGTAAAAATTAAAGGTTTTGGAACAGGGATCCCCACCTGTAAGGACAGAGACGGAAATCTGGTCACGGACACTCAGAGTGTGCTGCAAATATGGAGGGAACACTTTCAATCTCTTCTCGTTCCCGAAGGCAGCATAAGTGGCGGAATCGCACCAATCATCGACGATGGAGTAGATTGTCCACCACCGAGCCAAAACGAGATCAGCACGGCAATTGCCCGGCTTAAAAATAATAAAGCTGCGGGAGCCGATGGACTGCCGGCAGAGCAGTCCATTTAAAGCCGGCGGCGATGACCTGGTAACATGCATGCACCAGCTCATAAACACGATTTGGCTCAGGGAATGCATGCCCGATGATTGGAATCTGAGTGTCCTATGTCCCGTGCTTAGTATGTGTACCAACTATCGCGGGATTAGCCTTTTACCCATCGCATACAAGGTCCTGTCTAGTGTGTTATGTGAAAGACTAAAGCCCCTCCTGGCGAACCTGATTGGACCTTATCAGTGTGATGCAGATGCAGACTCTGCGGGATGACACTGACTGACACGAAATCTTCAGTGAAAATTGGCAAAAATCTGTCAGAGCCATTTTCTACCAAGCGAGGCTTTAGACAAGGCGATAGTCTGTCCTGCGATCTCTTTAACATCGTAATGGAGATGATCATGCGGAAAGCAGCAGTAAACAGGAATGGCACCATATTTAACAAAAGCCACATGTTGCTCGCGTATGCTGATGATATCGATATTATTGGACGTGGATTGCGAGATGTTACTGCGGCTTTTTCGAGCATTGAAAAGCAGTCGGCTGAAGTGGGTCTGGTGATAAACGAGGACAAAACCAAGTTATTTGTTTCAACGAACAAAGAGTCCACTCGTCTGGGACGCTGCGTGAACGTTGACAACTATAATTTTGAAGTGGTAGATGATTTTGTCTACCTTGGCTCCGCCATAAACAAAAATAATAATGTCAGCCTCGAAATCAAAAAACGAGTATTGATCGCAAACCGCTGCTACTAAGCGCTAAGCAAGCGATTTAACGACAAAGCGCTCTCTCGAAAAACAAAGATCCAGCTCTACCAGACTCTTATCCTACCTGTCTTGCTCTACAGCGCAGAATCGTGTGTAACGACACAAGCTGATCAATCTATTCTGGGAGTCTTCGAGAGAAAAATACTCCGCAAAATATTTGGACCCATCATCGTGAACGGCGAGTACCGTCGTCGAATGAATCATGAGCTGTACAACGACATCGACGTGGTCAAGCGCGTTCAAATAGACCGAATGCGCTGGCTTGGACACGTTGTACGAATGGACGAAAACGCTCCGGCTCGAAAAGTCTTCGGCAATAAACTCGATGGGCGGCGCAGGAGGGGGCGACCAAAACTCCGATGGATAGACCAGGTGACGGAAATGTTAAGTAAGCATGGTATGACGAACTATCTACGGAGCGCAAAAGACCGAAGCGCTTGGAATGGTTTTCTACGTGCGGCTACTGATAGATGAATTTCTGTTGTTGCTGCCAGTAAAGAAGAAGAAGAGACTGAGGTCTCACCTATACTGAGGCTTTGATTAAGTCGTCAATATAACTGAGACACTGTTTTTAATTTAGCCCCCTGGACTTATAGTATAGCTAAGACCCTGATCTCAGTATAGCTTTGGCCTCAGTATAGGTGAGACCCTGGCCTCAATAGGTGAGATTTTGATCTTCTCGTCTCAGTATATCGAAGACTCTGGCTTTCTACACTCTGGCTTCAGCATAGCTATGAATCTGAGATTCTCGTCCCAGTACTGATGGTTTTAGCATAGAAAAGTCTAGTCTCAGTACAGCTACTCTAGTCTCAGTACAGCTGAATCTCTGGCGTCAGCATAGCTGCTTAGTAAATGTGAGTTCTTGGCTTTTGTAGAGTCTGACTGTGGATTCAACATAGCTAAGTCTCTGATATTCAAGTCTCGGTATTTCTGAGGCATCCTCAGTATAGCTGAGTCTCTGGGCTCAGTTTAGCTAAGACTCTGGCCTCATTATAGGTTAAGCTCTGGGCTCACTAAAGCTAAGACTCAGTATATCTAAGACCCTGACCTTAATATATCCAAGACTTTGTCTCAGTATAGCTGAGACTCTAATCTCAGTATAGCTGAAACTTAGATCTCAGTATAGGTGTAACTCTTACTTCAGTGTAACTACGACTCTGGCCTCGGTTTAGCTTAAACTCTGGTCTACTTAAAGCTAAGACTCAGTATATCTAAAACTCTGGATTCAGTATATCTAAGACTTTGCCTCAGTATAGCTGACACTCTGATCTCAGTATAGCTGTAACTTTGACTCCAGCGTAACTAAGACTCTGGCCTCGGTATCTAAGACTTAGCCTTAGTATAGCTGAAACTCTGGATTCAGCATAGCTAAGACAATGATATTCAAGTATCTGTATTTATTAGACTCTGTCCTCAGTATATCAAAGATTTAGCCTTAGTATAGCTCAGTCTCTGTCCTCAGTATAGTTGAGACTCAGGCCTCAGTATAGCTGAGACTCCAATCTCAGTATAGCCGTATAGCTGTAACTCTGACTCCAGCGTAACCAGGACTCTGGCTTCGGGCATCTAAGACTTAGCCTCAGTATAGCTGAAACTCTGGATTTAGCATAGCTAAGGCAATAATTAATATTCAAGTCTTAGTATTTCTATGACTCTGCCCTCAGTATATCAAAGATTTAGTCTTAGTATAGTTCAGTCTCTGTCCTCAGTATAGTTGAGACTCAGGCCTCAGCATAGCCGAGACTATGACCTCAGTACGGCTGAAACTCTGGATTGAGCATAGCTAAGACTTTGATATTCAAGTCTAAGTATTTCTAAGACTCTGGCCTCAGTATATCTAAGACTTAGCCTTAGTATAGTTCAGTCTCTGCCCTCAGTATAGTTGAGAATCTGACCTCAGTATAGCTGAGTCTCTGATATCAGTATAGCTGACACTCTAACCTCAGTATAGCTGAGACCCTGACCTCAGCATACCTGAAACTTTGGCCTCAGTATAGCTGAGACCCTGGGCTCAGTGTAGCTGAGACTCTGATCTGTAGCTGTAATTCTGGCTCCACTATAACTGAGACTCTAGTCTCAGTATTTGTGAGACCCTAGGGTTAGTAAAGCTGGTCTTTGGCATTAGCATAGCTAAGACACTGATATTGTAGTCTCTGTATATCTAAGACTCTGACCGTAGCATATCTAAGACTTAGCCTCAGTGTACGTTAGGCTCTAATCTCAGTATAGCTGAGACTCTGGCCACAGTATAGGTGAAAATATGGCCTTAGTATAGGTAAGACCCTGGGCTCAGTAAAATTGGCCTTTGGCCTCAGCATAGCTTAGAATCTGATATTCCAGTCTCTGTATATCTAAGATTCTGATATCAGCATATCTAAAACTCAGCCTCAGTTTACCTAGGTCTCTAATCTTATTATTGCTGAGACTGTGATCTCGGTATAGCTGAGACTCTGATCTTAGTATAGCTGATATTTTAGCTCCAGTATAGCTGAGACTTTGGCTCCAGTATAGCTGACACTCTAGCCTCAGTTTAGGTGAGACCCTGGGCTCAGTTTAGCTGAGACTCTGATATGTAGATGTAACTCTGGCCTCAGTATATGTGAGACCCTAGGCTAGGTAAAGCTGGTGTTTGGCATCAGCATAGTTAATACACTGATATTCTAGTCTTTGTACATCTAAGACTCTGAACTCAGCATACCTAAGACTTAGCCTCAGTGTACCTATGGCTTTGATCTCAGTATAGCTGGGACTCTGACCTCAGTATAGCTGTAACTCTGCCCCCAGTATAGCTGAAACTCTGGTCTCAGTATAGGTTAAAATATGACCTCAGTATAGGTGAGACCCTGGGCTCAGTAAATCTGGACTTTGGGCTCAGAATAGCTAAGACTCTGATATTCCAGTCTCTGTATATCAAAGACTCTGATATCGGCATATCTAAGACTCAGCCTAAGTGTACCTGAGACTCTGATCTCAGTATAGCTGAGACTCTGATCTCGGTATAGCTGAGACTCTGATCTTAGTATAGCTGATAATTTAGCTCCAGTATAGCTGACACTCTAGCCTCAGTTTAGGTGAGACCCTGGGCTCAGTTTAGCTGACACTCTGATATGTAGATGTAACTCTGGAACCAGTATAACTGAGACTCTGGCCTCAGTATATGTGAGACCCTAGGCTAGGTAAAACTGGTGTTTGGCATCAGCATAGTTAATACACTGATATTCTAGTCTCTGTACATCTAAGACTCTAAACCTAAGATATAGCCTCAGTGTACCTATGGCTTTGATCTCAGTATAGCTGGGACTCCGACCTCAGTATAGCTGTAACTCTGCCCCCAGTATAGCTAAAACTCTGGCCTCAGTATAGGTGAAAATATGGCCTCAGTATAGGTGACACCCTGGGCTCAGTAAATCTGTACTTTGGCCTCAGGATAGCTAAGACTGTGATATTCCAGACTCTGATATTCCAGACTCTGTATATCTAAGACTCTGGTATCAGCATACCTAAAACTCAGCCTCAGTTTACCTACGTCTCTAAACTCATTATAGCTGAGACTGTGATCATAGTATAGCTGAGACTTTGATCTCAATAAAGCTGAGACTTTGGCTTTAGTATAGCTCAGACTTTGTTCTCAATATAGCTGATGCTTTGATCTCAATATAGCTGAGACTCTGATCTCAGTATAGCTAAGATTTTAGCTGCAGTATAGCTGAGACTTTAGCTCCCTGGCGTTGGTAGAGCTTGACAATGGCCTCAGCATAGCTAAGACTATGACATTCTAATCTGGGTATATCTAAGACTCTGGCCTCAGTATATCTAGGATTTGGCCTCAGTAAAGCTGAGACTCTGGCACCATTATAGCTGAAACTCCGACCTCAGTATATCTTAGATCCTGGCCTCATTACATCTGAGCCTCTGATGTTGTAGTTAGTTGACAATTCGGCCTTTTAGTAGCTGAAACTTTGGTCCTAGTATAGCTGAGAATCAGGCATCGATTTAGGGGATACTCTAGTCTCAATGTGACGAAGATTCTGGTGTACATTTATCACAGACAGTTGGGAAGACCTGTGGTTCAACTTAGACTTTAGTATTACATTTTTAGAATTTAGTATTTTCGTATTTCCTCTTGTGATACCATGAGGGCCCCCCCAACTTTGTCCTTAAGATTTCAATTAAAATTTATGACCATTTGGCATTTTGTAAACGTGTCACAATCAGCAGGCGTTGAAATGTGCAATCAAAAGTGCGAATGCCTCAAAACAATTGAAAAAATACAAACCTCCCCCAATTTTAAGTTGGTGACACGAGAAATCAAAACTGTCCATCTCACACCAAGACTTAGTCATCTCTTACCGGTAGCAAAAACCCCCAATACCGTCAATACGTACAACCCCACAAAAATTTAATGGTTATGGCAAATATATTGCATCAGTTTATTGTTATGGCTATAAAAAAGATAATTATGCACATTGCAAATGATTTTTCAATTACAATTACGATTATCATTATAACGAAAGGATAACAACAAAACGATGATGATGACGATGATCAGGACTACACATGTAATGACACCCCTCTCATCGAACTTTATGCAGCTTTATAGCCAGAAAGGGTTAACGACAAAATGTGCATTCCAAAAAGGGGTGGGGAGGGGGTGTAAATGCAAGGTAAAAGGGTAGTTAAACTCCAACAGCTTAAACTCATACTCACCTAAAAGTAGGCTAGCTTACATGTGTGATACAGTGTAAATGTTTATGTCATTTGACAGAGAAGTGACAAGAGAGAGGCAGTGTGAGGGTGTTAAAGCATGTTTGGCATTAATGTTGTTGCATACTGTGATATGAGAATGATTAAGGGGAGAGGAGATTCTCAACATATGTGTGATTCTGTTAATTAAGTGTTACTGCAAAGGTTTGCATACTTCGAGGGGCATTCATGGTGGTGGTGTTGGTGGGGATGGGGCATTGTATTGAAACGATTTTCACGTATCAATGACAATGCGTTTAATCTGAAACAAAAATTTAATGAGCAGGAACCCATTTAAAATATGATAAATTGATGATTAACGTGTGTGGTGTGAAGTGTGGACGACAAAAAGATGATATAACTGCAATTACCAGAGGTGTTGGACCATGAAATATGAGAGCAATTGAGTGTCAGCACTTAAAATTTACAATTGAGAAGTATTGCTTTTGTTGTTGGTAACCTCTAGGCAAAAATAAAAAAAATGGAATGAAAAAAAATTTTTAACAAACGAAAATACTGTTCATAGAGAACATTTTTGACAATGGAAAAAGTGCTGTTTGTGTTTCGTAATATTAACATCGGTATACTAGTGCCACCTATAGAGCATTAATTTACTATAATTACTAAAGTCGTGATTTTTATTAAGAAATGTGTTTGTAAATTTAAACATCTGTATACTATTACTAATGTCATGTAAATTTCAGGTAAATCCGAAAGCATAAGAACATCACCATTCTTTTTACAATTTCTATCAAATATTTTAAATTTCTGGGTTTTATTAATATTAATCCTTTTATGTGCAAATGAAGATAAGCAAACAAAAAAGAAGATAAGTAAAAAAATAATACTAATTTTTTTATTATTAGCCTTTAAAACAACTTAACAACATATATATTTATAACTTAGTGTCTAAGTCAGATGCCGAAATGATTAGATTACCGTCTCCAGTCAGTCCTACCAAGCAGCATCAGTGATTCCTCCACGTGGTTCTTCCAATGTAGTCGCGGTCTCCTTCTTTTGCGCCGTCCTTCGAGGTCTTGATAGAATATCTTTCGCGCTGGAGTTTCTTCATCCATTCTCACGACATGGCCTAGCCAGCGTAATCGTTGCACTTTGATTCGATTAACAACATCAATGTCGTGGTATAACTCGTACAGCTCATGGTTCATCCGAATCCTAAACTCGCCGTTTACGCAAATGGGTCCATATATTTTGCGGCGTATTTTTCTCTCAAACACCGCCAGATGAGCTGCATCTACTTGTGTAAGCACCAAAGATTCGGAGGCGTACAACAGGACCGGTAAAATTAGTACCTGGTACAGCTGGACTTTGGTAGTTCGAGATAGGGTGGTGTTTATGAAGTGCTCGCGTAGTCCAAAGAAACACCTGTTGGCAAGCACTATTCTCCGTTTTATTTCGAGGCTGACACTGTTGTTTTTGTTCATGGCGGATCCAAGGTAGATAAATTCATCCACTACCTCAAAGCAATAGTTTTCAACGTTCACGCTGCGTCCCCAACGGGACGTCCCCAACGGGACCAATGAGAAAACAGCTGTTAGCTCTCGCATCGTTCGAGCGATAATGTCGATATCATCGGCATATGCGAGCAGCATGGGGCTCTTATTAAATATAGTGCCAGACATGTTAACCGCTGCTTTCCTTAACACCTTCTCCATCACTAAGTTGAACAGCATACATGAAAAACCGTCACCCTGTTATCTCGTCATATCGAATGGTACAGATAGATCCTTGCCAATCCGAACAGAGGATTTGGTATTCGTAAGGGTACACCGGCAGAGACGAATTATCTTCGCAGGAATACCGAACTCAGACATGGCTTCGTATAGTCGATGCCTGATGGGACTATCGAAGGCAGCTTTGTAATCGACAAAGAGATGGTAAGTGTCGATTTGCTTCTAATGGGTTTTCTCCAGAATCTGCCGTAGTATAAATATCTGATCCGTCGTGGATTTGCCTGGTCTAAAGCCGCACTGATAAGGTCCAATCAGGTTTTCCACAATTGGCTTTAGACGTTCACACAGTATGCTAGACAGGACCTTATACGCAATCGGTAAGAGTCTAATTCCACGGTAGTTTTTACACTCACTACGGTCACCTTTTTGGACATAGCACACTGAGATTCCAATCCTCTGGCATGCTCTCCTGAAGCCAAATATTCTCTATAGGCTGTTGCATGCTTAAAACAAGCTCATCTCCACCCATCTTAAACAACTCAGCTGGAAGGCCATCAGCCCCAGCGGCCTTGTTGTTCTTTAGGCGGGATATGGCAGTTGTTATCTCAGCTTGGTTTGGAGGTGGACTCTCGATGTTATCATATCGGATTGGTACACAGTCTTCATCAGCCGAGTTTTCAGACATCAATAGGCTGCAGAAGTGATCTTTATATATTCTCAGTACGCTCTCGGTGTCAGTAACGAGATGGCCATCCTTGTATTTACAGAAGAGAAGACCTGTTCCATGTACCTTACCATTTATCTTTGGTAGCATTTTCGGGCTTCACCTCTGTTTCTGTAATCTTCAATACACACATTATTCCGCTCCTTTAGCTCTCGTTTTTTTCGCCTAAAGAGTCGAGTCGCCTCCCGACATTCCTCCCTGTACTTTTCATGCAGCTCGCCTTGCCATTGGCTGGAGTTTGACCCCGTATGCAGCATCTTGTTCCCGGGTGGCATCGCGGCATTCGTCATCGTACCAGGCATTATCGTTAAAGGGCTTCACATACCCCAGTACGGAGCGCGCAGTCCTTTCCATCGAGTGGGCAATGTGTTGCCATTGCGCGCTGGTATTTTCGGGAGTTGGAGCATCAAGAAGTAGTCGAGTGAGTTGGTCAGAATAGGCATTGGCTATCTCCGCGGTCTGCAGTTTAGCGATGTCCAGCTTTCTCTGTGCCTGGTTACGCAGGGTTTTCGTCCAGCTTAGCCTAGTACGCACCTTAACTGCAGTGAGGTGATGATCCGAGTTGATGTTCGCAGCTCTGATCACTCGCACGTCTAAGACACTTGACGCGTGCCTGCCATCGATTACCACGTGATCAATTTGGTTTCTCGTTACCTGATCGGGAGATATCCACGTTGCTTTGTGAATGTTTTTGTGGTCAAATCGTGTGCTGCTAATTACCATGTTCTTTGCTGCAGAGAAATCAATCAGTCTGATTCCGTTTGGCGATGTGTGCAGACTAAATTTTCCGACTGTTGGGCTAAAGACATTCTCCCGGCCTATTTTGGCATTAAAATCTCCCAGCACGATTTTAACATCATGGCCCGGGCTGCGGTCATATGTTTCTTCAAGTTGGGCGTAGAATTCGTCTTTGACCTCGTCACTTTTCTCCTCCGTCGAAGCATGAGCACATATCAGCGTGATATAGAAAAATTTTGCCTTAACTCTTATGGTGGCGCTTCGTTCACTGACAGAGAAAACCTAGAGACCAAGTGTTGTAGTCTCTTGCCGACCACAAATCCACAACCAAACTCATGCTTATCCGCGTGGCAGCTGTAGTACACGTCACACATCCTCATCCGCGAGCATCCATATCAAGTCCACCGGATTTCCTGTATAGCAGTAATGTCAGCCTTATACTCTTCGAGGACATCTGCCAGTTGAATATAGGCACCTGGTCGAGTGTTCTCAAATCATTGTCCTTAAAGTGTTTGCGGTGGTCGTCAACATTTTGGGGGGTTCTTTTTCTCTTATTTATCATTTTATTCACTGGCATTATACTGGTGGCTGGTGGTAAGCCCAGCCCACCAGGTTCTGCATTTTATTCCTACTGCCAGGCAACATTTCAGCCGCTCTTTCTGAGGCAGACGCTAACCAGGATGCCGCCCAATATGGAACAGACGCTATGGATATTCGCAATTTAGTTTTCGGAAGATGTGGGTTGCTAACCCTGGTCTCCTAGATTGGTAATACGGCTGCTATCTGCACGTCCAATCCCTCGATGTAACCATGCTTCAGCGGTTTACAAATTTTACATTGATAAAATGGTGTTATTGTTTTTCTAAAAATAAAATATTTTTTTTTTTATTTTAACTGTCCAATCCATATAAAGTTCACATTTTTATTGCCTTAGGATAGCTGAGACTCTTATGTAATATAGCTGAGGCTCGGGTCTTAATATAGCTAGGAGAGTGTGATGCAAGGTTTAACTTGGTAGACCCAGGGTGATCCTTGCACTTCAAGTCTACTCACAGAGCTCCGTATTCGTGGTACTACTGCGGACGGAGTACCTCCACGTGGTGACACCTGAAAACGTGCATTTGACATCCGTCAGAGCACGGCTAAGTGTAAGGG
Organism: Muscina levida; assembly: GCA_964034835.1. Lineage (NCBI taxonomy): Eukaryota > Metazoa > Arthropoda > Insecta > Diptera > Muscidae > Muscina > Muscina levida. The sequence goes on from OZ035882.1 coordinate 141,497,970, forward strand.
GAAAAACATAAACCCCAGGCAAGTAGGCTTAGAGTGAGCGATACCCCTTGATCACTGTATAGACCAGGTGTCTCTATTCAAACTGACAGAAGTCCACGAAGAATACAAGGCTGACATAACCGCTTTACAGGAAATCTGTTTACTAAAGTTTTGTCAGATAACTCGGGCGCCATCTATCAGTTACTTACTGTACTTACCCGAGAAACAAAAGCTGATATGTGTCAAATAATTATTCTATAATTTATATAACAAATTAATATAAAATATAGGATTCTATACCCTACAAACAGACACAATTTTCTGAGCTGGAATTTAAATATTATTTTATGTTGAATTGAAATTGTTAATATTAGTCGATGTAGTAAATCAAGCTTAGTCGATTTTATAAGCTTTACATACGATAAATTAATATTTTTATAATTTTTATATTGTTTTTTTTTTTTTAAGGAGATTGCCTCAAGTGCGGATTCTCTTAGATCAGAGTTTCAACAATTTTCTGATCGCATCGGCTCTCTTGAAGCACAGTGTTCCGAGATAAATGTTTTGCGTGGTGAAATTAAAACTTTACAAAACAAAGTGAAAGATATGGAGTCTAATGTTCGCAGGCAGGATAATGCAGAGTCTTAAGAACAAAATGGATAACTTTCGATTCATTTTTAGTGACTCGAATATTGACATTATTTGTGTATCGGAGATATGGTTTCATCCTGATTTTTAGAACACAACATTCGATTTAAATGGGTACCATCTTTACAGAGTAGATAGAGCAAGCCGGGCGGGCGGAGTTGCAATCTTCGTGAAAAATGGTATATCTGCTAAATTTGTACTTACATCTGGTCCTGGCGATAGTATGGAATATTTGTTCATCGAATTAAAGTTCAATGGAAACCTTAGTGAAAAGTTAGTAAAAGTAGTGTTGAGCATGTTTACATCAACCTGGCAATTATTATTATGTTGCTTTCCAATGCCAATTTCGCGGATTGTTTTCCATTTTAGTTTGGAGTCCAATGCAAGTAAGAATTTACTTGAAAAGTATTCGGTTTTAGCTTGTTTAATTTTTCTGTTAACGTCTTTTCTGGCAGCACAATACTCATCTCGCAGTTCAGGTGTTTTAAAACGCTTCCATCTTGAATATGCTATATCTCTTTTTATAATTGCAAGCTTGATCGTGGCCGAAAAGCACGGTCTAGCCTTAACCGTAATTACTCGCGTTTTAAAAGGAACGGCAGCATCAAAAATATTAAAGATATTGTCTTGAAGAAAACAAAGCTTTTCGTCTACTGATGAAATGTAGTATATGCTATCCCAGTCAGTATCGTAAATTCTTTGTTCTAATAAATTATAATTAATATTCTTAAAATCTCTATATGAGTACGTGTTTTCAGAACAATGTGTTTGGAAATTATACGTAAGAAAAATTAAGTCATGGTTAGAAAAGCATGGTGCAGAAATTTGGTCATACAAAAGTATGCTTGAGGAGTTAGAAACAAAGAAAAGATCTAGCAAAGTATTATTACTGCGCGAGTAGTGTGTGGGTGTTGTGCAATTGGTTGAGAAAAGGCCCAGAGACGACATGTTTTCTGTAAGAAAATGTTCCGAAAGGATGTTAGAGTTAAAATCACCAGCAATAATCACATCGTTGTATTCCGACCCAATAGGAGAACAAATTATGACCATTTTCTAGAAAAACTTTAGAATATCACGCTTATTTACAGTGACATTATAATTTGTGGTGATTTTAACAATAATTTACTCCAAGATAATTCATTAGCTCTAGAGATGCAATCGCTCGGGTTGAGACTGGTGAATAATTCAAATCCTACGCATTTCTCTAATACAACTAATACGCTAAGCTGAGCAGTTCACATAAAATTCTTCTCTATAACCAGCTTTCCGCTTCTATGTTTTCAAAACACGATCTTCTCTTTCTTACTTATAACATCGTGGTGCAGCCTACTTCAAATGTTTTGACTTTTCGTGATTTCAAAAGGATAAATTACTCTGTTTTACATGATGTTGCCACGTTAATCGACTGGAACGAAATTTTTTACATGATTGATGTAGATGAACAACTTAAATTTTTAGTGCATCATATTACACATTTGTACGATAAGTACGTTCCGTTAAAAACTCGCCCTAATTTTGAAACTCATGACCCGTGGTTTGATAACGAGGTAAAACAATTGATGGCGCTGAGAGATTCAGTTTACGCCCGATGGAAAAGATTCAAAATCTCGGAACTACATGACGAGTACAAACACTTAAGGAACAGGGTAAACAGCCTTATTAGATTAAAAAAAGTCTTTATATTTTGGGAATCATTTTGAAAATGCAGTCAATAATCATCAAACTTGGCAAGGGATAAGAAAAATTAGAATAGGAAAGAAACAAATCCAATCAGTTCAAATTTGAACGCAGATGAATTAAATAACAATTTTGTGAACATCCCACCTGCCAGTCCCAATTACGAATACTATGAAAATGTCAATGTTCCAGAGGATATCCCATCATTCGAATTTAGTTGTGTTAATCAATTTGATGTTTACGAAAGTATAAACCACATAAAGTCTAATGCTGTGGGCCCTGATGGTATTGATCCCAAATTTTTCAAGTTAATATTTCCCACTTTAATTCCTCATATTACTCATATATTCAACACTATAATTCTAAAATCTCAATAGCCAAAAATATGGAAACGGGCAAAAATTATTCCTCTGCCCAAAAGTGAAAATCAGTACCGCCCAATAGCCACACTCCCTTATCTGTCAAAAGCTTTTGAATATATTATAAACAAGCAGATTAAGGAACATCTTTCTATTAACTCGCTCTTATCAGATTATCAATCTGGTTTTAGACCTGGTCATAGTTGTGTGACAGCCCTTCAAAAAGTCTCCGAAGATTTAAGAAATAATAAGGATATCAATCAATTATCTATACTTGTACTTCATGATCACTCCAAAGCTTTCGATAGTGTCGACCATGATATTATGTGCTTAAAATTGAAAAAGGTTTTAAATTTTTCAACTAATTCCATCAAGCTTATGAATTCATACCTCACATCAAGATCCCAGTTTGTAGCCATTGGTAGACATTACTCAAATTCGCTCAATGTATCTAAAGGGGTACCACAAGGTTCCATACTTGGACCTTTGTTGTACAGTATGTATTCTAACGATCTTCCATCTTGTTGTTAATTGTAATATACACATGTATGCCGACGATGTGCAGGTGTATATTAGTGCTGCAAAATCGAACCTCGAAAATAGTGTCAATAAAATGAATGATGACCTCAAAAACATTGACACGTGGGCCAAAGCCAATGGGTTAACTATTAACCCTATAAAATCAAAATGCATGATAATTAGTAGAAAACCATATAGTTTTCCTGAAAATTTGTCTATTAATATCACAAATACACGTATAGACATAGTTTCAAAATCTAAAAATCTTGGAGTTATTTTCAATCATAGGCTAAATTGGAAAGACCGTATAACCTCAGCTATCGGCAACACCAACTCTGCTCTTAGAAACCTTTACATTAGTCAAAAATTTACTCCAGTTCGCATAAGACTATTACTAGCAAAAACATACCTAGTACCGAAGCTTTTTTATGCAAGCAAATTTTTTCCAGTTGCACAAGTGACATGTCCAGAAAATTGACTACGGCATTCAACAACATCACTAGGTATGTTTTTGGGCTATCTAGACGTGATCATGTTTCTACTCTTGCCAAATCTATGTACGGCGTCACTTTCGAAAATTTACTGAACATAAGAAAACTAATAAGTCTGCACAAAATTATATATTACAGAAGACCAACATATTTATTCAACTACATCCGCTTTGCTATATCTGCAAGAGGGTGTCGGATTATACAGATAAGTCATAACAAAACACTTTCCGAAAGATTCTTCTTCATAAGTGCAATTCGTCTATGGAATTTACTTCCTTTGAATGTTCAAACAATATAAAACGACAGCCAATTTAAATCCAATATTTTTAAATTTTTTTCAGTGATTCTCTGTTTTTTTAATAAATAAATTACAATATAAATAATTTAAAAATTTTTGATACATTTACATACCAACCGTACTTTTTTTGTCTTTTTGCCTTTTTTGTTTGTTTTTTTTTTCATTTAATTATATTATTGTAACCAATATTATCTTAAACCTTTTCCATATTCAAAATTATTTTTATACTTTTATTTATACCTAATTAGTACTTCTCTAATTAATTAAATGTAAATTTAAAAATCTAAAATTAAAATCTAAAAAAATGTACAACTATATTCAAATTGCAACAAATGTAACCCCTTTGCTTTAAATAAGAATTAAATTCTGAATCAAATAAATAAATAAATAAATATATTATAAATATTTTTTATTTTTAAAGCATAAAAGTTTATCGTTGAAAACAAGTTAATAAATTAAAATTTTAAACATTTATCTGTTGATTTATACATTTTCCTAACTTAGATGTTTAAGAATATTATTGAAAAAATTACTAAACACCTGACTTGTACTGCGTTTAATTTCCAGTTTGTATTTCCCTCCGAATACCCTCTTCATCGTATTGCCTGTTGGGGTAGAGGGGCAGGTCATCAACTTTTTTCGCCAAGTGTTTGTGTTAAAACCTATTTTTAAATAAATGTTATTATGCTAAGACAAAAAAAAAACACACACACACACAAAAAAGCATCATACAATATGAAAACAGCCATTTACAATAATAATGAAAATGTTTTTTCAACGTTCGGCGTCCCATTTGAATACAGACAGGCTTATGGACACGGTGGCAGACTCCTTTGGCTATAACCAAATGATGGCTTTTTAACCGTTTCTGCGTGTTTTTGTTGTTGTTGCATCCAATGATTTTTCCACCAATTTTAAATGGACCTGAGCAGGAAATGTGAAAATAACCATGTAAATATGTAAACATATCTATATATTTTTTTAAATATGCCATGTGTGTGTTTGTGTGCTCATATTAAACAAAATGACCACTTGACTTTTTAACGCAGTCGCCCGGCCAGTCATCAGCCATAGGTAGTAGAGTATCAGTATCATCAGAATGCTACTTACACACAGCCAGTGGCCAGTGTTGCCAACCCATGTGCGCCGCGAGTGTTTACAAGTTGCGGCAGTTGACTTTTGTGTCCGCCGCAGCAGCAGCAGGTCCTTTTTATTGTTTTTACTGCCAATTTGTATATTTATTCAGGCTCAATTCGTTCATTTTTTTTTTTTGTTCGCAGGCAGCCAACTCCTTTTTTGTTGGCGCTATTTGCTGCTCTTCAATAAAAATTGCAGGAAATTACACCAATGTTTGGCAAAGTGAAGTGGGTCCTGCAGTAGAGAAGAGGCGGCAGGGACTGGGGTGTGGGTTGGGCATATCATTGAATGCGCAAAAAATAATGAAAACAACAACTTGCCGGGTGTTTCGTGTTATTGTAAATGAATGAATTTAATGAAAAACCAGTAGAGATGATTGTCTAGTGGCCACCGGTGGTAGATATTACATATTTGCCTCTGTGCTCTAGTGTCCATCAGTTATTACTGGAGTAAAAGTTATGGGTCATGGATTGCGTTTTTTTTCGCCACATTTTTTTGGTTGTACGTTGCGGTCGCGTAAACCGAAATGTTATAAACATTAATGTATATATATAAATGTATTTACCGTTGGTTTTTTCTATACATATCTATATATAAAATACATACATATGTTAACGCCCCAAAAATTGTAATGCCTTACCGTAGGGTAAGGTAGATAGACCTCTTCAACACGCTTAACCGTCTCGCGGAGAAAAAACAAAAACATTTATAGACTTTAAGTACCTGTTTTAACAAGTGATCATCGTTTTGGGAGTATTTAAGAAACATTAAATACATTTTTAGGTTGATTTTAATAAAACACCAATAGAAATATCTAATTGGCTACACACAGACATTTCCATTTCTGGTCACAGGAAAATATATATATATATAAAGCCGATAGCTTTATGTTAGTTTGCTATGGCTAAGATTGCGGCTCGAAAGACCAAAAGTATAGTATAGTTGTTGGCATACAATTATGTGTGTAATGTTTTATTGGAAGAATCGATAAAAAAAACAGTTTGAATCTGATATTTTTACTGTTACTTAAAAAAATAAATAATTCATCCCCCATATAAATCTGTGTCTGTGTGTTACCTATAGAATCCTATAGGATTTACACGATTTTATTAGATTACTGAATAACTATTTGCTACATGTTAGCCATTGTTTTAAAAGTAGTACACTTACTAAGCGATAGGTGGCGCCCGAGTTAGTTGGTAACGATTTTAGTGAATTCTCATAGCAATAAAAACAAATTATATAAGTTTCAGATTGGTAAAACTTACATTTCAAAATTTAACTAACATATATTTAAAAAATTACAAAACAAACAATAACATGGTGCTACAGTCATTTGGAACTTGGGGAGTAACAAACTAAAACTATGTACCAAATTTCCCTAAAACCCTCAAAATCTTGACTTACAGTTCAAAAACCTGTTTTTCGTTACTCTCCTCACTTGTTATCTAATGACTCTGTAATTTTTAGCCAATTTTTAATATCTCTTAGGTTAAAGAAGAAGAAAATTAGACCTTTTCAACGCTATATATATATTTTATATTGATAACTTGCCATATCTGTCCGTTTATGCATCAAAATCGCAAACAGTTTTAATTTGTTTCACTATTTTTTAAGTTTGAAGAAGTTTTTAGACACTATTTCATTAGAATACCCTAATGTTTAGTATAATATTCAGACAGTGAATGATGTCATGAGTTAAGTTTTGAGGAGCGCATTACATATTTCAGCTTAGAAATTAATGTTTGTCTGTGTGTAAGGTATATAATCCTATACCGTTTATTCGAATTTTTAAAAATGTTTACTTACTATTTGTAACATAATAGTCATTGTTTCTCGAGTAGTACAATTAGTGACCGATAGACGGCGCCCCAGTTAATCGAGAAATTGTAAGTAAATTCTTTTACGAAATAAGAAAAAACTTCTCAACTTAAATTACTATTTAAATGGTAATCAATAATAAATCAAAGTATTTACCAAAACTAAAAATTTAAACACAATAAGATAGTGATAGGTGGCGCTTCACATGGTCTGTCCAATGTGGAAAAGGTGGATTACCCGCTCACCCCAGCAGGCAATGCAAGAATATGGGGGGGGGGGGGGAAAGGGACGTAGTCTGTTGTTCACTAATTATACTGTGATAGTTTTTGACAAAAATTTTTGAGGACAAGGCCGCACTGGACGGTTTTACCCTAATTCGGACACGAAAAATCGGTTTCATACTACTTTTTGTTAATTTAATTACTTTTAGTGTTTTAATGGGTTAGATAGGTTTTCGGCAAGCTATATTTGGGTTTTCGGATAAGATTGACCTTTTTAAAACAACTTTGTCGAAGACGGCATATCCGAAACCAAACTATAGTCTTTATTGAGTTACAATGACGGTTTCATACAATTTTTTTTTTTTACTTTGGTCAAGCTTGAAGGAAGTTACTCGCTATGACAACTTTGAATTATGCAAAACATTATTACGACATTGATTTGGGTCAAGGTCCTAGAAATATCAAAAAATCCAGTTCGCTCTTCAAATGACAAATTTAAATATTTTTTTTATATATTTATCTATTTTTATTTAGATCTAAGTACGTTTTTCGCTATGGTAATCTAAAATAATGGAATATTTTTAAAGTGTAACAAAATGACAAAATATTAAGAACAAATACAATATTTCTCATTGAAAATTTTAAAAATTTTATTTTAGGAAATATCAACTTTTAATTTTTTTTTTAAATTTTTTCATAAAAAAAAATATTGTATTTTTTTCTTAATATTTTTGTATAGTTTTATATTTTTATATTCTATATTATGGCTAAATTATTATTTTTTTATTTTTCATATATTTTTATTCCATATTTTTAAATTTAGAAGTATTTTTTTTATTTCTAACTTTTAATTTAATATATTTAATTAAAATTTTTTATTTTATATATTTTACATGAACTTTTCAAAAAACCTTTTTAATTTTTCTTTCAGTTCGCCCTTCAAATGCCAAATTTAATTTTTTTTATATATTTATCTAATTTTTTTTAGATCTAAGCACGTTTTTCGCTATGGTAATCTAAAATTATGGAATATTTTTCAAGTGTAACAAAATGACAAAATATTAAGAACAAATACAATATTTCTCAATGAAAAATTTTATTTTAGGAAATATGAACTTTTAATTTTTTTTTAAATTTTTTCATAAAATATATATATTTTTTCTTAATATTTTGTTATAGTTTTAGGTTTTTTATGTTCCATATTATGGCAAAATTATTATTTTTTTTATTAATTTTTTATTTTTCATATATTTTTATTCCATATTTTTAAATTTAGAAGTATTTTTTATTTCTAACTTTTAATTCAATATATTTAATTATAATTTTTAATTAAATTTTTTTATTTTATATATATTACATGAACTTTTTAAAAAACTTTTTTAATTTTTCTTTAAAAAAATATTGTATTTTTTTTAATTTTTTATTAAAAATTTAGCTTTTTATTGCTATTTCTATTTTATTGCTAAATTTTTAATTGTCATATTCCATATTTTTTAAATTTATAAGTATTTTTTATTTCTAAATTTTAATTCATAATTTTAATTTTTAAATAATTTTTTTAATTATATATTTGATATGAATTTTGTAAAATAATTTTTTAAAAAAATTTCATTAAAAAAATATTGTATTTTTTTCTTGATATTTTATTAAATATTTAGCTTTTTATCTTCTTTTGAGCTAAATTTGTATTCTATTTATATTGTAATTTTTCTTAATTTTGTATTAAAAATTTAGCTTTTTATTGCTATTTCTATTTTATTGTTTAATTTTCAATTTTCATATTCTATATTTTTTTAATTTATAAGTATTTTTTTATTTCGAAATTTGAATTCATAATTTTAATTTTTAAATAAATTTCTTCATATTATATATTTGATATGATCTTTGATAAAATTTTTATAAAATTTTTTATTAAAAAAATATTATTATTATTTGTAAAAATAATTTTTTTTATTCTTTTGTATTATGTTTTATTATTAAATATAGAAAATTTATTTATTTATACTTTTATAACAATTTTATTAGCAAACTATAAAACAAAAGATTTTTTTATAAAACTTTTTTATTAGAATTTTTAAATTTATTTTTTACACCGTATTTGCATGTAGTAAAAATTTAAAATCAAACAAAAATTTGTGTTTTTTAATACTAATTTGAACTTTTTAAAAAACATTTTTCGCATTTTTTTACACCATGTTTAAAGCCGCAAATTATGTTAGAATTTAATATAAAAAATAACTGTTCCAATTTTTAAATGGAACTTATTCATAAATTTGTATTATTTTTTATATATATTTTTTTTGTATTTGTATTATTTTTTTTTATCCAATTTCGTAATTTTTCTTTTGTTTTTTTCAACTTTTTTATTTAAAATTTGTTTTTCTTACTTTTTTTTTTGCCTTTACAAGGTGTTTCTTTTAAGTTTCTATTTTATTTTTTTGTTTAAATAAACCATTAATAATTATAAGAAAAAATTTAACTGCAGACACATTATAAACATTTCCCACCAGTCTCCTCTAAAAATCTCCATAAGCTATAACAACCTTGCCATGTCCTTCTCGTATCATTTCCTTCTGAATTCAAATTGCCTTAGCCTTAACTTTATTGCACTCAGCTCTCATACTATCTTAAGCTACTTAAGTTTTATACATACATATATACTTAGGAATTTTTTGCACAAGCGAAAAACTTTTCAATAGTCCCGTCCTCGTCCTTTTAGTTCTGTGCTGCTCTAACAATGCCACTTATGTATGTATGTGTATTGTAATTTAGTTCTTTTGCTGCTATTTAAAATTAGAAATAAAAGCGTGGTAAATGTAATAAATTCATCGAACCATCAACTGCAGTTCTACAATTTGCTCTCTATATAGTCCCAACACTCGTACACTTGAGTGTTACAGCGAATGAAGGCTGAAAGTACAGGAGGTTGGGCTTCGGTAGTGTTGGAACTCAATAACTTCCGGCATTTGTTGTTAAATAACTAAACAACAACTTTCCTACTAGTACTTACTCCTTACAACCAACAACTTGTTCTGAATTTGGAAATTGTAATAGTTGTTGCTGTTGTAAGGATGGTGGCAGCACAAAGTGTACAAAGAAAGTTGTAAGGACATAACTCTTTTAGGCACAAGAAATGAACACTGGCGGACACTGATGACTGCAGCCAAGTAAGTGCAGGGAAGATATTTTGGTAGCAACTAGAAAAATTTGGAGGGTAAGAGAAATGTTAAAGTAATTAAACTAAATTAGATAATTTCAAATTAAAGACAACACGATTAGCTGCTAAGGCTAAAGAATAAATGTATGCATTGGTCAACTTTAGGGTTGTTAAAAAAGGAAAATATGGATAACTTTATTATTATTATTTATTTATTATATTACTATTCTTTTCATTTGTTAATATTCTATTTTTTTATTTTATTTTATTTTATTTCATTTTATTTTATTTTATTTTATTTTATTTTATTTTATTTTATTTTATTTTATTTTATTTTATTTTATTTTATTTTATTTTATTTTATTTTATTTTATTTTATTTTATTTTATTTTATTTTATTTTATTTTATTTTATTTTATTTTATTTTATTTTATTTTATTTTATTTTATTTTATTTTATTTTATTTTATTTTATTTTATTTTATTTTATTTTATTTTATTTTATTTTATTTTATTTTATTTTATTTTATTTTATTTTATTTTATTATTATTTTATTTTATTTTATTTTATTTTATTTTATTTTATTTTATTTTATATTATATTATTTTATTTTATTTTATTTTATTTTATTTTATTTTATTTTATTTTATTTTATTTTATTTTATTTTATTTTATTTTATTTCATTTCATTTCATTTCATTTCATTTCATTTCATTTCATTTCATTTCATTTCATTTCATTTCATTTCATTTCATTTCATTTCATTTCATTTCATTTCATTTCATTTCATTTCATTTCATTTCATTTCATTTCATTTCATTTCATTTCATTTCATTTTCATTTCATTTCATTTCATTTCATTTCATTTCATTTCATTTCATTTCATTTCATTTCATTTCATTTCATTTCATTTCATTTCATTTCATTTCATTTCATTTCATTTCATTTCATTTCATTTCATTTCATTTCATTTCATTTCATTTCATTTCATTTCATTTCATTTCATTTCATTTCATTTCATTTCATTTCATTTCATTTCATTTCATTTCATTTCATTTCATTTCATTTCATTTCATTTCATTTCATTTCATTTCATTTCATTTCATTTCATTTCATTTCATTTCATTTCATTTCATTTCATTTCATTTCATTTCATTTCATTCATTTCATTTCATTTCATTTCATTTCATTTCATTTCATTTCATTTCATTTCATTTCATTTCATTTCATTTCATTTCATTTCATTTCATTTCATTTCATTTCATTTCATTTCATTTTATTTTATTTTATTTTATTTTATTTTATTTTATTTTATTTTATTTTATTTTATTTTATTTTATTTTATTTTATTTTATTTTATTTTATTTTATTTTATTTTATTTTATTTTATTTTATTTTATTTTATTTTATTTTATTTTATTTTATTTTATTTTATTTTATTTTATTTTATTTTATTTTATTTTATTTTATTTTATTTGATTTTATTTTATTTTATTTTATTTTATTTTATTTTATTTTATTTTATTTTATTTTATATTATATTATTTTATTTTATTTTATTTTATTTTATTTTATTTTATTTTATTTTATTTTATTTTATTTTATTTTATTTTATTTTATTTTATTTTATTTTATTTCATTTCATTTCATTTCATTTCATTTCATTTCATTTCATTTCATTTCATTTCATTTCATTTCATTTCATTTCATTTCATTTCATTTCATTTCATTTCATTTCATTTCATTTCATTTCATTTCATTTCATTTCATTTCATTTCATTTCATTTCATTTCATTTCATTTCATTTCATTTCATTTCATTTCATTTCATTTCATTTCATTTCATTTCATTTCATTTCATTTCATTTCATTTCATTTCATTTCATTTCATTTCATTTCATTTCATTTCATTTCATTTCATTTCATTTCATTTCATTTCATTTCATTTCATTTCATTTCATTTCATTTCATTTCATTTCATTTCATTTCATTTCATTTCATTTCATTTCATTTCATTTCATTTCATTTTATTTTATTTTATTTTATTTTATTTTATTTTATTTTATTTTATTTTATTTTATTTTATTTTATTTTATTTTATTTTATTTTATTTTATTTTATTTTATTTTATTTTATTTTATTTTATTTTATTTTATTTTATTTTATTTTATTTTATTTTATTTTATTTTATTTTATTTTATTTTATTTTATTTTATTTTATTTTATTTTATTTTATTTTATTTTATTTTATTTGATTTTATTTTATTTTATTTTATTTTATTTTATTTTATTTTATTTTATTTTATATTATATTATTTTATTTTATTTTATTTTATTTTATTTTATTTTATTTTATTTTATTTTATTTTATTTTATTTTATTTTATTTTATTTTATTTTATTTTATTTTATTTTATTTCATTTCATTTCATTTCATTTCATTTCATTTCATTTCATTTCATTTCATTTCATTTCATTTCATTTCATTTCATTTCATTTCATTTCATTTCATTTCATTTCATTTCATTTCATTTCATTTCATTTCATTTCATTTCATTTCATTTCATTTCATTTCATTTCATTTCATTTCATTTCATTTCATTTCATTTCATTTCATTTCATTTCATTTCATTTCATTTCATTTCATTTCATTTCATTTCATTTCATTTCATTTCATTTCATTTCATTTCATTTCATTTCATTTCATTTCATTTCATTTCATTTCATTTCATTTCATTTCATTTCATTTCATTTCATTTCATTTCATTTCATTTCATTTCATTTTATTTTATTTTATTTTATTTTATTTTATTTTATTTTATTTTATTTTATTTTATTTTATTTTATTTTATTTTATTTTATTTTATTTTATTTTATTTTATTGATATCTTCTCTGTTATTTTCAACTCTCTTTAAATTTCTCTGTACAAAATTATCTTTACATACATTTTTGTTTACCGTTCATTTGTATATTCAAAAAATAACAGCCCGCAGTGCTGTTTTTAACATTGCCCAATACCATTCAGCTCTGTTAGTGTCATTTCAATGTTATTCTCTATATCCACCTCTGCACAGCTGTTCTTTGCAGTTACTCACCATTCCTCGCACATGTTTTGACATTTCGTTTTGTTGTTGCCGGCTGATGTAGAAAACGCGAAGTTACCAAAGCAAAATCGACAAAAAGTGTGCACAATTTCGTTTGTTTATTGTTTATATAGCAAAATAGTGGACAATTAACAGAATAATTGCTAACATTTCTTGTTAAAACTTTAGAGAATATTGCATTTTAGTGTTGTGTTGCGCCGTCATGACTTCCACCGATTGTTTGCAATTAAATAAAACTTCGATGTTTGCCAAAATTCGCGATGGTCTGCCGGTGGACCGGAGTCATACGCAAAATTTAGTGGAATGTAAAGACGATGTGTTGTACTGTTGGGATTCCAAGGAATCCTCATTGTTAACATTGAATTGGAGAGCTGCATTGACGGCCGGCTTGGGGCAAATCCAGTATCAGGTAAGTTGGACAAAGTTTACAGGAACAGTGAAGAAATCGCAGTGGTGTTTGCACGGCCACTATTGTAAACAGTTGATAACCTTTAAAAGGCGGGATGTGAACGGTTACAGTTGATGTCATTCTAAGGGCGGGAAATGATGGTGAAACTCAGATAACAATGGCCGGAAAAAGTTGTCTATAGGAATATGAGTTGAATGTGGTCGATTAGAAAAAAGCAACTAGATGATTTGTGCCAAGAAAGGAAAATAGGTCTGCTGTTGTATATGGCGGTTAGGCTTTTACCTGTTGGTTTGAGTAAACCCAACATTAGTTAAAGATCTGATATAGTCATTGTAAAGTTGTCAATGTGGAACACCTGTCAGACACATGAACTGTTGTTGTTCTCGTTGTTGTAACAGCTGTGCTATGCACGGATTCGTTCCCTAAAACGAAAAAAAATTAATAAAATTCGGGGAAATGTTGTCACGGGGGATTAGGGAGCTGAAAACTTGACCACCTCAATAGACTTCAACCATTGTTACATTGGGCGCAACAATGTGATTCTAAGGGAGCATTTAAATAAATGCACCGTATAGTGAAGGCTTAGAGGGCATCTGTTTAGCTTGCCTGGGGTTAGCCTTTCGAGGTAACAGTTAAGGGTACTGCTCCAGCCGGCTCTTAGCTGCGTCAGGGTTAGCCTGGAATATTTAGGCAGCTGACCTTCACTCGGATCCAACTCCATAATGGCTTCCATTGTTTCATCGGGGTCATTTGGGATGAAGATTATTTGATCAAATTCACAAAATTCCCCGGCTTCTGTGCACAAAAATAACATTTAAAATCGAATAAAAACACATCAGCTATTTTCTTGGATTTTAACTGGATATTGTTCAGGTACCTTTATTGCAAATTTTGCATGGAGAGTAAAATAGTTCTTACTTTCCCAAACTTCAATCTTGCAAATTATTACTGGGAAAGTAAACGAACACAGCTAAAGTCAGATAGTATGACGTTTTGAACGTCGAACCTGAAGTCTAAGCATATATGACGGGGCGAGGATCTTCCATCAAGATTTGTTGGTTGGGGTGTGTTGGCCATTTAATATTTATGGCTCATTAACAAATTATGTTGCCGTACCGTAAAAACACTGGTCTCCTCATGAAGATGATCCTCATTTGTCATTGAGAGGCATCTGGAAGCGATCCTAAGTGCATTGCTTTGTATCGTTTCTAAACCTCGCCATTGATTGTCTCTTAGGAATGGGGTCCAGAGTGGGGCTGCATTATTAAAGACCGAGCGAACAATCGCCTTGTACGTCATAACTATGGTCTCTTTGTGCTTGCCACATGATGTGCTATTAAGAGCTTTGAGAACATTATATCGAGTTTTTACCTTATTTCTAATGTAAGTGTCGTGCTTGGAGAAGGTAAGGAGGTTGTCGAAGACTACCCTGAGAATCTATGGGGTTTTGTACCGTAGGTATACGAATGCCATCGACCGAGATGTCCAATTTAAACTTTACCTTCTTAGTCCAAGAGGTAAAAAGTGACGCTGTAGATTTAGACGGTAATAACTTTAATTTGCGATTCTGCAGGAATATCTGTACGGGGTCTATATATATATATTTTTTTTTTTTTTATTTTATAGCATGTTTTATTCATTTTTTATAATTCATAACAATTTTTTTGCCTCTGCGCCTTAAAGGCATTATAGAGGCGAGTTGGCAGTAAAATGTACATATACTTAAAAGATAGTTGTTTAATCAACAAAAATAAATAATAATAAAAAAAAAGAAAAAATTAATAAGTATAATTTTAAAAATTTAGCTTTAAAAATTTAACTATGAGATCAATAGTATTAGAGTAAAAGTTCTTCTACGTTTTGGGATAAATAGCTTTTTAAATTCGTTTTATATGTAGAAACACGATTTATATTTTTTAAATATTGTGGTAAGATATTAAACTCACGACTACCCATATACTCTATTCGCTGTTTCGTTGTTTCCAACCTGCACCAGGCTACGGATAAATTTCGGTTGTTCCTTGTATTAAATGAATTGTAGTTCCTCGCAAAGTTTATGGTATGATGACCTATGTTGTTTAAGCACTTGAAGACAAACATTAAAAGCTGAATTTTGTAGATACCATAAACAGGTAAAACTTTAGGAAAAACATCTTTATTTAATGAAATAGTTGGATGTGTAATGGGAAGATTAGCTATTGTTTTTAAAGCTTTGTTTTGCATACATTGTAAGGACTTTAGTTCTGTACTTTTCTTGTATCCATACAAAATGGCTAAATAATTTAGATTACTATGGAGTATTTCATTATAGATTAATAATTTCGTTTCAAAATCAATTTTGTTTTTAAATTTATACAATATTCCAACAGCTTGTGCTGATTTCGATATCAAACTACGAATATTCAGGTTCCAGGCAAGGTTGCTTTGTATTTGTATCCCCAAATATTTTATAGAACTCACTTCATTCACTTCTTTCCCATCTACATAGACACTGAAGTTGTTGTGATCACAATACAGCTTAAATCGTATTAAGCCAGTTTTGTCAGCATTTAAATATAGTTTATTGACTCTAGTAAACTCCGATATCAGTGCAGCATCTTTTTCAATTTGAACCTTAGCAACCGTTTCTTGTTTATAGGGATAAAATATACAAATATCATCAGCGTAAATAAACATTTTACCAAAAAGATTTAGATTTTTAATATCATTCAGATAAATCGTAAAAAGTAACGGCCCAAGGACACTACCCTGTGGAACACCATACTGAACAGCACCAAACGAACTTCTTTGACTATTAATTTGTACAAATTGTTTACGATTAGTTAAATAACTTTTTACAAGAGCCAGTTCACGTAAACAAAATCCATAGAAACTGAGTTTCTGTAGCAGGATATCATGATCAATAAGATCAAAAGCTTTGGTAAAATCATAAAATATACCTGCTACACCACTGTGCCCTGCGTCAAGACCTTTACAAATAAAGTTTACTACGTTGACAACCGCTTCTTCAGTCCCGCATCCTTCCCTAAATCCATATTGGAAATCGTTTAATAAGTTATTCGACTTCATATAGGCGGATATTTGATTATGTAAAAGTCTCTCAAAAACCTTATCAATTATGGATAAAACAGCAATAGGTCTATACATATTGGCGGTAGACGCAATTTTTTCTTTTGGAATCGGTGTAACCTTATGTATTTTTAAAATATACGGATACATGCCTACATCCAACATGTTATTAAAAATTATTTCCAAGAATGGGGTAAAGTCATTTTGGTTTTCTATCAATATTCTAGAAGACACTTTATCATGACCTACACTTTTATCTGGACTAAGGTTTCTTAAGACATTTAATACTTCATTATAGGTAGTATAATCAAATCGAAACGACCTGTGATGGTGTGCAAGTGTTCTCAAGGAGTTCCATGGATCTATAGAATCTTGTTCAATTTTTAATTTCAAATCTGTTATTGATTGTAAAAAATAATTGTTCAAAGCCTCCGCTTTTTGTAAATCGTCAGAAATTATTACACCGTTGGCATCTTTAATTGTTACAGACCTTTCTGAAGTTCTTCCAAGCATGTCATTTAAAAATCTCCAGCATTTTCTTGGATCTTGCTGTATATTATTTAAATTTTCTCTATAGAAATTGTTCATGGATTCTCTACAGGCCTTCTTAATAACCATGCTTACTCTTTTTAATCTTTCCTTTAAATCAGAATTTCCAGGTTATTCAGTGGTGCTAGCGCTTATGTCATCTATGTTGACGGCTGATGAGGAAATAGTGTAGCTAGATTGAAGAGTATAGGTGAAAGTACTCCTCCAGTACGTGGAGCAGTACGTGGTTGTTGTTGTTTTTGTTGTAACAGCTGGTGGTAGCTGGGATGATAATTCTTTATACCGATTTTCAATTTATCGGCTCTCGATCGGTATAATACGATTACCATAGGATCATTGTTGTCAACTCTGTTCGTTCCTTTGTAGATAACAAGGTTTGTGTCAAGGATTGTTAGGTGTTGTTGTTGTGAGTTTTAACCGCGAAATTCCACAACGATGGCGCCAGTGGCCTTCGATAGCTCAATGGAAGCGTTGTAGACTAGCAATCCGAAGGTGCCGGGTTCGATTCCCGGCGGGGCACTGGCCAAAATCAACATCGATGAAAAATTACTTTTTCAAATACTTTCGAGTTCTCCAGCCAACAAAACTCATCCTAGATGCTTCCACTACAAAAATCCAGATTACGCAAGGCTCAAGGAAAAAGGAAAATGATTTATCAACATCTTATATAATTCAACAAGCCAGCTGGCGCCATCTTTGGTGGTATTTGGCGTAAAAACTCACAACAACAACACCTAACAATTCTTGACACGAACCTTGTTATATACAAAGGAACGAGCAGAGTTGCCAACAATGATCGTATGATAATCGTATTATATGCCCGATCAAGTGCCGATAAGCAGAAAATCGGTATAAAGAATTATCACCCCAGCTACCACCAGCTGTTACATCAACAACAACAACGATGGCGCCAGCTGGCTTGTTGATTTATATGAGATGTTGATAAATCTTTTTCCTTTTTCTTTGATCCTTGCGCAATCTGGATTTTTTGTAGTGGAAGCATTTAGGATAAAGTTTTTATGTTAGTTACGTCTTTTTGATTTCCTTTTTCTCAAACAAAAAGACGTAACTACAGTAAAGCCATTTTTAGATGTACAACCAATAATCCCACAAAAATTACAACATCCATGTTATGTGAGTAATTTTTTCAACACTTTTTTATAAAAATACCTTTTTATACCATCACCCTTAGGGATGAGGGTATATATCATATGATACGACCCAAAAGTGTAACACATAGAAGGAGTCACTATAGACTCTAGGTTTTCTAGAACCAAATTCGATTCATGACTTTTTAAGTCATTTGAGCCATGTCCGTCTGTCTGTCTGGTGGCTGTCCGGCTGGTTCGCACGATAACTTTCGAAAGACGCAACCAAATGTCTTGAAATTTTGCACGAGTTAATATTTCCCCAAAACCACTTAAGGTATTGCAAATGGGCTACATGGCTCCGCCCCTTCCGGAACCTCCCATACAAATACATCATTCGCCCACTTTAGAAATCGAGTTATAATATCAATACACCCAACGGGATCGTACCCAAATTCTGTACTTAGTAAAGCTATTACAGGATAAAGTTTTGGGGAAAAAATTGGAAGTCTAGCCACGCCCCTTCTGGTACCTCCCATACAAATTTACCACTCCACCCACTTTAGAAATCGAGTAATAATATCAATATAATAGCAAGTTTTTTTTATTTTACTGAGGGTGATCGTATATGTAAGTCGGGTCGCCCGACTGAAACTTTCTTACTGGTTATAATTTTTATTTAATTTTAATTTATTTGATTAAAAAAAAATAATGGATTTATGCTATTCACTTTTAAAACAAAGAAAAAAATCGCTTCATTTTAAAACAGATATTTAAGGAATTATATATGAAAATAAAATTAATAAATTTTATAAGTAAGAATTCAAAAGCAAATGATAAGACATTACAAACCAACAAATTTTCGAAACGAATACTATCTTGGAGATGTTGCCACTTTTTCTTCGATATTTTAATTCTGTGAGTATGTAACGTGTACGATCTACGAATTGTCGTTCAGTTCTTTGTGGAAGTAGCTAATTATCATCGTTTATATTTGTTTAAAAAAAATAAGACCAGTGCAATCATATCCCAAAGTACGAATCATTTTGACGGTCGGATCACCAGATTTTTTACCTGTTACACAAGTTTCTAATAAAAATTCTAAATTAATATATAAAAAAAACATTCGATACTTATAAAATTCGATACTTATAGTGATTATACAATTTATTAATTTTATTTTCATATAAAATTCCTCAAATATCTGTTTTGGAATCAAGTGTTTTTTAGTTTAAATAGAAATAGCGTAAATACATGTTCTTTTTTTAATCAAATATAAACATTAAAATAAAAAAATTAAATTAAAATATAAAGAGATATTTTTATTTACAGATAAAAGCAAGTCAAAAAGCCGTAGCTAACATAAAAACTTTAATATACAAAAAAAAAATAAAAAGTTTTTCAAAAATAAATACGTCTCCATACTGTAACTAAGCTTTTATTAAAAATGCAAGAAATACTATATTTTTATAGATTTTATAAGGTTTTTGCTTCTCCTGTAAAATAAATAAAAGTATAGTTACGTCCGTTTGCATTAAGATATACATGCAGTTGTAGTTACGTACGTTTGAATCTCTTTAATAAATTCGCCGTTTTTGATGGTAGGCGTCTAAAATACTATACTACAGTAGACGACACTGCCCTCCTAATAAAAAATGGCATAAGCGCCAAAATTCCAAAATTGAGATAATTGCAAATTCGGAAGCGTGAATTAGTTTCTGATTTTTGCATTAAATTTAAGTGACCTATTTTCAACTGTCATTGGACGAAAAAGGTTAAGCAAAATGGTCACATCTACCACATTTGCATCTCTATGTGAGCTGCCATTGTGATACTTTACAGATGATCTGTACAATCTAAGAGATGTAACAAGTTTTTTTTAAGATTATTATTAATGTAAGAACTTATGGTAAAGTGCGTGTCAATATACTTTTTTATATGAAATATTTGTCTGTATAAATAGTGTCTCCTTAGACTATATTTTTATGACACAAAAAAATTCTTCCATGACACATTTTGTCTGGATATAATGAGATCTAAAGGAAAAAGTATTCTCAAGCAGTTTTCATATATAATATGCAGGGCCAACACAAATATGCCCGGAAAAACTAAAAATATGCGCATTAGATAAGCACGAAAAACACTCAAAAATGCCTTTAAAACTGATGAAAAATGCAAACTAGATTTTGTTTTGTAGTTAATTTTATTTACTGAATACATTTAATTTTTAATAAAATAGTTAAAATTAAATGAAGTTATTTTTTACATTGCATTTAAAAGATTCAGACTATTGATTAATTACTCTATTGTAAACAAAATGACATGAGTGCATTTAATGACATACTTAATCTTTTCTTGTATAACAAATATTATGTATACGCCTTCACCATAATTTTCTCATATATTCATATTCCGCTTTTGAAATCTTGATTAATATTCTGTTTATGAATATATGTGATTTTAAGAAGCTGTTTGGTGAAAGAAGGGATAAATAAAACTTGCTTAGTATTTTATGTATGAAAAAAGGAAATTTAAAACACAACTTGATAACTAACCAATACGGTCAAATCAATTAATGCGATGAACTCTCATAAGCAATTTTTTTTTCGCAATGCTATCTGCTTTGTCATATTTTAAAAGTTAAGTTAAGTAATGGATGGAACTGGTGGCAATACAATGCTAGGCAGAACTCGTTGAAATTCTTAACGACGGAATCCTTAATATAAACACAAAAAATAATAATTCGTTTAGTTAGTAACGGAAACACATACTTAAACACATACTTTGAAAAATATATACGAAAAGTAAAAAAAAAAATAATAAAAGAAACCTAAAAACCCCAAAATATGCTTTTATATGCATAAACCCCTAAAACATGCCCGTAAGACTGTAATATGTATTTGCATATGTAAGTATGCATTGCATATGCAAGTATGCATTGTATACTTTTGTTGGCCCTGATAATATGTGTCTTCTAATAAAGTTCTGTATAATAAAAGAGAGGTATGGGTAAGGAATTCTCAAGAGTAAATTATTTATAAAAAGTCCTAGCGGAAAAATCTAGGTTTTTAAAGACTTTCATTTCTGGAAAGACCGCCGTAGACATTTCAAGCCTATTGCGACTTCCTATTCTATAAGATACAATCATAAAAAATATAAAAATATTTAAATAAAATTCCCCTCCTATTAGTCTTCAATTACCCACAATTGTTTTTTCTTAACAACATATTTAATAGAAAAAATTACATATGTACAATAAATTTTAATTCTTAACTTAACAACATTTAATCACTATTTTTCACATTATTGCACTTTTGTTTTGTCAGTACCACAATCAACAAATCATAATAAAAATCACAAAAAAAGCGATCATAAATTTTAAAATATGGCCCATTGATTAAAGCAACAAATAAGGCGCCTTAACTAATCCGTTTCCAACGCTTTATTGGTAACGCCACCGCCTCCGTTTGTCTCTGCACCGGTGGCACCGTTTTGACCCAACGTCACATCTGTCTGAGGATAACGATCGGCCACTTCACGTTTATTGGTATTAGGTGGTACGTTCACTAAATCTACCGATCTACGAGTACCTTTAAGAAAGCGTAAAAGAATGGTGGTTAGGATAATGATGAATTAGACCCGATAATTTAAATTTAAATACAATCTAATTGCGTAGACGCGACAACTTACTGCAGCAACAACCCATTTTGTTCTTACTCTAACACACTAAGTACTAATACTGAAATAAAAATAAGCGTTAACGTTTTTGCACCGCAACAAAATACCACAACAACAATAGCAAACTATATACGGAACCTCGACATTGTTTTAAAATAGATGTCTCTCTCTCCGCCACAGTATTTTGACGATAAAAGGCTTCAGTGGTTGGTCTATTGATAAGATTTGTTTCAGTACGATTAGTAATGCCATGAATCACATGTGTGAGGCAAATACAAAAAAAAAAGCGGTGAGAAAAATAGAGGGAATGCAAACAAAATATGAAGGAATTTCCAGACCGGAGGTTCTGCAACATACTAGAGAGCGCTCAACTCTTTGAGAGCCATATATAACTTCCCCGAGTTGACGACAATAAGACAAAAATAATTAGGAATCGTAATGTTGTCTTATTTTTAATTATAAATTTTCCATTTATGGTCTGGTTCTTAAAGCTTTCTTTCATATATTTTATTAAGCGTCTGCCATTTCGTTGTCCATCATTCATCATTTAATAGTTTTGCGGTATGATAAAGTACAAATTAGTTAGGTAGCTGCCGTAGCGCTGGCTTATCTATAATGTTACAATTATTTCTGCTATGGTTTTAACAGTGAAGTGCAAAAACCTTGACACTTTTGGGGTAATATCGCAAATTTTTTATTGATTTGCCCTATATGATTATTTTGAGTTAATGAAGCGTAATATTAAGGTTGGAGATATGATAACTTTGATAACATATTTTCGATTCTTTTAAAATGTTCGCTAATTTGTTCTAATGGCCTAATTTTGCTTCATTTACATTTAAGAACAAAGTTTTTAATATTTACTATGTTAGCTGCGAATGTTTACGCAAATACAAGTGTTTTCGAAAAGTGTATATGATCTAATCTTAATGAGTAAAATAAGTTTGATGTGCCAGCATAACCGTATATCTTTTCAATATGTAAAAATAACGGTGCGACAGCGTTTCATACGTGATTTTTGAAATAAAAGTAGTTTTTTCAGCACCTACCCTGACATGATGGTTAGTTGTATACTTTCAGTCTCGGACATACCAAAACCGTACACCCCTTCTGAAGTCTCAGAGGCCATCAATGCAGCCAAACCATTCAAGGCGATTGGACCTGACGGCATATCCATGCTGATGTTAAAACACCTTGGCGAGCGGAGAGTCGAATACCTGACAATGGTACTCAACCTGTCAATGAGTAGCCTTACAATACCCGATGCCTGGAAAAGCGTAGAATAATCCCTATACTCAAGCCAGGAATGGACGCGACAAAGGTACAATCCTGAAGACCGATTTCCCTCCCGTCACCAGTCACAAAGATTCTACAGGCACTCCTCCTGTCCCCTCCCCCATGTCTAGCCACCTAACAGCAGCTTACCACCAGCATAGGTTCCCAAAAGTGCATAGCACCTCTATTGCATCTCACAGGGCTTGAATCACCAGAGGCCCTGTGAAAGGACGCTTCTAGTGGCACTTGAACTATCTGAGTGGTCGTCGGTCAATCGTGGAGTTTAGAGACATGTGCTTAAAGCCCCGTAGAGTTAAACAAGGAGTACCACAGGGCGGTGTTCTATCACCCCTTTTGTTTAAGTCCTACCTCTCTAAACTAGATGTGATATCCTACGCATACGACTGTACTATTATGGCGACGGGACAAAATATTGATAAGCATTGCGATCGCGTGAACCGCCATAACCACTATGATCTCACAGGGCTTGAATCAGCAGAGGCCCTGTGAAAGGACGCTTCTAGTCAAACTTGACCTGTCGAAGGCCTTCGACACAGTCCGCCACACCACACTCTTCCAGGATATCCTGCAGTCAGTCCACCATGCCCAATAATTTGAAGAGATGGAGTGCGAACTATCTGAGTGGTCGTCGGTCGTTCGTTTAGTTTAGAGACAAGCTCTCAAATCTTAAAAAAGGAGTTCCACAGGGCGGCGTTCTATCCCCCTTTTGTTTAACTTCTACCTCTCTTAACTGCTCACAACTTCACAAGTAGGAGATGTGATATCCTACGCGGACGACTGTACTATTATGGCAAATAGATATGTCGGAGAATTACACAATTTCTTCACTGGACGCAACCTGAAACTATCACCGGCGAAGTCGTCAGCAACACCTTCATTAACTGGACGAAGGAGGTAAACTTAAATTTAGGCGTCGTAGTCGATGGCGTCCATATACCGACTGTGAACCACCCAACAATGTTGGCGGTCACCTTTGACAGCCTGTTTACCTCCTTAGCTCACGCCACTGCAATTACGCACAAACTGCGAAGTAGGCACAAAGTCCTCAAAGCGCTAGCCGTTAGTACTTGGGGAATGGAAAAAAACCTTGTTGGCTACCTACAAAACAATTGGCCTGCCAGTGGTTAACTATGCTACTCCAGAAATATTGGAGAAATATTAAAAGCGGCCAATATGCCGTCCTAAGGACTGTAACGGGCTTCATGCTGATAACCTCAGAACACCATCTACATGAGAAAACGATGGTCCCCTCAGTCAAGGAACATATTACCATGTTGACCAAACAGTTCCTCCTGGGATGTCATCGGAGGAGTTAGCATCACACAGCTGGATTTTCCCCCGAGACATGTTAGGAAGAACCTTCGAATATACGAGGAGAACATACGCAACTATGTGCAGGAACCCATTGAACGCACTTCGTATGCAGCAGCTTTGAACGAAATTTATAGAGACACCACCAATTCTGATGTTTCAGGTTACCGCATGAATGTCGTTCTTGAAGGTCGCCCACCCCATGTAATTGAAACAAGGTCCATGATTCTCTCAAGAGTTTAAAGAAGGAATGGTCTTTAAGTGCTGTTGTTGTTGTTGTAACATCTGGAGGAGTAGCTAGGGTGCTAATACTTAATGCCGTCTAATCGGCACTCGAGCGGGCATCTTAATCCGATTGTAATACGATCATTTAGCAACTCTGTTTCTCTGTTACTTTTTGTACATACAAGGTTTGTGTCAAGGGATTTTTAGATATTGTTTTGAATTTTAACCGCTTTTTTCGCCAGAAGATGACGCCAGCTGGTTTTTTTTATTGATTTATTTTGGGATGTTTATGATGAATCATTTCCGGATTTTGGGATAAAGACGACCTTAGTCGTTCTCATTCTTATTGGCAGGTTGAACAGTTTTACAAGTTTTACACAGCCTTTATAGATAGCCTTCATCCACGGCAACAGTATGTCCAAGACCTGTTGAAGTTCAGCGGCTATAATGTTACCCGGACCGCTAGATTTGTAAGGATCAAAGCTGCTTCCTTGATCGCGTCTCCTTCAAAGGCTGGTATTCTGTCGCATAAATTGGTAAATGTGACGGTGGCAGAGTTGGACTCTCCACTTGAGAAGTGTAATGCATGGAGTACAGATTCTGTCGATTTTACTTTTGTGTATGCGTGTTAACCATTCGATATAAGATTCAAGTCGATTGAAATATTGTTGAATTTGGTCCATGATCCTCTCTTGAGTTCTTAGAAGGAATGGTCTATAATAGTTGTGTCTTGGGGTGTCGGTTATGATTTCCAATGTTTCTTTTCAAGCTCGTTGGTGTATTTTCTTCATGAAGATCTTTTTTGCGTTCTTATTAGATACTTAATGAGTCTTAGATTCCCCCACTGGTCCGTTCTCTTGGCTTCATTGAAGGATGGGATTTGTTGACGCACGGGGTTTATGTCCTTTTTCCATTTGTGTATTCGTGTTGAGCATTCGGTAGGATACTCGAGTCGATTGAATTGTTAATGATCCTCTTAAGAGCTTTCAAAAGGAATAATGTGAGATTTATTGTTCTATGGACTTTCGCTTTGGCGTGTGATGGTTTTACTGACCGCCTTATCCGTTCTCCAATCTTATTGTCAATAGTATTAACAAAGCCTGTTAAAGTTCGGCGGGTAAAATATTACCCAGATCTTTGATTACTTCTTTGATCGCGCCTCTTTCAATGGCTGGTATTCGGTCGCTGAAATTGATACGTGTGACAGTTGCAGAGTTGGACACTCCATCATTTTTCATTTTATATCCTGGGGCGCTGTGTATTGAGGATAACGCTTCATAGAGTCTACTCATCTTTGCGGTTTTCTCGGGCTCATTGGTGTATTTCCACGATAATGATCTAGTTGCCTTTCTTATTAGTTTCTTAAAGAGTCTTAGATTTCTCTTATACTCCTTCCATTAGTCCGTGGCTTTGTTAAAGGATTTTCTGGTTGAAGCGCGGAATTTTGAAATTTCGTCATTCCCCCATGGAAGTTCCTGCTTCTTGACGCTTTACTTCCTCCATAAAGACCTCTTTGCCTTTTTTGTTAGTTTTTTAAAGAGTGTTTGAATCCTCTTGTACGGGTCCGTTCTCTTGGCTTTGTTGAAGGACTTTCTGGTTAAAGCATGGAATTTTGAAATCTCGTCGTTCCACCATGGAGGTTCCAACCTCTATTTGTTGGGCATGATTTTCTGGTACATGCGGCCAAGGCTTTTGTAACTTTACCGTGCTATTGGGGGATGTCAATGGTAAGACCGGTTGTATTGTGTAGGAGTCTTTGCAAGCTGCTCTTTATAGTCTTCCTATTTTATCAGTCCTTTGTTTATTTTATTTGAATTTTTCCTGAAATATTCTTCCTGAATTTCCATCGGAAATCCATATTTTGTTTTCCCGCAAAGGATATTTACCTCTTTTGCGAGGTTTCCTTTATTTTAGATTAATAGAAAAAGGATAATAAGGTCTAATTAATTGTCCGTCTCTTAAATTATTCTCAAATAGAATCCAATGTTGGATAGTGCAATGAAATATTATCGGCATAAATCAACGTGAAAAATGTCATTGGTTTCTTCTTTCCCCCAGAATACTCGTCAAAAGGAAGCAAACAAATATATTAATTACTAAACATTAAAAAAAATATTCCTTAAAAGGAAACCTAAACAATTGCCTCGGCTTTTTTTTATCGTTGCAAACAGAAAATTGATTTCCTTCTGTTGGTTTTTTTTTTCGAGAAAACATCAAAGCTGTTTATGTACTTTTTTTTAACGTTTTTCCTTTTTAACACAGGACATTTTTCCAATGTGTTCTTATTTTTCTTTGCCCGAATGCTGTTTTTTTCTCATTCTTATTGCTCGTTTAGTTCCGTTTCCTCTTTACTAACACTCTCACATTAACTGCCGCCTCATCTATTTAATACCATAAATAATTGCATCTAATTAAATATTCACGCGAATGAATGAAAATGTCCTTTTTTTCCTGCACTACTCCCCCTACCACTGGGCCGGGATGCTGATGATGTCCTGCTGCCACATTTGTAGATCTTCCGCATTGGTACGCTCTCTCGTCCGTCCGTCTGTCCGTGCGCTTGTCGTTCGTGTGCATTTGACGCGTGATGGAGCGAATGTCATTCGAAATGAAATTTAGTGCGAAGTAAAGTAAAATGAATACTGCGATAGAAAAAAAACCTTAGAAAAATTTGACAATTTCAATGGGTATGGTTAGCATAGAATGGGTCGACACAAAAAAAAAACAACTCTAAACAAGAAAAAAAGTGTAAAAATTACACAAAATAATGCAGAGATGATGATTTGCTGGAGAGGGCGCCACACAGAACACAAGGAGAATGGGAAGAACTTTGGAGAGAAAAAAACGCGCTAAATTTAATAGTTTTCAATTAGGAATCATTCGTTTGCAGGCATTTCAAAGCATAGAATGGTGAAAAAACGGAAGTGGCTTTGCCATCATTTTCCGTAAAGGACAATAAATGAAGTCACGTTTTAGAAAAACGCGCGTCAGAATTAACAAAAGAGAGGCACAAGACCGAGCAAACAAAAAACACCAACCAACCAACCAACCAGTATCAAGAGAAACTAAACGTTTGTACAGACGCCTTTGAATGTATGTGCTGTGGCGCCATTTTCAAAGCTCATTTGTCGTTAATTTAATTTTAATTCTTGGTACTCATTTCATTTTAATATACACCAAACAATGTCAATACAGTTAGACAAAGAATTTAACATACACTAATAGCCAAGAAGGATTCTTCTTTCGCCTCAAAGAAAAAAAACAGAAGTAAATTGAATTGAATTGACGAATAAAGACATAGTTATATTATGAAATACCCAATTGAAGGCTCAAAGGACCACAAAGGACCGTATGATTCCTCTCTCTGTACCCCATAAATGTTTCTCATAATAGACGTACTAATGCCATTGTTATAGTATGATATACCAAAGTGAAGGCTCGAAGGATCACAATCACAAACACACATAACATCCCGTTGCATCGATGAATGTTAGTTGCCTTTTCTGTCCCCCAGAAATGTTTCTCATAATAGACGAATAGACAGACTAAAGACATAGTTATGGTATTAGTTATACCAAAGTGAAGGCTCGAAGGACCACAAGCACATACACGCACTCACTACGTCCTGTTGCACCGCCAAATGTTACTCCCTTTCTCTGTACCTCCGAAAAGTTTCTCAAAATAGATGTCTAAAGCCATCGTTTTAGTATGATATACCAAAGTGAAGGCTCAAAAGACCACAAGCGAAAACACACACATAACATCCCGTTGCAACGATGAATATTTGTCACCTTTTCTATCCCCCAGATATGATTCTCATAATAGATGACTAAAGACATAGTTATAGTAACACTTCGTTCAATAATGTGTGTGACTAATTAATTAAAACACATTTTTGGCCAAAATTCGTTTTTATTCATCAACATAGTCCCCTTTTAGGGAGATACAATCATTCCAACGCTTTTCCAATCTTTCGATACCGCCTTTGTAAAACGATTTTTCTTTGCCTTCAAAATAGGCGTTAGTTTCGGCGATTACTTCATCATTTGAGCGAAATCTCTTACCACGGAGCATCTTTTTGAGGTCTGCGAAGAGCCAGTAGTCGCTGGGGGCCAAATCTGGAGAATACGGTGGATGGTGAAGCAATTCGAAGCCCAATTCGTTCAATTTTGCCATCGTTTTCATTGATTTGTGACACGGTGCATTGTCTTGGGGGAAAAACACTTTTTTCTTCGCCATATGAGGCCGTTTCTTTGCGATTTCGTCTTTCAAACGCTCCAATAACGCTATATAATAGTCGCTGTTGATAGTCTGCCCCTTCTGGAGATAGTCGATGAATATTATTCCATGCGCATTCCAAAATACAGACGCCATAACCTTGCCTGCCAACTGCTGCGTCTTTGGTCGCTTTGGGCGGCTTTCACCGGCTGCATGCCACTCAGCAGACTGCCGATTTGACTCTGGAGTGAAATGGTGGATCCATGTTTCATCCATTGTGATGTACCGACGCAAAAACTCCGACTTATTGCGCGTAAACTTGTCCAAACAGCTCTTTGATTCATCGATTCGTTGTTTTTGCTCCGGTGTGAGCAAACGCGGCACCTATTTGGAAAACACCTTTTTCATACCCAAATGTTCGTGTATTATGGTGTGTACACTGCCTGCTGATATCTTTAGGATGTCAGCAATCTCCCTCACTTTCACTTTACGGTCGTACATAATGATTTTCATTGTATTTTCAAAGTTTTCCGGAATAACAGCGTCATTTGGCCTTCAAGTAGATGGAATGTCATCGGTGTCTGTACGACCACGTTTGAATTCGGCATACCCATAACAAATGCTTCTTTTTGATGGAGCAGAGTCCGAATAATGTTTTTCAAGCCATTCCTGGCATTGTACAGTATTTTTTCATTAAAAAACAATGATAAATCAGCACACGGAATCGCTTTAAATTCATTTTTTAAAACTCAAAAGTAGCGTCACTTAAAGCACTGTAACTTATAAACAAATGGTCGGATTAACATATGATTTTGACAGTAAGCCTAAAAAGGTTGCCACTTCCGAAAAAAAATATTGATTTAATACTAGTGCCGCCATCTATGTGTCAGTCACACACATTATTGAACGAAGTGTTATGATATACCAAAGAGAAAACTCGAGGGACCACACAAATACATACAACGTCACTATGCCATTGACAACTAATAACAGTTATAGTATGATATACCAAAGTGAAGGCTCGAAGGACCACAAGCACACACACACACATAACACATAAGTTGCACCGCTGAATGTTATTTACTCCCTTTTACTGTACCCCAAAAGTTTTTCTCATACTTATTTCTTCCCCATATCCATTTAATGAATATTGGCAGTGACATTAGGTGTTTAATGTTGACACTACTAAAGGCGAAGGGAAGGGGTAGATACGATGGTTGCTCGTCTTGCCTTACCTTTTTGTATCAAATTTCGGTAATAAATTAGCATTTTGTTATAGAAAATATATCATTGTGGTCTTCTTTTGCGTTGGTTTTCTAAAGGTGATGGTGCTGCTAATAAAACATGTATTGTCACTTTTGTTTTGTTGTCCTGGCCGCATAATTTCTACCGTCTATTTCTTTTCTTCTCTTCTACTTGAAAAGGGTTCAAAAAAAGTATCCTTCTTTCTGGAAACAAAAATGTCTGAAAACTCTAAGAAAATTTATTAGACAGTTACACGCCAAGTGTTTTATTTTTTTTTTTTTTTAACCAACCATCATTGTTATATTAGCTTTATTAAGTGTTTTTTATTCTTTGTTTTTTTCCACTGCTTTTTGGAGAACTTTTAGATATTCTTGAGGTTTTTTGTTTAACCGCCTTCGCCCTCCCCAAAAAAAGGTCCAGTCTGAAAAGTTTCTTTGCGACAAAACAAATGTCCTTCTATTTGTGTTTTAGGGTTCAATAATTGCTGAAAACACGACAATCGAAGGCAAAAAATGACAACAAAATAGATATTTAATTTGTAGCAATTTCTTGCAGTTAAAATGCCATAAAAGTAATAGCATTTGTCTGCTTTAGTTACGCTGGCGAACACAAAGAAAGGGCTAAATACAAAGGAAAGCAAACAAAACGATAGAAAGCATATTTATTTTCACACTTTTCATATTAAAAAACCATTTAAGGACTAACACGCAAACACCACAAGTAACCCATATCCTGGCCACCTTTCTTACTTCCTTATTTGCTGACTGGAGACATTCAACAGGACCTTGGCACGGTGTGTGTGAATTCCTTGCTAACCAAAGTGTTTTTTAACACTTCATAAAAAGGATAACACCCAAGCGCACAAGATGATATAAACATGAAGACACAGATAGGGTGAATGGAAAAAAATCCATAGAGAAAATAAAACAACCCACAAATCCTTGCACACACATGGGCATTGCATATGCCCAGTTTTTGTTTTTCTCTTTCCATTTTATGGCCAAGAAAATTGGCTACAAAAGATGCTAATGATTTATTTAATCGATTTGACCATATGTTGAACGTTCTTTCGGTCGCTGCCTGTCTTTTATTTTAGGAAAATGTGTGAAAAATTACGTGTGAACTGTAAAGGACATTGTTACCAATAAGTGTCATACAAACAGGACCTCGTGACCATTGTTTACTACAGAAGGTTACGGGTATTTGATGATTTGCTACTGGCAAACTATAGTCATTGCTATGTTGTATTAGCTTTATATATGGGAAAGAAATTTGTTGTAATGGTTATTTTTTTTTCTTTTTTTTTACAATGACATGGGTTAGCTTAGCTTTGGAAATTCTATTGGACTGAAAGAATGTGGTCAATAAAAATCATCACGTAAAAGGGGTCAATGATTGTTATTTTATGGCTGTAACTTATAAGGATTTGGTTGTCGTACGAAACAATGTTGTATAATAAGAAATTGTGCTCTAGTGACCAAAGGATATTGTTGAAAAAGTCGATACTTAGGTAGATAAAATTATCTACCACCTAAAAATTTTTGGTTGTAAACGTTTACACAGCGTCCCAAACGATTAGATTCGTTGTTATTTGAAACTAATAACTGTGTTTTGTCCTCGTTCATCATAAGACCCATTTGTTTTCTATATATATGAGAAGACTGCAGTCAGATTTTCGGCTACGTGTCAGCGTAGCATGTTGCTTTTGTTGTCCATTATTATGTTGATGATGTCACACGATAGGCAGTCGCCTTGTTTGAAGCCTCGTCTGGTATAGAATGGCTCTGTAAGTTTTTTTCCAATCTTCACTTAAGACTTCGTGTCGATCAGCGTCATTCTGCAAAGGCACATCAGCTTTGCTGGCATACCAAACTCAGTCATGGCTTCAAGTAATTTCTGCCGTAGCCGATGGTTCATGTCGACCTGTTTCTCTTGGCTCTTTTCCACAATTTGCCGAAGAGTGAATATCTAGTCAGTTGTTGATTTACCAGATCTAAAGCCACACTGATAAGGCCCCATCCGGTTGAACAACAATGGCTTTAGTCTATTACATAACACACTCGACAGGACTTTATATGCGATGAGTATAAGGCAGATCCGGCGATAGTTAGAGCACACACTTGAATCACCTTTTTAAGCACAGGACATAATACGCTTAGATTCCAATCATCGGGCATGCAGTCAATAAGCGAAACCGTGCGTAGGAGGTGGTGCATGCTCGTTATTAGCTCATCGCCACCAGACTTGCAGAGCTCTGCCGGTAGTCCTTCAGCACCGGCTGCTTTAATATTTTTTAGCCGCGATATTGCTGTTTAGCTTAGAGGTGGGCAAACAAAGCCGTCGTCGACAATTGGCGTGATACCTTCACGTGAGCTGCCTTCTGGAACCTGTTCTCTCTGAAAGTGTTCTCTCTATATATGTATGCAGCCTCTGCGTATCTGTAGCCAAATTTTTATCCTTGCCCTTAGGGGAAGGGAGCCCAGTACTGTAACCTTTTGTTTTTACTGTCTGGTAAAACTTTCGTGGTTTCACCTCTATCCCTGTACCTCTCTTTATCCTCGTTACTTGTTTTGACGTTTTTATTTCGCTTAAATAGCTGCCTCGCCTGTTTTACTGCTATGACACTAGATGCATGCCATCCATCGATTATCGTATGATTAATTTGATGTTTGCTGTTTTGATCAGGGGGTAACGAAGCCATCACAGTGTGCCATCTGGATTCGTTTCGGACTCGTTAAAATATGATCCAAAACGTATGAAATTCCTCTCGAAAATACGGACCGTTTTTTATCCATCTGGATTCGTTTCGGACTCATTAAAATATGATCCAAAACGTATGAAATTCCGCTCGAAAATACGGACTGTTTTTTATCCTTTTTGAATCCTTTTGGGTCCTTTTTTGAATCCGTTTCGGACTCCGCTACGATTTTTATAAGCATTTAAATGTCATTTAAAACAAGTTTTTCAGCCAAAAAAACTATTCGGATGAAGAATTTGTTTTTTTTTTCTGGAGTTTTTTTTTGAGATAATTTTATTTTCTAAGCGATAATAAACAAAAAAAATTTTTCTTGTTTTTTTTTTAATTTTTTTGCTTCTATGCTTTTGCTTTTATTTATTTTATTTATTTTATTTATTTTATTTATTTTATTTATTTTATTTATTTTATTTATTTTATTTATTTTATTTATTTTATTTATTTTATTTATTTTATTTATTTTATTTATTTTATTTATTTTATTTATTTTATTTATTTTATTTATTTTATTTTATTTATTTATTTTATTTATTTTATTTATTTTATTTATTTTATTTATTTTATTTATTTTATTTATTTTATTTATTTTATTTATTTTATTTATTTTATTTATTTTATTTATTTTATTTATTTTATTTATTTTATTTATTTTATTTATTTTATTTATTTTATTTATTTTATTTATTTTATTTATTTTATTTATTTTATTTATTTTATTTATTTTATTTATTTTATTTATTTTATTTATTTTATTTATTTTATTTATTTTATTTATTTTATTTATTTTATTTATTTTATTTATTTTATTTATTTTATTTATTTTATTTATTTTATTTATTTTATTTATTTTATTTATTTATTTTATTTATTTTATTTATTATTTATTTTATTTATTTTATTTATTTTATTTATTTTATTTATTTTATTTATTTTGTTTATTTTATTTATTTTATTTATTTTATTTATTTTATTTATTTTATTTATTTTATTTATTTTATTTATTTTATTTATTTTATTTATTTTATTTATTTTATTTATTTTATTTATTTTATTTATTTTATTTATTTTATTTATTTTATTTATTTTATTTATTTTATTTATTTTATTTATTTTATTTATTTTATTTATTTTATTTATTTTATTTATTTTATTTATTTTATTTATTTTATTTATTTTATTTATTTTATTTATTTTATTTATTTTATTTATTTTATTTATTTTATTTATTTTATTTATTTTATTTATTTTATTTATTTTATTTATTTTATTTATTTTATTTATTTTATTTATTTTATTTATTTTATTTATTTTATTTATTTTATTTATTTTATTTATTATTTATTTTATTTATTTTATTTATTTTATTTATTTTATTTATTTTATTTATTTTATTTATTTTATTTATTTTATTTATTTTATTTATTTTATTTATTTTATTTATTTTATTTATTTTATTTATTTTATTTATTTTATTTATTTTATTTATTTTATTTATTTTATTTATTTTATTTATTTTATTTATTTTATTTATTTTATTTATTTTATTTATTTTATTTATTTTATTTATTTTATTTATTTTATTTATTTTATTTATTTTATTTATTTTATTTATTTTATTTATTTTATTTATTTTATTTATTTTATTTATTTTATTTATTTTATTTATTTTATTTATTTTATTTATTTTATTTATTTTATTTATTTTATTTATTTTATTTATTTTATTTATTTTATTTATTTTATTTATTTTATTTTATTTTTTTTTTTATTTATTTTATTTATTTTATTTATTTTATTTATTTTATTTATTTTATTTATTTTATTTATTTTATTTATTTTATTTATTTTTTTTATTTTATTTATTTTATTTATTTTATTTATTTTATTTATTTTATTTATTTTATTTATTTGATTAACAAACTAGTTAATCAATGTATGAACAAAGCTACAATGCCTAAATTACTTAAAACTTCAATAATAAGACCGATTTACAAGAGCTCAACAAGAAATGATTATAATAACTACCGACCCATTTCAATACTGCCAGCCATTGAAAAGGTATTAGAGGAGATTGTAGTCAACAGATTAACTGAGTTTTTGTCGAAATATGATTTAATCCATAAAAACCAGTTTGGCTTTCAAAAGGGTAAAAGCATCAATAAGTTACTGGGTTGTTTCACAAATGAAATAAATACATCATTAGACAACGGGTATCACAACTTAGTGCTATATATCGATTTTAGCAAAGCTTTCGACACTCTGTCTCACAGTAAACTGCTGGATGTTTTGGAACGAAATGGTATACGTGGCAATTGTCTATGCTGGTTCAAAAACTACCTCGAATGTCGTTATTATAGGGTCAAGATCGAAAACAATATAAGCAGTGAATTTATTACAACACATGGCGTACCACAGGGATCAAAACTAGGACCAATACTGTACATACTATATGCTAACGATATGCTTAATGTCCTTCAAAGAAGCACAGCGTATGCATATGCTGACGATACTGCTATAGTAGTATCACACAAAGACATAACATCAGCTGTGGAAATTATGCAAGGTGAGTTTGATAGAGTAACTAGATGGTGCCATGATAATGGATTGATTATTAATGCAAACAAGACAAAACTAATGCACGTTAAACCACCACATATCAGATACTCGAATATTAAGCTCATCTTTCACGAAACTTCTTGCTTACACAATAAAAACAACACCTGCGAAGACTCATGTACAACAAAGATTGAATTGGTAAACCAGTACAAATATCTCGGTGTGATTGTAGATCACAACTTTAAATGGAAACCACATATCGAAATGCTGCAAAAGAAACTACGAAAGAGTGCATATGCCCTGTACCATTTAGGAAACTGTTCCCCTTTACGTGTTTTAAAACAAGCCTACTTCTCCCTTGCAGAATCGTATATAAGGCACGGGATAACTGCATGGGGCAACGCTTCTTATTGTAGGACACTGCAACAAACTCTAAATAGAACAATAAAAATACTAACGAGATGTCAACGCAAATCAACCCACATTAACAATAACCTTTCAAACACCCAAATGCTAACAGAAAACTCAGTAAACTTTCAAACACAAAACAATCCTCAAAATAACTCACAAAATTATAACATACAAATCAATTCTATACAAACCAACTATGTACAATACACTCAAAACTCTCAAATAACAGAAACACACGAAAACTTAAAAAATTTTATGTACGACAACACCATCTTAACCGTACATAGCATCTATAAACTAACACTGTCCACAGAATTTTATGATGACACCAGGCTCCTTCAAAGATTAGACCACCAACATAATACGCGAAGAAGATCCGAGGGAAGATTTCAAATACCGGCCTTTCGTAATAACTATGGGAAAAGCACAATAGCCGTTCAATTGCCAACCGTTTTAAACATGCTGCCTATCAATATTATTAATATTAGAAATAAATTTAAAAGAAAAAATAGCATAAAAAAATTTTTACTTGCAAATCAATGGAGAAAAAAAAACAATCAAGTAACTGAAATAAATAAGTTTAGGAAAATTTCTTTAAAAAAAAAATATAAAATTTAAATATTTATTTTTTAAATTATCTTTAAGTTAATTTAAATTTTGTTAAAATGTTCGTCTATTACAACATGTACTTTTTTCCTGCAGACAAGCCTAGTGGCTTCGCGGGGCTAAACAAATATGTTTAATAAAATGAAAATACCAAATTTAAAAAAAAAAAAAAAAAAAAAATTATTTTATTTATTTTATTTATTTTATTTATTTTATTTATTTTATTTATTTTATTTATTTTATTTATTTTATTTATTTTATTTATTTTATTTATTTTATTTATTTTATTTATTTTATTTATTTTATTTATTTTATTTATTTTATTTATTTTATTTTGGTTGGTTGGTATGCAGGCATCTCCTTCTTCAAAGGAGAACACTAAGGTCCTTATGGACCCATTGTGACACCCGTTGGGCATTTGTGCCATCCCTTCTACCTATTTTATTTAATTTTATTTAATTTTATTTTATTTTATTTTATTTTATTTTATTTTATTTTATTTTATTTTATTTTATTTTATTTTATTTTATTTTATTTTATTTTATTTTATTTTATTTTATTTTATTTTATTTTATTTTATTTTATTTTATTTTATTTTATTTTATTTTATTTTATTTTATTTTATTTTATTTTATTTTATTTTATTTTATTTTATTTTATTTTATTTTATTTTATTTTATTTTATTTTATTTTATTTTATTTTATTTTATTTTATTTTATTTTATTTTATTTTATTTTATTTTATTTTATTTTATTTTATTTTATTTTATTTTATTTTATTTTATTTTATTTTATTTTATTTTATTTTATTTTATTTTATTTTATTTTATTTTATTTTATTTTATTTTATTTTATTTTATTTTATTTTATTTTATTTTATTTTATTTTATTTTATTTTATTTTATTTTATTTTATTTTATTTTATTTTATTTTATTTTATTTTATTTTATTTAATTTTATTTTATTTTATTTTATTTTATATTATTTTATTTTATTTTATTTTATTTTATTTTATTTTTTTATTTTATTTATTTTATTTTTTACTTATTTTTGTTTTATTAAATATTTGATTAATTAACTGAAAGCCGATTAACTATACCATTTGCAAGTTCTGTACTAATTAATTTCTTGTGACTTTCGTGTCAAATAAGATAACCCATCTTTTGGGCCATTCCTTGCCCAAAAAGATGGAGCTAATTAAAATTTTTGGAAAATGTCGTTTTCAAAGGCAATTGTTAAATTAATCTCTATATTAAAATATATAAAACATTAAAAATACTATGAATTGTAGCGAAACATGCAATTTCGAATTGTGTTTTCAATTAGCCCCGATTTCGAAACGAAACACTCTATGTTAAATGGCAACGAGGACGACGACGGCGGCTACGACATTTCCCTAATTAGATGCAAAGTTTTAAAGTGACAAACAAATCGAGTACGCACTTTCAGCCGAAATGGGTGTGTTGCCGTTGGGTGAACAACGGCCAAAGGATA
The DNA here is from genome assembly GCA_964034835.1 of Muscina levida. Taxonomy (NCBI): domain Eukaryota; kingdom Metazoa; phylum Arthropoda; class Insecta; order Diptera; family Muscidae; genus Muscina; species Muscina levida. The sequence goes on from OZ035882.1 coordinate 141,536,290, forward strand.
AATGCGTTTTTTACGGCTGTTATTACTCGCAGGATATGAGAGTAACACATATAAACACATTAACGCCATAAACTTTTTTGTTAGTTGTGTGTTGTTCTGACATTTGTTTGAAATGTTATCGTTGTTGTTGTTGCTGTAGTTTGTACTTCCTTTCAATAAAATAAATTAAATTATTTAATTACTCTTTGGTGAGAAAGTTACTCGCCAATGCCCTAGCAGCGGCAGCAAACAGCAACAACAACAATTGAGTGATTTTTATCTATTTTCAAGCCATAATGACAGGAAAAACGCTCGCATTAGAGATATGCAAACGAAACGAATTTTAGAATAGTTCATACTCTAGACTAATTAGCAAAAGGATGATGATGACGAGGACGAAGACGACGACATACAACGTCACGCTTTACCCGCAATTTAGGGTGTGCGAAAATCATTAAAAGGCGTCAACAAAGTTTAACGAACACCACAGGACTACTAATGCATTTCACTACTTTGGCTCGCGCGCTTTGCTCTCATATGAATTGAAGTAAATGAAAACCTAATTAAATGGAAATTAATGAATAAATGTTTAAATGTGTTGTGTTTGTTTTCGTTTTTTTTCTGTCTGTTAGTCTTGCTTACTATTTGTCAAACATGCGAGTTAATGCGCACTGGAAAGGTGTGGCTGCGAATGTGCTCTAGGACATATAAGAAGATACAGTGGTTTATGTGGAAATGGGATCACAATTAGCTTAGAATTGTAGGTACATTAAGCCAATGACCAGTATGGCGATTGAGATTATACTCTGGTATAATTTTTTATCTAATATAGTACAATTAATGCACTATAGGTGGCGCCAGAGTGATATCACATAAGAAAGTATCCACATGGTAACTGCCTCTAATTAAACATTGTTTGAATACTCTTTATATTCAAAAAAGTTTTCAATGTGTAAAGTTGTACAAGTTATATACCATCATGTAATGAGTTATACATTTAATAAATCATTAGTTTAATAACCCCAAACCACTGTGTTTCAGCTAATGCCTTCTCCTCCATCTTCCATACAATTCAAATATAAATTGACTAAAATGTACTTAGGGACAGGACATATGCAGAAATGAACGAATATGTGTCACTCTAAACAAATTGAAGGATATTACATGAAAAATTAAACCATAAAATTGTAAACACTATAAATGATGACCCCATAACAAAAGTTTAGGTTGTTACCACCATAATGACAACCACCCCTTCTTCTTACAGCAGTCACTTAACTTGGCCAACGCTGAAACTAAGTACAATGACAATAGGCGATTATATCTGACCATTATAATATTATGCTCACAAGCATTATACAACAGCAGCAGCTGTTAAACAAATACACGAAATTTGAAAAATTTCAATTGAATTAAACACGAAGGTGTCGAAACAACAGAAGGGGGTCCAATGCAAAGCTATGCGCTTGGTTTTTTCAACACTAATTGACTACAACATGAATAGTATAACAAACCCAAAAACTAAACTTAAACAGCCCCTTGTTTATGTGTCAAATAATTGTTTAATTAAAATTCCACGAATAGTTGTGAAATATTAACATTTCATTAAACGGCGTAATAATAAGTTAATGGATGTTATAAACAATTGTAATGACAATGATGACAGCATATGTTTGAAGAAGAAAACATTAAGAAGCAAGAAATTATCCAAAGCAAAAATTACATTAATTGTCATTAACTATAAGAAACTCTTAGAAAACATAAAAATATTCACTTAGAAAATAAAAAAAAAATTATTAATTAATTTAGAAATTTATTAATCACTACATCATTTAAACATTAAATCACTAAATCATTGAATCATTAAATCGTTGTCATTAAGTTATCAAATTAATCAAACATAAAATCATTTAATCATTGAGTCATTAAATCATTAAAACATTAAATCATTAAATTATTAATTAATTCATTAATTCATTACTTCATTAATTCATTAATTCATTAAATCATTAAATCATTAAATCATTAAATCATTGTATCATTAAATCATTAAATCATTAAATCATTAAATCATTAAATCATTAAATCATTAAATCATTAAATCATTAAATCATTAAATCATTAAATCATTAAATCATTAAATCATTAAATCATTAAATCATTAAATCATTAAATCATTAAATCATTAAATCATTAAATCATTAAATCATTAAATCATTAAATCATTAAATCATTGAATCATTGAATCATTAAATCATTAAATCATTAAATCATTAAATCATTAAATCATTAAATCATTAAATCATTAAATCATTAAATCATTAAATCATTAAATCATTAAATCATTAAATCATTAAATCATTAAATCATTAAATCATTAAATCATTAAATCATTAAATCATTAAATCATTAAATCATTAAATCATTAAATCATTAAATCATTAAATCATTAAATCATTAAATCATTAAATCATTAAATCATTAAATCATTAAATCATTAAATCATTAAATCATTAAATCACTAAATCATTAAATCATTAAATCATTAAATCATTAAATCATTAAATCATTAAATCATTAAATCATTAAATCATTAAATCATTAAATCATTAAATCATTAAATCATTAAATCATTAAATCATTAAATCATTAAATCATTAAATCATTAAATCATTAAATCATTAAATCATTAAATCATTAAATCATTAAATCATTAAATCATTAAATCATTAAATCATTAAATCATTAAATCATTAAATCATTAAACCATTAAATCATTAAATCTTTAAATCATTAAATCATTAAATCATTAAATCATTAAATCATTAAATCATAATATCATTAAATCATTAAATCATTAAATCATTAAATCATTAAATCATTAAATCATTAAATCATTAAATCATTAAATCATTAAATCATTAAATCATTAAATCATTAAATCATTAAATCATTAAATCATTAAATCATTAAATCATTAAATCATTAAATCATTAAATCATTAAATCATTAAATCATTAAATCATTAAATCATTAAATCATTAAATCATTAAATCATTAAATCATTAAATCATTAAATCATTAAATCATTAAATCATTAAATCATTAAATCATTAAATCATTAAATCATTAAATCATTAAATCATTAAATCATTAAATCATTAAATCATTAAATCATTAAATCATTAAATCATTAAATCATTAAATCATTAAATCATTAAATCATTAAATCATTAAATCATTAAATCATTAAATCATTAAATCATTAAATCATTAAATCATTAAATCATTAAATCATTAAATCATTAAATCATTAAATCATTAAATCATTAAATCATTAAATCATTAAATCATTAAATCATTAAATCATTAAATCATTAAATCATTAAATCATTAAATCATTAAATCATTAAATCATTAAATCATTAAATCATTAAATCATTAAATCATTAAATCATTAAATCATTAAATCATTAAGTCATTAAATCATTATATCATTAAATTATTAAATCATTAAATCATTAAACCGTTAAATCATTAAATCTTTAATCATTAAATCATTAAATGATTATTTCATTAAATCATTCATACATTTATTAAATCATTAAATTATTAAAACATTAGATCATTAAAAAAAATATTTTAAATAAATAAATGAAATGGTAGACATTACAAAGTTTATTCAAGTTTTTCAATTTTAAGCTCATTCAATCCTTTCATTTTTTGGTATTGTCCTATTCTGTTTCCATTCTTTTTCTTTCTATTGAACAACGAATCTCCATTTTCTCCTCCTCTTTCATATTACTTAGGACACTTTTTTATTCTCTGCACTGTTTCTTGTCACAACCCAACCCTGATAATGCCTTATCCTGATTGGTGGTTGAATGTTTTTTTTGTGTCTTGCTTGCTTGCCAGTTATGGGCCAACATAGGAACCTAAATCATTGAGTATCGATTGCTTTTCAATAGACCACATCATTTAGGACCGGCGCAGTTTGAACCAATCAAGCGTTAAACCGAAAGGGTTGTTTGTGTGTGTCCTTCGCCCTTAGAGGACAACACCACCAACCCCTTTATATATTTTGTGTCATTTTAAATGAAACGTATATATTAATTTCTCATTCCTTTCAACGAACAAATAATTTACTTGCAAATAGAAATTATGGCAAACAGCAAATGAAAAGTAATTAACAAAACATTATTTTACTTTTCTTGGCTAAAACATTTGCACAATAAGAAATTAATGTTTCTAATATTTCCATGACCCCCCTCCCCCCCAAGCCCACGACAGAATGTCCTCCCACATGCGATGCTAAAAGAGTGGAACATTTAACAAAAAGCTATAAAAATACCTTGTCATACTTAGTTTCGAGCTTTTATGGCCTTTCACACAACCGGAAAAATAATATATGGCCTTAAAAAATTATTAACACTTGCAAATCACCATTAGTCCCAACAACAAATAGATGAGCTAGCTAACGTTGTTGGTCCAATGAAATGGAAAACGCCTTCAGTGGTGTGTTTTGACACACGGCGGTGGAGGTGGAGAAGGAGTGATGTATAGGAACTTTAGATAATTATCAGCAACTAAAACGCTAAAGAGACCCCGGCCCTGCTTGGCCCGTAAAACCCTTTTCACAAATGACTTTTGAAGCGAATGGGCAAATGGGCGAACGAACGCATTTCATCACTATAAACGTTAACAAATATTACAGTTTTGAACGACGAACGACCAAAGTTTATGGTTAAAAAGTACTAAAAATTCTACAATGGTTGGCTCCTCCACGGATATGATCCAGCGAATGGGTTACTACGGTTAACAAACAAACTGTTGCAGCGCACTAAATTTATGGATGGATGAGATCTATAGTAATGGAAAAGACAGCAGCGCTGTACAGTGCCCGGCCAGAATATGAGAGGATAAGAAAAAAAAACGATAGAAATTGTTACAAAAAATTATAAGAAGTTAAAAATAAGTTGAATGTACTTTTTGGTACTATGAAAGTTCTTCTTGGTACAATAAAAATACTTTTTAAAGCAACAAAAGTACTTTTTGGTAAAAGAAAGTAATTTCTGGTCTACGAAATGTACTTTTTGGTAAAACAAATGTACTCTTTGATACAATTAAAGTACTTTTTGGCTCAATTAATGTACTTTTTACGGCAATAAAAGTACTTTTTGGTACACAAAAAGTACTTTTTTTTTTACAATTATTCTACTTTTTGGTACAATAAATGTACTTTGTTGTACAATTAAAGTACTTTTCGGTGGAATAAAATTACTTTTTGGTGCAATAAAAGTACCTTTCGGTAGAAGTGTACTTTTTGTTACAACAAAAGTTCTTTTTGGTAGAATAAATTTACCTTTTGGTACAATGAAAGTACTTTATGGTACTGCCCTTTTTGCCCCAATAAATGTACTTTTTGTACCTTTTAGTTAAGGTACTTTTTGATTTAATCAAGGTTTTTTCTGGTACAATAAAGGTCCTTTTTTAAAAAATAAAATTACTTTTCGGTACAATAAATGTACTTTTTGGTACAATAAAAATATTTTATGGCACAAATGGAGTAATATTTGGTAGAATAAATGTACTTAATGACACAATTAAAATATGTTTTAGTGCAATTAAAGTACCTTTTGGCTCAATAATTGTACTTTTTGCTATAATAAATGTTCCTTTTGGTACAATAAATGTAGTTTATGCCTTAATTAATGTACTTTCGCCGAAATAAAGTTACTTTATTGTACAACTAAATTACTTTATGGTACACTAAAAGTACTTTCTGTTACAAGAAGTTTACCTTTTGGTACGGTATAAGTACTTACTAGTTCAATTAATGTACTTTTTGCCGCAAAAAAGTACTTTTGGTGCAATGAAAGTTAGTTTTGATAAAATAAAAGTACTTTTCTGTAAAATATAATTACTTTTCGGTGCAATAAATGTACTTTTTGGTACCACAAAAGTACTTTTCGGTAAAATAAATGTACTTGCTGGCACAATTAAAGTACTGTTTGGTACAATTAAAGAACTTTTTGTTTCGAGTTATGTGCTTTTTGCCGCAATAAAAGTACTTTTTGGTGCAACAAATATCCTTTTTGCTATAATAAATGTACCTTTTGGTAAAATAAATGTTGTTTATGGCTTAATTAACGTACTTTTGGTACAATAAAAGTACTTTATGTCTCAATTAATGTACTTTTGTCGCAATAAAATTACGTTATTGTACAATTAAATTACTTTTTGGTACACTAAAAGTACTTTTTGATACAATACATGTACCTTTTGTCACAATAAAAGTACTTTATGGTTCAATTAATATACTTTTTACCGCAATAAAAGTACTTTTTGTTACAAGAAATGTATATTATGTTACAATAAAACTACTCTTTGGTACAATAAATATACTCTTTGGTACAATAAATATACTTTTTGGTACAATAAATGTACTTTTTGGTACACTAAATTACTTTTTGGTACAATAAATGTACTTTTTGGTACACAAAAGTAATATTTGGTAGAAGAAATGTACTTTCTGTTACAATAAAAGTACTTTTTGGTACAATAAATGTACCTTTTGGTACAGTAAAAGAGCTTTATGGCACAATTGCAGTACTTTTTGTTGCAATAATAGTTCGTTTTGTTACAATAAAAGTACTTTTTTGTAAAATAAAATTACTTTTTGGTACAATCAATTTACTTTTTAGTACAATAAATGTACTTTTTGATGCAAACTTAAAAAACTAAATTTCCCTTTGCACCCCATGAATGAGGTATGGGATAGCTTCTCGCGTTGTTGTGAATTAACACGCTTTCTATTTTTAGATTCACAACTAACGGCACCTACTTATTTATCGACGAATGCGAACGTCACTGTTTTTGAGAAGCTCTTACTAGACACGACGATTGAATCGACGCTTAATACTGCGAAGTTGCTGTCAAACAACATTCGAGGGGAGCCGACAATGAAAGAAAATTTTATTTATTTTTTTCTTTTTAAGATGACTGGAGCCAGGTTTGAACCTGCGATCTCCCGCATGGTAGTCGCGTGTTCTAACCACTATGCCACGGCCGGTCCCACTTTTTGGTACAACAAAAGTAAATTTTGTTACAAAAAAGTACTTTTTCCAAAATAAAATAAATATACTTTGCAGTACAATAAATTAACATTTTGTTATAATAAAAGTACTTTTTTTAGTACAATAAAATTACTTTTTGTTACAATAAAGGTACTTTTTAATAGATTTAAAGTAGAATAAATGTAGTTATTGACACAATAAAAGTTCTTTTTGGTACCAGAGGAGATTTTCTTTAGAATAGGGGAATACACTCCCCGGGCATTGTTATTCAGAACAAGTTATTCAGAAACAAGCGCATCAACAATCGGCGATTATTTTGCTATAAGAAAATTGATTGTTTTGATTTACTTATCTAAATTAAACTAAACTACCAAGCCCCAATAGTTCTTTTCACCCTTTTCCCACTTGGCTTTTATTACTATTTTCAACCTACCCAATAGCTTAGCTGTCGCCTGTAGTTGTAGATATTTGCGTAACTAGAAACTAAGCTCAATATTTATAGCGTTTTGTTTTCGGTAAAAGGCAAATATACAACATATAAAATTTATGGGCCCTCTACTGGCTTTAAAAGGGTTCAAAATGTATTATTGTCACCCCATTATTCAACACAAAATACTCCATATACAACACAAACAACTCCTTTACATATGGAGCAGAGGGAGGGAACAGGGGCTAAATCGTGGCGGTATACAGTTTCTAAAGGCCGTTTTATTATTTGTTTGTTTAACGTTACTGCTGCCAGCACCAACCACATTTTGGCTGTCATTTTGGTGGCAGCAGCTCCTACACATGCTAGTCATCGCCGTCATCCTCGTCGTCATCCTCGTCCTGTTCCTCATAATGTTACACGTAGTCAATAATAGTCATAATAGAAAAAGAACACGCATTTTTGGTGGCCTAATCTTATGATGACACCCAGCTACGAGTCCTTTGTGCCACAACATATATGGAGAAGGATATATTTAAGAGTTGTGACAAGAGTAGTGAGGTGGTAAATGTGTCGAGAGTCAAGTGTAAATGGTATTTTGTTGAAAATTTTATAGCGTATCTTTTGGTTGTTTTTATATTTATTACTTTGGGGGATTGTTTTAAGTACAAGTATGCGCATAAGTCTTCCAATTTTCTTTCGTTCGAAATTGAACCAAACCGCCCCCACACCCCTTTGGCAAATGATTTCCATTTCATACCTTTGTGTTGTAAGGGTGTTTCCGCAAAAGGGTTTAAATTAACAAATGTTTCATTTTTTGCTAAAAGATAATTATAATTTTACATTAACTTTTTCTGGTTAATTGTTAAAGGCCATAAACAAACATTATCCAACGGAGAAGGTTGGAAGGCAGCAAGAGCAAGGCAGAGACAAGAAATGTTTTGCAATAAAATATGATCCTAGGCGAATAATCTCACACACACATGATAGTGGTCCTTTGGCAGGAGGCACATATCCATTTGCTTTATTTGAACAGGTAAAGGAAGCCAACATGTTTTGTGTCTTGATGTTAGTTATATTGTCAATAATAATGACTTTAGTTGGGTTTATAATTTCAGCCATTAATGAAGATTCCGGCTGTTAAGCTTTCGCCTTTGTTGAATTTTGTGGCTGGGTGATAAGTTTTATTATTACGCGTGGTCCTTTGCAAATGGCGAAGGGGGTTTTATTGTCAGACATTGCCTTGTGAGACATTATAAAAACGCCAAATAGTTAGTAATTGCATTAAGAACAAGGGAATAATTGCTATATTAAGATGATACTATACAAATGGATGAAATAGTGGAATAGAGTGGAATGTAGTAAACCTTAAACAAAATACCTGAATAGTTTGGAAAATTTGACTAACTGTTAACCAATCCAATCACCTCCAGCTACATTATGGCGGCAAAACCTTATGAAATAATCCCTCTTATTACGCATGTCGTAGTCGACTTTCGACAACATTCGTTTTTTTTCTTGACTTTAATAAAATTAGTTATATTTAACATAAATGTTTAGTGTTGAGAATTTTTCATTATTTGATTAAGATGAACATGATAGGAGTAAGGTCATAACGTATTTCAGTCTCACAAACGACATCAGCGATAGCATATTTGAAAAACGACAAAGATTCGACGTGACTACGACATACATAACAAGGGCGGGATAACTTAGAAGATTTTCCCTGTTTAGGGCAAAAATTTGTTGATGGTCTAATTCAAACTTATAACCTAACGTTTAAAGTTTAAATATACGAAAACCTTTCGAATTTTTAAAGTATTGATAAGATCTGTGAGTGTTATGATATGATTCTCGTCAATATTAGCCATCCGGGATCGTCTTGGTGTTTCGGGATTGTCGACGATTCAGGTCAGGTCAACATCGGGAAAATATTGATGATTCGGCGTTACCGACAATTCAACTTCGTATCTGCAACTCGGTTAAACCAACAAAATTTAAAATTCAACAGACCGAAGTCCGATTCTACTGACCGAAATCGAGTTAAACCAATAGTTTAGTTCAATCAACAATAGTTGGTTTCTACAGACTGATGTCCGATTGAACCGATCGAAGTCGAACAAAACCAATAGTTGGGTTCAAACAACAAAAGTTGGATTCAACAGTTGGATTTAAACCAGTTGTAAGGATCATCCAAAGAAAATTTTGATTCAACAGACCGAAATGCAATTCAACGGACCAAAGTCGAGCTAAACCAATAGTTAGGTTTAACCAACAAAACTTAGATTCAATAGACCGATGTCCGATTCAGCCGACCGAAGTCTAATTAAACCAATAGTTACGTTCAATAGACCGAAGTCGAATTGAACCAGTAGTTAGAGTCAACCAACGAAAATTGGATTTAACATACCAAAGTCTTATTCAACCACCCGAAGACGAGTTAAACCAATAGTTAGGTTCAACCAACAAAAGTTCAATTCAATTGACCGATTAAACCGCCCGAAGTCTATTTAAACCAATATTTAGGTTCAACCAACACAAATTGAATTCAACAGACCGAAGCCCGATTCAACCGACAAATGTCTAGTTAAACCAATAGTTAGGTTCAACCCTCTAAAGTTAAAATTCAACAGACCGAAGTCCAATTCAATCTACCGAAGTCGAGTTAAACCAAAAGTTAGGTTCAACCAACAAAAGTTAAAATTTAACAGTTCGAAGTCCAATTCAACCTACCGAAAGTCGAGTTAAACCAATAGTTAGGTTCAACAGACAAAATTTGGCTTAAATCGAGTAAGGCAATATATTGATTCAAGCAATAAAAGTTTGATTCAACAGACCGAAGTTCGATTCAACTGACCGAAGTCGTGTTAAACAAAAAGTATTCAATAGACCGAAGTCCAACGCGTAAAACCATTAGTTAGGTTCAACCAACATAATTTGGATTCAACACCTAGCGGCGGAAATCATGATAAGGGGTTTGAAGGGCTTCTTTGGATCTGGTATGCTATCCTTGACCTTCTTTCGTCATTTAATTTTTTACATTGCATGAGATTGGAAAAGAAGGCCTTCCGTCGCCGCTTTCCTTAAGAAGGTCTTATGGAAGATTTCTAAAAGAAGGCCTCTGAAAACTTTCTATAATAAGGCCTTATTGAAGGCCTGCATACACAAGAAAAAAGGACTTCCAAATCGTTTATTTTTAGACATTTCTCAGTTCTGTATATTTTTCTCACTATTCACAGTCAGCCATGATACTATCTAGCCTATGAAGATGCATTCGTATTGTCTCAGCGGCGGAATTTGAAAGGCCTTCCTCATATAATTCCTCATTGTTATTTTGGAATAATTTTTCAAATAAGGAATGCAGAACGCATGATTTTTCATTAGATTTAGACATTTTATAGACAGACCTGCCAAAGGCATTTAAAAAGAATGCAGAGGGATTGCATACACATCTCGTCTCACTTCTAAATAACAGGGGTATTGCATGCCTAAATGCAAAGAATTGTTAATAAGTTTTCTTTCAACTTATATAAAGGCTTGCCAGAGCCCTATGCTAAGAATGCAGACGGATTTTATACACATACCCTCTCGCTGCCTAAGAACAGGGGTATTGCATGTCTTCCAGATGGAAATAATTGTTAATTTCCGTGGACGTTGTTGATGAGTTTTTTTTTTTTAAACAGAACTTGTTAATTGTGACGGTTGACCAGTTGGAGTCTCCTCTTGGGAAGTGGGTGTCCGTAAGGATTTCAAAGAATTCATTCATTCCATTATTTTCGTTTTATGTATCCAGTGGCACTATTTTTTAGAGATAATATTGTATTTAGACTAATTTATATATTTTTGTGAATTACATTTTTTTTAAATTTAACTATTTTTTTTTAATTTCACTATTGTATTAAAATTTTACGATTTAATAATATTATTTTTTTTTTTAATTTTTCTATATATTTTAAAAATTTTTAACATTTAACAAATAAATTTAAAATTTTTTTTAAATATTTACTAATTTCAAGAAATTTTATGGTTTTTCTTTTTAAATTTAAAATTTTTTCAAAATGTGTACAGTTATTATGAATTTTAAATAGTTTTACATATTTTAAAATTTATTTAACTTTAGAAATTTTATGAATTTTAAAACTTAAAAACGTCCTTATGTATCCTGGGCCACTGATTGTTAAGGTTAATACTTTCTTGAGTCTAATTTATATATTTTTGTGAATTAATTTTTTTTTGTAAATTGAAAATTTTTTTGGAATTTTATAAATATTAAATTTACGTTAAGTGTATCAAATGATACATCAAATTTGGCTTACGATCAGAAATTGTTTTTTATTGTTTGATATTTTTGGTCAAATTCAGTGTGTCACGCACTAGGATGACGCGTTTCGAACTCCATGACGAGTTCATCTTCAGACCCCTTTGTGACGAACTGATGCACAATGGTACATCATCAGCTGTATATATATCTACAATTATGTCAAACATGTACATGCGAAGTAGATATCAGCCGAAAATGTCCAGCACCAATTATAGTTTGAATTTGACCGTTAATATTCAAACATGAGAATTGGAGGAAATTCTTTCCCCACGATTCCCCTTTTTACCTATATTTTTATAATTATTGAAAATTTTAAATTTTACAAATAAATTTAACTATTTTTTTGATTCTAATTAATATTTATAATTTTAATTTTTGTTACATTTTACGAATTTATAAAATTGTTGTTTTTTTAAATTTTATTTTAATTTTAAGAATTTTTAACTTAGATAAATTTCAGAAATTTTCTAATTTTAATACATTTTATCCTTGTTTTTTTAATATTTTTAAATTATTAAAAAATTTAAGTTCCTATGAATTTTAAATTGTTTTACGTATTTAACATTTTTTGTTCACTTTAAAAATTGTATGAGTTTATAAAACTTCCTAATGAATCTTGTGGCACTGTACTACAGTCTTTACAAGTCTTTAGTCTAATAAATATATTTTTATGAATTTAATTTCTTTTTGTTTTTTTTTGCAAATTAAACCATTTTTTTAATTTTATAAATTTAATTAATTTTTAATTTTACAATTGTTTTAAAATTTTACGTTTCTATAAAAAAAAATTATTTTAAATCTTTTTATATATTTTAGAAATTTTTAACATTTAATAAATAAATTTTTAAAAAAATATCAGAGATTCACTAATATTAATACATTTTATGGTTTTTTGTAATTTTTAAAAATTTTACAGCTATTATGAAGTTAAAATTGTTTTATGTATTTAAATTTTCGTTTTAATGTTATGATTTTTAAAATTTTAAAAATTCCTTATATATCCTGGGGCACTGGTTGTTAAGGATAATACTGTCTTTAGTCCAATTTATAAATTTTTGTGAATTTTGATTGGTTGGTTGGTATGCAGGCATCTCCTTCTTCAAAGGAAAACACTTAGGTCCTTATGGACCCATTGTGACACCCGTTGGGCATTTGTGCCATCCCTTCAACCTATGGTAATGCTGACTGATCGCGTTACCATTTGTCGATTGGGAATCCGGAGTTCCGATCCAATCCGTCCAGTTGATAATTTTACAAAAGTTGTTAATCCTTCCGATGTCCAACGATGCAAGTTCTTCTACACCATTTAAGAAGGGTTTCCCCAGGGTTTCCAGTCTCCTTCTGTATAGCGCTGGGCAATCACATATAATGTGGTCGGTGGATGGTTCACTGCTACTGTTTCCGCAGTAGTAGCATTCGCTTTTCGTTGCGAATCCCATTCTGATCGCATGCCTGCCTATGGGTCCATGTCCCGTCAGGAAGGTAATAATTTTCCTTATCTGGTCCCTCTCAAGACTTACCAGGTACGATGCACGTTTCGCGTTGTATTCTGGCCAAGTCATTTTGGCTTTTCTACAGGTTTCTTCATTCTTTATTTTGATTGTTTTTTATAAATTTAAATATTTTTTTGAATTTTGTAAATTTTTATAATTTCAATTTTTTTTTTAAATTTCACAATTGTTTTAAAATTTTACGATTTTTTAATATTGTATTTTTTTATTTTTAATAATTTTTAACATATAATAATTTTTTTTAAAAAAATTTAGAGATTTACTATTTTTGAAAAATTTACAGTTTTTTTTATTTTTAATAAATTTGTACAGTTATTTTAAATTGTTTGACGTATTTACAATTTTTTTATTAAGTTATTTTATATATAAGTTTTATTCGCCCTTTATAATTTTAGAACACAAAAAATATTTTTCTACTTTTTTTTAACTTTATAAATTTTATGAATAAATAATTATATATTGAAATAATATATTTTAAATATTTCACGCATTTTCTTCTTTTAAATATAGTTTTTAATCAAAATGACCGAATGACCCCCTGAAAATAGCCAAATTATTATACCAATAGAATTTGGTTTCCAAACCATTGCCCTACCCTCGATTTGGCTTAGCAATACATCATGATTGTTATCCTTAATATTTAAATAGGCCATCATCATTTAGACCATTATGTCCTTTAGCCTCAAAAACAGAGTGAGAAAAAAACCTAGTCAACCAAATCCAAAAAAAAAGACAAAAGATTTTCCACATTTATTTAGCTTAGTCGAATAATGTTTAAAAATCATTTTTTAAACATAAAATTAATGTCTATATTAACATTTTTTTTTTTGCTTTTGAGCCGGATGATGAAACAAATTTACCAACACCCACCCCACCAGATATCCCTATACTCAATATGTATAAACTACCCTCCTACCACCCAGTGGCCTTTTGTACCATACGCATTTTAGGTTGCTGCTGGTTTTTGTTTCACAACTTCCACATATAAGGATTCTCTTTTGTCGCTTTTCAGATTAATTGCCGGCAATTTTTCTAACTTAAAAAAATAAATTTTAACGTTAAAACATTTGTTGGATACTTTGCTGTTGGTTTTTTTCTATTGTTGTACTCACACCAGTGCAGCGTTTGGTTTTTTTTTTGTTTTTAGTGAAAAATCATTCATGATTTTTAAGTGGCACTATTTTTTAAGGATTGTTCTTGAGGCTGCTGCTGATGGTTCAGGACACTGCCACACTGCCCTTTCCATCAACAGCGTCATCATCATCTCTAGTCATTTATTTCAGTGCTTATCATTCAAAACCAAACGTTGGCAATTGTTTGCTTTTTTCGAAACCGAGACCAAAAAATATAAAATAAAATAAGGCATCTTTATAATCATTTTTTTTCTTTTGGTGCTTTGCTATTTACATTCTCAGTAGCAGGGGAGAAAGGACACACTCGCTGTGTATTAGTGTGTGTGATATGTTTTGTCATTATTTTAGGACATATTATATTTTCCCATCAGACTAAATGTCCTTTTAGTAAAATAAATTGCAACAATTTAATCAATCATTTGTTACAGGATCTAATTTTCAATCTACAAAAGGAACACAAGGACATTTCAGGATAACAGTGGTGGAAACAGAAATGCATTTAATCAGTTTTAGATATTTCATAATGCTATAAAGAAATTTTATACATAATATTTTCTGAACTGTAAATTTTTAACATATCTCGCCTTGTACACTGGCCATCTTTTTTGGGTTGTTAAAAGATACTAGAAATTCCATAAAGACAATACTCTAGCAATTTCTTCTACATATCATTGTTATGATTCTATAAAACTTTGTTTTATTTACGAACTTGTTTCATTCATTTTAAAACCTCTGTGATTGTAACAAATATGAACTGCCTACTTATAATTCTCAGCCATGTCCTTTACGCGGCTAATCTGGTTTATAGACCACCATAAAATATCATGAATGACTATTCTTTACAAAAAGAACATCATTAATGTCTGATATGACTCTTTCCCCACAAAACATATATGCAAATGCTACAAATTTAGCAATGGAACGGGCACGTGGGACTGTAAGAAATATTAGTAACTGCCAGGACATGTGTGTGTTGTGTGACAATTATTATTACAAAGACAACAACAACTAAAAAAAAAGTTTAATATTATTTATAATGTCCTTTTAGAAAATACAAAAGACATCAAGTTCCAGTAGATATATGCATAAAGTCTATGAAGCTTAAAACAAGCGCAAGAAGGATAACAACAACAAGAACAACATCAGCTAAAAAATGTTTTACAAGTTAATTGTCATCAAGTCGAAGGATCTCACATTCACAAGAGCGCGCGCGTTCATGACGGTATCAATGTGTGAACGCCTGCAAGGATCTACGCTGAAAGGGGTGATGGGCTGGAGTTGTTGTATAACCAGGCAAAGTAGCTGCCATACGTGTATGACGATATCTTTGGGAGTATGAGCGGGTTGGCTGACGCGTTAATGTATATTATGGATAAGGTTACATGACTTTGGCATTATTTCATGCTTATCTTGAGTAATTAAGATGTTGCTCTCACAAGAAAAAGTATTTTAATGATAGAAAAATATTTACAATCTAAAGAAATAGCATAGCAGTCACATATAATGCCATTGTAGTGTTTTTTTCTCAGCGTCTCTTGCTAACGGTGTCAAACGACAAATACAAATATGCCACAAGGATAAGCGAATAATGAAGTCCTTTTTGGCCTTACATGAATGTTAAATTTATCCAAATGTCTAACGTGAGGTTTCAATTTTATGAGCTAAGGGAATTTGTACAACAGCTTAAGCAATGCATTAATTTTTATAAAATCATATTTTGTCAAAAAAAAAGACGAAGACATATAATTTTCAACAATGCTTAATTCAAAAAATTTGAATTTTATGAGAATTGAATTCAAACATAAAACAATTCAAACATTAAATCATTCAAACATTAAATCATTCAAACATTAAATCATTACACCATTAAATCATTACATCATTAAATCATTAAATCATTAAATCATTAAATCATTAAATCATTAAATCATTAAATCATTAAATCATTAAATCATTAAATCATTAAATCATTAAATCATTAAATCATTAAATCATTAAATCATTAAATCATTAAATCATTTAATCATTAAATCATTAAATCATTAAATCAATTAATCATTAAATCATTAAATCATTAAATCATTAAATCATTAAATCATTAAATCATTAAATCATTAAATCATTAAATCATTAAATCATTAAATCATTAAATCATTAAATCATTAAATCATTAAATCATTAAATCATTAAATCATTAAATCACTAAATCATTAACTCATTAAATCATTAAATCATTAAATCATTAAATCATTCAAACATTAAACGATTAAATTATTAAATCATTACACCATTAAATCATTACACCATTAAATCATTAAATCATTAAATCATTAAATCATTAAATCATTAAATCATTAAATCATTAAATCATTAAATCATTAAATCATTAAATCATTAAATCATTAAATCATTAAATCATTAAATCATTAAATCATTAAATCATTAAATCATTAAATCATTAAATCATTAAATCATTACACCATTACACCATTAAATCATTAAATCATTAAATCATTAAATCATTAAATCATTAAATCATTAAATCATTAAATCATTAAATCATTAAATCATTAAATCATTAAATCATTAAATCATTAAATCATTAAATCATTAAATCATTAAATCATTAAATCATTAAATCATTAAATCATTAAATCATTAAATCATTAAATCATTAAATCATGAATTCATGAAATCATTAAATCATTACACCATTAAATCATTTAATTATTAAATCATTAAATCATTAAATCATTAAACCATTAAATCATTAAATCATTAAATCATTAAATCATTAAATCATTAAATCATTAAATCATTAAATCATTAAATCATTAAATCATTAAATCATTAAATCATTAAATCATTAAATCATTAAATCATTAAATCATTAAATCATTAAATCATTAAATCATTAAATCATTAAATCATTAAATCATTAAATCATTAAATCATTAAATCATTAAATCATTAAATCATTAAATCATTAAATCATTAAATCATTAAATCATTAAATCATTAAATCATTTAATCATTAAATCATTAAATCATTAAATCATTAAATCTATAAATCATTAAATCATTAAATCATTAAATCATTAAATCATTAAATCATTAAATCATTAAATCATTAAATCATTAAATCATCAAATCATTAAATCATTAAATCATTAAATAATTAAATCATTAAAACATTAAAACATTAAATCATTAAATCATTAAATCATTAAATCATTAAATCATTAAATCATTAAATCATTAAATCATTAAATCATTAAATCATTAAATCATTAAATCATTAAATCATTAAATCATTAAATCATTAAATCATTAAATCATTAAATCATTAAATCATTAAATCATTAAATCATTAAATCATTAAATCATTAAATCATTAAATCATTAAATCATTAAATAATTAAATCATTAAATCGTTAAATCGTTAAATCGTTAAATCGTTAAATCATTAAATCATTAAATCATTAAATCATTAAATCATTAAATCATTAAATCATTAAATCGTTAAATCATTAAATCATTAAATCATTAAATCATTAAATCATTAAATCATTTAATCATTAAATCATTAAATCATTAAATCATTAAATCATTAAATCATTAAATCATTAAATCATTAAATCATTAAATCATTAAATCATTAAATCATTAAATCATTAAATCATTAAATCATTAAATCATTAAATCTTAAAATCATTAAATCATTAAATCAATTAATCATTGAATTACTCATTTAAATCACGAATTTATAGAATCTTTTGAGCTTAAAACAAACAAAAGGATGTTGTCTGATTTAGTTCTTGGAGATTGTTATTAAAGTTTTGCTTGATGTATGTACGACCACTCCTAGACACAGTTAACCTCTTCTATATACTCTATTTTTTATACATTGTTGATATATGAAAATTTAATATAAAAATATTTGTAAAAAATGGTTTTACTTATAGTTTTTGCTAAAAAATTATATTTATTTGTCTTCTCCTCTCATTCTCTCCCTCTCTCTTCCTTCTAGACCTTGGTTCCCTCTGTGCCCTTCAGCTTCGATGTGGAGCGCATTGTGGCCTCCCATGAGGGCTCTCTCGTCGCTTTGGCCGGTCCTCGAGGTTTGTGTGTCATGGAATTGCCTCGTCGTTGGGGTGCCAATGGCCAATATATGGATGGCAAATCCAAAATCACCTGTCGGTAAGTAAAACCAATCACCAAAGTGTATCTCAACAGTTACACCATATCAAACTGTCATTAAATTATACTTTGCCTGCCAACATTATATCAGACTTATTGTATTAAATTACAATCTTATGGCCTTATAAAAATGATAAACTGCACAAAAATTTCTAGCGTCATATTTTTTAGCCCGCGCGCACTCTGTCTTGTTCGCATACAAGTAATGCAAAAATACAAACTTTTAAAAGTCATTATTCTAATTTTGTTTTTTTTTTTCTTGGGACGGTACCGAAAAAAATTTCTCGGTAGAAGCGGAAATATCTGCACATCTTGGCCATACTTTGTGCCCTGGTACACTTGAGTGTGTTCAACAGTATGGTAACAGGTTATTTTAAATGGTATTGCATTTAAGTCATCCCGTAGTAGACCTTAGTCTTGTATCGGGTCCTGTTTTCAAGGAGCAGTTGATGTCAACGCTAAAGGTGGAGGAGGTGATGGCAGCAAATTTTGTGCTGTTGTTAGCACATCTGTTTTTTATTACTTTTAATTTGCCATTAATAAAGCATTTGCCGGCAACATTAGTCACCTTAATATACATAGAGAGCCAACGACTTTTTTTTGGTTTCTGTTGTTGTTTCGTATCGTAATTCTAAAGTTATATTAAATACCAATATATTACTCACACCCTGCTCTACCGTGGTCCTTCCCAGTGAATTTATGCCGTCATGGCTATTAATTATGGCTATTGGAATTAGATGCAAATAACTGTAAGAGGGATTAACGCGATTTGTGGTTTCGAGAGAATCAAGAGAGAGAGAAACAAGTAACTAACGATGAATCACAGGATATTGACAGTTTTATGGATTTGGATGCAAATCTCTTAAGATGCATGAGAAGGAAGCATTTGGTGGAAAAACAAAATCAAATGTTAAGACAACAACAAAAAATAATAATAAAAAAATTTAAAATTCAACTAAATTATAAAATTATAAAATTATAAAATTATAAAATTATAAAATTATAAAATTATAAAATTATAAAATTATAAAATTATAAAATTATAAAATTATAAAATTATAAAATTATAAAATTATAAAATTATAAAATTATAAAATTATAAAATTATAAAATTATAAAATTATAAAATTATAAAATTATAAAATTATAAAATTATAAAATTATAAAATTATAAAATTATAAAATTATAAAATTATAAAATTATAAAATTATAAAATTATAAAATTATAAAATTATAAAATTATAAAATTATAAAATTATAAAATTATAAAATTATAAAATTATAAAATTATAAAATTATAAAATTATAAAATTATAAAATTATAAAATTATAAAATTATAAAATTATAAAATTATAAAATTATAAAATTATAAAATTATAAAATTATAAAATTATAAAATTATAAAATTATAAAATTATAAAATTATAAAATTATAAAATTATAAAATTATAAAATTATAAAATTATAAAATTATAAAATTATAAAATTATAAAATTATAAAATTATAAAATTATAAAATTATAAAATTATAAAATTATAAAATTATAAAATTATAAAATTATAAAATTATAAAATTATAAAATTATAAAATTATAAAATTATAAAATTATAAAATTATAAAATTATAAAATTATAAAATTATAAAATTATAAAATTATAAAATTATAAAATTATAAAATTATAAAATTATAAAATTATAAAATTATAAAATTATAAAATTATAAAATTATAAAATTATAAAATTATAAAATTATAAAATTATAAAATTATAAAATTATAAAATTATAAAATTATAAAATTATAAAATTATAAAATTCTAAAATTCTAAAATTCTAAAATTATAAAATTCTAAAATTATAAAATTATAAAATTACAAAATTACAAAATTATAAAATTATAAAATTATAAAATTATAAAATTATAAAATTATAAAATTATAAAATTATAAAATTATAAAATTATAAAATTATAAAATTATAAAATTATAAAATTATAAAATTATAAAATTATAAAATTATAAAATTATAAAATTATAAAATTATAAAATTATAAAATTATAAAATTATAAAATTATAAAATTATAAAATTATAAAATTATAAAATTATAAAATTATAAAATTATAAAATTATAAAATTATAAAATTATAAAATTATAAAATTATAAAATTATAAAATTATAAAATTATAAAATTATAAAATTATAAAATTATAAAATTATAAAATTATAAAATTATAAAATTATAAAATTATAAAATTATAAAATTATAAAATTATAAAATTATAAAATTATAAAATTATAAAATTATAAAATTATAAAATTATAAAATTATAAAATTATAAAATTTTAAAATTATAAAATTATAAAATTATAAAATTATAAAATTATAAAATTATAAAATTATAAAATTATAAAATTATAAAATTATAAAATTAGAAAATTAGAAAATTAGAAAATTAGAAAATTAGAAAATTAGAAAATTAGAAAATTAGAAAATTAGAAAATTAGAAAATTAGAAAATTAGAAAATTAGAAAATTAGAAAATTAGAAAATTAGAAAATTAGAAAATTAGAAAATTAGTAAATTAGAAAATTAGAAAATTAGAAAATTAGAAAATTAGAAAATTAGAAAATTAGAAAATTAGAAAATTAGAAAATTAGAAAATTAGAAAATTAGAAAATTAGAAAATTAGAAAATTAGAAAATTAGAAAATTAGAAAATTAGAAAATTAGAAAATTAGAAAATTAGAAAATTAGAAAATTAGAAAATTAGAAAATTAGAAAATTAGAAAATTAGAAAATTAGAAAATTAGAAAATTAGAAAATTAGAAAATTAGAAAATTAGAAAATTAGAAAATTAGAAAATTAGAAAATTAGAAAATTAGAAAATTAGAAAATTAGAAAATTAGAAAATTAGAAAATTAGAAAATTAGAAAATTATAAAATTATAAAATTATAAAATTATAAAATTATAAAATTATAAAATTATAAAATTATAAAATTATAAAATTATAAAATTATAAAATTATAAAATTATAAAATTATAAAATTATAAAATTATAAAATTATAAAATTATAAAATTATAAAATTATAAAATTACAAAATTATAAAATTATAAAATTATAAAATTATAAAATTATAAAATTATAAAATTATAAAATTATAAAATTATAAAATTATAAAATTATAAAATTATAAAATTATAAAATTATAAAATTATAAAATTATAAAATTATAAAATTATAAAATTATAAAATTATAAAATTATAAAATTATAAAATTATAAAATTATAAAATTATAAAATTATAAAATTATAAAATTATAAAATTATAAAATTATAAAATTATAAAATTATATAATTATAAAATTATAAAATTATAAAATTATAAAATTATAAAATTATAAAATTATAAAATTACAAAATTACAAAATTGTATGTCAAAAGAATACTTAAAATTCATAAATTTCGTTAAGTTTTTGAAAGTTCAGACTTTGCCTCTTGTTTAACATTATATCTTTTTACCCTTCTTTTAATCTAAGGACCTTTATTTATTCCTTATTATGTAGACTCAAATTCCTGTTACAAATTATTAAGCAATACAACAATCTGTCTGTTTCTCTGCCATTCTGGTTAGGTGTTGACATTAACCCTTTCCCCTTTATGACTTACTGATGATGTTGATGACAGCAACGGACTTCCTTTTGGTGGTATTAAAAAGCCTTTGGAATTTTTCTTAAGCTCTGGCGACAATGAAATCTTTGATTCTTTTTAATGATACTCAACATCATGGTGGGGGTTCCCTTTCCTTTGTAGGGTGCACTAATTTACTCCTATGCAATTTTTGTAAGCATAGACAATCTTTACACAATAATCTATGTAGTCCTTGCAGGACTACAAATTCCTTCATTTCGCTGTATTCACCTAAAGTCAAATAGCCAAAATTCGAAGGACACCAAAGTTTCAAGTGCTTTGGAAAATTGTTCACCAAGAAATACCATCGCTAAAAACTCGAATGTTTAACTCTTTCTTGTTGTTGTTTTTGTTATTACGTTATTGAGGAACAACAATTGCATTTTTTTGTTCTGAATACAAATGATGATGATAATGCTGAGGCTGTGCTTGCCTGCCTCCGGTTTAGGATGAGGAGGGGGGATGATGGGGAAAAGCCACTGTTGCTAACGCTGCATAATAATAGAAAATTTCGATTGCTCATTTTGAGGAAATGAGCAAATTTTTGAATGGAATTATGGACTGGGGGCTGGCGTTTGGCGGAACAAAGGATAGTTCCATCAAGGATGTAAATTTTTGGCAAATTACAATAGCAATTTGGTGTATGCAATTTTCGATAGAGCCACCACGAAGAGAGGAGTACAAAAGTATGCAGCATGAAATAGCAAAAACATTGTGTCTCAGACTTTTCCTCTCAAGTGACTAAGTCAGTTCACTGCAGCGAATACCACTGATATACATTATGTAACAACACACAAAGACCCATCCTAAGACTATATTATATATTAGATTGTATTTGGTAACCAACGAATTCAGCTGAATCTAAAAAAAGGAAGCTTCTTTTCGAATTTTTCAAAAACTTTTTTGTTGTTATGCAACAAGGACATTTAACAACTAGTACTAGCACGACTACAAACAACCAACAACCACCTAACGCTGACAATTTACAATAATTTTATATTTCCACGCCACGTTGTTCGTTTGTTGAAAAGTTTAGCTTGTTTTTTTGTTGTTGTAGTTGCTTTTTGGCATTTTATGGCATTTTGTAGTCTTTCGATTTGCATAGCATAACAATTAATGTTAAATCCTTTGAGATGCTCAAATTTAACCCCAAACCCTTATGCCCAAAAACCGCCACCAAACATCAAACTAAAGTCAAGTATTAAAAATTATAATAATAAACTGCCAGAGCAAAAGGATAAGAGACGGTGGTGTTCATCAGGACTTAGCATTGTGATGTGGTGTCGTGATATCTGTGGCAACATTTTGTTTTCCATATTCCTTTAAGTGTTATTTAATTATATTTACTGAAAAAAATAATGTAATTTTAGCACCTTTAAGCCTCATTAATTTCTTACAGGGGGTTTGGTTTGTTGGGCCGTCGCCGTCGACGTTGTTGTCATTACTTTTGAAAGTCATCACGCGAAAAGTGTTGATTTAGGTTGATTTTGTGGCATAAAATTATGATAATTTTAAGTAAACACAGGCAGGGGACAATGTAGTCAAGTGGCTTGGGTGTTTTGGGCTGGTTTATCATGAACTTATCAGTTGTTTAGTTTTTGTCATAAGAACCTATACTGAAATTGCAGCAACCTTTCCACAACAAAAACATAATATATATAAAATATATACAAAATATTATTGAGTAGGCGGCAATACTATAGAAATTAAATTTCTTTAAAAGGATAAAATATCAATAAATTTATAAAATCGGTACATAAATTTTCGTCCAATGAACTGTAAATGGGATGGGAGATTTTCTTAATTGAGTTTTCTGATTATTACTCACTTGGGAATACCCAGAACGTTTCTACGGCCTTTTTCAGCATTGAGATGCAGTCGACAGTAGTGGCAGAGTGGTGAGAAATGAGTATAAAACCAAGTTATTTGTTTAAACGAACAAAGAGTCTACTCGTTTGGGTATAGATATCATTGGCGGATGACTGCAGGATGTTACTGCGGCCTTTTCAAGCGTTAAGAAGAAGTTGGCAGAAGTGGCTCTGGCGATAAATAAGGGCGAAACCAAGTTATTTGTTAAAAGGAACAAAGAGTCTACTCGTTTGGGTATAGATATCATTGGCCGAGAACTGCAGCATGTTACTGCGCCCTTATCAAACATTGAGAAGCAGTCGGCAGAAGTGGATCGGGTGATAAATGAGGGCGAAACCAAGTTATTTGTTAAAAGGAACAAAGAGTCTACTCGTTTGGAACGCTGCGTGAACGTTGACAGCTTTATACATTGAAGTGTACTTGATTTTGTCTATCTTGACTCCGCCGTAAACAAAAATAACAATGTCAGTCGGGAAATCAAATAGAACGAATGTGCTGTTTTGAATACATTGCGCTGGTATATATAAAAATTGCTCCGGCTTCGGCAATAAACTCTATGGGTTGCGCAAAAGGGGGCGACTAAAACTTCGTTGGATAGTAAAAGAGCTGCAGTCTAAACTTAATGGAATGGGACTTTGCCCAGAGGCTGAAAGTTACTGATTGTCACTCACTTGGGAGTGACCAGAATCGATTCCTTTGCGGTACTGTCCAAGCAGCTAACTACTTACGGTCTTAGACCAAGTATTCCCTGGGCAATGACTTTAAAGCAACCGCTTAGAAGTTAGCTAGAGTTAGAAGGCGAAACGTTGAGTAAACTAATCGGCATGCTACCACCGATGCGTCTTAGGAAGTAGGTAACAGAAGTTACTGAAGCTCAACACAGGCTCTCCTAATGGCTTTGGCAGCCCCAAGAAACTAGGATCGGGAGCGGTGGCCTAATAAGCCACTCTCCTTAAACAAAATGTATTATGAAAACACGGAGAATAAATATAACAAGAACCCCCCCAAATGTTGACGACCCCCGCAATTTATTTGATTTAAGGATATGCACCTGGAATGTCCGAACTCTTTACAGAGATGGTGCCTCCATCCACTTGGCGGATGTCCTCGACAAATACAAGGCTGACATCACCGCCATACAGGAAATGAGATGGACGGGACAGAGATGCACACGACGAAACAACTGTGACATCTTTTACAGCTGCCATGTAGAAAGACACGAATTTGGATGTGGTTTCATAGTCGGCAAGAGACTTCGACACCTGGTCTCGCGGTTTAACCCTGTAAGTGTCCGAATAGCCACCATTCGCATCCGGACGAAATATTTTTACATCACGCTGATTTGTGCACACGCCCCGACGCAAGATAAAGACGATGAGATTAAAGATGCATTTTACGAGCGCCTAGAGGAAACATACGACCGCTGCCATGGCCACGACATTAAAATTGTTCTGGGAGACTTTAATGCAAAAATAGGAAGGGAAGATGTTCTTGGTCCATCGATCGGTAAATTCAGCCTGCATACCGACACGTCAGACAACGGGTTTAGGCTGGTTAGCTTCGCAGCGGGAAGGAACATGGTAGTTAGTGGAACCAGATTCCAGCACAAAGATATCCACAAGGCAACTTGGCTATCCCCCGATCAAAACACCAAAAATCAAATTGATCATGTGGTAATTGATGGCAGGCATGCATCTAGTGTCATGGACGTGCGTGTGATCCGTGGTGCTAATATAAGATCGGATCATTACCTGGTTGCAGCCAAGGTTCGCACAAGATTGAGCAGAGCAAAAAACGCACGTAACCAAACACAAAGAAAGCTGGACATCGCGAAGCTGCAAACCCCAGAGATAGCTACTGCCTACTCCGACCAACTCTCCCAACTCTACGACACAACGCCTCTACTTCTGACGTTCCCGATACACAGTGGCAGCATATTGCGCATTCCATGGCAACCGCCGCAACAACCGTGATAGGATATGAAAAGCGGCGCTCAGACGAATCCTGGTACGATGAAGAATGTCGCATAGCGTCTGAGGAACAGGATGCTGCTTATAGGGCAATTGTAACTCGTGCTGTTAGGGAACGGCATAAGGAGAAAGCAAAACAGGCGAGACAGCTATTTAGGCGAAAAAAACGTCAGATGAAGGAACGGGAGAACGAGGATATAGAGCGATACAGGGATAGAGGTGAGGCCCGAAAATTTTACCAGAAAGTAAGAGCAAATGGATACGGTAATGGCCTCCCCACCTGTAAGGACAGTGATGGAAATCTGGTCACGGATACGCAGAATGTGCTGCACATACGGAGAGAACACTTCCAGCAACTGCTGGTCCCAGAAGGCAGCGCACGTGAAGTTATCACGCCAATTGTCGACGACGGCTTAGATTGCCCACCACCAAGTCAAGCCGAGGTAAGAAGAGCAATATCGCGGCTGAAAAACAACAAAGCAGCCGGTGCCGATGGTCTGCCCGCAGAGCTCTTCAAGTCCGGTGGCGAGGAGTTGATAACGAGCATGCACCAGCTCCTGCGCACGGTTTGGCTTAAAGAGTGCATGCCCGACGATTGGAATGTTAGCGTATTATGTCCTGTGCTGAAAAAAGGTGGTCCAAGTGTGTGCTCCAACTACCGCGGGATCAGCCTTTTCCCATCGCATATAAGTCGAGTGTCGAGTGCTGATAAGTCTTTGCGGAATGGCGCTGACTGACACGAAGTCTTCAGTGAAGATTGGCAAGGACCTTACGGAGCCATTCTATACCAGACGAGGCCTAAAACAAGGCGACGGCCTATCGTGCGATCTCTTCAACATTGTGATGGAGATGATAATGAGAAAAGCAGCAGTAAACACGAGTGGCACTATATTCAACAAAAGCCACATGCTACTCGCGTACGCTGATGACGTAGATATTATCGGTCGAAAACTGCGGGATGTGACTGCAGCCTTCTCAGGTATTCAGAAGGAATCAGCGAAAATGGGCCTAACGGTGAACGAGGACAAAACGAAGTTATTAGTTTTAACGAACAAAGAATCTACTCGTTTGGGAAACTGCGTGAACGTTGACAACTATAATTTCGAGGTGGTAGATAATTTTGTCTACCTAGGCTCCGCCATCAACAAAGCAAATAATGTCAGCCTAGAAATCCGGAGAAGAATCCTGCTTGCAAATAAATGCTACTACGGACTAAGCAAGCGATTCAATGACAGAGCCCTCTCTCGACTAACAAAACTCAAGCTATACCAGATACTAATTCTACTGTCTTAATGTATGGCTCAGAATCTTGGGTTATGACACAAGCGGATGAATCGGTTCTGGCGGTATTCGAGAGAAAAATACTCCGTAAAATATATGGGCCCATCATCGTTAACGGAGAGTATCGGCGTCGACGTGGTCAAACGCATTACGGTACAACGGTTGCGTTGGCTAGGTCATGTTGTACGCATGGACGAAAATGCTCCAGCTCGAAAAGTCTTCGACAATGAACTCGATGGACGAGGGCGACCTAAACTCCGTTGGAAAGACCAGGTTACTGAGAACCTTACAGAACTCGGTGTGACTAACTGGAGAAGAAGCGCAGAAGATCGAGGCGCTTATAATATTTTTCTACGTGCGGTATATAATCCACTGGGATTGCATAGAAGTATCAGCTAATTATGTAAGTAAGTCTAAACTTAATGTGCGAATCTGAGGAAAGCAATAGTCCGAAGCGTTTGAAATTGTTTTCTATTGTTGCTGCCATGTAAGAAGAAGAAGAAAGGCCCAACGACTCTATAAAATAAATGTTAACCCTAATTTTTGGATTTTCTTATTTTAATTTACCTTTACACCCCATGTGTCGGATAGCTTCTCGCATTGTTGTGAATTAACATGCTCTCTATGTTTAGATTCACAACTATCGGCACCTACTTGTTTATCAACGAATGCTAACGTCACTGTTTGAGAAGCTTTTACTAGTTCACATGCCGATTGACTCGACACTTATACTGCGAAGTTGCTGTCGACAACATGAAGGGGGACTGGAGCCACTAGTTGAACCTGGGATCTCCCCGCATGGTAGTCGCGTTTTCTAACCATCATGCAACGGACGGTGTTTGTCTACTATTACTAGTTAATTAAACTGACTAAATGTAAATGACCTCCAGCTGCCCGATTGGAAGTCATTGGGCAAATATTATATTTCCAAACATAGGTAATTAGGTATGGGAGGTACCAGAAGGGGTCGGCCGATCCTCTCCTGACTCTAATTTCAATAAGCGTACATCTTGGTCAAAATATGACTGAATTTAGTGTACTATCAAAAAGATTTGCATGTACTTAAAAAGATGGGAGTTAATTCGGTCATTGGCAACTTTCGAAATAGCTATCTTCTCTGCCTATATACATTAACCAATTTAGAAAATTTTTGAACTTTATTCTTGTAAATTCAGTAGAAATATTTTGATAGAAAAAATTCCTTGTAAATTTACAATTCCAATTTGTTGAACGCTTTCCTCTCCAGCATCCTGGCCATATATCACGCACTACTATTCACGTTACTTAGTGTTTTTTTCTCCTATCTCTCTCTCCCTTATCTCATGCGACAATAAAATTCGTTATCCTTTAGAAAATTAGCAATAAAATAAAATGTTAAAAACATACGCACGGAGCAGCATAAGAGAGAGAGACAAATAGCATTTAAAAAACGCTTGATTAAATGTAATTAGCGCAATTATGTATAACTAAGCCTAAACTAATTGCAATTACTACAACCCTATCTATAACAAGTGTCGTCCTGCAGCAGGATGTCTATTTGCACAGGATGTTCATTTCATTTCCGCTTGAATTGTGAGACGAAGCAAAAAAAATTAGAGAAGAAAAAAACAACACAAATATTCCTTAAAATTTATAGAAATTTTTGTGCGCTTTCTCTTACGTAAATTTTTATTAGCCTTAACAAATGATCCTGGGTCGCAACGACATATTCACCAACAACAACAACACGCCCCCATATTTAAAAGTATTTACACGGAAAAACACATTTTCAACGCAAAAGACACGCAGTTTTGTCATAAAAATCAACGAAAAAGTGAAAAAAAAACGCCGAGCAAAAAACAAAAATCCGGGCTACAGATACAAACACCGGAAAAGGGTTAGAACAAGGCTTATTTCCGTTATGTTTTTTTGTTTTGTTTTTTGGGCAGCAAATAATCGTTTAGATGTGTACGTGTAATGGCATACGTATGTACTACCCCCTAGCAGTGTTACCCCCTCTCATGGCAATATCCTGCCAATGGACGTTTATGCGTTATATTAGAATTTTGTTAAAATGTTTAATAAACGGAACAGCCCTCCTTATTTTTCGCTCTGCTCTTTTTTTAACGCAAAATTATCGCTTTTTTTGTCAGTTACGGGCGGGCATAACTGGCAGGAAAAGGTAGGTTTAATCCTTTTTCAGGACATTTCCGTTGCATTTAGTGTTATCAGCAGCAACGGCATCATCATCTGTATACTGGCGGTTAATATTGTTGTGGAAATGTTTTGTAAATAAAATTAAAAATGAAAAAAATAATGGAAAAACTACAGGAAAATGGCGGAGATGGTGATGCCCACATATTTTAATTGTCATTTCTTTTTTGGCAAGAAAAAAATCCAATGTCCCCCGACTGGATTAACATGAAATATTCAAATATAAAATTAATGGTTGTTCATGTTTCCTGTAGTAGATTAGATGGGCAGTGAGTGGCATTTAAGAGACGTTAAGGGTTTAGACAAACACGTGTTCCCTGCAAATGTCTGGGAACACGTGTAAATAAATTCTGCTAAGAAAAATGTTCTTTAAATCGTTTTCCCCACCAAAAATAGGAAAATGGTATAGGAGACAGTTAATTTTATCAATGCAACCAACATAACATCAAGAAAAAGTTTATAGAAATTCTTTATTTTTATAAATCGTTTATATTTGACTCATCTAGGCGCATCCAACGCCAAGTGTGGGAGCAAGTATTATAACATTCAGTGAATGAAGGTGAAGATAGGTGTAAGTATGTTAATGGTGGTCGGTCATACACTTAACCCCCCTAGGAGGCACCATGGGAGCGGCAAATTAACTATATAAATGGTAATAAAAGTAATGGCTTAAATTTTTGATTACCAGCAGTTCTAACACATATGTTATGTGTACTGACGGTCTCAAATGTTTATATAGTCCTAATAATATTTTCCCACGTTCCCTCTTGTCCACCGATTGGAAATAAAATGATCGCCTTCATATTCCCGTTAACCATATTTTTCGAATAGCTATTGCCTTGTTGAGCTTGTTCCACACGCTCAAGACTACGTCTTCGAGTGCCCCAAGTGTTGATTTCTCTTTTCGGAAGCCATAGTGTTTTTCTAATATACCCCCTGCTTTATCCATCCCTGCTATAAGCCTTATTTTGATGAACTTTTCAAAGAAATTCCCGGTCGCATCGAGCATGCAAAGTGGTCTGTATGCTGAAGGCTGTGTTGGATCTCTTTTTCTCTTACTTATCAAGACCAGCTTTTGCCGTTTCATTATTTCCGGAAAGGTGCAGTGTGCCCAACATAAGTTGAACATTTTTAAAAGTGCTGTTGGACGTGTTTCATCTATGCATTTTATAACCTCAGCTGGGTGTCCGTCTGGCCCGGGAGGATTACTGCCCTTGAAACTTCTAGCCGCTTGGAAGAGTTCATCTTTGGTGAAGGGCGGTAGAGATTCACTTGTGTGCTCATATGCTTTCTTAAGTTTCGTATGGTCCGGAAAGATAGAGAGTGATCGTGGACACTCTCTAGATTTGGCAATAAGTTTCTGGGTAACTATTTTATACCCGAGATCCCAAGGGTTTTTATACCATCACCCTTAGGGATGAGGGTAAATATCATTTGATACGAAAAAAGTGTAACGCATTAAAGACGAGTTAGACCCCAAGTATCTTAAGACGAAATTCGTTTCAAGACTTTTTAAGACGATTGAGCTATGTCCGTCTGTCTGTCTGGCATAGCCAAAAGCTGTGATGCAGCTTTGCCAAAGAATAGAGAAAGAGACATACGACAGGTGGTTCATTGGTGGTCAACAGGAATAGCCTAATTAAGGAAAATCTGAATGAGGACAAGACGAAAATTCACTAGAGCATGAAAAACACACCCAGCTAAAGCAGATCAATCGGTTCACAAGAACGCTAAGATGGATTTAAAATTAGCTATAGAAATGAGCAATGGAAACCAGCTTGAGGAACTGAGAAAGAACCTAAATAACCAGTACAGAAATTTCACTCAGGTAAACTGACTGATAAATACCGTCACCCAATATAAAATATTGTTGAAGGCTTGAGTTATTGAAATTAATAAATTTTTAATTCAAATAAAATTACTTATGTATAATTTTTTCCCTGCTTGTGGTGCAAAATCGTCCAAAATTTGGCTTATTTGTGTAGGAAGTATAGGTGCCGGTTTGGAATTTATGTGAGAAATATTAAATATTACCAAAAAAAAAAGGGAATTTTGATTAGGGGTACGAAAGGGAATGAATCGATACAGTCCTTATTCATTCCTGACTCAAATTTTCATACGT
This sequence comes from Muscina levida, assembly GCA_964034835.1. Taxonomy (NCBI): domain Eukaryota; kingdom Metazoa; phylum Arthropoda; class Insecta; order Diptera; family Muscidae; genus Muscina; species Muscina levida. The sequence continues at coordinate 141,568,064 of OZ035882.1, forward strand.
ACAACTTACGAAAAATTTGACTGCATTCAGAGTGCTTACAAAAAAAGATATGTATGTAAGACTAAGGGGGTGAGTTCGGTCCTTTGTATGGGAGTTACCAGAAGGGGTGTGTCAAATAGTTAGGTTTTCTAAGGTTTCGCCTTCTATAATAACATAAATTAATTGACTAATTTTCATAACCCCCCTTGTGTCCGTTTGGAAGTTATGGGGGGAAGTATTAATTTTCCAAAAATAGGTAATTTTGTATGAAAGGTACCAAAAGGCGTGAGCCGATATAGTCCATATTCATTCCTATTTCAACTTGTCAAAGGCGAACAACATACGCAAAATTTGAGTGAATTCAGTTTACTAACAAAAAAGAAATGTATGTAAAACTATGAGGGTCAATTCGGTCATTTGTATGGGAGGTACCAGAAGGGGTGTGTCAAATAGTTAGGTTTTCTGGGGTTTTGTCTACTTTTGCAAGTTAAATAAACTGACCAAATTCAAATATCCTACGATCGTCCTTTTGTAAGTTATGAAAGAAATATAAATTATCCAAAAATAGGTAATTTTGTATGGAAGGTGCCAGAAGGGGTCGGGCTATTTTGCCCATATACAATCCCATGAGTTCGTTTTAAAAAATGTTAATACTGGTAAATTTTCATACCGATCCGTTAAGGTTTACTCGAGTTATCCTGCTGACCAGCCAGCCAGCCATCCAGTCAGCATTGTTTCCTTAACTACCTGAAAAACGCTCGCGGGTTGATAAGAACTTTCCATATGCCTATCAAAATGTTCGACAAGTGTCCCGGTATTTAGTTTTGTCGAATTCCACTTTCTCGTTCCAAGATTTTGCCTGCGATTTGCTTGGTTCTCTGTGTTTTCCCTTTTCACTGTGTAGGTGTTACAATGGTTTTTTTTAAAACAGAAGTAGTTGGTGTAATAATACTTTATATCGATTTTCAATTTTTCGGTACTCGATCGTGTATGTATTCCGATTATTAACTATACGATCATTGTTGGCAACTCTTTTTCATTGTTTTATAGAAATCAAGGTTTGTGTCGAGGTATTGTTAGGTGTTGTTGTGAGTTTTAACCTTCAAATTCCTCCAAAGATGGCGCCAGCTGGTTTTGTTTATTTATTTTGCGATGTTGATAATTCATATTTTTTTTTCATAGTCCTTGTGCAATCTGAATTTTTGTAGTGGAAGCATCTAGGATGAGTTTTATTGGCTGGAGAACTCGAACTCGTATTTGAATAGTAATTTTTTATCAATATTGATTTGGCCAGTGCCTCTACCGGGTATTGAACCCGGCACCTCCGGATTGCTAATCTACATCGCTTCCGTTGATCTATCGATCACTAGCAGTAAATTCTTCCAGCACTGACCATTTTTCTATTTTCGATGCTATGTTCTCGAAGACAAGTGTTATGTCTGGAGTAGTTTCCTGACATCCGGGTTGCTCTGCACGTATTTGCAACTATAAGACCTTTCAATCTTCGTGCCAATCACGAGCAGTGAATTCTTCCAGCACTGATCATTTTTCTATTTTCGATGCTATGTTCTCGAAGACAAGTGTTATGTCTGGAGTAGTTTCCTGACATCTGGGTTGCTCTGCACGTATTTGCCACTATAAGACCTTCCAATCTTCGTGCCAATCACTAGCAGTGAATTCTTCCAGCACTGATCATTTTTTTATTTTCGATGCTATGTTCTCGAAGACAAGTGTTATGTCTGGAGTAGTTTCCTGACATCCGGGTTGCTCTGCACGTATTTGCAACTATAAGACCTTGCAATCTTCGTGCCAATCACTAGCAGTGAATTCTTCCAGCACTGATCATTTTTCTATTTTCGATGCTATGTTCTCGAAGACAAGTGTTATGTCTGGAGTAGTTTCCTGACATCCGGGTTGCTCTGCACGTATTTGCAAATATAAGACCTTTCAATCTTCGTGCCAAGTCAAGTATTTTCTGACCTCAAGAGTTTGTGGTTGTATCGCCGCATTCTGTTGCCTTAGAATTAAAGTCCCCTGCGATGAGCCAAGGTCCACCGATTGTCTTCGATTATGTTAAGTTTCCTTTCGAAGTCATCAATGGAATCACTGGGTGTTAAATAGCAACTCATCAGTGTGCATAACGTTGTTTTCGCATATACTAAACAGTCGTTGCTACCACTTTGTGTTATAATCGCGATGCTGCCGTTGGGTTTCCATATCGTCGCCATAGGCCAGTATTGTTCGCTTATAATGACAATATTGATCTCTTTTTCTGCAACAATTTGGTCAATTAATGCATCCGTCGTCTTACTTCTATGCATATTTGCCTGAAGTATCCACATTGATGTTGCTTCCTTACTATGCTACACTTTCCGAAGGAAAGGAATGTAGCCTTAGAAATGTTCTCTTGGCAATGATACAACTGGGACCGGTCGTGGCATAGTGGTTAGAACACGCGACTACCATGCGGAAGATCGCAGGTTCAAACCTGGCTCCAGTCATCTTAAAAAAAATTGTTCTTTCATTGTCGGCTCCCCTCGAATGTTGTTGACAGCAACTTCGCAGTATAAGTGTCGAGTCAATCGGCTTGTCTAGCAAGAGCTTCTCAAACAGTGACGTTCGCATTCGTCGATAAACAAGTGGGTGCCGTTAGTTGTGAATCTAAAAATAGAAAGCGTGTTAATTCACAACAAGGCGGGAAGCTATCCCTTTCTTCATTCATGGGGTGTAAAGGGATATTAAGTTTTTTTTTATCCTCATTGATGTTGCTTCCTTACTACGTTACACTTTCCGGAGGCAAGGAATGTAGCCTCAGAAGTTTTCTTTGGGCGATGGTACCATTTTTGTTCACTACTTCATAAGATAATGGGTAAACCAATTTTTGTGATTGTAGCTTCAACCGTTTGCTCTGGGCAATGGTATAACTTGTGTACCTCTTCTACCCTAAAATTTTTTCATAACATGATCGGTTATACCGCTTTTTGGGATTGTAGTTTTAGCAGTTGGAACTTGGCGATGGTACTACTTTTGTTCCCTTTTTGCCCCTAAAAGTGCGAATCACGAAAATTTCTTTCTTATGGCACCACTACTTCATAAGATGAACAAATGTAGCCTTAAAAGTTTTATCTAGGCGAAGATACCACTTGTGTCCCAATTTTTTTGATTGTAGCTTTAGCCGTTAGATCTGTGCTATTCTACAACTTTTCCCCTTTCTTACCCTGGCCCTAACCCCCTTTACATTTCACCTTTTTCTCTGTGTGTTTCTTTGGCTAAAAATTATTTTACCTATAAATCTTGTTTAACAAAAAAATTATATTTTTAACCAAAAAATCATAAATAACCATTTTTTTCGCGACCTAGCAAGTTATAGAAGGGTTCGGCGATATGCGGAAGGAGTATGAGGACATTTTGCCGTTTTTGGATGTGTTTAATGCCATAACTCGTCTCATTAGTTTGTCCTACACGCAATTAAACACAAATGGCTTTAGCTCTTTTATCCTGTAGCCAAAATACAACAACAATTAAAACACATAAGAGAGAGCAAGTCACCAGTAAAAAAATGATGGCAAAGCGTAGAGAAACAAACATCTTATGATGGGATTGTGGAAAGTCTATTTATTGTTATACTCCTATGCTTTCTATGCCACATTTGGACGCTCTATAAATCCTTGAGAGTTTTCAAAAATATAATAATTCCAAACGCGGGCTGCTCACAAACTTTATCCTCTGCCTCAGTTGTTAGGGGGGAGATAGATATTTTACCATCATCCAACGGAAACATTGCCAAAATAAATGTGTGTTTTGTGGGGCGGACGGTGTGACGGAGGGGAGGCAAAGGAAAATTTGTCGCTTGCCTCGTTGGCGTTCACATCCGTTTGCATATAATTTTGTCGTTTACGAAAATTTTCGGCGAAAAATTTATGGCTCACAAAATATCACCTGTGTGCCGTCCGTTGACGTTGCAAAATTCGCTCGGCGCTGTAAATTTTAATGTTTTGCTTAAAAGTTTTGTAAGCATCTCTCTCTCTCTCTCGGGCTGTAACTGTTGGTGGGGCGCTGCTGTTACAACTGTTGGGTTCGTTAGCGGTGTTTGCATTTCTATAATTTATATACAAATAGTATAGTTGTTTTGTAACGAAAATTAATGAGACATTAGTTTGTTGCTGATGTTATATACTTTATGGACCGAATGCATTTTATTGTACTGTACTGTAGCGCTAAGCCATTGGGCATAAATCTATGGAATGGGCATAATTCAAGATGAATTATAGACAGATATGATGTTGATGATGTCATGTCATAATAGAGTGTAAAATCATAGAACAAGTGGATGTAAACTTTAACGGCGAATTGCCTTCACTTTGAGAGTTATTGCAAGATGGATGATTTTAAACGTGATCGTACACTCACATATCGAAAACAAAACTCCATAGACAGATATGATGTTGGAAGTGATGTCATAATAGAGAGTAAAATCATAATCCATGTGGTTGTAAACTTTACCGACAAATTGCCTTCACCTTAAGAAATATTGTAAGATGCATGACTTTAAACGTGATCGTACACTCACATATAAAAAACAATACTCCATAGCAATATACCAAAAATTTGGGTAGACAATACATAAATTGTACCATTGTTCAAACAGTATATAGTTTGCTTATAGAGTAGACAGGTAATGAAACGACTTTCAGTCAAGTTCTAAGGTAGAAGTCTAAGTTTATATCTATATCTATCTATATATCTATATATAAAATGGAATGTGTGTTTGTTTATTTATTTGTTTGTTTGTACCTTATAGGAGACCAAACCTCTGGACCGATCTTCCTGAAATTTTCAGAGCATTTAACTGGGACTCTGGCATGACTTATAGGGTACTTTTTTTCGACCGATCGACGAAGAATGCTTCGTTTACGCACAGTGGGCCAAACTGTAATGCACGGAGTTTGAAAAAAAGTTCAAAAATTTCTATTTCAAAAGGTCTTACTGAATATTTTGATAATATAGATCGAAAGTAATTTTGTAGCACTATCACGTGACATAAATTCTTCGTTTAGACACAGTGGGACAAACTGTTATGCACGGACTTTGAAAAAAAGTTAAAAAATGTATATTTCAGAAGATCGTTTTGAATATTTTATTACTACAGATCGAAAGTACTATCAAAACACTATCACCTGACATAAGTCCAATCGACGAAGAATGCTTCGTTTACGCACAGTGGGCCAAACTGTAATGCACGGAGTTTGAAAAAAAAGTTCAAAAATTTCTATTTCAGAAGGTCTTTCTGAATATTTTGATAATATAGATCGAAAGTACTATGAAATCACTATCACGTGACATAAGTCCGATAGACGAAGAATTCTATGTTTAGGCACAGTGGGCCAAACTGTTTTGCACGATCATCGAATAAAAAAAATTTCTATTTCAGAAGGTCTTTCTTAATATTTTGATAATACAGATCAAAAGTACTTTCGTAGCTCTGTGGTTAATTAAACTCTGCAATTTATAGAAAATAAAAAATAAAATTGTAGGCAGGACAACGTCTGCCGGGTCAGCTAGTTATCTATATATATGAAAATGAAATGGTCCACGTATGTAATACTATCACTTGAGAACGGCTGGAGCGATTTGGCTAATTTTTTCTTCATTCAATTCCATATTATCAGTAGAAGGTTTGTAAATAAAAAAATCTACTCCAGGTGGCGCTAGGGTGGATTTATATAGAAAATTTGAATGCATGTACCAATTCGACTGAAATTTAGAATGGATATTCGTTTAATCATGAGAAAACATTTTAGGTACAAATAGACCCGGTAGGTGGCGCTGGGGTGGGTTTATAATCAAAATTTGAACGAATGGAAAAATTTAACAGAAATTCGGAACGTATGTTTGTTTGATCATTAGAAACAATTGTATGTACAAAGGGACCCGGTAGATGGCGCTTGGGTGTATTTATATCGAAAATTTTAATGGATGGACCAATTTTGCTGAAATTCGGAATGTATTTTTGTTTGATCGTGAAAAACAATTGTATGTACAAATGGATCCATTAGATGGCGCTGGTGTGTATTTATATCGGAAATTCTAATGGATGGACCAATTTTACAGAAAATTTAGAATAGATATTCATGTGATCATGAGAAAAAAGCTCAAATGGACCCGGTAGGTGGCGTTTGGGTGCATTTTTAATCAAAATTATAACGAATGAACCAATTTAACTGAAATTTAGTATGTATATTTGTGCGATCATGAGAAAAAAGCTCTTTGTATAAATGAACCGGGTAGGTGCCGCTTAGGTAGAATTATAATGAAAATGTTAACGAATCAACAATTTGTCTAAAATTAAGAGAAATAATATAATGAGAATTTTTTTTTTTTGTATAAATGGACCCGCTGTTGTGTTGTTGTGAATTATTTTGAAAATTTATATCGATTGTCCGATTTCACTCCAACTTAAAATTAATGCATTTTTTGACATGAGAAAATTTTGGATATATGTTTGGATCCAGTTGCTGGTCATTTAGCCACCATTGATAACATTACATATAACCTTTTTTTTAACATCAAAATTATTGAAAACTCTTTATATATAAAATAAGATGTCCATTTTAATGACACCACTAATTGCGAAAACGGTTAAAACGATTTTGACTAAACTTGCAGTGAAAGTTGGGGATGGGCTGTAGATGGTCACCCAGACCGCAAACGGCGCACTTCCTATAGAAATAGAGAGCTTCACAAAGAGGTTTTCGCATTTCGAACTTTTAGGGGACAAACTCGAAAATGGGAAAAACTGTTGCTATCACCCAGACCAAACGGTTAATAGGGTTGTTGAGGTAAATGAAGGGGATTTTGGGAATTCGTACTCCTTGAGATAAAAAGGAGCAAAGTGTTATCATTACTCCAACGGAGAATGTTATCTGTCAGTCAATCAGCTTAAAAATTTTGTTTTAGAATATATGCCTATCAATAAGTAAGTTTTCATCAAATCATGGACGATACTGCTGATCTATTTTAGCAATTCTGACAATAATATATAATATTCGTTTAGCTATATGAAGTACAAAATTTGTCCGGAAAAACCTCGCCTTTTATATTGAAATATTTCAGAGGTCAAAGTAATAAACCAATCGCTATTAGATTTCAACAGCAATCAATATCTTTTAGAATAATTTGAAGGCAGGACGAAGTCTGCCGGGCCAGCTAGTGAACAATAAAAGTATTAGTTGATACAAAAAAGCGCTTGTAGGTACAAAAAAGGACTTTTTAAAACCATTAAATAATACTTTTCACTACATTAAAAGTAACTTTGGGTTCAATTAAAGTAATTTATTATAGTATTATATAAAGTAACTTTAGATAGAAAAAAGTACAATAAAAGTACTTTTTGGTGCAATAAAAGTACTTTTTGGAGCAATACCACTTCTTTCTAGTACAACAAAAGTACTTTTTGGTCAATGTATTTGTTAATACAACAAAAAAAACCAGTACAGAAATTTCAGTCAGATAAACTGACTGATAAATACCATCACCCACTATAAGATATTGTTTAAGTCTTGAGTTATTAAAATTAACCGATTTGTAATTAAAACCAGTTAGAAAGTTTCAGTCGGGCAACCCGACTTACATATACCATTACCCTCAGTAAAACAAATAATTTTCTATTATATTGATATTATTACTCGATTTCTATTGATATTATTACTCGATTGTATGGGAGGTACGAGAAGGGTTGTGTCTAGGCTTCCAGATTTATTCTCTATAACTATATCCTGTTATAGCTTTACTAAATACAGAATTTGGGCACGATTGCGTTAGGTGTATTGATATTATTACAACATCCCTAAGGTGGGCGGAAAGGTACATTTGTATGGGAGGTACCATAAGGGGCGTGTCTAGACTTTCAAAGCTTTGTCCTGTTTGAACTTTACCAAATACACGGGCACGATCGCGTCAGTCTATTAATAATATCAATCGATTTCTAAAGTGGGCGGTACCAGATGTGTATGGGAGGTATCAGATGGGGCGTGGATAGACTTAAAATTTTTTTCTTCAAAACTTTATCCTGTTATAGCTTTACTAATAATAGAATTTGATTACGATCACGTTTGATTTATTGATATTATTTCTCCATCTCTATAGTGGGCGGAAAGGTAGATTTGTATGGGAGGTACCAGAAGGGGCGTGGCTAGGCTTTCAAAATTTTTTTCTCCAAAACTTTACCCAGCTTGAACTTTACTAAATACAGAATTTTGGCACGATCGCGTCAGGTCTATTAATAATATCAATCGATTTCTAAAGTGGGCGGAATGATGTATTTGTATGGGAGGTACCAGAAGGGTCGGGGCCATGTAGCCCATTTGCAATACCGTAAGTAGTTTTGAGGAAATAATAACTCGTTCAAAATTTCAAAACATTTGGTTACGTCTTTCGAAAGTTATCGTGCGAACCAACCGGACACCAGACAGACAGACAGACGGACATGGCTCAAACGACTTTAAAAGTTATGAATCGAATTTGGTTCAAAGAAACCTAGGGTCTAAAATGACTCCTTCTATGTGTTACACTTTTGGCTCGTATCAAATGATATATACCCTCATCCCTAAGGGTGAAGGTATAAAAATGTGTGTACTAAATCTACTTTATAATGCGTTAAAAAACACATTTTAGTCCAATAAAAGTACTTTTTAGTACACTAACTGTACTTTTTGGGTTCTAAAAGTATTTTCTGTGAAAAATAAATGTATTCGTATATTGTACAAAACAATATTTTTAAGAACAATGAAAGAGCTTTGTAGTACAATACAAATACTTTTTAGCACAATAAAAGTACTTTTTAGTACACTAAAAGTTATTTTTGACCTAAAAGTACTTTTTAGTACTATAAAGGTATTTTTGGTGATAAAACAGTACCTTTATAGTACTATAAATCTACTTCTCAAAATTAACCAATAAGTACTTTTATTGTACTTAAAAGTACCTTTATAAATAAATAATAAAAAGTACTTTTATATATAAAAATTAAAAAGTACTTTTATATATATAAAAAGTAAAAAGTACTTTTATTGTACTATAAAGTACTTTTATATTAAAAGTACTTTTACTGAACACAAAAAGTACATATATTGTATTAAAATTTACTTATATTGTACCAAAAAGTAATTTTATTGTATTTGACATTCCTTTATTTGCATCTGAAGTACTTTCTAGTGCCATTAAATGTACTTTACCAAAATTTAAAGTACTATGGAAATACATTTTAGTACTATAAAAGTACCGTTAGTACAATAAAAGTACTTTTTAGCACTATAAATGTACTTTTAGTACTATAAATGTACTTTTAGTACTATAAATGTACTTTTAGTACTATAAAAGTACTTTTACTACTATAAAAGTACTTTTACTACTTTACTACTATAAATTAATTTTATAGTACTAAAAAGTACTTTTATGGTACTAACAAATACTCTTATAGTACTTTTTAGTGATATAAAAGTACTTTTTAGTGCTATACAAGTACTTTTAAATACTATGAAAGTACTTTACTATAAAAGTACCTTTAATACTATAAAAGTACTTTTTAGTGATATAAAAGTGTTTTTTAGTACTATAAAAATATTTTTAGCACTATAAAAGTAATTTTAGTACTATAAAAGTACATTTGAGTACTATACAAAGACGTTTTAGTACTTCAAAAGTACTTTTTAGGACTATAAAAGTACTTTTACTACTATAAAAGTACTTTTACTACTTTTATAGTACTATAAAGTAATTTTATAGTACTAAAAAGTACTTTTATGGTACTAACAAATACTTTTATAGTACTTTTTAGTACTATACAAGTACTTTTTAGAGCTATACAAGTACTTTTTAATACTATGAAAGTACTTTACTATAAAAGTACCTTTAATACTATAAAAGTACTTTTTAGTGATATAAAAGTGTTTTTTAGTACTATAAAAATATTTTTAGCACTATAAAAGTACTTTTAGTACTATAAAAGTACATTTGAGTACTATACAAAAACGTTTTAGTACTTCAAAAGTACTTTTTAGGACTATAAAAGTTCTTTTACTACTATAAAAGTAGTAAAAGTACTATAAAGTAATTTTATAGTACTAAAGGGTACTTTTATGGTACTAACAAATGCTCTTATAGTACTTTTTAGTGATATAAAAGTACTTTTTAGCGCTATACATGTACTTTTAAATACTATGAAAGTACTTTACTATAAAAGTACCTTTAAAACTATAAAAGTACTTTTTAGTGATATAAAAGTGTTTTTAGTACTATAAAAATATTTTTAGCACTATAAAAGTACTTTTAGTACTATAAAAGTACATTTGAGTACTATACAAAAACGTTTTAGTACTTCAAAAGCACTTTTTATTACTATAAAAGTACTTTTACTACTATAAAAGTACTTTTACTACTATAAAGTAATTTTATAGTACTATAAAGTAATTTTATAGTACTAAAAAGTACTTTTATGGTACTAACAAATACTCTTATAGTACTTCTTAGTGATATAAAAATACTTTTTAGGACTATACAAGTATTTTTATTTTTAAGTGCGATCCAATAAAATTATTTTTGCTACAAAATAGTACCTTATGAGTTCAATATAGTATTATTAGCAAATGAAAAGTACTTTTAGGTACAAAAATCACTTGTTAGTATAATAAGGGAATTTTAAGATACATTGAAAGTACTTTTTTGTACAAAAGAGTAATTTAAAAGAAAAATACTCGATAGCGCTAAAAAGGATACTGTTTGTTTTGGTTTTTGCTGTAATACAACAATAATCTTTTTCCTATTTATACATTAGTTACTCTGATAGCTTTGTCTAACCCCTTTTTAAGTTATTCTATTTCTATTTCTTGTAATTTGTTTTCTGCCATCATCTTCTGTTATCACTTATCCTTACGAGCAATAATAACTTTAAAACTAGTAAACGGAAATAGAATTCCATTTCCTTTGCAGCATTTTCACAGTGTTAACTCACGGCCTAATGTTGATTAGATGACTTAGACCGAGCGTTACAACACAATATATAGAGTTGAATTTCCTTCTTGAGTACAACATTAAAAATAACATAAAATAGCTTTGTGTACTAAGTAAGTACCTGAGTTCATACATAAATATAAATAAAATAATCATAATTATGACCAAACGTGGCACCAAAATGCGCCATCATAAGCAAATGTTCGAGAAATGCGCTGACTGGAAAATAGAAGTTGGCTGGGGTTGGCTGCCGGTTTAGCCGTTTAAGACAGGAAAATGTCACCATTACTATGCTAATCGAAGTCATTTGACAGATATTTTAATGGCAAAAAAATGAAATTACCTTATATCAACAACAACAAACTACGACACCCAATGGCGACAGCAGCAGCAGCGTATTAGTCGCGTATAATGTTGACGCGGATGATACTGATGGTGTTCGAGTCCTGTCAAAAAAAAATGCTACAGAAAGGTTGTCTCATAATCAAAAACTGCTTATGAAATTGCAACACAAAATTTGAATATTTTAAAACGGTGTTCTTCAGCGAAAATATAATTTGAAACCATGATGGGGGCGGGGAAGAAGAGAAACATCAGTGACTTAACCATCAATTCTGCTACCGTCAGGAATATCTATAACATTTCCATAAGCCGCGACGATGAGCGGCAAAAAAACGCACAGGTTTTGAATGTGACTAAATGTGAAGATGACTATGGATAACTTCAGATGTTAATAAAAAACCATTTTCGGTTATTACAGTTAAAATAGAGCACACTGGGAGAAAAGCCGAAATAAAAATAGTAAAAATTATTAAGTCTAACGTAGGGGTTAAAAAGGGTATTTTTCTGACAAGGGAAGGTATAAAAGTGTCGACGAGGATTAATACCAAACGCCAGCAATTTGAACTCTAGATTAACAAATTAATATAGAATAACTTTTATTTCCATAAGACTTTTTTAAGTAAGCAGATAAAGCTTAATATGTAATTGTTTTGATAATAAACTATGTTCCTCATAGAAACCTATGCCATTCATCAAATTGCAATAAAACGTTATTTTCAATATGCCTGTAATTGTTTGTTTTATATAAAGTACATAGTACAATAATTGCTCGATAGGTGGCGCGTACTCTTTTTTCCATAAATACTATTTAATCGATTAGCATTAAAGTAATTTAACCTCAGTATCATAAATAATAACAGTAGTTTCATTATTGCAGGAGCGTTATTTCAATATTATCAATATGACTTCCTAAAAAGGATTACTAGTTATTAATAAATCCATTTCATCCACTGTGCCTCAACGCAATACGAAACATTTGAATTTGACACAAAATTTGAATTTTATGAAAATCATAAACCGCGGGTGAGTTAGGAAGTGCGACTATAGTATCCACCAACGAGCCTGGTCGATAGGCCATATATAAGCTAAACAGAAATGTCGCCCATTCCCCTTACCATCCCCAACCGAACCATAATGACACCATCAAAAGTCTACAGAATCAGCAGTTTCCTTGGCCCCCCTCCCTTCACTCAACGTACGTGAAGATGGCAAGGACATCTACATTGAATTTTGCCTGATTATCCTCTTAAGAGTTAGTACACGAATATTCCATGTTTCTGGCCCTGCCAAAGCCACCCCCTCCCTCCCAACGAAGCTTACCTACGAATGTATACCTTGACTTGAGCACTAGGGCAGATGATGATGATGTGGTTGATTCATTAATATGCATATTAATAAACTCTGTTTGCCGTCAATTGTCTAACTCGCACCCGTTTACGTTTTTCACTGATAATCATATATCCTGGCAGTAGCAGCATCATAAAAAAAAGGATGTTGATACATATTTTTTAAGGATTAGCTACTACGATGAACGTAAAAAGGGGTGAGTGTTGATTTTTGGTGGAGGGCAGGAGAAAGCAATAAATGTTATGGGAAAATGTAAGGAGGGGAAGATTGGTACAGTCTGAGCACCAAAAAAATTAACGAAGTTGTGAATTTCTTATCTCTATAATGGTTAACTAATTTAATAATATATTAATAATCAAAATTTCATGAACAAAAATCAAAAATTCCAACAAACAAAAAATGTAAAAAGTTTATAAAATTATAAAATAAAATCGAGATTTGGCCGATAAAAATTTCGGGTTGTGTGGGTTGTGTGCCACGCCCGCTATAGCTAATCATGGTTTTATATAGCCCATGTTAGAGGCCCAAAGGCAGAGCCATACTGTGGAAATTTCAGTGCAATCGGTCCATTTATTTGACCGATATATCAATTTTTTAAAAAGGGCATGGCACCGCCATCTCATCTTCAAATTTGAAATGGCTATATCTTATAAACCATTATCGTAAAAAAAATACTATTTTTTGGAAAGCGCGATATGACCGAGATGTATAAAAAAGGGATATGAACGATTCAAACGAAAGGGCTATACATTATAAAGCATTATCGGTGTGAAGATATGTTGGTAGTATAAGAAAATTTACTATTTTTATGGAAAAAGGGCAGTGCCACGCCCTTTTTTTTAAATCGATATATCAGCCAAATAAATAGACCGATTGCAATGAAATTTTCACCGTTGGACCACTATCACATAGACCATGAAACCAGTATAGAAATTTCAGCCAGGTGAACTGACTTATTAATACCCCATTGGGTGTACTGATATTATTACTCGATTTCTAAAGTAGACAGAGTGGTACATTTGTATGGGGTGAGGTACCAGAAGGAGCGTGACTAGACTTTCAGTTTTTTCTCTCAAAAATTTAACCTGCTTTAGCTTTACTAAATACAGAATTTGGGCACAATCGCATTGGTTGTATTGATATTATTACTCGATTTCTAAAGTGGGCGGAATGACACATTTGTATGGAAGGTAACAGTAAGGGCGTGGCCATGTAGCCCATATGCAATACCTTAAGTAGTTTTGGAGAAATATTAACCCATGCTAAGTTTTAAAACAATTGGTTGCGTCTTTCGAAAGTTATCGTGCGTGCCAGTCGGACAGACAGACGGACATGGCTCAAACGACTTTAAAAGTCAGGAATCGAATTTGGTTCTAAGAAACCTAAGGGTAAAAAGTGACTACTTCAATGTGTTATACCCTCTTACCCGAAGGTTGAGGATATAAACATAATTATACAAAGGGGTTATATCTCACGAGTCATTACGGGTATAAAGATGAGTTTTTCGACATATGTTACTGGTACAAGAAGGTACAAGAAGGAGCAGTGCTACGCCCCAATTGAAAGAAATCGTTATATCGGTCATATTAATGAACAGATTGTTATAAAATGTTCACAATTTCTATCATATGACGAACTGACCACACCTCAACCCAAACCTTAGGCCTTGGAATTTTACATGTAGGTTCTTTCTGTGACGTAGGTGAGGCGCAAAAAGACCGATAAAGGGATAAAGATAGTACTATCGCACAAACCCAGTGTCTATAGGTAGAATCGTAAATATTGGGGTGAATGTTTACTTTATATAATAGTTGTGTGATACGAAGGGATTTTTCGAAATGCGTACCTTTAGGGGTACGAAAACTGGTATGATCGCACAGACCATATGGCTAAAGGTATAGGATCCCAAATAACCTTAAAAACAGCATTCAGTTCTCAATCAACACGTACCTTGCTCAATTGTGTAATAGAGTAACTTATAAGATCCTTTCGGTAATCCTACACAAAATTACCAATTGTCCAGAGATATTGAATTTACCTTTTTTAAATTTTTATCGAATTAATAAACACTTTTAAGACTGTAATATATTCGATAAAATCCTATTTTATTTGATTCGTATAATTTTTTTTTATTTATTTTATTTATTTTATTTATTTTATTTATTTTATTTTATTTATTTTATTTATTTTATTTATTTTATTTATTTTATTTATTTTATTTATTTTATTTATTTTATTTATTTTATTTATTTTATTTATTTTATTTATTTTATTTATTTTATTTATTTTATTTATTTTATTTATTTTATTTATTTTATTTATTTTATTTATTTTATTTATTTTATTTATTTTATTTATTTTATTTATTTTATTTATTTTATTTATTTTATTTATTTTATTTATTTTATTTATTTTATTTATTTTATTTATTTTATTTATTTTATTTATTTTATTTATTTTATTTATTTTATTTATTTTATTTATTTTATTTATTTTATTTATTTTATTTATTTTATTTATTTTATTTATTTTATTTATTTTATTTATTTTATTTATTTTATTTATTTTATTTATTTTATTTATTTTATTTATTTTATTTATTTTATTTATTTTATTTATATTATTTATTTTATTTATTTTATTTATTTTATTTATTTTATTTATTTTATTTATTTTATTTATTTTATTTATTTTATTTATTTTATTTATTTTATTTATTTTATTTATTTTATTTATTTTATTTATTTTATTTATTTTATTTATTTTATTTATTTTATTTATTTTATTTATTTTATTTATTTTATTTATTTTATTTATTTTATTTATTTTATTTATTTTATTTATTTTATTTATTTTATTTATTTTATTTATTTTATTTATTTTATTTATTTTATTTATTTTATTTATTTTATTTATTTTATTTATTTTATTTATTTTATTTATTTTATTTATTTTATTTATTTTATTTATTTTATTTATTTTATTTATTTTATTTATTTTATTTATTTTATTTATTTTATTTATTTTATTTATTTTATTTATTTTATTTATTTTATTTATTTTATTTATTTTATTTATTTTATTTATTTTATTTATTTTATTTATTTTATTTATTTTATTTATTTTATTTATTTTATTTATTTTATTTATTTTATTTATTTTATTTATTTTATTTATTTTATTTATTTTATTTATTTTATTTATTTTATTTATTTTATTTATTTTATTTATTTTATTTATTTTATTTATTTTATTTATTTTATTTATTTTATTTATTTTATTTATTTTATTTATTTTATTTATTTTATTTATTTTATTTATTTTATTTATTTTATTTATTTTATTTATTTTATTTATTTTATTTATTTTATTTATTTTATTTATTTTATTTATTTTATTTATTTTATTTATTTTATTTATTTTATTTATTTTATTTATTTTATTTATTTTATTTTATTTTATTTTATTTTATTTTATTTTATTTTATTTTATTTTATTTTATTTTATTTTATTTTATTTTATTTTATTTTATTTTATTTTATTTTATTTTATTTTATTTTATTTTGGTTGGTTGGTTGGTTGGTATGCAGGCATCTCCTTCTTCAAAGGAGAACACTTAGGTCCCTATGGACCCATTGTGACACCCGTTGGGCATTTGTGCCATCCCTTCAACCTATGCTATCAGCGCGTGTGCTGACTGATCGCGTTGCCAGTTGTCGATTGGGAATCCGGAGTTTCGATCCAATCCGTCCAGTTGATAATTTTACAAAAGTTGTTAATCCTTCCGATGTCCAACGATGCGAGTTCTTCTACACCATTTAAGAAGGGTTTCCCCAGGGTTTCCAGTCTCCTTCTGTATAGCGCTGGGCAATCACAAATAATGTGGTCGGTGGATGGTTCACTGCTACTGTTTCCGCAGTAGTAGCATTCGCTTTTCGTTGCGAATCCCATTCTTCTCGCATGCTTGCCTATGGGTCCATGTCCCGTCAGGAAGGCAATAATCTTCCTTATCTGGTCCCTCTCAAGACTTACCAGGTACGATGCACGTTTCGCGTTGTATTCTGGCCAAGTCATTTTGGCCTTTCTACAGGTTTCTTCATTCTTCCATCTGTCGTTTGCAATTCTAAACGTTAGATTTTCAATGGTACTTTTACAGGTGGATATAGGGCGAAGTGCTACGTGTTCAACGTCGCTTTCCAGCAGGGCTGAGCCCTGTCTGGCCTCTTCATCCGCTCTACAGTTGCCCTCGATTCCGCTGTGTCCGGGAATCCACGTAACCAGAACTCTGTTGTTCCTGGATATCTCGTTAAGAGATTTCCGGCAGGCACTGACCACTTTCGATTTGATGTCACAGGACTTCAACGAGTTTACCGCCGCTAGACTATCCGTGAACAGGAGAATATCCTCCTGTGATATCTTCCTCACGTTGATCACGTCCGCGGCTCGTTTAATAGCAAGTATTTCCGCTTGGAAAACGCTGCAGAAATCTGGAATTCTTGATCTTATATTTAGGCCCAGATCCGCGGAGTAGATACCGTAGCCGACCTTGTCATCCAGTTTGGACCCATCGGTAAATATGTTTATTGGTCCATACATTGCGTTCTCGTTCTCTGCCCACTCCTTTCTGGAGGGCGTTCTAGTTTCGTATAGAACGTTTGATTTCCGTGTGTTTAGCACGTAGTCAGTTTCGAGTGAGATGTTGATATGGTTCAGGATCTTTGAATGTCCGATGGAACGATCCCAATGATCAATCTCGTTTAGTCGAATAGCCGATTTGAGAGCGGAGCATTTGCAGCTCAGATCAGGTGGTAGTAGATTGAGTATCGTGTAGAGAGCCTTAGAGGGGGTCGATCTCATACATCCGGTTATCAGGAGACAAGAGGACCGTTGAACACGATCCAGTTGTTTGAATTTGCTCTTCTTGTCGAGCGCGTACCACCAAACTATAGAGCCGTATTGTAGTATTGGCTTCACTATAGCATTGTAAATCCAGAGTGTTACCTTGGGTTTAAATCCCCATGTTTTCCCGATAGCTTTACGACATGTATATAAAGCTATGAGTGCTTTGCTGGATCTGCTTTCAATGTTCTGTCTCCAATTAAGCTTCCTGTCTAATATAAGGCCCAGGTAGTTCGCCGTATCGGAGAAGTTGAGTTGTTTGTTGCCCAGATAGATGTTGGATGTAGCGGGCGATTTCTGTTTCCGACTGAAAAGTACCAGTTCTGTTTTGTCCGGGTTCGCATTGAGCCCTCTACTGGCACACCAGTTTGCCAGGATGTTGATATAGTCCTGCATCCTTTGTTCGAGACAAGATAAACTTCCCCCAGAGACGCAGAGTGCTATATCGTCTGCATACGCTACTACTGTACATCCTTCCGACTCCAACCGTTTGAGAACGTCGTTGACGGCAAAATTCCATAATAGCGGCGATAATACTCCCCCTTGAGGGGTGCCTCTAGTCACTCTTCTAGTGAGGGTGTGATTTCCCAGCTTTGAGGTGATAGTTCTCTTTAATAGCATGTTGCGAATCAGCTTGCTAATATGTGAGTTGATATTTAGGCTGTTGAGCTCTGTCATGATGCAGAGGGGTTCGATGTTGTTGAAAGCTCCCTCTATGTCCATAAAGGCAACCAGAGAAAATTCTTTCTTGTCTAGCGATTTCTCTATGGGATACAATAGTGCATGGAGTGCGGATTCTGTCGATTTCCCCTTTGTGTAAGCATGCTGAGCATTCGAAAGGAGATCCGGGCCAATTGAATTTTTGATGATGTCGTCCATGATTCGCTCAAGGGTTTTCAAAAGGAATGAAGTAAGACTTATAGGTCTGAAGTCCTTCGCTTTGGTGTGTGATGGCTTTCCCGCCTTTGGGATGAAGACCACCTTTGCCGTTCTCCATCGTATTGGTAGGTAGGATAATTTCACACAGCCGTTAAAAATAGCCTCCAGCCATGGCAATAGTATCTCCAATGACTGTTGAAGTTCGGCGGGTATGATGTCGTCCGGACCGGGTGATTTGTAGGGATCAAAGTCGTTGATGGCGTCTTTGATCATGTTCCTTTCAATTACCGGTATTCTATCGCATAAGTCGGTAGGTGCGACGGTTATGGAGTTGGACCCTCCCCTGGGGAAGTGGGTATCCGATAGGATTTCCAAGGTTTCCTTTGAGGATTCAGTCCAGGTACCATCATTTTTCATTATGTATGCCGGGGCGCTGGTTGTCGAGGATAATACTTTCCTAAGTCTACTTACCTCTGCGGTTTTTTCGACATCGTTGGTGTATGTCCTCCATGAAGATCTTTTCGCCTTCTTTATTAGTTTCTTGAAGAGTCTTAGATTCTCCTTGTACTCCTCCCATTGGCCTGTTCTCTTGGCCTTGTTGAAGGATTTTCTGGTGGAAGCACGGGATCTAGAGATATCGTCGTTCCACCATGGAGGCTTCTGCTTTTTCCCATCTTTTCGTCTTGGGCAGGATTTCCTGGTGCATAAGGCCAAGGCTTTTGTAACTTTACCTACCATGCTGTCCAACTTTTGTGGGCTGTCAATGGTGAGATCAGTTGTATTCGGTAGGAGTCTTGCAAGGTGTTCCCTGTAGACATCCCATTTCATCCGTCTCTTGTTGAAGGTTACTATCGGCTTCGTTATTTGAGCAGATATTTCAAAGGAAATGTATTGGTGGTCGGAGAAGGAGTGAACATCCTCCACCCGCCAGTTTGATATCAAGTCGTTTTTGGCATTAGAAATTGTCAGGTCTATGACCTGCTCAGTGATCGAGTTAATAAAAGTGGGCGTATCTCCCTGGTTATGCACTACTAAGTTCCTACTTAGAATATAATCAAAGAGTAACTCACCTCGTTTGTTGATCGTTTTACCTCCCCACAGCGTGTGGTGTGCGTTTGCATCCATTCCGACAATGAGGGTGGTCTTGTTGTGTTCCGCCGTTAGTACTGCTTTCTTCAGTTCCTCTGATGGGGGGTTTTGGTCTTCGTAAGGAAGATATGCCGAAGCTATCCATAGGGTTGATTGTTTCATTTCTAAACCTATAATTGTAAGATCTTCGTTACCGAAAGTATTTAGCAGGAATGCGTCAAGCTGTTTCCGTACTAGGATGCACGCTCGTATTTTAGCATTTACCTTACCTTGGTAGAGTCTATAATTTTTGTGGTTTAATCCACAGACTCTGTTTTGATTTATCCAGGGCTCCTGGATGAGAAGTACGTCCTCCTGGAGCTCGGAGAGACGTACCTGAAGTGCTGCTGAAGCACTCTTAGAGTGGTGGAGGTTTATCTGTACCACCCGAAGAATGCTCAATGACGGTGTTGTTGGCGTCGTCGTCATCGCTCATCAGTAGGTCATCCTCATCGGCCTCCTGGAAAAGCCCTCCTAAGCTGACCATGGTAGATGCCATGGATTCAGCATCTGAGCAGTGCTCTTCATCTGCCGGATTGTTGCTTGGCGCTGCGAGGTTGTCCTCAGCGGGAGCTGCGGTTATTGGTGTCGGAGCGACGGATGGTGCTGTAGCTGCGGGAGTTGCAGTTGTTGATGTAGCTGCGGGAGTTGCAGTTATTGGTGTCAGAGCGACAGATGGTGCTGTAGCTGTGGGTGGCACGTCTGCGGTTACAGTCTGTGTGGCATGTTTTGTTTTATATATCCACATCATTGTTTCGGTGAAGCCGCAGAATATTAGGTTGTTCATTTCCTTTATTAGGTCACTGCTTTCATCGGTGATGAGGAGGGTGACGTGAACGAAGGTGTCCCGTGATTCCGATACCTTCAAGATTTTCCAGTTTTCCACATCGAGGCTGGGGTTGGAAATTTGCAGAAGCTCAAGTATTGCCTTTCGGTTACTAGCCATTATATCTGGGATTTTTATACGACCTCTAGGCCTGTTGGGGATATCGCACTGCTCTACCAGACAGAGTTTAGCCCCTGGCCATACTTCGCCAATGACCGTTAGAGCCTTTTCGAATAACTCTAACGAGCGTTGGTCGTGGAATGCCATGAGCTTTACTCTGTTCAGATGCCAGCCTGCGTCAGTACATCTTGCTGGAGTGCCAGGATTGTCCCTTATTACACTAGCGTACGCAACAAGCAGCTTAGCGTTAGCTTTCCTCCAGTTATCAAACGAGATGCTACCGCTGGGATGTGAGTTGTCTACGACGGCGCGTGTGAGACTGTTCCTGGCTATGTCGCTGTACCGGACTCTTTCTTGGATCTTTGATCTTTTATGTGAACTGGCAATGCCAGGCTCATCAGCGGATCGCTGACGTTTTATGTTAGCAGTCCCTTGTGGGGTCTGAGATTGGTTCAGTTGGTTTTTGGCCTTTTGAACCAATTGGTTTTGCTCCGTGGATCTTTGAACCTCAGGGATTTTGCCAACAGTTGAAAGGATGTAGTTGGCCCTTCGACGGTCACGGTAGCGTCGATCATGAGGTCGTACCCGTTTAGCTGGCTTGCCAGCGCGAGGTGGGGAGGCATTGCCCGGCGTCGGCTTGCTGGTCCCCGAAGTAGATGCTGCCGTATCCCCATTAGGGGGGGCTTCTTCTGCCGCGTTCTTCCTGAAGAAGGAAGATAGGGTACTAGTATTGTGCCTCTTGGCTTCTTGTGACAATTTAGTCGAGCCGAGAGGTCTGCCTCTTTTCGAGGGAGTTGGGGTGGAGGGTCCGTTACCAGACTTCTCCGAAGTTGTTGTTTGTTGTGGTTTTGTTAGTTTAGTTTGTGTATTTGAGTTCATGTTTATGGTTCGGTCCTTAGGCCGCCGTAGAAGCCGTCGGGACCTAATGAGATGAGGAGGGACAAAAACGGTCACTTACGCCAGAGCCCTTTAGCGCAAGAAGGCATTGGATTGAAACAGGTGTGCGCCCTCACCTGAGTTTGACATAGTAACGACTAATATGTAACCCCTATAGCCATACATCCCTCGGCCTATGCAGCCCACCTTGGATTGGGGGGTTTTGTTTAAAGAGAGTCTCTTTCTCTCCCGCAGAAACGCACTTTTCACCGTCCCAAAATTGAGGCCAATGCCAGAGACATGACCGTAACATTAACCTCTCATTTAGGCCGGTATCCAGTTCCTACACTGGGAAGTCCTAGGGTAGGAGGCGTTCTGCGTGCTTCTCAGGTTTTTATTCCCCGATCGGCAACTGGAACTAGGTTGGTTCGCGAGCGGGCTTTTACCGAAGCTATGACCCGCTTCACCACGGAAGATAGCCGTGGCTTTCACTATCCACCACCTGTGACGCGCCCGATGGATAACCCAACCACACGGGTTTATTTTATTTTATTTTATTTTATTTTATTTTATTTTATTTTATTTTATTTTATTTTATTTTATTTTATTTTATTTTATTTTATTTTATTTTATTTTATTTTATTTTATTGTATTTTATTTTATTTTATTTTATTTTATTTTATTTTATTTTATTTTATTTTATTTATTTTATTTATTTTATTTATTTTATTTATTTTATTTTATTTTATATTATTTTATTTATTTTATTTCATTTTATTTATTTTATTTATTTTATTTATTTTATTTATTTTATTTATTTTATTTATTTTATTTATTTTATTTATTTTATTTATTTTATTTATTTTATTTATTATATTTATTATATTTATTTTATTTATTTTATTTATTTTATTTATTTTATTTATTTTATTTATTTTCTTTAATTTATTTATTTTTTATATTTTATTTTATTTGTAAGAATTTGCTCAAAGTGTCCTTCCATTCTCTTGCTGCATCCTTTTGTTCACCTGTGATAAATGTCCTTATCCCGCACCTGTTATTCTTTATCCACAACTTGTGAAGCCATTAACAATTTATCAAAGTATTTTGTTTCGCAAATAACTTTCCGCTTTGTTATTTTTTGGCAAAATACCATTGAATAGACATCAAGTATACAAAATTTTTGTTGGAACTGCAAATGATGAGAACAAAACCAAGGAAGGATTTAATGGGACATTAAGATTTTTATTACCATCTTACGGAGCGAAAATACGGCGAAAGCAAGAGATGCGTCTTTTAATTCTAACGTCAAAAATTTTGCATTACTTTTGGTCGTCTTACATTTGAATTTATTGTCTATTGGATAAAATGGAACTACAGATGATGACGACGCTGATGATGATGGCAAAGTTGCTTTTCATGGAGATTTTAGTAATGATGAACAGAATAATATTTGGTGGCCCCTCGGCTTAGTGCCTGGTAAGCACTTCGTCTACCAGTCACTTGATGGCTTCTTAGTGGCTCATCTTTAGTCTATGCACGGTAATTTGTTAAGGATTTTTTCCCTGCATTCCTTCTACGAATTGCCATTTTTGTCAAGTTTAGCATAAAATGACATTTATTTTACTTTGTCTTTGCCCCTCCTCCCTTATCTGTCACCCTTTAGAAATCAAATCTTTTGCTGTCAACTAAAAAATATTTGCAAGATTTGTACATCTTTTGGAAGAATTTGATGGGCGTTCCTTAAGTATTATTACTGTCAAGGTGTTTTCATATTGTCATTTGTGGTTTTGGAAGTTGATGGTGACAATGGTGATGTTGTTGTTGTTGGCTGATAATGGCGCTGGAATGAGGCGCCAACATCCAGTATGAGCTGAGCCAAAAAATCGCTCAACTTGCAACTTTTCTAAAGGGGTTTTGTGTGTAATTAAATTAATTTGTTGGAAATATTTTTCGTGGTGACACATTAACATCCATTATTCCTGACATAAGCACAATTTGAAAGAGAGCCATTTAAATTCCACCGTGAGTTTTGGAAAAATACCTTTGATTTGAGTTGGTAAAAATTTGGTGATAGAAATTACAAAGTTATTAAGTAAACGATTTTCAAAAATTGTTTCTAAAGAGGCAAGTTATTGTTAGAAAGAGAAAACAAATGTCAAATGGATATTGTTTTTTTTTTGACAGCACAGTTTTAAACATTTAATACCGCTTTAGCTCAATATAACACAGAAAATAATTGCAGTTAGTAGTAAATTTATAAAGCAGTCAGCAACTGGGGAATATTTCAACTCCCTGGCAAGTAACATTGTTTCTCAAACAAATGCAGTTTGAATACGACTTCTCAGATATAGTTAACAATCAACTTTTTATCCTGCCCCTTTTACTCTCTACATACTTTTAATTACATTATTTATGCTTAACATATATATGTTAATACATGTACCCATTTCCTTTCTGTCACCACTCTTTTTAGTCCTTGCGAACGTGAAATTATACATTTTCGCCATAATTCCTGCTCGACAAAAAAAAATTAACCAGAATGCTTAACTGTCAGTTTAATGTATAATTTGTATATATATTTTTTGCCATTTGTCTCACAAAATATTAAAATGGTCCACGTTTTTAGCAGAGAAAAAATTACACGACCGGAGAACACCCAGACCCCTTTAAGCAGGATCTACCGACAACGAAACAAAGGATTAACTATGATGACTGTCATAGGCGATGCTTCTATGAGACAGGAAAAACGAACAACAACATAAAAAAAACTATGTGAAACCAAATATTGCAATATTTAAATGGTTTCAATATTCTACTAATGCATGTGAGGTGGGGCATGGAGTGGCTCTCTTTCAAGACATGTGTAGGGAGGAGGTAGCGAGAAAAGAAACATAGGCAAAAGGCGTGGCTATTGTTGTACAATGTAAAAAAGGAGAAATAGGAAGGAAGTTTTAGTAGCACTACCATCACCACCACTGGCCACCATTACTCACAGTGGCACTGACAATTAAATGAATTTAAAGGACACAGTGGTATAGGAGGAATGATTTGTATAACAAATTTATTAAAATTTTAAAATTTTTTTATATGTAACTAAGTAGGATAGATAATATGCACTTAGTGGCTCGAACATAGGTTAAATCTGTTTTTAAGGCGACACGAATCTTAAGACATCCTGCCAGCAGTTTTTATTCTGTGAGAGAGGCAAAAATATCTATAAACATACGAGAAGGCGGGTGCCATTAAACTTCAAAGAGGAGAAAAGCAATAAGCCTAGGCAAACACACCCCAAATGAACGTGTAAGTAAATTATTACTAATTTACTATAGAAATGTCTTCTCACGCAACTTCCCCGGTTCTTTATTCAATAACAAACAGGCTGAAGTGCAGAATATGGGGCGGGAGCCCGATTAAAAAAAATATGCCATTGTCTTCGTCTTGGTCCCCAAACATCGGAATGGTAGGTCAAAGTTGGCGCTCAGGCCCATGGGGCCGGGGGTCAAAAAAGTGGCCCCTTTCGGTTCTATGATGACCCCCCAGGTGCGGGTACTCAAATGAAAGATATTTCAATTTTTTTGGTATATCCCGGAAATTTAAATGGCTCTAACCAGGAGACCCGTAGGAACCTAATAATAACATCGTTGGATTCGTTTTGAAAATATCTTTCATTTGAGTACCCACACATGGGGGGTCATCATAGAACCCAAGGGGCCCCTTTTTTTGCAAACCCCCCCCCCACGGTCTTAGCGCCAACTTTGACCTCGATTTTCGTGTTTTGGGGCGTATTTAGGGGGAGGGTGGCATTTTTTTTTGGGCTCCCGCCCCATATTCGGCACTTTTGCCAACAAACATCTAGTGCCACCTATCGAACATTAATTGTACTATTATAAAAAGCTTCCATGAGGCTTAAGCAACAATTTCCTAAAGTTTCAGGGCAATCGAATAAACCGTTGAGCAGCACATAGGCAACACACAGACACATAATTTTGCAAATAAGTATGGGGAGAAAATACTAACAGGTTATTAGATTCATAGCATTATAAATACATAGGTTCGTGGATTCATAGATTTAGAGTTTCACAGAGTCATAAATTCATAGATTCATAGATTCATAGATTCATAGATTCAATAATTCATAGATTCATAGATTCATAGGTTCATAGATTCATAGATTCACAGATTCATAAATTCATAGATTCATAGATTCATAAATTTATAGATTCATAGATTTATAAATTCATGAATTAATTAATATTTTAATATTTTAATATTTTAATATTTTAATATTTTAATATTTTAATATTTTAATATTTTAATATTTTAATATTTTAATATTTTAATATTTTAATATTTTAATATTTTAATATTTTAATATTTTAATATTTTAATATTTTAATATTTTAATATTTTAATATTTTAATATTTTAATATTTTAATATTTTAATATTTTAATATTTTAATATTTTAATATTTTAATATTTTAATATTTTAATATTTTAATATTTTAATATTTTAATATTTTAATATTTTAATATTTTAATATTTTAATATTTTAATATTTTAATATTTTAATATTTTAATATTTTAATATTTTAATATTTTAATATTTTAATATTTTAATATTTTAATATTTTAATATTTTAATATTTTAATATTTTAATATTTTAATATTTTAATATTTTAATATTTTAATATTTTAATATTTTAATATTTAAATATTTAAATATTTTAATATTTTAATATTTTAATATTTTAATATTTTAATATTTTAATATTTTAATATTTTAATATTTTAATATTTTAATATTTTAATATTTTAATATTTTAATATTTTAATATTTTAATATTTTAATATTTTAATATTTTAATATTTTAATATTTTAATATTTTAATATTTTAATATTTTATTGTTTTATTTTAAATAATATATCAATATTTTGTTGCTAGTGGTTTTTATTCCAACACGTATCCACAGTCCTTCAGCACAATCTTGTTATAATGATACTACACGAACATCATGTCTATTTTGTCCTTACATATCCTCCTCCTTGAACCAATGAAAAAACCGAATGCGAAAAAGCAGAATAAGCATGAGAGAGAACGTGAAAAAAAATTCTGTTGAATTGTACTAATTTCGTATTGAGAAAAAATTCCATGAAATCCATACATATGTGTAATACAAATTCGAGCAATGACTACGGGACTATGATACGAGTGGCCAAGGACTATGTTAGCCAGTATGTTCTGAGGGTTTAAAGGGACTGGGGTAAGCTTAAGCTTTAGTTGAAATACAAATGACAGCATTACGGACAATATTTTTTTATTTTGTTTTACTCATCGTAACGACATTATTGTTGTTATCCGGTTTCACATACCATATTCGCATATTAAGCAGAAAAAGGATAATAATTTTTAACAAATATATGAGTAAAAAAGGCAACCCACCCTGTTGACCACTTCCTTTTTTATGTTTTTTTTTTCAACATATTTATTATGGCTTAGTTATAATTTTTTAAAGAAAATTATTGTAAAAACTTAGTTACTCTGGGACATAATTTTCTCTTTAGCAATAGGATTAGCCTTAATAAAATCTCAATAGCTAAACTTCTTTGCGATCCTTTTAAAAAAGTGTTGAGTTTCTAAATCTAAACATCCCTGTAACTTTCCCAAAAGCATAACAAGTTTTCCACAATCCTTAAATGGTTATCCACTATAAAGTCAGTCGCCTTGTCCTTTAGCAAAATATAATATTTTCGCAAACTAATTGAAATAATTTATATTTTGATTACTGATAAACGAACCGTTTTATGCTACAAACCCCAACAGTTTAACTGCCATACGACTCAATTCCGGACTGAGAAATTGTAATCAAAACTATTAAATTGAAATGTAAAACAACAACAAAATATAACCACAATTTCGACTAAATACTGTACAACACCGGGAAGAAGGAACCCCTCCAAGGACTTTATACCCCTTTACATTGCAAATTTGGCAAAAGGTTATCATATATGGGGATACTGGGAACGTAGGACGTAGGAGGACACACTCTCCTCCATTCTACTATTAGTGTATTTCGAAATCTGTATCTGACTTAATGACTATTTTGACTGTGGATTTTCGGTTGCAGCAGAAAAGGTAAAATAGCCTTCGGGATATACGAGGAAGGCAGCTAAAGAGTATAGAAATTTTGATATTATTCAAAACAGTCAGAATCGCAGGGTTCTTTAGCAACATCTTTATATATCGATACATATATGTAAGAACTTCTTCGTCTGTGTGTTACGTGCTATATACTTAGGACTGTTCGTCTATCTTGTGAATAGACAGATGTCAGTCTTTGCCGTGTTAACATTCTCAGTTAAGCTCGGCTTAAGGCCGTATTCAGCCCTTCTACCAAAGTAATTTGGATCCTTTCCCCCCTTAGAAGAATTTTGACATCATCTGTCTGTGTGTTTTCTAAATGTTTATATACTGTTTGTGCGATAGCCACAAAATTGCTGGCAAATTGTTGTTAACGTGGTTGCGATGGTTTCTATAATAGTGCAATTTTTGTGCGATAGGTGGCGTCCCCACCATTATAAAATTATAAAATTATAAAATTATAAAATTATAAAATTATAAAATTATAAAATTATAAAATTATAAAATTATAAAATTATAAAATTATAAAATTATAAAATTATAAAATTATAAAATTATAAAATTATAAAATTATTAAATTATTAAATTATTAAATTATTAAATTATAAAATTATAAAATTATAATAATATAAAATTATAAAATTATAAAAATATGAAATTATAAAATTATAAAATTATAAAATTATAAAATTATAAAATTATAAAATTATAAAATTATAAAATTATAAAATTATAAAATTACAAAATTACAAAATTACAAAATTATAAAATTATAAAATTATAAAATTATAAAATTACAAAATTAAAAATTTACAAAATTACAAAATTACAAAATTACAAAATTATAAAATTATAAAATTATAAAATTATAAAATTATAAAATTATAAAATTATAAAATTATAAAATTATAAAATTATAAAATTATAAAATTATAAAATTATAAAATTATAAAATTATAAAATTATAAAATTACAAAATTAAAAATTTACAAAATTAAAAATTTACAAAATTACAAAATTACAAAATTATAAAATTATAAAATTATAAAATTATAAAATTATAAAATTATAAAATTATAAAATTATAAAATTATAAAATTACAAAATTACAAAATTACAAAATTACAAAATTACAAAATTACAAAATTATAAAATTATAAAATTATAAAATTATAAAATTATAAAATTATAAAATTATAAAATTATAAAATTATAAAATTATAAAATTATAAAATTATAAAATTATAAAATTATAAAATTATAAAATTATAAAATTATAAAATTATAAAATTATAAAATTATAAAATTATAAAATTATAAAATTACAAAATTTTAAAATAGAAAAAAAAAACCAAATTTACCAGATTATAAAATTAACATAGTTTTTTCCAAAATTATGCGTACTCCCCTCGCTTCTCCCGACCGAGTGCATTGAGTTTGATTGTTGCTAAAAACTCAACCAGTTGAATGATTCGTTTATATCATTGTCTGTGTGTTGGTGGCATTCAGTATTGCTACCGTATAAGGTTCAAGATAGGGCCATACACTGGCGCTGATGATGGGATAGAGTCCAGAGATTTTTCGGAGAAAAAGCTTTATAATAATGAATATTGCCATCATTGGTTAATGGCATTGTCATGATCGTCTATCTTCCACAACACAGATGTTTTCACTGCCAAACACTGAAGGATAACCTTTTCCAAAGACCGTAAGAGAAAAGTTCATTTACTTGGCTTAACAGGTTAGAGGGGGTGGGGCAGAGTGAGGTGAGATTGGTGGTTGTTGGAGGTCTTGGACCTGTTACCTGTTGTTTTTAAAACATTTTCATATATTTTATTAGCTTTGTGCTTTTGATGCTGCAAACATGCAAATGCTACGAGTAACGTTATCGTATGATGACGTTACAGGATAATGGTGCCCAAGAAATTCCTGTTCATATTTAGGCGATGGGGGTAGGTGGATGGTGACTAAATGGCTGAGTGTGTATATTTTCCCCACATACAAACACACACTCACAACAACATAGAAAAAAACGCCAACTCCATTATTGTTAATGTTTTAAATTACATTTGGAAAAGTTAATTGAAATGGAAATTAGTTGAAATTTGTAAACGAACGAATTGAATTGTTGTCGGTGAGATTACACAACTGAAATTGGGTTTTACAATAATCAGAAAAACCGACAAATTGGAGCACCAGAAACCAAATGTGTATGAAGGCCCCGGGCCGAGGGGGTAATGATGAATGAGGCTGTATAGTAAAGTCGTTAGACCAATGTGCATTTGGTGGGAATGGAAGTTTAGGTGGCGGTTTTATTGTAGACAACATCTATCCATCTGTCTGGTTGTGTTTTAGGTTTGATGTTATAATTAAATAACCGAGATTTTGTTGATGATTTCGATTATGAGGCTGCAACCACAAATTAATTGAAAAACCTCAAAAATTTGTAAAAAATTATTATGTAATTTGGTTGGTTTCTTTGTTTGTGAGGGTATACTACGAAGGAAGTTCAGATGGATATACGTATTAGAGTAGAAATAAATATATATATTATAAAATATATGATCTTAATTTAGAATTTTAGCAAACTTTGTTATTATTTACGTTTTGTACAAAATTTTCTGCAATTTTTCTATATGAACATTTTTCTTTAACAAAACAAAGTTCTTGGTTTTTGTTACACCTCTCAACTTTCGTACAAAATTTCAAATAGAAATTTCATTTAACCAATTTCACCCATCTATTTTGCCAATGGTTTACATACTCCAACATGTAAATGTATACCCCCCAATGGTCATACACTATCCTTTGTCCCATACCATTGTCTATAAATTACACCTGTTTTTCGCTGGCGCATATACTAAGCGATATGGATACGTACCCATGTATCCTTATCGCCAGAAAAAAAAACATAGTCAAAAATATCGTTACAGCTTCGATGTTCATGCATCGGCACGTTTCTCATTGGCTTTTTGGTGGGAGCGCAATCAAAAAAGAATTTAGCAAACGCTAAAAACCAGCCAAATCGCTTGCAACTACAACACAAACACACAAGTTTATTATTGTGCCCCCTTGTGGCAATTTCTATCACACCCCATAGACCTCATAGTGAAAATTGAAATGAAAAACAAAAATTTAAAGGAAGTTTTTTTTTTTGATCGTAATTGTGGTTCTTCGTGAGGACACCATATATTGAATAGTTAAGCTGCTAATGTTATAAGGTTGAGTTTGCCGAGAATTAAAAAATACATTAATTTTAAAATTAATATAATTTTTTTTATAATTTTTATTAACATATATTTCCTTATAACGGCCACTATGTGTGCCTGTGTGTTGACCATAGGCTCTCAAATGGATCCCGGCTTAATGCCGTATTCAGGGTCTCTTCAGCCCTTCTACACAAGTAATTTTAATCCTTTCCCCTTAGCAGTTTTACGACATTGTCTGTCTGTGTGTTTTCTAAAGGTTCCTATACTATTCGTGCGATAGGCGCAAAACTTTGGCAAGTTGTTGTAAACGTTGTTGTTACAATTTACGTGCGATAGGTGGCGTCTGCACCATTTAATGCAATATATAACAAATTACATGAATTTGTGAGATTATGAATTTTGGCATTTATAAAATTTTACAAATATATAATTATAAAATTATAAAATTATAAAATTATGAAATTATAAAATTATTAAATTATGAAATTATAAAATTATAAAATTATAAAATTATAAAATTATAAAATTATAAAATTATAAAATTATAAAATTATAAAATTATAAAATTATAAAATTATAAAATTATAAAATTATAAAATTATAAAATTATAAAATTATAAAATTATAAAATTATAAAATTATAAAATTATAAAATTATAAAATTATAAAATTATAAAATTATAAAATTATAAAATTATAAAATTATAAAATTATAAAATTATAAAATTATAAAATTATAAAATTATAAAATTATAAAATTATAAAATTATAAAATTATAAAATTATAAAATTATAAAATTATAAAATTATAAAATTATAAAATTATAAAATTATAAAATTATAAAATTATAAAATTATAAAATTATAAAATTATAAAATTATAAAATTATAAAATTATAAAATTATAAAAATATAAAATTATAAAATTATAAAATTATAAAATTATAAAATTATAAAATTATAAAATTATAAAATTATAAAATTATAAAATTATAAAATTATAAAATTATAAAATTATAAAATTATAAAATTATCAAATTATAAAATTATAAAATTATAAAATTATAAAATTATAAAATTATAAAATTATAAAATTATAAAATTATAAAATTATAAAATTATAAAATTATAAAATTATAAAATTATAAAATTATAAAATTATAAAATTATAAAATTATAAAATTATAAAATTATAAAATTATAAAATTATAAAATTATAAAATTATAAAATTATAAAATTATAAAATTATAAAATTATAAAATTATAAAATTATAAAATTATAAAATTATAAAATTATAAAATTATAAAATTATAAAATTATAAAATTATAAAATTATAAAATTATAAAATTATAAAATTATAAAATTATAAAATTATAAAATTATAAAATTATAAAATTATAAAATTATAAAATTATAAAATTATAAAATTATAAAATTATAAAATTATAAAATTATAAAATTATAAAATTATAAAATTATAAAATTATAAAATTATAAAATTATAAAATTATAAAATTATAAAATTATAAAATTATAAAATTATAAAATTATAAAATTATAAAATTATAAAATTATAAAATTATAAAATTATAAAATTATAAAATTATAAAATTATAAAATTATAAAATTATAAAATTATAAAATTATAAAATTATAAAATTATAAAATTATAAAATTATAAAATTATAAAATTATAAAATTATAAAATTATAAAATTATAAAATTATAAAATTATAAAATTATAAAATTATAAAATTATAAAATTATAAAATTATAAAATTATAAAATTATAAAATTATAAAATTATAAAATTATAAAATTATAAAATTATAAAATTATAAAATTATAAAATTATAAAATTATAAAATTATAAAATTATAAAATTATAAAATTATAAAATTATAAAATTATAAAATTATAAAATTATAAAATTATAAAATTATAAAATTATAAAATTATAAAATTATAAAATTATAAAATTATAAAATTATAAAATTATAAAATTATAAAATTATAAAATTATAAAATTATAAAATTATAAAATTATAAAATTATAAAATTATAAAATTATAAAATTATAAAATTATAAAATTATAAAATTATAAAATTATAAAATTATAAAATTATAAAATTATAAAATTATAAAATTATAAAATTATAAAATTATAAAATTATAAAATTATAAAATTATAAAATTATAAAATTATAAAATTATAAAATTATAAAATTATAAAATTATAAAATTATAAAATTATAAAATTATAAAATTATAAAATTATAAAATTATAAAATTATAAAATTATAAAATTATAAAATTATAAAATTATAAAATTATAAAATTATAAAATTATAAAATTATAAAATTATAAAATTATAAAATTATAAAATTATAAAATTATAAAATTATAAAATTATAAAATTATAAAATTATAAAATTATAAAATTATAAAATTATAAAATTATAAAATTATAAAATTATAAAATTATAAAATTATAAAATTATAAAATTATAAAATTATAAAATTATAAAATTATAAAATTATAAAATTATAAAATTATAAAATTATAAAATTATAAAATTATAAAATTATAAAGTTATAAAGTTAAAAAATTAAAAAATTAAAAATTGAAATGAAAATAAAAATCTAAAGGAATTTTTGTAATCCTAATTGTTGTTCTTCTGCGAGGACATGATATATAGAAGGCTTAAACTGCTAACATTTTAAGGTTGAGTTTACACAAAATTGAAAAAAAATTATTCATTGAACTTAAAATTAATATAAATCTTTATTAATTCTATTAACGTATGTCTGTCTGTTTGTGTGACCCAAGGTTTCCAGAATGGATCATGCGAATCTGAGAAAATTTTGCTAAACTATTACTAAGGTGTTTGTACAGATATTGTTATCTGCACAATTGAAATTAAAGAATCTTTAGTGTAACGACAATAAAAGTACTTTTTTTTGGAAGAAAACAATAACTAAATGTACTTATTGACACAATACAATAAAAGAGATTTTTTTAGCACAATATAAGTACTGTTTGGTATAATAAAAGTACTTTTTGGTACAATAAAAGATACTTTTGGTTACTTAACAGTATTTTTTGGTACAAAAATTTACTTTTTGGTTCAAATAATTTATTTTTTGCACTATAAAAGTACTTTTTTTAGTCACATTACACAATAAAAACACCCTTTTGACTAAAAAAAGTACTTTTTTTTTGGCAATAAAAGTACTTTTTGTCACAATAAAAATTCCTTTTGTGACAATAAAAGTACATTTGTTGACAATAAAAGTACTTTTTGGGGCAATAAAAGTTTTTATGGTACAACAAATGTATTTTTTGGTATATTGAAAGTACATTTTGGTACAATAAAAGAAATTTTGCGTTCACTTCATTAATTTTTGCACAATAAAAGTACTTTGTGACACAATTAAAGTATTGTACAATAAATCTAGTTTGCGGTACAATAAATGTACTTTGAGGGACAATAAATGTACATTGAGGTACATGTAGTTTACAATTTAGTTTGGTGTACAATAAAAGTACTTTTTAGTGCAATAAAAGTAATTTTTAGTACAACTTAGGTTACTTTTAATGTAAATACGTTAAAAATACCTTTTTTTGTACAATTAAAGTAATTTTTAGTAAATTGAGAGCAATTCGTAAAAATACAAAAGTACGTTTTGATTGCATATATATACTGTTGATACGATAAATGTACTTTTTATTAAAAAAAAGTAATTTTACTACATTCTAAGTAATTTTTAAGCCAAAAAGTACTTTTTCGGTACAATTAATGTCCTATTGATACTATGGATACAATAAAAGACCTTTTTTGTATATTGAAAGTAATTTTTAAGGCAGTTAAAGTGCGTTTTTAGTGCAATTAAAGTACTTTTTGTATATAATAATGTAACTTTTGGTACAATAAAAGTATTATTTGATAGACAAAAAGTACTCTTTGACACAATTTAATAAAAAAAATATTTTTTGGTATAAAAAAGTACTTTTTGTTACAGTAAAACTAAAATTTGGTTACAAAAAAGTAGTTGAACGATTGGAATACTTTTTGGTACAATAAAATTACAATTTAGTTACAATAATATGTACTTTTTAGTACACAGATAGTTATTTTTCACGATACTCATTGAATCTTGAGCAATTAGGTTTTTAAAAAAACTTTTATAATGGCCCTTTACACCCCATTTATCGTCGAATGCGAACGTCAACGTTTGAGAAACTTCTACTAAACATGCCGATTGATGCGAAACTTATACTGCGAAATTCCTGTCGACAACATCGAGGGGGCCGACAATGAAAGAACAATGTAGATGACTGGAGCCGGGAATTAAACAACGGATCTCCCGCATGGTATTCGCTTGTTCTAACCACTATGTCACGGACCGGTCTTATTTATAATGGCATTTTACAGTTTTGTAAATTTTGTTTTAGTACTAACTCTTAGTTGTCTGTGTGTTTCCTATAACCTCTTATACTAGCCATGCGATTATGAATAAACTTTGTCACATTGTAGTACACGTGTATGCACAGGTTGCTAGTACATTAACGTAATTGTTTTAGTACACAAAAAGTGCTATAGATGGCGCGCTAACCGATGTCATAAACTATAACACATAACACTTGTCCGTTAACAACAAAATGATATAAATAACTATTTTAGATATAAAAAATCATAATATACACAAAGCAAGTATGTGAAATTACTCAAAATGTTATAGTTTATATAAATTTATCTTTATTTTTAGTACACTAATGTTTCGCATAGCCTCCTATAGACTGCAGTTTATTAACTTAATTTTTTGTAGATTTATTGTATAGGTCTCTGAAATGGTTAGATAAAAATCACTGTGTGTTAAGTATAGACTCCAAAACGGATCGTACGTTTGTAATACAATTTTGCCGAAGTATTATTTACATGCCCCTTAAGGTTTCGTAATCATTACAATATACAAAAAGGCAATATAAGCATTATCAATAACATGTTCAAGAAAGCAATGAGAAATTGCTTCAAAATCAACAAAACACAGTTTGTACTTTGCAAAGGCTCTCAGCCTAATAATAGGGTCAAATAAAAAAAATTATTGTTATATTTATATTTAAATATATTCAGCATTTTTTATTGAATTACCCATTATTTTGATCTTTATTGACGCACCTTATGAATTAATTGTCTCCTTTATAGTTTATATAAACAATTTGGTGAGATTTTTTATTAGTTTGGTTGGTTGGTTTTATAGGCATCCTAATAGACCCACTGCTCATTTGTGTCGTCCCCTTCAATCGATCTATATTTGATTAGTAGTGTGCATTTTTAAACTTTATATATCATTTTTTTATTTTTATCTATATTTCCCCTTTTTTGGGTTTTTCATTTAGATTTTATATTAGAAATTCGTATGAGAGTGTTAAAACTGTCGCCCAAATAACCCGTTTTTGCTTTTTTGAAGTTATTATTTAATTTCATTTTGTTATTTTTTTTCTGCTGTCCTCCCAATAATGGCATTTCAATGTTTAACCATTTTGTCATGATGTCTCCTGCATCTTTGCATTCTGTGGAGGTCGACGTGTGCTATAACTAGTGCGCGCGTGTATTTAACTTTTTCAGATTGTTTTTGATTTCTTGTGGTTATCCACCGTTTCCTTTGTCTATTTCATTTAATTAATTAATTAATTTATGAATGAATATTTTCCCTTTTCAAACATTTGTTTAAGTTCTGTTCGGTCTCTAATGAAAAACGACAGTTTTAAGTCACCTGACAGATGGCAAAACAACAACAAAAAATGGACCACTATGTTTATGACTTTTTTAAGTATATATCTTTTTATTTTTGTCTCTTTTGAATCCATAAACTTTTGACCGCAGAACACATTGAATTGTGGTGGAATGCAGGTTTAGCATTTGAGTCAAGGCGACTGGCAATGGTGGTACGAAATTAATATAGTACACTAATTGTACTATAGATGGCGCTCTAGAATCGCAGACTATAACACATAAGTACATGTTTAGTTTGACATTAATACATAATTTATATGTGAAAAATGTAGTAGATATAAAAAATAGTAGTATATAAAAAAGTCGTCTGCGAATAAGTAAAACATATCAATCAAAAGCTGCCTGTGTGTTACTTACGGGCTCTTACACTAACATTGCGATTGGAAAGAGCCTTTACGAAGTTGTAGCAGGATTGTGTATGAAGGTTCCTAGTACATTTAAATAGGTACTATAGATGGCGCGCAAACTTATATGTATTAGTTTATTAAACCATTAATTTCAAAATTTCATGTGGACAAGATTTTAAATAAAAAAATTACAGTATATATGTAAAAACCAGATGTGCGCCAGTAATTTAAACGCACTGCGTTGTTATTTGCGAAATTTTGCAATTTATAGTACGATTGTGTACATAGTACAATACAGGTACAATAGATGGCACGCGAAATTAAACACATATGTTCCACTTTATTAAACCATTAATTTCAATTGATATGTGAAGACGATTTCAATTAAATAAATATAATATATAATAAAAAAAACAGATGTGCGCCAGTTATTTAAACGGTGTTGGCAAAAATATTATTTATTCTTATAAACTTTAATATAAAATGTAAATCATATTTTAAAATCAATTTTAAACTGTCTGTGTGTTTCCTATAAACTCTTAGGTTAACCATGTGATTGCGATAAGACTTTGTCAACTTATAGTACACGTGTATACAAAAGTTTGTAGTACAATAACATACCGCACCTAGTACAATAAAGGTACTATAGATGGCGCGCAAGCTGTTTTGCGCATATGCACCACATTATTTAACAATAACCACCAAATAAATATAAATGAATACGGTTTCATATAAAAAATGCAGTAAATATTTAAAAATAATTAACATTGATTAAAAACAACAAACATTGTGTTGTAATTTATAAAGAATAATGTTTATTTTTTATCACATTACTAAATTTTCTGTAAAATGTAATAATATAACAAAATTAGTTATAAACTGTTTGTGTGTTGCCTATAAACCCTTATTATAAACTTGCGATTGCTATAAAACTTTGTCAGCTTATAGTACACGTGTATGAGAAGGTTTCTCATACAATAACATACGTCACATAGGACGATAAAGGTACTATAGATGGCGTGCAAAAACATATGCACCACATTATAAAACCATCAATATCAAAATGATATGTGAAGAAATTTTCAGATTAAAACAATTATAAAAATATAAAAAATCGCATATCTGATTAAGTAAAACGTATTGGATTGTAATTTAAATAAAAAATCTTTTATTCTTTATAAAGTGAGAATATTTTACGCACTACATTCAACAGCCTTTAGATTTTGTCCGCATGCTGTTTAAATGGGTTTCCCGCGCATAAAAATTTATTAGTTAGTAACATTTATAACCGATAGGTGGCTCATGTGACATTTCTACAAATAAAATTAATTTTTCATGTGTCCTCTTCACATTATGTAGGGGCAACGCCAAATACAAATATATAACATATAAATCATATTATGAAATCTATGAAAAACTGTCTGTGTGCTCCCTATAGGCTTTTATACTAGCATTGTGTTTAAGAAGAAACTGTGGGAAGTTGTAGTAGGATTATGTACTAAGGTTTTTAGCATAATAATATAGTTGACTTAGTGCAATAAAATTACTATAGATGGCGCGCAAACATCAACAAATATGCAACTTCATAAATAACCATTAATACCAAATGACGTGTAAAGAAAATTGCAGATAAAAAAATTACAAAATATACAAAAAGAAACAGGTGTGTGTCATTAAGCTAAACACACTGAGTTAAAATTTATATAAATTTAGGTAAATTTTTAAAAAAATTTCCTTTTTTTAAATTTTAATATTTTGTAAAATCAATCAAAAACTGTATGTGTGTTGCCTATAGGCTTTTATACTAGCATTGTGATTAAGAAGAAACTTAAGAAAGATGTAGTATGATTATGTACGAAGGTTTTTAGCATAATAATATAGTTGACTTAGTGCAATAAAATTACTATAGATGGCGCGCAAACTTCAACAAATATGAGCCTTAATAAAAAAACCAATAATACTAAATGACGTGAAGAAAATTTCAGTTAAAAAAATTACAAAATATATAAAAAATACAGATGTACGCCATTAAGCTAAACACGCTGAGTTACAATTTATATATAAATTTATGTATATTTTTATAAATTTTTAGCATTATTTATAAAATTTAAATATTTTTTTAAAATCAATCAAAATCTGTCTCTATGTTGTTTATATGCTCTTATACTAGCCTTACCATTGTAATTAAACTTTGTCAACTAAAAGTACACATGTATAAGAAGGTTATTATTATATTATCCTAATTGTTTTAGAACAATAAATAAGCTATAGATAGCGCGCTGGTCGATGTCAGTAGCTGTAGCACATGCCTTTTAGCAATAAAATTATACAAATAAATATTATAGATATTATAGATATAGATGCTATAATTTATACTTTTAGTACTTAAACGGGATAAATCTGTATGTTTCGCATAGTCTCTCAGCAACTACAGCCAATTAACTTAATTTTTTTTCCAATTTATTGTTTGGTTAACAAAAATGGGTTTTAGCTATTAGGGTGTGGTTAGTAGGGAGTGTTATGATTACAAAATAGTATAATAATAATAAAATAAAATAAAAACAGCTTATGTCTGTGCGTTTCCCTTAACCATCTACTCACTACAGCTAATTCAATTGAATTTTTGCCTATCCATTGTATAGGCATGTAAAATAGTTTTTATTGCATTTCAATATACTACGGAGTGTTATAATGTACATTATAACTTATCTATCCTTTAATAAACAAACAGGTTATGACCGTATGATTCACATAGCTTCTTGTTCACTTTGTCCAAGTGTCTTTAAATTTTGCCTGCATACTTTTTAAATGTCTTAAATGGCTTTCCGCGCATAAAAATGTATTTGTTAGTACCATTTATAGCCGATAGGTGGCTTATGTGACATTTTCAAAAATACACTTTATTTGTAATATATTCTTCTCACTTTACGTAGGGGCAACGCCAAACACAGATAATATAAAAATGTCAGTTTCTTCCCACTTTAATTGCATTTTGTCTGTATGTTTCGCATAGATTCTTACTCACTTCGTCCAAGTACCTTCAAATTTTGCCTGCATTTTGTTTAAATGTCTGAAATGG
This sequence comes from Muscina levida, assembly GCA_964034835.1. Classification (NCBI taxonomy): domain Eukaryota; kingdom Metazoa; phylum Arthropoda; class Insecta; order Diptera; family Muscidae; genus Muscina; species Muscina levida. Next base: position 141,608,052 of record OZ035882.1, read on the forward strand.
TTTTCCGCCCATAACAATGTGTTTGTTAGTACCATTTATAACCGATAGGTGGCTTATGTGTCATTTTCACAAATACACTTTATTTCTTCTCACTTTATGTAGGGGCAACGCCGTACAGAGAAAATACATAAATTTTCGCTGTCATTTTCTTCCCACTTAAATTGCATACACATAATTATGTATTAACTCTTTTCAGTTTTTCTGCTGCTTCTCTGGCCGGCGAATTTCAAACATAAAGCACAACTGCTGATAAAAAAAAAGAATTGCAAACAGACAAATAGAAAACGCACTAGACAAACACAGCCAGCGAGAGTCTCTGCTTTCGTTTCAATGAAAAAAATATACCCAATACTTTATGTCCTTTTGCATTGTAGTCTCCATTTCAACACCTGCGTAACAGGCAATCGTTAGGGGGTTTCGTTTTTGTCGTCGCTACGAAAATGTGTGTAAATAATATTTAATTGAAAATTATGTTAGTTTCGCAGCTCCCTCCTACTCCGGACAGGTACGCTTAGTTTGGACTTGTATGACATTTTGTAAGCTTTTGAGAGTGTCCTGCAGCTGAATATTGTGTCTGTAGCGGCAACAATTATTGGTGTCTCTGGACAGCGAGATTTTAAGAGCAGTGTGGCTGTCCCATATAAGGTTGGAATATTTTAAGAGCAACGAAAATTAATTGAAATTTATGATAATTTCTGTAATGTAAATTTTTTGGAATATTATAAATTTTAATTTATGAGTAAGACATACGAGGGTCAGTAGTTTATAAAATAAATACAACAACATAAGGAAAGGAAGATGAATGTGTCAAAGAATTTCTTGACTTCATAAAAATGTTTTTTTTTATGTTCTTTTCTTAATATTGTTTCATTTTATGCTCTCATAACTTTAAGCTCAACCCTCGTCTGTATAAAAGCTTTTCAAAAACAGCTATAAATTATTTTCAACCAAAGTAATTGTTTTCACCATAATAACAAATAATTTCTATGACATTTTTCATCAGGTCTCCCTTGCAAATGGGCAAGGTTCCTCCGCCCCACCTCATTTAGAGGCGGTTTATATTATTTTATTTATACCGGGCATAAGTCTAGAAATTAAGGAATGGGTTTAAAACAGAGATTAAACAATTATAAGTAAAAGAAGAAATTAAACACTTACTACGCGATCTTACGAACGCAAAAAAAAGGCAACCTACAACAAAAATTTGCCAACAATCAAACGCTGCAACAATAGAAAGCGGCAGCCAAAGGACTCAACCCCAAAGAAACCAAAGTGTTTAAGGAATTTGCTGCTGTGAGTCACAACGCCACAAATCTCTTGATGTATTCAGTATTTGTACCCTACCACCACCTGCCACCTGTAAGGGGGCGTAGCGTATTGTTTCATTTCATCCATACAAAGTAGGTGAAGTACTATAAACTGTGTGTGTAAGAAAAAAATACGGGCAGTACTTGGCACCAAGGGCCTACCCACGCGCCTCTCTTGGGGGGTAGGGCAAGTCATTTATTGTATGTTTTTACATTTCAATACCTGTCACAGCAAAACAAAAATATTTCGCTCGACACAAAATACTTGAGTTTTAGCATTTAGGTATTGCATCCTTAATCGTCATCGCCGTCGTCATCATCATCTTAGCCTGGCTCCTTTAGATGTGATGAAGAATAAAGGTCCTAGAAATGGGTTGAGGCGGTTGGTTGTTCATGTTTGAATTCCGGTTGCATTTATAGTAATTTTCCAAACTGTTTCGCAGTGAACGAACATGAAGTGGTGGCAGTAAACAAAGCTCAAGTGAGTAGAGACCTTTGATTGTTTCGTCAAGTGGAGAAATTTTCTGTTTACAACAATCGAAAGAAAATTATAGAAAATTGTTGTGTTGCCCCCCCCCCCCCCCATAAAGGGTTATAAAATGTTATGTATGCAAAAAAAAAAAAACAACAAAGGCTATTAAAAAAACCGTAAAATAAATAAATTTAAATCATAAATTTGCAAAATGTTAATGTTCTACAAAATAAAATTTATAGAAAATTAGTGATGTTTGAAAAATTGTTCTCGAAAATATATGAAAAATTTATGAAGAAATATACCAATTTGTTAAAATTTTTTAAATGTAAAATTGTTAAATAATAGAATAACAAAGGAATTTTCAAAGTGTTCACAATTAATTAGATAATAATAAAACAAAATTGAGTTAGGCCTTTTATCTTCTGACCCTTCCTTATATAATACTGATAGACAGACCGACTGACTGATCACTGCCCACTTTTAGTTTAAAAGTACTATCACTATACCAAAAAATAAATTAAAAAATTAATTAAAAACTGTCTGTGTGTTCCCTATAAACTCTTTGACTAACCTTGCGATTACGATAAAACTTTGCCAACTTATAGTACCCGTGTTAGAGAAAGTTTTTAGTACAATAACAAACGTCACATAGTACGATAAAGATACTATAGATGGCGCGCAAGCTGTTACGCATATGCACCACATTATTTTACCCTTAACACCGAAATGATATATGAATACGATTTCATATAAAAAAAATTCAGTAAATATAAAAAAACAAACGTGTTTCAATAACCAACAAACATTATATTGAAATTTATATAGAATAATGTGTATTTTTTTATCACATTATTATTTTTTTTTGCAAAATGTAATCATATTAAAAAATTTGTTAGAAACTGTCTGTATGCTTCCTATAAATTCTAACACTAACTTTGCGATTGCGATAAAACCTTGCCAATCTTTAGTAAACGTGCATGAGAAAGTTTGTAGTACAATAACAAACGTCACATAGTACGATAAAGATACTAAAGATGGCGCGCAAGCTGTTACGCATATGCACCACATTATTTAACCCTTAACACCAAAATGATATATGAATACGATTTCATATAAAAAAAATTCAGTAAATATAAATAAACAAACGTGTTCCAATAAAAAAACAAACATATTGTAATTTATATAGAATAATGTGTATTTTTTTTATCACATTATTATTTTTTTTTGTAAAATGTAATCATATTACACAATTTTTTATAAACTGTCTGTGTGTCCTATATAAACTCTTTGACTAACCTTGCGATTACGATAAAACTTTGCCAACTTATAGTACCCGTGTTAGAGAAAGTTTTTAGTACAATAACAAACGTCACATAGTACGATAAAGATACTATAGATGGCGCGCAAGCTGTTACGCATATGCACCACATTATTTAACCCTTAACACCGAAATGATATATGAATACGATTTCATATAAAAAAAAATTCAGTAAATATAAAAAAACAAACGTGTTTCAATAACCAACAAACATTATATTGAAATTTATATAGAATAAAGTGTATTTTTTAATCACATTATTAATTTTTTTGCAAAATGTAATCATATTAAAAAAATTGTTAGAAACTGTCTGTGTGTTTCCTATAAATTCTAACACTAACTTTGCGATTGCGATAAAACCTTGCCAATCTTTAGTAAACGTGCATGAGAAAGTTTGTAGTACAATAACAAACGTCACATAGTACGATAAAGATACTAAAGATGGCGCGCAAGCTGTTACGCATATGCACCACATTATTTAACCCTTAATACCGAAATGATATATGAATACGATTTCATATAAAAAAAATTCAGTAAATATAAAAAAACAAACGTGTTCCAATAAAAAAAAACAAACATATTGTAATTTATATAGAATAATGTGTATTTTTTTTAACCACATTATTATTTTTTTTTGTAAAATGTAATCATATTACAAAATTTGTTATAAACTTTCTGTGTGTTCTCTATAAACTCTTAGACTAACCTTGCGATTGTGATAAGACTTTGCTAACTTATAGTACACATGTATGAGAAGGTTTCTTGTACAATAACATACAACACATAGTACTATAAAGGCTCTATGAATGACGTACAAAAACATATGCACCACATTATTTAACCATCAATACCAAATAGATATGTGAAGAAATTTTTAGATAAAAACAATTATAAAAATATGAAAAAAACACATATCTGTCATTAGGTAAAACATATTGGGTCATTATTTTATATATAAATATTTTATCCTTTATAAATTTAGAAAATTTTATGTAATATGTAAATCATTTTATAAAATCTATAATAAGCTGTCTGTGTGTTTCCTATAGACTTATATACTAGCATTGTGATTAAGAAAAAACTTCCGAAAGTTGTAGCATGATTATGCACAAAGGTTTCGAAAACATTAATATAGTTAACTTAGTGCAATAACATAACTATAGATGGCGCGCAAATTTTAGCAAATATTTTACTTAACATTAACTTAAAATTTTTTTTTGTACTAAAAAATACATTTAATGTATTAAGATGTAACTTTTTTCTTCCCAAATAGTACTTTTGTTGTACATTTATTGTACCAAACAGTACTTTTTTCTACAACAAAGTGCATTTATTGTACTAAAAATTACATTAATTGTACCAAGAACCAAATTTTTTGCACCTAAAAGTACTTTTATTGTACATTTATTTTACCAAACACAACTTGTACCAGAAAGTACTTTTATACCAACAAATACTTGCATTGCACTGCAAAGTATTTTTGCTGTACCAAAAAGTACTTTCGATACACCACAAAGTACTTTTGTTGCAGCAAAAAGCAAATTTTTGAGTACCAAAAAGAAAATTTTTGCACCGCAATGTACATTTATTGTACCAAAATGTAAATTTATTGTATTTATTATACCAAAAAGTACTTATGCTGTACTGCTAAATATTAAGTACAAAAGTAATTTTTTGGACCCAAAACGAACTTTTATTGTAATTGTACATTTATTGTACTATACTTATTTCTTTGTGCAAAAAGGTACTTTTGTTATAATGCAATGTAAAGTTTTTAAACCAAAAATTACTGTTCTGGTACCAATAGGTACATTAAATGTACCAAAAAGTTCTTCTACTGTACCAATAAGTACTTTTATTGCACCGTTATGTATTTTTATTGGATCAAAATTTTTTACCAAAAAGGTACTTTTTGCAAATTACTAAAACGTACTTTTATTGCACCAAAAAGTACTTTTGTTGTACCTAAAAGTACTTTTATTGTACAAAACGTATATTTATTGTAACACAAAGTAAATTTTTTTGTTTCAAAAATTACTTTTATTGTACCACAAATTACATCAATTATACTAAAAAGTACTTTTATTATTTATTATACATATATTGTACCAAAAAGTACTTTTATTTTATCAAAAAGTAAATTTTTTGTAAAGTACATTTATTGTATCAAAAAGTATATTTATTGTACAGAAAAGGATTTTTTTTCCTTTAAAAAGTACTTATATTGTAGCAGAAAGTACTTTTTTTTTGTACAAAAAGTATATTTATTATACCACAAAGTAAATTTTTTGTATCAAAAATTACTTTTATTGTACCAAAATATGCACCAATTATACTAAAAAGTACTTTTATTGTGCCAAATAGTAAATTTATTGTACCGAAAAATATTTTTTTTTTTTGTACCAAAAAGTACTTTTATTGTAGCAACAAGTACTTTTGCTGTACCTAAAGTTACATTTGTTGCACCAAAATGTACATTTATTTTAGCAAAATGTACATTTATTGTACCAAAAAATACACCAATTATACCAAAAGTACTTTTTTGTACAAAATAGTACATTAATTGTACCATAAAGTAAATAGTTTTGTATCAAAAAGTACTTTTATTAAAGTAAAAAGTACTTTTATTGTACCAAATGTTACATTTGTTGTACCACATAGTAAATTTATTGTACCAAAAAGTACTTTAATTGTATCAAAAAGTAAATTTTTTTAATAAAAAATTATTTTAATTGCACCGCAAAATGCATTTATTGTACCAAAAAGTACATTTATTGTACCGAAAAGTAAGTTTTTGTACCAAAAAGTACTTTTATTGAAGCAAATTGTACTTTTATTGTACATTATAGTATATTTGTTTTACCAAAAAGTGAATTTATTGTACCACAAAGTAATTTTATTGTACCAAAAAATACACCAACTATACTAAAAAGTACTTTTATTGTGCCAAATGGTACATTTATTCTACCATAAAGTACTTTTATTGTATTAAAGGTTAATTTTTTTCAATCAAAAATTATTTTTGTTGTACCGCAAGCATTTATTGTACCAAAAAGTACTTTTATTGTAGCGTAAAGTAAATTTTTTGTGTCCAAAAAGTACTTTTATTGAAGCAAAAAGTACTTTTATTGTTCCAAAACGTGCTTTTATTGTACCAAAAGGATATTTTTTGTACCACAAAGTAAATATTTTTTAATTGAGTCAATTTGTTCCAACAAATAACGTACCGAAAAGTACATTTTTTGTAAATCTGTTGTACCTGGATGTACTTTTATTGTATCACAAAGTACTTTTACTGTACCTAAGAGTACTTAGATTGTACCAAAAAGTAATGCTATTGTACCTGCAAGTACTTTTTCTATACCTAAAAGTACTTTTGTTGTACCAAAAAGGACTTTTATAGTATGGCGAAGTACTTAGACTGTACCTGAAAGTACTTTTATTGTATCACAAAGTACTTTAATTGTCACATAAGTAAAATTTATAGTACCAACATTTCTTTGTATTTTACCAATTAGCATGAACTGCAAGGATTTTTTTCTTAACTTCTAGATAATTTTTAATTTTTTTTTTGTAGAATACATAGAGGAATATTTAGAATTGGCCTGAATATAAATTCTCATTTATATGTATATATTAATGTTTTTATAAATTTATATATTTATAAAAATATCTATATCTACATAATATATAACATTTTTGTAACATTGATCTTCTTCCAAATCCTTTACGATCAATTTACTAATCTGCTTGGCGTGTTAAGGATATCCTTTGTAAAATCAACCCTTTAGATCCACTTACAATTATCTGTTACCATGTTTCCCCTTAAGGAACATAATTTATGTGCAAAAGCTTTTAATAACTCCGCCCTCCACAACCTCCACTCTATCCTTTAGAGAACTAGAACCAGCTATAGTACGTAGTAAAAAAAACTGCAGCGTCCACCAAAATTTATTTCTCATTTTTTTTATCGCTACATGGCGAAACCTTTGAATAATTTTGAACAAAGTAACTGTGTGACCACATATCATTATCTAACCGGCAAAGGATTTACGCTTAATAAAAAATTGCCGCCCCTCCCCAAGCACCCATACACTTTAGAGAGAGAATGACGGCCTTAAAAAAAGGACATTTGCATTAACAAATTTTTTCTTGGGACAAAGTGCGCAAAAAACTGTTGGAATTAATGTTAAAAGTAAGCGAAATTGTATTGAGAAAAAATGCGACATTACCAGGAATCCTTTTTCCTACTTCCTGCACTCGTTTTTTGTTTTTATGTGCAATTTTTTTTTTTGTTAAAAGGATATTTAAAACAACTGCATATGCAAATATGTAATACGCGCTCATTATGCGCATTTGCCGCAGGATACACCAAAACATCAGTGGGAGAGTGTCCAACAAAAAAGAAAAAAACGTGCCGAGATTTTTTGTGTCACAAAAAAGCTAATAATTTTAAGTATTTTTTCTAGCTAGGATTCATAACAAACTTACGATATATAATACTTAAATGCGCTAAGAAATGGTTGGCGGAAAAAATATAGAGTCCTTCCTTTTAACGTCCCCTCGGCCCTGCTCTCTCAATATATCTAAAATTTCAGTTGCGGCCCAAAAAAGGACATCAACCAGAAAAAAATTAACAAACGCATGCTTATGAAATTTATTTGTTGCGAAAAAATCCTACATATTATTCGTAAAAAAAGGACATTACACACACATTATAATCGTTGACATAAAGGAAATGTATGGAATCACAAGAAGTCCAAGTCCGTTCAGAGCTTAGAAGAAAAAAATAACACTAAATGCATTTAGGATTGTTTTATATTTTTTTTTAGAAACTCTCAACTAACATGAGGGAGTTGGTTGGTATCTTATACATGAGTTTGTCACAGTGGCGTTTAAAAGTGACAACAAAAGTAGTATGGTAATGATTTACTATAAAGAAATCATGAAAGATTGCAAGCCAACCTTAAATTTTAATAAAATCAGCCAAATGCTAAGATGCTGGTGCTCTAATGTCAACTTCAAAGCAATTCAATGGAATTCAATGGAGTTCAGAGAAATTTTGAGGAAAGCAATGTTAATGTAATTCAGTAAAGTTTTGGCAAAGATATATCAAACAAAGTCTTCGATTGCCGAAAACATGCGAGGCCGTACTACCATCCGTACGACACAATGAGAGTCTAACGTTTAAAACTTTTTAAATTTAATAGCCGTAACACAAAACGTGTTCGTCACAACATTTACCAAAACCAACGAAAAAATATCACAACGATGTCAGAATTTGTAAATCGATAAAGGCAATTTTTATAAAAATTGTATATCTAATTATTTTTCATAAAATTATTATAAATTATGTATAATAAATATACTAATTTTGTAACATGTATTACTATTAATTTCATACTGCATGTATTATTCCACCGTACACTTATGTCCTCTACTGTACTTCCTTCCCATTTACAAATTCATACATTTTGGTTTCAATATTTTATGTTATAATTTCGAGTTGTGTAGTAGTTGCTGTTGTTGTTTTTACTGTTCATACATGTGCCAAGTACGCCCCCACCCACAAACGCCACAAAAAGGCACGGGTGGATACTAGGTGGCCATAGTAGATGGTTGTTGGAGAGAGAATGTCCTGTTTCATTATTATTTTTTTATATTCTATTTATTTTATATATCAAACTGACTTAAGTTGTAAAGGCAATACAATTTGGAATGAAGAAAACTTATAAAACTTGGATTTGTTGTACCAAAAAGTAAATTTTTGTACCAAAAAGTACTTTAATTGTACGTTATCATACATTTGTTGTAACACAAAGTAATTTTATTGTACCAAAACATGCATCAGTTATACTAAAAAGTACTTTTATTGTGTCAAATAGTACATTTAATGTACCATAAAGTACTTTTTTTGTATAAAAATGTAAATTTTTTCAATCGAAAATTCTTTTAATTGTGCCGTAAAGTGCATTTATTGTACCAAAAAGTACATTTATTGTAACGAAAAGTACTTTTATTGTAGTAAAAAGTACATTTATTGTACCTTATATTACATTTGTTGTACCAAAATGTACATTTATTGTACCACAAAGTAATGTTATTGTACCAAAAAATACACTTATTATCAGGGCAACCGGAAATATGCCCTAAAAATCGTGTTTTATGCGCATAAAATATGACCTGAAAAATGGCAAAATATGACCTAAAAATCAACAAAAACATCCCCTAATAAGTTAAAGTCATACAATTTTTTCATATATATTAGAAATATTTTTATTAAAAATAAAAAACAGCTTAAAAATTAAAAAAAAAAACAATATTATTTTAAATTCAGACTTTGTTAGTAGTTTTGGTAAATTTACATACACAAATCTTCAGTAAAATAAAATAGAAATAAATATTTTCGAGGAAATATTCCCCGGAAAATGTTAATGTAGGTCTCCAAAGTCATGAACTATCTATCCCAAATCTATTTTTACACATGATTTATCAATTTCTTTTATTTGACATTTGACCAAAAAAATCTAACTTTAAACCACTGTAAACCAAAATTGTGACTTAAGTATGGTTTACACGCTATCTACCCATATCTACTCATATCCCCTCAACAACATGAGCGAGATAGCCTAATTAGAAAACATGTAGGAGTAAGCAAAGACAAACACTACAAAATTATAGCAAAGTAATATTGAATTATAGGAAGGTGGATAGAAAATCTAAATGTACTGATTTGACAGTAGATAGGGGATATGGGTGGATAGCGTGTAAATCAGCCTTTATTGGAGCAAAATGTAGTTTAGGGTTTTGTTACTGAAGTCAAATGCTATTGTTTGATTTTGCTTTGGTTCACTCCCGAAAAAGTGTGTTGCACTGTTTGCCTGAAAATAGACTTTTAAACATTTCATTTTGATTTTATTTTGGATCCTTTGACTCATAAAGGTTATTTGTCTTCGGTGACTCCTAGTGAAGTTTTCCGGAGAAAATTTCTATAGAATATTCTAATCCTTGTACTCCGTCCAAAGTTGACTTTTAAACAGTTTTTCAAAATTGGGCCAAAAATGTCCTATACGGGTGGGAGCTGGAGGGTTAAAATGTTCCGAGAAAATATTCCCCTGATTGTTTTAATATAGGTGTCCGAAGACATGAAATACCCCAAACGTATTTTTACAGATGATTTTTCATATTCTTTGCTTCGACTTTTGACCAAAAAAATCAAACTTTAAACCACTGTAAACAAAATTTGCGACGTATTGGAGCAGAGTGGAGTTTAGGGTTTTGTTACTGACGTCAAATGCTATCGTTTGATATTGGTTTGGTTCACCCCCAAAAAAATGTGTTGCACTGTGTTATCTATCAATTTAAAAGTGTCTTCATTCACCTGAACTTGTTCAATAAGCGTAAGACCTGATGTTTGCAAATTTTTAATATGTTTTGCAATAAAACCGTAATTTGAAGCAATATAAATCAAGTCAGATCTAGTTTGGGGGTCTGTCAAGACATCCTTTGAAGTTTTAATGAATTGTACATCCTCATCGTTTAATGCACTTAGGACCTATAAAATGTCTTCATAATTGTTGGCATAGTAGTAAACTGCTTCAAGCCATGTTACCCATCGTGTTGTTATAGCTTCTGGAGGTAATGGAAGGTCTGGAAACATTTATTTAAAAAGTTCCCCTCTAACCTTCTTCACAGTAGCAATAGTTTTATTCACGTTTTCATATTAATTCCTAATACATTCACACAATCCATGGACACCATGAGCAATACATGTCACATGCGTCACTTTCAGATAAAATGCCACTATAGCTTTTGCAGACTTTACCATTGAAGGAACTGCAAAAAAGCTAAACATTATTCTTATTGAAGTTGACGTCCAGATTTTTGATGGCGTCGTCCCACAGTCTAGCAATTTTCCAAGGCTGCTGTATTTAGTAAAAATTTCTAACTTGCAATTACCTTAATATGTTACACCTGCTAAAATGTTTGCCACATTTCTGGCTGTTGCATCTATAGTTTCATCGATTGGCATCAATATATTTTGATTTCTCATTTTGTAAAGTGGAATGTTAGCAGATACAAAAGCTCGGCACAGTAATTCTTGAAAATCGTGTTCTTTTGAGAGTCTACCGGAACATTCTGACAAAAATAATTGTTTAGTCTGCTTATTTTCACTTTCTGCGATCTGCTGCAATAACTTTGCTGCAGATTTTAGAATAGAGGAATCCACCATCAGCTCGTAAGTCTGGAAACTTTTCTACAACCGCCTTTGGATTTGCTGCTTTTATCGGATTAGCTTTTGGCATTATGTCCAGGGTCGTAATCGGTGGTGGTTGAAAAGCACCTCTTTTTATGTTTTGTTTACTTATTGAATAAACGTTTAACATTTCACAGTTGTGTTAAACATGATTTGGCTGTTACATTTTAAAAAACCAAAGTTGCAAAGACACTTGTTTATACGAACAAAAAAAATAATGTCAAAAACACAAAATATGCTTAAAAAGGGATATTTTTGAAAAAATATGGCCTAAAAAATATAAATTATGCTTTAAAAAATGAGGTTTTTTCAAAATTTTGCTCCTAAAACTAAAATTTCCCGAAATATGACGTTATGGGTAAAATATGCCAAAATATGCTCTAACAAATAGGTCTCAAAACACTTGTAGGACCATGAAACGTGTAAATACATTACCCATTTGTTAATATCTCGTCGTAAAAAAAAACATGCTGAAGCATATTTCCGGTTGCCCTGCTTATTATACTAAAAACTACTTTTATTGTGCCAGATAGTAAATTTATTGTGCCATAGAGTACTTTTATTGTATCAAAAAGTAAATTTTATCAATCAAAATTTATTTTTATTGTACCGCAGCGTATTTATTGTACCAAAAAGTACATTTAGAAATGTTTGTTTTAAACAACTTTTTTGTATCGAAATGTTTGAGGGACACAAAGTTGGTGCAACACAACTTTTCGGTAGCACCAACTTTTCTAAAGAAAAAAAGTTGTGTTGCACTAACTTTTCACCAAGTTGTGTAGCGCCAATTTTTCTATATCAAATAAAGTTGTGTTGCATAAACTTTTTTATATAAAAAGTTGTGTTGCATCAACTTTTCTTTTTTATATAAAAAGTTGTGTTGCACCAACTTTTTAATATAAAAAGTTGTGTTGCATCAACTTTTCTGTATAAAAAGTTAAGTTGCACCAACTTTTCCTATAAAAAAAATTGTGTTGCACCAACTTTTCAATATAAAATGTTGTGTTGCACCAACTTTTCTATATAAAAAAGGAGTGTTGCACCAACTTTTCAATATAAAATGTTGTGTTGCACCAACTTTTCTATATAAAAAAAGGAGTGTTGCACCAATTTTTCTACATAAAAAGTTGTGTTGCACCAATTTTTCTATATAAAAAGTTGTGTTGCACCAACTTTTCTATATAAAAAGTTGTTTTGCACCAACTTTTTAATATAAAAAGTTGTGTTGCATCAACTTTTTTGTATAAAAAGTTTTGTGGCTCCAACTGTTCTATATAAAAAGCTGTGTTGCACCAACTGTTCTATATAAAATGTTGTGTTGCACCAACTTTTTAATATAAAAAGTTGTGTTGCACCAACTTTTCTATATAAAAAGTTGTGTTGCACCAACTTTTTAATATAAAAAGTTGTGTTGCACCAACTTTTTAATATAAAAAGTTGTGTTACACCAACTTTTCTGTATAAAACAGTTGTGTTGCACCAACTTTTCTGTATAAAACAGTTGTGTTGCATCAATTTTTCTGTATAAAACAGTTGTGTTGCACCAACTTTTCTGTATAAAACAGTTGTGTTGCATCAACTTTTCTATATAAAAAAAGTTGTGATGCACAAACTTTTTGATATAAAAAAACTCCTAATAAATGTTTGTTGCTTTCTTTTTTTAATGGTAATTTCTTTTTAGATTTTATCACTCTTGTTCATCCCCACCCTTTCCCGTGTGTCCATTTGAAACATCTTTCATTATGTAAATGCACCCTTTAAATATGTAAAAGCAAATGTGATTTTATTTTCTCCATTATTTTATTCCATTTCACATTCATTTTTTTCGCTTTCTCTCTCCCTCTCTCTCCAGTCCCAGTAGCAGATTTTATTTCTTGTTAACAATTCGTGGCCGCATTTTTTTCCAACCGTTTCAGTTGTTGTTGGATCGTTGTCGTCCATATGTGTCGCCGTGGTTTGGTTCACATTTTTTTTTTCTTCGTAACGGATATTTTTGTTAAAATTATATTGCAACTGGGAGTCTGGGATTTATTCTATAACATTTGTCATGTTAACCGTTTGGTTTTGAGTATTTTTTTTATTATTTGCAAGCGTTGTACTAGTTGTCGTTTTTTTTTTTAACTCTGAAGATCCCTTTCTACTCTAATGCTGACCATGTTCTGGTGTGTTTCGATATAAAACATAACATGGAACGTGTTTTATCTTTGCCTGACAAATCTCTTCTTGTTGGTCAAAATATGTATGTAAAGCACGTTCTAAGTCCAGTGTTTTTGGTTGGCTTGGTATATGGTTACGACGAATTAAATGGATTCAAATTGATGTCCTCCAGAATACGGAGAGTAGAGAGTGGAGGGCAGCAAACAAAGCCAAGGCTATATGTCGCTAGAGACGAGAAGTTTTGCTAAGGAAACGTGTTCCTTTCAAAGATAAAAATTTCAAAATCGTCCAACAACTTTTCTGTGGCAATAAGTTGTGTCCAACAAATTTTCTATATAAAAAAAACTTTTGTATATAGAAAACTAAGAGCAACATAACTTTCTGATATAGAAAAGTTAGTGCAACAGAACTTTGAAAAGTTGATTCAACACCAATTTTGTATAAAGAAAATTGATGCAACAGCACTTTTGTATATAGGAAGTTGATGCAACATTACTTATGTATATAGAAAAGTTGGTGTACAATAACTTTGTTTTATAGAAAAGCAACACAACTTTCTGATATATAAAAGTAAGTGCAATAGAACTTTCAGATATAAAAAGTTGATGCAACACAATTATTGTATAAAGAAAGTTGATGCAACACCACTTTTGTATATATAAAGTTGATGCAACACCACTTTTTATATAGAAAGTTGATGTAACACTACTTTTGTATATAGAGTTTATTCAACACCTCTTTTGTACATAGAAAGTGGATGCAACACCACTTTTGCATACAAAAAGTTGATGCACCACTTCTTTTGTATCTAAAAAGTTGATGCAACACCACTTTTGTATATAGAAATTTGATGCAACACAAATTTTGTATGTGGAAAAGTTGATGCAACACCACTTTTCTATATAGAAAATTTATGTAACACTACTTTTGTATATAGAAAGTTGATGCAGCACAACTTTTGCATATAGAAAAGTTGATGCAACACCAGTTTTGTAAATAGAAAGTTGATGCAACTTAACTTCTGTATATAGAAAGTTGATGCAAACCAACTTTTGTAAATAGAAAAGTTGATGCAACATTACTTTTTTATATAGAAAGTTGATGCAACACCACTTTTGTAAATAGAAATTAAATGCAACACCACGTTTTTATATAGAAAGTTGATGCAACACCACTTTTGTGTATAGAAAGTTGAAGCACCACCACTTTTGTATTTAGAAAGTTGATGCAACACCACTTTTGTATATATAAAGTTGATGCAACACCACTTTTGTATATAGAATGTTGTTGTAACACAACTTTTGTATATAGAGTTTATTCAAATCCTCTTTTGTACATAGAAATTGGATGCAACACAACTTCTGTATATAGAATGTTGATGCAACACCACTTTTGTATACAGTAAGTTGATGCAACACAATTTTGTATATAAAAAGTTGATGCATCATAACTTTGTTACATAGAAAAGCAACACAACTTTCTGCTATAGAAAAGTTGTTGCAACAGAACTTTCGGGATATGGAAATTTAATGCAACACCACTTTTGTATATAGAAAGTTGATGCAACACAACTTTTGTACATAGAAAAGTTAATGCAACACAACTTTTGTATAAAGAAAGTTGATACAACACCACTTTTGTATATAGAAATTTGATACAACACCACTTTTGTATATAGAAAGTTGATGCAACACAGCTTTCGTATAAAAAAAAAATTTACGCAACACACGTTTTGTATATCGAAAAGTTTATGCAACACCACTTTTGTATATATAAAAGTAGGTGCTGGTTATTTTTGTCCTTATTTCTTTATATTTAACTCGCCTTGATATTATTTCCTAATATCATTTAACTTATCTCTCATTTCTCTTACCCCCAAATCCTTGTCATATATTTTCTAATGTTTATATCCTACTAATTATCCTGTTTTTCTGTGTTTTCTTTGCAGAACCTCAAATTTGGATGGTCATTTCTTTACAAATAATCCACATTTGGAATTGAGGCAATTACATTGGCATCCGGCCTCACCCACAGACTCACATTTGCTTGTCCTGTTGTCGGACAATACCATAAGGTAGGTTTTTGTGTGCTACAGCAAAACAAAAAAAGGATTTAAAACTAAAATTTATTTGCTTCTAACACACTAATCCTATCTAACTTACACCATGTTTCAAAATGCCACAGAGTTTATGATAATGCCACATTGCGCCATGTATGGCAGGTGGGTCCCATTCCCCTTAAGACCGATGGCAAAACTAACTCTTCGACGGTATTTGCTTTGGGTGAAGCTGCTGTGGACTTTGATATTGCACCAGCTGTTAATGTGGCCGAAATGCAAACGAATACCACCAATTCGGCTATAGTTAAGGATCAAACGGTGCTACAGAATAGTACAAGATTAAATCAGACCACCAATAAGACAGTAATCTCAGAGGCAAAGGTGAGTTTGTGGCCATCGAATTAATTGGAAGTTATTAACACGTAGTTAATAATGTTGTAAAATTTTTAGGCAGCTGCTCCTAAGCAAGAGAAAATTGAATGGCCCATTGTTATCATGAGAGAAAATGGAAATATATATGTGCTAATGTCGGGATTGGATACGGAGAGGTAAGGTATCTATAGCTTCAAAATGTATAGGCTAATTTTATATTATTTATTATTTGTCGTTTTTTTGAATTCACATCAACTTTTCTTTGTCCCCCTTTAAGGCCCCGTTTGCAAGGACCCATCACTATTACTCCTTCAACTGTGGATAATTACGGCTTGGATTCCTGTGCGTTATTGGTTATACCATCATTGCCGCCTACGTTGGTGATAGCCGAAACTAATGGCAAACTACATCATGCTTTACTTTTGGAAGCTGAAAATTCAGAAGATGTAAAAGAAACCTTCCTTCTTATATTTTAAACCAATATAAAAATTTTAATATTATTTTTTTTACAGTCTTTCAATGATGTTGATGATAGTCTTGTCATACATCCCTCAGAATGGACAGTTCATGTACTGGAGACTGTAGAGCTGGAGCTAGGGTTGCCCAAGGATGAAATCAATCAAACATATTTTTGTCCCATACATTTGAAGAGGTGAGTAAGAAACAGAAGTGCCTTTAATGACATAAAATGATAAAAAAAAACACAAAATAATCAAAAAATAAAATACAATAAATTTAAATAAAACAACTAAAATCTAATCTTTTAAATTTTTGGCTTATTTTATATTAACTTATTGTATTTTATTTTGTAAATTACAATTTAGTTTTTAAAAGTTTTAAATAAAAGATTAAAAATAAAAATATAGGAGATAATAGAAGATATTAGAAGATATAAGAAGATATAAGAAGATATAAGAAGATATAAGAAGATATAAGAAGATATAAGAAGATAATAGAAGATAGTAGAAGATAGTAGAAATAGAAAATAGAATATAGAATATAGAATATAGAAGATAGAATATAGAATATAGAATATAGAATATAGAATATAGAATATAGAATATAGAATATAGAATATAGAATATAGAATATAGAATATAGAATATAGAATATAGAATATAGAATATAGAATATAGAATATAGAATATAGAATATAGAATATAGAATATAGAATATAGAATATAGAATATAGAATATAGAATATAGAATATAGAATATAGAATATAGAATATAGAATATAGAATATAGAATATAGAATATAGAATATAGAATATAGAATATAGAATATAGAATATAGAATATAGAATATAGAATATAGAATATAGAATATAGAATATAGAATATAGAATATAGAATATAGAATATAGAATATAGAATATAGAATATAGAATATAGAATATAGAATATAGAATATAGAATATAGAATATAGAATATAGAATATAGAATATAGAATATAGAATATAGAATATAGAATATAGAATATAGAATATAGAATATAGAAAATAGTAAATAGAAACCAGAAGCAGAAATAGATAATAGAATAAAGAAAATAGAAAAAAAAATTGGATTTAGAAAAAAGAATATAGAAATTTTAAATTTTAATTATTAATTAAAAATTAAAAAAATTAAAATATATTTTTGATTGTTGACCTCTTAATTATAATATTGGGCTTTTAGTCCGGCTGTAGGGTCTGTATTTAAAAGGCAATTTTTATGTTGCTCTTATTTTACATTTATTTGTTTCCGATATTTCGACTAACATCGTAAGTCATCATCAGGTTTTTAAAAATGGGCAGCTACAAATGATACTGTCCTGAGTCAGCTTTTGTATTTTTTTTTAAATATTAAAATATATTAATATTAAAATATTAAAATTTAAAGTAAAAAAGTTAGATTTTAAATTAAATTTAAAATACATTAAATAAAACTAAATTTAATTAAAACCTTTCGCAATTTTGAATGAACAAAAGTGCAAAAGTCCCAGCTAATTTTGGAAAGTGCATTTTAGTACAATAATATAACATATTGGTACATTA
This sequence comes from Muscina levida, assembly GCA_964034835.1. Taxonomy (NCBI): domain Eukaryota; kingdom Metazoa; phylum Arthropoda; class Insecta; order Diptera; family Muscidae; genus Muscina; species Muscina levida. The sequence goes on from OZ035882.1 coordinate 141,626,034, forward strand.
AAAATACTTTTTGGCACAACAATAGTACAATTGGGTATAAAGATTTTTCATTGTGCGATTAAAGTACCTTTTTGTAAAAATAAAAGCACTAAATTATTAAAAAAAAATATATTTTGACACAATATTGTTACATTTTGGTACAATAAAAGTATATTTTTTGGTGCACTACAAGTAGTTCTTGGTAAAGTATTTTTTGGTATACAATAAGTACTTTTTAGTACAATTGAATTATTGATGGTACAATAGAAGTCCTTTTTTTACAATAAAATTGCTTTTGTTATAAAAACTGTACTTTTTGAAAAAACTTTTTTTTTGAAAATTTTGAAACATTTAAAAAATTTTTGTCTACGGTTTCGAATATATGCAATATTTTCATATATCCCATCAAATTTATTTGAAATTGCTTAAGAAAATTTCTGTAAAACGGCGTATTACACTATGACACAAAATCAAACTTTTTGAAAAACACCCGAACGTGACTATATAGGTTCGATAGTACAACCGGAGCTGAGTAAAACCCTAGCTCAGTTTGGCTAGATTGGCTACAAAAATTTTTTTTTGGTCCTCGTAACTTTTTGAAATCCCTTGGATCCCTTGAAAAAAGGTGACATCAGTTTTTGGCCAACAGTTTGTACAGTGTTTAATCTAGCTCTTTCTCTTCTTAAGCAAAGTTGTAGCTAATAGTCCGCTTTAGAAATTGATATAATGAAATTTCCCAAAAAATTAGACATCCCTCGTTTATTTTCAAAAAACTTCCAATAAAATTTTAATTTTTTCACTATTTTGAATATAAGTCGTAGGGAGTCCAGATTTTTTGCATACTCTATTCAGTGAAATTGTAGTTTAGGTAACAGCGAAAAACTTCTCTGAACAAACCCATGCAATCTGAACAAGTCTAGGGGTATTAAATGGCTCTCAAAGCACACTACCTACTATAAACAAATCAGTTTTTTAGGAGTTTTGGCCCATTGTGCAAAGTTTTTGCTTGGTATATTTACCAAAAACTTACTTATTGTGTAACTGAACAATTTCTGTAAACAACCAATATGATCGGAATACCCCACCCATTTAATTGTTCAAAAAGAGCATTAGGGTGTTCCTTACATGGTATTTTTTCGAATTTCGTTAAAAATATGTATTAATTTCGATGTTGGTCATCTAGCTTCACCTTACATTTGTTTTTGCTAAAATTACGAATATATTGTGAATAATTTTGTATCGATACTTAGGCATTAGGGTGTGCCGCAATGATTTTAAAATTCGAATTTGTTCTCAAATCAGTTTATTGCCGCTGAGTATTTTACTTTTGTATACAGACTAAGTAGTAATAAGCCGTTCAATAGCTGAAGTGAAGACCTAAAATAGTATGTCTTTACTTTTGCCCTATCTCTTATAGAGGCCAAGATATTTAATGTAGAAATTGGTGTATTTTTGAAAAATATTATTAAAAATTTTGAAATTGGATTCCGAAGTATTTTATTATGGGCAAATATATATTTCAACTTTTTAAGGTTAATCAAATTAAAATCTATATGTTCAAATAGTATATGTGAATATTATCAATATCTCTGTCAATTCTCGAGATATCAGGCGTTAAAAAACGCATTTTTAACTGTAGGCATGGCAATGAGAACAAATTCGAATTTTAAAATCATTGCGGCACACCCTAATGCCTAAGTATCGATACAAAATTATTCAAAATATATACGTAATTTTAGCAAAAACAAATGTAAGGTGAAGCTAGATGACCAACATCGCAATTAATACATATTTTTAACGAAATTCGAAAAAATGCCATGTAAGGAACACCCTAATGCTCTTTGTGAACAATTAAATGGGTGGAGTATTCCGATCATATTCGTTGTTTACAGAAATTGTTCAGTTACACAATAAGTAAGTTTTTGGTAAATATACCAAGCAAAAACTTTGCACAATGGGCCAAAACTCCTCCTTTGTACCAAAGGTACGGCAGAATAAAAAACACAGGGTTTATTATGAAGAGTACAAATACAAGGGGAGAGAGCTTTATTTCTAGAAAAAAGAGGGATAATAAATACAAATGAACAAAACTAAACAAAGCAATACCTACCGCAGTTTTGCACCTCTTTCCACTTTGACTTCTATTGACCAACAGAATAATATGGCGATCAACTTTATGCCGAAAAGTCATAGAAGACAAGTGCAAAGGCGAAAATGCAAAAGAGCGGTAAGTTTGTCTCTATTCCACTACAACAAAAATGAGAGGAACAATTACGGGAATGGAGCCAATGAAAACAGAACAAATGGCGATAATGAGATTAACAATTAGATAAATGATAATTAATATGAAACATCACAGGGTATTCTGTAACATGTATCTTAAAACAAATATTACCTGACATTCCTTAATTTTCCATTTTTCAAATAATTATAATGTTTTCTTTTCTCTTTCTTTTATGTTAGGGACTTTATTAACGAACTGCGTTATTTTGCGTACCACAACACCGGTTTGCATGTGATTACGGTAAATTTCATTGCGGAGCTACAACGTTTTTTGGAAAATGAAGGTATTAAACCCTTGAGTTCCTTTATTAAACCTTATTGAAACTTTTAACTTTAACTTTTACCCCTTACAGTCAACTCCGATATTACGGCCTTGTCCACACCCTCCCATGCTGAGTATATTGTCTGCACTAAAATCGATAGTGGCGACAATGTGAATCCTGTGCTAGGCTTTGTTTTATTACAAATGCCTTCCTGTGTGGTCTTACTTTTAGCCAGTGGCCAAGTCATTACGCTCAAACTGGTTATAGATGCTAAACTTTTAACTGATCCTCAACAGAATTCAAGGGATGATACCTTAATGGTCGCTAAAGGTAATAATGATGCCCAAACCCAATTGAGTCAAGTGTTGAGCCCCTCATTTGTCGATCATATTAAGAGTATGCTTAAGCGTACAGTGACACAACCAATATTGTCTTTGGACAAAACAAACAATCCTTCGACGCAGGAATGTTATGAGTTGCTTACGCAAGCAGTTGAGGTATTAAGGTCACAGTATCTGAAACGCCATGAGGCGGTAAGAAACGAATTTGCCAAACGTATACACACCATTAAGCTGTGCAGGGAACAACAGAAGCAGGACATAAAAGATTTGGAAAAGGAGCGAGAGATTATAAGAGATAAGGCCCATAAGTTGGCAGAGAAATTCGAAGAGATTAGTGATCATCAGGAGGTATTACTGAAGCGGTAGGTGGTAATAAGTATTAAAACAAAGTTGTGTGTTTGACAAATTTATCCATTTTAGTTCCCAAGATCTTATGCGCCAGGCAAACACCTGTTTGCCTAGCAACACTTTGGCCGAAAAGGAATTTGCCCAGGAAGTGGAGCGCATTAATAAATTAACCAAAAATATGACAAACTCGTTGCAGAAATGCAAAGAATCCATCAATAAGCAAAGTTATCATGTAAGTTAAGATAATTTAAAATAAAATTTAAATTATTTAATGAAATGTCTGTGTTATATAATATTGCCCTTTCAGATTGCCAAGTACCAAGAGAACTCCAAGAAGAAGGCTTTCGAATTGCCTGAGACCCAGGAGCGTACCATAAAGGAGATTTTGTTGCAAATGTAAGTAAATGTACAGAATAATGTTTGAAATGTTTGTTCCTAGTTTGAGTTAGTCGATTCACGAACCTTGTGTTTTCATTACTGCAGTCTAGTCTCGCACCTTCACTATTTGTGTTAGATTTTTATTTTCACCTCAGTGTGAGATTAGTGTGAATTTAAACCTTGCTATGTGTTCTCATTCGCTGTTAAGGTTGCGAAAATAACTACAATATTTTCAAAAGGACCAAGGGAACACTTGAAACGCAAAACATATCCTTTCACACAAAGTTGTTCTCTGCAAGTTAGTGATGGTGTGACAAACCTCATTTCTAATGAAAAACTGACGGATTATTACTATTGGCAACAAATTAAATTGCAATTACCTGTAAGAGATTAAGGAAACATTTTAACCACATACGACCTATTAACTTAAAGTTTTTCTCGACCAGCTGGAAATGTTGTAACAAAATTAATTTTCTAATAGAAATTATTTTTGCATACTGCACAATTTTTTTTCTACTCAAAAATACTAGGCCAGCGAATTATTGGAAACGTAAAAGATTCACTTGAATGCAAAGTTGTATGCTATAGCGGTAACAAAAAATGTTTTAAGACTCATTCTAATTTTTTTTACTATTAAATTATATTAATCTATCATAAGAGGAACACAATCGCTACTGTGGTGTTGAATTTCTGTTTACTAGATCCCTGCGCAAATGTATTTGCTTTGCTAAGGCATCAAATGACTTACTGCAGTCTTGTAATGCTTGCAAGACATTCGCGACCAATATAACAGTTTTACAGTAGTGCGAAGTGGAACTTTTCTGAAGAGAAACAAAAGGTGCATTGTTTGTGTTTTGTTTTTTTTTTTTTCAAACAAAACAAGAACACTACTTGCTCACGATAAGCGATATTTTCTCAAAACCAAAACAATAATAACTAGCTGCTTTGTCAATGAATGCAGTAAATCATTTGAATGTTTTAAAGTCTGGCTTTTCTTATTTCGCTAGAATAGAGTGACAATTTAAATGTGTAGAAAGAATTTGTGACACAATTAAAGTTATTTCTGTTATAATTGAAGAACTTTTTGGTACAACAAAAGTACTTTTTGGCACGGTAAAAGTACTTTTTGGTAAAATAAATTACTCTGTTCGGTACAATTAAATTACTATTTGGTCCTTTACATTGTACTATTCGTGAACATAAATTGTACTATTTGGTACAAAAAATAACTTTTTGATTCAATGAATTTCATATTTGGTACCATAAATTGTACTTTTTGGAACAATAAATTTTACTAATTTGTACAATAAAAGTACTTTTTGATAAAAATAAGTTACTCTGTTCGGTACAATTAAATTACTATTTGGTACATAAATTGTACTATTTGGTACAAAAAATAACTTTTTGATGCAATCAATTTAATATTTGGTACCATAAACTGTACTTTTGAAACAATAAATTATACTAATTTGTAGAATAAAAGTACTTTTTGGTAAAATAAGTTACTCTGTTTGGTACAATTAAATTACTATTTGGTACATAAATTGTACTATTTGGTACAAAAAAATAACTTTTTGATGAAATGAATTTAATATTTGGTACCATAAATTGTACTTTTGAAACAATATATTGTACTAATTTGTAGAATAAAAGTACTTTTTGGTAAAATAAGTTACTCTGTTTGGTACAATTAAATTACTATTTGGTCCTTTACATTGTACTATTCATGTACATAAATTGTATTATTTGGTACAAAAAATAACCTTTTGATGCAATGAATTTCATATTTGGTACCATAAATTGTACTTTTTGGAACAATAAATTGTACTTATTTGTACAATATATTGTACTATTTGGTAGAATAAACGCACTTTTCGCTACAATAAATTGCATATTTTGGTACAAATTTTGTACTATTTTTTACAAAAAAAGTACTTTTTGGTACAAAAAATTTTGCTATTTGGTACAAAAAATTGTACTATCTGGTGTTATAAAAATACTTTGTGGTATTTTAAATACACATTTTGGTAAAAAAAAATACTTTTTACAAATTTTTTTTTTTTTTGGTACAATAATTTGCACTGTTTGGTACAATAAAAGTACTTTTTGGAACAGTAAACTTTACTATTTGGTACCATAAATTTTTTTTTAAGGTAAATTTTTAAAAACACATTTTGGTACAATAAATTTCCACCATTTGGTATCATACTCTTGGCACAATACAAATACTTTTTAGAACAATTAATTGTACTTTTTTTGTACAGTCAATAAATTGTATTTTTTGGTACCAAAATATTATTATTTGGTACCAAAGATTGTACTATTTCATACAATAATTTGGTACAATAAATTGTACTTTTTGGTACAAACAAAAACTTACACAAAATTTTACTTTTTGGTACAAAAAAGTACTATTTGGTATTAAAAAGTTTGTACTATATTTTGTACTTTTTTGTACAAACATCAAAGTACACAAAATTTTACTTTTTGGTACCCAAAAGTACTATTTGGTACAATAAATTTTACTGCTTGATACAAAAAAGGTACTTTTGTTACAAAAATTGTACTATTTGGTACTATTAATTGAACTATTTGGTACAATTTACTGCGATATTGGGTAAAATAAAAGTAGAATAAAGGTACATCTTGGGACAATAAAGGTACTTCTTGGTACAATTAATAATTAAATTAAAAATAAATTGTACTATTTGGTACCATAAAAGTACTTTTTGGTACCATTAAGTGTACCATTTGGTACAATAAATGGTTTTAAATGGTAACTAATTTGTACTTTTTTGGTACAAAAATTTTATTTTTTGGTATCACAGATTGTCCCATTTGATACAATAATTTGTACTGTTTAGTACATTAAAACTGCTTCATGATACAATTAAATGTACTACTTCTTACTATTATGTACGTTTCGGTACAAACCGTACAAACTGGAAATAAAATTGAATTTAACTTTTGGATACAATAAAGTGCGAAATATTTTTACATCACGCTGATTTGTGTACACGCCCCGACGGAAGATAAAGACGATGAGATTAAAGATGCATTTTACGAGCGCCTAGAGGAAACATACGACCGCTGCCCTGGCCACGACATTAAAATTGTTCTGGGAGACTTTAATGCAAAAATAGGAAGGGAAGATGTTCTTGGTCCATCGATCGGTAAATTCAGCCTGCATACCGACACGTCAGACAACGGGTTTAGGCTGGTTAGCTTCACAGCGGGAAGGAACATGGTAGTTAGTGGAACCAGATTCCAGCACAAAGATATCCACAAGGCAACTTGGCTATCCCCCGATCAAAACACCAAAAATCAAATTGATCATGTGGTAATTGATGGCATGCATCTAGTGTCATGGACGTGCGTGTGATCCGTGGTGCTAATATAAGATCGGATCATTACCTGGTTGCAGCCAAGGTTCGCACAAGATTGAGCAGAGCGAAAAACGCACGTAACCAAACACAAAGAAAGCTGGACATCGCGAAGCTGCAAACCCCAGAGATAGCTACTGCCTACTCCGACCAACTCTTCCAACTTTTACGACACAACGCCTCTACTTCTGACGTTCCCGATACACAGTGGCAGCATATTGCGCATTCTATGGCAACCGCCGCAACAACCGTGCTAGGATATGAAAAGCGGCGCTCAGACGAATCCTGGTACGATGAAGAATGTCGCATAGCGTCTGAGGAACAGGATGCTACTTATATGGCAACGCTACAGCGAATTGCAACCCGTGCTGTTAGGGAACGGCATAAGGAGAAAGCAAAACGGACGAGACAGCTATTTAGGCGAAAAAAACGTCAGATGAAGGAACGGGAGAACGAGGATATTGAGCGATACAGGGATAGAGGTGAGGCCCGAAAATTTTACCAGAAAGTAAGAGCAAATGGATACGGTAATGGCCTCCCCACCTGTAAGGACAGTGATGGAAATCTGGTCACGGATACGCAAAGTGTGCTGCACATATGGAGAGAACACTTCCAGCAACTGCTGGTTCCAGAAGGCAGCGCACGTGAAGTTATCACGCCAATTGTCGATGACGGCTTAGATTGCCCACCACCAAGTCAAGCCGAGGTAAGAAGAGCAATATCGCGGCTGAAAAACAACAAAGCAGCCGGTGCCGACGGTCTGCCCGCAGAGCTCTTCAAGTCCGGTGGCGAGGAGTTGATAACGAGCATGCACCAGCTCTTGCGCACGGTTTGGCTTAAAGAGTGCATGCCCGACGATTGGAATGTAAGCGTATTATGTCCTGTGCTGAAAAAAGGTGATCCAAGTGTGTGCTCCAACTACCGCGGGATCAGCCTTTTACCCATCGCATATAAGGTCCTGTCGAGTGTGCTATGTGAAAGACTAAAGCCTGTGTTATCCAACCTGATCGGACCTTATCAGTGTGGCTTTAGACCTGGAAAATCAACAACTGACCAGATTTTCAAACTTCGGCAAATCCTGGAAAAGACTCAAGAGAAACAGATCGACACGTACCATCTTTTTGTCGACTATAAAGCTGCCTTCGACAGCCCGATACGGCAGAAATTACTTGAAGCCATGGCTGAGTTTGGTATTCCAGCGAAGCTGATACGTCTTTGCGGAATGACGCTGACTGACACGAAGTCTTCAGTGAAGATTGGCAAGGACCTTACGGAGCCATTCTATACCAGACGAGGCCTAAAACAAGGCGACGGCCTATCTTGCGATCTCTTCAACATTGTGATGGAGATGATAATGAGAAAAGCTGCAGTAAACACGAGTGGCACTATATTCAACAAAAGCCACATGCTACTCGCGTACGCTGATGACGTAGACATCATCGGTCGAAAACTGCGGGATGTGACTGCAGCATTCTCGGGTATACAGAAGGAATCAGCGAAAATACTCCGTAAAATATATGGGCCCATCATCGTTAAAGGAGAGTATCGGCGTCGTATGAATCATGAGCTGTACGAGCTGTACACTGACATTGACGTAGTCAAACGCATTAAGGTTCAACGGTTGCGTTGGCTAGGTCATGTTGTACGCATGGACGATAATGCTCCAGCTCGAAAAGTCTTCGACAATGAACTCGATGGACGGCGCAGAAGAGGGCGACCAAAACTCCGTTGGAAAGGCCAGGTTACTGAGAACCTTACAGAACTCGGTGTGACTAACTGGAGAAGAAGCGCAGAAGATCGAGGCGCTTATAATATTTTTCTACGTGCGGTATATAATCCACTGGGATTGCATAGAAGTACCAGTTAAGTAAGTAAGTACAATAAAGTGTACTATTTAGTACAACAAAAGTACTATTTGGTACAATAAATTGTACTATTTGGTACCGTACTATTTATTTTTAGTACAGTTAATGTTGTTGTTGTTGTTGTTGTAACAGCTTAGACTATACAAAATTTACAAATTTTAATCCGGGGGTTTTTCGCTAATGTCCAACCATAACAATTGGGCTACTTACACTGGATTTGTTTAAGTGGATTAGGGTGGGCTAAGTGGATTGGGTGGGCTGGGCAAGTGATAATGTGGCGGTTATGATGGGCACACATTAGGGACGGCACGGTCTATACTGGTCCAATAGGCATTGAGCCTGTTGCTTCATCCCGATCTTAGTTGTACCAGGGCCACGCTTGTCTTCCGTAGCAGGCTTTCCTCAGTTTTAGCTACAGAACGACATTCATGCAGTAACCTGAAACCGTGGAATTAATGGCGTCTCTATGAAAGTCGCTGCTCCATACGAGGTGCGAAAATGTGGCAGGTATCGTGGAGACCACATGCTGTGCACACATTAGGGACGGCACGGTCTAGGCAAGACCAGTAGGCATTGAGCCTGTTGCTTCATCCCGATCTTAGTTGTACCAGGGCCACGCTTGTCTTCCGTGGCAGGCTTTCCTCTGTTTCAGCTACAGAACGACATTCATGCAGTAACCTGAGACCGTGGAATTAATGGCGTCTCTATGAAAGTCGCTGCTCCATACGAGGTGCGAAAATGTGGCAGGTATCGTGGAGACCACATGCTGTGCACACATTAGGGACGACACGGTCTAGGCAAGACCAGTAGGCATTGAGCCTGTTGCTTCATCCTGATCTTGGTTGTGCCAGGGCCACTTTTGTCTTCCGTGGCAGGCTTTCCTCAGTTTCAGCTATAGAAGGACTTTCATGCGGTAACCTGAAATCGCGGAATTAATGGCGTCTCTATGAATACATACGAGGTGCGATCCAAGGGATCCTGCACATAGTTGTGTATTTTCTCCTCTTAAACATCCAACTGTGCAGGGGAACATCCAACTGTGTTAAAGTTGAGATAGCTTCTCCGATGACAACCCAGGTCAACATGACATTGTGTTCCTTGACTGGGAGGAACTTCTTTTTTTCATGTAGATGGTGTTCTGAGGTTATCTGCATGCACACCGTGACAGTCCTTAGGGTGCATTTTGGCAGCTTTGGATATTTTTCCACTGGGTATCACTCAGCGAAGCAGACTACACTTGTAGGTAGCCAACAAGGTTTCTTTGCCCTTTCCCCAAGAGCTGCTGGCAAGCGCTTTGAGGATATTGTTCCTACTTCGCAGTTTGTGCGTAGTTGCAGTGGCGTGAGCTGATTAGGTAAACAGACTGTTAAAGGTGACCCCCAAAATTTTTGGGTGGTTCACAGTCGGTGTTTGGGCCACATTGAATACGAGGCCTAAATTAAGGTTTACCTACTCCGTCCAGGTGGTGAAGAGTGTTGCTAACGACTTCTCCGGTTATAGTTTCAGGTTGCGTCCAGTGATGAAATTGTGTAATTCTTCTTGTGATCGCAAAGCTTATCAATATTTTGTCACGTCGTCCGCGTAAGATAACACATCTATACCTTTTGGAGTTGTGGGGAGTTTAACATAAAGAGGTAGAAGTTAAACCAAAGAGGGGATAGAACACCGCCCTGTGGAACTCCTTGTTTAACTCTACGGGGCTTGAGCACTTGTCTTTAAACTCCACAAACGACCATCCAGATAGTTCGCACTCTATCTCTTCAAATTATTGGGCACGATGAACTACATGAAGAGTGTGGTGTGGCTGACTGTGTCGACTGACTGTCTGCACAAGAACAACATATTGCTGTAATCTTATATGCACTATATTCTAATGTTCTAAGCATTTCAAATTTTGAAACTCGATTTGTCAAGGATAAAGGAACTAAGTTGCCTCTTATAAAACATTTTCCCTTCTTGAGGTGTATTGGGAGTACAATTGTATAAAATTGTACTGAAGAAGAGAAAAGACTTTATACAATTGTACTGAAGAAGAGAAAAGACAGTAATTCCAGTTGTTACAAAATCTCTCTTCGTTTTAATTTTAAAAATTAGAAATAAATTACAGAAGTACTTCCTGACGTTCATAAGAATTTCTCGTTTTTTGACTCCATTCGCCAAGTATAATATTTTTTTATGTTATTAATTAAAGTCGTTTTTAGCATTCACAATTTTTGTGTTGTTGATTATTTTTATTCCAATTAGTTTATCCCATTATTGTATTCCTTTTTTAACTATTTCCATTTCTTCTCATTTCCTTTCAGGACCGCTGAAATCGATGGCCAAATAAAAGAAGTCAAACGCATCAATAAAATTGTGAGCATCTAAGATTGATCCTCTCGATTTTTTTTTCTTCATTTAATATCATTACTTAATGTTAACATCGTTTATACACGTTACATTTCCAAATAAATTTTCATTTCATAATTGCCCAAAAGTTCTGTGTTTTTTCTTCTTTTTAGCTTTCTTACGTATTTTATTAAATTTTCTTATGTGATAAACAATTATTGGTTTTAGTTCGTGGCGTTTATGTTTCTGCCACGATAAAGTCAGTAATATTAAAGAGTTAACGTAGAAAAATAGCCTTAAATAATAATTCGTATCGATCTCCTCCTCGTTCCAAGAGAAATAATATTGGAAATTCGCGTATAACGAATTCATGCACAAATAAGTTAAAATGGTGGCACAGCGCTGCAAATCTGTCCATTTACCACGAGCCAGCAAAGCAATGATGGCTTCATGGGCATAGTCGGCAAGTCAGTGATCAATCAGCGGACCCCAAAACATTTTTGAGATTTTGCTCTCATCTTCGGTCAAAAAGAACTGACGACCCAAATGGACAAACTCTTTGAGTGACACTTGACCGTCACCGTTAATATCTATCACAGCAAAAGAAATGGCGGCATCTTCATCGGAGAGCCCCAAGCAACGGAAGAATAGTTTATATTGATCCAAATCCAAATGACCAGTGTGATCATAATCCACAGCCTGAACGAGTAAGAAAATAAGAAATTTATTATAAAAAGTTTAAAAAAATTATAAATGCTCCCTCTCTCTCTCTTTCGTCTTTACCTTAAATAAGTAGGGTAAGAATCTGCCGACTCTTTTGAACATTTTCTTATCATTCAAACGATGATGTAAATCGGCCAAAAACTGTTCGGCTGTCACCAAATTATAGGGTGTTATCTCGCCGAACTGTTCGACCCAGGTTTGTTTCATTACCTCCAAGAATTCATCGGAGAGTTCGGGTGTCAAGTGACCCAAATCTGTGAAACGTTTGTGAATTAGTTTGAAATCATCAAAAGAGATGACACCATCACGATTGACATCCATGATGCGGTGTAGTGTACGCATTTTACGGCGCCAGAATTCAGAGTCACCCTGGGGAAAAGAAGAAGGGGGAAAGAGAGGGAATTAGTGAATATGAAATGATGAAAAATAAAAAAATGATTGAAATATCAACAATATAAGTAAAATACTAAAAAAAACAGCAAATAAAAAATATCTTAACTAAATAAATATCATAAAAGTCGTAAATATTATAAATGTCGTATTTATTACAAATTTCATAAATATCAAAAATAAATCAAAAATATTGTAAATATCACAAATATCACAGATAACACAAATATTGTGAAAATCATAAATTTTATAAACATCATATAAAAAAATATAAAAACATATAAATCTATATATATTTTAATGAATTGCTGTGCAGTTGTCTCCCTAAAACTCAAAAACGGCTGGACCGATTTTCAACATTTTTTTTTTTGTTTTGTTCGCTATAACTTCCGGATGGTTTAAAAGGTTTTTTTTTCAAAAAGTGGGCGGCGCCACGCCTCTTTTTTCAAATATCGCTCAGACGGCTTTTCTAATAGACCGATTGATACAAAAATTTTACCATGAGGTACTGTTGACCTGTAGATAGTTTCTGACTACATTTGGTTGTAATTGGATAAAGGGGCGTGGCACGGACCATCCAATTTGAAAATTTAAAAGGTTATATTTCATGAACTATCAGAGGCATGAAGATGAGATTTGGTATATATGTTGTTGGAGCAGTATTAATTACATCAAGGGAGGAAGAGGGCGGTGCCACGCCCCCTTTTCAAAAATCGCTCTGACGACTTTTCCAAAGACAGATTGATACGAACATTTTAGAAAGTGGTACTATTGACCTGTTGATAGTCAGTGGCTATAGCCGTGGCACCGCCCATTCAACCTGAAAATTAAAAGGGCTTTATCTCATGAACTATCAGAGGTATGAAGATGAGATTTGTTACATATGTTGTTGTTGCAGTATGAATTACAGTAAGGGTGGAAATGGGCTGTTCCACACCCTTTTCAAAACAAACAGTTAAAACTGTCAAAATTCCACAGTATATTCCTGTTCGCCTAGAGTTATGAACAGTGAGGTGGGCCAATTTTTTTATTCGCAAAAATCGTAACCAAAATCGGAATCTACGATGAATTTCAAGATTCCACCAATAAACTTTGTGTCTAAAGTCAATTCCTAGCTCGCGTTGGGAAGCATGAAGATTTCAGATAGAGATTTTTTTTGTTTTCAAATGCGCACAAACCGAAAACATCAGATATACTTTTTTGAGACCTTCTGAGTAAAACTGACTTCCCAACAAACTAAATGAAGTATTACAGAAGCAAATCTATGTATTGGTTAAAAATTAAGTTTTTAAAAATCATTTTTCAGAATATTGGGCGGGATCCGAATAAAAAAATCAAAAATATACTATTCTTTTCGTCTTGGTCCCCAAACATCGGAATGGTAGATAAAAATTAGAGCCGGGGCCCATAGGTCTGAAGTAACTCAATAAAAGCTCATTGCTAAAAAAATAATATATGGGACCGGCCGTGGCATAGTGGTTAGAACACGCGACTACCATGCGGGAGATCGCATGTTCAAACCAGGCTCCAGTCATCTTAAAAAAAAAAAAATACAATTTCCTTTCATTGTCGGCTTCCCTCGAATGTTGTTGACAGCAACTTCGCAGTATTAAGCGTCGATTCAATCGTCGTGTCTAGTAAGAGCTTCTCAAACAGTGACGTTCGCATTCGTCGATAAACAAGTAGGTGCCGTTAGTTGTGAATCTAAAAATAGAAAGCGTGTTAATTCACAACAACGCGAGGAGCTATCCCATACCTCATTCATGGGGTGCAAAGGGAAATTAAGTTTTAAGTTAAGTAAAAAAAATATCTCTTCCTGAAATCTTCATGCTTCTCAGCGCGAACTAGGAATTGATTTTAGTGAAATTTTCTAAGAATTCTTCGTACATTCCAATACTGGTATACGATTAACAGGTTTTTTTTTTATTCGGGAACTAATTGATTCGCCCTAACGATCAGGCTATTTCGAACTAAATAAGTTAAAAGTGCTGAGGCGCTGCCCACGCACTTCAGTAGTTAACTTTTTAACTGTATCAAATAATGGTCCATACACTAGGCAGTTGAATATGCGCAGACTAAAATAGTGATTTCTTTAAATTTACTTTACAGGTATGTATTTTTCAATTACTTTTCAGGAGAGCGAATCGGTAATAAATCATATAGATAGAAAAATTATGCAATATTCATTGTAGTTATGGTTAAATTTTTCTACAATGGTTAAATTTTTATAGTATATCAAAGGTAACATTAGCAAACAATTGTAAACAACCTATGCATTGGGTATTTTTCTTGACATATAGAACTTCTGATAGGTATAAGTGTAAATATAGCTGTCATACTAATGAAGTGTAATAGACTTTCTTTTAGTATACTTTGCAAAATCACCATGTAAAAACTAAACAAGAACAACGTTTACAAATCTTGCAAATTTATTTTCAAAATGCACGTTCTGTTCGCCAAACTTATGGAGCCCTTTGTGAAGTTTAGGGTGCATATAATGATCCATCTGAGCAGCTAATTGAAGCCATCGACGCTGTAGACGTTAGTGTGACAGGGGACTCGAATTTATCGAACCGACGTTTTTCTCAGCAACTCGGTCTCTGCACCATCACTGAGACCATCACTTTGTTAAGCCAAACGTTGGTGACAGAATTATCTCATAGAATGGTAATACGAGTTCAATACAAAGATAGTATTCGGAAATATTCTTGATCCATGTGAGAAGAAGACATGACAAAAGAGGTTTCTATGGCGAAAGGCATGAAGCTTCAAACGAGATTTTAATTTTCGGTCAATAGGCGGAGAAGGCATGCATGTCAAAAGTGTTTTTTACGCCCAAAGAGATAGTTAGTATACAGACGGTTACCGCTACTACATTGAATTTTGATCTTTAACGGAATGTCTGTTTCCGATTTGTAAAAGATATGACTTTGCTGATGAACTTTTTACTATCATCATAGAGCCTATGATATTTAGAATTTAAAACAACAACACTTAATTTGTTAACTTTCATGTTAAGGAGTTGCTTGAAATTAGTTACATAAGTTAATAAACTCAACATATCGTTATCGAGCTTAAGTACCGTTTTCAAAGTACTTTGTAGACCTAAATGTGAAATATATTACAAGTTAAAATGCAATAGCGAAGCATTGCCGGGCCCATTGCGAGTTAATATAATAAATACCGTAAATATTATAAACATTGTAAATATCGTAAATAACATATAATCATAATCCCCCTTATTCTTAATTAAAAATCCCTGGCAATTTCTTTCATATTTCTTGTTCCCCTATTCATATATTTGTTTCTTTTTCCTTTACTTAACGAACTTCGAAAATGGATAACGAATGTAAATTCAGGGGGTTGAGTTTGATGACAAATTTTGGGTATATATATATATATTCCGCCAACAATTTTCTAAAGGAGTTGTACCAAAAATATGTAAGTATTTAAAATTTACTAATACAGGTGCAAAAAAAAGTAGACTGAAGGTAATGTCTTACAAGAATGGTTTCAATGTACATGTTCAATGTACACTTTATTGTACCAAAAAGTACACTTTATTGTACCAAAACTTACTTTGATTGTAGCAGAAAGTATTTTTTTTGTGCCGATAATTAATTTAATTGTACCCAAATATCCCTCAATTGGTCCAAAAATTCTTCAAATGTACCAAAAATAGTAAATCAAAATAGTAGTAATTTAACTATTTCAGGTAGATGTTTTGTTCAAGAAATTGTAGTATTAAATATTGTACTAAAACGTACTATTATTATACTAAAACGTACTATAATTATACTAAAAAGTACTTTTATTGTACCAATACCGAATTTTACAAAAAGTACTCTTATTGCACCAAAAACTACATTTGTTGTACGAAAAAGTACTTTTATTGTTCCAAAAAGTACTTTTACTGTACGAAATAGTACTTTTATTCTACCACAAAGTATTTTTATTGCACCGCAATACATAATTTTTTCTGTTTTTATTAAAACAATAATATGATAATGTACCAAAAAGTATATTTATTTTACCAAAAAGTACTTTTATTGCACCAATAATATAATAATGTACCAAAAAGTATATTTATTTTACCAAAAATTACTTTTATTGTACCAGAAAGTAACAAAAAATAACTTTAATTGGACCAAATATTACTTTCAATGTACCTGAAAGTGATTTTATTATACCAAAATGTACTTCCCCGGTATACAAAATTACATTTAGTGTACCAAAAAGTACTATAAATGTTCCAGAAATACCTAAAAGTACAATTTATTGTACCAAAATATACATTTCTTGCATCGAAAAGTACTACTTTTGATGTACAACAAGTGCTTTTATTATACCAAAAGATACAATACGTTGTACATAAAGTACTTTTATTGTACTCAAAAGTATGTTCATTGTACCAAAAACGAATTTTATTGTATCAAAAAGTATTTTTATTATGCCTCAAAGTACATTTATTTTACCATAAAATACTTTTACTTAGTCAAAAGTTACTTTCAATGTACCTAAAAGTACTTTTATTGTACCAAAAAAGTACTTTTTTAGAAGAAAAAATACTCTTAGAGTACCAAAAAGTACTTTAATTCTACCAACAAGTACTTCCAATGTACCAGATATGGCTTTTATTGTACAAAAAAAGTACTTTAATTCTACCAAAAAGTACTTTTATTGTAGCAAAAAGTAGTTTTATTGTGACTTAAAGTAGATCAACTAATAATAGTAATTGTTCCTTTTTTTCTTTCATTGTCGGCTCCCCTCGAATGTTGTTGACAGCAACTTCGCAGTATTAAGCGTCGATTCAATCGTCGTGTCTAGTAAGAGCTTCTCAAACAGTGACGTTCGCATTCGTCGATAAACAAGTAGGTGCCGTTAGTTGTGAATCTATAAATAGAAAGCGTGTTAATTCACAACAACGCGAGAAGCTATCCCATACCTCATTCATGGGGTGCGAAGAGAAATTAAGTTTTTGTTAAGTTCCTTTTTGTACTAGTAAAGAACCAGTTCAGGAATTCTTATCGGGGGGTAGTTGATTGTTTCCTTTAAAACAAGTTTGGAACCACTTTAGAAGAGATTGGTGAGATCTACACCATTTACAATTGAAATTCAAAGAAAATAAATTGAAATCTCAATATTCCATTCCAAATTCAAATCTCGTCAAAAGATATTAAAAAATTCTTTTGATATTTAAAAAACATCAAAACAAATTCAAATTCGAAAAATATAAATTGAAATTTATTTTTCGTCAATTGAAATTCAAAATACTTCAATTGATATTCAAAACTTATTTTAAATTCAAAGAAAATCACTTAAAATTCAACAATTTTATTTGATTTTCAAACATTCCATTTGAAATTCAAAACTCGTCAATTGATATTCAGCAATTCCATTTGAATTTAAAAATTCGAAAAATATCAATTGAAATTCAAAACACAACAATTGATATTCAAAACTCATCGATAGAAATTTAAAACTCATCAGTTTTCAATATTTTTGAATTTCAATTGATGAGTTGTTAACATTAAATTATGTTTATTATTATTCGTCAATTGAAATTCAAAATACTTCAATTGATATTCAAAAACTTATTTTAAATTCAAAGAAAATCACTTAAAATTCAACAATTTTATTTGATTTTCAAACATTCCATTTGAAATTCAAAACTCTCAATTGATATTCAGAAATTCCGTTTAAATTTAAAAATTCGAAAAATATCAATTGAAATTCAAAACACATCCATTGATATTTAAAACTCATCGATAGAAATTTAAAACTCGTCATTTGAAATTCAAAACTCGTCATTTGAAATTCAAAATTCGTCAATTGAAATTTAAAACTCTTCAATTGAAATTTAAAACTCATCAGTTTAGAAAATTTTTGAATTACAATTGATGAGTTGTTAATATTAATTTATGTGTTTTAAATTCCAATTGACGAGTTTTTAGTTTTCGAATTTCAAATGGAAAATTTCAATTGATATTTTTTGAATTTAAAATTGAATTTTTTAATGCCAATTGACGAGTTTTGAATTTCAAATGGAATGTCTTTGAAATTCAAAGAAAATCAATTAAAATTTGAAAATTTTAAATTCAAAGAAAATCATTTAAAATTCGAAAATTTTATTTGAATTTCAAAGACATTCCATTTGAAATTCAAAACTCGTCAATCTACTGTAAGATATATTTTGAAATTTCACTCAAAAGCAACTGCTATGCTATACTACCATTGAGAACAACTAAATCCAATGCGACAATTTTGAACTACATCATTTACATTTGAATTTAAAATTCAACAATTTTATTTGATTTTCAAACATTCCACTTGAAATTCAAAACTCGTCAATTGATATTCAGCAATTCCGTTTGAATTTAAAAATTCGAAAAATATCAATTGAAATTCAAAACACAACAATTGATATTCAAAACTCATCGATAGAAATTTAAAACTCATCAGTTTAGAAAATTTTTAAATTTTAATTGATGAGTTGTTAATATTAATTGATGTGTTTTAAATTCCAATTGACGAGTTTTTATTTTTCGAATTTCAAATGGAAAATTTCAATTGATATTTTTTGAATTTAAAATTAAATTTTTTAATGCCAATTGACGAGTTTTGCATTTCAAATGGAATGTCTTTGAAATTCAAAGAAAATCAATTAAAATTCGAAAATTTTATTTGAATTTCAAAGACATTCCATTTGAAACTCAAAACTCGTCAATCTACTGTAAGATATATTTTAAAATTTCTCTCAAAAGCAACTGCTATGCTTTACTACCATTGAGAACAACTTAATCCAATGCAACAATTTTGAACTACATCATTTACATTTGAATTTTTTAATGCCAATAGACAAGTTTTGAATTTCATATGGAATGTCTTTGAGATTCTTATTTAAAAATTCTGAGTGAATTGCTTTTGGGAGAAATTTCAAAATATATCTACTGAAATTATTTCAAAATTCTCTGTTTCTTATTCATCTTCTATTAATGTTTGAGTGGTTCAAAACTCATTAGTTAGGAATTAGTTAATTTTGGTAACAGTTAGGAATTCCATACTTTTCAACTGAAACGTTGTTGAACTAGTGTGACAATATCCTTCTGGTATATTCCCCCTTATTATGTATGTCGTAGTCACGTCGAATCTTTGTCGTTTTTTAAGTATGGCAACGCTTATGTCGATTGTGAGACTGAAATGCCACTTGTCCTTGCTTCTATCACGTTATTGATCATCAGATGACAAAAAAAAATTGTCAACATTATTAATTTTATTAAAAAAAAACTAACAATCAAATGTTGTCGAAAGTTAACTACGACATACGTATTAAAGGGAATTATCACAAATATTATAAGTTTTACTTTTTGTTGTTTCCCCTACAATTCATTTTCCTTCTACATTATCTTAAATCTTGTATGAAATATTTAATTGAAGTGGTTTAGAAATAATACAACATTAACAGCACCAAACAATTAATTACAAATGCAAGTCAGCTACCTTTAATTATCTGCTTTTTAACGTTTTCTTTACGGGCACGTAAACGACACGCTTAACTGGCCGAAAAGCCAAAACAAGTTAATGAAATGAAATCACGCTTTTCTCTGACTTAAATTGTACAATGAATGAAGATGCGAATGATTTTTTGAACACTCTTTCATAAATTATTGAATCAAAATGGTAGGAAACAAAGGAAGTTCCTTAAAGTGCTAGGAAGACGAACACGTTTAATATGCCAATCTTGCTATACAGAATGATGAAGGTACATTGTAACCATATGTGGCCCTACTGGTTCTAGAATATATAATAAAAACAATAAATATATATACATATAAAGAACAGTAAAGGCTATAATATTTTCAAAAAATGTTTAATTGTCTTTAGGTAGGAATTGAACCTTCTTTGTCTCATAGGCACCTACCAAGATGTATTTTCTTTGCAAAAACTATGTACATGTTTTTGTTGCAGAACCTTTAGTTGTTGTTCTAGTGCAGTCACCCTATTAAATACACCTTGGCACCTACGAGACAGTTTTTAACTCAACTCACCTTTAGACTGTATTTCTGATGCTTAGACTGTCTCTTGCGTTCATACTCATCATCGGAATCTGAATCACTGCCACTTTCCTCATCTTGACGGCGGGATAAATCATTGGCTTTCTTATTGTACAACTGAGAGGAGGCGGCATCGCCGACTGTAGTTTTAGTTGGCCGATTTGTTTGCAAACGCTGCTGAGTGGTGCGTACCAAGGCAGATGAGGTAGATGAAATGGGACGTCGGGGTTGCTGTAATGGAAATGAAAACAAATATTAGTTTTGTAATGTCTACATATAGGGCTAAGATATGAGCTATATGTTAAAAATATATCAAGTGACTGCTATACATGCTAAGATGACTGTCGTAGAGATGTTATGGCGTTGTTATGGCGATCTATATGTTAGATGTATATGTAGCCATAATATCTCCATGTTAGCCATTATAACTTACCGTCAACCGCCTTAACATAACATTGCGTTTTGAAATTTGTTTGTTTGCCTATTAAAACCAATTGTTTAAGTTACCCTATTTGATAGTGTTGTAATGTTTAAATAATATTTTCTTTTTAAACTATCATTATCATTCAAAATATTTGAATATTTGGCAGCAATATATCAATATTTTGTTGAAACCATATTTATGATAATTTATGATAATCAAATATTTTCGTTCCACTTTACTGTTTACAAACAACAATTTTTTTCGACTCTCTTTCCACTTCGAGCTTCTTGTATATGTAGATTTGAAATGAAACATACAACGGAAATTAATTTGTACCCTCACATCACATCATCACAACTACATTTACAGTTCTAAATGACAATCAAGTCTGCGATAAGCAAACAGTCGAGGTTTTTTCAGAAATTATGTTTTTTTCCTTTAGTATATGTCTATATAATCGATTGTTTGAACTAGTTTTTAAAAAACAATCAAACAAATGACAAAAAAAAAACAACAAACAACAACAAACAAATGTTTAAACAGATCAGCGCGTGGTATGTAGAATTTAATGGGTTCTAAGCCTAACTAAATAAACTAAAGTTAAAAAAGTAAATATTTTAAAAATTAGAGCAAATCTATTAAACACTAGAATATTTTAGTTGAAAAAAAAGGTAAATAAAAAGGCAAGGTGTTTATACGAAGATAACAAATATATTTATTATGAGGAAAATTCAGTTTTTTTTTCTATAAAAAGTAATTAACGACACCATTTCCAATTGAAATTCAAGGAAAATCAAAATTTTATTTGATTTTCAAACATTCCATTTGAAATTTAAACACTATTAACTCAAATTCTAATTTTGCATTTGAAATTCGAAAAATATCAATTGAGAATCAAAACTCATCAATTCATATTCAAAAATTCAATTTGAAATTCAACAACTATCAATTAAAATTTTCCATTTGTAATTCAAAAAATTTCAATTGAGAATCAAAAATCATCAATTGAAATTCAAAACACATTAATAGATATTCAAAACTCATTAATTAAAATTCAAAACTCGTCATTTGAAATTTAAAATTCGTCAATTGAAATTCAAAAATCTTTAAAACTCTTTGAACTGATGATTTTTGAATTTTATTTTGCATTTTGAATATCAATTGATGAATTTTTAATATCAATTGATGAATTTTGAATATCAATCGATGTGATTTGAATTTTAATTAATGAATTGTGATTCTCGATTGATATTTTTCGAATTACAAATGGAAAATTTGAATTTGAATTGATAGTTTTTGAATTTCAAATTGCATTTTTGAATATCAATTGATGAGTTTTGATTCTCAATTGATGTTTTCGAATTTCAAATGGAAAACATGAATTTGAATTGATAGTTTTTGAATCTCAAATGAAATGTTTGAAAATCAAATAAAATTTTTGAATTTCAATTGATTTTCTTTGAACCGGCCGGCCGTTCAAAGGACCGTGGCATGATGGTTAGAACACGTGACTACCATGCGGGAGATCACAGGTTCAACTCCTGGCTCCAGTCATCTTAAAAGAAAAAAAAATATCTTTTATTGTCGGCTCCCCTCGAATGTTGTCGACAGCCACTTCGCAGTATCAGTGTCGAGTCAATCGGCATGTCTAGAGTAAGAGCTTCTCAAACAGTGACGTTCGCATTTGTCGATAATCAAGTAGGTGCCGTTAGTTGTGATTCTAAAAATAGAAAGCGTGTTAATTCACAACAACGTGAGAAGCTATCCCATACCTCATTCATGGGGTGCAAACGGAAATAAAGTTTTTTTTAAGTGATTTAAATTTCAGTTGACGAGTTTTGAATTGATGAATTTTGAATATCAATTGATGTGTTTTGTATTTCAATTGACGAGTTGTGAATTTGAATTGATATTTTTCGAATTTAAAATGGAAAATTTGAATTTGAATTAATATTTTTCGAATTTCAAAGGGATTTTTTGAACGGCAATTGACGAGACTTGAGTTTCAAATGGAATATTTGAATTTCAATTGGAAATGGTGTAGAATGTTTTGCTTGAAAAAAAGTTTACTATAAATTCAGTTCTTTTACTAAGTTATTTAATAGAAGAAAAATTTATTATTAGAAAAGACTAAAAAACCAGTACAGAAATTTCAGTCAGTTGAACTGACTGATAAATACCATCACACAATATAATATATTGTTTAGGTCTTGAGTTATTAAAATTAACCGATTTGTAATTAAAACCAGTTAGAAAGTTTCAGTCGGGCAACCCAACTTACATTTACCCCTACCCTCAGTAAAACAAATAATTTTCTATTATATTGATATTATTACTCGATTTCTAAAGTGGGCGGAGTGGCACATTTGTATGGGAGGTACGAGAAGGGGTGTGGTTAGGCTTCCAGATTTATTCTCCGTTACTTTATCCTGTTATAGCTTTACTAATTACAGAATTTGGGCACGATTGCCTTGGGTGTACTGATATTATAAGTACATCCCTAAAGTGGGCGGAAAGGTACATTTGTATGGGAGGTACCATAAGGGGCGGGGCCTTGTAGCCCATTTGCAATACCGTAAGTAGTTTTCAAAACATTTGGTTGCGTCTTTCGAAAGTTATCGTGCGAACCAGCCGGACAGCCACCAGACAGACGGACATGGCTCAAACGACTTAAAAAGTCATGAATCGAATTTGGTTCAAAGAAACCTAGGGTCTAAAGTCACTCCTTCTATGTGTTACACTTTTGGGTCGTATCAAATGATATATACCTTCATCCCTAAGGGTGATGGTATAATTAATTAATATAAGAATTAATTAAATTAACAATAGAAAATCCAAAAAAAATTCGCTTCACAAACCTGAAACGAAATTTTCATATAGAAAAGTACCTTAGAACGCGATTTTGTAAACAAAAGAAATTATAAAAAACACTTTTCATGGAAAAAAGTTATACATTTTTCTTATTATTTTAAAATGTCTTATAAAACAATAAACATATAAAAAATTGACAAAAACTAACAATTTCCATATAAAGAAGTTTATAAAATCATTTTAGAATAATTAGTAAGATATGTTATAAATATTTTGGGAAAAATATTTATAAAAAGATATTGAGTTTAGGAAAAAATTTTATATATGAAGACAAAAAAAAATAGTGGTATTAAATTAAATAAACAAAAGAAAATCCTTAAAAAAAATTCGCTTCACAAACGTGCAACGAAATTTTCTTATAGAAAAGTACCTAAGAACGCGAATTTCGAAACGACAGAAATTATAGAAAAACACTTTTCATAGAAAAAAGTTCTAAATTTTTTTATAGTTTTGAAAAGTCTTACAATAAACATACAGAAAAGTATATGTACATATATGTACAGAAAAGTGAACAATACTGTACATATAAAAAAAGTTTAAAAATCATTTTAAATATAAAAATTATATAATAGAATTAAGTTAAGTTTTAAAATTTATATAAGTTGTATAATTTTATTCAACTAAAAAATATGTAATTAGAAACGAGTGCTATATATAAATCTTATATACTCTTTAATGTTCTAAATTTCACTTTGCAGCTAAATTTAAAAAATATACAAAAGTTAGGTGTCTCCGCAAAAATTATGTGCATAAATTATTAACAAGCAAAAAATAAATTAAGAAGTCGAATTACGGTTTAAAAAACAAAAAACATGTCACACACACACACATGTTATTTGCAAAAAAAAATAACAATAAATATTAAGTTTTTGTATGCGGATCAACGCTGCTGCTTTAAACGTGCAGACATTTTTTAATGAGCTTCTTCTTTTTGGTGTTGACTTTGCTTAAAACCAAATTTGTTTTATTTTTCTGTTCGTATATATAAACATGTATGTATGTATATATGTATAACTGTGCCGTAGTACATGTGTACGTATAAAGTCAAATTTGCATATAAATTTGGCAAAAGTATCAGTATACAACAATACAAAAAATAAAACAAAAAAATATATAAAAGAATAAAAACAACAACCTGATAATAATACAAATCTTTCACATATATGAATATAAAAAAATACAGGCCTGTTTTCCAAACTAAATAAATTTTTAAATATCAAATCTGTTAATGATCTTGAACTCTCACTTTAAAACCCAAAAAAAAAAAAAACAAATAATAAAAAGATATCATATCAACACTAACAAAATAAACCGATTATGCGATAAAGAGGAAGAAGAGCAAAACAAAATTCACAAATAAAATTTGAAACGCAATACATTTTTAACATTCACACACACACACACGCCCCCATTAAGCCTGGTATTTAAACATGCCACGTTTTTTGGAGTTTAAGCTGGGGGTGAGAGAAAGAGACTTAAACAAATTTGTTCTTCACAGAACATTTGAATTTTGCTTTTCTTGATTGACTTCAAAGTTAAAAAGAAAAATTTCGAATATTAATGTTTTAGCAAAAATAAAAAATTTTAAACAAAAATAGTTATAATAATAATTAATAATAATAATAAAACAAAAATGTTAAATATTAAAATTTAAATTTTTAAATAAGCAATTTAAAAAAAAAATAAATCATTTTAGTAAGTACTCAAAATTTTAACTCTCCATGGCCAAGTTATGCCAATTTTATTAATCATTTATTGGGAGATTTTTGGCCATAAATATTGCCTACTTCTCTGTTATGGAATCTTGACTACTTTGATTGCTTGTCGAAAACAGTCAAATTTTTTTGATTAGTATTTTTGTTTATTTTAAAATTAAATTCCTACATTTTACAATTTTTTAAAATTTTTGTTAATTTTTATCTCTTACGGAGTTTATATTTCATTAACTGTTCGGAATTTTTTCTTTTCGTCTTCGACAAAGTTGTAGATCTAAACCAGAGCAGAAAATGGTATTTTCAAGCACTGGATGCAATTTTTTTGGGTCTGTCTATTTGAAACTTTTTTTGCTCTGGTTTAGATCTACAACTTTGCGGAAGACAAAAAGAATAATTTTCGAACGGTTAATGAAATATGGACTCCGTAAAAAAGGTAAAAAAATCGTGTTTGGGTGAAAATATTGGAGTATCCATAACAAAATGTTTCGATGTAATGGGGCCAAATGCTTTGGGGATTTTTTTAGTTTCGAGATATACTTAAAAAATAGCTGGGTACGAAGGTGGCACCAGACGATGACCTTAGAAATGCTGCACTGTGTTATACAAAAAAAAGTTGTTTTAAAAAAATAAACTAGTATTTTTTGTAAAAGTATGATTTTCTCGTGAAATGTTATATTTTTTATTACATTTTTAAAAAAAGGTTTAAATGTTTCTAGATTTTTTGTTTACTTTCTAGATTTTCTGTTTACTTAAGTTTTGGTTCAAAAATTAATTTTTTTTTCTAAATGTCTTTTTATCGAAATTTTTCCGTGTTTTATATCATTTTCTTGAGATTAACTTAGTAAAATTTTTAAAAAATATTTTAAATTTTGCATAATATTTTTTAAAAAGAATACAACAACTTTTTCTAAAATCCTGTCTTTTTATAGAAATTTTTCCTCCTGTTTTTTTTTGTAAATATTTAATTATTAACAAAGGCCTCTGACACTAAGAACAAAAACATTGAATAAATAAAAGTTATAATTAAAATTTAAACAGAAAAGAAAAATGAATGATAATGATTTAAAATAAAGAAAAATTGTTAAATGAATATACGTGTAATAGAAATAAAAAAATATTTTGTAAACAATTGATAAAATAACTAAAAATTATACTGAAAAAATATTAAATCAAAAACTTACATAAAAATAATTAATATGAAATTAAATTAAAGATATCCTATCCTATTAATATTATAAATGTGAATGTCTGTCTGTTTGTTTGTTTGTTTGTTTGTTGCTCAATCACGCCTAAACGGCTGAACCGATTTCAATGAAATTTGGAAGACAGTTAGTGTACTATATGGAAATTAGTATAGACTATATATTTTGTAATTTTTTACCCTATGGGCGGCAAAACTTTTTTTAGAGCTAGAGAGATAAAATTTGATACCCAGATAGTACTCGACAACACGAATATGAATATGCGAAGAATTTAAATTTTGGCCCCAATGGGCAGAGTGGGCGTGGCATAATTTTTTTTAAAGCTAGAGAGATAAAATTTGATACCCAGATAGTACACGACAACACGAATATGAATATGCAGACGAAATTTTAATTTTTGACCCAATGGGCGATGTAGGCGTGACAAAAGTTTTTTTTAGAGTAAGAGAGATACAATTTTATACACAGATAGTACTCGACAACACAAATTAGAATATGCAGATAAAATCTTCACTTTTGAGACAATAGCCGGAGTGGGCGTGGCAAAACTTTTTTTTAGAGCTAGAGAGATAAAATTTGATGCCCAGATAGTACTCGACAACACGAATATGAATATGCATACGATATTTTAATTTATGACCCAATGGGCGATGTAGGCGTGACAAAAGTTTTTAGAGCAAGATACATACAATTTAATATTCAGATAGTACTCGACAACACAAATATGAATATGCAGACGAAATTTTAGTTTTGGATCCTATAGGCATATTGGTTATGGCAAAACTTTATGATATATGCAATATGATACATACATACAATACAATACATACATGCAAACAAAATTTTAATTTTCGATCAATGGGCAGATTTACCGTTGCCAAGTTTTTATTTTCAATCAGTGGGTGGAGGGCGTGGCAAGACTGTATTTAACTTTAATAATATAACATTTGATACACACATAGTACTTGGCATTACAATTACAAATTTGCGGAGGAAATTTTATTTGTATTTTAGCCCTCGAGAGATGCAACACAATAAATAAACAAAACTATGCGCAACAATTACAAAAATTAAATCAGTGGGCGGAGGGGGCATGCTTAAATCGGATCTTAGCCGTAGAAAAATAAAATTTGGTACACAGATAGTATTCGGCACTACAATTACAATATTGCATAAGATAATTTTAAAATTTTTATCTTAGAGACACAATAAAACGTTATTGATTGAACTGGTTTGGGAGTTACTTGGGGTAACGAATTGTTTACCGAGGGTATAAGATCAACGCTTAAAATTATCCCATTAAGAAAGCAAGCCAACCATATTATTATCGAGTTAAGAAAACGTTGCCAAAGTATGTTTTAAATTGGCATATGCACAGCTTTTATAACTGTGAGCCAATTTGAAATGATATGCGTGCATTATTAAGTTAATTTTGTAATATTAGTCAATTATGCAATAGCGAAGCATTGCCGGGTCCACTAGTATTATATATAAATTAAAAAAAAAATAAAATATAAATTCCTTTGGAAAATTTGTATTAAAAATAATGTGTGAAAAATATGCTATATAAAATAAAATTAAAAAAAATACATTTTAATATCAATATTATTACATACTCTTCCAATATTATAAAAAATATTTAAATATAAATCCCAATGGGAAATTTGGATAATAAAATATTCTTTATCAATATATAAAATTAAATTAAAATAAAAAAAATTATATAAGGAACATTTTAAATAAAAATAAATGAAGCAATGCATAGAAATTACTTTTTGAAAAAAAGTTTTAATAAAATTAAGCTATATTATGAAACTACATTTTTAAAAATATTTTAAAATATAAATTGCAAAGAAAAATTTTACTAAAAAATGTGTAAAAAAACTACAAAAATAATTAATATTCAAATTTTTCTATGAGATTTACATTTCCATATTATTGATCTATATTGAAATACATATTTTTTTTTAAATTTAATTTAATTTTATGTAAATTTTTTGCTATTATTATAATTTTCATAAATTTTATTTAAATTTTCCTATGGAATTAATTTTTTATATATATTTTGTTTTTTTAATTTAATTTGAGTTTTTTCTTAATTCAGTTTTTATTTTAGTATTTTTTAATAGTAATGATAATAATAAAAGTTTTAATTTATTTATATCATATTTTCTGTAACAGTTTTCTTTATTTTATAATTTTTATTCGTTCAAAAGTTTTTTTATTTACTATTTTTTTTATTCCATATTTTAAGGGTTGGTTTAGTTTTTACAATGTTGAATTTTTTTTATACATTTTTGGTTTTTCATTTCATATTTTTTATATTTTTTGCCGAATTTGTAGCCACATGCTACTCGTGTACGCTGATGACGTAGACATCATCGGTCGAAAACTGCGGGATGTGACTGCAGCCTTCTCAGGTATACAGAAGGAATCAGCGGAAATGGGCCTAACGGTGAACGAGGACAAAACGAAGTTATTAGTTTCAACGAACAAAGAATCTATTCGTTTGGGATACTGCGTGAACGTTGACAACTATAATTTCGAGGTGGTAGATAATTTTGTCTACCTAGGCTCCGCCATCAACAAAGAAAATAATGTCAGCCTTGAAATCCGGAGAAGAATCCTGCTTGCAAATAAATGCTACTACGGACTAAGCAAGCGATTCAATGATAGAGCCCTCTCTCGACGAACAAAACTCCAGCTATACCAGATACTGGTTCTACCTGTCTTAATGTATGGCTCAGAATCCTGGGTTATGACACAAACAGATGAATCGGTTCTGGCGGTATTCGAGAGAAAAATACTCCGTAAAATAAGGTGCATTAAGGCGCATTAAGGTGCAAAGGTTGCGTTGGCTAGGTCATGTTGTACGCATGGACGAAAATGCTCCAGCTCGAAAAGTCTTCGACAATAAACTCGATGGACGTCGCAGAAGAGGACGACCAAAACTCCGTTGGAAGGACCAGGTTACTGAGAACCTTACAAAACTCGGTGTGACTAACTGGAGAAGAAGCGCAGAAGATCGAGGCGCTTACAATATTTTTCTACGTGCGGTATATAATCCACTGGGATTGCATAGAAGTACCAGCTAAGTAAGTAAGTAAGTTGTTTTTACAATATTGAGTTTTTATGTATGCATTTTTGTTTCATTATACCCTAACCCTACGGGTAGGAGGATATATATTATTTGATACGACCCAAAAGTGTAACACATTGAAGGAGTCACTTAAGACCCTAGGTTTGTGGTACCTCCCATACAAATGTACCATTATGTTCACTTTAGAAATCGAGTAATAATATCAACACACCCAACGCGATAAAGTTTTGGAGAAAAAAGTGGATTGCCTATTTATTGTTTTTCTTTATTTTCTTATAATTTTTTTATATTTAAATTTTTTGTTATTTATTTTTTTTATTATATACTAGCTGACCCGGCAAACTTCGTCCTGCCAGCAAAGTTATTGGCATAAGAAAGAGTTGTACCAAGCTCTATGGACACAAATAAAATATGTCCTAAGGGAAAGTGGTATAAGAACTGAAGCCTCATACACACTTGCCATATTTTATATCTGAATCTCAAATGTTAAACGTTTTTAAAAGTTTACACGAAGTATATGGTAGTGACGGCTAAAGAAGTTCAGATCTAATAATACGAAATCTTTTTATCAGAAAAAGTTGTATCAACATCCGTCAGGCCGTAAAAGATAAGTTTAGTGACATACACAGAAATAAATATAATTATTAAGAAAGATAGGGAAAACAAAACAAAACTTTTGCTATGATCTCTTTGTCCTCAGTTCGAGTAGTGCTAAGTACTACCTATGTATCAAAATTTCTTTCATCACGACCAATATACATTTGTATCACACTACCTTCCCTCCCCTACTGATCAAAATAAACATATCGTTTCTATATTATCGTCTTCATCTTGAATTTGTCTGCTCTGTAGATAAACCTCACCATTTTGCAACGCGTATTCCGTCCACTACTCAAAAATAAAATTTTAGGCGGAATATTCATAAATGCAGTGGTAAATCTTTTCTATGCATCCGTCTCATTTCTATGGGCCAAACAACTACATTTGACGCCGGCACCTTACAGAAGGACTTCTTTCGTTTGCCTCACTTACTCATATATTTTCCATAGTAAGGGGTTTAATAAACCTTTTCGTACGTTCTATCAATTTTGAAAATTTGGTGCAGTCGTTCGGATTTGTGCGCGTACACACGTTTTGGAGATTCACACTTGACTATTAAACTATATTATAATCGAAAAGTTTTAATAAAAATATTCACTAAATTCACATCACCGTGTCCATTCCTTACAATTTTCATTATAATTCCACCCCAGCGTCACCTACCAGGTCCATTTATACATAAATTTTTGTAAAATATGTTGATTGTAGTTGAAATCTAATACCGATTGGTTTATTTCTTTGACCTCTAAAATATTTCAATTTAAAGGGCGAGGTTTCCCGGACAAATTCTGTTCTTCATATATCTTAAAGATTATTATATATTATTATAAGAATTGCTAAAACGGATCAGCAGTGTCGTCCATGATGTGATGAAAACTTACTTATTGATAGGCATATATTCTAAAACCAAATTTTAAAGCCGATTGACTGACATAGAACTTTCTGCGTTGGAGTACTGGGTGATTGTACCTTTTTATCCTAAGGAGTACGAATTTCCAAAAATGCCTTCATTAGGCTCAGCAACCCCATTAACCGTATGGTCTGGGTGATATCAACAGTTATTCCTATTTTCTTTATTGTCCCCTAAAATTTCGAAATGCGCCATTATAAAAGTTAGTTATTCTTCTGGTTCCAAACATACATTCAAAATTTTCTCATGTCAAAAAAATCATATATTTTAAGTTTAAGTAAAATCGGACAATGGATATAAATTTTCGAAATAATTCAACCCCAGCCAAATCAAATGTAAGTCCATATATACAAAAAAAAAATTCTCATTATAAAACAAATATACATTCAAAATTTCAGTCAAATTGTTTAATTCGTAAAAATTTTCATTATAATTCCACCCTAGCGACACCTACCGGGTCAATTTATGCAAACAATTTTTTCTCAAGGTTCCACAAAAATAAATACTAAATTTCAGTTAAATTAGTACATGCATTCAAATTTTCGATATAAATCCATCTACAGGGTCCATTTGTACATACAATTTTTTCTGATGATCAAACAAACATAGATTCTGAACTTCAGTTAAATTGGTCCTTTCGTTAAAATTTTGATTGTAAACCGATCCCAGCGCCACCTACCGGGTCCATTTGTACATATAATGTTTTCTCATGATCAAACGAATATCCATTCTAAATTTCAGTTGAATTGGTACATGCATTTAAATGTTCGATATAAATCCACCCTAGCGCCACCTGGGTTTGATTTTTTTCAACACAAACAATCTATGGAAAATTTCGAATCGAATAAAAAAAAATCAGCCAAATCGCTCCAACCGTTCTCAAGTGATGATATGACATACGTGGACCATTTTATTTTTATATATATAGATAATTTTATTATTTAATATTTTTTATATCTGTTATTTATTATGTTGCATATATAATTTTGTATCAAATTTTCCTACGGAATACTTATTTTTACGAAAAGATTTTTTTATATACTTTTTTTTAATTTATTTTATTTGAAGTTTTTTGTATTAATATCTTTTCCAAAATGTTCATACTTTTATTAAAATTTTATTTAATTTTCAATATTGCTTTTTATTTTACCTAATAAAATTTACATTAGGTATAATTTTCATTTATTTTAATAACAATTTGTTTTATTTAAAATTTTGTTATTTAATTAATTTTTAGTTTTTGAGGTTTTTTCTATTCAAATTCTTTTTAATGTTTGCTATTATTTTTGCTTGTATTTTTAGTTATTGCTGTTCGACTTTTTTTTTATTTAAATTCTTTTTTATTTACATTTTTTTAGTTAATTTTTTTATTTCGTTGTATATATAAATTTTTTTCAAAATTTCCTATGGAATTTGGAATATGTGCAATATTGATTTTTCCTTTGTATAATTTTATTTTAATAAAGATTTTCTATTGTTTTTTATTTGAATTTTTTTAATATAGTTCAATTTAATATAATTTTACTAAATTTTTTTATTTTTTTTGACCAAATTTTGCTACAGGATTAACATATTTTTATCATGTTGTTATTAAATTTTTATTTTAAGTTTTCTTATTTTACTTTATTTTAAGTTTTTTATTTGAAGTTATGTTCTAAATCTCATGTTAATTTTTGTTTTTCTTAATGTTAAATTAATATTTATTTATTTTTTCAATGAAATTTATTTATTTTGAAATTGTTCTATTATAAATTATATTATTGTTATTTTATTCCGTATAATTTTCATTTATTTTTATTATATTTTTCTATTTGATTTTTTCTTTTTATTTAACATCGATGTTATTAAATTTCATTTTATTTGTTCATTTATATGTGTATATAAATTCTGTTTTCAAATTTCCCCGTTGGAATTTATATTATGTTAAATATTGATTTTCCTATATTTTTTTTTATTTTTCTGTTAAATTATAATAATTTAAGATTATGTTATATAATTTTATTACAACTTTTTTTATTTAATTAAATTTTGCTATGAAATTTTCATATTTTGTAATGTTATTTTTTAATTCTATTTTTTTATTTTTTTTTTTTATTTAGGTAAGTTAACTAATTTTAAGTTATTTATTATAAATTTATTAATTTAATTTATTTTTGTAATATTATTTTCTAATTTATTTTTGTTTAAATTTTTATTCTATATAATTTTTTATTTGAAATTATAGTTATTTTGCTGTTTTAATTTTTTTATGTAATTTTTTTGATTTTTTTTTTTTGTTTGTATGTTAATTTACATATTTTTATTAAATACATTTTTACATAACTTTAGTTTTGTTTTTTTGCTACTCACATTAATTTCTATATCCACAAAACCATTTAGGACTGTAACAGCACCAACAGCCATATTGCGTTCCAATAGCTCACGGGAAGTACGCAACAGGCCGCGACTGATCATTGAGAAGGCCATGATGAAGTTTTTGTTGTTGTTTCAAATAAAAACAAGACGACACAGTAAACAACTAGCAGAAAATCACTTCCAAAATCCCATAAAACACAATTAAACAAGAATTTTGATGTCAGAAAATTATTGGAATCATTAAATTTCTCAAAGAAACTATAAGAATTGTTTTCAATTTTGTAAAATTTTCTGTTTTTTTTTGTTGAATTTTTTTATTATTATTATTTTTCTCAGGTTTTTTTTAATAATTTGTTTTTTTTTTAAGTTTCAACTTTTTGAGTTTTCACTTTAAGTCGATAGAGTTTCCAAGCGTTACACGTCTGTTTGCGACAATGTTCGAATAGATTTTGATTTTAATGCTGGAACTGAGTTTGCCACGAAAACATCAAGAGCTCAGGCAGTGAGCAGTGAAAAGCAACAACGGCGATAGCGCGCTGCTTTGTGAGTGTGTTTGTTGCTTGGTGTTGTCCTCAGCATATGGAACGGGCACATGCTGCCGTAGCCACCATACACACAATGGCACACATGCACAGCGCAGTCAGTCACCCTCTCTTTGGCCAGCAAACAATACCCGTTGTTTTCAGCTTTCCACTGCTAATGATGTTGGAGATGATGATAATGATGTCCACAATGATGATCATAGACTTCATCATCATCTTGATGGAGACAATAACAGAAATTCGTATATGTTTAAAGTTTTTTGAACGAGGAACAGAAAACGAACCAAGCTAAAATACAACATATGAGAAAAACAACCGGCAAACTCGCTCAACAATAACAAAGAGTAGCGGGTAATACATACGTTTATACATATTGTATATACATTCATACATACTATTATATGTAAATGAATCAATGACAATCATACAATATTTAAAAAAAGGGAACGAACGACATGAAAGAGACCTGAAATGATCACAAAGCAAAAAAAAGAAATTAATTCCTAAAGTGCCACAAGGGGTGATAATATCGTACAAAGATCATCACTGACGCACACACTCGCACTCGCACACTTAATCACTGCACATTTAGCACAGCAGACAGGATGGATTGTCAGGCGACGAACAATCACATGGGAAAACAACAGAGAGAGAGTATACAACGAGTCACAAAAAAAAGTATGAAGGGTAACTAACAATTTTCCTCGTTTTGTGTACAGCACATAGTATTTTACAACACATTGCCTCCTTTCTGTCACCCACTGTAGGTTTAATGTAAATTAACAGACTTATGCTATGTCAACGTAGTTTTATTTATTTATTTACAGATACGATCATAGTCAAACAAATTTCTGAAGTGATATCACTGTGTTGGTGTAATGTAAAATGTGGGTCACTTTACATCGTGGGAGAGCCAAGCAAACGCGTATGGGGGACACTTAATGCACGTGTAGTCTAATATTATACAAATAGATAACATGGAAGACATGTTCTCGATCGTGTCAAGCAGCAGGCAGTTTTTTAGCCTACAAGTGCTCACTTGTAGAACTTCAATGGAAATTCCAGTTCTTCTAGTTGTGTTAAAAAACAGAAACTGAAAACTTTGCACAATAGAGTCAGTTTACTTAGAGGCTTGGGTTATGTAACCATAACACAACAAACATTAAGTGCATGTCTGTCTGTCTGCTGCGTTTATTATCATTATCATCATCATCTACCATAACCTCAAGTCATGTTACCGCACTCTCTATCATGCTCTCCTTCTCTTTTCTGTTCTGCTTGGCCTCTCGTTATAGAGTTTATTGGAAACTTCTTTTGTTGCTTATTGTTGTTTTATTTCTTGTATTTTTTTTCCTTTCTAGTTCGTTTACATTTTACATTACATAGTTTTTTGTATTTTCAAGAATTCGTAAATGCAGTAAATTCCAATATGTACCTACCTATGTATAAAAGAGAGATACACATTCATAGTTGGGGTAGTCACGCTCGTTGGTACAGAGATGATAAATTACTTTTTCGTACAATAAAATTGCTTTTTGAAACACGAAATGTACTTTTGGTACAACACAACTACTTTTTGGTACAATAAATATACTTTTTGGCACAATAAAAGTATTTTGTGGTACAATAAATTGTACTTTTTGCACAAAAAAAGTACTTTATAGTAAAATATAACTACTTTGTGATATAATAAAAGTACTTTGTGGTACAACAAAAGTACTTTTTGGCACAATAAAAGTAATTTGATACCAAAAATGACCTTTTTGGTAATGACCATGTACTTTTTGGTGCAATTAATTGTACTTTTTGCATAATAAAAGTACTTTATGGTAAAATAAAACTACTTTGTGACACAATAAAAGTACTTTGTGGTACAACAAAAATACTTTTTGGTACAATAAAAGTTCTTTCTGGTACAATGAAAGTACTATCTGATACAATTAAAGGACTTTCTGGAACATTTGAAGTACTTTTCTGTACAATAAACTGGACTTTTTGGTATAACACAAGTACTTTTTGGTACTATAAAAAGTACTTATGGGACATTTAAAGTACTTTTTGGTACATTTAAAGCACTTTTTGGTACAACAAAAGTATGTATTTGAAAAAAAAAATACTTTGAGGTACAATAAATTTTGGAACAGGAAAGGCACTCATTAAAAGTACTGTTTGGTACAATAAATGTAATGTTTGGTACAATAAATTTTACTTTTTGGTACAATTAAAGTACTTTTTGATACAATAAATCGTACTTTAAGGTACAACAATAAATGCTCTTTTTGGTACAATAAAAGTACTATGTTGTACATTAAAAGTACTTTTTGGTATAATAAAAGTACAACAAAATTAATTTATTGTACAATAAAAGGTA
Source organism: Muscina levida (assembly GCA_964034835.1). Lineage (NCBI taxonomy): Eukaryota > Metazoa > Arthropoda > Insecta > Diptera > Muscidae > Muscina > Muscina levida. The sequence continues at coordinate 141,662,459 of OZ035882.1, forward strand.
TTTTTTGGTACAATAAATTGTACTTTTTTTGTATAAGAAAAATTTCTTTTTGGTACAATAAAAATACTTTTTGGTACAACAAAAGTACTATTTGGCACAATAATTGTGCTTTTTGTACAATAAATACAATAACAAATGTTGGTACAATAAAAATACTTTTTTGTACAAAAATAGTACTTTTTGGCCCAATATATTGAACTTTTGGGTACAATGAAAGTACATTTTGTTACAATATATTGTATTTTTTGATTTAATAAAAGTATTTTGTAGTACATTAAGATTACTTTTTGGTACTGTTAAAGTACTTTTGGTACAAAAACATACTTTGTGGCACAATTAAAGTACTTTTAGAACATTGAAAGTAATTTAGGTTCAACAAAACTATTAATTGGTATAAAAAAAAGTACTTTGCGGTACAATAAAAATGAAAAAATATTAATATGAACTGTGATCATGAGCTGATGATGTAGTACGTTGACGCCTACCAACCTTGTCTATCCCTTCGCTAAGTCTGGAAAAGTTTTGCACTTACCATTATTACATTTAATGCTCAAATTTTTTGTTACTACTTCATTTAAAATTTGTATGGAAAATTAAAAAAAAAAAAGAAAAATTCCTAACACCGACAATGTCTAAAATTTCCAGGCATGAGAATTTTTTATATTTTCATGTACAGGATTAATAAAAAAATATGTCCGAACAAATTCTTTGTCTGCAATTTCCAAGCGGTAAACTTCATAAAAATTGTCTTTCATATAAAAAATATCTGAAGTTAAACAACATTTTAGTCTATATAATAACGCAAAAAAACTGCGATAGTTTTTGACAAAAATATTCGAAGACTCAAAGTTAAAATTAACTTTAAAAAAATGTTTGCATGAAACCGTCATTGCAACTCAAAAAACTAATGATGCAGTTCGATTCCTCGTGTTTGAATTAGGGTAAAAGCGTCAAGTCCGGTCTTATCTTTTTTTCGGCTTGATAACACAAGGGAACAAAATTGAACTTTTTGAGTGTTGTTTGGAATCCTATAGCAGTTTTTTACTAATTTGAGGTCGCTGATTTCAAATCTAATCTCCATCAGCTCGAATTTTTAAGTTACATGTACTAATCGTATTTTCGACTTTTTTCCAAAAAAATTGTAGTTCGAAAAATCATAATTTTTTTTTTATAAGCCGGATTTTAAAATTTTATTTTTTTTTTGAAGATATCGTTGTTACCTTTGAAAAAAAATCAAATTTTTTAATATCACAAAAAAAAAAATGAATGAAATTTATTAAAAAAAAAAAATTACACATTTTAATTTTCTTCACGCTGAAAGTTAATCGCGTTGCCATTGGCTGCAGTTTGGCCCTGTATGCAGCATCTTGTTCCCGGGTGGCATCGCGGCATTGGTCATCGTACCAGGCATTATCGTTAAAGGGCTTCACATATCCTAGTACGGACCGCGCAGTCCTTTCCATCGAGTGGGCAATATGTTGCCATTGCGCGTTAAAATTTTCGGGAGTTGGAGCATCAAGAAGTAGTTGAGTGAGTTGGTCAGAATAGGCGTTGGCTATCTCCGCGGTCTGCAGTTTAGCGATGTCCAGCTTCTCTGTGCCTGGTTGCGCAGGGTTTTCGCTCTGCTTAACCTAGTACGCACCTTCACTGCAGTGAGGTGGTGATCCGAGTTGATGTTCGCACCTCTGATCACTCGTGCGTCTAAGAAACTTGGCGCTTGCCTTCCATCGATTACCACGTGATCAATTTGGTTTCTCGTTACTTGATCGGGAGATATCCACGTTGCTTTGTGAATGTTTTTGTGGTCAAATCGTGTGCTGCTAATTACCATGTTCCTTGCTGCAGAGAAATCAATCAGTCTGATTCCGTTTGGCGATGTGTCAGTAGCTTGCTTCTTAAATTTTCCGACTGTTGGGCTAAAGACATTCTCCCGGCCTATTTTGGCATTAAAATCTCCCAGCACGATTTTAACATCATGGCCCGGGCTACGGTCATATGTTTCTTCAAGTTGGGCGTAGAATTCGTCTTTAACCTCGTCACTTTTCTCCTCCGTCGGAGCATGAGCACATATCAGGGTGATGTAGAAAAATTTTGCCTTTAGTCTTATGGTGGCGATTCGTTCACTGACAGGAGTAAACCTAGAGACCAGGTGTCGTAGTCTCTTGCCGACCACAAATCCACAACCAAACTCATGCTTTTCCGCGTGGCAGCTGTAGTACACGTCACACATCCTCATCCGCGAGCATCCATATCCAGTCCACCGAATTTCCTGTATAGCAGTGATGTCAGCCTTATACTCTTCGAGGACATCCGCCAGTTGAATAGAGGCACCTGGTCGGTAAAGAGTTCTAACATTCCAAGAGCATATTCTCAAAGCATGGTCCTTAAAACGTTTGCGGTGGTCGTCAACATTTTGAGGGTTTCTTTTTCTCTTATTTCTCATTTTATTCACTGCCATTATACTGGTGGCGGGTGGCAAGCCCAGCCCACCAGGTTCTGCATTTTATTCCTACTGCCAGGAAACATTTCAGCCGCTCATTCTCAGGCAGACGCTGACCAGGAAGCCGCCCAATATGGAACAGACGCTATGGATTTTCGCAATTTAGTTTTCGGAAGATGTGGGTTGCTAACCCTCGTCTCCTAGATTGGTAATACGGCTGCTATCTTCACGTCTAATCCCACGATGCAACCATGCTTCAGCGGTTCAAGCCTACTTTCCTGAGACGTCTCTTTGACCATTCAGGATTCATGGTTGTAATGCCTTCTAACTTTAGCTAACTTCTAAGCGGTTGCTTTAAAGTCATTGCCCGGGGAATACTTGGTCTAAGACCGGAAGTAGCTAGCTGCTTGGACAGTGCCACAAAGGAATCGATTCTGGTCACTCCCAAGTGAGTAACAATCAGTAACTTTCCACCTCTGAACAAAGTCTCGAAGATATATTAATAATCCAAAAATAGGTAATTTTGTATGGGAGGTACCAGAAGGGGTGGGGATATTCCGCCCATTTACAATTTCATAAGTTCGTTTCGAAAAATATTAATACTGATAAATTTTCATAACGATCCGTTAAGGTTTGCTCGAGTTACACTTTCACAAACATATTAATAAATGTTATTCCTGTATGGAAATCGCGATTTTTGTAAATTTAGTTATCTCAGTAAATTCTTGACAAAATCAAAAGATGTGCACAGATTTCAATGAAATAAAGCTCATTTGATTTAAACTATATTAAATTAAATCTTTTAATACCAACACTGTGATTTTTGTTGCATTATTTTTTTTTAATGAATTTTTAAAAAACAATTTTTTTTTTTTTGTAAAATTGTTGTTTTTGTTTAAAGCTACAACGATAACTCTGAAACAACTAGGCCAAATTAAAAACCATGTAGGCACCGATTAAAGATAATTTTGTTGACGAATTTCAGTTTTTTATTTTAATTGGATATGGAGAACCGTTTTCAAGTTATTTAAATATTTGTAGTGGAAGTACCTTAGTTTTGGACGTAACGGTATATCGCGAAAAGTCGAGCTGATACAAAAAAAACCAAGTGCAGATTTAGATTCAGCGTCCAAAATTACCTTTAAAACAATATTCAGTTCTTAAACAACAAATACCTTGTTCCCTTGTGTAATTAACGTTACACATATTTACTCTAAGTTAAGAATACCCTAAATATTTATATGTTACATATGACGCTTATGATTATCGCATGCATGTTATGTGGGAACATGTTATGGTTACTGTTGGTAGTTCCAAATGGAGTCAATAAACTGGCTTTTCTATGTGCATTCTTAATTAGATTACTGGGTTTGCTTTTTAAAGATTCTTTTTTTTATCATAATACCTATTCTATTTTTTTTCTTCTTTCAGCACTTTTCTTGACAAATCACACTATTTTAGGTGAAACCGGTCTAAAGAAGTGTGGTATTATTTATGTTTGAGTTGGAGGTTACCAACAGGTTAATGTTATGAAAATAAACTGTCTAATATTAATCTACACAAATTTATTTTTCTCTTTTCCAAAAAATAATACTAATTTTTAAATTGAAAAATCTCGTTGTCAAGCCCAACATTTTTTAGATGAAAAAGTGTACTGTTATTTCTGTAAGAATCGTTATTTTGCAATATTTATATTTAAAATTAAATTTATAAAATATATCAGTAGCAAATTTAAATAAAATAATAATAATAATAATTAAAAAAATTATAAAACTTTTTATTTAAGAAATAATTTAAAATTCATTTTGCAACATCTATCACGTGATGCACAAGTGATGAGAGAGTTTATTATTAAAATTTTCTCGTCTTGTGGCCTTGAATGGCATTTATAAACAACACATTAGTTTCTTCGTCTCTCAAAACTTAAAAACTCCCCAACAAAATAAAGCAAAACGTGAGTCGTCCGTCCACAGGCGCTTATGTTTGTCTGAATCTGTTTTAAGACAAATACAAAAAAATTTAAATTAAAAATTTCCGCATATTTAACATGAGGAGGACCCAGTTAACTAGAGACGCAATGAATGAGCCACTGAATTGAACTATGAGCAATCCTGCACGTAGTCAGTATACACATATTTTTGTGCAACCATTTTAAAGCTGGCTGCCCCTTATGTACACGTGTGTGCACTGGATCAATGCCGCCTGTGAGTGCTGCTGCATGTGATCATTGTCAGTTTTTTCGTGATCAATTGGTGTTATTTGGACTGGGGAGTCTTACAAACCGGCTGAGGCTGTGTGTTGTTTTTGTGAAAATATCATATCATTTAGTTGCATCATTTGACTTCTTCTCTGTGGCTGTGGCGCTGTGCTCTTCTTGTCTGTCACGAATGCCGGTCATTAAACCAAAGCGGCACTTGTACTATGTACAATTTGAATGGGTGTTTCTCAATGGCACATAGCACACACATGGTTTTGGTTTACATGACGCCGAGAGTGTACACTTAAAATTTAATAAGATTTGAAGAGGGATTTGTCGTTCTTAAGTAAATTGTTTAGGGTTTTTAAAGGCAAATCTGTTATTCTTTTAAATATTTCCCTTAAAAAAGGAGTATAAACATAAATTCTTACATAAAAGTAATAGGTATATGAGGGTTTTGTAAAAATCTATCAAAGTGTGAAAGAATATAAGAGTTCGTGCCGATTCTTTACCCCAAGCAAATAAAAAAAATTACCTGCATTATGTTCGACTTTATTCTTATGAATGACATTTTGATTTTTTATTCGCCTCACTTAAAGGGACTACCTGCTTAATCTTGATGAATCTGTACTCAGCCTGCTGCGACATTAACAGAGGATTAAGGACAGGTTTTTTAACACACTCAACTTATTTATTTTGATGTGACGTCAGAGTTTGGTAAATTAAGAGAAACGAAGAATATGATATTCTTGCATAACTGAGGCAGTCAACTACATAACACAGAACATATACGATGATTTTTAAAAACTTGTTAAACAGAGTGCATCAAAAATGAGGGCACAATAATAATACTACTTCCTTATATGTACACTGATGGTACTTTTTGGCACAACAAACTAAATTTTTGGCACAATAAAAAATTTTTTTTGGTACATTAAAAGTATGTTAAGGTACAATAAAAATAAATTTTGTTGTATTTTTATACCATCACCCTTAGGGATGAGGGTATATATCATTTGATATGACCCAAAAGTGTAACACTTAGAAGGAGTGACTTTAGACCCTAGGTTTCTTCGAAACAAATTCGATTCATGACTTTTTAAGTCTTTTGAGCCATGTCCGTCTGTCTGTCTGTCTGGCTGTCCGGCTGGTTCGCACGATAACTTTCGAAAGACGTAACCAAATGTTTTCAAATTTTGCACGAGTTATTATTTCCTCAAAACTACTTACGGTATTGCAAATGGGCTACATGGCCCGCCCTTCTGGTACCTCCCATACAAATACACCATTCCGCCGCCCACTTTAGAAATCGAGTAATAATATCAATACACCCAACGGGATCGTACCCAAATTCTGTATTTGGTAAAGCTATAACAGGATAAAGTTTTGGAAAAAATTTTGAAAGCCTAGCCACGCCCCTTCTGGTCCCTGGTACAAATCTTACTTTCCGCCCACTATATAGATGTAGGAATAATATCAATAAATCAAACGTGATCGTATCCAAATTCTATTTTTAGTAAAGCTATAACAGGATAAAGTTTTGAAGAAAAAATTGTAAGTCTATCCACGCCCCATCTGGTACCTCCCAATATTATTAAAAGGCCTAACGTGATCGTGCCCAAATTCTGTATTTGGTAAAGTTCAAGCAGGATAAAGTTTTGGAGAAAAAATCTGGAAGTCTAGACACGCCCCTTCTGGTACCTCCCATACAAATGTACCACTCCGCCCACTTTTGAAATAGGGTAATAATATCAATACACTCGACACGATCGTGCCCAAATTCTGAAATTTGTTATGTTATAATAGGACAAAGTTTTTGAGAAAAATTTTGAAGTCTAGACACGCCCCTTATGGTACCTCCCATACAAATGTACCTTTCCGCCCACTTTAGGGATGTAGAAATAATATCAATACACCCAACGCAATCGCGCGAAAATTCTGTATTTAGTAAAGCTATAACAGGATAAAGTTATGGAGAATAAATCTGGAAGCCTAGACACACCCCTTCTCGTACCTTCCATACAAATGTACCACTCCGCCCACTTTAGGAATCCAGTAATAATATTAATATAATAGAAAATTATTTGTTTTACTGAGGGTAAGAGTATATGTGTCGGGTTGCCCGAAGCAAACTTTCTAACTGGGTTTAATTACAAATCGGTTAATTTCAATAACTTAAGACTTAAACAATATCTTATAGTGGGTGATGGTATTTATCAGTCAGTTTATCTGACTGAAATTTCTGTACTGGTTTTGTTCATATTCGCACAATAAAAGTACTTTTTGGCACGATAAACAAACTTTTTGGTACAATAAAAGTATTTTTTGTACAAAAAAGGTACTTTTTGATACAATAAAAGTATTTTGTGTTATTAAAAGTATTTTTTGGTACAATAAATTTAACTTTTTGTACGATAAATGTACTTTTTGGTACAATAAGTTGTACTTTCTGACACAATAAAAGCACTTGTAGGTACAATTAAAGTATTTTTTGGTACCATAAAAGTTCATTTTGGTACTCTTAAAGTACTTTGTGACACAAAAAAGTAGTTGTACTTTCTGATACATTAACAGTTCTTTTAGGTACAATAAAAATACTTTTCGGTATAATAAAAGTACACTATGGGACAGTAAAAGATCTATTTGATACAATAAAAGTACTTTGTTATACAAAAAAGTACTTTTGATACAATAAAATGTACTTTTTGATAAAAATAAAATTACTTTCTGAAACAATAAAAGTACTTTAAGGTACAATAGGAGCTTTTTTTTGATACAATAAAAGTACTTTGTGATACAAAAAATTACATTTCGGTACAATAAATTGTACTTTTTGCCATAATAAAATGACTTTATGATACAATAAATGTACCTTTTGCACAATAAACCAACCTTTTGGTACACTAAAAGTACTTTGTGGCACAAAAAAGTACATTTTGGTATAATAATTTGTACTTTCTGATACAATAAATGTACTTTTAGGTGCAATAAAAGTACAATTTGGTACAATAAAAGTATTTTTTGGCATAAAAAACTAATTTTTTAGTGATACAAAATTTACTTTTTGGTCAAATAAAATTACTTTCTGATACAAAAAAAGCTGATACACAAAAAGCACTTTTTTTATAATACAATAAAAGTACTTTTTATTACAAAAAATTTACTTTTTGGTACAATAAAAGTACTTTTTTCGTACAATAAGTCTTACTTTCTGATATAATACTTTTATGTACAATAAAAGTACTTTTTGCTACACTTAAAGTACTTTGTGACACAAAAAAACACATTTTGGTACAATAAGTTGTACTTTCTGAGACTTGTACTTGTATCAACAATTCTGTACAACAAACGTACTTTTTGGTACTATAAAAGTACTTTTGGGTACAATTATAGTACTTTGTGGTACAAAAAAGTCCATTCTGGTACAATAAGTTGTACTTTCCTAGGCAATAAAAGTACTTTTACGTACAATTAAAGTACTTTTTGGTACGATAAATGTACTTTTTGGTACAATAAAAGTACTTTTTTGTACAATATACGAACTGTTTGGTGCACTAAAAGTACATTGTGACACAAAAAAGTACATTGTGTTACAATAAATTTTACTTTTTGGTAAAATAAAATTACTTTCTGGCACAATTAAATGACTTTTGGCACAATTCAAGTATTTTTTGTATAATAAATGTACTTTTAGTACATGTTGGACCGTTAAAAGTACTTTTGATTACAATAGAAATTCTTTTGCTACAACAAAAGTAAGTGTTGTTTGTAGTACAATATGTGTACGTTTTGGTACAATATAATACAAAGATACTTGTACATTTGGTACAATAAAAGTATATTTTAGAACAATAAATTGTACTAATTGGTACAACAAAATTTAGTTTTTGGTGCAATAATTGCCACTTTTTGTACAATAAATTTTTTTTGGGTACAATAAAAAAAACTTTCTGGCTCAATAAAAGTACTTTTTGGTACAACAGATGTATTTTACCGTACTATAAAAGTAGTATAAAATAAAAGTACTTTCTGGTACAAAAGTAGTACTTTTTGGGGTAATAAATTTACTTTTTGGCAATAAATATAACTTTTTTATACAATAATAGTACTTTTTGGGACGATAAAAGTTCTTTTTAGTACAATCGATACAATTAAGATACTTTCAGGTACAATTCAAATACATTCCTGTTGATACAACAAAAGTATTTTCTGGTACTATAAATTTTACTTTTTTGCAATAAAAGTACTTGTTGGTGGAATAAAAGTACTTTTTGTTACAATAAATACAAGATTTGAATAACATGCAGGGCTTTGTTAAATGAAAATTTCCCCTTGCCGTACCGCTTAGCTATGATCCATCTAATCACTCGTGGTACTTGCCTTTAATTCACTAATTCTTATAACATATTTTTGCAGCCTTCTTAAAATGTTTTAATGTTCAACGTAACGACGCAATTTCTAACGCGTTTGTTTACAACGTATATCTTAAGGGTTGTTGTGTTAACGAAATTTCCAGTGTGTTACGTTTTCTACGGGTTCTGGAAGTTTAAGGGAGTACGTGCCAGCACAAACGCACTTCTTACCACTATAGAACAGAACGCTAAAAAACATAATAATCACGATACTATGAACGTCATTATCACCATCAATATCATTAACTTCATTGCCAAATGCTGTTTTCTAGAAAAAAAAATTATTAAAGCGCAAAATAATTAATACGTATGATTTTTTTTAAATATAAACAAAAACACACAATATAGTAAAAGAGAACCCAACAACAGTTCATAAGATAATCTTATATAATTTAATATGTACAAGAAAAAAATAATTATTTTTGAATTCCCAACAGAAGTTTCTTATCAGTTTCGTGTGTGAACTAAATCCAAGAAACTATTCGTGAAATTGTTGTTGCATAATTTTAGTTTCATCAAGCCCTCCCCTATAATTGTAATGGAGATAAAAAAAATAAAGTTTCAACATTATTAATGCAGTCAACAATAACATAGGCGAGTTGCTGTGGTCACATTTGTTGATATATTTATGAGTTTTTGGATTTTTGTTTACTTAAGATATGAATTTTTAAAAACAAAATATATTGGATGTAAGAGAAATGTCAGCAAAGTGAATAATTACCCGTAAATTTCGTAACTAATGTTAACTACATTATGGCGTACAAATACATGGAATGTTAACTGCTGTTATGTAGGATGAAATGTTAAGTAACAGTAGAGAAGTAGAGAAGAAATGATTCTATGCAACTAAATAGAAATGTAAATATATAAGAATATAAAAATATAAAAATATAGAAATATAAAAATTTAAAAATATAAATATATAAGAATATAAAAATACAAAAATATTAAAATACAAAAATATAAAAATAAAATAATATAAAAATATAATAAAATAAAAATATTAAAATACAAATATACAAATATAGAAATATAAAAATATAAAAATATAACAATTAATTAAATTAACAGACCAGACATAATTTGGATAGACAAATGCAGAAAGGTTGGATACGTTATAGATGTCGCAGTTCCACTTTCGGATAATGTGAATCGAACCATTAGTGAAAAAATATCCAAATATGCAGACTAAGCGTTTGAAGTAAAGCAAAGGGAACATCTAACAACTGTGCAAACTATCCCAATTGTGATATCGAGTGCTGGAATTGTGGTAAACTCTGTTTCGCAACATCTAGACGAATTGGGGCTTTCATCGCATTTACATGAAATGTCGAAAGCCATTGCATTGGAAACTTGCCGGATTATGCGGATGTTTTTAGGGTAATGTTATGCCCCACGTCGTCGAACAATAATTTACAGTAATGATCAATGATACCATATATATTCTATATTCAAATAAAACAAACAATTCAAATAATACAAAAATAAAAAAAAAACACTTTAATATTAAAGTGCTGAAGTGACTTGTGGCCGAGACCACCGTCATGTTCAGCTTAAATGGACCCCAGCTCACGCGGTATCTGGGGGGGGGAAAGATGCGTGGGTAATAATATAAAAATATTAAAATACAAAAATATAAAAATCTAAAAATATTATAATATTAAAATACAAAAATATAGAAATATAAAAATATTAAAATATATAAAAAATATATAAAATATAAAAATATAAAAATATCTATATATATAAAAATGAAATGGTCCACGTATGTCATACCATCACTTGAGAACGGCTGGAGCGATTTGGCTGATTTTTTTTTATTCGATTCGAAATTTTTCGTAGATTGTTCGTGTTGAAAAAAATCCAATCCAGGTGGCGCTAGGGTGGATTTATGTCGAAAATTTGAATTCATGTACCAATTCAACTGAAATTTAGAATGGATATTCGTTTGATCATGAGAAAACATTTCATGTACAAATGGACCCGGTAGGTGGCGCTAGGGTCGGTTTACAATCAAAATTTTAACGAAATGGCCAATTTAACTGAAATTCAGAATCTATGTTTGTTTGATCATCAGAAAAATTGTATGTAAAAATGGACCCGGTAGATGGCGCTAGGGTGGATTTATATCAAAAATTTGAATGCATGTACTAATTTAACTGAAATTTAGTACTTATGTTTGTGGAACCTTGAGAAAAAATTTTTTGTATAAATTGACCCGGTAGGTGTCGCTAGGGTGGAATTATAATGAAAATTTTTTACGAATTAAACAATTTGACTGAAATTTTGAAATTTTGAATGTATGTTTGAAACCAATTGCCGGTGTTTAGCTTATGATACACTTAATTTTTGGAATGTCATTTAGTCACTTTTTTAACATCATAGTTATTCAGAAGTCTATATATGTATATAAAACAGATGTACATTTTGATGTCACCATAATTGTGAAAACGGTTGACCCCATTTGTCCCAAAATTTCAGTGAAAGTTGAGGATTGGCTATAGATGTTCACCCAGTCCGCAAAAAGGCTAAAAGAAGAATGACTAACTTTTATAATGGCGCACTTCCTACAGAATTAGAGAGCTTCACAATGTGGTTTTCCCATTTCGAAATTTTAGGTGACAATAACGAAAATAGGAATAACTGTTGATATCACCCAGACCATACGGTTAATGGGGTTGCTGAGCCTAATGAAGGCATTTTTGGAAATTCGTACTCCTTAGGATAAAAAGGTACAATCACCCAGTACACCAACGCAGAAAGTTCTGTCAGTGAATCGGCTTAAAAATTTGGTTTTAGAATATATGCCTATCAATAAGTAAGTTTTCATCTCATCATGGACGACACTGCTGATCCGTTTTAGCAATTCTTATAATAATATATAATAATCTTTAAGATATATGAAGAACAGAATTTGTCCGGGAAACCTCGCCCTTTAAATTGAAATATTTTAGAGGTCTTAGAAATAAACCAATCGGTATTAGATTTCAACTACACTCAACATATTTTACAAAAATGTATGTATAAATGGACCCGGTAGGTGACGCTGGGGTGGAATTATAATGAAAATTGTAAGGAATGGACACGGTGATGTGAATTTAGTGAATATTTTTATTTAAAATTTTTCGATTATAATATAGTTTAATAGTCAAGTGTGAATCTCCAAAACGTGTGTACGCGCACACATCAGAACAACTACACCATATTTTCAAAATTGATGGAACGTACGAAAAGGTTTATTAAACCCCTTACTATGGAAAATATATGAGTAAGTGAGGCAAACGAAAGAAGTCCTTCTGTAAGGTGCCGGCGTCAAATGTAGTTGTTTGGCCCATAGAAATGAGACGGATGCATAGAAAAGATTTACCACTGCATTTATGAATATTCCGGCTACAATTTTATTTTTGAGTAGTGGACGGAATACGCGTTGCAAAATGGTGAGGTTTATCTACAGAGCAGACAAATTCAAGATGAAGATAATAATATAGAAACGATATGTTTATTTTGATCAGTAGGGGAGGGAAGGTAGTGTGATACAAATGCATTTTGGTCGTGATGAAAGAAATTTTGATACATAGGTAGTACTTACCAATACTCCATCTGAGGACAAAGAGATCATAGCAAAAGTTTTGTTTTGTTTTCCCTATCTTTTTTAATAATTATACTTATTTCTGTGTATGTCACTAAACTTATCTTTTACGGCCTGACAGATGTTGATACAACTTTTTCTGATAAAAAGAGTTCGTATTATTAGATCTGAACTTCTTTAGCCTTCACTACCATCTACTTCGTGTAAACTTTTAAAAACGTTTAACATTTGAGATTCAGATATAAAATACGGCAAGTGTGTATGAGGCTTCAGTTCTTAGACCACTTTCCCTTAGGACATATTTTATTTGTGTCCATAGAGCTTGGTACAACTCTTTCTTATGCCAATAACTTTGCTGGCAGGACGAAGTTTGCCGGGTCAGCTAGTAAAAATATATAAATATAAAAATATAAAAATATAAAAATATAAAAATATAAAAATATAATAATATAAAAATATAAAAATAAAAAAATATAAAAATATTAAAAGATAAAAATATTAAAATACAAAAATATAAAAATATTTCCTTTTTCCCTTAATCACATTTATTAGAAAATCTCAATAGTCACAAAAAACATCATTAAAATTTTTTTGGCATCAATTTCTGTCTAAATATTTACCAATCAGAAATGTTTTTAAATTTTAGCGGAAAGACGCCATAACCCACGCTAATTAACATGTAATAAAGTTGTAATGCTTAAATTGAACTTTAAGTGTCTAACTATCCAACATAAATGACGGCAAACGTTATCTGACGGATGTTGTCTATTTTTTGTTTTTTTTTTTCCTTTCAAATTATTATTCTACAAGAGTTTTATATAATTTAAACATAAAGCTTTATGGGAGTACGTCTAATATTGAAAGGGAAAATAGACACGCTTATAATTAATTTATGTATAATTATTTCATTATGTAATTGATATACAGCAGTAGTAGCGAACGTCAAGTGAATGAACCCGTAATTATATTCATTAAAATCGAAAATACATCACACGATTTCCTTGGATCCCCTGTATAATTCATATTAATCAATCACATACATATATATAACAACAAAGAAAACAATGAATATTTCAGAACAAAAATTATAAAATATTGTCTAGAAAAATTGCCGGAAAAATGATCTCGCCATAATGATTGACAACCATTGCTGACAGCTGGACATAAACCTGAGTGATGTAAATGTCCCCATGTTTTATTTTAATTTATATAACAATTGTATCTTTCTTAAGTTTCTGGAAAAATAAACAAGAAATTTGTTACAATGCTTTGTTTTCACTAAATACTCTTCTTCACTAGGTTATGCCCAATTTAGCACGTACTAGCGCTTCTAGTTCCCAAGAACCCAAACGATCTGGTTTTCTATGAACAACACGAATATACATACATACATACATACATACATATTATGGTGTCTAGTTTATGCACAAGTAGCAGCATCGGAAGGTATTAAACATTTGTATTTCCTATTTTAAGTTTGTCGTCGTCATAGTGTAAACGTGAGTGATGTCTCACCATCCCCACAAATATAGCGAGCAACAACGCGATTTTCACAGACGATCTTTAGTTGTAGTATGTGTAGATAAGTATGTACATACTTATAATTTGATAGACGCCCAGGCTAACTAGAACCGGTGCTATGTATCTATCAACAAACAAAACATTCCAATTCATCTACGTCGTCCGCCACACTTTTGTTTGTTTAAATTTTGTGTGTTGTTGTTATAAATTTAAATGTAAACAGTAAAAAAAACACGGTCAACACAAAACGCAATCGATGTTAAGCGATTAAGGGCGTGAGCTATTGGTATAGGGCACTGGCGTGTTTGTCCGTGAGAATATCAGCTGCACAGTGGGCATGAAATGGTTAAATGAACTAAAATTACATGTCATTAAAGAGATTTTTATATAAGTCCAGACCAACTTTTAATGAAAATTATTACAATTTAGGGTAGGTTATATGTAAACTATGTACATAAGTGTGACCTCACATTTTAACTTTGAAGCTAATGTACGTTATTACTTCATTAATTTTAATAGTACTATTTTTTTAATAAAATAACTTTTTGGTACAACAAAAATAAAAAGTACTTTTTTGTATCATAAAGCATAGGTATAAGTATATAAAATATAAAAATATTAAAATATAAAAATATGAAAATATAAAAATATAAAAATATAAAAAAATAAAAATACTAGTGGGCCCGGCAATGCTTCGCTATTGCATATCAACTTGTAATATATTATATAGGTCTACAAAGTACTTTAAAAACGGTACTTAAGCTCGAAAATAATATGTTGAGTTTATTAACTTATGTTACTAATTTCAAGTAAATCCTTAACATGGAATTAACCAATAAAGTTTTATTGTTTTAAATGCTTAATATCGTAGGCTCTATGGCGATAGTAAAAAGTACATCAGCAAAGTCATATCTATCATATCTGTATGTAGGGCGAAAAACCACTTCTTTCTCAAATCGGACATTCTGCTAAAGTTCAAAGTTCAAATACTATCATTGTATTGAACTCGTATTACCAATTTTTGGAGATTGATTGAATTTTTGATTGTCTCACGCGCTGTATGACATGTTACGTTGGAACTATTTCTCCTTCCAATGATTTGCAATGACATGAGAAATAATAAAATCAATTGATCGTCCACTGGCTCTAATTTATCCACCAGTTGCATCTTATATAGATGTAGGCCAAGACATTTCCTCAACATTTGTAGAGACCGAGTTGCTGAGAACGGCGTCGGTTCGATAAATTCGAAACCCTTGTCACACTTTCGTCTACAGCGGCGATGTCTTCTATTAGCTGCTCAGATGGATTATTATGTGTACCGTAAACTTGACAAAGTACTCCATAAGTTTGGCGAACAGAACGCGCATTTTTAAAGTAAGTTTCCACGATTTGTAACCGTTGTTCTAGTGTGTCTTTGTATGGTGAGTTGCCAAAGTATACTGAAAGAAAGTTTATCACACATCATTAGTATGACACCATGATTAACACTAATACCTAACAGAAAAATACCCCATACATAGGTTACTTACAAAGTATGTTTATGTTACCTCTGACATACTAAAAAAATTCAAATTGTGCCCCAATCAAACAAAAGGTGTTTTCCGGTCCAACTCCAATGAATTTCTATTTATAGGATTTATTACCGTTTCGCTCTCCTGGAAAGTAATTAAAAAACACATACCTGTTACAATATTAAAAACATATCACTGTTTTAGTCTGCGCAGCTAGTCTATGTCCTCAACTGTCTGGTGTACGGACCATTATTTGAAACAGTTAAAATTCAAATATTGAAGTGAGGGGGCAGCGCCTCGGCACTTTTTATTTATTTAGTTCCAAATAGCCTGCTCATTAGGGCGGATCAATTTAATCGTATACCAAAATCGGAATCTAAGAAAATTTCACTAAGAAACAATATGTCTAAAATCAATTCCTAGTTCGCGGTAAAATCTTCCTGTCCCCAGCGGAAGCTAGGAATAGATTTTATATACATAGTTTCTCGGAGAAATTTCCATAGAATTCATCATAGATTCCGATTCTGGGGACGCTTTTTACACCCCCACCCAGAGGGTCAACATAGAATCCAAGAGGCCCTTATTTTGATCCAATTTTGATCTACCATTCCGATGTTTGGAGACCAAGACGAAGAGAATAGTATATTTCTGATGCTGTTTGGAATCCCGCCGTACATTTTGGACTTTCACCGAAGGCATATATTCAAGAATTTCAAAAACCTAATTTCTGTTTGCCAACTTTCAAAGGCCATAATTTTTTAAGCAACACAAAGTTTTCCGCAGGAGGTTTCAAAAAAATATGTCTGGAGTTTTCTGTTATTGCTTACTTAAATACAAAAAAAACGCTACCAGAAATCTTAATGCTTCCCAGCGCGAGCTACGAATTGATTTTAGACACAAAGTTTATTGGTGAAATTTTCTAACAATTCATCATGAATTCGATTTTGGTATACGATTTTTACGGAAAAAAAATTGATCCGCACTACTGTTCATATCTCTAGGCGAACTGCAATATAATATGGAATTTAGAGGACGATCAAGCTATTACTATGGCAGTTATACACTTCCACCCTTGCAGTAATTCATAGTGTAACAAATCTCATCTATATACCTCTGATAGTTCATGAGATGTAGCTCATTTTATTTTCAAGTTGTATGGGCGGTGCCACGCCCCTTTATCCAATCACAACCAAATATAGTCAGGTCAACAGTACCACTTGGTAAAATTTTCGTATCAATCTATCTATAGGAAAGGCCTGCAGAGCGATTTTTGAAAAGGGGGCGTGGCACCCCCACTTCCACCCTGGCTGTAATTAATACTGCTCCAAAAACATATATACCAAAACTCATCTTCATACCTCTGATAGTTCATGAGATATAGCCCTTTTGATTTTCAAGTTGTATGGGCGGTGCCACGCCCCCTTATCCAATCACAGCCTATTATAGCCAGGGACTATGAACAGGTCAACAGTACCACTTGGTAAAATTTTCGTATCAATCGGTCTATTAGAAAAGCCGTTCTAACGATTTTTGAAAAGGGGGCGTGGCACCGCCCACTTCCACCTTGGCTGAAATTAATACTGCTTCAACAACATATATACCAAATCTCATATTCATACCTCTGATAGTTCATGAGGTACAGCCCTTTTGATTTCCAAGTTGTATGGGCGGTGCCACGCCCTTTTGTCCAATTGGACCGAAACGCATACAAAAAAATTTAGGCAAATCGGTCCAGCCGTTTAGGAGGAGTTCAGTCACAACACACGTACGGTAGAATTTTATATATAAAGATAAAAATATAAAAATATAAAAATACTAGTGGACCCGACAATGCTTCGCTATTGCTTATTTGACGAATACGTATAATATGTTTGGCACGCCTACTTAAAGGGCTACCCTTAAGCGTCGTTCTTGTACGCTCTGTAAACAATTCGTTAGCCCAAGTTACTCCTTAACCTGATCAAGCTAACCACGTCTCACTAACCGATATTAAAACATCCGTCTGCAAATTCATATCTATAGTACCAAGTACTATCTGAGTCACGTCGAATCATTGTTGTTTTTAAAATATGTCATGTTATTTTTCATTAGATTATAAAAAAATTCTCAAAACTAAACAATTCTGTTAATTATTACTAATTTAAATCAAATAAAAAAAACAGTCGAATGTTGCCGAAAGTCGACTACGACCGAAAATATATATGTTGTCGGTATATTCATGTCTACATTGCCGAGTACTATGAAGACATATTTACACAACTGATATCATTGTCACTATTACCCTTTACCCTGTGTCATTATTTACCTGTCTACATAACTGACGCAATGTTAATAATCCTTAAAGTTTACTGACACAACTCTGAAAACAGTTTGTCAAAAGTGTCAGCAAATAAAAGTTAACAATACAAATAGTGAATTTAAGAAAAAACTCTTCTAACATTGTCCTTGCTCTTAAAATGTTGTCTGCACATTAATATTAGTGTTGCCGTGTGCTATCTGCGTGTCAAATTGTATCTCTCTAGGGCTAAAGAACACTTTTGCTACGCCTACTCGGCCCGCTGATTCAAAATTTAAATTTCGTCTACATTTCCATATTCGTTCTGTCGTGTACCATCTGGGTGCCAAATTGTATCCCTCTACGGCTATAATACAGTTTTTCCACGTCCACTGATCCGAAATTAAAATTTCGTTTTCAATTATATTCGTGTTGTCGAATACTATCCTTGTATCAAATTTTATCTCTCTAGGGCTAAAATACCTTCCTCAATGATCCAAAATTAAAATGCCGTCCGCATATTCATAATCGTGTTGTCGAGTACTATTTGAGTACCAAATAGATAGCTACAAAAATATGTATTACCACGCCCACTCCACCCACTGATCTCAAATTAAAATTCTGTCTACATTCCCTTATTCATGTTGCCGAGCATCTTCTATGCATCAAATTTTATCTACCTAGCTCTAAAATTATGTTTCGCCACGCTCACTCCGTCCACTGGTTCAAAATAAAAATTTCGTCTGCATATTCGTATTCGTGTTGCCGAGTACTATCTGTGTATCAAATTTTATCTCCCTAGATCTAAAAACATGTTTTGCCACGCCCACTCCGCTCATTGGGTCCAAAATTAAAATTTCGTCTGCATATTCATATTCGTGTTGTCGAGTACTATCTGGGTATCAAATTTTAACTCTCTAGCGCCCATAGGGTAAAAAATTACAAAATATATAGCCTATAGTAATTTCCATATAGTACACTAACTGTCTTCCAAATTTCATTGAAATCGGCTCAGCCGTTTAGGCGTGATTGAGCAACAAACAAACAAACAAACAGACATTCACATTTATAATATTAATAGGATAGGATAGGATAGGATAGGATAGGATAGGATAGGATAGGATAGGATAGGATAGGATAGGATAGGATAGGATAGGATAGGATAGGATAGGATAGGATAGGATAGGATAGGATAGGATAGGATAGGATAGGATAGGATAGGATAGGATAGGATAGGATAGGATAGGATAGGATAGGATAGGATAGGATAGGATAGGATAGGATAGGATAGGATAGGATAGGATAGGATAGGATAGGATAGGATAGGATAGGATAGGATAGGATAGGATAGGATAGGATAGGATAGGATAGGATAGGATAGGATAGGATAGGATAGGATAGGATAGGATAGGATAGGATAGGATAGGATAGGATAGGATAGGATAGGATAGGATAGGATAGGATAGGATAGGATAGGATAGGATAGGATAGGATAGGATAGGATAGGATAGGATAGGATAGGATAGGATAGGATAGGATAGGATAGGATAGGATAGGATAGGATAGGATAGGATAGGATAGGATAGGATAGGATAGGATAGGATAGGATAGGATAGGATAGGATAGGATAGGATAGGATAGGATAGGATAGGATAGGATAGGATAGGATAGGATAGGATAGGATAGGATAGGATAGGATAGGATAGGATAGGATAGGATAGGATAGGATAGGATAGGATAGGATAGGATAGGATAGGATAGGATAGGATAGGATAGGATAGGATAGGATAGGATAGGATAGGATAGGATAGGATAGGATAGGATAGGATAGGATAGGATAGGATAGGATAGGATAGGATAGGATAGGATAGGATAGGATAGGATAGGATAGGATAGGATAGGATAGGATAGGATAGGATAGGATAGGATAGGATAGGATAGGATAGGATAGGATAGGATAGGATAGGATAGGATAGGATAGGATAGGATAGGATAGGATAGGATAGGATAGGATAGGATAGGATAGGATAGGATAGGATAGGATAGGATAGGATAGGATAGGATAGGATAGGATAGGATAGGATAGGATAGGATAGGATAGGATAGGATAGGATAGGATAGGATAGGATAGGATAGGATAGGATAGGATAGGATAGGATAGGATAGGATAGGATAGGATAGGATAGGATAGGATAGGATAGGATAAAAATATAAAAATATAAAAATATAAAAATATAAAAATATTAAAATATTAAAATATTAAAATATAAAAATATGAAAATATTAAAATATAAAAATATAAATATATAAAAATATAAAAATATAAAAATATTAAAATATAAATATATAAAAATATAAAAATCTATATATATAAAACAGAATGTGTATGTATGTAACGTATGGACTCGAAAACGGCTGGACCGATTTTGATGAAATTTTCAGGGAATCTTCCGAATAACCCCGCGAGTAACATAGGCTACACATTGTTTTTCTACATTTAGGGGGTGAAAATGGCAATATTCGATAACACAAGGTATTCCGCGCTTACAAGAAGTTAAAAATAATATATTACACAAGGGAACAAAATTGAACTTTTTGAGTGTTGTTTGGAATTCGATAGCTGTTTTTTACTAATTTGGGGTCGCTGATTTCAAATCTAATCTCCATTTTTCTCCATCAGCTCGAATTTTTAAGTTACAGGTACTAATCGTATTTTCGACTTTTTTTCAAAAAATTATAGTTCAAAAAATCATAATTTTTTTTTCATAAGCCGGATTTTAAAATTTTATTTTTTTATTAAAGATATCGTAGTTACCTTTGAAAAAAAAAAAAATTTTTTAATATTACAAAAAAAAATTACTGAGTAACGGCTGTTTTGTTCAAAAAAAAAAAAAAAAATTACACAAAAAATTACACATTTTAATTTTCTTCACGCTGAAAGTTAATCGGTTGGGGGCAAATTGTTGTATTTATTAGCTTTATTGAATATCATATTAAGATAGCTTTCTAAAACATGTATGTACATAATAATCGATTGAAAATTGAATGAGTTATGCTAAATTAGGTGATACCAGATTTTTGTCAATTTTTTGTTTTTACCCAAAAAAAATTAAAATTTGGTATTTTTAAAAATCATGACAAATTTGCAAATTTATTTATAGTTTAATTTTTAGTTTTGCCTCCTATTACAATATTAATTAACAGACCAAATTTAATTAATCGGCAGGTTTCAATTTGGAAGTTAAGGAAGAAATATTAATTTTCCAAAAATAGGTAATTTTGTATGGGAGGTACCAGAAGGGGTGATCCGGTATAGTGTAAATTCATTCCTGATTTATATTTTCATAACCGTAAAACGTCCGCATAGTTTGACTGAATTCAGTGTACTTACAAAAAAGATATGTATGTAAGACTATTGGGGTGAGTTCGGTCATTTGTATGGGAGGTACCAGAAGGGGTATGGCAACGCTTTCGGTTTTTCTAGGGTTTGTCTACTTTTGCAAGATAAATAAACTGACCAAATTTCAATATCCTCCGGTAGTCTGTTTGGCAGCTATCGAAGATATATTAATTATCCAAAAATAGGTAATTTTGTATGGGAGGTACCAGAAGGGGTGGGGCTATTCCACCCATTTACAATCCCATAAGTTCGTTTTGAAAAATATTAATACTGATAAATTTTCATAACGATCCGTTAAGGTTTGCTCGAGTTACATTTTCACAAACATATTAATAAATGTTATTTTTGTATGGAAATCGTGATTTTTGTAAATTTAGTTATCTCAGTAAATTGTTGACAAAATCAAAAGTTGTGCAGATATTTTAATGAAATAAAGCTCATTTGATTCACACTATATTAAACTAAATGTTTTAAGACAAACACTGTGATTTTTGTTGCAATAATTTTTTTTTATGAATTTTGAAAAAACAAAATTTTTTTTTTTTGTAAATTTTTTGTTTTATTTTTTAAAACTACAACGATATCTCTGAAACTACTAAGCCAAATTAAAAACAATGTAGGCACGGATTAAAGATAATTTTGTTGACGAGTTCAAGTTTTTTTTTTTAATTGAATATGGTGAACCGTTTTCAAGTTATTTAAATATTTGTAGTGGAAGTGCCTTAGTTATGGACATAACGGTATATCGCGAAAAGTCGAGCTGATACAAAAAAACCAAGTGCAGATTTGGATTCAGCGTCCCAAATTACCTTTAAAACAATATTCAGTTCTTAAACAACAAATACCTTGTTCCCTTGTGTTATCAATCGATGATAAACAACTTTGTGTACTCTTTTAAGATACCTGCGTACGTCCATGGGAAAAGCTTGAAAAAAATTCTTTAAATAACTCTCTGTATTCCAATATAACGGGACATCCAATATAACGGGATATGCAATAGCGAAGCATTGCCGGGCCCACTAGTAAAAATATAAAAATATAAAATTAAAAAAAATATAACAATATAAAAATATAACAATATAAAAATATATATATACTAATATTAAAAGTCTTTTTTTTTATAAAAAAAAGTAATTTTAATGTACCACAGTGTAAGTACATTGCAACAATTGTTGTTCAGAAATTCGAGTATTTGAAACTATCGGCATTTTAGCCCTCTACTAACCACTGTGACCAGAGGATAAACAAACAATCTTTGCCGCGGCAGTCTTGATACTTTAAATTTCACATTTTCCAAAACATAAACGTTACATACAAGAGGTAGATGGTATTACAATAATCATTAAATTGCATAATTTTATCGCTGGCGGTACTTAAATTTCACAAACCGATTTTCTAATCAATCTTAATTGATTTCGTTTTCATGTAGGGCCTACTTATTTGTCTTCATACAAACCCCTGAGTGCGCGTACCTGTATAAATTTATGAAATGTGATTGTTGTTATTTTTTATGTTCATCGTGGTTATTTGTTTATTTTTTTAAGTTTTAGTTGTTGTTGCTACTCTAGTCGTTTCCCAGCAAGGAAGGTCAACCTGTTTCTCTTCGATTCGTTGGTCTTTTCCACCACCATTGAAGGGGCTTAAGAACTTCGCATCGTAGACTTGTGGTGTTTCAGTTGATATGTTTTATTTTTTGTTTTTTTTACTACTTTTTTATATGTTGTTTTTTTTTTTGCGTAAACACCCGGAAGGTGTCGTGATCTTGTTGTTGTTGTTAGTTTATGTTCTTGTTTAAATGTTTATTCCAGAATTATAAATAGTAAACACTTTAAAGGTCAAGTGGTCTTAATTGTGTAAACACTGTTATAAAGTAATAAACAAAACAGTAAAGTTATCACAAGTTCTATTATTGTATTTTGTATTTTTGTTATAAATTGTTGTTTATAGATTTATAACGGAATTTTCAATAACATTAAGCACGACATCTTAAAAAATTTTAATTAACTAATCTAAAAATGTTAAACAAAAAAAAGTAACATGTATTAATGATGACAACTTACATAAACTGATAAAAATAAAAAAAAATTTTTCTTAAGTGATGTTATTTTTAATTATATAAATTATGGTGTGTGAAAAATTTTTTTTTTCGACATTTTGTATTTTAAAATTTTTCAAAAACCTCTAGTAAATAAAAATAATAAAAACTAAAAAAAAAAATGTTTTTTTGTTAATATTTTTTAAAATATATAAAATCTAAATTTAGGTATTAAAAATAAAATAATATTTAAATATAATTATTAAAATATCTTCAGAATTACATAAATTTGGAAGAAATAGAATTAAGAAATACCAAATATTTATTTTATTTATTAAAAACACTATTCAAATTTTAATATTTTTTTTTGTAAATGTTGGGAAA
The DNA here is from genome assembly GCA_964034835.1 of Muscina levida. Lineage (NCBI taxonomy): Eukaryota > Metazoa > Arthropoda > Insecta > Diptera > Muscidae > Muscina > Muscina levida. The sequence goes on from OZ035882.1 coordinate 141,686,226, forward strand.
CAGTTTGTATTCTTTTAAAAACTGCTTATCAGAAAAATAAAATTTCTGTGTTTTAATGTATCTATATTTGCATATTATGTCATATATTCATATTTTAGCTATTTTTTATATATCTAAATTTTTCTCTTTTTTTATATATGAGCATTTAAAAATTGTCATATGAAAATCGACCATTATCCACCCATTTCATGGTGATATCCCCACCTATTTCTAGTGATTTTTCAAGTATTTCATAGTGATCACAAATTAAGCTCCTTTTTCCGATTAGACGCTTAGTTTACGAGATAAACGCGTTTAAAGATTTCCATATGAAAATCGACCATTATCCACCCATTTCATGGTAATATCCCCACCTATTTCTAGTGATTTATCAAGTATTTCATATCACAAATTAAGCTCCTTTTTTCGATTAGACGCTTAGTTTACGAGATAAACGCGTTTAAAGATTTCCATATGAAAATCGACCATTATCCACCCATTTCATGGTGATATCCCCACCAATTTCTAGTGATTTTTCAGGTATTTCATAGTGATCACAAATTAAGCTCCTTTTTTCGATTAGACGCTTAGTTTACGAGATAAACGCGTTTAAAGATTTCCATATGAAAATCGACCATTATCCACCCATTTCATGGTGACATCTCCACCTATTTCTAGTGATTTTTCAAGTATTTCATAGTGGTCACAAATTAAGCTCCTTTTTTCGATTAGACGCTTAGTTTACGAGATAAACGCGTTTAAAGATTGCCATATGAAAATCGACCATTGGCCACCCATTTCATGTTGTTATACCCACCTACTTCTAGTGATTTTTCAAGTATTTTATAGTGATCACAAATTAAGCTCCTTTTTTCGATTAGACGCTTAGTTTACGAGATAAACGCGTTTAAAGATTGCCATATGAAAATCGACCATTGGCCACCCATTTTATGGTGATATCCCTACCAAATACTAGTGATTTTTCAAGTATTTCATAGTGATCACAAATTAAGCTCCTTTTTTTTGATTAGACGCTTAGTTTACGAGATAAACGCGTTTAAAGATTGCCATATGAAAATCGACCATTGGCCACCCATTTTATGGTGATATCCCCACCTATTTCTAGTGATTTTTGATAGTGATCGCAAATTAAGCTCCTATTTTCGATTAGACGCTTAGTTTACGAGATAAACGCGCTTAAAGATTGCCATATGAAAATCGACCATTGGCCACCCATTTTATGGTGATATCCCTACCAAATACTAGTTATTTTTGGAGTATTTCATAGTGATCACAAATTAAGCTCCTTTTTCGATTAGACGCTTAGTTTACGAGATAAACGCGTTTAAAGATTGCCATATGAAAATCGACCATTGGCCACCCATTTCATCGTGATATCCCTACCAAATACTAGTGATTTTTCAAGTATTTCATTGTGATCACAAATGAAGCTTCTTTTTTCGATTACACGCTTAGTTTACAAGATAAACGCGTTTAAAGATTGCCATATGAAAATCGACCATTGACCACCCATTTCATTGTGGTATCCCACTCTATTTCTAGTTATTTTTCGAGTATTTCATAGTGATCACAAATTAAGCTCCTTTCTTCGATTAGACGCTTAGATTACGAGAAAAACGCGTTTAAAGATTGCCATATGAAAATCCACCATTGGCCACCCATTTCATGGTGATATCCCTACATAATACTAGTGATATTTCAAGTATTTCATAGTGATCACAAATTAAGCTCCTTTTTTCGATTAGACGCTTAGTTTACGAGATAAACGCGTTTAAAAATTGCCATATGAAAATCGACCATTGGCCACCCATTTTATGGTGATATCCCCACCTATTTCTAGTGATTTTTCGATAGTGATCGCAAATTAAGCTCCTTTTTTCGATTAGACGCTTAGTTTACGAGATAAACGCGCTTAAAGATTGCCATATGAAAATCGACCATTGGCAATCCATTTTATGGTGATATCCCTACCAAATACTAGTTATTTTTGGAGTATTTCATAGTGATCACAAATTAAGCTTCTTTTTCGATTAGACGCTTAGTTTACGAGATAAACGCGTTTAAAGATTGCCATATGAAAATCGACCATTGGCCACCCATTTCATCGTGATATCCCTACCAAATACTAGTGATTTTTCAAGTATTTCATTGTGATCACAAATGAAGCTTCTTTTTTCGATTACACGCTTAGTTTACAAGATAAACGCGTTTAAAGATTGCCATATGAAAATCGACCATTGACCACCCATTTCATGGTGATATCCCTACATAATACTAGTGATATTTAATTTTTTTTATAGTGATCACAAATTAATCTCCTTTTTTCGATTAGACGCTTAGTTTACGAGATAAACGCGTTTAAAGATTGCCATATGAAAAACGACCATTGGCCACCCATTTTATGGTGATATCCCCACCTATTTCTAGTGATTTTTCGATAGTGATCACAAATTAAGCTCCTTTTTTCGATTAGACGCTTAGTTTACGAGATAAACGCGTTTAAAGATTGCCATATGAAAATCGACCATTGGCCACCCATTTTATGGTGATATCCCTACCAAATACTAGTTATTTTTCAAGTATTTCATTGTGATCACAAATGGAGTTCCTTTTTTCCATTAGACGCATAGTTTACGAGATAAACGCGTTTAAAGATTGCCATATGAAAATCGACCATTGGCCACCCATTTTATGGTGATATCCCTACCAAATACTAGTTATTTTTCGAGTATTTCATAGTGATCACTAATTAAGCTATTTTTTCGATTAGACGCTTAGTTTACGAGATAAACGTGTTTAAAGATTTCCATATGAAAATCGACCATTATCCACCCATTTCATGGTGATATCCCCACCTATTTCTAGTGATTTTTCAAGTATTTCATAGTGATCACAAATTAAGCTCCTTTTTTCGATTAGACGCTTAGTTTCCGAGATAAACGCGTTTAAAGATTGCCATATGAAAATCGACCATTGGCCACCCATTTCATGGTGATATGGGTGGATAACGGTCGATTTTCGTATGGAAATCTTTAAACGCGTTTATCTCGTAAACTAAGCGTCTAATCGAAAAAAGGAGCTTAATTTGTGATCACTATGAAATACTTGAAAAGTCACTAGTATTTGGTAGGGATATCACCATGAAATGGGTGGCCAATGGTCGATTTTCATATGGAAATCTTTAAACGCGTTTATCTCGTAAACTAAGCGTCTAATCGAAAAAAGGAGCTAAATTTGTGATCACTATGAAATACTTGAAAAATCACCAGTGGGTGGATAATTGTCGATTTTCATATGGAAATGTTTAAGCGCGTTTATCTCGTAAACTAAGCGTCTAATCGAAAAAAGGTACTTAATTTGTGATCCCTATGAAATACGTGAAAAAATCACTAGAAATAGGTGGGGATATCACCATGAAATGGGTGGATAATGATCGATTTTCATATGGAAATCTTTAAACGCTTTTATCTCGTAAACTAAGCGTCTAATCGAAAAAAGAAGCTTAATTTGTGATCACTATGAAATACTTGAAAATTCAATTCAATTTATTTTATAAAATATTACAACTGATGTTTTACAATATATGTGTTAAAGAGTTCAAGAATATATCTTTTTCTGCTTAGATATTACTAAGATTTTATATAAAGATATAATTTAAAGTGAAACATTTGTAACGAAGGAGAAAATTACAAAAACCTTTTTGAGTACTTAAATATAATAATACTTATCTTAAAAATGACTTATTCTAAAGGCTACACTAATAACACAGGACATTTATTATGATATTATTTCATTGATATGAGAATACTCAGAGTTTAAGCATCTGGTTTTAAAATTTTCTGTTTATTTCAATAATCTGTTACATACTAGCTCTACATTAGCTAGAGTATGTAATCTGGCGGTAGAGTAAAACCATGGTAAATTATATATAAGTTTTAATAACTTATTTTGCACAGTTAGACCATACAGGTGCTGCATAGAACATAACCGCATGAAATATAGCTTTTAATATAACAATTTTATTAGCAATGGTTAGTGACGATTTTCGACATATGAATGGGTATAGAATGCGAGTCATAATATTAATTTTGTCTATAGTATATGGAATATGATTTTTGAAGTTTAGTTTTGGGTCAAGAATGACTCCTAAATATTTAACTTTCTGTTCCCATTGTATTGAGGTGTTGTTAATAATGATACAGGATTGAGGAAGGAAACAGGGTTTTCTTCTCCTTGAAAAGTATATAGCCTGAATTTTGTCACAATTTATCATAATTTTCCATTTTCTGAAGTATGATATTAACTCAGTTGTAGTGGTTTGTAATTTTAAAATTATGTCGGTGGCAAGCACGTCAGAGCATAATATGGCTGTATCGTCAGCAAAAATCGACATTAAGCAGGGACTCAAATTGGGCACATCAGCGGTATATAGATTATATAACACTGGCGATAAGCAGGAACCCTGCGGACATCCGGACGTCAAGTTTATAGTGCTGGAACAGTGGGGACCTATGTAAACTTTCATTGTACGACCAGAAAGGAAGCTTTGAATGATTTTAGTTAGTTCTATTGGACAATTATAATTAATCAATTTATGTATGAGGCCATCGTGCCATACTGTGTCAAAGGCCATACCTGTGGATTTCTTTTGGTTAAAGTTTGAGACAACAATATTTTTTATTCTTGCAAGTGGGTGAACGGTATTGTGCAGTCTTCTAAACCCAAATTGCTGGGATGGAAATATATTATTTGTATCAATAAAATCATTCAATTTATCTTTTATGACCTTTTCTAATATTTTTCCTATTGATGACAGAAGACTAATTGGTCGGCAATCTTACGGCATGGGATATCACCATGAAATGGGTGGCCAATGGTCGATTTTAATATGGCAATCTTTAAACGCGTTTATCTCGAAAACTAAGCGTCTAATCGAAAAAAGGAGCTTCATTTGTGATCACTATGAAATACTTGAAAAATCACTAGAAATAGGTGGGGATATCACCATGAAATGGGTGGATAATGGTCGATTTTCATATGGCAATCTTTAAACGCGTTTATCTCGTAAACTAAGCGTCTAATCGAAAAAGGAGCTTAATTTGTGATCACTATGAAATACTTGAAAAATCACTAGAAATAGGTGGGGATATCACCATGAAATGGGTGGCCAATGGTCGATTTTCATATGGAAATCTTTAAACGCGTTTATCTCGTAAACTAAGCGTCTAATCGAAAAAAGGAGCTTAATTTGTGATCACTATGAAATACTTGAAAAATCACCAGTATTTGGGTGGCCATGACATGGGTGGCCAATGGTCGATTTTCACATGGAAATCTTTAAACGCATTTATCTCGTAAACTAAGCGTCTAATCGAAAAAAGGAGCTTAATTTGTGATCACTATGAAATACTCGAAAAATCACCAGTATTTGGTGGGGATATCACCATGAAATGGGTGGATAATGGTCGATTTTCATATGGAAATCTTTAAACGCGTTTATCTCGTAAACTAAGCGTCTAATCGAAAAAAGGAGCTTAATTTGTGATCACTATGAAATACTTGAAAAATCACTAGAAATAGGTGGGGATGTCACCATGAAATGGGTGGATAATGGTCGTTTTTCATATGGAAATCTTTAAACGCGTTTATCTCGTAAACTAAGCGTCTAATCGAAAAAAGGAGCTTAATTTGTGATCACTATGAAATACTTGAAAAATCACTAGAAATAGGTGGGGATATCACCATGAAATGGGTGGATAATGGCCGATTTGCATATGGAAATCTTTAAACGCGTTTATCTCGTAAACTAAGCGTCTAATCGAAAAAAGGAGCTTAATTTGTGATCACTATGAAATACTTGAAAAATCACTAGAAATAGGTGGGGATATCACCATGGAATAGGTGGATAATGGTCGATTTTCATATGGAAATCTTTAATCGCGTTTATCTCGTAAACTAAGCGTCTAATCGAAAAAGGAGCTTAATTTGTGATCACTATGAAATACTTGAAAAATCACTAGAAATAGGTGGGGATATCACCATGAAATGGGTGGCCAATGGTCGATTTTCATATGGAAATCTTTAAACGCGTTTATCTCGTAAACTAAGCGTCTAATCGAAAAAAGGAGCTTAATTTGTGATCACTATGAAATACTTGAAAAATCACCAGTATTTGGGTGGCCATGACATGGGTGGCCAATGGTCGATTTTCACATGGAAATCTTTAAACGCATTTATCTCGTAAACTAAGCGTCTAATCGAAAAAAGGAGCTTAATTTGTGATCACTATGAAATACTTGAAAAATCACTAGAAATAGGTGGGGATATCACCATGAAATGGGTGGATAATGGCCGATTTGCATATGGAAATCTTTAAACGCGTTTATCTCGAAAACTAAGCGTCTAATCGAAAAAAGGAGCTTCATTTGTGATCACTATGAAATACTTGAAAAATCACTAGAAATAGGTGGGGATATCACCATGAAATGGGTGGATAATGGTCGATTTTCATATGGCAATCTTTAAACGCGTTTATCTCGAAAACTAAGCGTCTAATCGAAAAAAGGAGCTTCATTTGTGATCACTATGAAATACTTGAAAAATCACTAGAAATAGGTGGGGATATCACCATGAAATGGGTGGATAATGGTCGATTTTCATATGGCAATCTTTAAACGCGTTTATCTCGTAAACTAAGCGTCTAATCGAAAAAGGAGCTTAATTTGTGATCACTATGAAATACTTGAAAAATCACTAGAAATAGGTGGGGATATCACCATGAAATGGGTGGCCAATGGTCGATTTTCATATGGAAATCTTTAAACGCGTTTATCTCGTAAACTAAGCGTCTAATCGAAAAAAGGAGCTTAATTTGTGATCACTATGAAATACTTGAAAAATCACCAGTATTTGGGTGGCCATGACATGGGTGGCCAATGGTCGATTTTCACATGGAAATCTTTAAACGCATTTATCTCGTAAACTAAGCGTCTAATCGAAAAAAGGAGCTTAATTTGTGATCACTATGAAATACTCGAAAAATCACCAGTATTTGGTGGGGATATCACCATGAAATGGGTGGATAATGGTCGATTTTCATATGGAAATCTTTAAACGCGTTTATCTCGTAAACTAAGCGTCTAATCGAAAAAAGGAGCTTAATTTGTGATCACTATGAAATACTTGAAAAATCACTAGAAATAGGTGGGGATGTCACCATGAAATGGGTGGATAATGGTCGTTTTTCATATGGAAATCTTTAAACGCGTTTATCTCGTAAACTAAGCGTCTAATCGAAAAAAGGAGCTTAATTTGTGATCACTATGAAATACTTGAAAAATCACTAGAAATAGGTGGGGATATCACCATGAAATGGGTGGATAATGGCCGATTTGCATATGGAAATCTTTAAACGCGTTTATCTCGTAAACTAAGCGTCTAATCGAAAAAAGGAGCTTAATTTGTGATCACTATGAAATACTTGAAAAATCACTAGAAATAGGTGGGGATATCACCATGGAATAGGTGGATAATGGTCGATTTTCATATGGAAATCTTTAATCGCGTTTATCTCGTAAACTAAGCGTCTAATCGAAAAAGGAGCTTAATTTGTGATCACTATGAAATACTTGAAAAATCACTAGAAATAGGTGGGGATATCACCATGAAATGGGTGGCCAATGGTCGATTTTCATATGGAAATCTTTAAACGCGTTTATCTCGTAAACTAAGCGTCTAATCGAAAAAAGGAGCTTAATTTGTGATCACTATGAAATACTTGAAAAATCACCAGTATTTGGGTGGCCATGACATGGGTGGCCAATGGTCGATTTTCACATGGAAATCTTTAAACGCATTTATCTCGTAAACTAAGCGTCTAATCGAAAAAAGGAGCTTAATTTGTGATCACTATGAAATACTTGAAAAATCACTAGAAATAGGTGGGGATATCACCATGAAATGGGTGGATAATGGCCGATTTGCATATGGAAATCTTTAAACGCGTTTATCTCGAAAACTAAGCGTCTAATCGAAAAAAGGAGCTTCATTTGTGATCACTATGAAATACTTGAAAAATCACTAGAAATAGGTGGGGATATCACCATGAAATGGGTGGATAATGGTCGATTTTCATATGGCAATCTTTAAACGCGTTTATCTCGTAAACTAAGCGTCTAATCGAAAAAGGAGCTTAATTTGTGATCACTATGAAATACTTGAAAAATCACTAGAAATAGGTGGGGATATCACCATGAAATGGGTGGCCAATGGTCGATTTTCATATGGAAATCTTTAAACGCGTTTATCTCGTAAACTAAGCGTCTAATCGAAAAAAGGAGCTTAATTTGTGATCACTATGAAATACTTGAAAAATCACCAGTATTTGGGTGGCCATGACATGGGTGGCCAATGGTCGATTTTCACATGGAAATCTTTAAACGCATTTATCTCGTAAACTAAGCGTCTAATCGAAAAAAGGATTTGGTGGGGATATCACCATGAAATGGGTGGATAATGGTCGATTTTCATATGGAAATCTTTAAACGCGTTTATCTCGTAAACTAAGCGTCTAATCGAAAAAAGGAGCTTAATTTGTGATCACTATGAAATACTTGAAAAATCACCAGTATTTGGTGGGGATATCACCATGAAATGGGTGGATAATGGTCGATTTTCATATGGAAATCTTTAAACGCGTTTATCTCGTAAACTAAGCGTCTAATCGAAAAAAGGAGCTTAATTTGTGATCACTATGAAATACTTGAAAAATCACTAGAAATAGGTGGGGATGTCACCATGAAATGGGTGGATAATGGTCGTTTTTCATATGGAAATCTTTAAACGCGTTTATCTCGTAAACTAAGCGTCTAATCGAAAAAAGGAGCTTAATTTGTGATCACTATGAAATACTTGAAAAATCACTAGAAATAGGTGGGGATATCACCATGAAATGGGTGGATAGTGGTCGATTTGCATATGGCAATCTTTAAACGCGTTTATCTCGTAAACTAAGCGTCTAATCGAAAAAAGGAGCTTAATTTGTGATCACTATGAAATACTTGAAAAATCACTAGAAATAGGTGGGGATATCACCATGAAATGGGTGGATAATGGCCGATTTGCATATGGAAATCTTTAAACGCGTTTATCTCGTAAACTAAGCGTCTAATCGAAAAAAGGAGCTTAATTTGTGATCACTATGAAATACTTGAAAAATCACTAGAAATAGGTGGGGATATCACCATGGAATAGGTGGATAATGGTCGATTTTCATATGGAAATCTTTAATCGCGTTTATCTCGTAAACTAAGCGTCTAATCGAAAAAAGGAGCTTAATTTGTGATCACTATGAAATACTTGAAAAACTACTAGTATTTGGCTGGCATATTACCATGAAATGGGTGGATAATGGTCGATTTTCATATGGAAATCTTTAAACGCGTTTATCTCGTAAACTAAGCGTCTAATCGAAAAAAGGAGCTTAATTTGTGATCACTATGAAATACTTGAAAAACTACTAGTATTTGGCTGGCATATTACCATGAAATGGGTGGATAATGGTCGATTTTCATATGGAAATCTTTAAACGCGTTTATCTCGTAAACTAAGCGTCTAATCGAAAAAAGGAGCTTAATTTGTGATCACTATGAAATACTTGAAAAATCACTAGACATAGGTGGGGATATTACCATGAAATGGGTGGATAATGGTCGATTTTCATATGGAAATCTTTAAACGCGTTTATCTCGTAAACTAAGCGTCTAATCGAAAAAAGGAGCTTAATTTGTGATCACTATGAAATACTTGAAAATCACCATGAAATGGGTGGCCAATGGTCGATTTTCATATGGCAATCTTAAAACGCGTTTATCTCGTAAACTAAGCGTCTAATCGAAAAAAGGAGCTTAATTTGTGATCACTATGAAATACTTGAAAAATCACTAGAAATAGGTGGGGATATTACCATGAAATGGGTGGATAATGGTCGATTTTCATATGGAAATCTTTAAACGCGTTTATCTCGTAAACTAAGCGTCTAATCGAAAAAAGGAGCTTAATTTGTGATCACTATGAAATACTTGAAAAACCACTAGAAATATGTGGGGATATTACCATGAAATGGGTGGATAATGGTCGATTTTCATATGGACGTCTAATCGAAAAAAGGAGCTTAATTTGTGATCACTATGAAATACTTGAAAAATCACTAGAAATAGGTGGGGATATTACCATGAAATGGGTGGATAATGGTCGATTTTCATATGGCAATCTTTAAACGCGTTTATCTCGTAAACTAAGCGTCTAATCGAAAAAAGGAGCTTAATTTGTGATCACTATGAAATACTTGAAAAATCACTAGAAATAGGTGGGGATATTACCATGAAATAGGTGGATAATGGTCGATTTTCATATGGAAATCTTTAATCGCGTTTATCTCGTAAACTAAGCGTCTAATCGAAAAAACGAGCTTAATTTGTGATCACTATGAAATACTTGAAAAATCACTAGAAATAGGTGGGGATATCACCATGGAATAGGTGGATAATGGTCGATTTTCATATGGAAATCTTTAAACGCGTTTATCTCGTAAACTAAGCGTCTAATCGAAAAAAGGAGCTTAATTTGTGATCACTATGAAATACTTGAAAAATCACTAGAAACAGGTGGGGATATTACCATGAAATGGGTGGATAATGGTCGATTTTCATATGGCAATCTTTAAACGCGTTTATCTCGTAAACTAAGCGTCTAATCGAAAAAAGGAGCTTAATTTGTGATCACTATGAAATACTTGAAAAATCACTAGTATTTGGTTGGGATATCACCATGAAATGGGTGGCCAATGGTCGATTTTCATATGGCAATCTTAAAACGCGTTTATCTCGTAAACTAAGCGTCTAATCGAAAAAAGGAGCTTAATTTGTGATCACTATGAAATACTTGAAAAATCACTAGAAATAGGTGGGGATATCACCATGAAATGGGTGGATAATGGTCGATTTGCATATGGAAATCTTTAAACGCGTTTATCTCGTAAACTAAGCGTCTAATCGAAAAAAGGAGCTTAATTTGTGATCACTATGAAATACTTGAAAAATCACTAGAAATAGGTGGGGATATTACCATGAAATGGGTGGATAATGGTCGATTTTCATATGGCAATCTTTAAACGCGTTTATCTCGTAAACTAAGCGTCTAATCGAAAAAAGGAGCTTAATTTGTGATCACTATGAAATACTTGAAAAATCACTAGAAACAGGTGGGGATATTACCATGAAATGGGTGGATAATGGTCGATTTTCATATGGAAATCTTTAAACGCGTTTATCTCGTAAACTAAGCGTCTAATCGAAAAAAGGAGCTTAATTTGTGATCACTATGAAATACTTGAAAAATCACTAGAAATAGGTGGGGATATTACCATGAAATGGGTGGATAATGGTCGATTTTCATATGGAAATCTTTAAACGCGTTTATCTCGTAAACTAAGCGTCTAATCGAAAAAAGGAGCTTAATTTGTGATCACTATGAAATACTTGAAAAATCACTAGAAATAGGTGGCGATATTACCATGAAATGGGTGGGTAATGGTCGATTTTCATATGGCAATCTTTAAACGCGTTTATCTCGTAAACTAAGCGTCTAATCGAAAAAAGGAGCTTAATTTGTGATCACTATGAAATACTTGAAAAATCACTAGAAATAGGTGGGGATATCACCATGGAATAGGTGGATAATGGTCGATTTTCATATGGAAATCTTTAATCGCGTTTATCTCGTAAACTAAGCGTCTAATCGAAAAAACGAGCTTAATTTGTGATCACTATGAAATACTTGAAAAATCACTAGAAATAGGTGGGGATATCACCATGGAATAGGTGGATAATGGTCGATTTTCATATGGAAATCTTTAATCGCGTTTATCTCGTAAACTAAGCGTCTAATCGAAAAAAGGAGCTTAATTTGTGATCACTATGAAATACTTGAAAAACTACTAGTATTTGGCTGGCATATTACCATGAAATGGGTGGATAATGGTCGATTTTCATATGGAAATCTTTAAACGCGTTTATCTCGTAAACTAAGCGTCTAATCGAAAAAAGGAGCTTAATTTGTGATCACTATGAAATACTTGAAAAACTACTAGTATTTGGCTGGCATATTACCATGAAATGGGTGGATAATGGTCGATTTTCATATGGAAATCTTTAAACGCGTTTATCTCGTAAACTAAGCGTCTAATCGAAAAAAGGAGCTTAATTTGTGATCACTATGAAATACTTGAAAAATCAATAGTATTTGGTTGGGATATCACCATGAAATGGGTGGCCAATGGTCGATTTTCATATGGCAATCTTAAAACGCGTTTATCTCGTAAACTAAGCGTCTAATCGAAAAAAGGAGCTTAATTTGTGATCACTATGAAATACTTGAAAAATCACTAGAAATCGGTGGGGATATTACCATGAAATGGGTGGATAATGGTCGATTTTCATATGGAAATCTTTAAACGCGTTTATCTCGTAAACTAAGCGTCTAATCGAAAAAAGGAGCTTAATTTGTGATCACTATGAAATACTTGAAAAATCACTAGACATAGGTGGGGATATTACCATGAAATGGGTGGATAATGGTCGATTTTCATATGGAAATCTTTAAACGCGTTTATCTCGTAAACTAAGCGTCTAATCGAAAAAAGGAGCTTAATTTGTGATCACTATGAAATACTTGAAAAATCACTAGAAATAGGTGGGGATATCACCATGAAATGGGTGGATAATGGTCGATTTTCATATGGCAATCTTTAAACGCGTTTATCTCGTAAACTAAGCGTCTAATCGAAAAAAGGAGCTTAATTTGTGATCACTATGAAATACTTGAAAAATCACTAGAAACAGGTGGGGATATTACCATGAAATGGGTGGATAATGGTCGATTTTCATATGGCAATCTTAAAACGCGTTTATCTCGTAAACTAAGCGTCTAATCGAAAAAAGGAGCTTAATTTGTGATCACTATGAAATACTTGAAAAATCACCAGTATTTGGTGGGGATATCACCATGAAATGGGTGGATAATGGTCGATTTTCATATGGAAACCTTTAAACGCGTTTATCTCGTAAACTAAGCGTCTAATCGAAAAAAGGAGCTTAATTTGTGATCACTATGAAATACTTGAAAAATCACTAGTAATAGGTGGGGATATCACAATGAAATGGGAGGATAATGGTCGATTTTCATATGGAAATCTTTAAACGCGTTTATCTCGTAAACTAAGCGTCTAATCGAAAAAAGGAGCTTAATTTGTGATCATTATAAAAATAGGTGGGGATATCACCATGAAATGGGTGGATAATGGTAGATTTTCATATGGCAATCTTTAAACGCGTTTATCTCGTAAACTAAGCGTCTAATCGAAAAAAGTAGCTTCATTTGTGATCACTATGAAATACTTGAAAAATCACTAGTAATAGGTGGGGATATCACCATGAAATGGGTGGATAATGGTCGATTTTCATATAGAAATCTTTAAACGCGTTTATCTCGTAAACTAAGCGTCTAATCGAAAAAAGGAGCTTAATTTGTGATCACTATGAAATACTTGAAAAATCACTAGAAATAGGTGGGGATATTACCATGAAATGGGTGGATAATGGTCGATTTTCATATGGAAATCTTTAAACGCGTTTATCTCGTAAACTAAGCGTTTAATCGAAAAAAGGAGCTTAATTTGTGATCACTATGAAATACTGGAAAAATCACTAGTATTTGGTTGGGATATCACCATGAAATGGGTGGCCAATGGTCGATTTTCATATGGCAATCTTTAAACGCGTTTATCTCGTATACTAAGCGTCTAATCGAAAAAAGGAGCTTAATTTGTGATCACTATGAAATACTTGAAAAATCACCAGTATTTGGTGGGGATATCACCATGAAATGGGTGCATAATGGTCGATTTTCATATGGAAATCTTTAAACGCGTTTATCTCGTAAACTAAGCGTCTAATCGAAAAAAGGAGCTTAATTTGTGATCACTATGAAATACTTGAAAAATCACCAGTATTTGGTGGGGATATCACCATGAAATGGGTGGATAATGGTCGATTTTCATATGGAAACCTTTAAACGCGTTTATCTCGTAAACTAAGCGTCTAATCGAAAAAAGGAGCTTAATTTGTGATCACTATGAAATACTTGAAAAATCACTAGTATGTGGTTGGGATAATGGTCAATTTTCATATGGAAATCTTTAAACGCGTTTATCTCGTAAACTAAGCGTCTAATCGAAAAAAGGAGCTTAATTTGTGATCACTATGAAATACTTGAAAAATCACCAGTATTTGGTGGGAATATCACCATGAAATGGGTGGATAATGGTCGATATTCATATGGCAATCTTTAAACGCGTTTATCTCGTAAACTAAGCGTCTAATCGACAAAAGGAGCTTAATTTGTGATCATTATAAAAATAGGTGGGGATATCACCATGAAATGGGTGGATAATGGTAGATTTTCATATGGCAATCTTTAAACGCGTTTATCTCGTAAACTAAGCGTCTAATCGAAAAAAGGAGCTTCATTTGTGATCACTATGAAATACTTGAAAAATCACTAGTAATAGGTGCGGATATCACAATGAAATGGGAGGATAATGGTCGATTTTCATATGGAAATCTTTAAACGCGTTTATCTCGTAAACTAAGCGTCTAATCGAAAAAAGGAGCTTAATTTGTGATCATTATAAAAATAGGTGGGGATATCACCATGAAATGGGTGGATAATGGTAGATTTTCATATGGCAATCTTTAAACGCGTTTATCTCGTAAACTAAGCGTCTAATCGAAAAAAGGAGCTTCATTTGTGATCACTATGAAATACTTGAAAAATCACTAGTAATAGGTGGGGATATCACCATGAAATGGGTGGATAATGGTCGATTTTCATATAGAAATCTTTAAACGCGTTTATCTCGTAAACTAAGCGTCTAATCGAAAAAAGGAGCTTAATTTGTGATCACTATGAAATACTTGAAAAATCACTAGAAATAGGTGGGGATATTACCATGAAATGGGTGGATAATGGTCGATTTTCATATGGAAATCTTTAAACGCGTTTATCTCGTAAACTAAGCGTTTAATCGAAAAAAGGAGCTTAATTTGTGATCACTATGAAATACTGGAAAAATCACTAGTATTTGGTTGGGATATCACCATGAAATGGGTGGCCAATGGTCGATTTTCATATGGCAATCTTTAAACGCGTTTATCTCGTAAACTAAGCGTCTAATCGAAAAAAGGAGCTTAATTTGTGATCATTATAAAAATAGGTGGGGATATCACCATGAAATGGGTGGATAATGGACGATTTTCATACGGAAATCTTTAAATGCGTTTATCTCGTAAACTAAGCGTCTAATCGAAAAAAGGAGCTTAATTTGTGATCACTATGAAATACTTGCAAAATCACTAGAAATAGGTGGGGATATCACCATGAAATGGGTGGATAATGGTCGATTTTCATATGGAAATCTTTAAACGCGTTTATCTCGTAAACTAAGCGTCTAATCGAAAAAAGGAGCTTAATTTGTGATCACTATGAAATACTTGAAAAATCACCAGTATTTGGTGGGGATACCACCATGAAATGGGTGGATAATGGTCGATTTTCATATGGAAATCTTTAAACGCGTTTATCTCGTAAACTAAGCGTCTAATCGAAAAAAGGAGCTTAATTTGTGATCATTATAAAAATAGGTGGGGATATCACCATGAAATGGGTGGATAATGGACGATTTTCATACGGAAATCTTTAAATGCGTTTATCTCGTAAACTAAGCGTCTAATCGAAAAAAGGAGCTTAATTTGTGATCACTATGAAATACTTGAAAAATCACTAGAAATAGGTGGGGATATCACCATGAAATGGGTGGATAATGATCGATTTGCATATGGCAATCTTTAAACGCGTTTATCTCGTAAACTAAGCGTCTAATCGAAAAAAGGACCTTAATTTGTGATCATTATGAAATACTTGAAAAATCACTAGAAATAGGTGGGGATATCACCATGAAATGGGTGGATAATGGTCGATTTTCATATGGAAATCTTTAAACGCGTTTATCTCGTAAACTAAGCGTCTAATCGAAAAAAGGAGCTTAATTTGTGATCACTATGAAATACTTGCAAAATCACTAGAAATAGGTGGGGATATCACCATGAAATGGGTGGATAATGGTCGATTTTCATATGGAAATCTTTAAACGCGTTTATCTCGTAAACTAAGCGTCTAATCGAAAAAAGGAGCTTAATTTGTGATCACTATGAAATACTTGAAAAATCACCAGTATTTGGTGGGAATATCACCATGAAATGGGTGGATAATGATCGATTTTCATATGGCAATCTTTAAACGCGTTTATCTCGTAAACTAAGCGTCTAATCGAAAAAAGGAGCTTAATTTGTGATCACTATGAAATACTTGAAAAATCACTAGAAATAGGTGGGGATATCACCATGAAATGGGTGGATAATGGTCGATTTTCATATGGAAATCTTTAAACGCGTTTATCTCGTAAACTAAGCGTCTAATCGAAAAAAGGAGCTTAATTTGTGATCACTATGAAATACTTGAAAAACCACTAGTATTTGGCTGGGATATTACCATGAAATGGGTGGATAATGGTCGATTGTCATATGGAAATCTTTAAACGCGTTTATCTCGTAAACTAAGCGTCTAATCGAAAAAAGAGCTTAATTTGTGATCACTATGAAATACTTGAAAAATCACTAGAAATAGGTGAGGATATCACCATGAAATGGGTGGATAATGATCGATTTTCATATAGCAATCTTTAAACGCGTTTATCTCGTAAACTAAGCGTCTAATCGAAAAAAGAGCTTAATTTGTGATCACTATGAAATACTTGAAAAATCACTAGAAATAGGTGGGGATATCACCATGAAATGGGTGGATAATGGTCGATTTTCATATGGCAATCTTTAAACGCGTTTATCTCGTAAACTAAGCGTCTAATCGAAAAAAGGAGCTTAATTTGTGATCACTATGAAATACTTGAAAAATCACTAGAAATAGGTGGGGATATCACCATGAAATGGGTGGATAATGGTCGATTTTCATATGGCAATCTTTAAACGCGTTTATCTCGTAAACTAAGCGTCTAATCGAAAAAAGGAGCTTAATTTGTGATCACTATGAAATACTTGAAAAATCACTAGAAATAGGTGGGGATATCACCATGAAATGGGTGGATAATAATCGATTTGCATATGGCAATCTTTAAACGCGTTTATCTCGTAAACTAAGCGTCTAATCGAAAAAAGGACCTTAATTTGTGATCATTATGAAATACTTGAAAAATCACTAGAAATAGGTGGGGATATCACCATGAAATGGGTGGATAATGGTCGATTTTCATATGGCAATCTTTAAACGCGTTTATCTCGTAAACTAAGCGTCTAATCGAAAAAAGAGCTTAATTTGTGATCACTATGAAATACTTGCAAAATCACTAGAAATAGGTGGGGATATCACCATGAAATGGGTGGATAATGGTCGATTTTCATATGGAAATCTTTAAACGCGTTTATCTCGTAAACTAAGCGTCTAATCGAAAAAAGGAGCTTAATTTGTGATCACTATGAAATACTTGAAAAATCACCAGTATTTGGTGGGAATATCACCATGAAATGGGTGGATAATGATCGATTTTCATATGGCAATCTTTAAACGCGTTTATCTCGTAAACTAAGCGTCTAATCGAAAAAAGGAGCTTAATTTGTGATCACTATGAAATACTTGAAAAACCACTAGTATTTGGCTGGGATATTACCATGAAATGGGTGGATAATGGTCGATTGTCATATGGAAATCTTTAAACGCGTTTATCTCGTAAACTAAGCGTCTAATCGAAAAAAGAGCTTAATTTGTGATCACTATGAAATACTTGAAAAATCACTAGAAATAGGTGGGGATATCACCATGAAATGGGTGGATAATGATCGATTTTCATATGGAAATCTTTAAACGCGTTTATCTCGTAAACTAAGCGTCTAATCGAAAAAAGGAGCTTAATTTGTAATCACTATGAAATACTTGCAAAATCACTAGAAATAGGTGGGGATATCACCATGAAATGGGTGGATAATGGTCGATTTTCATATGGCAATCTTTAAACGCGTTTATCTCGTAAACTAAGCGTCTAATCGAAAAAAGGAGCTTAATTTGTGATCACTATGAAATACTTGAAAAATCACCAGTATTTGGTGGGAATATCACCATGAAATGGGTGGATAATGATCGATTTTCATATGGCAATCTTTAAACGCGTTTATCTCGTAAACTAAGCGTCTAATCGAAAAAAGGAGCTTAATTTGTGATCACTATGAAATACTTGAAAAATCACTAGAAATAGGTGGGGATATCACCATGAAATGGGTGGATAATGGTCGATTTTCATATAGAAATCTTTAAACGCGTTTATCTCGTAAACTAAGCGTCTAATCGAAAAAAGGAGCTTAATTTGTGATCACTATGAAATACTTGAAAAATCACTAGAAATAGGTGGGGATATCACCATGAAATGGGTGGATAATGGTCGATTTTCATATAGAAATCTTTAAACGCGTTTATCTCGTAAACTAAGCGTCTAATCGAAAAAAGGAGCTTAATTTGTGATCACTATGAAATACTTGAAAAATCACTAGAAATAGGTGGGGATATCACCATGAAATGGGTGGATAATGGTCGATTTTCATATAGAAATCTTTAAACGCGTTTATCTCGTAAACTAAGCGTCTAATCGAAAAAGGAGCTTAATTTGTGATCACTATGAAATACTTGAAAAATCACTAGAAATAGGTGGGAATATTACCATGAAATGGGTGGATAATGGTGATTTTCATATGGAAATCTTTAAACGCGTTTATCTCGTAAACTAAGCGTCTAATCGAAAAAAGGAGCTTAATTTGTGATCATTATAAAAATAGGCGGGGATATCACCCTGAAATGGGTGGATAATGATCGATTTGCATATGGCAATCTTTAAACGCGTTTATCTCGTAAACTAAGCGTCTAATCGAAAAAAGGAGCTTAATTTGTGATCACTATGAAATACTTGAAAAATCACTAGAAATAGGTGGGGATATCACCATGAAATGGGTGGATAATGGTCGATTTTCATATGGCAATCTTTAAACGCGTTTATCTCGTAAACTAAGTGTCTAATCGAAAAAAGGAGCTTAATTTGTGATCATTATAAAAATAGGCGGGGATATCACCCTGAAATGGGTGGATAATGATCGATTTGCATATGGCAATCTTTAAACGCGTTTATCTCGTAAACTAAGCGTCTAATCGAAAAAAGGAGCTTAATTTGTGATCACTATGAAATACTTGCAAAATCACTAGAAATAGGTGGGGATATCACCATGAAATGGGTGGATAATGGTCGATTTGCATATGGCAATCTTTAAACGCGTTTATCTCGTAAACTAAGCGTATAATCGAAAAAAGGAGCTTAATTTGTGATCACTATGAAATACTTGCAAAATCACAAGAAATAGGTGGGGATATCACCATGAAATGGGTGGATAATGGTCGATTTGCATATGGAAATCTTTAAACGCGTTTATCTCGTAAACTAAGCGTCTAATCGAAAAAAGGAGCTTAATTTGTGATCACTATGAAATACTTGAAAATCACTAGAAATAGGTGGGGGATATCACCATGAAATGGGTGGATAATGGTCGATTTTCATATGGAAATCTTTAAACGCGTTTATCTCGTAAACTAAGCGTCTAATCGAAAAAAGGAGCTTAATTTGTGATCACTATGAAATACTTGAAAAATCACTAGAAATAGGTGGGAATATCACCATGAAATGGGTGGATAATGGTCGATTTTCATATGGAAATCTTTAAACGCGTTTATCTCGTAAACTAAGCGTCTAATCGAAAAAAGGAGCTTAATTTGTGATCACTATGAAATACTTGAAAAATCACCAGTATTTGGTGGGAATATCACCATGAAATGGGTGGATAATGATCGATTTTCATATGGCAATCTTTAAACGCGTTTATCTCGTAAACTAAGCGTCTAATCGAAAAAAGAGCTTAATTTGTGATCACTATGAAATACTTGAAAAATCACTAGAAATAGGTGAGGATATCACCATGAAATGGGTGGATAATGATCGATTTTCATATAGCAATCTTTAAACGCGTTTATCTCGTAAACTAAGCGTCTAATCGAAAAAAGGAGCTTAATTTGTGATCACTATGAAATACTTGAAAAATCACT
This sequence comes from Muscina levida, assembly GCA_964034835.1. Taxonomy (NCBI): domain Eukaryota; kingdom Metazoa; phylum Arthropoda; class Insecta; order Diptera; family Muscidae; genus Muscina; species Muscina levida. The sequence goes on from OZ035882.1 coordinate 141,706,548, forward strand.
AGAAATAGGTGGGGATATCACCATGAAATGGGTGGATAATGATCGATTTTCATATAGCAATCTTTAAACGCGTTTATCTCGTAAACTAAGCGTCTAATCGAAAAAAGAGCTTAATTTGTGATCACTATGAAATACTTGAAAAATCACTAGAAATAGGTGGGGATATCACCATGAAATGGGTGGATAATGGTCGATTTTCATATAGAAATCTTTAAACGCGTTTATCTCGTAAACTAAGCGTCTAATCGAAAAAAGGAGCTTAATTTATGATCACTATGAAATACTTGAAAAATCACTAGAAATAGGTGGGGATATCACCATGAAATGGGTGGATAATGGTCGATTTTCATATGGAAATCTTTAAACGCGTTTATCTCGTAAACTAAGCGTCTAATCGAAAAAAGGAGCTTAATTTGTGATCACTATGAAATACTTGAAAAATCACTAGAAATAGGTGGGGATATCACCATGAAATGGGTGGATAATGGTCGATTTTCATATAGAAATCTTTCAACGCGTTTATCTCGTAAACTAAGCGTTTAATCGAAAAAAGGAGCTTAATTTGTGATCACTATGAAATACTTGAAAAATCACTAGAAATAGGTGGGGATATCACCATGAAATGGGTGGATAATGGTCGATTTTCATATGGAAATCTTTAAACGCGTTTATCTCGTAAACTAAGCGTCTAATCGAAAAAAGGAGCTTAATTTGTGATCACTATGAAATACTTGAAAAATCACTAGAAATAGGTGGGGATATCACCATGAAATGGGTGGATAATGGTCGATTTTCATATAGAAATCTTTAAACGCGTTTATCTCGTAAACTAAGCGTCTAATCGAAAAAAGGAGCTTAATTTGTGATCACTATGAAATACTTGAAAAATCACTAGAAATAGGTGGGGATATCACCATGAAATGGGTGGATAATGGTCGATTTTCATATGGAAATCTTTAAACGCGTTTATCTCGTAAACTAAGCGTCTAATCGAAAAAAGGAGCTTAATTTGTGATCACTATGAAATACTTGAAAAATCACTAGAAATAGGTGGGGATATCACCATGAAATGGGTGGATAATGGTCGATTTTCTTATGGAAATCTTTAAACGCGTTTATCTCGTAAACTAAGCGTCTAATCGAAAAAAGGAGCTTAATTTGTGATCACTATGAAATACTTGAAAAATCACCAGTATTTGGTAGGGATATCACCATGAAATGGGTGGCCATTGGTCGATTTTCATATGGCAATCTTTAAACGCGTTTATCTCGTAAACTAAGCGTCTAATCGAAAAAAGGAGCTTAATTTGTGATCACTATGAAATACTTGAAAAATCCCTAGAAATAGGTTTGGATATCACCATGAAATGGGTGGCCAATGGTCGATTTTCATATGGCAATCTTTAAACGCGTTTATCTCGTAAACTAAGCGTCTAATCGAAAAAAGGAGCTTAATTTGTGATCACTATGAAATACTTGAAAAATCCCTAGAAATAGGTTTGGATATCACCATGAAATGGGTGGCCAATGGTCGATTTTCATATGGCAATCTTTAAACGCGTTTATCTCGTAAACTAAGCGTCTAATCGAAAAAAGGAGCTTAATTTGTGATCACTATGAAATACTTGAAAAATCACCAGTATTTGGTGGAGCTTAATTTGTGATCACTATGAAATACTTGAAAAATCACTAGAAATAGGTGGGGATATCACCATGAAATGGGTGGATAATGGTCGATTTTCATATGGAAATCTTTAAACGCGTTTATCTCGTAAACTAAGCGTCTAATCGAAAAAAGGAGCTTAATTTATGATCACTATGAAATACTTGAAAAATCACTAGAAATAGGTGGGAATATCACCATGAAATGGGTGGATAATGGTCGATTTTCATATGGAAATCTTTAAACGCGTTTATCTCGTAAACTAAGCGTCTAATCGAAAAAAGGAGCTTAATTTGTGATCACTATGAAATACTTGAAAAATCACTAGAAATAGGTGGGGATATCACCATGAAATGGGTGGATAATGGTCGATTTTCATATGGAAATCTTTAAACGCGTTTATCTCGTAAACTAAGCGTCTAATCGAAAAAAGGAGCTTAATTTGTGATCACTATGAAATACTTGAAAAATCACTAGAAATAGGTGGGGATATCACCATGAAATGGGTGGATAATGGTCGATTTTCATATAGAAATCTTTAAACGCGTTTATCTCGTAAACTAAGCGTCTAATCGAAAAAAGGAGCTTTATTTGTGATCACTATGAAATACTTGAAAAATCACTAGAAATAGGTGGGGATATCACCATGAAATGGGTGGATAATGGTCGATTTTCATATGGAAATCTTTAAACGCGTTTATCTCGTAAACTAAGCGTCTAATCGAAAAAAGGAGCTTAATTTGTGATCACTATGAAATACTTGAAAAATCACTAGAAATAGGTGGGGATATCACCATGAAATGGATAATGGTCGATTTTCATATAGAAATCTTTAAACGCGTTTATCTCGTAAACTAAGCGTCTAATCGAAAAAAGGAGCTTTATTTGTGATCACTATGAAATACTTGAAAAATCACTAGAAATAGGTGGGGATATCACCATGAAATGGGTGGATAATGGTCGATTTTCATATGGAAATCTTTAAACGCGTTTATCTCGTAAACTAAGCGTCTAATCGAAAAAAGGAGCTTAATTTGTGATCACTATGAAATACTTGAAAAATCACTAGAAATAGGTGGGGATATCACCATGAAATGGATAATGGTCGATTTTCATATAGAAATCTTTAAACGCGTTTATCTCGTAAACTAAGCGTCTAATCGAAAAAAGGAGCTTTATTTGTGATCACTATGAAATACTTGAAAAATCACTAGAAATAGGTGGGGATATCACCATGAAATGGGTGGATAATGGTCGATTTTCATATGGAAATCTTTAAACGCGTTTATCTCGTAAACTAAGCGTCTAATCGAAAAAAGGAGCTTAATTTATGATCACTATGAAATACTTGAAAAATCACTAGAAATAGGTGGGAATATCACCATGAAATGGGTGGATAATGGTCGATTTTCATATGGAAATCTTTAAACGCGTTTATCTCGTAAACTAAGCGTCTAATCGAAAAAAGGAGCTTAATTTGTGATCACTATGAAATACTTGAAAAATCACTAGAAATAGGTGGGGATATCACCATGAAATGGGTGGATAATGGTCGATTTTCATATGGAAATCTTTAAACGCGTTTATCTCGTAAACTAAGCGTCTAATCGAAAAAAGGAGCTTAATTTGTGATCACTATGAAATACTTGAAAAACCACTAGTATTTGGCTGGGATATTACCATGAAATGGGTGGATAATGGTCGATTGTCATATGGAAATCTTTAAACGCGTTTATCTCGTAAACTAAGCGTCTAATCGAAAAAAGAGCTTAATTTGTGATCACTATGAAATACTTGAAAAATCACTAGAAATAGGTGAGGATATCACCATGAAATGGGTGGATAATGATCGATTTTCATATAGCAATCTTTAAACGCGTTTATCTCGTAAACTAAGCGTCTAATCGAAAAAAGAGCTTAATTTGTGATCACTATGAAATACTTGAAAAATCACTAGAAATAGGTGGGGATATCACCATGAAATGGGTGGATAATGGTCGATTTTCATATGGCAATCTTTAAACGCGTTTATCTCGTAAACTAAGCGTCTAATCGAAAAAAGGAGCTTAATTTGTGATCACTATGAAATACTTGAAAAATCACTAGAAATAGGTGGGGATATCACCATGAAATGGGTGGATAATGGTCGATTTTCATATGGCAATCTTTAAACGCGTTTATCTCGTAAACTAAGCGTCTAATCGAAAAAAGGAGCTTAATTTGTGATCACTATGAAATACTTGAAAAATCACTAGAAATAGGTGGGGATATCACCATGAAATGGGTGGATAATAATCGATTTGCATATGGCAATCTTTAAACGCGTTTATCTCGTAAACTAAGCGTCTAATCGAAAAAAGGACCTTAATTTGTGATCATTATGAAATACTTGAAAAATCACTAGAAATAGGTGGGGATATCACCATGAAATGGGTGGATAATGGTCGATTTTCATATGGCAATCTTTAAACGCGTTTATCTCGTAAACTAAGCGTCTAATCGAAAAAAGAGCTTAATTTGTGATCACTATGAAATACTTGCAAAATCACTAGAAATAGGTGGGGATATCACCATGAAATGGGTGGATAATGGTCGATTTTCATATGGAAATCTTTAAACGCGTTTATCTCGTAAACTAAGCGTCTAATCGAAAAAAGGAGCTTAATTTGTGATCACTATGAAATACTTGAAAAATCACCAGTATTTGGTGGGAATATCACCATGAAATGGGTGGATAATGATCGATTTTCATATGGCAATCTTTAAACGCGTTTATCTCGTAAACTAAGCGTCTAATCGAAAAAAGGAGCTTAATTTGTGATCACTATGAAATACTTGAAAAACCACTAGTATTTGGCTGGGATATTACCATGAAATGGGTGGATAATGGTCGATTGTCATATGGAAATCTTTAAACGCGTTTATCTCGTAAACTAAGCGTCTAATCGAAAAAAGAGCTTAATTTGTGATCACTATGAAATACTTGAAAAATCACTAGAAATAGGTGGGGATATCACCATGAAATGGGTGGATAATGATCGATTTTCATATGGAAATCTTTAAACGCGTTTATCTCGTAAACTAAGCGTCTAATCGAAAAAAGGAGCTTAATTTGTAATCACTATGAAATACTTGCAAAATCACTAGAAATAGGTGGGGATATCACCATGAAATGGGTGGATAATGGTCGATTTTCATATGGCAATCTTTAAACGCGTTTATCTCGTAAACTAAGCGTCTAATCGAAAAAAGGAGCTTAATTTGTGATCACTATGAAATACTTGAAAAATCACCAGTATTTGGTGGGAATATCACCATGAAATGGGTGGATAATGATCGATTTTCATATGGCAATCTTTAAACGCGTTTATCTCGTAAACTAAGCGTCTAATCGAAAAAAGGAGCTTAATTTGTGATCACTATGAAATACTTGAAAAATCACTAGAAATAGGTGGGGATATCACCATGAAATGGGTGGATAATGGTCGATTTTCATATAGAAATCTTTAAACGCGTTTATCTCGTAAACTAAGCGTCTAATCGAAAAAAGGAGCTTAATTTGTGATCACTATGAAATACTTGAAAAATCACTAGAAATAGGTGGGGATATCACCATGAAATGGGTGGATAATGGTCGATTTTCATATAGAAATCTTTAAACGCGTTTATCTCGTAAACTAAGCGTCTAATCGAAAAAAGGAGCTTAATTTGTGATCACTATGAAATACTTGAAAAATCACTAGAAATAGGTGGGGATATCACCATGAAATGGGTGGATAATGGTCGATTTTCATATAGAAATCTTTAAACGCGTTTATCTCGTAAACTAAGCGTCTAATCGAAAAAGGAGCTTAATTTGTGATCACTATGAAATACTTGAAAAATCACTAGAAATAGGTGGGAATATTACCATGAAATGGGTGGATAATGGTGATTTTCATATGGAAATCTTTAAACGCGTTTATCTCGTAAACTAAGCGTCTAATCGAAAAAAGGAGCTTAATTTGTGATCATTATAAAAATAGGCGGGGATATCACCCTGAAATGGGTGGATAATGATCGATTTGCATATGGCAATCTTTAAACGCGTTTATCTCGTAAACTAAGCGTCTAATCGAAAAAAGGAGCTTAATTTGTGATCACTATGAAATACTTGAAAAATCACTAGAAATAGGTGGGGATATCACCATGAAATGGGTGGATAATGGTCGATTTTCATATGGCAATCTTTAAACGCGTTTATCTCGTAAACTAAGTGTCTAATCGAAAAAAGGAGCTTAATTTGTGATCATTATAAAAATAGGCGGGGATATCACCCTGAAATGGGTGGATAATGATCGATTTGCATATGGCAATCTTTAAACGCGTTTATCTCGTAAACTAAGCGTCTAATCGAAAAAAGGAGCTTAATTTGTGATCACTATGAAATACTTGCAAAATCACTAGAAATAGGTGGGGATATCACCATGAAATGGGTGGATAATGGTCGATTTGCATATGGCAATCTTTAAACGCGTTTATCTCGTAAACTAAGCGTATAATCGAAAAAAGGAGCTTAATTTGTGATCACTATGAAATACTTGCAAAATCACAAGAAATAGGTGGGGATATCACCATGAAATGGGTGGATAATGGTCGATTTGCATATGGAAATCTTTAAACGCGTTTATCTCGTAAACTAAGCGTCTAATCGAAAAAAGGAGCTTAATTTGTGATCACTATGAAATACTTGAAAATCACTAGAAATAGGTGGGGGATATCACCATGAAATGGGTGGATAATGGTCGATTTTCATATGGAAATCTTTAAACGCGTTTATCTCGTAAACTAAGCGTCTAATCGAAAAAAGGAGCTTAATTTGTGATCACTATGAAATACTTGAAAAATCACTAGAAATAGGTGGGAATATCACCATGAAATGGGTGGATAATGGTCGATTTTCATATGGAAATCTTTAAACGCGTTTATCTCGTAAACTAAGCGTCTAATCGAAAAAAGGAGCTTAATTTGTGATCACTATGAAATACTTGAAAAATCACCAGTATTTGGTGGGAATATCACCATGAAATGGGTGGATAATGATCGATTTTCATATGGCAATCTTTAAACGCGTTTATCTCGTAAACTAAGCGTCTAATCGAAAAAAGAGCTTAATTTGTGATCACTATGAAATACTTGAAAAATCACTAGAAATAGGTGAGGATATCACCATGAAATGGGTGGATAATGATCGATTTTCATATAGCAATCTTTAAACGCGTTTATCTCGTAAACTAAGCGTCTAATCGAAAAAAGGAGCTTAATTTGTGATCACTATGAAATACTTGAAAAATCACTAGAAATAGGTGGGGATATCACCATGAAATGGGTGGATAATGATCGATTTTCATATAGCAATCTTTAAACGCGTTTATCTCGTAAACTAAGCGTCTAATCGAAAAAAGAGCTTAATTTGTGATCACTATGAAATACTTGAAAAATCACTAGAAATAGGTGGGGATATCACCATGAAATGGGTGGATAATGGTCGATTTTCATATAGAAATCTTTAAACGCGTTTATCTCGTAAACTAAGCGTCTAATCGAAAAAAGGAGCTTAATTTATGATCACTATGAAATACTTGAAAAATCACTAGAAATAGGTGGGGATATCACCATGAAATGGGTGGATAATGGTCGATTTTCATATGGAAATCTTTAAACGCGTTTATCTCGTAAACTAAGCGTCTAATCGAAAAAAGGAGCTTAATTTGTGATCACTATGAAATACTTGAAAAATCACTAGAAATAGGTGGGGATATCACCATGAAATGGGTGGATAATGGTCGATTTTCATATAGAAATCTTTCAACGCGTTTATCTCGTAAACTAAGCGTTTAATCGAAAAAAGGAGCTTAATTTGTGATCACTATGAAATACTTGAAAAATCACTAGAAATAGGTGGGGATATCACCATGAAATGGGTGGATAATGGTCGATTTTCATATGGAAATCTTTAAACGCGTTTATCTCGTAAACTAAGCGTCTAATCGAAAAAAGGAGCTTAATTTGTGATCACTATGAAATACTTGAAAAATCACTAGAAATAGGTGGGGATATCACCATGAAATGGGTGGATAATGGTCGATTTTCATATAGAAATCTTTAAACGCGTTTATCTCGTAAACTAAGCGTCTAATCGAAAAAAGGAGCTTAATTTGTGATCACTATGAAATACTTGAAAAATCACTAGAAATAGGTGGGGATATCACCATGAAATGGGTGGATAATGGTCGATTTTCATATGGAAATCTTTAAACGCGTTTATCTCGTAAACTAAGCGTCTAATCGAAAAAAGGAGCTTAATTTGTGATCACTATGAAATACTTGAAAAATCACTAGAAATAGGTGGGGATATCACCATGAAATGGGTGGATAATGGTCGATTTTCTTATGGAAATCTTTAAACGCGTTTATCTCGTAAACTAAGCGTCTAATCGAAAAAAGGAGCTTAATTTGTGATCACTATGAAATACTTGAAAAATCACCAGTATTTGGTAGGGATATCACCATGAAATGGGTGGCCATTGGTCGATTTTCATATGGCAATCTTTAAACGCGTTTATCTCGTAAACTAAGCGTCTAATCGAAAAAAGGAGCTTAATTTGTGATCACTATGAAATACTTGAAAAATCCCTAGAAATAGGTTTGGATATCACCATGAAATGGGTGGCCAATGGTCGATTTTCATATGGCAATCTTTAAACGCGTTTATCTCGTAAACTAAGCGTCTAATCGAAAAAAGGAGCTTAATTTGTGATCACTATGAAATACTTGAAAAATCCCTAGAAATAGGTTTGGATATCACCATGAAATGGGTGGCCAATGGTCGATTTTCATATGGCAATCTTTAAACGCGTTTATCTCGTAAACTAAGCGTCTAATCGAAAAAAGGAGCTTAATTTGTGATCACTATGAAATACTTGAAAAATCACCAGTATTTGGTGGAGCTTAATTTGTGATCACTATGAAATACTTGAAAAATCACTAGAAATAGGTGGGGATATCACCATGAAATGGGTGGATAATGGTCGATTTTCATATGGAAATCTTTAAACGCGTTTATCTCGTAAACTAAGCGTCTAATCGAAAAAAGGAGCTTAATTTATGATCACTATGAAATACTTGAAAAATCACTAGAAATAGGTGGGAATATCACCATGAAATGGGTGGATAATGGTCGATTTTCATATGGAAATCTTTAAACGCGTTTATCTCGTAAACTAAGCGTCTAATCGAAAAAAGGAGCTTAATTTGTGATCACTATGAAATACTTGAAAAATCACTAGAAATAGGTGGGGATATCACCATGAAATGGGTGGATAATGGTCGATTTTCATATGGAAATCTTTAAACGCGTTTATCTCGTAAACTAAGCGTCTAATCGAAAAAAGGAGCTTAATTTGTGATCACTATGAAATACTTGAAAAATCACTAGAAATAGGTGGGGATATCACCATGAAATGGGTGGATAATGGTCGATTTTCTTATGGAAATCTTTAAACGCGTTTATCTCGTAAACTAAGCGTCTAATCGAAAAAAGGAGCTTAATTTGTGATCACTATGAAATACTTGAAAAATCACCAGTATTTGGTAGGGATATCACCATGAAATGGGTGGCCATTGGTCGATTTTCATATGGCAATCTTTAAACGCGTTTATCTCGTAAACTAAGCGTCTAATCGAAAAAAGGAGCTTAATTTGTGATCACTATGAAATACTTGAAAAATCCCTAGAAATAGGTTTGGATATCACCATGAAATGGGTGGCCAATGGTCGATTTTCATATGGCAATCTTTAAACGCGTTTATCTCGTAAACTAAGCGTCTAATCGAAAAAAGGAGCTTAATTTGTGATCACTATGAAATACTTGAAAAATCCCTAGAAATAGGTTTGGATATCACCATGAAATGGGTGGCCAATGGTCGATTTTCATATGGCAATCTTTAAACGCGTTTATCTCGTAAACTAAGCGTCTAATCGAAAAAAGGAGCTTAATTTGTGATCACTATGAAATACTTGAAAAATCACCAGTATTTGGTGGAGCTTAATTTGTGATCACTATGAAATACTTGAAAAATCACTAGAAATAGGTGGGGATATCACCATGAAATGGGTGGATAATGGTCGATTTTCATATGGAAATCTTTAAACGCGTTTATCTCGTAAACTAAGCGTCTAATCGAAAAAAGGAGCTTAATTTATGATCACTATGAAATACTTGAAAAATCACTAGAAATAGGTGGGAATATCACCATGAAATGGGTGGATAATGGTCGATTTTCATATGGAAATCTTTAAACGCGTTTATCTCGTAAACTAAGCGTCTAATCGAAAAAAGGAGCTTAATTTGTGATCACTATGAAATACTTGAAAAATCACTAGAAATAGGTGGGGATATCACCATGAAATGGGTGGATAATGGTCGATTTTCATATGGAAATCTTTAAACGCGTTTATCTCGTAAACTAAGCGTCTAATCGAAAAAAGGAGCTTAATTTGTGATCACTATGAAATACTTGAAAAATCACTAGAAATAGGTGGGGATATCACCATGAAATGGGTGGATAATGGTCGATTTTCATATAGAAATCTTTAAACGCGTTTATCTCGTAAACTAAGCGTCTAATCGAAAAAAGGAGCTTTATTTGTGATCACTATGAAATACTTGAAAAATCACTAGAAATAGGTGGGGATATCACCATGAAATGGGTGGATAATGGTCGATTTTCATATGGAAATCTTTAAACGCGTTTATCTCGTAAACTAAGCGTCTAATCGAAAAAAGGAGCTTAATTTGTGATCACTATGAAATACTTGAAAAATCACTAGAAATAGGTGGGGATATCACCATGAAATGGATAATGGTCGATTTTCATATAGAAATCTTTAAACGCGTTTATCTCGTAAACTAAGCGTCTAATCGAAAAAAGGAGCTTTATTTGTGATCACTATGAAATACTTGAAAAATCACTAGAAATAGGTGGGGATATCACCATGAAATGGGTGGATAATGGTCGATTTTCATATGGAAATCTTTAAACGCGTTTATCTCGTAAACTAAGCGTCTAATCGAAAAAAGGAGCTTAATTTATGATCACTATGAAATACTTGAAAAATCACTAGAAATAGGTGGGAATATCACCATGAAATGGGTGGATAATGGTCGATTTTCATATGGAAATCTTTAAACGCGTTTATCTCGTAAACTAAGCGTCTAATCGAAAAAAGGAGCTTAATTTGTGATCACTATGAAATACTTGAAAAATCACTAGAAATAGGTGGGGATATCACCATGAAATGGGTGGATAATGGTCGATTTTCATATGGAAATCTTTAAACGCGTTTATCTCGTAAACTAAGCGTCTAATCGAAAAAAGGAGCTTAATTTGTGATCACTATGAAATACTTGAAAAATCCCTAGAAATAGGTTTGGATATCACCATGAAATGGGTGGCCAATGGTCGATTTTCATATGGCAATCTTTAAACGCGTTTATCTCGTAAACTAAGCGTCTAATCGAAAAAAGGAGCTTAATTTGTGATCACTATGAAATACTTGAAAAATCACCAGTATTTGGTGGGGATATCACCATGAAATGGGTGGATAATGGTCGATTTTCATATGGCAATCTTTAAACGCGTTTATTTCGTAAACTAAGCGTCTAATCGAAAAAAGGAGCTTAATTTGTGATCACTATGAAATACTTGAAAAATCACCAGTATTTGGTAGGGATATCACCATGAAATGGGTGGATAATGGTCCATTTTCATATGGCAATCTTTAAACGCGTTTATCTCGCAAACTAAGCGTCTAATCGAAAAAAGGAGCTTAATTTGTGATCACTATGAAATACTTGAAAAATCACCAGTATTTGGTAGGGATATCACCATGAAATGGGTGGATAATGGTCGATTTTCATATGGAAATCTTTAAACGCGTTTATCTCGTAAACTAAGCGTCTAATCGAAAAAAGGAGCTTAATTTGTGATCACTATGAAATACTTGAAAAATCACTAGAAATAGGTGGGGATATCACCATGAAATGGGTGGATAATGGTCAATTTTCATATGGAAATCTTTAAACGCGTTTATCTCGTAAACTAAGCGTCTAATCGAAAAAAGGAGCTTAATTTGTGATCACTATGAAATACTTGAAAAATCACCAGTATTTGGTGGGGATATCACCATGAAATGGGTGGATAATGGTCGATTTTCATATGGCAATCTTTAAACGCGTTTATCTCGTAAACTAAGCGTCTAATCGAAAAAAGGAGCTTAATTTGTGATCACTATGAAATACTTGAAAAATCGCTAAAAATAGGTGGGGATATCACCATGAAATGGGGTGATAATGGTCGATTTTCATATGGCAATCTTTAAACGCGTTTATCTCGTAAACTAAGCGTCTAATCGAAAAAAGGAGCTTAATTTGTGATCACTATGAAATACTTGAAAAATCGCTAGAAATAGGTGGGGATATCACCATGAAATGGGTGGATAATGGTCAATTTTCATATGGAAATCTTTAAACGCGTTTATCTCGTAAACTAAGCGTCTAATCGAAAAAAGGAGCTTAATTTGTGATCACTATGAAATACTTGAAAAATCACCAGTATTTGGTGGGGATATCACCATGAAATGGGTGGATAATGGTCGATTTTCATATGGAAATCTTTAAACGCGTTTATCTCGTAAACTAAGCGTCTAATCGAAAAAAGGAGCTTAATTTGTGATCACTATGAAATACTTGAAAAATCACCAGTATTTGGTGGGGATATCACCATGAAATGGGTGGATAATGGTCGATTTTCATATGGCAATCTTTAAACGCGTTTATCTCGTAAACTAAGCGTCTAATCGAAAAAAGGAGCTTAATTTGTGATCACTATGAAATACTTGAAAAATCACCAGTATTTGGTGGGGATATCACCATGAAATGGGTGGATAATGGTCGATTTTCATATGGCAATCTTTAAACGCGTTTATCTCGTAAACTAAGCGTCTAATCGAAAAAAGGAGCTTAATTTGTGATCACTATGAAATACTTGAAAAATCGCTAGAAATAGGTGGGGATATCACCATGAAATGGGGTGATAATGGTCGATTTTCATATGGCAATCTTTAAACGCGTTTATCTCGTAAACTAAGCG